>JAJGRX010000132.1:0-2400000 GCA_025461125.1 Carex kokanica | reverse complement strand
CAGTTCTAAACAAAATGCATGAAAGCGATGTTTTAGTAAAAAAAAATTCATGGTTTTGACTTACTATGCCGTATAACAAATGGCGAAAGCAGGAATAGCGCTCATACCAGCTAAAGAGGGACCCATCTGGCTGCCTCACAAATGCTTCCACCATGTCCCACTCAAACTGCAGCTCCATGCCTGAACAGGATATACAATTCAAAATCATAAAGTGAAATATAAATTTGAAATGAACGATTTTATTTTTGCATGGAAATTACCGATATAGGTCAGCTTCTTGAGTTGTAACTCAGCCGCGGCATGTCCCAAAATTATCATCGGTGCTGCAACCTGAAAATGGTAGTATTCAAGACTAATTAAAATTTTCAGGTTGAAGTAGAAAACAAATGCACTATTGCACTTATGTATTTATATTAGCTGGTACTGGTACATGCATGCAACCATGGTGTCGCACTAATTGTCTGAGATATAGGACAATATTATTCCTATTTAGGAAATAAAATATAGTGTTGGTTAGGATTCAGCACATGGGCACATACACAGAAGGGGGAAAATAGAAGATGGAATCTGTCAGAGTATTGTTCTGGTTTTTGCCTAACTACATGTGACCCTGCCTAAATCTAGACATTAAAATTGAGGAGATTGTGGAATTGGCTGTTGCAAACAGCAGCAAATGAAATTTCTGGTGTCAGGAAGAAATTGACGGCGTCTATTCCTCCGAAAAAAGAATTGAAGGGAAACAAAAAGCAATTTATCAGAGAAATAGAAAAGAAAAATCGAAAGACGAAAACCTTGAGAAACTCAGCAGGTACCCCCCGAAATCTCTCCACAATTAATCCCGCCTTCTTCAATTCACGAACCAAGAACTCCACGCAATCGTTTTTCTCCATCTCATCTCCTTCTTCCTTTCTCCTCCTCTTGGGCACAACAATCACCACCTCAAATCCCGTCTCTTCTCCCATACCAGTCATCTCCCTACCAAAATATTTGGTCAAAACACTAGCAGAGACGCCAATCTAATCAAAGTTGTTCAATTTTGAAGGGAGAAGAGAAATGGGGAAAAGAGGATCGGAGTAGAGAGGTAGCAACGGTACAAAAATGAAATAAAGGCAAGCGATTCGAATCGATTAGTTCACAAAATGCCAATGCGTTGGTTTTGAAACCCGAAAACAGTAATAACTATTCCAGAAAATGATCAGCGAGATTCCGGAACAAGTGGTCAGAATAAATGGAAGAGAGTGAGAATTCGATAGTTTCGACTTTCGAGAGTCATAGGAGAAATAATTTGACCAGGAATTGGAGTACCGGACAGGGCACGGTGGTGGGGCCACTTGTCAGATTCAGTTTCTCACTTTCTCTTTCCCAGGACTGAGGCTGTCAGAAGACTTTTAGATTCCCTGTGGCACTGAATCTAAGTAAGACTATGTTTCAATCCGATAACAGAGGCGTTGGCGTTATATAAAATAAAAGATTCCGAAGTGTGGGACCCATTTTCATAGATCCGCTATAAGGTCGCCATATCAGAAACTATTCCAGAAGATGTAGATATTGAAGGGTATACGTTATGATGATAATATATGATTTTGATTGTAGAACAAATACAAATAGGATTATTATAAATAGACCCGGTTTTGACCTAAACCAACTGTCTCCGATTGTCCCACCAAGTCGTGCCATCAAATCACTAAATTAATCTTAGTTTATTAATTTCTGTTGTAATTTGCCGATTTGGAACCTTGTGAGCACGATGACAAACACTCATGCCTTCCCCTTCTCCTCGTGGTAACAACATGTAATGATGCAAATATCATTATTATTTTTTTATAATTGTAGTTAGTCTTGATCTTCTAGATGCGCTATGATTCAATTTCTGTGGGTTTCAACTTTCAAGCTGCTAATGAATTTTAGAAGGCCTGTATTTTCCTGGGTGGTTAAGCTACCAAGAGGATTTACCTTATGAATTTGACAGATAATGTAGTTTTAAAACAATGAACAAAATCTCTTTATACTACAAGTTGTTGGTTGTTTAGTAATATCATCTGTGTAGAGTAATTAATACCTCCGAGAATTGGCTGTTAGGATTAACATTATGCTCAAAGATATATGAGCAAAGCTATAGTGGGATGCGCTGACCAAGAGAGGTTGGTGAATCCAACTCCAAAAGTCTATCGGATTGCCTTCAAACGACAAATCTGAATCATTGAAATTCATTTACTTAATGAGTGATGCATGTACATGAATTTTTTTGAAAATTTTGAATTCATTTAGTACAAAATCAAGCGGTCAAAATAATGAACATTTTATAAGTTATTTTGTAAGTGTATTCATTTTTCAACATTTTTTTACCGCTTGACCTTGTACTAAATGAATTGAAACTTTTAAAATTTTGCATATACATGCATCACTCATGAAGTAGATAGATTTCAACGGTTTGAATTTGTCGTTTGAAGCCAATCCGATAGACTTTTAGAGTTGTACTCACCAATCCCTTTTGGTGAGCACATCACACTCTAGCTTTGCTCAAAATATATAGTCTTATAAAAGAAGGTTAAAGAATTATGATATTCCAACTTTGTTGTGTTTGTCATCAAGAACTTGTAAAAATGTACTGATATAGATAATTTCTAGACGTTCATTTTAAAACTTATTGATTCAAATAATAATGAAATCGAAATATGATATTTTTTTATAAGCTCATAGTGAAAATCATATAGATCACATTTAACGGTTTTATTTTGACGTTATATTTTAAATTTTGAGTTATTAACGTTTTAAAAATTGAGGTGGATGCACAAAAAAGAGAGGCATTTGAACTCTTCTCTTGTATATATGTCTACACTGAATTTTCTTTTTAGAATAAAGTTGGAGGTCAAGCCATGCAACTGATTTATATCTATAAGGAATCTTTTTATCTGAATTTTAAAATCATGGTCTCTCACACATAAGACATTGCCTTCGTTGCTAGATCAAAGACTAGTCCTTACACTGAGTATTGGAATCAAAACTTCGGGGTAATCTAAGGTGCAATAATTTAATATGGAACGTTCTTTTTAACCTGGCATGAATATCAAAACAGACCCCACCATATAGTTTCCATAAGCATCAGATTGAGTTTGGCCCAGCTGGAATTAATCTGGCCTGTCCGTTTATATATATTGCACCTCAAGTACTTGGGCGGATACAGACTCAAGGAATCAGAACTTCGGTAAAATTATGGTAATTATAAATTAATGACACAACATTTGTAAGATTCTTTTTTCCGATTTTCGTATATTATTTCTTACTAGTATCATGCCCGTGCGTTGCAACGGGATATTATAATATTGAATAGAATATGAAGATATTTTTTTTTATTGATATTTTATCCAGAATTAAGAAAAAATATATAAATAAAAATAAAAAACACAAATGACAAAAAAAACGGAGAGATAAATAATAAATAACAGTAAAAGAAATAACAACAAATGAAAAAAAAAATGGATCAAATATAATGTGAAAAAAATCTTGAAGTATCATTGCTAGTGTGATTCTCTTCGATGTAGTCCAACATTTCTGAAAATGAACAAAAAAAAATGAAAAATAGATTATAATTGTTCCAATTGAAAAAATATAATAAAATTAGAAAAACAATCTTTCTATTCTTGATTTTCTCAATTCCAGGTGTGGAGTGATTTGTATAGAAACAACTCTAATCAAATATATTCTAGATTTTTCTATTATGCCGTTGGGTTATATATAGAAACAAACAAATTAAAATATGGAAATAAAAAAAATTGATTTTCATTTTCTGTCATGATAATTTATATAGAAACAAAGGAGATATAGGAAACCAAAAATAAGGACACGAAGAAATTGCTAAACGTAGGATAAATAAGGAAAAAAATGTCACTACAAGGCAGTATATTCAATTTTAATTGTAATATATTGTGTGACTATACGTGTAGTGAATATGTTTTTAACTAAATATAGACTTCTACACTTAAAAAAGATGCATTTAATCAAAACAAGACAAATTATTTGATTAGAGGGTTGAGATTAAATCTGAAATTTCATCTTTCAATCATAGCCGTTGGCGGATCGGAGACCCAACGTGCTTAATAATGAAATGGAGATTTATTTCAACTTTTTTCGGGTGTGTTTGGATGAAACAAAAAATAGTGTTAATCCGAATTAGCGATTGTTCGAAACTACTTTTTTACGTTTGAATATGTTTGAGTTAGCAACTAGGAACTATTCGAAACTACTTTTTTACGTTTGAATATGTTTGAGTTAGCAACTAGGAACTATTCTTTGTTTATCTTTTAAAGATTAACATGCTGCTATTTTACTAATTCACTAAAAAATTAAAATTGAGTTGGTGACTATTCTGACTAACGAAGCTTTCATCCAAAAATTGTATTAGACAGGTCTAGATAAAGGAATTTTTTTTATAAATCATAATTAAAAAAAATATTTTTACGAAACCAACATGATTATTTTTTTTTACAAAAACCATAGAACCGAAATGCCATTTCGGTCCGGTCCCCTTTTTTAGATTTTCTGCGGCGGCTCATATGAAAACTTGTGAAACCAGTACCACAGAAAATCCAATAAGGGGACCGGACCAAAATGCCATTTTGGTCCGGAATAAAAAAAAATTCAAACTGAAATGACATTTCGGTTCTTATGATTTTTGTAAAAAAAAAGTAATCATGTTGGTTTTGTAAAAAACAAAATTTTAATTATGGTTTATAAAAAAAAATTATAGATAAAGTGCAGAATTACAATCGATGGCTTGTAATTTCTTCCAATCAGATAACGACAAGTGTTGCACTTGATTGGAAGAAAGTCAAGTTGCATGCTGTGCTTTCTGTGCTTGATGAAATGTTCTTCAAAAAAATTAGGAAAATTTTAGCTAATATCCCATGATTTTAAATTTTTATTATATTTTTTATTTTTTTCAATATTCCATGAAAAAAAAAATCCGGAAATAGATAAAAAAAAATCAGTATATATTGGGATTTTTTTGCATAAACTATAGAAATTATTTCTGAGAAATATTCTATTTTTTTGTTTTTATTAAAATTTTAATATGTTTTATATATTTTGATGATTTACAGACAAAGATATATAATTTAAAAAATTCGGCATGACATATGTGTAATTTTCTAATTCTATTTTGTTTAAATTGTTTAGAAAAATATTATTGATATTGTAAAAATAAGTTGTTATCAAGTAATCCTCGTCTATGAAAGAAAATGCAATGTTGAACTAAAGTGATTGGTTCTCTTCAGGCAGTCCACTTAATCATTTTGATTAATATTTCTCTTTTTCATTTTTAGCCTTTCCTTTGATCTTAATTTGTTATTTTTCTCTCGGAGGTTTTTTAGATTCAAAAGACACAAAATATATATCAGTATACATAACTTTTGTTTGTGAAGAATCAATCTTTGTACAGTCGATCCGAACCATTCAACATGATATCTATATTTAAATGTACTTGGAGATCAAATTTTATATTTTTTTTTTGAAAATTATTTACTATTTATTTAGAATTTTAAAAATGGAGATTTTTCAAAAAAAATAATGTATCAAAATTAATTAAAAAATCTTAATTTTTTTACAGCTTGATTTAATACTAAATAAATTTGAATATTTAAAAGTTTTATATGTAAACAAAATTTTCATGAAGAAGATCATTTTGAATGGTTCAAATTAACTGTTTAAATTTTGAAAACGGATATATGACTTGTAAGTATATATCTTGATTTGATATGCTATCAAACTCTAAAAGTAGATGCAACGAACGAGTAATTTAATGTCTGAAACAAATAAGAAAATAAGGAACCTAAACAGCACACAAGCAGACCACCCCCGACATGGCAGTTTTTTAGCAACTTCTCTTTGTTGATCTCGGAGTTGCCGTTGAAGCAAACTTTGACTTTGTCAAACAGACGAAGAAGAAGAGAAAAAGAGAATTGGGCTCAAGCGGGCTTTCAATACAAGCCCGAGTAACTGTTGGCCTGTTGGGTGTAACTGTGACCGGCGGGTCCCGAGTTGTCAGGTTTAAAGAGAGAAGAGAAGCAACTGACATGACAGGTATGGCCCACAATATCAGTCTCGCCTCCTCCCGCAATACAAGCCAAGTTAGTTGATCAGATGGGGACCACTGCCGTTACCTCTGTTCCCTCTCCGTTTGTGGAGAACTAGAGAGTCAAGAACTGAGTGGAATTGAAGGAATGGAGGAGTTCCACCGGAGGAGGAAAAAAAGGGTCCGGATCCCCTAAAGTAACCCAATGTTTGGGTTTTGGATGGGGACCGTCCGATTCGAATCCGTTGCTCAGAATTGTCTCGGAATTCGAATCCGTCGCTCGGGATGTGTGCGCTCCACTTGAGATGGATTATTGCGGATTCGAATCAGACGGTTCTGATACAAAACCCAAACATTGGGTTACTTCACTGGATCTGAATTTGGAAAAAAAGGTACTTGTGCAGTTGGGAAGAACAGAGTTGGTTCCGCTACGGACAAATTCTCAGCAATTAGAATTCTTATTAAAGCGAAGTTAATTGCAAAAATTCCAGTGTAAATTTCCTTTGACCAGTATTCTACATTTCTTCAAATTAACCCAAAGTATTCAATTATTCTTATAATTAGCTGAACCAATTCTCTTCTCTCAACTGCACAAGTTCACTGATAAGAGGAACTCAGGATTAATGCCTCTGCAAATCAAGTACTGTCGAAGACCCAAAGCTATCTCGACTGCACCTTTCTTGAGCAGCCTATCTATAAAATAGTTGAAGGTCATAACATCACGCACATGCCCTTTAGAAATAATTTCATTAAGAAAACACAATGCCTTTTCAATTTCTTCAGTTCTGCATAACCCCTCTATAAGAATAGTGTATGTCCCAACATCAGGCTTAAGCCCTTTAGAAATCATGTCATCTAAAAAATCCGTTACCTTCTCAATTTTACCGTTCTTGCATAGTCCATCTATAAGTGTGTTATAGTTTATGACATTGGGCTCTTGCCCTTTAGAAACCATGTCATGTAGAAACTCCATTGCCTTCTCAACATCACCATTCTTGCACAGCAAATCTATGAGAGAGTTATAGGTTACGAAATTGGGCTTTTGACCTCTAGAAATCATTTCATGTAGAAAATCCAGTGCCTTCTCAGTTTTACCGTTCTTCCATAGCCCATCTATAAGAATGCTATAGCTTACGACATTTGGCTCCAGCCCTTTAGAAATCATGTCACGTAGAAAATCCATTGCCTTGTCAATTTCACCTTTCTTGAACAGCATATCCATAAGAGTGTTATAGGTTATGACATCGGGCTCTTGACCTTTAGAAATCATTACACGTAGAAAATACAATGCCTCCTCAATTTCACCTTCCTTGTATAGCCCATCTATAAGAGTGTTATATGTTACGACATCGGGTTCTTGACCTTTAAAAATCATTTCTTGAAGTAAATCCTTTGCCTTCTCAATTTCACCTTTCTTGCACAACCCATCAATAAGAGTGTTATAATTTACAACATTGGGCACTTGCCCTTTAGAAATCATGTTATGTAGAAAATCCATTGCCTTATCAATTTCACCTCTCTTGCACAACCCATCTATAAGAGAGTTATAGGTTACCACATTGGGCTTTTGACCTTTAGAAATCATTTCATGTACAAAATCCACTGCCTCCTCGATTTCATCTTTCTTGCACAGCCCATTTATAAGAGTGCTATAGGTCATGACATTTGGCTCTAGACCTTTAGCAACCATTTCATGAAGAAAACCCTTTGCCTTTGCAGTTTCACCTTTCTTGCACAGCCCATTGATAAGAATGGTGTATGAGAACACATCGGGCTTTTGACCTTTAGAAATCATTTCATGTACAAAATCCACTGCCTCCTCGATTTCACCTTTCTTGCATAGCCCATTTATAAGAGTGTTATAGGTTATGACATTGGGCTCTAGACCTTTAGCAACCATTTCATGAAGAAAACCCTTTGCCTTTGCAATTTCACCTTTCTTGCACAGCCCATTGATAAGAATGGTGTATGAGAACACATCGGGTTCACATCCCAGCTTAGGCATTTTATCGAGCACCATATTTGCGGCTTCACCAATTCTATTCAACAAAATGAGGCCTTTGAGTATTGAACTGAAGATCACAGTGTTAGTTTTGTGACCCTCTTTGAGAAACCGCCCAAGAAAACCAAGCAATAGTCTACCCTGATTCATTCTGGCACAGTAGTGCATCAAAATCGCGTATGTATATTCATTAGGGCTGATTCCTTCAGCTTGGATCAAGCGGTTGAAGAGAAAAAAGATGTGGATTCTTGAGGTTTTGGTGTGAAACAAGGAGGAGAAGAGATTATTGAAGTCATGGATTGGGGATGGAGGGTTCTGTGCAGCCAACAGTTGGTTAAACTGGTGAAGGACCTCTTTAGTAGAAATGCCATCTGGCTTCAAGTGCCGTCTTATCTCCTCCTCCTGCTTCCCCTTCCCGAAAAAGGTGCTAACATTGGCATTGCTGGTAAAATTAGTAGCAAGTGGTGGATTTGCTTTGTTTGGTTGGAGTAAGGTGTAGCAGACAAGGTGGGGAACTCGGCAAGAAGGCAATGGGAATGGGGATGGGAATGGGAATTGGGATTGGGAAGGTGAAGTTGAAGTTGAATGTGAAGGGGAGGCAGGAGATAGTGCACGCACCATCTGGTTCCTATTATATTCTTGTTTGGTTTGACTCCAGTCTCTTTCTCTCTAGCCTCTTTCTAAAATTTTATCTAACAAGGTTGAGCTTGCTTTGCTTCCAAGTGACAAATTGCTCTTCTATTTTCAAGTACTGCATTCAAAAATAGCAAATAATTTACAAAGATTGTAAGCAATGATGCAATTTGGTTATGAAAATGGTTGCTGTTCACTGTCAATTAAGCAGACAAGAGGTGGATTTCAATACTGGAGTGCTGGTTTAATTGTGGACCGATTCACTAATTCAATTAAGCAACAATTGAGTCTAATCTTATTGGTTTTATATACAGCACAAAACTGAGCTGAGCGACACAAAAAATGTGAGTCAATTTACTAACTGATAATTCAATTAAGCAACAATTGAATCAAATCTTAAATATTCCAAGTTGGTCTAATAATTGGTTATGTGGTTCAATTATAATCACTGGTACCTTACTTTACTATTATAGAAGTTTCTTAATTGAACCACATTTTTCTGGATATTAATTGGCAAGCCTTGATTTCAATGATCGGCACATGAAGACCAAAGTTTGGTCCAATCTTTAAACGAATTGCATGATTATAAACATCACATTCTCTCTATCGGATCTATCTCGGATCTCAGAAACAAAAGCCGGTTTGAATATGAAAGTGAAGTTGTAAACAAAAGGGGAGCACAGAAACTGAGAGTATAGACAAATCAGATTACCTTGAGCGATAGAGAAAGTCTTTGAAGAGAGATCTGAGACTGAGAGGGAGATCCGGAGTAGGTATGCGGAAGGAGAATATATCAGCGGAGATCAATAGGTCTGGAGCTCGGCGGTGCTCTCCGGTGCGGTGATTTGGCTGTCGCCGGTGGCGCATGGGAGTACACTCTCTCTCTTTCTCCGTCGAGTTTGGGAGGGAAGGAAGATGCTCTGTTACTATTTCTATTTCTTTTGCCTCGGCCGTATCGAAACTGAATTCGGATCCCCCAGGTACCGTACCTGAGGTGCAACAATTAAATCCGAACCGTTCTTTTAATTTGGCACCAATCTCAAAACAGACCCCTTCTTAGCTCAGCATCCTTTGAGTCTGAGGTAACAAAATATTTTGAGGTTCAATCTGGCCGTCTGATCAGAGCCTTAATATATAACGAATGGACCGGATTTAAACTAAATTACCTCCGTGTTTTAAATTTGCTATTCATAAAGAATATATAAAAAAGAGCATAATAGTGACGGTGAATCTCAATCTATACGCAGACCGATAATATCTCCTTTTATATATTTTAATTATTTTGACCACTTAATATTTTGGAATACGAATATCGGAATATGTTAGTGCGGATTAAAACCATGATTTTTATAGCCTTTATATTTACGGAATTTTTAATCCACGCTCAAACTTTAACGAGTCGTTCCTTTTAATTATAAACGTCAGAATTATTATAATTTTATTTCAAACTAAAATGGTGATGTTTGGTATAATTCTCTAATGAAACAAATAAGTGATAGATCCTGATTTAAGTCACCTCTGTGATTTTAAAATTTTAATTATGTATATAGAAATTTAATTTAATTTTATTTTTCAATAACTTTGTATATAGTCCAGTTCTGTCAATAAATAACAAATGTTTAGTTGTAACCTAGTAGTTAAAGTTATATTTGTGATTGAGAGAGCTTGAGTTCAAATTCCACTCGCCACATTTTGTGCATTTTAATTTTCAGCTACTTCTATGAAAATTTTCTAGTTTCGTCTCTGTAAAGAAGCATTGTTTGGAAGGATTAAGATTTTAAGAAAATTAAAAACACTTCTATTTTTGAATTAAGTCACCTTAACCGAGCTTCTTAATATGAATTAAAATTAATTTAGTCGAACTTTTATTGCCAAATAGCTTTGTTGGGTCCAAAATGTGTTAATTTAAATTATTTCAGGAGTAATTCTTTTTTTTTTTAATGCTTGGTAGAGACTACTAAGTTGTATAAAAATTTCAGGAGTAATTCTAGTGGACAAAATTCATTACAAAAAAGTCTTTTTACAGGGCTAAAATAGATCCGGTAAATTCCGACCGAATCCGCTTCGTATTCGGATAAACAGATCCGGTTAATTTTCAAATATGTATTAAATTTAAGGCATATCATACTTTCTAATATTAAAAGTCGCTTCATTCTATATATTTTCTTTTTTTTTTAAGGTTAGTGGCTTTAAATGCCTACTAACAATTTCATTTATAAAAAAACATATTTACAATAGGTCAAATGACCGTAATTCTTAAATCTATTATTTTATTCTCATAAAATCCTCTAATCTAATATAATATTCTAATCCTCTCGTAATAACTCTAATACCTTGTAGAATCCGTAATTCCTCTCGTAATAGCTCTAATAACTCTAATACCGTAATTCCTCTCGTAATAACTCTAATACCGTAATTCTAATCCTCTCGTAATAACTCTAATACCGTAATTCCTTCTATATATTTTCTCAGTGCAAAGTTTCTCTAAGTTTTAAATATGATTAGTTCATAGATTCATTCGTCTAATTTTAACATTTTCGGTTTCGTTGGTGATTACAAAACGTGTTTTTTTAGTGATGAAGATTGTCAAGATTAGTATGTAAAATATGGGAGTATGACTTCTTAAAAAATCAAATTAGATATTGTAATAGATACTTTGTGATGATTAAAAAGTAGATGGAAGTCAAAATTAGTTTGCGAAGTCATAAAAAATACCCCTTGTAGAATCCGCCCCATCGTAGAAATAAAATTCTAAGACATCTTCTTTCCCTTCTTCTTCCTCCTCTCTGAGTGGTGATTGTCCTGGTCTGATTTGATTCAGTGTCTTCTTAGCTGAGTAGTGATTGTCTCGGTCCGGTTTGATTCAGTGCCCTCTTCTCCGTCCTCTCTGAGTGGTGATTGTCTCGGTTCGGTTTAAACCGGTTTGATTTAGTGCCTCTCGGCTACGCATTCCTTTGAGCGGCGTCGATTTTGAAAAAAAAAAAAACCTTTTGTTCTCAATGATGGGTTCGATACGATGTAGTCCGCCAACTATGCAACTCGAAAAAAATATTGTTGTATCTACATTTCCAGAGAAGAAAATCGGAAGACCCACCTACTTGCTAATCGGGTACGAATAGACCAATTATCATTCTCAAGCTTCACGTATCTGTTATTTTCTAACATAGTAAATTAGATGATTTTAAAAGTAGCTCAATGTATAGGTTTTCATGTTTCTTAATTTAAACAAAGAAAATATGTATAATAGCTACCTTGTAAATCGTTGAATCAATACAATCATATATAATAGCTACCTCGTAAATCGTTGAATCAATACAATCACCTACAGGCTTTCAATCAAAACAATAAAAAAAAAAAATGAATTTCACTTCCTAATTGTGGTTCTCTTATTTGTTGTTCTCCTTTTCTTATCCTACTTGCTCAAATGAAACAATTAATTGCTACAACATTAATTGTGACACGTTCATAACTCAAATAAAACAAGCAAACTCGAAAATAAAATTAGTAAGTTTAAAATATAAACAATTTCAGTTGTCATGTATTAGTTAAATTGTTTATCCAGTTCTAAATTTCTTTATTTTTTCTTTCTACTTCAGTCTTTAGGGAAAGACATAATAGTTGTTTTATTGTAATCAGTAATTTATTAAATATTTATATATTGATAGGTAAATAATAAAACTTTATAGTTTTATGGACAAATATACAGTACCAGAAGTAATGGACATATAGCTAATTTTTTTGTAAAACAAAAAGTTTGTTTGAGATGTCACTTCAATGCTTAATCATTCTTGGACTCATTGGAATGATGGTTATCAGAAGATGTCATATGGAGCGAAATTATGACAAAATTGGGATAATTTGAGGTATTATTAGTCGAAATTAATGATTTTATGTTTATTCTGATTGTCAAGTGCATTGCCAGTCATAGGAATAGAATTTTTTTTTAGTAGTTATGTAAATATACCAGAATTAATTATTAACTTAGATGACACCATTTTGGAGCTTATAGAATATAGAAGGGTGTTTTTGAATAATTGTATGAATGATGGTTAGATGAAGAAATTTTAAAATGAGTTGAAGAATTGAGAATCTTTTGGTGCAATTGAGAATCTTTGCAAGTTGCATGATGAGGTGTGGAACTTTTACAAAAAATTTAGAGTCTCTTTAGTTTTCATTTTTGTAATTTACTCTAATGGTTCTGATTCGTCTTGTCGTTTGAAGCCAATCTGATAGATTTTAAAGTTGAGTTCACAAAAAAACTTGATTAACTTAAGATTACCCTAGTTCTACTCAATGTATTGTCCTCTATAATAAACATTTTTTTTTGAGAGAATAAAAATTAGCAATTATGATTGACAATGATCAAAAGAGGACAATGCAAAGATCTGAAGAAGCCATAATTCATTAGCAAAGAAAACTTAGCTGGCTTATAAGCTTTAGCAAGTTTCTTATTCTCCTATAACAGACATTGCCATCATCACAAAAACCCTTTGCAAACGAAAAAAAAAAAAAATTCACACCCAAGACTGGCTGTCGCACATAAACGCATCCGAAAATAGCAGGAAATGCTCGAGTTTAAAATTTGGGAGATCAAATTTCGTTAAAATATTATACTAATGACAACCACAGTGATCTCCCCACCCATTCCTTTTCAATCATTCGGCAGTCCAATGATTATCTCCATCAGACGGCTTGAGTTGCCAGAATTAGATCCAATGGAAACCATCCAATGTGAATCGGATGGCTGAGAATAATTATGAGACTGTCCAATAACTGGAAAGGAGCCGAACGCCCGAACCAAAATTGACCCAACCCAACCTTTGTTTGTTTCCTTTGCCCAGTCTCGGTGCCTTTGATCTTTCTTACGAAGCTACTCAGAGTCACTTTCCATGTTTTGCATTGCTCTTAAGCCCCTCGGTCTCTGCAATTTCAATGCTCTATTTTTATGAGGAAATAATAATAATAATAATAATAATTAAAGTTAAGATACGGTCATACGGACCGACCTTCTTAGAGACTTTCTTTTCTCGAACTTCATATCTTTCCAGCGTCAGATCACAGAGCCATAATCCCGGGCTCACCAGCTGTCAACACCAAACCATAAATAGGATTTAAAAATAGCAAACGATTAACGGCTAATACCCTAATATACATATTTTCAAGAGTAGAAAATATAAATCTGTCTTGAAAAAAGGTTTTATTTTGTAATATATTTTGACTTAAAAAGGTTCGTCAACAAATAGCAAAGGTTAAATATTTGTTGGGTGGAGGGTGGGCCCCAGAATGCATTAAAGAACAACATGAGTCAGCTTCCCAGGTCAATTGTTTCTAGTGTTTTCCGCTCTGCTACGCTCGCCTCGCGTATATCCTACTTCCTACCCAAAAATAACAACACATTTTCACCCAATCCTACGTTTCCTGGTGCAAACTCTGAGTGTATCTAGCATAATTAATAAATTCTCCAACCAATTTACTTTGTCGATCACGGATCCAAAAGCGGGCCCACCGCCAGATTAAATAAAATTAAAAATAATTAGAATACCATCAAAGCAAATTTACAAAAAAATTAAAAAAAAAAAGAAACTTACGTTGATGGTTCTCTGAACAAGTTTTGCTCTTTTCTTTGGCCTTTGAGGCAGCTTTGATCCCTTGAAAACTAGAAAATCCTCTTCTTTCTCTTTGTTTGTTAGAGAAATTGCGAATTTTGGCCAGATGTTGCCTTCACTTCCAGACGAAGACCCCTTCTGATCCTCCGTCAGGGCGGCGGTCGCCGGAGATCGGCCGTTTCCAGAGACTTTGGCAGTCCGGTCCGGCGAGGCCATCCCTCGGACGCCATTACTCCCTTGGTGGTGGTGCTGAGATGTGGCGCCTCTCATGGTTTTGGTTTCTTCTGTATTTCTGGAGTAGAAACTGGGGGTTAGAATTAGAAAATGCCAGGGAGATAAGCATGAAATACTGATGCTTAGTTGTGGACCGGGTGTACGCAATAGGTTGGGTTAAGAGGGAGACACGGACACCTGTGCACTTTAGGTCAATGCTATACATAACACACAGTTACGTGGTGTACTGGTGTATGGGAGAAAGAAGGATAATTATTAAGAGACGGAGATATAAATGGAAATAGGCGGATGACAACTTGACAAGACGATGATCGGGAAAAAATAATGTGTTCTATAAAAAATTTCAATTAATGTTTTTTCCAAGAAAATTTAGAAACGATTTAAAAAATATTATAAAACTAACACATAATTCTTACAATGGATGGGAGGCCAAACCACTAATTAAATTACAAACAATCAGTCTAAGCTTGTGCAATATTAATTTTTCCATAATGGAGGAACAGCTAATTTCAAACGGACAGGTGGAGGTATCTTCTTATCCAAATATCAATTCCCGAATCTCTAAGGTCCCCAATTGTCCCTGTTCATATTACTTTTAAAAGAGGTATGTATACATAATAAACTTCTTCCAGAAAAATGAGTTGCACATTTTCATTTTTCTGAATGACAATTCATCGTAAACTAACGTAAAAGAAATAGCAAAGTGAAAAGGAACTTTGGATGACTCCATCTAGATACTGAAACTGAACCAATGGAACCCAAAGACAATTTCAAAAACAGTATATCTTTCTCCACACGCAAAGGAACAAAAACAGTCCCCAAGAGAATGGAAATGCCAAATGCAATAGGATTATTGACAACCCTAACCCTAACCTCACACCGACAAAAAAGGATTCTCAAATCAGTTTTAAAAGGAGAATGGAAATGTCAATTGAAACTGAATGATAGAAATTAGATCACTGTACCAGTCAAGAAAAAACAGCGGATAAACCTAAATCAATTAATATTTAATACTAATCTTCTAAGCAACTAACAATCACAATCAATGTTTTATCATTCAAACCTAAAGCAATTAAAACACGACTGTTTGTGTATTATCATTCAGAGCAATAATCAATTTGCACTTTATGAATTGATTTTTCCATTGCGAAAACCAATTCCTGCCAATCACAATCAATACTTTTTACCTTTAAGGAATTAAGGAACATAACGACCATTTTTATAAATTGATTGTTCAATTGCGAAAATCATTAGTTGCAAAAAACAATTCCTATTACAATACCCAAAACAGAGAATGTCAAAATTCAATAGGATCATTGACAAACCCTAACCTGACACCGACAAAAATGAATCTCAAGTTAGTTCATTAAAAAGAAAAAGAAAAAGAAAGGAAATCCCAAATTAAAACAGAATGAAAGACAATCAAAATACTATATCACTTCCTCTCTTGGTAATAGAAGTAATCATGTATTATGGAAATTGGAGGTTGCCAGAATAAGATTAGTCAAGATAAACCTCAATCAAGTAATACTAACCATTTAAGCAACCAACAATCTGATAATTAAAACACTATTTCACGAATGTAAATTCTCCTTCAGATCAATAATCAGATTATGAATTGATTGTTCTATTGCGAAAATATTGATTGCGAAAGATAATTCTTATAGACTGACCCGCTTAATCTATTAATTGTTTGATTGTGAAAACATTAATTGCGAAAACAATTTTTTTTTCAAGTAATTCCTCTGGAATATATACATCATAAATAAAATTTATTTAAAAATTAATATAAATATTTTAACAACTTGGAGATCTGGTTCATGTTTTACATTTCATCAACCAAGTTGATATTGTTAATAGTACCAATTTAACGATCATTGATCAGTTATCAAACAATAATAAAATAAAATAAAAAGATAGACAGAAAGTATATAAGCTGATCAAAACTTATTGGTGCGTTTTCCATTTTTTTTAAAATTGATTTAGAAGATAATAGATATTACGAAGATTGTTAAATAGTTAAAGATCCACCCAACTCCTAATTATACAAGTACCCAACTACGGACTACCCATTACGCAACAAAAATGAAGCCCAAAAAAGACCGCGAAGCACCACTGGCGCCCGAAGCCTCTCCAGGGATCCGTATCCTCTGCATTAACTCAAAAGGGAATCTTTTGAGTTAATGAATTTCGACCGTCTGATTTTAAACGGAGCCAATCCGGCTCGTGTCTATAACATAGGAGCCCTTTAATATTAGTGCAGATCTAGTTCGCACGAATTTTGAAACATATTGGACAGTCGAGATTCATTAACTGAAAAGATTCTCTTTTGAGTTAATGCAGAGGATATGAATTCGCCTCTCCAGTGCACGTCTTGCCCACCTCGACCTCGCAGCCAAGCCAAGCCATCTAAAGTGCGTTTAACCAGTCTCCATTCTTAACAACACTGGATATATCCCTAAAGACTCATCAACCGTTGGATTAAAATTTCATTATAATAATATTTAACCAACCTGAGGAATCGAGTGCTGTTAGGCGACGCACGACGGAGCACGCGTCGATTTGTTTGATTAGGAGCCGGTGTCACTGGAGGCTTGGTGAAGGCGGTCGAATCTTCCCTCTGCTGGGTCTTGGTGCACCGCACCCTCTTCCGGTTGCCCCATTGGAGTAGCAAGTCGCGGTCCGTAGCAGAATTGTTGTGGCTACCGGTGTTTGAACCGGGTCCACCTGTGCCTCGGGTGGAACCTCTTGTGTGGTAGTGATTTCTCGTCTCCTTCTCCATTTCTCACCTTCTCCAGTCTCTTATACCACCAGGTAGGTCCACCACCTATTGAGAAAAACAACAAAAAATTCAGACGGTCTGATAAAAGTAATTAGATCAAAGGGGCAGTCCCAGAAAACACTGATAGAATAGATAATCTTAACAAATTTCGGATAAGCTAAATCATTTTAGAAGAAAATAATCAGATTAAACCCGCAAAAATTATTCAGAAGTGATCCAGGTGGATGCATAATGCAGTTTTTTAAATTTAATGGTGAAACAATCGGGAATTAGAAGGAAAAAAAATTACATAAGAACAACAAAGAGAGAAAAAAAAAAAGGAAAAATCGGATTGAAACTAAATTGAAGACTTAAATCAACCCTGAGATTGAAGTGTTTCTCTTGACTTTGCAATCGTTTAAAACAGGCACTCATAAAATAATCAAATATCACTCTTTTTGGTCAAATAAATCCAGAAGATACAGAACAAGTGAAAAATGGCGATTGAAATTAGTGATCTAAAAAGGGCTACTTGTAAGAAACGAATGAAATTTTGATAATAATAGACGCAAATTTAACTTATCGTCGGAAAAGAAAGGGAATCCAATAAATCGGCAAATCTAACCTCCAACGAGTTCACATCAACTGATTTGATCAAAATTTCAATGCCTAAAGGAGAAGCACAAAACTCAGGTCAATTTAATTTAGTGAATTTAATTGAAATCAAGCCAATTCTGCCAAATAAAAGGACAAAATGCATTATTTTAGGATCTTTTCTTAATCTATTCTTTTGGAAAAGGGAGATCAAATAAAACACAAATCATGAAAAAAATCCAAATCTAGCTGAGAAAAAATCACCAGAAAAATTTACAATGAAAAAAAAAACACTACCTTATGGAAGGCCGATTTCACTGAAAAGTTGTTTTCAAGCTTGCAAAAAGGACAATCGGATCAAAAGAAGTACTAAATCTGATTGTCTAACTTCTGAAAAATCGAAATCAAGATGATTTGATAGGGATGAGCTCGGAATCGAAAATCCTCCACCTAATACGATAATATCAGGCCAAATTTGATGCTCGGTCTGACTAATTCAGCTTCAAATGAGCTACACTGTGAAAATCATCTAAGAAAGGTGGAGAAAAATGGAGAAGAAATGCGATTAATGGCTAAATACTAGTTATGTCTAGTCACTCCTTTAAACCTGCCCTGATTTCCTCCCCCACTTCTCTCTCTCTCTCTCTCTCTCTCTCAATTTTCTACTTGCTAGAGAAGGCGAAGGCGTTTATATACTCTGCCTCTGTTTCGCTCTCCTCTCTCTCAGCACCTTCTATTAATCATGTCCCTTGATTTCCTGGTCAGCGGTATAGATCGCCCAATTGATTCAGGTTTAGATGTACCACTTCGGTAACTTATGTTATCATGCTCTATATCCCTGCTGAATCGAATTGAATCACCGAAGGTAACTCAAATTTTAATTTTAGATCCACACCGTCTGATCTGTTTCGGCACGAATATTAAAGGTAACCCATCCATTTCATCTTGGACTGGATTGGTCCGGTTTCTGATCGAACGGTGGATCTAAACTCAAAATTTGAATTACCTTTGAGGATCTGGACTCTGCCGACTCTGCCTCCGGCGAATCGCAGTCCAGTCGTAATTTAGATTTACTGGGTAGGAATATGTAGGAATAAGATTAGCAAGTAATTATTACATTGCATAATTCTTCTCGTGAGTGTTGTAAAAAAACGGTATTAACGACCGATTAAACGCCTGTTTAATCATTAACAGCGGTCAAATCGTTACAAATATACTAACCGGAGGTCTAGTAACGGATTTTTTCAATTAATCGACTGATTATTCCGTTTATTCCCGTTTAATCGTCCATTTATTTCCGTTTATTCTTATTTATTTTTGTTTATTCCAGTGAATATTTATTTTGACATTGTTTTTTTCTGTGATTGTGTGATATTGTATTGTAGTTTTATTTGTACTTAGATATACATTTAATATTTTTTTATATATGTTTTTTCTTTTTACTTATTTTAAAATTGATTAATTCTTCTATTATTTATATAGCATAGTTTTTCTTACTTACTGATTTTTTTTTTCAATTAGTACGGCCTGTTCATATATGAAATTAAGTTGTTATCATAAATTAAATTTAGTGATTTTATGTTGGAATGTTTTATTTCTTTCAAATAATATATTATTAGTATTTGAAAAGCTTAATTTTTGAATTTATTTTTGCATTAAATAAATGTGTTACTTACAAATGTAAAATGTGTATGTGTTATTAAAAAAAATAAGCGTAGTGTCATGTTATAATAATAAAATTAAGTTAAATTAAATTTATTTATTAAATTTGATGAGTTAAATAAATCATTTTTAATAAATTATGAATATATATACATAATTTTAATAAAAATGATTAATTGGCTGCATAATTCCGATTAATCGGCCGCATATGGTTTGCTCGTGACTAGCAAACCATATAAAATTTCTCAAATATCAATATTCCTACTATTAATTGTGTTTACACTTTGGGCACTCTTTATATGTTTGCGTTCCATCAATTGAAATATGATGAATTTTCTAGTAAGAAACTTGGAAATGTTTTGATTGAAAAAAAAGGGACAAGCACCACATAAAAATTCAGAAGTCATAAATTAAAATTTAAGTAGATTTTGTTTATGAATCATTTTTTTAAAAATCAAAATATTAGTTTCATACAATTTGATAAAAAAAAGTCAACATACCTCAAATATCACCAAATTATATATTCATGATATATGAGATTGTATGATTCGTATGTCTAAATATTGAATTTTGACTCAAAATTTATTTTTTGAAAGAGAATTTTTTTTTTAAAGAGTGACTCAAAATATATTTAAAGTGGTTTAAAATTGTTTTAAGTTAATTATTTTATGAATGGATCCTAGCTATTATTTTTTTTACTTAGTACAATGCATATTTTGAGTAAAGGTCAGAGGTGAAGCTAGCCAACTAATAAATATCCACAAGGATTCTTCATCTGAATTTTGAACCTGCGATCTCACACGCAGAGAGCATTATTTTTGCCACTAGACCAAAGGTTAGTTCTCTTAAGTGACATTTTTTTTTACTATGTATATTTGACTTATTATGCTTTTCTTAAGTAACATTTTTTTTTCCAGATAATGAAGTTAGAGGCGGAGTTTCTAAGTGATGAAAGTCAAACACATATTGATAGTTAATTATATAAATATGAGTATGAAATCAATTTTTAAATATCCATAACATTTTACTTTAAACTATATAAAAAATGATGTATAATCACATGACTTATAAAATAAATAGGGACATTTCTGCTCTCAAATGTAGTAATGTATTTTTTCTAATGAGAGGGTTGGAGGCCAAGTTATCTAATTTTTTTTTAAAACCTATGTTATTACAATAAGTAGTTTCTTTCATTCGAGTTTCGAATTCACGACTTTCCACATCAGAAAACATGTATTTTTGTCACTAAATTAAAAGTTACTTCTTAATTAATGTATATTTTTAACCTCATATATTTTTCTTCGTCGAAAATGACCATTTTTAACCCAGTGTTACTTTCGCCTCCTCGTGATATATTTACTTTTACACGTGCAATATCTTTTTCTTTTTTTTTATGGTTGGCATAAATTATGCCAACAAATATATTGATAAAAAAAAAGTTTATATACAAGACCCTAAATTTATCCTTATTCAGCTAGATAATATATATAAAATTAAATAATGATCTCTCTATATTTACACTAAATGTGCCCAACGGATAATTTCCATAGCCGTATCATTGATAAGGCCATGTACTAATTTTCTTTTCTTAGGGTACGTTTGGATGAACTCTAGAATAGCTAGAATAGCTACTGTTTAGAATAGTAAATAAGAATAGCTACTGTTTAAGAACAGTGCTAACTCAAGCTATTCGGAATAGTGAAAAAGTTGTTTGGATTGCATATTTGGAATAGAGTTTGGAGGAAATGAATAAACTAATAATTTATGTGTTAGATTAAATATAATACAATATGATATTTATTTAAATATTAAATGTAATATAATCTTATTTTAAATATTAATTAGTATTAAATAAAATATTATATTAAATATAATATAATATTATTTTAGATATTAAATATAATATAATATTAGGTTACATGTTAAATGTAATATAATATTAATTTAAATATTAGATTAGTATTAAATAAAATATTAGATTAAATGTAATATAATATTAGTTTAAATATTAAATGTAATATGATATTAGTTTAAATATTAAATGTAATATGATATTAGTTTAAATATTAAATGTAATATAATATTATTTTAAAAATTAGATTAATATTAAATAAAATATTAGATTAAATGTAATATAATATTAGTTTAAATATTAAATGTAATATAATATTATTTTAAAAATTAGATTAGTATTAAATAAAATATTAGATTAAATATAATATAATATTAGTTTAAATATTAAATGTAATATAATATTATTTTAAATATTGAATGTAATATAATATTAATTTAAATATTAAATGTAATATAATATTAGTTTAAATATTAAATGTAATATAATATTATTTTAAAAATTAGATTAGTATTAAATAAAATGTTAGATTAAATGTAATATAATATTAGTTTAATATTAAATGTAATATAATATTATTTTAAATATTAGATTAGTATTAAATAAAATATTAGATTAAATGTAATATAATATTAGTTTAAATATAATACAATATAATATTAATTTAATTATTAAATGTAATATAATATTATTTTAAATATTAGATTAGTATTAAATAAAATATTAGATTAAATATAAATATTAGATTAAATATAATATAATATAATATAATATTAGATTAAATATAATATAATATATAATATTAATTTAAATATTAAATGTAATATAATATTAGTTTAAATATTAGATTAGTATTAATATTGAAACTAACAAATGCTATTCCATATTTTTGTAAGAATAGAGAATAGCCCTATTCTTCCTATTCCGAATAGCTCTATTTCTCGTTTGGATTGTTCTTGTTCCGAATAGCAATGCTATTCTAAGAATAGTGCTATTCTTAGTGCAACCAAACATACCCTTAGAGAATAGCCTTCTATTCCTCTTCCGCCAGAGAGCCCATACACGTGCAATATCGGATTGAGATTGATAATTTCAACAACAGTAGAGGCAATTCTAATTTTAATTCGAGCTAGATATTTGATCTATATTACATGTATATTATGCATGTAAAAATTGCTGAAATTTAGTGGTAGTTTTACCAATTGTCAAGCAAATTGAAAATTGTGACTTCTCATATTAAGTAGCATATGACGAAATATCATATAATTTTTATTTTGAAAAATATTATAGTTATCTGAAAAGGTTACACAATTATAAAATCAATCGAGTGTCAAAGGATTCCAGTCCCATTCAGTTCCTTAAAAATAACATTTACATTTTGACATTTTATATTTGTTTTGCATTTTTAAAATAAAATAAACTATTTTCGAATTAACAATGTTTTTCCTTAAAAATGTCAAAGCGCTGAACTATTATATTTTTTGTCATTTTCTCTAAATAAATCTTTTTGTAAATAGTAAAAATAAATAAAAATCTAATTCTAATGTGCATCTATTATTACGGTACATCTTTGTAAAGTCTTATTAATCGATATCAAATTTTTTCCAAATAAAATAACTAAATAATATCAAATTTTGTCCAAATGAAAAATCACTTTTGTAACGATTTAGTTACTTTTTTTTACCTTTATTAGTGATAAAATGAATTTTGCATTGAATCAGAAATTTAAACATGCCGTATTGAAATATGTGGAGGAGTACATGATTACAACTAAAGTCCTTTCTTTGGATAATTTAATTATATTATAATAGAGAACACTAGCTTGCAGTTCCATGCAAAATGAACCATACCATTGTTCTGCCTCTTGGTAATTAATCTTACAATTAATTTGTAATTATGATGCAGATGCCTTATATACTTGATATATATATAAGCGAATCAGTTCATTGCAAAGCTAACTAATCAGCTGTTAAGTTTTGATTAGTTGTCTACGTTGAAGATCAATTAATCAATCTGAATTTTAAACTTCAACCCCTTGAGTGGAAAATCTTTAGATTATTGCTGATTCTAGTGATAATATTTCAAATGAGGAGCTAGAGAGAATATTAGCAAATATGAGTCAGTAATTATATTAATTAAGAAGAGAAAAATAAAATTAAATGGACAAAGATGTTGATGACGTGACATAAATAAGATCAAAAGTATTTAAATTTAACCTTCTTTATGGAATATATATTAATTAAGGGAGCACCTAGCTATCCCCGTAACCTTCTCCATTTCTTCTTCTAGTTATTAACTACTTGAGTAACTACTAACTACTTGGGGGGGACCACTTACTTTTTGGGGACCGCCTAATATTTGAAAGATTTTACGACTGGCGCGCGCAAGTATTCATATATAATACATCAAGTATTCATACCTAAGCTATCAAGTATTTAAAAAAAAACTGGACACATCACTCACTCATCTTTTACACGTTTTTAGATATGGTTTTTCTCTCTCTGTTCAATCTAACCAATATTTCTGACGATCTGTGAGAAATTTTGCAAATCTAAAACTACGAACGTCTTCTATACAATTTTCTCTTTCAAATGAGATCCATTATGACATACTTTCGAGTTGTCCGTTGCACAAGTGTTTATACCTTGTCATGCAAGTAGTCATAACTCATCGAGCAAGTATTCATACCTCGTCGTGTAAGTGTAAATAGTTCATGCAAGAGTTATTACAAGCATATGTGCATACCTCGATTAATTTTACAAGAGCAACCGAATAGTATTGAACATTGTTTTATTGCTTTCTAGTTCAATTTTATTTTTTGGAAATAAAAAATAGTTGCCACATGTTTCACTATCGAAACAAAAATAATCTATCAAATTTTACAGATCATGTAATTGAAATGTTACAAAAAAAACAATATTTAAAAGAAACAAAACATACTTCATTGAAGTATTCATACATAGACGTTGAAGTATTTATACCTAAGATATTAAATATTCATTCATACACGTTGAAGTATTCATACCTAATACATCAAGTATTCATTCATGCACCTCGATTTTTTTCAAAATTTGTTTTTCTGTTATTTCTTAGTACTTAGTACGTACTGACTTAATTCATCGTTAATGAAGCTTTGTTTTTTTGCAAATAGCTCGCTACTGCATGAGGAAGAGAAACATAGACACGAAAGAGATTAATTGCATCCACAGAGACAAAATTAGTTGAACTCGATCCATTTAGCACTCATTTTGAGACTGCCGACAGTGATGAATCTGACTCGGTGGAAGCATGATTAATTGGGATGGAGTGACGGAGGATCTTCAGCAGAACGTCCGCTGGAGCGGGAGTAGCAGGCAGAGATGGAAAAACGGAGGCTAAGGTGGGAGAGGGAGTGAGCTTATCGTATTTATCATTTCGAGGTGGGAGAGGGTGGAGGGTGGGAGGTGGGAGAGGGAGGCGGAGGCGGAGATTTGGAGAGGCGAAGGTGAGAGAGGGAGGGAGAAATAGAGAATGTTAGAATTGGTAATTATAGCTAAAAAAAATTAGTTAGTTGGAGAAAGAAATGAAAAAATATTAGATGGAAAAAATATAATTACTCTTTAATTAATCCTCTAATAATAATAATAGCATACTATCACCGACAAATGAATATCGCATTGAAGAGATGGTCAAATTTCTAGTTAGATATATATAGTCATATAGATGGATATCTTAAAGTTAATCACAAAACTTAATTAGTACGCATTGACTATAGTATTCGCCCATCATCTTTATTTATTTATTATTTATATAATTTTGGATTGATGCATTGTTCACCTATATAGCACTCCTACTGTCCTACAATATTCTGTGCGGTTTGGATCCGAAATTTTTAAATATAGCACAGAAAAAAAAAAAATCAAAACGGCATCAAATTTTGGAAATTCTAAATTTAGCATGGCCGCAGATCGACTGAGCGGCCCCATTTACTGGGGACCGCAGATTGGCTGAGCGACCCCTTATTTTTTTTTTATGTAAAACGAAATTTGTTTTTGTTTTTTTTGTTATAAAAATAGTTGTATTTGTTTAAGTTTTAGTTTGTAATGTTGTTTGAATTGATATATTTTGTCGTATTGTATTTTAGAAATGTCGTTCGTTTGAAATATTTTTACCCAAACTAAAAGTCAAAGCCAAACAACCTCGTGCAAATTTAATAAACTGAAAATTAACAAACTAAAAGTCAAAGCCTACAAATCTAATAAACTGAAAATAAACAATGTTCTTACGAATATAATTAAAACTAAATAAACATCCAGTCCATTGATACGGCTCTCAACTTGCAAATTTTGAAATAGTGACTATTAAATCTGATTGTTTAAATTGATTAGTAAAAAAATTTAACTACCTCGTGCATCTCGAGCAGCTCTGTTCTGTCTTTCAATTATCTCGGTCGGCTTGGTGGCCTCTTCTCCTCTTATGTAGTAGGTCCAACCACATCGGAATCCTGTTGTGTTTTCTTCTGCCCAAATCAATATTTTTATCCTCTGGAACAAGTACAGGGCCCTCGTTTGCAGCCCTCCTTTGCGCAAACCATGTGAGACATTTGTAAAATGTGTCTTCAATTATTGCTGCCACCGGTAACTTGCGAGATGAACCGAAAACATTATTTAGCGATTCGGAATCGTTTGTAGTCATAATTTCCCAACGGTAACTGCCGTCCAGCGCTTGGAATATCTTCCATGGTTTCAGACACTCGTTCTCATCTTGATCCAAATACTTATCCACACCGTCCAGCCAATTAGAGCACGGTCACATACGTCCCCCATTGCTTGCATTCCTTGCTCGTATCTTCTCATTTTTCTCTTAGCCACACATATCCTAAAAAACTTGATTGCCGTCTCACTACAACCGTTCTTCTTCATGTTCTTGGCTATATGAGTAGCACAAAGACGGTGAACACATTGATCCTCATCCTCATCGTTCCACCCCAGATCATCTTGTCTGAACACCTTCTTGATACCCTTGCCCCTATCAGTGATTACACACATGAATCTGGAACGAATTACATTACTGCGCAACCATTGCATGAACCACGCACAATCTTTGAAACTCTATGATTCTACCAGTGAAAAAGCCAACGGGAGAAGCTGGTTTTCTGCATTGTACCCGGTTGCAATCAACAATTTGCCTGTATTAAAATAATCAAATTAATTTCCAAAAATTTAAAACAACTAAATTAAGTAAAGTTAATTAAATAAATTAGTTACCTTTGTACCGGCCTGACAGGAAACATGCATCAACGGTGATGATTGGTCTAATGTGTTGAAAAGCAGCTACACGGTCCAAATGCCCAAGCCGCCTTATGGAAATACCTCCATGGTCCAGGTTCACCGGTGGGAAATGAGGTCACCTCAAACAATATTTCTGTCAATAAATTAAAAAATAAGTTTAATTGTTGATTTTCTTACTATGACGTAAAAAAATAAGCGTCAATTTAGTACCTGGTTCTTTCTCTTGAGTGCCTCCAACAACGGAACTATAAGAGCGTATGACCCCTTCCAACTACCAAATTGGTGGGCAATTGCCAACTCACGGCCACGCCACAGTTTGTTGTACGCCGGTATCTGACCATTGTATCTTTCAGCAACAGCGATCCTTACTGTGTTGATACTCAAATCAACGTCGTTCCTCATGTGAGCCGATATGCATTCGGCAACCCGACAACTGGGCATGATCAATTCTTGTCGCATCCGCATGACAGGAATGTTTAGTTGGGCACTTCAAGACACGTCATTGTGTACCGTAACCGGTGGCCTTTGCGAATATGTACCAGCCACATCTACTGTCCTTGCACTTGAACCTAATTCTGGTGGTACTACTGTGCGTATTCCTTATCTCTTTGTTGCAAACTATGTGAAACCTGGCAATTGCACTCTTTATGGCCTCTTTTGAGTCATATATTTGACCCTTAGACAATTCATTCTCATACTCTGCCCTCCTTCCAAACAAACTCGAATTTGCGGGCTGAAACCCTGATGTGTCATTGAAAGTCGAACACGGGTGCTGAAACCCGCGATCCATTATTCGAAAACTGCGATCCATTACGAAAGTCCTCGGCCGTCCAAGCACAGGTCCAGTATCTTCCTCGTCACTATGATCGCTTATACCCTCAGGATCTTCATCACCCTAATTTTCCTCTGCCTCTAGTAATTTCGGATCCTCTGATTCATCACTTTCATTTGGATCACAAGATTGACCCCAATGAGCGCTCTGACTAGATGAAGGATGGTCAATCTGGGGTGGGGCCTGACGGGAGGGCCGACTACTGGACGGTTGGTCAATTTGGACAGGGGACGGACTAGAGCCGGATGAGTTACCCCGACTACGACCCTGAATTAACCTCATAACTGGGTTGGTACGCCGGACTCTGGTAACCTCCACATATAGGTCAATTATCTTGTATGTACCCCCAGAAAAACTCATAGTTTGGTTGTACAATACCTGCCAGACTCCCTCATTCTGAATTGGAAAGAGTTGGAACCAGGTTTGTGCTGAACTAGTCGGCATACTAATTTTGGCCTCAATTTTAAGGTCATACTGGCCCTGATCCAATCCCAAATTCTGACATATACTCGATCTAAGCCCCACATAATCAGTACCCGGCAATACCGAAATCACAGTAACAGGTCCGATACTATAATAAACCCCATTAGGACCTGTTAAAACATCCCCACCAGTATAAATTGATACCATAAGAGCCATTTTGAATCCAATACACAAGAAACCTAAAATTAAAAATTAACTAAATTAATTATTAACCTACTGAAAATTAAAAAAAATTGAAAAAAAGAGAAAAAAACTTACAGAAGAAGCTGTTGTCCAGGAGAGAGAATGGGTGAGAGTGTGAAATGAATTTCTCTCTCTTGGACGGGGATATAAAGGCAGGGGGCCGCTCAGAAGAAGAGGGAATGGGGTTAATTGACCTCCATTTTTTTTTATGTGTGATTTTTTTATAGAATTTAGTGTAAAATGGTATAGTATTGTAAAATTGACACCCATTCTTCATAGAAAAAATTTATATGATTGACATTTATGTGTTTGATCCCATAGTTCGAAAGTCTGGCTTCGCCACTGCGGCCATGGCAACCATGAAGATTAAGTGAATTTGCATTTTGAAACTTCTTACAACTACCTTTGTCAGAAGTTTGTAGAATTTTAATACACATTTTACTATGATGCTAATTTTTAGTTTCTTGTGGTACTAAAATGTTAGTTGCTTATGGTGGTAGATTTTTTTTTAATATATAAACATTATGGTGGTAGAACTGTTGAATGTGTTAAACTGAACCGATTCTATGTTCCCTTCCAACTACCTTTAGATTCTATATTTCTATCATATCAAAAGTCATAAAGTATTTTCTAGGAATTCTAAGTCTTAGATAATAAATCTAAAGAAAAAAAAATTACAAGACTGCATCAAAGGTTGCAAATTCAAAATCTAAATGTAAGAATACTTTGTGTATTAAATAGTTGGATAGTTTGACATTCAATTTTTACTAAAAAAAATACAAAATTTTTAGAAAATCTTCTTTAGTATTTTCCGGGAATCCTTCCTTTTCATACACATCAAACGGGTCCATAAGGCAATAAGTGATGAAGCGAATTCAATTTGCAGGAAAACAGATTCCTACTTGACTTTGGCCTAACCTGATGAGATTTAATAAAACATCAGAATACATAGATGAGAATATCTCATGTATGATAAGGTTTTGTAATGTTTAGCGGTAGTTATCAACGACCGGTAAATACTACAAGAGGAGGGATCGGATGTCACTCTTTTTTGTGACATCAAATAACACAGTACATTTTTAAAGTTTTCAAAGTCCAAATAGTCAATCCAAACAGTTCAATATGATGGATATATTAAAATGTGCTTGCAGATCATATTTTATTTATTTTACAAAATCAATGTTTTCAGACCATTGAATTTTTGTACCCATCTTAATAAATAGTAAAAAAATTCAAAAAAAATGTAAAATTTGATCTGCAAGCACATTTTAATATCTCCATCATATTGAACGGTTTAGATCGACTGTTTGAACTTTGAAAATGTAAGATATCATCTGATGTCACAAAAAAAGAGTGTCATTCGATCCCTCCTCATACTATAAAGGGATGTTTAATTGATTGAATCAATTCGGTTTTAACGGCATCGAGTTTCATTCATTGATTTACTCTTGCTTTATGATTTTCATTTTGTTCTATTGAATTGAGCCAACAAATCAATGATGCTAGCGATAATTTGGTATGTGTTTAGTATGATAAAACAAGCAATATATATACCTATACAAATCTGATATTTGTTTGTTGGCAATCGTCATTGACCTAAAACAAAGATAAATATATGATATGTATTATAAAACAAAATTCATCAGAGTTTGCAGCACCTTAATTGTTAAATTTTAATAATTAAATATCTAATACCTTGTAGCCCTGCTTTAAATAGAAAGCTTGGTCAAAATAAATGAGCTTAAATTTTAATTGCAAATCGAACCCCAAACCCCAATCTCGGGATTGGGTTTAGATTGCCAATGATTGATATTGAAATCGAACCCCAATTTCTAAGAACTCACTCAAGATTTTATTTTTAAAGACTGGAAAGTTTATGACATAGCCCTTCCGTCTCTTAAAGGCGAATTGAGAATTCAATTTTCTATTATATATATTTGATAACTTGATTTGAGTTCCTCTATGATTGCATCTCACAAAAAGATCCATCAGCTAGTTAGGCCTTAGAGGGCTATTTCGTAAATTTGTTAGGCCTCACTTCCTTTATTCGTGTTTCAATTTTTATTGGAGGCGGCCCAGGAAGGAGATGCATGGGGCCCATTGTGTAACTGAAATGCGGGCCCAGTCCAACAGATTGGAAGGTGATGCACGAACCACCCGAAATTTTTATTAATAGAAAAAAAAAAAACAAAATATCGATAATGGGGAAGGGTTTCTCAGAAATTCGACCAATAGGAAAAATGTGATAGTTCATAATGTCCAGGGGACGTTATAGACTATCACGGCCTGATTAGCCAAAATATTACCAACGCCTAAACAGCGAAAAAGCAAATACGGGACGTCTTTGTCCATCACGGCCAGAGAGGCGGAAAAAAAAAAAATTCAGGACGTCTTTGTCCATCACGGCCTGGGCCGATTTTTTCTGCCCGTTGTAGTCACGGCCTGGTCCCCAAAGAAAAAAAAAGAGACTCGTGCACCCCATTCCTTTCTCTCTCGCTCCTTGTCTCTACCTCCGCCGACAACGCCAAAAAAAGAAAAAAAAACACGGATCTGTGCTCGCACCCACTGACAGCAATCAGAGAAGAAACCCCACCTCCGCCACGCGCTCGACGTCTAGAGTTATTTGGGTTAATTAGCGTAACTTAATTTCGTTAAGCTGGCCGCGATGGTCTATAACACGTTTTTCGTACAAATTAAATTTCTACGAAATGCTTCCTCACTATCAATATTTTTTATTTCTTTTTCTATTAATAAAAATTTCGGCACGAACCACAGTTGAAATCTGTCTTTGTTTATTTTTTATTTTCTGTTAATAAAAATATTGTTAGCAAAGTTAAGAGTAAAGCAAGCGAAGTAACAGCGAAGCGAACTCTTCTTCCCTCCGAAGTCCAAGTTATAATCCATATCTCATCTCTTCCTACTTCGTAACTGATTTTGCTTGCCAATCTCTCTTTCCTTTTTATCGGTGTTGCTTGAATTTCTTTATTAGATTCCCCAATTGGATCTTTGTTAAAACCGTCCATCTCCACCGTGTCCTGAAGAAAAAGGGGAATCTCGATTTGGTAACTAAAAGAGAAGCTATGAGCGAGGTATTTGAAGGGTACGAGCGCCAGTTCTCGGAGATCTTCGCTTCGCTTTCCCAGAAATGCACCTCAGCGGCTGCTTCAGATGGAGGTATTCTGATTCACTTTTCCCGGAAACCACGCTTCCAGGAATTTTCTATTTTAATCCGCTTTTTAGTTAATGATTTTTTGACGTAATTTGTAGAGCAAAGGAGGCACAAGGTTTCAGAAATAAAATCCGAAATTGAGGATGCTGAGTTGCTGGTATGTTTTGTAGAAATTACTAGATTTACTAACTCGATAGAGTATTATAGTAATTTCATTCTTGGAGATTGAAATTGGATATAAATCAGATAAGGAAGATGGATCTAGAGGCTAGAAGCTTGCAGCCAAGTGTGAAGGCAGGATTGCTTGTGAAATTGAGAGAATACAAATCGGATTTGAATACTGTAAAGAATGAAGCGAAGAGAATTACAAGCAGTAATTCGAAGCAGGTTACAAGAGAGGAGTTGCTTGAGTCGGGGATGGCTGATTCTCTTGCTGTGAGCTCAATATTTTTTTAAATCATATCCAAAAGCATCAAAATATTTCTCTTTTTTCTTCTTCACTCTGACAATTACCGACTTCTAAACCTGTATGGAACCAAATTGACCTAGTAAGATGACCAGACCATCCTTTCTTCTTACATTCTTACAGTAATATTACCCCTTTGCCATGAAGTTTTGAACCGTATAACTATTCTTTTGATACAAAAACTGTTACTCAGGTGCATTGTTGTGATAAAAATTTGGATTGGGCTGTAGGTGACGTCGGATCAGAGAGGAAGGGTCCTGATGTCCACGGAGAGACTGGCACAGTCGAGTGATAGAATAACAGAGACCAGAAGAGTTGCCCTAGAAACAGAAGACCTCGGCAGTTCCATCCTACAAGACCTTCATAACCAGCGCCAATCTCTTTTACACGCTCATAATTCTGTACGTTCTTCTTTAGCTCTGTTCTCTTTTGCTGACTAGACTGATTTATAAGTGGGTCTGACAGGAAAATAAATTGCCTGAAGCCCAAATCTATTATACAGACCAAGCACATATGTATCATTTTTCTGAAAAAAGAGTGGGTAAAGAATTCTCTTTGCATTCTTGCTGGTAACAAAATAAAACAAGTACCTGATTATATAAAAATAAAGTAAGGAAATCAGACCTAACATATTTCAATTTCGGTATTAGTTGGGCTCATTTTTTAGCCAAAATTTGGTTGACTGGCATGATCTCACCTGGGTCATGACTGGTTCTTATCCTGGATCTCTATTAAATTATTGGGTATGAGTTATTTGTTTTAAAGGCTAAATTTCTCTAATATAGCTTCATGGAGTTGACGAGAATGTTGGGAAGAGCAAGAAGATATTGGCAGCCATGTCAAAGAGAATAGACCGCAACAAGTGGATAATAGGAGGTGTGATTGCTGCACTTGCACTTGCCATCATTGTCATACTTTATTTCAAGCTATCTCATTAGCCAGTTGTTAGTAAACATCAGGTGCGTCAAGGGGCGATGACTTTCCAGCCAATATGTAAATCTCTGCTTTGATATCGGTTTACCTTTAGAATATGTTATTGTTATCGGTTGTACAACTCAGATATCATGTTTCTCATATAATACTGTTATTATCTTATAGTTGTTATGCTGGTTCATTGATTGCTTAATTTACTCATTTATTACATTTAATTGAAATGAAGTAGCATGCATCGCTGTAGTATATTCCCCTGAAGAATACAGCTGAATCTTGGCTTGTTATACTGTGCAGAGAAATTGGTACCATCCTTGCGTGGATTTGTACCCTGTGTACACAGAAATACCAAGTCTGTACCAGTCTGTCGGTACTGATTGGTTTATGTTTGTACAATCGGAAAAGCTTACTTGTCAAACCTTGTTATACTGTGGGGGTCTTGGCAGGGGCGGAGTCAGATTTTCGAACTATGCGGGTTAGTCATGTAAAATTTTCCTGTAGAAATTGGGATCAATTTGACAATACCATGACATTTACTCTAAATTATATAGAAAATCGTAAACAAATATATATATTTTTTAAATGGGGGTCAATTGAGCCCCATTCCTTGTTCTTCAGTCCACCCCTGGGTCTTGGGTTAGGTCCATAGGTAGATATAGTGTAATGAATGGGGTTCAATGCCCCTCATTCTTTTTTCTGATCTTGCACGTATATGCAGTATATTAAATGTTTTTATAAGAAATGTCATATGTGTCCTCCATAAGTATGTAAGAAGCGTTTTAATTTTTACCCTCACGGAGTCACGGTTACAAATTTGTGCTTTTAATACGGTCAACCCCTGGTGAGGTGGAAAGAGTGGGATATATGTGTAGCCTGAATGTATATCTACTTGGTTCTTCTCTGCACTATCAGTACCTTCTTTTTCTGGGTTTGAAGGTGAGTTGGCAAAGTTACAACTAAGAGTGTCAGTACTAAAAAAGGAAGTTTCAATCCTGCAGTTTACTCAATCAGGTAAAAGCCATTTTCTTGTTATTTTGGTCGATTTCACTTGAACATCCTCCCAAATAAGGCAAACTATGTTGTGTTTCTCAATGGTCCATGGTCATTTCAATCAAATGTTACTAGATAAATTCCACTTGGGTCCAGGCTTTGTCCCCACCTTGCGTGACGGCTAAAATCCACGACAGGTGTTTTGACCTATCCTTGGACATGTGGGGATACTGTTGGAACATTGTATCAATCCCCTCCTAAGTGGTGAGGTCAATCATGCACAAGATGATGCAGTGGGTTGAAAATTGCTGCGGTGTGGCATTGTACACTGTAGAACACAGTACCAAGTCTGTACCAGGTTTCTGGTACTGGTGGCCTGGTGGGTTTCTTCATTGTGAACATTTCAAAAAAAAACCCAAGTTAGTTCTTGTTGTGCCTTGAGAAATTTGGGTAAGATTGGAAGGGTTTGGGTAGATGTGTGCATAGATAGATTTCTACATGGCTCTCTTTCTTTCGCTATTAGTACTTTTTTTTCGGGTTTGAAGATTAGTTGGCAAAATACCAACTAACGTGCATTATTAGTACTAAAACTAAAATATGCTTCGGTACTTCACTGTTTCAATCAGGTAAGAGGCTTTTTTTTTTTTTTTTCAAATAATTCATTTAAATGTCCTCCTAAATAAGGCCAACCATATTGCTATTGCTCAATGGTCCATGGTCGTTTCAATCAGACGTTACTACCAAAAATCTACTAGTCCCCCACCTCCAGGTGTCAAGTAAAATCCAAGGCAAGTGTTATGTGACCAATCAGGCAATCCCAGCTCCCAGCGCATGGTGGGGGACAACCTTGGAACAATGTATCAAACCCCTCAGAATAGGAAATGACGAGGTCAATACTGCACAAGATGCATTGAAGCAGGAGTTATCACAAGAAAGAAAAGGTGGGATGGGCCATTGGTGGATGCTTGACAATCTAACAAGTAACAATCCAACCATTAATTACTATTTAAGCCCAATATATGACAAAGGCAATAGTCCCCAGCCACTAAGCACTAATTCGTTTGGTCTTTACAGTCTTGAACTGTTAAATAGGCCCACTTGTGAGATGTGTCAAAATCTTAGCTAGATTACACAGTTTCCCTGCGCCTATTTGCAGCGCATTCATTCACATTAACTTTAAGATTTGCGGCTTCCTCTCAGGGGCTTATATATTATCCTCTCAAGGATCATATATATTTTCAGAGATGAGACAATTAGGGGAAATTTTTCTTCATTTTGTTGTCTTTACCCTGCCTTTGAAGCATATTGTAATTAAGTCTCGTTATCTCAATGCCTACTCCAAATGGCAAGTCTCATTGGGATCACTGTGGTCAAATCTGATTGCAACCACAATGGTCAAACCTGAGAATGACGTTCATGCCAGAAAGACCAGTCCTTCCTTTTGGCTGTTATACTTAGAATGACGAATGAACGAAACCGGTGTTAAAATGTGATCCTATATTGACCATGCATGTTCGGTGTCACCATTCAGATATACTCTTAATCGTTTATTTTGAAGGCTGGTAAAATATTGTATTGTCTCAGTGTGTTTGTGTGTGTGTGTGTGTGTGTGTATGTGGGTATAATATATAGAAAAAAGAAAGTTATGTTTGGTTGATCAGATAGTTATAGCTTAATTATGTTTCGTTTGATCGGTCTGATCAACTTTTTGGGTAAGTTGTTGTGTTTTTACTAAAATCTCCAGTAATCTTTCTACCATGCGTTTATCAAATTGCACCCCAAAAGCCGTGAAATTGTTAGGTAGCTAGGTTAGTATATATATTGAAATATCTTTATTATCTCAATCGAATGTCCACTTTTTCCAAAGTAGATAAGATTACATCCTGCTAGCTAGCTAGCTAGTGGCAGTCAGAATAATATCCTAGTTAGATCTAATATATATCTTGCTATATATATATATATCCAAACCACTAAATTGAATTTTTAATGTTAACATACGTACCCAACAGGAATAACTGTGTTGATTTGTTCTGGCAAATGATTGTTTTCAGACAATTTACATATATAGATAGAAAGATCGAAATTGGAGTGTACAAAACAAACAAGCAACCTAGCTAGAAATCAATACGCTGACATAAAATAAAACATGCAGTAAATCCAAGGCAAGAAACCCGCGCCGGGTCTCCTCAATCATGAGAAAAAACAGCAACCAACTCTAACCGTAAAGAAGCCATAAATGCAATACAACAAACCCTTTCTGGCTTTCACTCATCATTCACTGAAAAAAAGGAGCACATGACCAAAAAAGCAAAGTGAACAAGTCCTACTTGTATATTATATATTATATAAATATTCATCAATCAAATTGGCTGCTCGGTTACATCATTTCTTAATTAATTTGCCAGCTCCGTTACACATTACAAAAACATTTCCAATCCAAAACCCTTTTTCTTTCTTGGTCAAATACCTCACCCCCCTTTCCATGACATAACTGTTTGTTACATTTTACAAAGTTAATTTCTGAGATAGGAACAGAGAAAGAGAGAGAAAAAGGGAGAGATGGGGAGAGACAGGCCAGGTTGTGATCTTTAAGCATGTGAAGAGCAACAAGGAAGGGTAGCTTTTGGTGGATTTCTCAAGAGCACGCTTGGCTTGAATTAAAGGGAACATTTGCATATAGTGGCCTCTGCCACACATGGGTCAGTCCCAAAGGAATGGCTTTTGGCATTGGGGCTGCCCCAAAGAGGTTCCGTTTTCGCCATTGGAAGGCATCCACCTGGACTCTAATTAATTGCACAGAAAAAAGAAAAAAAAAAAGTTTCTGGGGCACCACCCAAGAAGGCAAGAACCCAAGCCAAGAGGGGACCCAACTATATATTCTCATGTCTCAAGAGGGTGATGCTTTTCATTCAGGATTGATTAATTAATTCATTCATTCATTACACGTGGACTGATTCCCATACAGTGATTCTCGGTTAATGAGTCCATGCCATGCTTGATGCTTCCCAATTTGCATCAAAGCAAAGCAGTCATGATGAAGCCTATGATATGAGAAGGTTTTTGGGTTTAGGGTTTCTCTTCTATTTTTGCATGGCAAAAGGTGGTGCCTCAAAATCAAAAGAAAAGGGGCTTTAGACAATGGCCTAAAGTTTATGATGATGAAAAGGTTTGTTGATCGAGTACTGATCTTGGACCTAGCTTCCTTTATGGAGGTGAAAAGAGGTCTTTGCGTCGTCAAAAAGTTGGCTAAAAAATTAAAAGTGAAAAGAAAGGAAGGGAAGATAACGCTAGCTGGTACCGGACCCTTTGATCAAAAGTCTCAATCTTTTCATACCCTCCTTTTACTCATTGGGGTCTTGGAATTAGGATTTGGTTAGCAAAAAGTGTATCTAAATGAGAAACAACTAATGATCAAAAGCATCACAAGTACGCTTAAAAACCAACCTAATGATGCATGAAATGATATGGCTTGTGGGTTTTTTAGGAGACCTTTTTGAGTAGTTTTTTTAGGGTTTTGGGTGGGGCAAAGGTGTTTGCATGGCAGCAAAACCATTGTTGATGGCAACAAAACCATCATTTCTACCTAAGGCTTCTAAAGCCCTAACCTGAGACTTCAGAAACTTCAGATAATTTGCTGCTTCATCAAGCATGGTTGCAGTATCCATCTTACTCCCCCCTGGTACCAGGCGCTGTAAAACCCTCAATCTTTCACCAACTCTCTCTCTTCTCAGCCTCGCCGCAACTGTCTGCGGATCGCTTGATATTTTCACATTCTTTCTTTTAGGTTTTTCAGCCATCTCCTCTGCACCGAGGTTTACCGGCCTCATGGCCGCTGCCCGGTATATCATTTCCTTTACTTGCGCCATGGCCTCGGTATCCGGCTCAAACTCACCATCATGACCCCCAAAGTTTATACTCGAATAACATGTCGAGTTCTTCTCAGATCGTTGCCTCTTTTGCTTGCTTGTACTCGCAAACGATATTTCGTACCCCTTTCTATTGATAAGAGGACAACTATTTGCCTGTTGGAGAAGGCTATATGAGTGGTGCTCATCTTCTTCTACTTTTCTCTTGTTCTTCCTTGGATTTATCTTAGATTGAGACGTGTGTGGCGGCGGCTCGGGGTTTGACGAGCTCTGCGAGGCCGTCTCCTCACGGTTTGAGAATTGGTTCCCATCAAAGGAACCACAATTATCTGATTCCCCAGATATGATGTTACTGCTGTAACTTAGGTTGCAAGGGTTTTCACTGCTTGAGAATATGGGTTCAAATAAATTACCATGCTGGTTTACCATGGGGACGGCGGCATTGGTGCATGGTAGGAGGGAAGGTAAATTTTGAGGAGGTAGATCACTTGATCCCCATGTGCTTGTCTCATGGAGGTTTTGTAACGAGTTGAGATCTGATATGGAACCCAAGTTGTGAGTAACAACCATGCCCTCAATTTGAGTATTTCTTTCTAGGTTCGAGCTTGCCGTCTCGCATGGCTGAATGCCGTGCACTTCTAAGCTTGTGGCCATTAGAGTTTCTTCAAGAACCGCTTTTCCACATATGTCACCACTGTAAAAGTATGCATTTGATTCAGAGAAGTTGTCGTATTGAATGCTCGATAGACATGCTGGAATCGTTGGATTCATCTCGCTTTGCATGTATATCGAATTAGGCCAATCCATGGTGCTTGTGAGATGCTATAAAAGCCTAAAATAAAAAATATATATATATATATAATCACGATTAGAATGAGAAGTATACATCAAACATATATAATTTATAAAAAATATTAATACTTAACAAAAATTATATAGTTATTTAGTAGCTGATGGCCTAATGCTAAATTTGTCTTAATATGTTGGCATGTTCATAAATTCCAAATTTTATTACACCATTAATTTTGGAAGTAGTGCTCTAATGTTCAGCCTTATGCATAGCAAGTATATCATTATTTGAAGTTTTTAACCATTGGTTTTGGAACAAACAAGAGTCTCAAAGACAAATTAATTAAGAGAAGCTAACAAATACACTCATTGAAAGATTTTATAAAGAAAGATCTAAAACATGGAACCAAAAGAGCTAGTAAAATTAAGATCATACCTTATTTTTGTAAGAATGGATGTTGCTTTCTGAGTTTCTGAACTTGCCTCACGGGTTAAAAATTAAAATTGCTTGAAGAGTGATGAAGCAAGAGAAACCAAAAGAGACATAGGCTAGCTAGCGTCAGAACTGCAACCAAATCTATCTCTCAACTTGGTAGGAAGAAACAAGGTATATTAAATTCTCATGATCCTCATCATCATCATCATCATGATCTCACACCCAATGTCGCATGCGAACAGATAAACTCGTCAAACCAATTAAAATTGGTATGGAAAACAAAAGTTGAGTTTCCTTTCTTTGCAATTGATTATACTCCTAGCTAGAAGTTGAGAGTAAGAGAAGGAAAGAAAGAAAGCTGCATGCAAGATATAGCTGCGCTCTTTTTCAAATTTTCTCTCTTCGGCTACTTTGAAAGAGAAATTAACCTCATATACAACTTGCCTTTCGGAGGAGGGGACAGTTTGATGGGAAGAAGAGGGAGCTTGAGAGAGAGAGAAAGAGAGAAGATGGGCAGCATATATATGAGATGAGAATGAGAGTTGTAAACAGGCGGTATATGAAATAGATTTATATATCTACAAGACTACAAGCTAGCTAGGAAATTAAATATGAAATAATTGTTTAATATGTAAGGTATGAAAAGGACTGCTCCTGTGTTTTGTTTTTTTCTGTTTATTCCTTGGGTAGTATGCTATTTTTTTCCCAAGACTACAACAGTAGGAAAAAGAGGTCTCAGAGTTTGAGCACCACCATTTTTTGTCAACAGCTGGCCTTCTTTAACAGACACTCAGATCTCATTCTACACCGTCCAGTACCGTATATATTGAATTTCAATTCTCTTCAAACTTCAAACCCCCTCTTTTTTTTCTTTCTTCCCGTAAATTTTTGTAAGAGAGAAAAAGATGTAAGAAAACAACTTATTATTGCAATCTATTTTCAGTTTTTACATATATCTCTATTTATAAAGAAAAAAAGAAAAACTAGCTGTTGGACTATTTATTACAACTACTAACCACTAACCAGTAACTCCTAGTCTATTAATTACTAACTAGCTGTTATTTTTAACACTCCCCCTCAAGTTAGGAATGTATATATCGTACAATCCTAGCTTGCTTGTAATTTTCTTGAATGGACCCAGATCCAAGCCTTTAGTGAAGATATCAGCAAGTTGATCTTCACTTTTTACGTATGGTGTTTCAATTTCTTTTGCTTGAACCTTTTCTCCAATAAAGTGGCAATACACTTCTATGTGTTTTGTTCGTTCATGAAACATGAGATTTGAAGCTATGTGACGTGCTGAATTATTGTCGCAATACATTTTCATCGGTTCTTGAGTTTTAAATTCCATGTCTAATAGGAGTTGTTTGATCCAAGTTAGTTCACTTGCGGTTGATGCCATGGCACGATATTCGGCTTCGGCGCTTGATCATGCTACAACATTTTGTTTCTTGCTTTTCCATATTACTAGATTTCTGCCTACAAATGTGCAAAAACCAGTTGTTGATTTTCTATCGAAGCTTCCAGCCCAATCTACATCGGAATAGCCACATATATCATTATAATTATTATTTTTCATCCAAATACCTTTACCGGAATTATTTTTTAAAAATCTTAAAATTTTATTTACCGCTTCTAAATATGGTGTTCTTGGTGAATGCATGAACTTACTAATTTGGCTTACGGAAAATGAAATATCCGGACGAGTAACCGTTAAATAGATCAATTTTCCAACAAGTCTTTGAAATTGGTTTATATCTTTTAAATGTTCACCATCTTCACTATTTAATTTGTATTTGTTGTCAATTGGGGTAGAGGTCAGTTTACATCCTAGCTTACCGGTTTCTTTTAACAAATCAAGTGTATATTTTCTTTGGGAAATAAAAAGTCCTTTATCCGAAGAGGCTACCTCTATTCCTAAAAAATATTTAAGATATCATAAATCTTTTATGTCAAATTTTTCTTTTAGTTGTTTCTTAATTTTTTGAATTTGCTCTAAATTATTTCCGGTAATTATGATGTCATCTACATATACTAAAATAAGAGTTGTATTGATACCATTTAGTAAATAAAGAATGATCGGCATTACTAATTTTAAAATTACAAAAAATTAAATAAGAGCTAAGCTTGCCATACCATGCTCGTGGAGATTGCTTCAATCCATAAATTAATTTATTAAGTCTACAAGCCAAGTTAGAATTGGTTTTCAATTTATGACCGGGTGGTAATGTCATATACACCTCTTCTTCAAGTGTTTCTTGAAGAAAGACATTCTTGACATCCATTTGATAGAGGTCCCAACCATTGTTTACGGCAATAGAAAATAAAATTCTTACGGTATTTATTTTTGCCAATGGTGCAAAGGTTTCATTATAGTCTATGCCATAGGTTTGGGTAAATCATTTAGTTACAAGTCTTGCCTTATACATTTCTATGGTACTATCACTATTATATTTGGTTTTATATACCCATTTACAACCAACCAATTTTTATTTTTTGGAAGGGAAACAATTTTCCAAGTTTCATTTTGTTCTAAGGCTTTTAGTTCTTCATTCATAGCCTTGCACCAAATTGGACTCTTAATTGCTTCTTGGTAATTTTTTTGTTCCAATTCCTTTTCAATATTAGTGAGAAACGTGTGGTATTTGGTTGAAATATTGTCATATGAAACAAAATTTTCTATTGGATATTGTACCGAGTAGGTCACATAATCTCTAAGTCTAGTTGAAGGTTGTCGTTCTCTAGATGATCTTCTAACCGTTGAATTTTCTACTATTTCATTTTCATTTGTGTCATTACTAATCTCATTTTCTTGATTATTATTTTCAACTTGATGATTATTTATAGGAGTAAAATTTAAATCATCTAAGTTAGGTAATACTATATTATCATTTTGATTATTTGTGTATATTTGATGAATTGCTTCTTTTTCGTTGAAATAAGGTTGATTTTCAAAAAATGTAACATTTCTAGAAAGATATAATTTTTTATTAATTTGATCATAACATTTATAACCCTTTTTGTAAGATGAGTATCCTAAAAAAATAGTTTTTTGTGATACAAAATCAACTTTATCATTTCTTTTGATATGTACAAAACTTGTACAACCAAATACTCTCATATGGTCATAATTGATTTTTTGCTGGTAAATAATTTCTAATGGACTTTTGTTTTATAAGATAACACTAGGTAATCTATTGATTAAGTGAGTAGCACAAAGTACAACATCCGACCAATAAATTTTAGAAACATTATTTTGAAATAATAAAGATCGTGTCATCTCTAATAAGTATCTATTTTTTCTCTCTGATACTCCATTTTGTTCGGGAGTATTTATACAAGTTGTTTGGTGTATAATACATTCTTCTTTAAAGAGACTTGAATTTTTTTTATTTATAAATTCGGTTCCATTATTCAATCTAAAGATTTTTAATTTTGTATTAAATTGTGTTTCTATGAGACATGCAAATTCATAAAAACAATCAAACACTTCATCTTTAGATTTAAGTAAATATAACCAAGTTGTTTTTGAAAAATCATCAATAAAATAAAACAAAGTATTTGAATCCATTATACGAATCAATTGGGGCCGGTTCCCATACATCGGAATGTACTAAATCAAAAATAGCTTTACTTTTGCTAGTAGAAAGAGAAAAATGAAGCTTTGTTTGTTTTGCTAACTTGCAAATTTCACAATTAGTACAATTCAAAATTTTAAAATCTAAGATACTCTTTAATCTTGTCGGAAGGATGCCCCAGTCTCTTATGCCAAAGGTCAGAGTTAACGACTTTTGCGGAAGCACAAAAATTTATATTGGAGTTCAAAAGATAGTGTCCATTTTTAAGAAATTCTTCACCAATCTTGATGCCGGTTTTCCGGTCCTGAAATACAACATTTTTACAAGAAAATATTGCATTACAATTCAATTCTTGTGTTAATTTATTTACAAAAATTAAATTTACGGGAAATGTTTCCAAACATAAAACATTTTTAATTTGTTTACTGCATAAATTCATTTCTCCTATGCCATTTATTTTTGCCCTCATACCGTTTGCAACTATGACATAATTATTACCATTGGTCGGGTTGAGGTTTGACAGTAGTTGTTTGTTACTAACATATGGTCTGTTGCACCACTATTTATAATAATTTGATTAAAAAAGAATTTTTTTGAGTTAGAGATAATACCACATGTACTGGAAGTGTTTTGATTGCTTATCAGCGCAGAAAGCTGCTGTAAAACTTGTTGCATTTGATCTCCAGCCCTTGACCCGCCAGCGCCAAAAACAGTGTCTGACCCGTTCCAGGGTGACCCGCCAGCGACATTTCTCTCTGACCCGTCCCAGGATGACCCGCCAGCACCAGAAATGGAGAGTTCATTGGAAGTTTGGTTATTGGGTCTGAAATTATAGTAATTGGATCCATTAGCCGAAAAACCACTCCTAATGGAGGTTTGGCTTGTGTTATTGGGTCCGAATCCACTTTCAGACGAACCGACTAGCCTATTAAGCTCTTTCTCTTCACTAGAAGCAACATAACTTCTATTTTTTCGCCATTTTTTCTCCCAATTTCGATTATGGTCATTGCTTTTGAATTTTTTTGGTTTTGAGTTGGGGATAAAGATGCCAACACCTATCCTGAGTGTGACCATCTTTTTTACAGTGGTTACATTTCACATTTTTCGATTGATTCGGGTGATTTTGAAAGCTAGGGTTTTGATTAAAATTGGGATTTTTTACAGCTAAGCCATGGATCTCGTGTCCCTCGTGGCTTACAACCCGTTGACCATTCATGGCAAGTCTTCTACTCTTATCTTGTTGAATTAAACTTTTAATTTGAGAATAAGAGGGAAGATGTACTGTGGTCATGATTTGAGATCTTACGGCTTCATAGCTCGGGTTTAGACCCGCGAGGTACTGAAAAATATCATCCTCTTTAGCTTGTTTTTGGAGTGTGGCCAGATCTGTTGTTATTGGCCGATATGATCGAAGCTCATTTCGTTTTTTCTCAAGAGCACTAAGGTACTCCGTATGGCTTCTCGACCCTTTTTCTTGTTGAATTTCCTGCATGAGTTGATAAATATATGAGAAATTATTTTGCTGACCATACATAGATTTTACCGCTTCCCATAAATCATGTGCTGTTTCGGCCATCATAAAGAGGTCGGATACAGTCGGCTCCATGGAGTTTAGTAGTGAGGTAATGATTTTATCATTTGTTACTCTCCATTGTTTTGTTGACATCATTTCGTCAGGAGTTAGCTTGTTAATTTGCGTCTGCAATTTCTTGTTTTTTCTTTTCACCAGTGATGTATTTTAACATCTCTCGACCACTCAGGACCCTGGATGCTGCCCTTGCCCATGACACGTAATTTTTGCCATTGAGCAAAGTGTTTGTTAGCTTGGAGAAGTATATTGTTTCTTCTTGAGCCATTTCTCTTTTGCTGAAATTTGTTGCGGTTTTGTGGTTTTTCGGTCACAGAGTCTTATACTCTGATACCATGTTAATTTTTGTAAGAGAGAAAAAGATGTAAGAAAACAACTTATTATTACAATCTATTTTCAGTTTTTACATATATCTCTATTTATAAAGAAAAAAAAAAACTAGCCGTTGGACTATTAATTACAACTACTAATCACTAACCACTAACTCCTAATCTATTAATTACTAACTAGCTGTTATTTTTAACACTTTCTTTTTTTCTTTCATTTCTTGGTTCTGTAGGGCTTTTGCACGATGCACGTTGAAATGGAGAGCATCGGAACCGAAATCCATCCATCATATGTCCGGTCGAAACAATTCGATTCGTGTCGATCGAGATTCGTGCAGATGGTTTAGATTTACAAATTAGTACGTGTAGATTTAAATGTGTATGCATGAATATTAAATGCCGGATTCTGATGGATCGATCGATCGGTTCCGTCCCTAGCGTGCTGGGAACTGCCTTCCTGTTGAAATGAAGTGATGATCTCATGATGATCATCACCGTACATGTACTGTGTATACATGAGATGGATGGTGCCAATTAATCATTGTCTTCCTGCCGACAATATTACTCGGTACTAATTGATTGAATGTGAGACTTCATAAACAAACATTAAAATCAAACAAACAAGTACTGTGCATAATGCTCAAGCCACAGGAATGAAGCTACATTTATTTCTTTTGTGAGAGGGATACATGTGGAGTAGTCACTTTCTTTAATATATATATACTAGTTAATTAACAAGATCATGCAGTATATAGTTTTCTAATATACATGCATCTATTAAGTACAACAGTGTGTGTGTGTGTGTGTATATCATATCATATCATATTTTTTACTATATATGAATGTATGTGTCACATAAATCTGGTCTTAATTAAGGAAATATTGCAATAATTAATATATAGTTGGTAGATAACCGCTATAACCGTTACACAGAAAATATTGCAGTTCGTTCAGAGATATATATAACAGCCGAGCCGAGACTAGCTGTCTTGCTTCCAGCTAATTAATTTATTTAAAATCTTTTAGTGATCCACTAAAAATAGTTATAATTCAACTGTTAAATTAAGCCTATTTTATACACAGTATATTCAGCTGGAGAAAAGGCATCTATTATTTATTTTTTTATTTAGATATATAGTTTAATTTTGACAGCAATTAATTGTTAAAAACGTAAAATAAATTAATGTTTCATGAAAACAAAGGTTTACTAAAATCATGAAAACTAATATCAAGATTTTCTTTTCCACAGAAATCAAGTTTTGTGGGGTTCTATAGAAAAAGAGGTTCATAAGACAATAAGAATAAAATGCTAGTGAAACTGAGGGGTCCGGATCCCCTAAAGTAACTCAATTTTTGGGTTTTGGATCGGGACCGTCCGAATCGAATCCGTCGCTCGAGATTGTCTCGGGATTCGAATATGTTTCTCGGAACACGTGCGCTCCACTTTAGTTGGATGGTCACGGATTCGAATCGGACGGTTCCGATCCAAAATCCAATTTTTGGATTACTTCACTGGATCGATCTGAATTCGAAAGTGAGAAGGTGTTCATCATGAGCAATCCGATTTGTATTTTGAAGTGGATCGAACGGTGCAAAACGTGAACTAAAAAAAATCTTTTACTTTACGAAGCACAATAGCCCATCCATATATACACACACATCTATCCATCTTGCTAAAAATCTGACCTTTGTATTCAACAAATGCGGCTTATCTTTGACCTAAACACTTGGTAACAAAGACTCCTAAGATAACAAGATTTGCTTCTAGTTTTTAAAACTTGTTGTGAAAAGAGAGAAAAAAAAAAAGGATCAAAATAACAGATCATTAATAGAGGTGAAGAAAAAGACAAATGACAATATTTGGCTATATCATCATTTTTCCCATTGGTGGAAAGCCACAATCAAACAAGATGTATAAACAAAAATGGACACATGACAAGAATACAAACAATTTATCAATTCGGTTTTAATTTTGCTTATATTACATATATGTGTGTTTGTCTTTTTCTAGGTATGTGGAGTTGATCTTTCAATGAATAGCTAGATTTTTTTTTTTTTTTTAAAACAAGAATATATATATATAGTAAAGAAACAGTAGTATGGCACGTTTGAAGAACTGTGGCATGAGATGGATATATTAATAATAAATGATATTTTTTTCAACACGTTTGAAGAACTGTTGCAAGTTATGTATGATTAGATTAGGTAACAAGGGATATATATATATGTACCTCATGTTTTAAGGAGAGGTTGTGACTGATAACTAATAAGCGCCAATTTGCTAAGGGATATATTAGTTTAATTAGTAATGCAATGCCACCCCCAATTCTCCATCATATTATTATTTCTAAGCCAAGACTTACTGACAAATTTATTATTCGGGTTCGGTTCGCGAGGTTAAAAAAATTCGTGATTCGGGAATAATTCGGGTATAATTCGGAAATGTTTCGGAATTATTCGGATCAGAGATCTCAGTCCTATAAGGAAGCAAAAAAAAATAAAAAAAAATAATATAGGAAAAATTCGGGAAAAATTCGTAAAATTCTGAAATTTTTTTATAAAATTTGCAAATTATTCGGGAATAATTCGGTCAAAATTCGGTCAACCGAATAATTCGGCGTTCGGTTCGTCATCACGAAAAAAATAAAATATTCACGAATAATTTGCAAATCTTGCGACCATGTTAACAGCTACATACCTATATATATCATATTAAGAGATCCTTTGGTATAATTAGTGAGTATTTTCAGCGGTACCGCAGGAGATAGAATAATTAAGTCACAACTAAATCGTAAGAATTTCAAACTTATTTGTAATATAGGGGAGATCCACTTTAAGATTCGTGCAAACGTATATATATGGAACGGTTTTGATCTAACTTTGATTCCTGCAAACTTTCTAGGTATATTAATTGCGCCAAGCTTCAATTGTAATATTAATTTTTGTAATATTAAAATAAAATTATATTTTCACATGCTTAGCACTTGTAGATGATAATAATTAATTAAGTTGAATTAAAGTATGGTTGAGACTTTCACTTTGTTACTTTTACTACTAGCTACAATCCAAACGAGCAAGAGGCTGTATTCCCTTTTCAGATCATACTCTGCCACACCGTTTTTTTTTCTTTTATTTTTTGTAATTATCGTCGATCCGAAAGGTTGCAACATGCATAGTTGCATATGCATGCCTACATTCACTGTTTCTAATTGCTTTATTTTTTCATTTATTAGTAAATTAATTGAGAGCTAGCTAACTAGCTAGCGCCGTAGCTTCATTTTGCATACATACATTTCCAGCTACATATAAACAAATTGATACCAAAACATTTAAATGCTTTGTAGATAATATATTTATATATATATATATAGAGAGAGAGAGAGAGAGAGAGAGAGAGAGAGAGTTGGGCTATGGTGCATTGCAATGTATAGTTCCTTTTGTACATTGGACTATAAGTTGTTGGTTTTAATTTTCAAACAACCGATTCAAACTGTTCAATTTGATATCCATATTAAAATATGCTTGGAGACCAAATTTTACATTTTTTTTTGAAATTGTTTGCATTTTTTTAGAATTTTTGAAAATCACTGTTATTCTGAAAAACAATGATTTTAAAAAATTCAAAAAAATAGTAAAAAAATTCAAAAAAAATATAAAATTTGATCTCCAAGCACATTTTAATATGGAGAACATGCTGAGCCTTTTAGATCGACTGTTTGAACTTCGAATCTAACAGTTTATAGTCCAATACACAATATGAACTATACATTGCAATGCACCATAGCCCAACTCTCTCTCTCTCTCTCTCTCTATATATATATATATATATATATATATATATATATACGTATGTATCATCTCAGTTTATTAAAAAAATAAAATTAAAAGGAAGACGCCAACATGGAAGAAAAAGTCAAATGCCTTAAATGCCCTGTTACAATAGCTAACAAGTTGTACAATTTGGCATGTTCTTCCGATCACTGTCCCCCTGTTTTGTTTTCTGTTTTCTGTTTTGAGTTTTGACATTCTTTTTGGAGATGCACAATTCTTTAATTTGTAGATGCATATATATACCAATTTTTGGTAATGTTGTTATTTTTCACAATTACGGTTTCCATTAATTAATTAAACATTTTTAGCTAGATAGGTGGGGGTTTTGGACAAAGCTTCATACAAATTAAGTCGTGTGTAAACTGTCTGATTTGTGTCAAAATTCACACAGACAATTAAGATTTACATGACCATTCAAATTTATCAAGTTCTAAATCCGTTCTTATGAATCTCAATGTATATATCACCTTAATCTGTAAACTTAATTTAAATAACTTATTGATGTGTTGGCAAAGTGAAAAAAATATTATGTTACTCTGTTTGATGGCTGCCCATAGATTTTATGAGGCAATATAATTAATTAAGCTAAATATAACCTCCACTGCATGCTGCACTAACAAAATAAATGTGATTATATATATATGTTGTGCTGAAACCATGTTCTGTTAAATGAAACATCTGATCACTTCAAAACTTAATTAAGCACTCAACTCTATTTGTTCTCAGCCGGTTCACTCCATCCATATCTATACAATTACAAACTAACTGTGACTGTGACTGTGCGATAAAATAAATATGGATAAACTTTTTTCTGATTTGGACTTATCTTTTGCTAATAGGGATGCTGTACTTGTATATATGTTGTTACTTTTGAATGAAATATTAGTGATTTGGACTTGATTTTGAACTTGTCATCTAATAGTTATTCATATATTTTGAACTTGTCATCATCTTACAAAATTACAAAATTAAAGAAGAATTTTTAATTTATTTCCTACTCACATACTTTATTTCGGAAAATGAACTATTTTTTCGATTTTTTATTTCCAAATCTACTGTTCTTTATCTTAATTATAAAAATCATTTTTTAGATACTAATTTTCACCCTTTATAACTTTGTGATGCTGATGCTGCATGGTATCATTACATACTTTTTACACCAAAAAAATAGTTTACAAACTTCGATGCGCAATAAAGAGATCTAAAGTCTATATGCTTTACCAGTTTCCAAAAAAAAGGACAGGTATTTTTGCAGTTCTCAATTTAGTTTTCAAAATTTTCATGATTTCAAAATTTTCATTCTCAAGGATATCACTACAACAGAGAGTGGACCAAACTATTGATTCGATACTTTCTAATTTTGAAAAAAAAAAAAAATCATGAATTTGTTTCCTAATAAATCAATTTTTAATTTCTAAAAAAATTGCGTGAGGTTTTATTACATAGCAAATGTTATAGGAAAAACGAGAAAGTAAAAGGGACCCACTTCTGTTGCAGGCGTGTGGGACCCGCCCATGATGAATGATTGGTGGGGATCCCTCCCAAAGCGTCCCGTAGCGCGGGTCCCGCAATTTCGGCTTCAATTTCCATTTCTGTTTCATCTACTGACGTCACTCGCGGCCAGAACCGGCTCGCATTTAATGCGCGGAGGAGAGTGAACCGAGCGGTTCGTCTGGACCCGATCCGTGGTCCCAAACCGGTCCGTTGTGGCAGCTGGTGGGGTTGGGTTCTGGTGGGGAGACTCGTGGGTTGGGATCGAGGTTGCCGACGTGTCTAACGCTTATTGGTTCTCACGAGCGGCTATCGTATTGTCTCACATGGGATCGGGCTCATTTCATTTCTGGGACCATTTGCAATGCTTTCTACTTTCTACTTTCTTGGTAGTAGTTTATAATTAATTAGAGATAGAATTGGTCGGATTGCACGCAATTTGTGAATTAAACAGTGGTACAGTCGGGAAATGAAAGGATCTCTCATCTCTGCCACAGCCCACAGTGTCAATGATCCAACAGTGCTAGATCTGGATCGGAGTGTTTGTACGTACATTGTACAGAACACATATATAGATATTGTCAGTTCGTTACATGCAATGCATTACGCCTCGTCAAGTCAACCTTATTATATATATACTGCCATGGCCCATGGGTACAACACATGCATATATGTCAATGAAGATAGAAATTAATACCTCTCTTTATGTTTAGAAGTGGGACAAAGTAAAATGAAAAGATAATATATATGATTAATTCTTTTTGGATATATATTATGAGATGACAGCGTCAGCATTGATATATACTGAAGATAACAATTTAGAATCAGTCATTGAACATATAATATATATAGTTCCTCATAATCAGTCATTGATCGATGTTGACAGTTTTTTTAACTAACGCGGACGCTGATGTCAACGGATCCTTAGATTTTAGATGAAATAAATGAGGATTAATTATAGTAACCATCAAAGGATATATTAAAAACTTATCACTATATATATATTATCAGTGTAGAGCCTAGCTAGATGACCCTGTTTTTGTCTTAATTAGTATATACTTAAATAATATTGCTGATTCAATTTTTACAAGAGACGGACATCAAAAAATATATTTTTTAAAATATATATAGATATTAGCAGAAAACCTCAAGGTTTAACACTGAAACTTCATATAAGCAGTGGCTGGCTGCCTGGCTAACTCTTGATCAAGTACTGTGTGTGGTGTCATATATAATATGAATGGGATATGATATACCTTGTAGAGACTAGCTAGTAAGAGGTAAGAGGTAAGAGGTGCATGTGCATCTACACAGCTCAATCTGTGTAAAGAAGAGTAAAGACTAAAGCATGGATATTACAATGACAATGCATCTATATTCCTAGGACTGGTCGTTTTTGCTTATATAGCCTCTTGCAAGTACTCTTTCTATGAGAGGTACATCACTACTTGTTTTCTGTTTTTTCACGCCTTCAGCTCGGCTAATTGCCGAGTTATTCAGACATTAATTTATCAAGAGACTTCTTCCTTCTACCACATTATTATTGGACCACCGGCTTCTATCACCGTCGCAATCACGCTGTCTCTCTCGCCCTTCGGCACGGGTCTCTGTTAATGCTCACTAGTCACTAGTCATTATCCCCCTTCCCTTGGATCCTCTCCAACTCATACTGTCCTAATTGGAGATTATCAGATACAATTAAATTTAAAAAAAAAAACATTTCAAATACAAATTTATATATATTTTGATTTGATATGGATGATCCAGACACAATGATTTCTCTACAGTTGGAGAGTAGCAGAAAACTTGCCAGCTCCCCTCCCTCCTTTTCCTCTTCCTCTTGTCCCATTCAACAATATAAATGTCACCTTCTTTATTTCTCTCTATATATAGGATATTATATATAACTTAACACTATTAGATACATTATTTTAATAATTAATGCTGTAGTATGATACAAATATAATATAGAATGGATCGATATGATATGATACATCGACATCAAGATGAGGTTAATAGATCCACCAACCTCCAACCATCTTAATATGATGTGAAAGTACATTGGCACCATCCTAGGAATGAAGGGGATTAGATTGGTATCCTACCAAAATTCCTGCCTTCCAAAAACTAGAAAGATCACATTATGATCATTATACTATACAACCAATACAGTGAAAGTGAAGGCAATTGTCACGCCACAACAATACAATACAACATTCAAAGTAAAGTATATATACACAGCAAATTAAGACAAAAGTTACTATCTTTATGGCATGTAAGATTTTAGGAGGTTGGTTGACCTATCAATTGGCAAGTCAAATGTTCACTTTAATAATGGAAATGGCTAGGCTATATGAAGTAAACTTCTCAGTTATTGTATGTATGCATTAATTGTTTGTGTCAATTTGAATGATCTGGGGGAAAGATTTGTTGAAAGAGAGAGAAATATTGATAGAGGTGGTCCATGACAAGAGGGGCATCCAATAAGAGAGGGGCCACATAGTAGGTGCCAAGTCAAGAGATTTGGAGGTCTGATTCTGATCAGGTCAGATCAGCTCAAATCTATGCTAATTTCGGCATAGCCCCACATATTGCTCCGACCATTAATGGCTTCTAAGCTCCTCTCCAATTCTAAAGAGTTCATAAGACAGTTAACTGAAACAATTTGGGTCGTTCGGTCTAAAGATGGACGGTCCAGATTTGTCTCCAACCATCCAAGAAGTCCCTACAATTGGAACAACCAAGCTACCGTTGAAACCTTTCAACAAAATTGGTCGTCACTGTTACCCTGCCAATTTAGTCTGAAACCTCACATGCCCTGTTTTTTTAAAGAAAATTCCAAGTTTTGGTCTTCAACTATCTTAGAAAAGTAAATCCTCAATTTTAATCTATGCTAAAATAAAACTGCCAACTTAACGCAATAGCACGAATTCTCATCTTTCTTAAAGGACGCACATTCAATTATCGACAATTACATTTAATTAATTAAAAGATGTTAGAGTATACCAAGAACCTTTAATAAAAAAAAAATCTGTACTAAAATGATCGTTGAACATTTTTGAAAAATTGAGTTAGCTCCTGAAATTTCAAAAGCACAAAATTAGTCTTTGAACTCTCAGGAAAAAAAGAAGTTGATTTTCCGATCTCTTTCAAATTAAACAAATTAATCCTTCAGACTTGGCTCCTTTTTTTAAATCTTAAAGACCAATTTGATTTAAATAGAAGTTTTGAGGACCAATTTTGTCATCTTCTCAGAGTTCAAACAATTTAACTTTATATTAAAAGTTCAAGGACTGATGTTTTGAACTAATTCACAAACCAAAACCTAACTTTTCCATTTTACAAATATATTTCTTGAAAATAATCAGGATGGAAGATGTAACAAACCAAGTCATTGCAAAAGAGAGGAACATAACTTACATTTGTTATTAGATACAACAAATTTTATCATAAATGCTTGGTTGTCATCATAATCATCTCTAACAGCAGCTCTACAAACCCAAACAAAGTAAAAAAGAAACTACCAGGGCACAAGCTCATGTACAAAATGTGTAAAAAAAAAACCACTCAGGCCTACTAATGATGAGTTGTTGTTCAAATACTAACAGGTTAAGAGCCAACTTCCTTTGTTCCCTGAGTTTTAGTAAGCTATAGTGAATACTTCTCCTCTTGAACCTGCATCCATAGCATCATATACAACTCTAATTTTTCAATATTCTTAGCTAATTTTTTTAAATTTTTTAAGGGTGGGAGAGAGCTGAATCAGGTGGGATTAAAATTAAGATAATTTACAAACAGCCCTCTGACCTTTCGCATATTATTAAAAGGTTTGAACTATACCAAATGACCTTCAAATGTTTTAGCAACTGAAAGAATACCAAAATCTAGGTATGAACATCATTGCCTTTTAAGTTGGTGATTAAAAAACTCTTTAGGGAATTTGAAAAGATAAAAAAGAGAATAACAGAGTAACTCCCCACCACTTCCCTGAAAATTCCCACAATTTCCTGTTTTGGTCCCTGAAGATTGGAGTACACATTTTGGTCTTGTGATCACCTTTCCTTCAAAGAGGTAACAGAAATACTAGTCCATGTTTATGTTGAAAAATCACACTATGGCAGCCAACTACTTAGTAATTAAATATTATATGATAATAAATTTAATATCACTAATCATTTTGATAAAAATGGGGTCAAAATAGAAATCCTTTACATAAATTACGGGGGTCAAATTAGATTATCTAACAATACCTTTTTTTATTCACAATAAAAAAATTTATTGCAAATCAATTAATTTTTTTACTTACATGTACTGATGTACACACGCCCCTGTATGCATCAGATTTTGTCATTATGCACTAACTTAGTGCAAATTGAAATGTCCAGGATCAGATTTATCTAAGGGGCATTCTGCAGTTTACTTGAATACTACTAATTATGTAAATGAAAGACATACATCGGTCGTAGATTTCTTTGGCAAGGGAAAGGAAGGCTTCGGCATCCTCTGCCATTTTGGAGATTCGCTCAGCATTTTTTGCGGCCTCTAAAGCGAAATAACACTTGGCCTCGGCATCGGCTATCCTGCTAGCCGCATTTTTTGCCTCTTCTTCAATGGGATCCACCACACCCCCATGTACTCTTGACAGGCTATTGTTGGATTGTCTGCTGATGTTGTTTTGTAGCTTTCGGTGTTGCTGAGTTGGGTCCTTTTGCTTTGGGACCGGCGTTTTTATCCCAAAGGACGCTTCTTTCAGACGATAAGCCTTGCCAATCTGCTTTGTTTTGAGTTAATCATTATCTGGTGTTCTAAGTTCTGGATCATGATGTACCAGTTTGGCAATATATTGGATGGTTCAAAACCTTACTTTTTCAATTTTATTCTGTTGGATGAGTCGTCTTAATTTGGAACTGAGAAGCCGCCTAAAGTTTTCTGGTACTTCATGTTTTAACTGCATAAAGGAAAAAGTAAGAAAACAAAAATGGACCCATAAAACTTTATAGTCAGAGAGGGGGTTATTAAAAGTGCACCTCAATGAAATTACAGATGGTACCAATTTCTGATCCATTTGGTTCAGTCGACTTCAGTGAGGAAAGAGCATCCATGATTATGGAATTATACCTGATGTTGACCAAATTAGATATTCCACATAAACAATAGTAATTTACTTACTATGACATATTGAAATTATACTGGTAACCTCTCTCCAATATAATGCTTCTATCTCTCCTCCCTTTTACTTTTTATTTTTATTTTTTATTTTTAAAATGGCACAAGGCCACTTCTTTCCATCAATCCAAGTAATGTAGCAATTTTATAAGCACCTCATCAGCTAGCAAGGTATTAATCAAATGGAAAATAGATACAAAAAAACAAACTTGTCAGATGAATCCTATTTCCCAAGCTAGCATACCTCAGCATCAACCAATTAAGCCACAATGAGGCAATTACGCATCATTCAATAAAGGTAATTTTGTAAAAAGAGAAGGAGAAACAAACTTAGGTTTCTTGGCAGGGTCAGTGACTTCACTTCTTTGGAGAGAGGAAGGAAGAGAGAGGATTGGCATATTGCCTTGGCCACTGCTGCCAGCACCTGATGATGGCCTCGGGGGAGATGATAGTAATTTTAATTTTGGTGTTCTTATCTTCTCTCTTGAACCTAATCCACTGAAGCTTACACTCATATTCCTCCATTTATCCTGATCAAGTTCACTACCGCATATTAAGTATTCGATTTGAGCACAAAAATAGAAAAGCATTCTTATTTGGTAACAAGATCTAAGATCAGACAAAATCTATACAACGAACCTCAGTGATTAATAAATAATAAATTAAAGCTTTAAAGACTTCCCTAATTATTTCCATCAATCTATCTGGTATACATTATCTAAATTTTGAAGTTGTAAACACCTATTGAATAATCAATCGCATTGCAGCTGGAGCTAGACTAACAAATTCTTCCCCAATAGCCCGAGTGAAAAGAATAATTGCCAGGCTAACTCTAAGAAAGTAGAAATCTTAAGAAATTATGATGATTAAACCTTGAGATCAATGTTAGATCGAGAGGCAAGCAAGTGAGAGAACTCGGGGTCTTTCTGTATGTTGCGCCACTTCCCTGCGCCATGTTTATTTACTCCGGCCTTGAGTGCTTCTTCCTCCTCTGACGTCCACTTTTGCTTTGGAGCTCCCATTTCCACCTCCACCTTCCTTTCCCTCTCTTCTGTTTTCTACTCTTGCTATCAAAACCCTAACCCTAATTTGGCGTAAGAGGAAGGGTGACTCATATTTGAAGTTTTAACGGAAATTCCATCTATACCCTTCTACAATTTTTAATTTCCGTATTTTTTTTTTTTAAATTACATCCTAGAAAAACCCTACAACATGTAACCAATCAATCAAGATTAATATAACATAAAGACACTGTTCTAAAAAAATTACAAATTTCTTTCTATTTTATCAATAATGCTTTATACTTTCATTAAAACATCAACATACTAATATAGCCACATAATGACTAACAAACGAGACGAAGTAAGTGTTGTTCCTAACGGCACCTAGAGGGGTGAGTAAGTAGTCTTAAAGATTCTTAGACATTTTTCGGTTTAACTCTCTAAATTAACAAGTCAATCAATCAACAAGCAAGTGTGTGCAAATAAAATAAATATAGTAGAGTTAGAGAAATTTGACACGCGGAATGATAACGAAGTTCGACGTAAAATGTCTACATCTCCAAGGTAGAGCAACCTCGTCGGCACCCATTTCCTATTACCCAAAAAGAAAGGACACAACTCGTGACACGTGAGCCCAACGAAGGTGGGAAGTCACAGCCTAACTCGTGTATAAAGTTGAGCCTAGAAGCTTGAGCTGGAGAGTCCTACGCAGAGGATCGTCACACAACTATGTTTATATGTGAGCGGAAACGCTCGAGCCGGTGAGCCCCTTAATGCCCGACTAACGGGGAAGTCACTCAACTATGACAAGGGAGCACTAAAGTAGATCTCTACACTATCGAACAAGAACCAGCACTCTAACTAAATCTAGAGAATATTTGTTAAGTGGATTTGAGATTATCAATGGAATTTTGAAGTTTTAGCTCTCTCAAAGAAGGAAGCTCTCAATAACACAGAATTAGTGTTATTTGAAATTTAAGGGCGACTTGCTTGAAACTGGAGTAAGAGTATTTACTCTATTTATAAAGGGAGCTTCAGATCTAGGTATTTGAACTATTCTGTTCAAACGATAAAACTTCCGTTTGAACGGATAGTTCAAATGTTTTGCAATTAGGGTTTTACCTTTTTGAACTTTACCCTTTCCGTTCAGTACGTTTAGGTCCGTACAGAACGGATAGTGTATTTTCTCCAATTCTGTGTTTCTCAAGTAGCGCACAGTACGGATGATATTCGTTCAGAACGGAACACCAAGGGGAGTCCTCTGACTTGAAACGGAACGTTCCGTTCCGAACGATAGTCAGACAGAATAATTCTTCTGTACTACCACACTTCATATACGTATCCATCCGGTACTGTGTAAATACATTCCGTACTGAACGGTTTGCTTTCTTACCGAATAAATAATTCCTGAAATCAATAATCTCAAATTTATTTTACTTATCTATTTGATATTACAATCTATATTATTGATCTTCGTAAAGTCTTGTTGATTCCATTGGTTTTTCAACTTTAATCTTGCAATTATAATGTCTTTCAAACCTGCAAACTCACTCATATAATAAAATCGTTAAATTCAATCATTGTATGTTTTGTAAATTAGTCAAACAAGATAATTAGAAAATTGCATAGAACAACAGTAAGTTCAACGTTGCCCCATGGTATAAGACATAAGTTAATTAATATACAGATTTTGAGAAAGGAGAGGTAGCACAGTTAGCTAGAAAAAAGTTCTAAAACTATTGGTTACCCAAAGATCAAAAGTTCAATTCCCCCTCACAACTTTACAGCTTCTACGAAGATTTAAAAAAAAAAACATACATATTTTATTTTTTGCAATTCAGAAATTCAAATGAATTTATGTTCGCAACTATTCTACCTTAATAGCAATGTTGAAAATAATGTGTATGTGAAATTGTTATATTTTATTTTACGCATTAGAAGTTTTGTTCTCTTATTGAACGAAATAACTTCAAGACTTGTAATCATGGGTGGATCCGGTATAACCAGGAGGGCAACTGCATTTTCTTAGATTTCGAAAATTAATTTTGATTTAATAGATTTGGATTAATTTGTTCCTCTTGGAAATTAATATTGCCTTTCTCTGTCGTTTTTTACTTTTTGTTGTTTTTAATATCTAAAAGAATACTATTTTATTGTTTTATTGTGTAAAAATTATTTTTGTTATTTTTTATTATGTAAGAGATTATTTTTTTTGTTTTTTTATCTAATACCTGATTAGTTAATGAATTTGTACGCGATAACACTACTAGAATATGAGTTTTTTATATGCGCAGGAAAATGACTTGTTGTATGGAGATATCCTTGCAACAAGCCCGAAAAGGCCATTTACATGTGCTTACCCTTACAACTGTACCCTTGAAACTGCTACCGACACAAATACTAAGTATTTGCAAGGACTTCATTCATAAACTGCTATCGACACTAGTACTTCATTCATAAACCATTATAACGTTTAACTCTCTAATTATTAAAGCATACATAGAGATAACGAGGGTGTTCGGCAAGTTGGGTAGGATTAAATTTTAAGTTTCGTTAAGAAAGAGGTGTTCGACAACAAAAGGTTAAGAAAAATTGATACTTAACTTTTATAAGGAGCCTCAAGTGCTTAAGTCATGTAAAATGACTCCTTAAATATTTGAACAAAGTTAAAAATGTGAACAAAAGAAAACTTAAGAAAGTAATTTTAAGTTTTACAAATGAGTAAGTGTTTGTCAAAGTTTAAAACTCTTTAGTCTCCTAAGAAAGCTATAAGGGGGCTAAGGAAGGTGGAGTCCGAATCTGCTGCGATCCTGGGTGGGATCGCAGGATCATAAAATTCCGAATCAACAGTTCAAATTTTTCTGTGCGTGGATCTCGAAAACACTTTGGAAAAGTAAATTTTCATGCACGCATCACGAAAAAAACCAACAGCTGAGATTCGAGATCGCAGGGTCCTGCGATTCCCGAGAATCACAGCAGATTTATTTTCAAGGAAGGTGTGCTCACACTAAGTCGAAGTAATGCCAGGCTTTGACTTGAACAGTAATGCAAGGCTTTTAGTGTACAAATTCAATACTTGTTTTCCTAAGAGGGAGATCGAATTTACGATCTAGCTAGTTGAGGTTTTTCATACTGTGTAGTCGTGAATGTATCCACTAGAATCTATTACTATTTTTGTACTGTTTTTATTGATTTCCTTCATCACTGTTAAAACTATTCAATCCAAACAATATTCACGCTAGCCGAATAGCAAATATTAGCACTGTTTTTGTACTATTTGAAATCACTGTTTTCAAAAGAAATTCTATGGCATTTTCTATTATAATAGAGTATATTGCAACTTGTTTTTTTCTTTTCATTTTGATACTCTGTTTTCTGAAATGATGTATATATTACTATTGATGTACAGACCTTGGTATAAATCAAACAACACAGATGTGTTGAGAAGGTTTGATTCTCAACAACTTTTATGGAGTATGATTAGAGTTAAAACGTCTTATTATTTTATACTTTTGGACTGAACTCTTCTTCAAAGTCCAACAGTCGATCTGAACTGCTCAACATGATCTCCATATTAAAATGTGTTCGGACACCAAATTTCATAATTTCTTGGAATATTTTTTACTATTTTTTTAAGATAGATACAAAATCACATTTATTTCATAAGGAACGGGTTTTGTCCGAAGCCCTTTGGACTGAACTCTTCTCCAAAGCCTTTCTCCACCGTAGGATATAATTTCATCATAATCTCATCATGATTTCTTAATTAATGCTAACAGACATTTACTCCTCCTTCGTTAGACAAAAAAAACAACAAAGGAAATTGCTCCTCTCTACTCTACTCTGGAATCAAATAAAAAAGATCGTACCTTGCGATTGTTCTTCAATTATTGTCACCAAGAACGAAAGTAAGTTCTCCTATTCTATGGAATCTCGTGTTGTCAACACAACCTTCTTCAAATCTCGAAATACTATTTGGCGTACTATCTCCAATTGATACCACACACACCTTTCTTCTCAAGCTCCAACAATGATGAAGAAGTATGTACTCAAGCTCCAACAATGATTCATGCTCCGACCCACCAGCAACCACACTTGGCGCTTATCCTGATCGTTCAACAACTGCCATTGGCTAATTGGCTCTTTCCTCCAACTCTAATATTGGAACGAAGTCTCCATTCTTCATCCACGAGGTGAATTCTTTAATTTTTAGTAATTATGAAGAAGATACTCATCATGTAGTTGAGGTGTTCATAGTAATGCCTAAACCAGTTTTGCTTAGCATTGTTTTTACTTCTTCTCTTGTATTGATTGGGTCACTTAATTTTTTATTATTAATTTTACAATTAACTCTAAACTGGAGTATAGAGACCATGATAACATTAGAGCTAAATGTCTCATTACTTTTTTTTTTCTCTTTTTAGCAATGCATACTGATGTCATACTTAAATTTGGGCTTTTGTTTAGATAATGAATCGATGAAACGACTTATCAAGAAAACACACAAGTACAAGAGTTTGAAGAACCAAAGATTGGCATGGAATTTCCAACTGAAGATGCAGCGTACAAGTTCTACAATGTCTATGCACACCATATCTTTTTCTTCTTCTTCTTTTTTTGCAACATATCGTTAGTAGGCATCACATTTCATACCGGTTCCCATATCAGAATATTAAAATATCAGTGGAAACAAATAACATAACTACTAGGCTACAATTCACGTGTTGCTGGTACAGAGATGAGTATGATTCTGAACTACTACTGGCAACATGTATAATTCTGAAACTCAGCTAGTCATATTCTGAAATTAAGAAATGCTCAACTATAATGTGTTTCTCCTTAATTAAGTGATAAGAAGGATTCTTCCTTGCAAATCAATATATTAGTATCTTTTGAGAAATTTCTTGTAAGATACAAAATCACAGTTAGAGGAGAAGAAAGAGAAGCAGGGTTATAAGAAGTTAATAACTCATTAAAACGATGGGAGGAGAACATGAGATGGGAGTGTGTGTGCTTTCTCATGAGAGCACAGAGGACGGAGGAGGAATAGAAGAGTTCTTTTTGTTTTTTTTTTCCTTAAAGCGATTTGATCCCAATCCAACGAAAAGAGAGAAAAATCATTTCCTTATTTTATGTTATGGAGAAAACGAAGCCGAGATTTTTATTAATACCCTAAAAAAAAAAAATAATAATAAAAATACCCTCATTTTGAAAAAAAATTGAAAAATGCCCTAACCGCCCCATGATGGGGCGGTTCACTCCCTCAACCAAACCGCCCCATCACTGGGCGGTTCATCCCCCATACCCAACCGCCCAATGATAGGGCGGTTCACCCCCGAAATTTTATTTCTCCCCAGCCCCCCTCTGGTCCCTTCCCCCCTCCCTCTAACCTACCCGCCCCCCCCCACCCTTCCTCCTACCCGACCCGACAGCCCCCCCCCCCGCCCCCCCCAGCCCAGCCCCGCCCAGCCCCGCCCACCCCCGGCCTCCCCTCTCCCCGGCCACTCTACCCCCGGCCTCCCATTCCCCGCCCCCTACCCGGTCTCTCCTCCTCTCTACCCGGCCGCCCATCCCCTCCCCCACCCCGCCACCACCACCCGACAGCCACCCGAACCAGCCCCCCCCCCCATCTCAGCCCCTCTCTCCCTCTCTCGGCCAAAGTCTCTTCCTCTCTCGGCCACCCTCTCTCTCTCTTTCTCGGCCAATTTTCTCTCGATCAGATTCTTTCTGGTACGTTTACGTAAATTATTAATTTATTTTTTTGTAGAATTAAGAGGATTTAGTTTGGAAATTGAATTGCCGTGTGCGGGTTGTTGATTTTCCCGACGCGAAGAAGTTGATAAAAATTAGAGTTTATGGTTCAGTTTGGAAATTGAATTGCCGTGTGCGGGTTGTTGATTTTCTCGACGCGAGTAAGTTAAATTAGGGTTTATAAATTAATTTAGGGTTTAGGTTTTATAAATTAAATTATGATTTATAAATTAAATTAGGGTTTAGGTTTTATAAATTAAATTATGGTTTATAAATTAAATTATGATTTATAAATTAAATTAGGGTTTATAAATTAGGGTTTATAAATTAAATTAGGGTTTAGGTTTTTAAATTAGGGTTTATGGTTTATAAATTAGAGTTAGGATTTATAAATTAAATTAGGGTTTATAAATTATGGTTTATAAATTAAATTAGGGTTTAGGTTTTATAAATTAAATTAGGGTTTATAAATTAGGGTTTATAAATTAAATTAGGATTTATAAATTAAATTAGGGTTTAGGTTTTATAAAATAAATTAGGGTTTATAAATTTATAAATTAAATTAGGGTTTAGGTTTTATAAATTAAATTAGGGTTTATAAATTAGGGTTTATAAATTAAATTAGAATTTATAAATTAGGGTTTATAAATTAAATTAGAATTTATAAATTAAATTAGGGTTTATAAATTAAATTAGGATTTATAAATTAAATTAGGGTTTATAAATTAAATTAGGGTTTATAAATTAAATTAGGGTTTAGGTTTTATAAAATAAATTAGGGTTTAGGTTTTATAAATTTAAGTTATTTGCAAATTGTGCACTGCAGATACTATGGAGAGGGGCGGTAGTTCGTCCAGTACAGAGGCTCCCAGTGCATCCGGTGCAGAGCCTCTCGGTGCAGACCACGCTACACATGCAGCTGATACGTTCAGCCCTCTTCTGTGGATTCCACACGTTCAGCACAGGGTCGCGCTCGCATCTACGGAGGTAAGTTGTTTTTTAAGCAATTCAGTTCAAATTACAGATTTTTAATATGGCATATAGTAAGTTGCTCAGACTGAAATTATTGTTAAATACAGGACGAGACGATGTTGACCGTGAGACATCGCACCTCCGGGATACCGTACGTCGGTCATCCTCTGATGGAGCAGTGCATTATGAATCTCGGATTGTACCAGCTTGCTACCATGCCACAGGGTCAGATCGACCAGGCTCTGATGAGCGGGCTCGCGGAGAGATGGCGACCGGAGACTCATTCGTTCCACTTACCCTTTGGGGAGATGACCGTGACCTTAGCAGATGTGAGCGCTCTATGGGGTCTACGGATCGATGGGGAGCCTATCAGCGGTGTCTCCGACAGTCCACTTCATGTGGGGATGATACGGCGGCTTCTTGGGGTAGCGGATCCAAAAACGCTACAGAAGAAGAAGAAGAAGAAGGATGATGAGGAGTTCCGGTATTCGGGGTACTGCATTAGCCTAGCGGCGCTCCGTGATCACTTTTTCCTGCATCGGATCACAGCCGAGACCACTGATCTGGAGGCCGTCAGGAGGTAATAATTGAGAATCTTGAAATTAAAATATGTTACGAACTCAACATTGAAAATCATTAAATTTATCTTTACTATTTTATATTTTTAGGTATGTGAGGGCCTTTGTGCTGGATCTCTGTGGCAGCGTCATGTTCGTGGACTCCAGCGGTGACTCGGCTCCGATTATGTTCCTCTCTCTGCTGTCAGAAATTGAGAAGCTGTGATCGCCCACTTATACCGGAGCCTGTGCCATGCTTGCTTGGTAAGTTTTCACAAATATTTCGGAATTTAAATTACAATAATTAGGGTTCAATAATCACCAACACATTCACCTCATGTCCAAAATATAGGTGAAGAACAAGCAGATCCACGGCCCGCTTCTTCTACTCCAGCAATGGTCGTGGTCTCATTTGCCGGTATGTCGGCCAGTTCGTCCGTCTCTTGTCCCTTACTTGAGGAGACATGATGCCGAGAGGTGTCCCGCGTACGGTGCCATATGGGGCGATCGACACACGTACGAGAACACGGGCAGGGGGAGAACTGTGGGGATTTCATATGTCCGGAGTCAGCTCCAGATGCTTCACGAGAGCAGCGTCGACTGGTTCCCCTACCGGGAGTTCTACGAAAGGAACGCATTTTGTCGACTGACATTGGAGCAGAGGCATCTCTGGTTCTATCGGGGGCCGTGTGTATGTTACTGGATTGTTGAGTACACGTATCCAGATCGTGTGACCCGACAGTTTGGTCTGGACGCATTTGTCCCGCAGTTCCCAGAGCTTGGAGAGGCTGAGACCACCAAGTTGCACAAGTAAGTTACAATTACTTAATTGCTCTCCTACCGTTACTTGTTCAGTTCTGCACTTGATTAACATTCTTTTTTTAATTTAAATGTACTGCAGGACTAAACACAATAAGCCCAACGTCGACTGGAGCACGCGTCACGCAGAGCATTACCTCCAGGCACAGTCTCCACAGTTTCACATGTGGCAGCCTCCTACGGCCGATGATGTCACACTGGGCGCAGGGCCTGGAGGATTGAGGTACTTAGTCTGGTACCAGAGGTGGGGCATGCCCTCGGTATACCTCACGGGCCATTGGGGTGAGACCCTTCGACGGAGGCTTTCTCGTGCAGGGTCGAGTGGTTATATGTCTTTCGGACCGATGCAGGCTCGCCAGGTAATTACTTACGAAACTAACATATTTAAAGCATTAAATGTTTATTTAGTTTTTCATAAAAAAATTAATAAATACACTTTGTGCAGATTCTTACCGGTATCAGAGGAGTGGCACACAGCTTGGTGTGCATGGCACGAGATGGTTGGCGAGCAGTGGGATGTACAATGCTCCAGCACACTGCTCCTATGGTGGAGGACTCCGGCTTTGACGGCCGCCTCGTTGGCATGTTGCATGACAGTGGGGAGAACATAAACTGGCGCGAGATACAGCCCACACCACTAGATCCGGATCAGCCCAGAGTCGCTATATACGGTGATGAGATGCCGCCACCTCCTCCAGGTAATTTGATTTTGTCGTACACAGTCATTTCTCGGTACAAAAACTATTCTAATTAATTTGTCTTCAATTATGCAGTGGATGAATCAGGTTGGGGTTTCCACGAATGGGTGTTGAATAACAATGCGTGGAGCGCTTACTACAATGAGTATGGAGTTCCGGTGCAGGTTGGACAGGTAGCAAAAATTTATTATTTATTCAACTTACTACTTATTTGTATGTAGCAAAACTAACATTGTTTCCATTAAGGGTGGAGCTCCCCCACGACATTCTACTCCGGAGTTCACTATGGATGACTTTATGGGAGATTATGCCGGGGATGAGAGACGGAGCCTCCACATGCCACGATATCCGGAGGCCAGACAGCACGATGATGAGGCTAGTGGGAGTGGAGCACAGCATGCAGATGCCTATGCATCTGCTATATTTGGCACACCGCCTCCTCCGCCTACGTATCCATCGACCTGGGAGCCATGGGAGGTGCCTACTATGCCGCCTATCCCACCACTGGTGGATGATCCGTGGGCCGAGGCGGATACAGCCGCACAGGAGGAGGAGGTTCACGTCAGGCGTGTACAGCCGCCTAGGGACCGTCATCCACCTTGTAGGTTAGATCTCTCTGGTCGTCGCCCTCGCCCTCGACGTTAGGTTTTTTTTATGTTTTGTAGTTTGATAGGTTTCTACTATTATGTATTCGGTCTGGACTGTTTTGCATGAGTTGTGGACATTTATTTTACGTAGTTTGGATTTTTTTTTTGACTTCCGATTTTGATTACATATTTTTTTGACTTCCGATTTAGATTACCTAAAACCTAATTTAATTTATAAACCCTAATTTAATTTTTATCATGTTAGCCAAATCGACAATCAGTACAACAGCCGTATAACCGCATCAAAACTCAACTCACTTTTATTGAAAATTACAATAAAAAAAATTAAGCACTTTCCTTCATTTTTATATAAAATCTACAATAAAAAAATATATATCAATATATATTTCCTTACAATAATATATATCTTAGTAAACCAAAATATATCTTAAACAATATATACATCTTACAAAAATATATACCAATATGTATTTCCTTATAAATATATATATCTTAAAAAATAAAAATATATCTTAACAATATATACATCTTACAAATATATATACATCACTATATACATTTCCTTATAAAAATATATAAAATCTGAAAAAAAAAAAAAAAAAAACACAGAACCGCCCCACCTCTGGGCGGTTTTCTGGAGGAGGTGGACCGCCCAGAAATAGGGCGGTTTTCTACCATCAGTGGACCGCCCCATCATAGGGCGGTTAGGGCATTTTTAAAATTTTTTTAAAACTGAGGGCATTTTTATTATTTTTTTTTTTTTTTAGGGTATTAATAAAAATCTCGGAAAACGAAGAAAGAGCAGTTTCCATATTTACTCAACGGAGGAGTAAACATCCGTTAGCATTAATTAAGAAATCAAGATGAAATTACGATGAAATTATATCCTACGGTGCAGAAAGGTTTTGGAGAAGAGTTCAGTTCAAAGGGCTTCGGACAAAACCCGTTCCCTTTTTCATAAGATTCTCTAGATTATCCAATATTGATGACACTCCTTATAATTGTATATCTGTACATGCATAATAGTTCTCAGTTGCAATCAATGATATTGCGTTCTCTTAAAACACAATGTATTTCTTGTCTTATCTGGATATTATGGAAAAATGGTCAAAATAAATTTCGAATTTAGGCCTCAGATTAGTTAAAAATATTGATTGCAAGGCTGTTGGTGGCCAGTACCAGTTCTGTACCAGCTCCAACTTTGGTACTGATCCGTTGTACCAGTAGAACAAAGTGTGTACCTGTACTGGTACACACTTCTGCCTTTGTCTCTTCCTTTTTATCGGTTAGTTGCATTTAGTTTTCAATTTGTTTGAGTTGCAATATTTAATTGCAAGAAGACGCTTAGGTAATTAAAACCACAAGTTTTTAATCAATTTATTTCTATTAAGGGACCATTTAGTTGTATTATGGTGCTTGCCAGTGAATTCAGAATAGAGAAATTACGTGTTCTTAATTGATGCTATTTTAATTTGTGTTACAGACCAATCTAGGACTACGAGGGAGGACAATATCGAATTCATACCACCTAAGATAACACAAATTTTGAGTTTAGATCCAGACGGATGGTCCGGATTGGCTTGGATTCTAATTTAACGTCTGGATCTAAACTCAAAATTTGAGATACTTCAGAGGAAGAGATGACTCTTGACACATTTCATTGTTTGGTTACCCTATTGAATTGGAAGTAGAGTTCGTTTCAGTGTGAGATTATTTTAAGTGATTGTACTAATACATCATCTGGCTCTTATCATTTTTATTATGGAATAAATTATGCTAAGTTTTTTTTTTTTTTTTTTTTGTCCTTGGATTGCACTAATTCTTGTGTCCCAACCACATGTTTCTCATTTTGCAATTTTCTTTGAATTAGGTATGTGCCTTAATGTTTTTCAAGCAGTTGAAGGGGGCTTTGAGCTCTATTAATGTACCTAAGCATGTTCTGGAATAGAAAAAAAAAAAAAAAGTTTGCTAATTCTTTCCAATATTTTTGCATGTGGAATTTGAAATTTACCTCATCCAATTTTTAAAATAATTCTGAATTTATAAAATGCAGCAGCAGTTAATTCAACCATTTTGACACTATCCGTTGAATAAAATGATGTATATATTGCTATTGATGTACAAAATCTTGTATAAATCAAATAACACAGGATAATTGCGAAGGAGTGTTGAGAATGTTTGATTCTCAACAACTTTTATGAAGTATACATAGATAAAAGATCAACCATTAAATTCAAACCATATCAAAATAATTCTGTCAAATTCAGACAATTGAAATTCTAAATAGTCCAAGTCCCCTCAGCCTGGTTTGTGAAATTCAAGAGAGGTATGAGAATTTGTATGTTAGCATACTTGTCAAATTTGAGATTATTTTACATCTACATCCCAGCAACTCAAATGAGTTTTTAAATAACTGTTAACTATTTTTTAGAAATTAAGATCTCTAAAATTTCTAACTCTCACATTCCTGAAATTAATTTTTGAGTTTCTATTAAGCCACGTCATCAATAAATTAAAAAGGAGAATTAATTTGAGCCAATTATTTAGCCAGCGTGGAGTTTATAAATAGTTTCTTAATAAGAAACTTTCCTGGATAGTTTCTAAATAAGAAACTCTCTCACATCCCTGAAATTGAATTATAAACTGCCACATCAGATTAGAAACTCTCATAATACCAGGGATTAATATGACTTATGAATCGAAGATTAGTCTCTTTTTCAAATTTTGAACAGTTATTTATTTATTTTTTATTCTTCTTTGAAACTTCCCATCAGATCATAAACAGGGGTCAATAAACATGATTTACGCCTGTAATTCCTTTTGAAATGATACCAGCAACCGAATGCTAAGATAATAACAATACCAAATGACAAGCAAAAAATCCCTGATTTAGCACCAATCCAATCCAAAAACAGTACAAAAAAAAAAGGACTCTGTATTATATACTATGTGTAACTATGATTATGTAAGTACAAATTTCTCTACTCAAATGGGGGAAAAAAAACACACCTTAATTAATAAAACCAAATAGATAAGATATGATTGGCGTCACCACCATCCATACACGACTTTATAGTATCGATCTTTCAGCCATCGAAAGCTATTTGTAACAGACCCCTTCACCTTCCTCTCCGCCGTAAACGACTTGTACCTGGCAACCCGTTTCTTTCTCTGAAATTCGGGATCATTCAGCCACCCTTTCTTATCTTTGCTCTTATTTTTCTTACTATCTCTCGCGAATTCGTAATCGTACGAGTACGGCGTGCTGTACGATCGGCCGTACACCTCCAATTGCATGTTGCGTCCATCAGCTTGGCTTTGCGATCTGAATTGATCCATGGATCGATCGATGCGCTTCCTCGGGGAAGGGGAAAGAGGGAGAAGAATAAAGGAGAAAGAAAGGTGTGAAGAATTTTAAGTTGACTATGAACAGAGCACCCTTCGAATGGACTATTTCTACTACTAGGTGCTGCGATTTGACCAAATAAGAAAGAAAGAAAAAAATAGACGTGGGGAGCCTAGTGGTGGGGTCCTTATTCAGAGACCATGGATTGGTTACCGTTTGTACTCCTAGCACTTGCAACAATTTATGCGGCTCGGGGAAATGTGATCAGCTGAATATTTCTTCAAATTATAACCAGTGTAACGGGGCAAGCTAGTACGTGAGAATAACCCGGTTCACGGAAAGATGTAGAGGGAAGTAAACGGGAAGGGAGAAGACGAGTCTTCCGCTGGGTTGAATATTGAATTCAATAAAAGATTGCTAGCAAATTAGCAATTAAGAAATAGCATTAAATAGGTTCTCTGATGTAATATTGGAATGCGTCAGCGTCAGTACTTGGCGACAGATATTCCCATCGAGGAAATTAGCTGTCTGGGAGCAAAATAGCACGAAAATTGGAAAATAATCATGTCATTTCATGTAATCACTGCAATCTTATCTATATTTTTTATTTAAACTTCAAAAGTGATTATATATTTTTCTCGTAAAGTATTTATATACTGTGCCCGTGGTCATACATATGTATGTATGGTAGATGCTTAAATTATTTATTAGTTAAAGTTGTCAAACGTGATTTAATTGAATCGGACTAAAATGACATAAGTTGATTTTTAGGTCGGCTAAAACGTAAAAAGTTAAGCCACTTATCTACATATCATCTATAAAACTTGTTAATTCTATGATTCTCAAATTGCAATAAATTTATATGTTCGTCTAAATAAGAAACTCGTTCCTACGTTTAATTTTGTAGAATGAAAGAATTTCACAGATGCATGATCCAAGAATTGTCCAAGAAAAAAATGTATATTTGAACCGTCGAAGTTGCTAAAAAAATGTTATTATTTTTTTCAACTAGTACATAATTTGATAATGTATAAGATTATAAAATATAACATATAAATATATATATACATTAAATAAATCATGTACATAATATCATAAATTATACTAATTTATTATTTTTTATACCATTTATATTTTTAATGCCCTTTTAAATTATTTTAAAAAGATATAAATTATTAACTAAATGAAATGATAAAATATTGTATATTCAATTTTGTTAATAATTACTAATAAAAAAATCTACATAAAATTGTGCATAAATTAATTTTATCATAAATTACTAAATAAATAAAAATTATATAAAATGTAATATGAATAACTTTGTTGGTCATAACATAAATCACAAATTCTAACCAAACAAGAAATAACTTAAGTTATGACTTAACTTTAAATCTCAACTAAATACAAATAATTATGTCCAATTTAAATTGAAATAACCAAGTTAAGTTAGAACTCATTAATTTTAGACTACAACCAAACACCACCGATAAGTAAATGCTAGAATTACTTTAAAAGTTCAGATTGTTGAAACTTGGACTATATACAATATGCATGTTTGACATTTGCTTACACATTTATTAAAATATATAAATAATTCTTAAAAAAATATTGTGCCAATAAAAGATCAAATAAGTGGTGCAGAATGGGAATTCACATCCAGTGCAATACCTGATGTACAATGAGTCAATCCAACCGTTTTTTTAACCTAGCACGAATCTTAAAAGAGACCTCTCTATAGTTTTCACAAGTATTGGATTGAGTTTGATCCAGCTGATATTTAATCCGGCCCGTCCGTTCTCCGTGTTTGCAACTAATTCTTAGAGCATCTACATCCCTGAAACTCTTAGAGTTTCTAATCTGATGTGGCAGTTGCTAAACCAGTTTCAGGGATGTAGATGAATTTCTTATTTAGCAACTTTGTTCAATAGTTTCTTAATAAGAAATCGTTTATAAACTGTGACGTGGCGAAATGATTCGTTGAGATTCATTTCTCTTGCAAATATATCTTAATAAGAAATTTTATAACCTGTGACGTGGCAATTAGGAAACTCTAATTTTAGTTTCAGGGATGTGGAGGCTTAAAAATTAAGAGAGGTTTAATTTCTAAAAAACAGTTAACAGTTATTTAGAAACTCTAATAGTTTCAGAAATGTAGATGCTCTTATCAGCTAAGATAACAAAATAATTCTCTTTGAATCTGAACCGTCCAATCATCATCCGCACGATTATTAAAGTGACACCGTGCGTTCCACCTCGGGCTAGATTGGCCGGAACTCTGATCGGATGACTGTGATTCAAACAGTAATATGTTGTTACCTCAGAGAATATGGATTAGTTTGCAACAAACATTGCCTAAATAGTCAACTCCTTACCCAAATTATACGAATTTAAATCTGCTGAAATTCGAGATCCATGAATAGTACCTTGAAATCTCGAATCCAGTCGTCCAATTTTTTCTGTGCACACATCTCGAAACAGTTCGACAGTTGAATTCGGAATTTAAGAGATTTCAGGGTTAATGTTCACGACTTCGAATTTCAGCAGATTTGGACTCAAATTATATAACTTCCATATTTTGTAATACGGAATTAAATATATATACAATTAATTTTGTGAGTTAAGTAATTTACTAAGGTAAGATAATACTTTTGTGGTAGAAAACACACATCCAAAAGCGTTGGATGATTTGGTTGAATATTAAAAATGAAAAGCGTGTCCTTAACTTTAATAGCAATCGCTGTGCAACACATAGTGAAGCTGTCAAGGTTTTACTATTCTTTTTCTTTTTCTTTTTCATTTTTTGAATTATGTTATTGTGTGGAAATTTTCAAATTTTTAAAACTTGGAGCCGGTGCAATGTCAACGCCAATTGATTGATTTGTAATTGTTTGACCAGCATCACTATAAAAATTAGAAAAGAAAAAAAAATTGGGTGACAAATGATATAATTAAATTAAATCAATTAATAATGGAGCATTTGTCTCTTTCAACTATTGGAATTCTTCAGATTTCGTACAGTGCACCTGACAATTTTTGTTGGAAGAATATTACAGGTTGAACCATTAAAATAAATTTAATAAACATAAGTGGAAAGAGAAACTTGAATTCATTGTATCTCTTGCGAGAAATAAAACAAAGCTGGAGGTTGAGATCTCAAAAATGTTATCAACTCATCACTTGTTCGCTAATTGTTGCTAATTGTTGGTTTTAACTTAGCTCATTTACAAACTGAGTCAATTTCAACTTGAGTTGGCTGACTTATTTAATTAGTGAGTTTAGTTTGAACATACCTCAACCAGAAACGAAACTAGAAAATTTTAATAGGAGTGGTTGAAAATTAAAATGCACAATTATGATGAGTGAGATTTGAACTCAAGATCTCTCATCTACAAAATAAAGGTTTAACCACTAGGCTACAACTAAATATTTGTTATTTAGTAAGAGTGACTGAACTATATAAAAAAATTAAAAAGGATAAAATTCAATTAAATTTCTATATGCATAATTAAAATTTTGAAATCATAGAGGTAGCTTAGCCACCTTTGCTTATGCCTTACATCTTCCCTGACCTCAATTCGCTCATTAACAACTCGAGTTACACAAAAATTCACCGTAGTAGATCTCAGGTTATATATTCTACATGACTACTCAAACCCACGAACCCAAATCCAACTCTACTCACCCAAATCTCGACCCAACATAGGGATGGACTAGGTTAAACGAGTTGTGAGCCAACTCGAGTTACGTTTACAGTTCGTTATTGCCATCCCAACTCGAGTTGACTCGTTCATTAACTTAATGAGTTGAGTACAAGTTGGAGGTAATTAACTCGTTCAAACTTGACTCATTTAAAGCCCTGACAAATGCGAGATGAAGAAATGATAAATTATTCATCTTTTTTATCTAGAGGCAAAAGTAATGTCACTTATGCGCGAATATTGTAGATTTAAAATTTGAATAGAATATTTTTATAAATATTTAATAATTAAATGGCTTGGCTTTTAATATTTACTTAAAGAAAATCTTATATATTTTAATAAATCAGTCCATTTTTTTAAATAACAGGTCTAACTTTTTGAGTGGCATTCCAATAATATTGACTTTAATAATTATTTACTTCCAAAATTAGCTATTCTGGATGGCTTTTTTGAATGGTTTTAAGTTTCCTTCAAAATTTATTTAGAAATTAGATCTCCATCTTGTTATGATCAAAATGAAAATCCGGCACTAGATCTTGAAAGAATTTAGTTAACTGTGATAATAAATTAGTTTTAATGTAATTATTTTTGTCTATCGATCTAGTATGAAATGAATTTAAATTTTAAAAATTTACTGTACATGCATCCATCATAAATTAAAACGAGATTGATGGTTTTAATTGGGTGATTGATTTTGAAATTTTGAAATTTAATTGCAAATCTTTATGGCATCTGATTCCTCCATAGTCCATACTATTTAATTATTCTTATTTTTCATTAATTTGATCGTTGATAATTTAATGCGATTCATGACATGATCAACTAAAAATATATGGACATTGAATCCTTCCTCAAGAGTCAAGATAAGATAATGTATCATTAAGATCATTATACTTAGATGATTTTGTTTAGTAAGTTCATTTATCATACAGATATTAATTAGGAACATAATTATGTATCATAGCTTGCTTCTACATGAAAATGCTTCTTAAACTCAAGTTCATATATATTTGGCCTACGGGTTTATCATAAAAAAAAAAAAAAGTTCATGATATTTTGTAAGAATTAAAAACTTGAACCTTTTTCATTTTATTTTATTTTGCTATGTTCTGGCCTTCTACCGATTTTTTTATTAATACCCTCAGAAAAAAACTAAATATCAAATATGCCCTCAGTTTTTTTTTTTTAAAGTACCCTAACCGCCCCCCTGTGGGGCGGTCAACTTTTCCAACCAAACCGCCCCCCTGTAGGGCGGTCCACTATTTTTATTTTTTTTAGATAAGAAAGAAGTTGCATGCTCAAGTTGATACACGAATAAATAATACATTTGCTTTCAACCTCTTTATTTCTTAATCGGCATGAGAAGCTCTATTAGATAAAGTATCCAACTCATTTTCCTGTGTAAGAAGTAAAATGAATAGATCAAGATCAACACGAGACAAATTAATTTTTGTATCGGCATATATTAGTTATCCGAAAACCTTACCTTCTGTTTCAACATGCTACAAAGTGACTGTACTTCGGCTCGCAACAAGTGCAGATCAGAAGAAGCTTCTTTATATTTGTTGAGTTCACTTTGCATCATGGCCATTTCGTTAGGCAACGATGACACAAGTGCCTTGAACTCTACTATAATCTGTTTCCTACCTGAAAATATGACAAATACAGAATACTGTGATACATAAGGCAAAATTACTGGTGTCATAACTATACCAAAGGTCATTACATGGGAGAAATGATTTAAGGAAAATGTAAATATTATCTAATTGTTACCAAATTACAGTGATGCGGTAAATAGGGGATGTAGCTGAAATGATAGGGTTTTTTTTTCATTTTAAAAGATGAAAAAGGTAATCAAAATTTTATTTTGTAGCCCTAAAGATCATGTCACACTAATAACATGTGCAAAATTATTACTTGAGATTTGCCAACTGTTGAAAATAGAGAAGAAACATAGAAGAAGTGATCTCAGCCATCCATCATTGATCAATTGGATTAAAAGAAAAAATAGATTTGCAACAGTACCATAGATACTGTACAGTACCAACGGTACAAAATATAACCGTTAGAAATTTTGTATAAATAGAGCATAGGTGTACATGTAAATTAGATTTTCAATAATACAATATTTTCTCTCCTCAGAATTTATAAAATCAACACCAACAAAATTGCCAATACCATAATTACTTGATATATTGTATACCATATTGCAAGTTAAGCCATCCACCATTACTGAGGTCCAAAACCAAAATCATCTATATACAAAAGTAAAATCATCTATCAAAAGTGTACCCAGAAAGATTCCAAATTCACCATCAACTCTACCACCAAGTCTACTCTACTTAAGTCTAGACTTTAACAACCTTTCACGAATCCTAGAACATTAGCACTTTAAGATAAACATCAAATTGTGAGTACCCAACAATGAAGGACCAATACTGGCTACATAGTACACAGTAGTAATAAATTTGGGTACCAAAGTTAATTTGGCCATGGAGCATATTTGGAGGCAAAAAGCACTTTATTTAAGTATATTGAAGTACATCAGGAGCTGTAAGAGGCTTGTTTTGGCATACAATTTGGATTTGGACTAGAGAGGATATATAGTTCATATTTTCTTGATTTTAAACACACATTTTCTCATTAATTTTGTTAATGAGTATATGTGATCTTATAGTATACTTATAGTATAATATATGAACAGCAATTATGCAAAGTTTCATAATTTTTACCATTTTATTTCTATTTTTAAAGGTGTCAGGAATGCAGAGGGGCATAATTGTAATATGTGCAGTATAATATGCTGTTTTTCCATTTTTAAAAGTCTTAACTTTGAAATTAGCTAGAAATTAGTAGAAAAATCCAAATGATACAAAGTTTGTGTCTATTCTGTGTGCCTTCAAGTATTCTACATGTTGGTATAGTTTATTTTACAATCTGATCCCTATATCAGCCTGCACTGGCTGTACAGATCAGGTCATTTCACCTCTTTTTTATGCTTGCATTGTACCAGTAGAGCCTTAATTGGTTCTAACTTGAGTTTGGTGCTGGTACCGACATGATATTGGTCTATTTGAACTATGAACAGGTTATTTACCATACTTTGGCTACCATGGATCAAAAGAGGCACTGGTACCATGCTTTTCTTACCAGTACCATGATGAATATGCATAGAGGACCTTGGAAAATTACATAATATTATCACACATATTCCTTGGTAGGATAGTGGTATATGAAAAATCATAGAGCATCATTTCAAGGAGTTTAAAGATGACCCTCTTAAAAGAAAGTATATAAAGATGCTGTCAAATGAGAGGATGGTAGTTAAACATCAACTCCCAAAGTCATTTCTTTTTATACTTCTTAAAATATGAAATAGTCACTTTATTTATATTTTTTATTCTTTTTAATGTGCTTGTGTGCTTTCAGTTCTTATAACAAAGAGAAAAGGAAAAAAAAATAAAAATAAAAGGGAGAGGTAGAGAAGAAGAAGAGAACAAGGATAAAAAAAAAAAATCCTATAGGCTTCTTTTATCGCTAGACAAATACTAACAAATCTTGTCTCTATAAAAATAAAAAAAAATAGTGGACCGCGGTGTTTTTTTTTTTTTACAGTGGACTGCCCCACAGGGGGCAGTTTGGTTGAAAAAGTGGACCGCCCCACAGGGGGGCGGTTGGGGTACTTTTAAAAAAAAAAAACTAAGGGCATATTTGATATTTAGTTTTTTTCTGAGGGTATTAATAAAAAAATCGGGGCCTTCTGGCCTTCTGGGTATATAAGTATATTATTTTTCATTATTGAACTATACAGGGGTTAATAAGTGTAAAAATGTTAACTGATGAGTTTTGGCTTGTTGCAGCGCACATATAATATCCAGTGCTGCTTTGACAATACTATCAGTGCGCTACAAAAATCTAAAGTTGCGCTGTCAACAACTTTTACCTGTTAGTCGATTAATTAGGTTAGTTTGACTCGTTGCTCTTCGGCCTTCGCCAGTACCTGGGCTACAGTTTATTTTAATGGGCTAAATTTAAGCCCAACCAAGAATAGGGTGAGATAAGGTTTATCCGGCCCGGAGTTTATTGGATCGGAAAAATCAAAGCCCAATCCACAAATGAGCCCACGTGTCATCCATCTCTTTCACGCTTCACGAGGGTATTAATTTATATTGAAGGGAAAATTGGTTATTTGCCACTCCAAAACCTTCTAATTCTAAAAATGCCATCCCGAAATTTAAAATTGTAAAAATGCCACTCTAAACTTCATTAATTCCTAATTTTGCCATTTATACTGTATTCTTATGCTATTTTTATTAAAAATTAACTGAAAAATATTGTTTTGACAAATAACCTTGAAATTGTATGAAGGGTATAATCGGAAATACCAAAATACGTATACCAAAACAATAATTTTCAATTAATTTTTAATAAAAATAGCATAAGAATAGAGTATAAATGGCAAAATTAAGAATTAATGAAGTTTAGAGTGGCATTTTTACAATTTCAAATTTCGGAATGACATTTTTAGAATTAGAAGGTTTTGGAGTGGCAAATAACCAATTGTCCCTTTATTGAAACGGAGTTCCGATTCGGAGTCTATTTCTCTATGATCCAATTATCCAATATTCCAAATTCGCATATTCTTACGTAATTGGAATATATTGATAATGTACTTGATCAAAATAATAAAATATAATCGATAATTAAAAATATTTAAACACATTAAGTACTTATATGACAAAATATACATATTAAAATTATAAGTTTTATTATTAAAAAATATATTACTGATTAAATATAGATATTTAATTATTATATAAACCAACTTCGTTATGATAATAATACGTTATATAATTGAATGTATAAATTAAAAATTAGTACATATGATTGTAATAAAATAATGAGTTTGAAATAAACAAAATTAAAGAAAAATGGTGAATAAACAAAATCTGATTAGCATCTTTTATTTAAGACTGACACCAGATGATGGGCTCCAGTTGTCAGAACACTTTTGTTTCGTGCAGCCTCTGCGACCCTTGTGTGTGCTGCCGACATTTTTAAGAATACCCCAAGTTAATTACAGATTAATAAAAATGCCCACGGTTCCCGAAAATTTTTAAAAATGCCCAAACCGGCCATTTAATGGCCGGTCCCGCAATTTTTTTTTTTTTTTTTATTAAAGAGGGGAACCGGCCATTTAATGGCCGGTCCCCCATTTAATTTAATTTTTTTTTTTTTTTTTAGATAAATAGATAAATGCTGAAATCTAAGACTGAAAAATCGAATTTTTTTTTTAAATATTTGTTAGATTACTTTTTTGATAGCATATTTATACTAAAATACGCTAAATTACTTGAAATTATGTTAATTTATGCTGATTGACACTAAATTACTTTAAATTATGTTAAATTTTTTTAAGAGACAAATAGCTAAAATACTGAAATCTAAAAAATTGAATTGTTTTGTTAAATATTTGTTAGAAAATATGTTACGAATAGAGCCGATTTTGTGTTAAAATAGGGTAAATTACAATAATTATGCTAAAATACAGTAAATTTACTAAAATGCTGAAATTACAATAATTATGTAGAATTATGCTAAAATACGGTAATTTACTGAGCTACGTAGATTGAAGAATAGAAATGAAAATCTTAATCGGAAATGATGCAATATGGGCCTGTGCATGCTTCATGAAAAGGAGCGTAACTTTTGATCCGTCCGTCGGATCGGGCTGAAATTTTGACAGGAACTCCACAGCCCAAAACCCGACCCGAAACCTATCTACGATCCGTTTCGCCCATTTTGCGGGCTCAGATTAGCGATCCGAGTCTTCCTTCATGGACTTTTGGACCTTTCTTTATAATTTTAAAGTTTTTAGGGTCTTTGATGTATATTTTATATATATTTTCTGTATCTTTTATATATATTTTCTATTTTATATATATTTTCTGTTTTGGGTAAAAATAAAAATCTCGGATTTTGCATATTTTAGCACAAAATCGGTCCTATTCATAGTGTATTTTAGTATAAATATGCTATGAAAAAAGTAATCTAACAAATATTTAACAAAAAAATTCGATTTTTTAGTGTTAGATTTCAGTATTTTAGCTATTTTTCTAAAAAAAAAAAAAAAAAAAAAAAAAAAAAAAATCAGTACCGGCCATTTAATGGCCGGTTGGGAGATTTATTCAGTACCGGCCATTAAATGGCCGGTTTGGGCATTTTTAAAAATTTTCGGGAACCGTGGGCATTTTTATTAATCTGTAATTAACTTGGGGTATTTTTAAAAATGTCGGTGTGTGCTGAATGCTGATCATTTTTTAAGCAATTTAGTAAAGGAAACAAAAGGAGAAGAAAGGAAGAGAGAATAAGTCGCAAACCAGCGTGCTGAAGGAATCGACCTATCAACCGAAAAGAGAGAAGCAAAAGAGAAGCTTTAGTCATTAGTTGCGAAGGATAAATCAAAGAAAGGGGAAAACAGGACGAGAAGAGAGAGAGATGTGGGAGGCAATATGCATGACGTTAATGGCGACGTCGGGGAACAACATAGGCAAGGTTTTACAGAAGAAAGGAACCCTAGTTCTCCCTCCCCTCTCCTTCAAGCTCAAGGTTCTTTCTCTTTCTTTTTTCCCCTCTTATTAGCGATTCAATATAGATCGGATTCATTTCTGGCTTGCTTCGTTTACTATTTTGTCAGTTGATCCAATAGTGCTCACGTTTGAAACTTTGTTTACTTTGCTGTTGCTATCAGATTTACGAATTGTGTCGGGTTAAATCGCTACGGTTATTTACGAGCTATTACTTATTTGTTTATTTAGGTTATTAGAGCATATGTATTCAACAAAATGTGGATTACTGGTTTCCTGATGGATATGTCAGGCGCTGGACTAATGCTGATGGCGCTATCTCAAGCACCGGTACACACCATGAATTATTCTACTTAGTAACGAATTTCATTTCAAAAATCCAATGTGGGCCTTTCTGCAAATATAGTCAAACTATGAGTTGAATCCGTGGAAAAGTATGTCTTGTTAATGAGAAAATTTTCATTCTATCAATCATATTGATTTTTAATTGAAAGTGGTACACAAATTAAATCCAATTAAAACTATAATACAATTGCAAATTAGTTATCTCGAAATAAAAAGAAAAAATGAATCTCAGTGTCCAATAACTTGTCATCAAAATTTCTGACTTATTTCATATTGAATTGATATGGACATTTTTGGGGCAATTTGGTCAATTTCAGTTGTTGAAACTCTTTCCTTGTACAGTTGGTTATCACCTGAAAATAAACAACAAATATGCACACTGGATTCAAATTGTAAATATGTAATATTATCTTTGTTATTTGCAAATATGGTATTGTTACATAGGAGAATACTGGATATTTTTGCAAAAACTAAATTCTAACTGTTTACTTAGCTTTCAAGGAACAACTCCCCAAAGTTGAGATAACATCTAATAAAAAACACTGTGCTTTTTATTCCAGTGTTCATTTTCTTCTGTATGGCTTTGATAATAGGTATCAGTAATACAACCTGTTGCGGGATGTGGACTTGCAATACTTTCAGTTTTTTCTCATTTTTACCTCAAGGAGGTACTGAATGAACTTGATTGGGTTGGAATCACATTGGCTGGAATTGGTACTATAGGTGAGTTCAACTCATCCTAGTTCCAGTTTAATTTTTGTTTTACTTGGGGGACTTTTTTTTATATGTAATTAAAGCAAATATACCATAGGTATTCTAAAATTGGTCTCCAAACTTCTTAATTTTTTTTTCTATTATTAACCCCCCAGACTCTTGTCAAGAAAGTTTTTTATTGACCCCATAGCTCAAAATTCTGCCTTCACCTCAGAGGGAGGTAATTTATTCGTATTGGTCCATTAGAAGAGCTGAAAGGTCAAAATTAAGTCGGAATTGCTATATTGTGAGTAATCTGATTGTTCATCTTATTTTGGTACCTTTTCCAAATGCAAACAAAAAAAAAACAAGGGGTACCTTTTGCAACCGCTAACATATTATATTAGTAGAGATATTTTTTTCTTCGTTTATTTGCTAATTTTTTCCTATTTTCTTGTCAGGAGTTGGTGTGGGAGGAGAGGAGCAAAATATAACAGAGATATCTTTTATGAAGATACCATGGCTTGTTTGCTCAATTGTTCTCTTGTTTGTAGGTATCTATACTCCCATTCTAAAGTATTGTGATTTGATAAGAAATAACATGTGTACATCCTCTACTTCCAACTTTTAATCTAAACTTTTCATAATATGGACATGCTTTTTGTTATTGTACTTTGTGGTTTTTATAGTTCATCTGTTGGTTTGATAATTGTAGGCACTTCTCAATACATGGCTCCACATGTACAAGAAACAAAGGCTTGAGCACGAGCAGGTTTATTTTATTTTCCCGCGTTTAGAAAATAAGATCATAGCATATTGTGCGTGAAATTTTTGACATGATCTATATACATCTCAGACAAACTCCGATGTGACTGAAGAGATGATCCTTGGTCTCGAATCTGGCATTTTGTTCGGGTAATTCTAAGTTGTTGTTCTCTTAATCTCTACCCAGTATTTACCATAGCTGCAAATAATGTTATATTCCTTGTATTTGCAATTAAAACAACTGTATGGGGATCATCTGCAAAACACATGCAAATGTCTAAATTAAGGTTAACTCAGAAAAAGGAATAGCTTACATGTCCTGAACCTTTATGTGAGTTTGAAAAAAATGCTTTAGCTCAAAAGGCTGCAACCAACATTATATGTTACCTCTAAATTCAGACATATATAAAATGGGTTTGAATTCTGTCACGGCCATTATTAGCAATATTTATTGGATTAGACCTGTTCTGTTCTGCACAAGGATGACACGCACAAATCGAGAAATGGTCCAAATTTTTTAGAAAAGGGAGGTAGCACAGTTGGCTAGAAAAAAAGTCTTAGGATTGTTGGTTACCCAAAGGTTGAGAGTTCGATTCTCCCTCACAACTTTGCAGCCTCTGCGAAGGTTTTCAAAAAAAAAAAATTAACAGTGATGATAATCACATACATGAGCAGAGTATTAGCTACAAATATGATGAGATGTATGAAGCATTACTTGCAAGATTTTCATTTAAATAATAGTATAATTTGGGATTTAAAATAAAATTACAGGATATCATCAGTAATATCAAAGATGGGGTTTGTGTTATCTGACAAGAGCTTCCTTATGGTCCCTCTTGCCATCTTCATTAGTGTCCTTTTGAGTGCTGGTGGATTTGTCTATCAGGTATCTTTTCTTGTAACCCTGCAAAAGTTCAGAATGTGCAATTTCTCAGCTGTGCATGTATGATATTTTTCTGTTATAAAATCCATGTGTCCCTCTACGGAACAACAAACTATTTTGTATGCTCTTGCGTAACAGACAATATCACAAATAGCCTTCAGTAGATTAGGACATGCAATGGGTTCCCCAACTTTCCCGAGTTTCTGGAAGTAGGGAAAAAAAAAAATCTTATTTTCTTTTGTTCCTGTGATAAATGATTAGAAAGAGTAATTTTGAATTCGTCTGTATAACGTAAATGGGGAAAAAATGATTTAATATCTTCATGTTTAGTAAGGTACATGTGAGATTTCCGATGTTTGGTAGGTTTATGCATGACTTTGGTTGTTTTAGTATAGATAAAGTTGCAACTATTATTTCACTTGGCCTGCAAGTCCCATGTTTCTTACCCAGGCATTTGTATGTATGGTTATGATGCTAGCTGGTATTTGTGAAATACAAATTTTGAAAGACGGTGCTTGATTAAAAATGTTTCATTCTAGGGTTCAAATGTCTCATGTCTTTCATGCCTCAATCGTGCCTCATATTCTTATCTCTGTTTTCAAAGTCCAAATAGTCCATCCGAACCACTCAACATGATCTCCATATTAAAATGTGCTTAGAGACCAAATTTTATATTTTGAAAATCTTTTAATAATTTTTTTAGATAGGTACAATCACTATTTTTCAGAAATTATGGACCATCCAAAAACAGAGATTTTGTACCTATTTAAAAAAATAGTAAAAAATTTGCAAAAAATATAAAATTTGGTCTCCAAGCATATTTTAATACGGAGATCATGTTGAGTGGTACGGATCGACTGTTTGGACTTTGAAAACAGAGATAAAGATATGAGGCACGATTGAGACATGGGGCATTTGAACCCTCTTCTTTGAACTAATATATTAGCTCAAATTTTGTTTTTATTCCAGAACTTTTGATGGCATTTTTCTTTCTTTTTCTTTTTGTATACAGACAAGAGGGCTGAAGCATGGAAGAGCAATAGTGGTATCAACATGTACCTCTGTGGCATCTATCATAACTGGTGTAGTTGTTGGCATGCTTGCATTAGGAGAAAAGATGCCATCTAGCCGTACTGGCCGGATTTTTCTAATGACCGGATGGTAAATTTCAATAAATTGCAATATATTTGTATTAATGAGTTTTTCTTGTGCGAAAAAAATGAAGAAAAAGAAAAAATCAGAGAAAAGTAGCACTCACCAGTTCTTATTTGAGAAAGCAGCTATCCACCAATTTCAAAAAGTTTCCAGTTTTATTGACAGGGTATAATCAAACACAGTATTTTGGATGTCCTGGTTATTATTTTCCAGAAAATTATCTCCTTCCATTCGTTCGGTTAATTTTCACCTGTTAAGAAATTAGCAAAGAATAGGAGGAAAAGGAGGAATGCAGTGGGATTTGATGATAAGATGTCACTTTCATGTTGGGGTGATATATTTAGGGTTAGTGGTCCAACAACAACAACAACAACAACAACCAAGCCTTTAGTCCCAAACAAGTTGGGGTAGGCTAGAAATGAAACCCAATCGGAGTCACATTTTACATTTATGTACATTGAGTTAAAGATATGGGGCATTTATTCTTTTATTTAGTGAAAGCACTAACCTATTTAACATGTTGTATTTTCTTCCTTTGCACAAGTCCCTTTACTGTTAGTCTAGCTAATTTGTTTCCTTACTATTTTTCTTTTTAATTTTGTGCAATAGGTTTGTTATCATATTTGGAGTGATACTTCTTGTGAGTTCTGCTCGGATAATTTCACTTTTACCCCGCTCAGTGAGAAGACAGATGAAAAGTAATGTTGAAATGAGTCACAATTTGAGGCGTACCGGGTCGTTACGTGCCAAGGATGCCACTAGCCCTAGCACCATTGTCAATGCTTCTACTTTGCATCAGCTCCTCTCTTCTGCTACAAAAGAAAAGGCCTAGCGCTAGACTTAGAAAGAAAAAGAAAAAGAAAATAGAGAGAGAGAGAGAGAGAGAGAGAATGAAGAAAGATATTGCCTATTTGAAGTATTCAAATGTGGAGCATGTCAAATTGTTGTGATTGGGTTGCTTATAACCTTAAACATTCATTTTACATTTCTTCTTTCTTTATAACCATAGATGTTAATTATATTTAAGGGGGAATTTCATGTATCCCCCTCAAAAACTTCAATATTACGTATTTCCCCCTCTAAACTTTGAAATTACATAATTTCCCTTCTAAACTTCCCAAACTCACAAATTTACGCATTTAATCAATAAAATATATTTAATATATTTAAAAATACTTGAATAATATTATTTCGGATTCTAATTTTTTTTCAGACCATTATACCCCTTCCTCCTTCCAATCTCGTTCTTTCTCTTCAATTCATGTGCGTCTCACACCGTCCCTACTTATGGATCGGAGCAATGCGGTGAGCTCCAGCTGCGTCAGGCTGTCGCACCATCCATGTCGAATCGGCAAAAGATGTCACGCAGCTGCTTCAATCCATAGATGGGGACGGTGTGAGACGCTCATGAATTGAAGAGAAGAATGAGATTGGAAGGAGGAAGGGGTATAATGGTCTGAAAAAAAATTTAGAATCCGAAATAATATTATTTAAGTATTTTTAAATATATTAAATATATTTTATTGATTAAATGGATAAATTTTTTGAGTTTGAGAAATTTAGAAGGGAAAATATGTAATTTCAAAGTTTAGAGGGAGATACGTAATATTGAAGTTTTTGAGGGGAATATATGAAATTCCCCCTATATTTAAAGTGGCGCTTTCTTATCCATGTACATTTATTGAGTATACTTTAATCAAGATCGTCTTGGAATCAGGTTTTCCTTCCTTGTGTGGAAGTCATAATTATTTAGTTTAATTAATTTTCAAGACCTTTCAAAGACAGGTATGTTTGGTTGGAAAGAGAATAAGATATTCTTGAAGTTAGATTATTCGGAATAGCCTATTCGGTGTTTGGTTGGGTTAAAACAGGTAGAATAGTAAATCTAATTTTTTTGTTTTATTAGAATAGGATATTCTTAAAAGTTTTGAGATTTGACTATTCTAATAAGACAAACAATAGTTATTCTTAATTTGACTATTCTAGTTATTCTTGTTTTATAACTAAACATACCCAGTAATAAGTTAATTCTCTTTCCAAATTTTGGATGCTTCATGCTTGTTTGAATTGTTTTACGTACTTGGTCCATGGATGATGGATTGGAATCCACTGTGCACGCTATTGCCGCTAACGAGTCTAGCCTTTTATATAGTTTTATCCTTTAATCCTTTTCTTTTCAGCGATCGACAAGTGTTAGAGAATAAGTAGATTCATTCCACTATGAGAATGACATGGCTGGTGCGTTGGCCTAGTCATTATTTTATTGTTACAAGTCTCTCCTACCTTGTTAAGTCCGTAAAGTAATTCAATGATATCTACCAAGTCAATCTTTCAAAATTCCAACCAACAATTTAAGACTAAAGCTGTTAATAAATATGATATAGATCGGATGGATGGAGATATCAAAATCGAAATAACTTTTATTCATATCTTTATTCGACAAGTTAACAAAAATAATTATTATTCATATCAATTTTATTGCAGATATGAAGAAAGGAAGGCAATTCAAGAAAAAATCGATCAAAGAAAAAATTCAAAGGAACAAGTTTTTCAGCTACGAAGCATTTTGCGTGCCAAACAGTACAAAGCCAGTCATTTTTGCAGGTTGCAGAGCCAAACCGCAAAAAATAGGGAAGAAAACTTGGAAAATAACACGTATGGATATCTGCAATACTCTTTATTTTTTTTTAAACCTTTGCAGAGACTGTAAAGTGGTGAGGGGGAATCGAACTCTTTATTTTTGGATAACCAACAATTTTAAGACATTTTTCTAGCCAACTATGCTACCTTCCCTTTCTCGGATAGCTGCAACTCACTTTTGTGGTCCGCATGATGCGGCCATCCAGACAAGGGCAGAGCTATGTGGTTTCAAGGGTACGCATTATGGGCCTCTGCCTATCTCTGAAATACAATTTGCTTACTCCTGACTTGGCCTCAGCTTTCGGTGAAATTGGCCGAGTTGCTGCAAGGGATTGCTTTACAAGGATCTGATTTCTTATCTCTCTTTCCTTTGCCATTTTTCTTTTTAGCTTTTATGTTCTTTCCTCTTTCCGTCGTTTCCAATGATTAAATGACAAAGATGATCCCCTTAAAAAGTATTTAAGAATGTCATACATGAACTGTAATTGTAAAAGGGGCCTTGTGAACCATACTTATACAAAAACCCACAGAAAGAGATGGGGTCGCTTGTAATGTTTAATGAGAGAGAAACAAAGAGCTTCCCTTTTCTGCTCTCCTCTTTAATTCCAAAACAACCGGACACATCTATTTTCCGACTATACTCTCATTTCGTTCCTTTACTCCATTACTAAGTAGTAAGTACCCTAAACATCTCTATTTCACTCATTTTTCATGTTTTATGATTTCTCTTTTCATTTTTATTCCCTTTATTCTTATTTATTCTTATTCTTTTTTCTGTAATACACCATAACATTAAAGGAGTGTAAAATCACTAAATTAAATTTATAGAATTTTAATCCAAATAATCCGTGAGTACTAATATCAAATCATTTAATCGATGTCTGAGATTTTCTGTGACTGATTTAGGAATCAACATGTTATGTGGGGTGGCAGGACTGGTAGGGGTGGAGGACTGAGGCTGAATGGAAGTATTAAATCGTTTTGTGCTAGATGTTTAAAATACTTGTAATATTGACAAAAAAAAATAGTTTTTTAATACATTGTACCATGTCTTTATTATTTTTAATTTAGTTTGATACAATCATATTGTTAGTGAAATAATCTAGAAGTCAATCATAGAATAATTTTATTCTATATATTTTGTTCATGAAATGGATGATTAATAAAGATATCATTTTGTTCCTTGAGTTTTATCGAATTTATGAATCATTTTGAGTTCATGACTTGAAATTGTAAAACTTCATAATATAGATGATAAATACTCTTAATAGTCTCTAACCGTGGTAATTAGCAAGGAACACTAATTGACCATTTAAAGGTTAGTGTGTGGATTAAATGATGGTTAAGTTTTACAAACCATAGACAAAGAGTTGTCATTTTAATCACACAGATACATGGTATTTGACAGACCCTAAATGAAACATTAAATGGATTGTGTTCGTGTCATTAATGTCTTCATTCAGTGTTAAGTTCTAAAGTATGAGGTATTCGTCTTTCCTACATAGGAAGTGTGTATTCGTGAGTGTTGTTTAACGCTATCCGTAGCTATAACGATGACATTTCAGTATGCATAACTTATGTTGAGGGAAGATTTTCACCAAGACTACTATCGTCCCTCGTATTTTAATACGAGTGATAGTATCACTAGGTCTCTTGATGAAGTAGGATTATCAGCGCACGGTATGATTAAAGAGTTAATATTATTTGATAAAACTACTTAAGATCGAGAAAAGATTATAACACGAGTAAATTGTGTACTGGATCGTGATATTGTATTGTACAAGATCATCCGTGTCAATTGGGTAGTCATAATGTATTCTGCCAGATGCCGCTTATGATTTATAGAATTAAAAAGAGTTTTAATTTTATTACCAACATAGCACAGATCCTATCGGGTCACACCAATAGGAAAGTAATCAGAGAAATTTTATGATTAATTATAAAGTGTTATAATTAAGAATAAAATATATGTCATGGAGATGACATGCTTAAACCAAATTAAATTTATAACGTGTATGACACGTCGTATAAATTTATCGCAATCGCAAGAAATACAATTATTCAGAATAATTGTATATATATATTACTAGTATCGTGCCCGTGCGTTGCAACGGGACATTATAAGAAAAATATGAAGAGACTTTTTTATTAACATTTCATCTAGAATTAAGAAAAAATATATAAATGAAAATAAAAAACACAAATGAAAAAAAAGGAGTAAAAGAAACAAAGTGGATCAAATATAACATGAAAAAAAAAAATCTTGAAGTATCATTGCCAGTGTGATCCTCTTCGATGTAGTTCAACATTTTTGAAGATGAAAAAAAAATGAAAAGTAGATTATAATTGCTCCAATTGAAAAAATATAATAAAATTTTAAATTTTAAATTAATATGGTTCATACCCTATTCCTCGCTTAAGACCTCCCGGTAAAGGAAGGTGTCTAGTGAATTAAAGAAACAGTAAAGTGCAAAAAATGCTTCCCCAAAAATGACAGCAATTGTCAAACCTGCAACTTTACATCATGCTATAATTTTATTAATGCTAAACTATATTTTTTAAACCTTCACCTTTATTGAAATGCTAAACTTTATCTAAAACTTAGATTGTCAAGCATCTTTGGTGAAAAAAACTTAACTAAATTTGCTACTGTCAAGTATCAAAATATTAAACATTGACGAGCTTTATTTTTATTATTATTGTGCAAGACTATGCCTATTGTACCACAAAGTCAAGCATATATGTGCTAAACATTAATGGCTTTATTTTTATTATTGTGCTAATTAAACATTAACTTAGATTGTCCAGCATCTTTGTGCCTATTGTGTCGTGTTTACCAGTATACAAATAAATAGAACATAACAACACAAAACTAAAAGACTCAAAAAAGCAAATACTACACTACTGATCCTGACAACAGAACGATCGCAACACAAGATATTCGGAATGTTATCTGTGAAATAAACAGGAAAAAATGATAAATTTGTGAAAGAGTTGTGGAATTTGAATTTTGAATATCCAATATCAATATGGTATTGAAAGAGTTAAATTATAAAACCTGGCTCTAGGTAGAACTCGTAGCAGATCCAAGTTGTAAAACGGCGGCCACCACCCCTCTTTATAAACTCTCTCTAAAACCCTAGAAATCGTTGTCGCTGCTAATCTCCGTTTTCAATTGATTATTTTCCTTTCTAAAACGGTACTGCTGATCTCCGTACTGGTTCAATTGATTAGCAGAGATTAGCAAGCGGTACTGGTTCGCTAGGGTTTTAGAGGGTTTATATTGTGAATTGATCTTTCTAATTTTGTAAATTGATTCTATTGTGATATGTTATCAAACGGCGGATAGGACAAAATATTCATACCCAGTTAATAAAAGGAAAATAAGCTATTGTCAAATTTTGTTCCCTAGCGGATAGGACAAAATATTCATACCCAATTTTTTACCTTGTTTTAACAACTTTCCAATTGATTCTATTGTGATCTCTAATAAATTAAAGATTTATTTCCCAGTTTTTGATTCCGGACCCTGATCCGCCGTATAGAAACAGAAGGTGGATTCGGTTCAATTGGAAAGAAAGAAATAAGGAAAGAAAGAAATAAGAAAAGAGATAATTATATAGCAAAATTTCAGTCTGTTTAATTTTAATTGTAATGTATCGTGTGGCGGTATGTGTGGTGAGTATATTTTTAGCTAAATTTAAACTTCTACACGTAAAAGAGATGCATTTAATCAAAAGAAGACAGATTATGTGATTGGAGGGCTGAGATTAAATCCGAAATTTTATCTTTCAATCATAGCCGTTGGCGGATCGGACACCCAACGTGCTTAATAATGGAATGGAAATGTGGATTAAAATATTAATTATGAATTAATATTTTGGGCCAAAAGCCCATTTGAAATTTGGGCCTAAATTAAAATTAGATTTTAATTCAAAAGCTCAAATTAAATTTAATTAAAAAAGTCCAAATCAAATCAATTGAATTTGGGCCAAGGGCAATTTTGTCATTTCACTTCTAAACCGACTTACCAAGACTATTTTGGTAAATTGGAAACCGCCACAAAATTACTATTTAAAGGCATGAAATGTGATAAATTTAAGAGATCAATCAAAGTCCAAAAAATATACGAATCAGAATCCGATTCGATTCGTATCTTATTTTATCTCCCAAATAGTGATTTGCAGAAAATCTGATTATCCATATATATATATTCTTGCGAGAATAAAAGTTATTCTTGTGAATAGTGTTTTGTCAGAAATTTCGTATTTTCAGTGAATAGTGATTTACCGAAAACCGCGACTTTTCCGAATACCATTGGTATAGTATTTCTGGCAAAAGAAATACCAACTCTCTGGTAGTTCCTGGTGGATACTGATAGAGGCACTAGATTTCTGGTGCTACGAATCTGAGTCAGACTGCACTTCCAATTCGAATTTGGAAAAATGTACAATTGCTGTTTTAATTTATTTAAGTGTTAAATAAATTCTATGTTTAGAAATCAATCAGAGGAGTAGATCCTCGTAGGATTAAAATGTTATGTCAAGAAAAAGACTGGAAAATGAACTTTCGGTGGTCTTTCCGACGTACCTCTTTTAATCCTCGGCTTGAGTTAGAAGTAAATTTTTTGTTTTACAGTCTTTCAGTCTTTCCGCAGCTTAAGCCTAATCCAAAGGGTAGTACGAAAACCCAACACATATTAGTTAGTATGAAAGTTCTTTAACTTGAAATAAAAAGAATATCTATTTTAAAAAAAGAGTTTGTTGGCAATTTAAATTGTTAATAAAAACTAATGATAAATTAAATGAAAATAATAAAAAAAAATTAATAAAAATATTTTTTTGCCTATCTCTAATAAAAATTCTAACCACGCTATTGCATCGAGAGAGGTGTGTAAAATGAGGAGTTGACATTGCAATAAACACTATAATAATTGCGGACCATTAAGAAGGAACCTTTAGATTTCGCGGTTCAACCCTTCAACCCTCAAAATTCTTTCCCGAAAGTTAGACAATCCACAAAAGCTCTAGAGTTAGGTCATATATGGTTTAGTAAAGTTAATGAGGATTAAATAACTTACTCCATCTTAATCTACATATTTTATACCTCATTTGATAGTTTAAGTCATGACTTAAATTAATCCGTAAAAAAAGTGAACTTTTACTCGACTTTAATCCTTCTCTTTTACTCCTTATTTAACTACTCAAGTAAGTATAAAGTAAGAATTTACTCTAGTTTTTACTCCACAACTAAATATGACCTTAGATATTAAAGTCGATTTTTGGACACTTTTCTCCACACCTTCATTTCCTGAAACCTCTCCAAACTGTCATTCACTTCCCCAATAACAGCGATCCGTGCTCTTTCATCCTCTAAATTGGCATCCACTTCTCAATGGATTCAACACTTAATAATATTATAAAATAAATGTATACACCTGTAAATTGATCCTATTAGGTTATGTTTGGATCATCTGAGAATAGTACTATTCTTAGAATAGCATTGCTATTCTAAATTAGGTTCATCCAAACAATCACATTTGCTATTCGGAACAGGAAGAATAGGACTATTTCGCTATCCCAACAAAAAGTTGGAATAGTAATTGTTGCTCTCTTCAGCCGAATGAAAAAAGATCATTTATTTATTCCCTCCAAACTCTATTCCAAATATGCATTCCAAACAACTATTTTACTATTCCGAATAGCTTTGAGTTAGCACTATTATCTCACCATCAATGTTAGTGTTTCTTATTTACTATTCTCAAATAGTAACTATTCTAGCTATTCTAGAGTGCATCCAAATGTACCCTAATAGGACAAGATTTAGCAGCACTTGACACACCACCGTGTTATTTTGAAAAAAAAAAAGAAAAGAAGAAAAAAAAGAAACATGACTGGAACATGTTGACGTGCCTTTGTGGATGCAAAATGAATTTGCACAAAAAGCGCTCTTTGATTGGAACAAAAACCTAAAACAGAACAGAACAGGTGAAGTTAAATATTTAAAGGGGCGTGCTATTCTAAGGGCATGAATTGAGTTTTTCAGGGCTGAGAGAATTTTTTTTCTTAAATTCCGATTTTGTCCTTATTCTCTCTTTCTAACATAATTAAGAAGGGGAGCTAATAAAGGAGAAGAAAATGGAAATGAATCAGTTCCAAATCGATCATCGTCCTGTACGCAAAAATGGAAATGTTGGATTTCAAATCACTCTTTGTCCGAATCAGAGAGAAACTTGCAACGAAATCAAATCTTATGGTATTGATTCTAAACCTTTCCTCTATCGGCGGCAAAAAATCAAATCCTATCAGGATCAAGAGAAAGTCAGTAGTCAATTGGGGATTAATTGAGGCACCTGATCAAATCGAACTACATTTTTGAAGCAAAACAACGTTCAGTTTTTTCATCTACTCTGAAAGATTCAAACTTCAAGCGAGTGATCGACAAAAGGCGGTAATCTATCAAACTTATTTTCGAATTCCACTCATATATGATTTTTTTTTTCTAATCTCTAAAATTTGTAAATAGGAGGATTGAACTGTATGTTGATTTCTTGCATTTAAAGTATGAACTACTCATATTTAAAAATAGTTGAATGCCCTTGAGGTGTTTGATGAAATGCTTGAAACAAAAGGTAAGCACTATTTCATCTACATTGTTGATTATTTAGAAATAATTGCTAAATTTTTTAATGTTAAGCCATGATTCATGTCAGACTTGATTACTGGTTTACTTATCACTAGTTTGTTTTACTCAATTTTATCATCAGACATTCGGTATAGATAAACTAAAATTTGGAAACGTTGGAGTTTTGGTTCTGGTGCCTGATTTAACTCTTTGGTATTTAGCAAATATCACCTCTGTTGGATTGTATTGTATGTGCTAAAATGATTATTATTTAGTAAATATTATTACTTGGTAAAAGTTTGTAAACTTAAATAATTGGATTGTATGTGCTAGAATTTTTTTAGCAAATATCAGTTTTGTTGGAGAATGAATGGAGATGTTTTAGCTTGGTGGTACATAGTATAACCCTTCGTGAAATCTTGCAAATATTACCCTGTAACTCTAGGCAAATTATATCATGATTTGGTCATTTTCATGTAAAATGTTTTTATGATACCTTACATTTTTATCCTTCATTAGTACTTAAGAATCACAATTTATATATAATTCTAAGGCACTTTGTTCTTTGTTGACAGATGGATCTTAACGAGGCGATCAATAATGATGGCATAGAGAATGAAAAACTCGAGTTAATCAAGTTAAGCTTTGAGACATCCGATGAGTTGATCAAGGGAACACGTGCTTTTTTCTCAGAAAAAGGGTATGGTTTATCAATTCGTAGCTCAAGAAAAGACAAGTATGTAGTTTTGGGGTGTGACAGAGGTGGTTGTTATCGAGACCAACGCAATGTTTCGATAGAGCAAAGAAAAAGAACAACCACAAGCCGTTTAACAGATTGCCCATTTCAGATTAAGGGAAAACGGCAAGGTAATGGGTTATGGATGATTGAAATAAAGAACTACTTACACAACCATGAAGCTTCGGTTGATGTAACCGGACATCCTATATGTCGTAGGTTGTCGCAAGAAGAAATAAAAAGTGTTGACCATATGAGCAAATCTGGAATACCGCCAAGGCAGATCATTTCTTCTCTTCGGCAAGGTAACCCTAAGCTTTCTGCAATCTCAAAAACTATTTACAATGCAAAAGCAAAAATTCGAAAGATAATCTAGCGGGTCGTTCAGTCATTCAAGCTCTCTTGGAAGAGCTTGCCCAAGGTGGTTTCACGTATGACACTTTAAATGGAGGAGGCCATCTTACTCATCTCTTTTTTGCTCATCCATTGTTGGTAAAGTTAACCCAAAACTTTCCTAATATCTTTATTATGGATTGTACCTACAAAACCAATAGATACAAAATGCCATTACTGGATATCATAGGAATTTCAAGTTTCAACACTTCCTTTTACTCGGGTTTTGCTTTTCTAAAAGGAGAGACTGAGCAGGATTACATATGGGCATTAAAAAGGTTCAGTAAAATTCTGGGTGAGAAACAACCTTATGTCATAATAACTGACAGAGAGTTTGCATTAATAAATGCAATTAATATTGTTTTTCCAGATTGCAAACATTTACTGTGTGTGTGGCATATAGAGAAAAACATATTGACAAAGTGTAAAAAATATTTTGAAACCGAAGAGATTTGGGTAGGTTTCTTGAGTTCTTGGAAAAAAGTAGTATATTCTTCAACTGAGCTTGAATATAACGAACATTGGAAAGAATTTGAATCAAGCTACGTGGAGAAAAAGAAAGTATTAGAGTATATTGAAAATGTGTGGCTACCATTGAAAGAGAAATTTGTCGGTGCATGGACTGATGAATACCTTCACTTTGGCAACCGTGCATCTTCACGAGCAGAATCAGCACATGCCAAACTTAAGAAGTATTTACAAGTTTCAACCGGCGATCTTTATGAAGTGCGGATGAAAATATGTCTCGTAATTGAAAATGAATTCAATGAAATTAAGGTACTATCAGCACCTATCTTATGTTCTAATCTCAAATATTTATTTATATAACTTTAGAATCACTTAGTTTGTTGTTGCCTAAATTTTTCTTGTAGGCACGGCTTTCAAGTGAAAAGATGCATCTTCTTCACATTTGCAATACTTCATTTTTTAAAAATGTTGTTTACCGTGTGTCTATTTATGCTCTAAAACAACTACACAAACAACACATGAAAGCAAAGTTGGGTACTATGAGTGTGGTTTGCAGTGGGCAATTTACAAAAACCATGGGTCTTCCATGTTCTCACAAAATGAGTAATTGGAGAAATGAGGTGCTGATTCTTGATTTGATACACTCACAATGGCGGATTGATGGAAGGACCTTAAGTGTTTATGCAGCTACACACAACGATGACCTTGATGATGGCTTTAGTGTCATACTTGAAGAACTTCGCACCAAGTATCAAGAATGGCCGTCTTCTAAAAAAGAGACTGCTCTTGAAAGAATAAAAGAACTCATAAGTCAATCTGATGTCCCCTTCGAACCTAATACCCGACCTCATAAAGGCCGTCCACCAAAGTCAAATAATAAGAGAAAGGCGGTAAGTTCTACACGACGAGATCCTTCTGGTTTTGAGTTTGTCGAAGCTTCTCATCAGGGCGGTTTGAGCAAAGGACTTAATTGTGGAAATGCAAGTTTATTTGATTTAAATGTTAGCTCCTCTATGTGGGAATAAAATAAAGTGTGTAGGCATATAGTGTAAGGAACTAAGGTGGTGTTTGGTTGTGGACTAAAGTTAAGGTGGCCTAAGTTGTTATTCCAACTTAGGTTGGCCTAAATTATTCGTGTTTGGTTGAGGTCTAAAGTTAAATCATGACTTAAGTTATTCCTTGTTTTGTTAGAGTTGGTGGAGGACTAAAGTTTTAGAAGTCTATGTTAGTTAATTATTAATAATATGATACTAATTATATAATATTAATATATTAATAATAACTATAATGTATTATAATATTATTATAATAATTATTTAATATATTAACAATATAAGATATTAATTATATAATTATATATTAATAATTATTACTTACTATATTAACAATATAAGATAATAATTATATAATTATATATTAATAATAATGATTAATAACAAGATACTAATTATATAATATTAATATATTAATAATAACTATAATGTATTACAATATTATTATAATTATTATTTAATATATTAATAATATAAGATATTAATTAAACAATTATATATTAATAATAATTATTTACTATATTAACAATATAAGATAATAATTATATAATTATATATTAATAATAAGATACTAATTATATAATATTAATATATTAATAATAACCATATTATTATAATAATTATTTAATATATTAACAATATAAGATATTAATTATATAATTATATGTTAGTAATAATTATTAATAATAAGATACTAATTATATAAAGTAATATATTAATTATAACTACAATATATTATTATAATAATTATTTAATATATTAACAATATAAGAAATTAATTATATAATTATATATTAATAATTATTATTAGTAATAAGGTACTAATTATATAATATTAATATATTAATAGTAACTATAATATATAATATTATTATAATAATTATTTAATATATTAAAAATATAACATATTAATTATATAATTATATATTAATAATAATTATTGATAAAAAGATACTAATTATATAATATTAATATATTAATAATAACTATAATATATTATAATATTATTATAATAATTATTTAATATAATAAAATATAAGATATTAATTATATAATTATATATTAATAATTATTATTAGTAATAAGTAACTAATTATATAATATTAATATATTAATAGTAACTATAATATATATAATATTAATATAATAATTTTTTAATATATTAACAATATAACATATTAATTATATAATTATATATTAATAATAATTATTGATAATAATATACTAATTATATAATATTATTATAATTATTATTTAATATATTAACAATATAAGATATTAATTATATAATTATATACTAATAATAATTATTAATAATAATATACTAATTATATACTAATTATATACTAATAAGATATTATTATAATCATTCGAGTTAGGCCACAACGTGGAATAAAATTAAACCACCATGTGAGGTGGTTTAGTTTAGGCCGACTTAAAGATCGGCTTATGCCATGTTAGGCCAGCTCAATTAAATCACGTTTGGTGAAATAAAGAGGCCTAAACCCCTTATTCCACCCTTTAGGCCACAACCAAACATGGCCTAAGGGTATTTTGGGCTAAATAGTTCCAGCTTTGTTTTTTTTTTTTAAGGTTCTAGCTTCTGTTGGGCTAAGGTCATAGTAATTCAAGGAGTATTTTAGTAAAGTAACATATAAATTTGTGCTTTTTATGAACTTATGGTTGTATGGATATTTTTGATAATTTCGATTTTGTTAGGTTCTTACCTCAAATAATTAAATGTTCAGTTGTTGTTGGCTCTTACCTATTCTCAAATAATTGTATTTTTGTTTTGATATTGACCATATAAATCCAACTCTGCGAAGGGTTAGCCTTAGCCATGCTGAGCAAAAGTTGTTACCAAAATTACAATTTTTCCTTTTCTAACGGAGTAAGATTTTTTGTTAATTTTTTGCCTTAATTGACATTTGTATTACTTATGACATAATTAATTATAATGGATAAGGAAGAGAGTACAAGGACAAAATTGATATTTAGAGAGAAAAATTTCTCTCTGCTCTCAAAATTTCAAATGATGCCGTATAGCACTCCCCTATTTAAAGGGAATGTAAGAAAAGTAAGGGAGAAAATTGTGAATGGTAGACAAGGCAGCAAAGGGAGATGAGACGGTCGTTGATACGGTCAATTAAGGTTGGTTTCGTGTACATATTCTTAATTCCTTAATCTATGCGGTGTGATCAAATTAATGGAGTAGGGTAGGGCCTATTAACTATTATAGTCTCATAAAAAAAAAATGCAATAATTAATATGATGATGCCCGCTATAAGCTAAGCCTCGCTCTCAAGTCTCACACCACGCCACACCTCACCTTTCTTTTTTTCTTTTTTCTTTTTTCTTTTCTTCGTAGTTGATTGAGCTGTGCACCTAGAAACCTAATTAAGAGACAATGAAAGGAATAAATGTTTAGGTCTGCTTTTAACCTCCCTTATAAATGTTGAGTTTATGACCGTTGACTTTGTACTAAATAAAGTTAAAAAGGAATAAATTAAATTACTAACCACATTTTGCTATGTTGAGACTGTAATAAACTAATAATACTAAATAGGAAAAAGAAAAATATAGTCCATATAGTATAATACATGACCGTATTGGGAGGGGGCACAGCACGGCACGTAGTCACGCGAGTCACGTCTAATTAGAACCATTAGATATTGATTTAATGATGAATCTTGAATAAACTAACGTAAATTATAATTAAATGGTCACACGAGTCATGCGAGTCGCTCGAGTCACGTATGGTCACGGTACGTTTAGGTACGGCGTGACCATTCACGTGCCGTGACCACCCCTTGACATTTTGATCACGGCACGGCACAACACGAGATTAAAGTCACAGCATGTTAGTCACGTCATGGCACGGCACGTTTTTTCCACTGTAGGCGAGAGGCACCGCCTTTTCCACCTAACCTACCGTATTTGACTGGTTGGCAGAAACAAACAATGTTTATTCTCATCTCATGCCATTTTTATTTAATCTTCTGTCATGCTCAATTTTGGTTCATAATAATACCGTCTCACTTGCTTTATGCTTCAATCTTGCCTAATTAGCAAAATTTCTTTTCCGTGGGCCTGGGGGCAGCTAACAACCGAATTTTTTATTAATAGAAAATAAAATAAAATAAATATCGACATTGAAGAAATATTTAGCGAAAATTCGAGATATAGTTAAAACGTGATAGTCCATAACGTTCAGAGTATTGTAGCTGGACATTATGGACCATCACGGCCAGCTAATCTGATCGTTAACGATCCAAATTAACAAAAAACACTGTAGCTGGACGTTATGATCCATAATGTCCAGCTACAGTTTTTTTTTTGCTGCTTCGTTTGTGAATTTTTTTGAAAAATAAAAAAACACTATAGCTGACTATAACGTCCAGCTACAGTGTTTATTTCGATTAATTAGCGGTAACTTGATTTCGTTAAGCTGGCTGTGATAGCTCATAACGTCCAGATCTAGACTATCACGTTTTAGCTATATTTCGAATTTTCGTCAAATGCTTATTCAATGTCGATATTTTTTTTTTTTATTTTCTATTAATAAAAATTTCGGCAGCTAACGAACTGTACCTGTCCTGTAAAATGGGGAATTGGAGATGTGATTGGGACAAATCAATCAGCCACAGCTGCCTGTACTGTTATACTTTATAATAAAGGAAAGGCGCAACACCAAAAAAAAATGTTCAAATTGAGAAACCAGAAAACAAAAGAATTTTAAAAGAATAGCGCAAGAAACTTCAGCGGACTAAATTGGATTAAATAGAGACCAGTAAAGTAGATTAACAAATCCCCGTTTTCCCTTTCTCGGTTTATCTACTTCTAGTATATATTTATATGCACCTGGAGCAAATTCTTATACCATTTTCGTTTCACTGTAAGTGGGTTCGCGATGGCGACTCTCCCTCTTGGTCGGTTGGTCCAGGTGCAGGTCAAATTATGTTTTATCCAGGGAGTGTTGCTATAAATAATTCCATGGAAATGTTGTGCTCGATGGGAATTTGTAATCTCTTCGGTAGGGCCCATCTGTCGGTGGATAATTAGTTCATTGGAACAGGTTCACGATGGTACCTGTTTCTGTCCGCTCGCTTCTTCCTACCTATTTCTTTGACACGCCTTGTCTGAAACCCTAGTGAGATATATCTTCCCTGCAAAAATAAGAAAAAATAAATAAAAGAATATTATTTCGGTCCAAATCTCCCTTGTTTCTGAGATCAACTCTCCTACCTTCGCATCCGTGCAAACTTACTCCAATACACCACGATTTTGTTTGTATTGAGCGTGATGAAGTACGATCTGAATCCCTCTTCTGCTTCTGATCTGATTTCAGATTTCTCTTTTGATTTGGGGTGAATTTGATTTGAGATCTTTCTAGATCGGACGAGAAAACTTATATTCATTCTTTTCCCGCTCCTTTTTTTTGTGGGGAAAGTATTTAGCTTTAGGTGTTCCTTTTCTGTAAGTGAAAACAATCATTTAGTTCGTGGTGATGGAGCCTCGCGTGGGAAATAAGTATAGGCTCGGTCGCAAGATCGGTAGCGGCTCCTTTGGAGAGATCTATCTAGGTATGTGATTTTCATGCTAGAATTTCGAAATTAAATTTCTGCATTTTTTTAAGTTTCTCGCATCTTATTGTTCTTTTGCTTGCAGGTACTAATCTCCAGACTACTGAAGAGGTGGCTATTAAACTTGTAAGTGGAAAATTTGTAATTTCCTTGAGTTTTATAATTGGTGGTAGTATCTATCTCTAGATTTGGAAGTACGATCTATTAATCTGTTAAGTAGCTGATATGTACTCTTTGATCATTTACTTTTGATATTGTCTCCCCTTGCATGTGAGGTTCAGTTTTCTTATTTCAAGAACAAGCAGTAGTCCTTCAGTATAAGTAAGTAGCATATAGGTATTATATGATCGATTGCTTCTAATGCTGTGTTGTTCATCATTTGCGTGTGAGGTTAGCTTGTTTGTATAGGACAAACTGTAGGCAATATGTTGTATATAAAATAGGTAGTATGTAGCGGTGTATAGGTTCTATTTGATCAATTGTTTCTGATTTTGTGCTTCTTCATTTGCATGTGGGATTTAGTTTCAACGACAAGCGGCGGTGTTTCAGTATAAGTAGCAAATAGGTACTACTGGATCAATTACATCCAATTTTGTGTTTCTCCTCACTTTCATGTGAGGTTAAGTTGTATTCGAAGTACAAGCAGTAGTCTTTAATATAAGTAGCATATATGAGTTTATCAGTTACTTCTAATTATTTGTTTCTTAGCAATTGCTTGAGGTTAAGCCCTTTTCTTTTTCAAGGACAAACAGTAGTCTTATATGTTGTGAATAGGGTACTATATGATCAATTGCTTCTGTTTTTTATGTTGCTTCTCAACTTCATGCAAGGTCAAGCTTATATATCATGGAAAAATACTAGCTTTTTTGGTTCAAGGAAGCTGGATTATTATATTAGGTAGCAATTCCTGGATTCTGGTATTAATATGTAGTAGGAATTGTTAAAAAATTAGTTCTAGAAACGAGGCATGAGGTTTACATACTTGAATGAAAGCCTTTTTCTTTAATATATACCATCGATCCTTGCAAATAAAGCAGTCCTCCATTTTGCACCCCTTATTAAAGTAAAGCTGGGACCTTTATTTAGTAACTTCTCTAACTCAGTTTGTAAAAAGCAAAGAATTGTCTTGCAAACATGTAGCTGCGAAGCAAGCAGAATCTTAGAAAAATAGTTTGTGAAGATGCTCCAAAACTTCAAATTGTGAAACTCTTTGAAAACTTGTTGAACCTCGCAGTTGTAATAAGTATTTTTCTAGGTTTGGATTTATGATCTTATGAGTAGACATATGTACTATTTGATCAATTATTTTTGTGGGTTTGTGTTGCTCACTTGCATGTGAGATTGAACTCATATTTCAGGGATGAGTTTTCAGTTTAAGGAATCTTAGTTACTTTCTTTTATTTGCTATTCTGGTATTAATCTGTAGTAGAAATTGTTCATTTGCTCTAGGTATGAAATTTATATATTTGAATGAGTTTGGAAAACATTTTTCTTTGATAAACTGCAAGTCCTATTAAATGAAGATGAAATTAAGAAAATTTGCTTGGAATTTCTTAAAGATAAGTTGTTGTATATTTTGGTGTATAGTTAGTGAGGATATTTTATTTATTGTAGTTCCGTGAATTATCTCATTAATATGTGGTAGAAGTTATTGACAATCTGTTCTAGGATTTGAGGTTTACAGAGTGGAATTAGTTTCAAAACCTTCTATTTGTCATATATAATGAATTATATTATAAAAGCAATCTTCCATTTGGAACTCCTTAATAAATTTTGAACTATGACCTTTAGCAAAATCTTAAAGATCTAGCAATTTGTAAACTTTGCGGAAGTAATGGATCGTCTGCAGTACTTGTGGAGTCACTAAAGTTTTTAGATAATATTTTGTCAAAATGTTATCATGTATGTAGAATTAAAAAAAGAGATACTATAAGCACCAAAAATGGACTATTAATTACTACATTTTAATTCCTTTATTTCAGGAAAGTGTGAAGACAAAGCATCCTCAGCTGTTATATGAATCAAAGATATACAAAATTCTGCAAGGAGGAAGTAATAACTCTCATTCAAAATTTTCTTCTCTTTTATATATTTTTGGTACTATAGTTTTGTTTTTTTTGAAATACTTGGTAGAAGCAACCAAAGTTACTACTCTAAATGTCATTTAATGACCGCATAAAAGGCTTTGGTAAATAGTTATACATTAGTATATTTACATCCCCTTTTAAACTTTTTTTGTGAAATCTGGCAGCTGGTATACCAAATGTGAGATGGTTTGGTGTAGAAGGAGATTACAATGTCTTGGTGATGGATCTTTTGGGACCCAGTCTTGAAGATTTGTTCAACTTCTGTAGCCGCAAGCTCTCATTAAAGACTGTTCTCATGCTTGCTGATCAAATGGTACTTTATTTGTTGAGCAATTTCACCTACAATCTTGCTAAAAGTGAAAATATCAACAAGGACTTCTCCATAATTGGTTTTGAGGGTGTCATGTTTCCCCTCCCAGCATAAAGTAATTAAGAGAGCACAGGTGCATAATCAATGATCTATAAGAGAGAATGCAAGATGTTTATTACTTTTAGGGCATGATGTTAGGTTCATGCCTTCCAGTGGTATACATTGAAGTTGTGTATTTATATCATGCAGAGTTCTGATGTACCGCATCTCTTACAATATTATGCTATGGTTAGTTCTTATAAATGTACTGTCTTTTGTTCCTAGATAAACCGTGTGGAGTTTGTTCATTCTAAGTCTTTCCTCCATAGAGACATAAAGCCTGATAATTTTCTGATGGGTCTGGGGAGGCGTGCTAATCAGGTCTATGTTATTGATTTTGGCCTTGCCAAGAAATATCGTGACACTTCTACTCACCAGCACATTCCATACAGGTAACAAAATTATATTTATGCTGTGCTTCCAGTTGAAGAGTGTTTTATCAGTCAATGCCTGATATTTCATGTCTTTTCAGTAGCATCCATGTCTTATCTTATTTGTAAAAAGAACTCCTAATTAATGTGTCTACTGACTTGTTTAGAAAAATATGATAACTTTGTGTGAATTAAATGATCCTAGCATATTTTTATTCAAGCCTAATGTACGGGATTATAGATTGATTTTCTTCCCAATGAAGTTACTCTTCTGCTAATTTCTTGTTCATCTTGGTGATGTTTCACTTCTCCAATGAACACTGATTATGTGCAAACATACATGAAGGGATGAATTTGTCCAATAAAATGATGCTGGATATACAAGGATTGTAGATAAATTCTTTTTTATTCCATTTGAAAATGAATACTTTTGCAAATTATGCAAATAGTGAATTCTTTTTGCAATGACTCTTGATTGTTTGATAACACATCAAATGCATACATGTTGTGCTGACATTGTTTTCTTCTTTTTTGTGACTGATGCAGAGAGAACAAGAATTTGACTGGAACAGCAAGATATGCTAGTGTGAATACACATCTGGGAATTGGTACTTTATTCTTTATATTTTTTTCTCTCTATTAACTCTGCATTTTTTTTACAAATTTACATCTTTATCTCTTCTTTATTTGAAGAGCAAAGCCGGAGGGATGATTTGGAGTCGCTTGGTTATGTGCTCATGTACTTTTTGCGTGGAAGGTAGGTGTGTTATGAGATAACTGATTTGTCATTTTTAAAAGCTTAAGCTTATGGAATAAACAGTCATTTAGCACCTTGTTTGGTCAATATTGTGTTTCACACATTTCAAAATATATTTTTTTAATTTAGTTAACTTATGTATTGTGCTTGTTACAGCCTCCCTTGGCAAGGCCTGAAAGCTGGAACCAAGAAGCAAAAGTATGAAAAGATCAGTGAGAAAAAAGTTGCAACATCAATTGAGGTAACTTATGTTCTTACCTCCATACCTTGTCTATGAATTATGTCTTTCTGTATTATACCTTCTATTAATTTGAATTTTCTTGTGTTAATTTCTAGGCTTTATGCCGTGGTTACCCAACTGAGTTTGCATCATACTTCCATTATTGTCGATCACTTCGTTTCGACGACAAGCCTGATTATTCCTACCTTAAGCGGCTGTTCCGTGACCTTTTCATTAGAGAAGGTATGATTTCTCTTTCTCCATTTCTTGTCTCTATGTAGGTTTTGCATTCATCCGCAAATATACCTGCAGTTGAAATTTGACACTTTGATAAATTTCTTAAATGGTTCCAACTGTTGTAATACAAGTGATTTCTGCTTCAAAATATATGACAATTTGTCCTGTGCCAACCTTAGTGCTTCTGTCAAACTAATGTACATAGATGTTATGTTTCTATTTATATGAATTAGCTGATGATTAAATCTGGTTGAGTTAATCTGTATGGTTTTGGAAGTAAACCATTTGTCTAAACACAAATTAGCCAAAAGGTGCTTTCTCTTTACTGCAAACATGACAAATGTTAGGTGACATATTAAAGCTGGTGTAATATATACCCTAGAACTTTGGTTGCAGAGACTGAACCATATTTGTCTGTAATATCACTGCCTCACTGGTGTGTAATAATACAGGGTTTCAATTTGATTATGTGTTTGATTGGACGATATTGAAGTATCAGCAGTCTCAGATTGCTAGTGCTCCTCCACGTGCTGCTGTTAGTCTCTCTCTCTCTATCTATCTTTTTTTATTGTATTTACATTACAACTTCTATTTATTTTGTGTAAATAATTAATTTCTCTCTCTCTCTTTCTGTATCTTTTTTATTGTATTTACATTAGAACTTCTATTCATTTTGTGTAAATAATAAATTTCTGTCTAACAGGGACATGGTGCTGGACCAAGCTCAGGCATGGCACCCCCAATTGTCAGTGAGAGGCAATCAGGTACTGTTTAATTTTTTACTAGCGTTCTAGAATGCCATAATATACTTAAGTTCTAAATGGCAAAATTGAATGTTCTTTTCTTATATCACAGGTGCAGAAGAAGGGAGAGTTAGTGGGTGGTCAGCTGCTGACCTCACAAGAAGACGGGTCCCACAACCTGTGGTTAGTAATACTAGCAATGTTACCTCCAAGCAGAAGACTCCCCTTGGCGGTGAAACCTCTTCCAAGGATGTTATGGTTAGTGTTTCCTTTGTTGCACAAGTACTTACTGGAATATGTACAAATTCTATAGGATTAGTTCTTTTGTTTCCCAAAATGTATACTCAGATACCCAAAATAGGCATGCTGTTGTTAGAAGACATCTTATCTGCAGAACCAACTCAAACAGATCCCCGATCAAATGGCTAAAAAATGTACTTTGTACACAAACAATATTAACAATTAATCCACATGCGGTGCAGTTGTCAGGTTCAACATTCATGGGTAGAACGAGTGGTTCGTCCCGTCGTGCTGCCATCTCTGGTAGCCGTGAGCTCTCCTCGGCCACAGTGCTCACTGACGATCTGTCCCGGACCCGCACCACTGATGCCAGTCCAGGAACCTTCCGTAAGGTTTCAGGCCCACAGAGAGGTTCCCCTCCAATGCTAGGAGCTCCCGCATCGTCTGAGCCCCCAAAGCGCTCCTCATCTGGAAGGCACACGAAAAATTACGAGGCTACCCTGAAGGGTATTGAAGGCCTCAATTTCGATGGAGATGACCGCCTTCACTACTAGCTTTATATTATAGATCATGCTATATTAGCACCATCTCATGTCATCAGGTGTTTTTTTTCACCAAATGCTGCTACAAAAAGTGTATAAATGAATAATTATTATGATCAGGAGAAAATTAAATGCAATGATGTGTTCCTTGATAGTCCTGGTGAGCTTATTTGAGTATGCTGTGCATTAATAAAAAGATGTTGAGAGAATATTACGAGGGTTGAGGAGTGGGAGGTTGCTACTTTGCTAGTGATAATAGAGGTTATCATATTGAGGCTTGTGTACATGTAACATGTGGTCTCTTTAGTCTCTGCGTGGGTAGGGATTAAGGCGGTATGGTATGTTTTAATTTTATTATAAGATCCATGGATATTCTTTTCTAAAATTTTGTACTGTTGTTACCAAATGGTCTCCAAACATGGTACCATTCTTTCCTGATGGATTACGATTTAACCCAGTTCTATTAGTTTTCTCAGTGATTTTTTAATAAATTGTTGCTAATCTTTTTGGCTTTTTAATGTTGATTTTGTTGCCTTTTTCTTTCCAAATTTTTTCAGCCTTGTCAGGTTGTATTTATTTGAACAAGTCTGTTGACAGATTGTTTTTTCAACTTCTTTGTATCTTCTGATTTCAATGTTGGACTTCTGATTGTAATCTTGGCGCACTTTAAATGCACTTTCAATATATATATATATATATTTTTTGATGTTCTGATAGAGGCTATCAGAGTTACAACAGAATAGGTATACATCTCAAATTTCTAAACTTTCCTCTAGCAGTGTTTCAACCAAAGGAAACCCTCATGAACTGCCTGTTGTGCCACCAGTACCGCGGGTGTGTCTTTGCCTTTGAATATCCGGCTGTTGCATTCTTTCCATAGTAACTCATTTGTAACCTGCCTCTGTTCAAACCGGAGTACACATGTGTCTTGAACTGTGTCAGTAGAGCCTATGAGCCTTGCAATTCCATTCCAGTAGCACACAGCATATGGGCATTGAAAGAACAAATGCACAGCGGTTTCTAACAGTTGGTGGTTACACAGGGAACATCTGAATTGAACTGTCAGTCCCCTTCTCTGCAGCACTTCTTGGGTCAGAATTCTTCCTTTGAGCAGTAAATAGGCAAAAATCTTGACCGTTGGTGGCATTTTAATGGACCAAGTGGCTCTATGGCGCCATCTGAGCTTACCTGCCGTTATCATGGTGTGGTACAATGTTCTTTCTGGGTAGATACCGCTTGAGTCCCACTTCCAGAACATGCGATCCTGTTCTTACCCCAGCACTGTGGTACAATGCACTTTCAATATTAAAACTTTGATTTAATTGTTACTTTGTTTGCGTTTCTCTTACCTTTTAGGTTGGGATCAATTGGCAGTGATGACATGCAAATCTTAACAATATTTTTCAAATCCAAGTCAAAGAAATTTTATAATAAAAAAAAATGATGCACAATGAAATATCTATTAAATTACTTGAATGAAAACAAACATGGCTAGCACTGTAAATTCTATCTGTTTCCAAATCTCACATCTGAAATGTGTCAGATATATTGTACAGCAATTGTGGTTCAACTTGAAAAAACATTGGGTACTCCTTAATTGATATGGACATGCCACCCAAATCCCAATCCTGAAAATTGGTGACTAATTGGGTCAATGTCGTTGCAGGTGATGAAGTGAACAAAAATTAAATTTGACTTGTCTGTTTGTCTTTGTCAGTCTGATAGGTTCATAAAATATGTATTTTGAAAGATACCTAAAACGAAAAGGATAAATTGGTATTGGCCAGTTAATAACTAGATTCATGCAATGCATACTATTTAATAATTATAAGTTCTCTGTATTGTATCATATTCATGGGTTTGCTGGACTCCCAATAAATGCACTGTCTGTACAAAAGCAGTCCTATAATAATTAGACTCACCAACTATTACTTTTATTTTATTTTACTTTACTATTTTTGTTTGAATAAGTGGTACCCTGTACACCATGCTTCTCATTAATTGAAACCTGTTTTTGGTTTATTTTTTTATTTAATTTAACGCCCTGAAATCTTACATGTTTCTCTTATTATTCCTTATTTACCCTCATTTTTCTCATCATATCACAACACATCATTGCATCTCCCTGCAGAGTTACTACACAATTCTCAACTTCTCAACCTATCCTATCTCATTCATGATCAGCAGTTAACACCTTGTGCAATATATATCCCCCTTGCACACTAATTGGCTAATTGCACACACTCTCTGTTTTTTTTTTTTTTTTTTTCACTGTTCCCCATGTACCAGTCTGGAGTATACCAGAGACCTAGTTGATGGTACACCTCCTTTAGCTGCTTCCCCCAGGCATATCTTCTCTTTCTAGTCTCACTCCTGTCTGTACCAACTTGTACCAGTGTCAAAACTCTCTGTTTGTTGCTGTACCAACTTGTACCCATCTCCAGCCTCTTTTCTGTTTGTGATCCTGGACAGTATAGACCTGTACCAGTTCCCATGACAAGTGCTGCGTATCTTGCATGTGAAATTTCTCATCCAGAGAATCGGACCATGTCCCACGGGCATACAAAAAACACCAAGGGTTCTCCCAGTTTTCACAGTATTTAACCGAGATACTGTTCTCAGTCAAGTGTTTACAATCCTTGAAACCTCGGTACGAAATCTAGACCTAAAGAGAGAATTTTGGGAGGGGTTGGGTAAAATTGCATCTTCCGAGTAGGTTCTTTAAACCAGTGTATTAATATTTGGTTCTCATGCAATATTCGGAAGGCCGCCGCATACTGCATATACGGTATGCGGCCGAATATACGGATTGTTATTCGGATTTATATATGCGAATTTTTTATTAATACTTAATCCCTCAGTACTTAAATATAATAAGGCAATATGTAGAGAGATTATAAAAGACTTTTGAGTGGATGTAGAGAGGTTACAAAAGACTTCTGAGTGGAATGCTTGAAGAGAACACCTATCTAGCGGGTTTGAAACTCATTTAATAGATTTTGAATGTTTTTTAATTTTTTTAAAGCATGGATTTAATATTCGGTCCGAATAGCTATTTTCTATTCGGCCGGACACTGAATAAGAATATACGGCCGAATATTCACCGAATAAAACCGAATTTTACTACACTGCTTTAAACTATCCCAAAGACATGCATCATTGGCATTTTTTAAAGCTGGTTCTCTATTTCATGATCTTCAAAGTATTAATGCATCCCAGTTTTGTCTTTAACTACCAATATACTCAATAACATTCTCAGAGTGGTTCATGTATTTCATTGCACAATGAAGATCTTCTAAGTAAATGAATGTTTCAGGCAATCAAAGAGTAGTATCTTAATAAAAACACCGAAATAAAGATAAACTCACCTTCTATTGGTGCCAATCATTATAAACATGTTTCACTTATGACAAAATCATAGTACAGAGAAACATTCACTTGTGAAACAATGTCAAGAAAGCAAATCATGCATTAAGATTTAAGAGAGACCTTTTCTCTCTTTGGAAGGGATTAAAAAGAAAAAGAAATACAACAATCATCAGAATATGACAGTTAGAAATGAATTTTAAAAGGAAATCATGAAAAACTGGAAGGTGCCTCCGGGAAGCCTAGGCCTGATGTCTCCCAACTGCTACGCGATGCCACTTCCTTATGTGATGCTGTGTACTCCTAAAATTTTCACATTTGACAAGACCATTTACACTATAACCTAGTCAAGTAATCAAGTTGTACATTGTGCATTTAGTAATTAGTACAGTGGGTCCTAATTAAATTAACATTGAAAAAAATATCTACATAACAGAATACCCGGTCCAAGATGCCACAACTTGTTTTAAAAAACTGTATTAACTAACAATCGTGGATTTGGTATCAAATGACATAAGCACTCAAGCATGTTGGAAAATAAAAAAATGTAAACTAACCTCCATTTTGGTTAATAATTCCTCAGCATTAGGGGCCGAAACAATAATGTGCCGACATGCCGGTTTTATAAAACCTTCTGTCACACCATTATCAAATAGTGCCAACAGCGTGTTGTAGTATCCATCTACATTTAGCAAGCCCACCTGAAGATAATAATAATAATAATAAAAATAATATCAGTGCCAATAATGTGTTTTTCTCATCCCATGTAGAACTATACATGGGAGTTGAACAAACACATTAAAAAAATGAAAATAAGAGGAAAAAAAAGAGAGAGAGGAGAACTCACAGGCTTATCATGAATACCAAGTTGAGCCCAAGTAATCATCTCCAATAACTCCTCCATTGTCCCATAACCTCCTAACAAAATTAGAAATTTGCATATCTATCAATTCATAATTTTACTTTTCACAACTATTGTAAAAGCTAAAAAGGATAGAATCGAAATAAAATTACCGGGAAGGGCGATAAAAGCGTCGGCTTGTCGAGCCATTTCAGCTTTTCTGACGTGCATATCTGCAACAACTTTCACTTCCCCAACACTCTCACCTGATATCTTTCACATCAAATTGAAAAAGGTGGGAAAAAGAAGTATATAATTTCCTTTTAAGCAGATGAATTAATATCAATTTGATTTTTCAAAATATATAAATCAAAATACCTCAATTGGCATGAGAGCTTTTGGTATGACTCTGCATAGAAATCAATTTAACAGGAGCAAGTAATCATAAGGATTAAATTAATATCACATTAATTTTTGTTTTTTAAGTTAATAAAAGAAAATTCAAGTAAAAGGAGCAACCCAAGAACATCGCAACCGCCTTCATGAACTGTTCGAGAAATCAATCCCATCAATCCCACACTTCCTCCTCCATAAACCAAATTAATCCTTCTCTTCACCTACACGAATCCATTCAAATTCTTAGAATCGATTTCCTAAAACCAAGAAAAGAGAAAGGGGCTAAGAAGCACACACCATTTCATGGCCGAGTTCGAGAGCAGCGTCGCTAAAGACCTTGCGAAAACCCGGGTTGCTTCCACAAAACACACAAATCGATCTAAACTTGCCCGATTGAACACCATCGGACGCCATCTTTCTTCGCATAAAGAGGTGGAGGTGGAAGTGGAAGTAGTAAAGAACAAACTCTCCTCCTCTTCTTACCCTTTTCTACCAAGACAAATGACAATAGACAATCAGATGGCAGCCCCATGGCATGGCTATAAATAACCAACCAATTCTGAAATCTCTCTCAGCGTTACCCTGGAAAACAGTAAATATTATTTTTAGGTCCTCGACTCCTTTCTCCATCGGATTCGGATGATAGTACTAGACTACTAGTAGAGAACTCATTCACGCACTCTTTCATCTTTAATTAATTAAATTTGGTTTTGGTTAAGGTTAAGGTGGCCATTAGCACTTCATAGGTCAAAGGTGGGGTTCGTTCATCGTTTTATTCGCATAATTACAAGCACTATCAGTGCCATGTAAGATGCACGCCATTTTAATAAGCAATCATGCTTCAATTGAATATATATATGGTCCCGTATTAGTATTACACTATAAAATGTAAGATTCTTTCGGAAAGGAATAAATTTATATATTACAACTTAATTGGATTTCAACCTTTGTAAAATCTTACATTTTATATTTTCGTTTTCATATTTTAAACAGCCGATTCGCAACACATTATTCATATTGCCCATTAGTTTTTTGGATAAAGATTTTTTCCCCCGGCTCCTATCTCCCATTCATCTCCCAATCATTAATTATGTAGGGGACCATAACTTCAAGTACAAAAAAACAAAAAAAAACGTGTATCAATCATTAATTACGTGGGGGACCGCTTGTATTTGAAAAAATTTATAACTGACGCGCACAAGTATTCATATATAATACATCAAGTATTCATATATAATACACTAAGTATTCATATCTAAGATATCAAGTATTTAAAAAAAAATTGGACACATCACTCACCCATCTTTTACACATTTTTAGAGGTGATTTTTTTTCTCCGTTCACTCTAACTAATATTTCTTACAATTTGTGAAGAATTTTGCGAATCTAAAATCACAAACGTCTTCTACGCAATTTTCTCTTTCAAATAAGATCCATGATGAAATACTTTTGAGTTATCCGTCGCGCAAGTATTCATACCTCGTAAAATTATTTATATCTCGTCATGCAAGTATTCATATCACGTCGAACAAGTATTTATACCTCGTCGAACAAGTATTCATACCTAAGATAGAGTGTACTGGATACTTCCAGTAATTGAGTGGTAACGAAATTTCAATCGGTAAAAAATGAGTGAATTATGTGTCCAGTTTTTTATTTGTGAAATACTGATGAGGTATGAATACTTGTTCGATGATGTATGAATACTTGAATGACAAGGTATGAATACTTGTGCAACAGACAACTCAAAAGTATGTCATCATGGATCTCATTTGAAAGAGAAAATTGTGTAGAAAACATTTGTGGTTTTATATTTGCAAAATTCCTACCAAATTGTCAGAAATATTGATTAGAGTGAACGAAGAAAAAAATCCACCTCTAAAAACGTGTAAAAGATGGGTGAGTGATATGTCCAGTTTTTTTTTAATACTTGATATCTTAGATATGAATACTTGATGTATTATATATGAATACTTGCACTCGCCGCGATAATAACACGTTTTGTTTTGTCTTTTAGCGCTGAAATTTGTGGTCCCCTCTTAATTAGCAGTCAACAAAGACAGTTATTGACTGGAAGATGAATAGGGAATGGGAGCTGGGAGATAGTTAGTCGGTCCCTAGTTTCTTATGTATTGTTGCTAATATGAACACATTGGATTTAGATATAAATATATAATAGAGTAACCTACCTAGTAAAATGAGAAATATGCATTGTCCGTTTTCACCGCCACAAATTTACATAACCTAATACAAATATTAAATATTTCCGTACATCTATAAGCTGATTTGTAAAAAAAATTTGTCTTTATTTTTCAATTTTTTTATTTTTAAGTAGGTTAATAATTAATTTAGTTAATTTTTAATTTTAGATTTCTTGTGTATTAGATTCAAAATGGCTCTTATGGTATCCATTTAAGTGATAATTTAACAGACCCTAATGAGGTTTATTATAGTATCGGGCATGTTACTGTGATTCCGGTAATGCTGGGTAGGGGTGTTCAAATGGATCGGTTTATTCGATTTTAAACCGGACCAGCAAATTTCGGTTTAATTGAATCGATTGTTCAGTTTAAATGGTTCGGTTCGGTTTAGTTTTTGAAGAAGTTCGGTTTAAATGGTTCGGTTAGTTTTTGGGATCTCCAAATCGGTTTGAACCGAACCAACCGGTTTAATAAAAAATGGACCGGTTTATAATGGATCGGTTTATTTTGTGTGGTTTATAATTGATCAGTTTATAAAAGGGTTAATTTTCTATATACCCTCAAAGACTTCTCTAATTTCTTATTTACCCCTCTAGTCTTAAATTTATCTTATTTATCCCTCAACTCTTGCAATACTTTCTTATTTACCCATCACTTAATCAATTATAAATTATCTCTAATTAAATTATAAAAATTGTGATTAAACTCTTATTAAACTCTGATTAAATTATAAAAATCGTGATTAAACTCTGATTCTGTGTTTTTTCTGATTAAAATAAAGAATATATCTTTAATTGAGAGAGATTGGAGATGTACACAGAGGAGTTCAGTGCGTATCTGGGAGTCGAGAGGGGAGAGAGTGACTGGAGATGTAAAGGGCAAACTTGTCTTTTATATTTTAATTAAAGTTTAATCACGATTTTTATAATTTAATTAGAGACAATTTATAATTGATTAAGTGATGGGTAAATAAGAAAGTATTGCAAGAGTTGAGGGGTAAATAAGATAAATTTAAGACTAGAGGGGTAAATAAGAAATTAGAGAAGTCTTGGAGGGTATGTAGAAAATTAACCCTTTATGAAAAACCGGCTTGTGTGGTTATCAAAAATGTTATCCAAATCGGTTTTGAAATGTTTATTTGTAACTTGAAATGTTTGTATTCGGTTCAACCGAACAAACCGAAGTTTAAATCGGTTTAATCGGTTCGATTTTAGATCGGTTTGGAATTTTCATTCGGTCGGTTCAGTTGGGTTTTCAAAATTCTGTTCAAACCGCGGTTCGGCAAAAAAAAGTTTAGTTTGACCCGAACTGACCGGTTGAACACCCCTAATGCCGGGTACTGATTATGTGGGGATTAAATCGGTTATTTGTCATAGCCTGTTACTATGATTCAGGCCAAAATTAGCATGCCTACTAGTACAACACAAACTTGGTTTCAACTCTTTCCAGTTCAGAATGGAGTCTGGCAGATACTTTACAACCAGACCATGAGTTTTCCTGGGAGTGGGTACAAGGCAATTGAACTATATCTGGAGGTTACTCGAGTCCGGCGTACCAACCCACTTATGAGGTTAATCCAGGGCCGTAGTTGGGTTAACTCATCTGGCTCAAGGTCGTCCCCTCTCTAAATTGACCAACCGTCTAGCAGTCGGGCCCCAGTTCAGAGGGACCGACCGTCCAGTAGTCGGCCCCCCCGTCGGGCCCCACCCCATATTGACCAGCCTTCTACTAGTCGGGCCGCTTCTTGGGCCAATCTTTTCTCCGGATGAGGATGATGATACAGTGGATCCGGAATTAGAAGAGGCAAAGGAAAATTGGGGTGATGTTGATCCTGAGGGTATGAGCGATCACAGTGACCAGGAAGATACCAGACCTGTGCTTGGACAGAGGTTTTTCAGGATGGATCGCGGGTTTGAGCACCCGATTTCGGCTTTCAATGACACATTAGGGTTTCAGGAAGCAAATATGAGTTTGTTTGGAAGGGCAACAGAGTATGAGAATGAATTGTCGGAGGGACAAATCTATGACTCAAAAGAACAAATGAAAAGCGCAATTACCAGGTTTCACATTCTTTGCAACAAAGAGATAAAGAATACGCAAGGACAGTAGATATGGCTGGTACATATTCACGAGGGCCACTGGTTACGGTACACAATGGCGTGTCTCCAAGTGCCCAACAAAACATTCTTGTCACGCGGATGCAACAAGAATAGATCATGCACAGTTGTCGGCTACTATGGTCGCCGATGTATGTGACCGTGCTCTCAATTGGCTGGACGGTGTGGGTAAGTATGTGGATCAAGATGAGAACGAATGTCCAAAACTATGGAATATACTCTAAGCGCTAGACTGTGGTTACCGTTGGAGAATTATGATTACAAACGGGTCCGAGTCGCTAAATAATATTTTCATGTCATCTCGTAAGTTACCGGTGGCTGCAATAATTGAGGACACATTTACAAATGTCTCACATGGTTTTTGCAAAAGAGGGCCAAAGTAGAATTTGAAGCCAACAATGTCAACAGTTCTCGTGTCGTGTGCATAAGATATTTTTAGTTTTAGTTTTTTCTTGATCTATTTTTATTAACTTCATTTAAAAAAATTTATTTCTTCATTTTTTTTTAATTATTCGTAGCTTATTAACAAACGGTTCGAGAGGTCCAATACTATGAAAATGCTTGGGGGGTGTGGCAACTACAACGAGTTCGAGATAACCTCCACACAAAAGAGAGTTCACGCTTTCTTGCCTGACGATTCTGGCCGGTTTATTAAGGCCAATTTCAAACATACAGTAGTCATCAGAAATAATAACACAGTGAAATGCACATGACAGAAGCCTCAAATGCTAAATAAATCATTACATCCCAGCAGCCAGCAGGCAGCAACATCAATGTGACTTGTGGTCAATTTTGGCCCTATTTCAATTTATTTAGAGCATTATTTGCATCTAAAGGCCGAAATAAGTGTAAAAAAACTTATCCATATTGGTTGACTTGTAGAACCAGAACATGCTGATTAACATAAAAATGGCGTCAGCATGTTACATATTTGACCCTTTTTTCTCTGTAAATATAATTACACGTTCAATCATTGAGGTGTTATATTCCGAAATATTGAATAAGTTCAAACTTCAAAGATTTAATTAGTACAGCAATCAACTTGTACTTGTATTATTTTTCTCTCGCAGCTTTTTTATCACTGCTTGGTCGGTCTTTTGCTTTTAATAAATTATTATTGGATGTTTTTATTTTTAGGAGAATTTCATGTATATCTCTCAAAAATCTCAAAATTACGTATTCCCTCCTCTAAAATTCACAATATCGTATTTACCCTTATAAATTAAAAAACTCACAAATTTACTCAATTTATTGATTTTTTTTCTGTTAAAACTCATTTCCAATGTACCCATTTTACTCTTTATTAAAAAAATAAAAAATATGTAATATGTTTAATAAAAACATTTAGCCTTCTAAATGGTCGGTATTGAGAGCAAATAATTTATTTATTTTACTTATGACACACACAAACATATGCCTAAATACCAAACTATTTGTCCTCGAAAATTGATCAGTTAGAAAACAAAATATTTTCTTACACAGACTACATATTTTTATTTTTTTTAAGAAATGGTAAAATGGGTATTTTATAATTTAAAATGAGTTTTATAATTTTAACAAATGTAGAACAAATAAGCAGGCCAAATCACTAGTTTCAGTCCCTAATAGCAACGTTACACCTAATTAAGTAGAGCAACAGCGTATAGAATTCATGTAATTTCTTTTAGTAGTTGTATTTATTTTTTGTGAGAGACGCAAAACAGGAAGCAATAAACTAATAAAGAGACTGCTCACTGCTGTAGCCTGTAGTGCTGTGAAAGAAGCTCTGAAACTCAAAGGCTCAAGTCATACTTTATAGCATTGCTTTTCCCCTTTTTGCCACTATAGATACTGAAAGGCTGAAAGGCCTGAAAGGCTCAAGTCATAATTTAAATGCTTCATTTCGGCCTCCAAATTCACAATCCTAAAAATTCCATTTGCAAAGAAACAAAAATATGAAAAAAAAATTTTAAACAACTTAAAATGTGTGATAAAAAGAATAAGCTAAGCGTGCTGAATGCACAGTACAATGTTTAAAAGTTAAAACTCTCACACTTTTTCTTTGGTACCCTGACAAAAGATTGGATTTGCAGCATACTTTATATTTTCCTATTTTCACGCACTAATCCTTTGACATTTCGCCTAAAATGGAAAAACCCAGTGCAATAAATGAAATGACGAGTCAAACATCTCTTCTTCTTTTTTTTGAGCAATTTTGCATTTACTTCTATTCATCAATTCACCACAAGCATTTCTCTAACCAGGAGTCAGATGCCAACAAACAAATACTAATAATTTAGAAAAATGAAAAAAGAAAAGAAAAAGATAGTACATACAATCTGCCAAACAAAACATTTACTAATTTTTTTTTTTTTTTTTTTTTTAACATCCTCCTAAACTAAATAAATGGAGATAACCTCTCTTCAAATCTGCAATTTTCTTTATCCAAGCTTCCAGACATAGTCCTTCCATTCAATGCAAGTCGACTTACACGCTTGCATGTAACTGGCAAATCTGACCCTCCATTGCTCTGTGATTCGACAATAGAGAAAGCCTTTCTCTGAGAATTACTGGCACTCATCCTTGCCTTGGCCGACTGGGTCAAATTCATGTAGTTGCCTGCAACTGGAGTTGCCGTGAAAAGAGAGGATGTGGAAGTGGAGCTCTCGTCAAAAGAGTGTAAGTCGGAAGAGCAAGCAGAGAGAATCACATTAGGTGGTTTTGCGGCAACTCGGGTGGAGACATTGTTTCTTGTGACCTGAACCGTGTTGGGGCTCACTTGCAGAATAGTTGAGTTACATTGCTTGAGGGAATTCGACCTCCTATTAGGTGTAGCCGCTCTCCATTGCTAAAGATAAAACAAAATTAAATAACACTGGGTATAGTAAGAAAAAGAAAGAGTGCTTACATTATTATGTTATTTGTAACAAATAATTGAAAAATAGAAAAGTTACCCGTTGAGAAGATCGAGCATAAGCCAATGCCCTTTCTCTCTTAATAGCAGCTTCGTGCCTCATTTGAATTTTAGCCTTTATTTCATCAACACTACCTCGCCAATCACACCATCCTTCCTGAAACATATTTCAAAAATATCATATTAACAAATCAAGGTTCTTTGAAGTTCTTTCACAACAGTGTCTCTATTCATCTGTATTTACATGGAACAACCAGGATTGTTCTATTTACATGGAAACATAAACACATCCAGCATGAGCATTTAGAATATTTATTATAAAGAAGCAGGGAATGGTTCTCATGGAATTCCATCATGATTCCAACAACATCAATTTAAGAAATTTCAGACAATTTACACCCCATTTTGGTCAGAACAAATTTGATCTTCTACATAAAAACATTTAAATCAAACTCAAGAGCCTCATCTCCTTTTTCTTTACATTGTGTTTCATTTATCAGAACCTCAGGCAGATGAGATAAAAGATTACCTTATCATATGTCCATGGGTGTTCTTTTTTTTTTCTTTTTAGTAACAAAAGACATAAAACTCGGTGTTGTGAAAGAAAAAAAAAATAGTACTCTACCAAGAGCTGACCTCAGCTAGTTTAATGGGATCATCACTGGTACAATTGGTCTCCTGTGGAGGCTCTTCACTAAAAATTAGCCCCATGCGTTGGGCCCGCGCCTTGGCCTGAACTCTGACAAGTGCTTGCATGCATTTGAGTGTAACTGCCAACTGCTTTCTAACTTGCCGGCCACGCACCAAAGCTTGAATTCTCACAATTCCTTTCAATGCCTTCAATGCCCGCCTTGCCTAAAGAATATTTAACAACAATATATTATAGGTTATTCATGTGTAGATTTGCAACAATGTCCTCAATTAAGGAGTATGCAACTCAGCGACTTGCACCCTTATCTTACGAGAAAGAAAAAAATTGTACATAAAGTCCAATTATGTAGTGTTACAAATAATAGCAAATATTTCTATTCCTTTTGGAGCGGTGATTAACACTAAACATTGTTGGGTTATTTGCATATGAGAAATAGCACCTCAATAGTCAAACCTAGTCGAATCAGCCAACAGATGACTGCATTCATTATTATCCTAAGTTCCTAACTTTTTGTTACTAACCAATACAAATACACAATGTATTAAAATGAGTTTGAATATTATAGGTCCCGTCATCTCATAAATATTTGGAACTTAGTGCAAGCATGATAAAATATGAGGTGTATTTTACTTTACCAGGAATGCACGAAAGGCACTCTGTATGCGGACTGCTGCCCACTCCTGCCTAATAACATGAAAATCGCGTGGTGGGGCCCGCACTAATGCAGCCACAGCTGAAGTCAATGGATCTGCAGCTGTCACCGATGAAGTCTCTGACGCAGCTTCTGATGCTGATTGGCGACTCCCGCTTCTTGACCCAGATGAGGTTCGCCACAGCTTCCATATCTTGCTCTTGTTTGCATCAATTGATTTTTCCTGTTAACAAAACAGCCAGATATATTTCCAATAAAAAAAAACAAGAGTACAGAGATTTGAATCAACTTCATATCATTGCTTTCAGAAAAGTACTCTACAACCTACCAGTACCTTCCACTTCCTATTTGGTTTTCTATTTGGAATTTTAGATTGAAGTTTCTTTCTATGCTTGAAAAACTTGGTCTTTTCAATTTGGGTGTCTGTGTGTATCCAAGTCCTTTAATTAGAATAACCAGACCTAATTTTATCAAATTTAATGCTTCCCCCTTATCAACTAATGACCTTTAGAAATTGAGTACAAGTTGTAAGCAGAGAACTTAAAGCAAAAATCAAGTTACTAGATTAATCTATATGCAACAAATAAATTAGAAGGAAATTTCTTTTTGATAAATTGATAAACTAGAACTAGAATAAAAAAATTAAGATATTGACTGGGGTACCTGGTAATTATCTCTTTCTGATTTCTTCAGGCTCATGAGCGATTTAATCCACTTCCCAGATCTCCCCATCTCCACTCAAATTATCTTCTTTCAATCGGTTCCTTTTTGGTCAAATAATGTAAAGAGGAAAATTTGGGATGGAGATCATAAAATTCGACCAAGGAATGAATAACCTCGGGGAAGAAATTGAACCCACAAAATAGACTTACTGAAGAAAAGAGATCATGCGCCACTCGATAGAAAAATGCGATCTTGGATCTAACCTTCTAACTTCTAAGCGAAACCAAGGAGGCGCCACGATTTGTCCTTTCGAGATTTCGAAATTTGAAAGAGAAGTACGCCAGCGAGAGCGCCAAAGCGACAAAACCGCCTTTTAAGGATATCTCCAGTAAAACAAAACTGGACACGACCTGTTACAGGATTCAGTGGGGTGCTGGAAAAGGATATGTCCCTTAACTGGAGATAAGGGAGATAAAAAGACGAAACAGAGCACGATCTGGTTGTTTTTTCTTTGGAATTCAATCACGTCAGGTGAGTACAATTGAAATGGATGGTCTAAGATTGTCCTTTTAACTTGGCACGAATCTCAAAGAACAATTAATACTGGCCCATGCGCTATCCCGAATAGGCACCGGCTGAGAGTAAATCTGGGCCGTCCCTTGCAATTGTCTAGAGTCAGGTACTTGGGAGGATACGGATCCCTTTCTTTGTGGGTATCGTGGCGGAGATCTAACCAGAGAGAAAAAGACGAAATAGAGCACGATCCGGTTGTTTCTTTTCCGTGGGTATCTTCTCCGCCTAACTCCTCGTATTAATTTACCCAATCATTTATTTAATTAAATATTAAGAGAAAAAGTTTGTATACCCACTCCTTTGTTTTTGCTTTTATCCATAATGGTGTTGGTCCACTTCTAACGAATTTTATTTGATTCCTCCAATATTTCTTTATAAGAAATTTTCCAATAAACTTTCGATCTCTCTCGTTTCCTCCGTTCTTTTCATCAAATCAGACAATCGATCTCTCATATTGAGAGCGTTTATCTCCTCTGGCAGCCTCCTCTTCGACGGATCATCTCTCTTTCTCTACAGCCTCGATCTGTCGATCAATTAAGAATCCATGGCGACGATGTTCTGATCCTCCTTTGCCTCCGTACAAAGACTCCTCTACTATGCCACTTTTCCCTCCTTGTCCGTCACATAGTAACAAATGAATAATTCGGGTTCGGTTCGGCAGGGTTAAAAATTCGTGATTCGGGTATAATTCGGGAATGATTCGGAATTACAATACGAGACCTCAATTCATATTTAATTCATTACCGATGATTTACTATACGATATACTGCTTGTATTTGCCACAAAAGATCAATATAGCCAAAAATATAATAAAATGGGGAATCGGGAAATGGGCTCACGTGGGTGCCTGGGAAAACTACGCAATGAACAGTGAAAAAGAAGTGAAATGTCGCGAATAATTGGGTACTGTGCGCGACATTTCAAAAAAAAATTCGATAAAAAGTGAAAAAAAACGCGTATTATTCGTAAAATTTGTTAAATTCGTGTTTTATTCGTGTTTTATTCGATCAAAGGTTCGGTCAACGAATAATACACCATTCGGTTCGGAAACACCCCAAAAACGTTTTATTCGTGAATTAAACGCGAATAAAACGCGAATATTGTCACTATGGTCCGTCGTTCGATCTGAATGAGCGATCTGGAGGAGAGATGAGAAATTCTTAATACAATAATAATTAATTTGTAAATGATGCACTTTTATATTACTGCTTGATTATTTCTAAAATAACATTTTTTTTCTTTATTATTGTTTAGATTTGTTTCCTCTAATATTATATTCGGTTAAAATAAAAAAAATTGTACAATTTTTTTAAATTTATTCTAAATTAGATATTTAAAATGTACTTTCATAACCTAGATTTCACTTAATAATTTAATTATACACTGAAATATAATAATGAAAATTGTGTAGAATATTCTGATTAAAGTTTATTTTTGTCATTGTCCTTTTTTTCTTCCAATTTGAAATTCGATATTTTTCAATCACTTTAATATCAAAATCTGTCATATATATCACTTAATGGAATAAATTCAAAACAAACTAGAAACAAAATAACTTCCACTATAAAAGAGAGCAAAGAAAATGACTTGGACATAAAACTGAATTTTTTATTTATTATACCAATTTTGAACCATCAAAGAAAATCCAAAATTCTCAAACTAAAAGTAGTAAAATAGACATATGAAGTTTTGCTAACCATAAATCCATAAAAGAGGAAATAGTATGAATTATCATGGTTAGGTTACAAAAAGAAAAGGCAAATCTCTACATTTTAACAATAAATGGTACATAATTTTGAAACTTCACAAGAGTAATTCATTAAAATAGGCATGCAATGATGCAAAAGTAATCAATCAAGAGCAATATTTTATTAAACTGAACAATTTACCTGGAAGGAGGCTATGGTGCTATGCATAGCACGGATGGCTAGTGTACTACGGCTCAATATGGTACTTTTTAAAATCCTAACGGTCGATCCGACCGTTCAATGTGATAACCATATGAATATGTACTTGCAAACTAAATTTTATATTTTTTCGAATTTTTTTACTATTTTTTCAGATAGGTAGAATTTTGATGGTCCAGAATTGTCAAAAAACACTGATTTTTCTACCTATCTAAAAAAATAGTAAAAAAATTCGAAAAAATATAAAATTTAGTTTGCAAGTACATATTCATATGGATATCACATTGAACGGTCGGATCGACCGTTAGGATTTAAAAAGTACTATATTGAGCCGTAGTACACTAGCCATTGGTGCTATGCATAGCACCATAGCCTCACTCATTTACCTGTGATTTGAAAAAGGGCAAAGCTATGTATTTAGTACCCTAAAATAAATGTACCTTTTTGGTGCGTTCGGTTAACAACACTAATTTTTTTTTCATCTGTTAAACGGTAGTTTTTTTTTATTTCTATTATTTAGGAAAGAAGTGCTCTTAGAAAGATATTTTAGCTATGGAAATGAATATGAATAGTGAATTACCATTAATATAAATAAATAACAGTGTTAATATCATCACTCTGTTTGTAGAGTAAAATTATGAGCGGCTCATGAGATAACAAGTATCCTCTTAACTATTGTAAAGTGGGGCAACAATTTTATGGCTCAGATTTACTTTCAGTCGAGTCTAACTCAATTTGATGTCTATTGAAAATGTAGGGGTTTCCTTTAAGATTTGTGCCAGGTTAAAAGAACGGTTCATATCCACTAATTCTAATAGATTCTCTTTTACAGTACACAAGTATCCTTTTAAGTATTGTAAAGTGGGACCACAACTTTATGACTCAGATTTACTTTCAGTCGAGCCTAACTTAATATGATGTCTATTGAGGATGTAGGGGTTCCCTTTAAGATTCGTGTTAGGTTAAAAGAATGGTTCAAATCCACTAATTCTAATAGATTCTCTTTTACGATACCGGAGATGATATGAATTCCTCATGAGGAGGGGCACTTGGCGATTGGCGAGCGGGATTCGTTTTCGCTGCTTTTATGGCAAACAATTTTGAGCCATCCAATTTAAATCACACGATTACGAGTTCAAGGAAAAAAAGAAAGATTAGGGAAGAAATGAGCATGCAAAGGTGTTAATGGCACTCTTTTATCCGTTTATTTGACTAGTATCACATTTGATAAGATAGATATGAGCAAAAAAAATCCGTTAACTTATTGGATACAGGTATAGACAAAAAAATTTTTTTTTGTTATCTAAACAGGTAAGAGAGTATGAATAAAAACTATTTCATATCCGCTATAAAAAATTTAAATTAGGGAGTGGGCTTAATTGCACCTTGGACTTCGTCTTATTGAAAATGCATTTTATAATTTTATTATATTCTAATGACCCGGAAAATTGACCGTTTTGTGTTGCAATTTATTAATCATTAATTGAAATACATAAATGAATTTCATTCTTAAATTTGTTCTGAGAATTTGATTAGGAATGATGTCAATTCCAATGTGAAGCCCAAAAGACTTCTTTAATTGTTGGGGGTAATTTCAGGTATATCTCTCAAAAATTTTAAAATTACATATTTTCTCTTCTAAATTTCAAAATTACATATTATCCCCTCTAAACTTTCAAAACTCACAAATTTATCCATTTCATAGTCTTTTATATTAAAACTAATTTTAAATTTATAAAATACTCATTTTACACTTAATTAAAAACATGCAAAAATGCCAATTGTTTAAGAAAAATGTCGATCTAATAATATAACCATTATAGCCTTTTACCCTTTACAAAATATCCATTTGCCCTCGAAAACCGGATACCCATTATACCATTTATCATTTATAAAATATCCATTTTTCTCTCGAAAACTAATCAAATACAAGACCGATATTTTTTCTTAAGCAAGCTACAAATTTTTTATTTTAATGAAGGGTAAAATGGATATTTTACAAATTTAAAATGAGTTCTAATACAAAAGACAATAAAATGGATAAATTTGTGAATTTTGACAGTTTAGTGAGGGAATACGTAATTTTGAAGTTAAGAGAGGGAAAATACGTAATTTTGTAGTTTTTGAGAGGTATACATGAATTCCCCCTTAATTTTTCTAAGCTCTCTCAACGGTTTATATTGAACCTTTATAATTCGGTGATCTTCTGTACAACTTTTATTGTTTTTGTTGCATCATTCAAATTGTTTTCAATTATATAATCCCCTTCTCCACAGAGAAAATTTAGAAGAAAGAAACTCTCTTCAAAATCATATAGATCATAATGACAAGTAAGAATGAAAATTTTATGTATATTTTGAAACTTTTTTTATTTTCCATTTATATAATGTTGTTAGTATTTCTATCATACTTGTATTTTAGTGCAAAAAATATAACTCTAGTATTGGAGAGAGTACATGAGAGACATATTACTTTGTTTACTTGCGCTTACAGCTTACCATGATCATAATTTATTTAATAAATAATAAAATAATTATTATATTAGTATTACTCGTTATTTATCCGCTACCATTTCGTTATCTGATTATTATAATGATAAATTTGAAACGGATAAAGGTAGAATATAGATAAGTATTATAAATTTGGAACCATAAATCTCCATCTCTATAGAAAATTGAATTAGTGGTTATTTGAAACAATTGAGTTGGAAGCAAATTTCTCTAATCGAGTTGGAATTCCAAAATTGAAGGCCCATAACAGAAAGCTCACCTCCTAGGTATAGCCGTATAGCTTTATCTAGTAGCTTCTGATCCGGTTCACAATAGTATCCGCTCGTTTGTTTAGTCCCACAATACTTCGTTAGTAAAGGCGGGAGCGGAGCTGGGGTTATAAAATAGGGGAGGGGTGCAGCGTTTTGAAGTACTTACCTGGACGGGGTCGATGAGCGATCAACAAGGCTCATGGCCTAGGCTAGGGGCCCACATTGCACTTTGTGGGAGTCCTGGCCTACCATCTGCCCAAGTGGCAGAGTGGACGTCGTAATTTGTGATAGAGGGGGTACGCGTTCGCGCGGCCCCTGCCATTTCTTAATTTAAACGAGGTGGAAATTTCACAAAAAAAATTAGAAAAAAGTTGAAATAGCTCGAGTTACAAAGAAAATATATATAAAATAATAATTTTATTTATTTCATTCGTCACTGTTCTAAATGTTCAATTCAAACAATATTTTTGTTATTTCAAATAGCACCACATCAATACTATTCTCACTCTTCTAAAAATTACTATTCTTATCTACTAATTTCAAATAGTAGTTATTCTAACTTTCATCCAAACGTATCCTAATACTAATATCTTCCTCTCAAAATTTCATAATGTTATATTTATCCTCCATAAAATTTAAAAACTCACGTATTTACTCGGTAATATTTTTAGATATATCCAAAAGTAATAAAAAATAATATAGCTCTAACACTCTAAAAATAACATAAATTAATAAGAATGGACAATAATACCCTTCTCCTTTCTCCTTAACTTCACTAAGCGCCAAAAAAATTGATATGGTATTATTGTCCCTCTTTTGTGTTTAGATTGGCTGATGGTGATCTTCAATCTTTAGATGAGAGAATATGGTTTAATCGAGTAAGTTCTGAAATATAGTTTTGTCACTTTTGTGTTAATTTTTTGCAATCGGCATAATTTTATTTTTTGAGATGAACGGTTTCAAACTGAAAATCGGAGAACTGTGTTTTTAGTGGATGATTACAGTATTGTGCAAATACAATTCTACGGTTCTTCTTGGCATCATTTGGGATATTGATACGTGCAAATGGTATATGTAAAAAGCTTTATCCTCAAATACACTTTCGGTTCAGATCGCAAGTATACAATCCTACCGTGTAGTATATTATCAGGTATCGAACCACAAGGAGTAAGATAAATACTAAATTTTCAACTTTAAATGATAAATTTCAGAAAAGAAAGAAAGTAAAGTGCAATAAAGTAAATTTGGGGGGTTTGTAGTAAAAATCCTAAGGTTGGGTTCAATACCCGAAAGGAGTTTTAAACAATTAAAAGTAAAAGTAAAAGAAAGAAAAGTCGGTTTGTTTTCAAGGTTTAGAGAATCTAGGGGTCTTTGATCTACAATTCCTTGCTAATTCTATTCATTCGGTATTTGCTTAAATTCATGTATGATTTGACGAGGTTTCTAACCTAATATGTCATTAAGGGTCACTTTCGTGAATTAATAACGTGTCTAAGTAATTCGGACTTCACTTTTTAGGTTCTTCACCCTAGCTACCTAGACTATAAGCTCTTGTTAGTCTCTCCTCTCCTCAAATATTGGTACTTCTCAATTAAGTTCATGATACCAATATCCGACTCGATTTGAGATGTCCTAATTAGGGTTTGACTTCTCGTTTAGGTTCTTCACCAAATCCCTAACCCTAATTTCTGTAGTTCCGGCTTAGATTAAATTGGTTAGAATCTTAATCTAAAACCTAAGGTATTTGCATTCACAATTTGGCACTATCCTATTGATCCTAGTCAATTTTGGTTCTTTTGAAACCAAAACGAGATGCTACAATTCAAGTACTAATTATGTATTTAACACAAATTATTAAAATCACAGAAATTAACAATCAAATCCGATAAAACAATCATAATAAAAGCAAATAATCGAATAGAATAAAATTAAACAAGTTCATGCATTGACCTAAACCCCTAGAGAGAGAACTACTCCCTCTTGGAGGGAAACATTGCAAAGTTTGGCAAATAACAAGAGGAAATGAAATAAAGAATAATTACACCCTTTGAATTTAGAACCTCAATCTTGCCGAATCTTGCTCAAGAAACCCTTCTTCTCCTTGCTTGAAAGCTTCACCTTCTTCAGAAAATATGGCTGAGTTGTGTGTAGAGAGAGAATGGTAGTGGATGATTTGGAAGGGAAAGTTCTAGCCCTTTTATAGCAAGAGATCATACCCAATTTAGAGGCTAGAAGGTGGAGTTAGTGGGTGCTCTTTTTGACATTTCTTTCCTGGCAAGTATTGCTATTTTTTTTGCTTCTTAAAACGTGTCCTTGGAGTGCCAAAAATAGAAACAGTGTTAAAACCGGGTAATTCTGGCTGTCTGCGTGTTCAGTGCGGACGCACTGGCTGAGAGTGCGGATGGTTGATCCGCACTGGATTCAACTTTCCTTATTTAACTTGGTGAAAATCCTGCGTAATTTTCTGAGTGTGTCCGCACTGGTGGGAGTGCGGGTGAAGGACCCGCACTGCTGAGCTTCTGCAGTTTCTGAAAATCCGACTAAGTACCAAATGCGGATGGATGACCCGCATTGGCGTGTGAGTGCGGACGCATTACGCTCGGGAAAAATCCTGGCTTGTGCTGAGAGGTTGGAAAATCGGCTAAGTACTGAGTGCGTCCGCACTGAATCTCAGTGCGGGTGGTTGATCCGCACTCAGCCCTAATTAAATCATTTTTCGTCTTTTCCTGTATTTTAAAGCCAAACTACCGCAGTAACTTGATTCTAGGTGTAATTTATTCCTTTTATATTCAAAATACATGATAATTGGAGTTATTTTATGATAAAAACTAGATCAAATGTGTATATAATTTATGCTTATCAGATATTTTTTTTAAAATCGAGAATTGTGTTTTTATCAAATGAATAGAGTTTTGTATTGGTTAATTTTTTAGACCGAAGAATAATATTTCTTAAAATCGAAGAATTGTACCTTTTTAATTGGAGAATTAAATATATTTTTTGAAGCATCAATTACTAATTTCATTAGTAAATAAGCTTTGTCGAATTGATGAGGATGGGTAATTTCGCTGCTGAGCTTTGTCAAATTGTACTTGGTTCTGGAAGTATGTTTGTGAATATAGGTTTAGGGTTTAGGGTTTAGGGTTTTTTTGTATCTTTAAAGCAAGGCCAACTGAGTTCTCAAATCCAGATTTTTGTATCTTGTTGGAGATGCTTGTTCAGTAATAAAGTCCATATTTTTGTTTCAAATTTAACTTTTAACTTTCCTATTAGATATTTTCACACACTACACACTCGCTGAATATTCAACGGCTAATACCAGTATGAATAATATCAATATTAAATTGATTAAGGTAATTAAGGCACAATAATATTATCAATATTATTCCCTAACTTTCATATTTCAGGTTTATTGTTTCAAGGAATACTGGTACACACCCAGTACAGACCAACTGAGGCATTGAACCCCCTGTATGCCGAAGCTGCTGCTTTATTTGAAGCTCTCTATCAACACACAACTGATTCACATATGGAGAGTTGGAGACCACCACATAATTCATCATATTATCAGATTGTCGAGTGCTCGTCGAAGCAGTATGCAAGAACACATTGGATGACTTACTATTTTGACAAGTGGCGAGATGATTGCTCAGTGCATACAGTGCCTTAGGTTATGTAGAGAAAGAATCAAACTTCAATATGTGACAAGAGATGTGCTCACTCAACCTCATACTTGGGTTAATTGGGCAAGAAGAATAAGCCAATCCTTTACTGGTACGATGCCACTTAGTCATCTTCAACAGTTTAAGATAAGAAATCAATTACATGATGTATTCTATTTGTGCAATTCTTAGGCAGATAGCATTTTATGCAAATTCATCTAGATAAAGTATCTCAATAGCTAGATAGAAGAATCAAGAGAAGAGTGCTATAATTAAGTTATTTTACCAGTACTGTATTGTAGCATGCTCACTTTTTTTTTTTATTAAGGAAACATCTACATGTTTGAAATAAAAAAAAAGAAGGTAAAAGAGAGACCGAATTCTAGTCAACTTGCTGCTAGCCAATCTTCCGTTGGGAATTTGTTTTCACTTTAATCTTCTTTTATTTTTATTGAGATGTCATGTTATATTTTGTGAATTCTTATTATATGAGTAAAATATGAGATATACTTGCATAAGGCATTAATTAATAAGGGTAAAATAGGAATTATGTAATTAAAAGGATGATAGATTTAGAATTAATGAAAAAAATAATGAATTGAGTAAATATGTGAATTTTTACAATTTTGAAGGATAAATATGATATTATGAATTTTTGAGGGGGAAATACGTAATATTGAAGTTTTTTAGGGGGATACATGAAATTTCCCCTTTAAACAATAATTTTGTGGAGACTAGAGAGTGGAGACCTAAACTATTGAATAATTGGTTTAGGAACATAGTCAAGCAATCCAAACCTAATTTAGTTAGATAGGCTTAACTTAATTCGTATCACCCCTGGTACCTGACTCAAGCAAATTACAAACGGACGGTCCAGCCGTTCTTTTAACTTGCACGAATTTCAAAACGGACCCCTACAGTTTTTATAGGCACCGGATGGACTTCGGCCTAATTGGGATTAATCTGGGCTGTTCATCTGTAATTTGCTCAGGGGCAGATCCAGGATTTTCGTCGGGAGGTAAAAAAATATCGAATCGGATTTAAATCCATTAATCAATTGGGTACTCGATAAAAACACTTATACTTTCCAATGCTTTAACTTGTAATTTCTGATGCTCTGACTTATAATTATAATTACCAATCAAAATTCAACAAATTTATTTCAATTTTAACTCTAAATTTAACCCGAATTACAAATCAAACGTCAAGAAGAGGACAAAAAAAATTCAGGAGGGGCATAGTCGGTCAATACCGATAAATCTCCACTAAAACTCAAAATCCAGGGGGCAGCCCCTCGGAAAACTCTGGGTCTGCCCTGAATTTGCTTGCTAGATATTGGATTGACTTTGATCTAGTTGGAATTAATTTGGACCGTCCATCTGTAATTTGCTTGAGTCAGTATCTGGGAGGATACGGAATTACGGATTCTTAATTTTAGTCTAGGCCTCCTATTTGTATTTTTTAATATATTTTTTTGACTTTTATCATCTAATCAAACAATATTTTTATATTTCAGATAGTAAGGATTAAATTTACTTTTAAATTTAAGTAAATTGATTAATTTTTCAGTTATCTACAATGAGTGAGTAATTTATTTACTGTTATATTCTTAACTGGTCAAGACAATTTAATTTTAATTTGATTGTCAATGTACTAATATTTTACGATTATAAATTATGGTAATAATAATTTTTTTTATTTTAATTTGATTGTCAATTTTAAGTTATGTGCTGACACCTTTAAATTGAACTGGAATGTTATTGTTCTCTCTTATTATGTAATGTTATATTTAACTTAATAATTCTATTTTAAATTTATTTTTTAATCATAACTGCATACAAAGGATACAAAAATAATCAATTAAGCCATGAAAAACTATCAAACTACAAATTTAAACCAAACAAGAAATGACTCAAAGTCACCACTTCAATTTATACCTCAATCAAACATGAATAATATAGACCAGCCTAAATTATAATAAATAATCTCAGAGATTAGTGCCTCTAACCAAACATCACCCGTATATTATATATACTTTAGTGACAAATCATCATTTCCTTATTACCAGCTTGTATGTTTGGTTGTAAAACAAGAATAGCTAGAATAGCCAAATGAAGAATAACTATTGTTTGTCTTATTAGAATAGCCAAATCTCAAAACCCTTAAGAATATTCTATTGTAATAAGACAAAAAGTTTGGATTTATTATTCTAGCTATTCTAACCCAATCAAATACCAAATAGACTATTCCGAATAGCCTAACCTCAAAAATAGCCTATTCTTATTCCAACCAAACATACCACGAAGGTTTAGGAAACATCCATCATAATTCATACGTATTTGTTTCAATTAATCTCCATTTTAGGATCAGATATACATACTCTGTTTCTCCCTGAATAAGCCTTCATTTAATTGGGCACGTAAGATAGCACATTTTTATATACAATCATTTGTCAGAGCCAAATTGAATCTGCTAAACCCATCAAGAATTTGGAAGTGATAAAAGAACCTTTTAAAAATACTTAAATATTACTAGTTATTTATATCTGCTCAATTTATTTGTACACATTAACCAAGCATAGAATAATTTTCTAACTCCCTTAACAGAAGATTATCAATTGCACATATTAATAATTCCAGTAATTGAGGGGGTATGAAATTTGTACAATCTGCATTCATCAAGAGGGTACAGTATATAATATGTAATAAAAACTGCAAACCTGTGTAAAAGTTGTAGGAATTACATTAAGAAGGTAAAATCTGTAATAGAAATTACACAGGATAAGAAATTAATGTAAGGTTACAATGCCATTTAAAGCTCGAATACCGGTGGATATACAGCCTAAGTCGTACGCACATATACCTGAGATCTTCATTTTTTTCAAGACGAGGGTGGAATCGAAGGTGGAGATTGCGGAGTGCAAAAGACAATACCATTTTTCGGGTAACTGTTAAAGCCGGCAGCAATGCAAGCTCTGTTGCACGCCTTGGCACAATCAATATCTTGTCCCTGGACCTTCTGGCGGCATATTTTCATGCATTCGCACAAGCAATTCTCTTTCCCCTCCACTGGTTTCATCACTGTGGCTGAGAGAAGTAGCAATGCCAGGATAAAGATCATCGCTGTGTTCGCACCGGCTTGGTTTCGAGCCATCTCTGCTAATTTCTTTCTTTCTCCCTCCCTCCAGAGATTACTTTTTTGGAGTCCTGAAAATGTAGTTATAGTTTAGGGGATATAAAGAGCATTTGAGATTCTCTGAGGCAGATTAGATGGATAGAATTTGCATTCAGCAAATGAAATGTGAGCCCCACAACGAACTGGTACCACCACATTTCAGTAAATAAAAGAGCAGAGGGTCTTGCAAGATTGGCTATACAATGTGCTCCAGGTAAGTTTCGCTTTGTAGGTGCTAAAATTAGAGAGCAGTGTTATCCAGAAAAAAGATAGCTTACAGTTAATTAGTTACGTAAAACGGGAAAATCCTTCCGCGCGTATGATGCACAACAACGATCGATCTTTCCGGAGGAATAAAACCTGAGGATCAAATGCTCTTATCCAGCTATTTTCTGCTGGATATGTACCATAACAATGTTCATGTCGTACTGTGTTTGAATCTTTCATTTATTATACCTATACCTATCCGCTACATTAAATTTAAGATAAACAAGCATAGAAATTTCAATTTAGGACTTATTTTATCCATCATATCAGACTGTCTGATATGTCTCCTTTTATTGGGAAAGCCAGAAGCCACAAGTTTTCAATAATTTTCTCCTCGGTCTCTGTTTTGAGAAAATTATATGTTGATTAATAAGCAATCATTTATCAATCTAATTTTAAGCTAAACGATTGGTTGTTATATGTTAACCTTATATAAAATCTAATTTTAAGCCAGACACATATCTCTCGACCTAAAGATAATTGATAGCGAAGCCTACAATTAGTTATAGTTAAATTGTTGTGTCAAGCTGTCAGGCGTCAGCCCAAGGCTATGGAGTATGATATTGCGAATTATTTTAATTTATATGTGGAAGCGTTTAGATAACATTAATTTTTTTTTTTGACAAAAGTGGTATAGTACCACCTGTTTCATTAGAAACAGAAATGTTCTTACAAAAGTGTATCTCAGACAATTACATATCAGCATTGACCAAAAATTCAAAAAATCTCTCTAGATGTGAAGCAAACTAGGGGATATCTAAGTCTGCTAATCCAACTAAGTAAAAGAGGAGAATAGCTATAGTCTGCTAGGTATATATCATACAAAACAGTAAGCACTATGATATCACATTAAGAAGAACTAAGTAACTGCAGAGGGATTAACAGTGGAGCTGGTATGGGCACTGGAGGTAGAAGAAGCATAGGTAGCATCTACTCTATCTCGGAGGTAGAGTAGATCTTCCTCTGAATCAAGGTCGGAACCCTCTAAACCAAGAGTTGGATCTTCCTCTGAATCCCAGCTGCAGTTGTCCTCTTCCGATGTACCTGTCTCCGATAGGATTATAACACTGTCTGCCTGAGACAGATTCGTAACATCCATAGGCAAAACTAAGGTTAATTTAAAAAAAGAATCATCTAAGTTAGATTTGCACCAAAAAGAAGTTAAAGAAATAATTTGAGATCCTAATGAGGCCAAAGAGGGTATCACAGCATTATTGAAACATACTCTATTCCTAGCTAACCAGATTACCCAAATGGTTGCTGATCTAATTAATTCAATTAACCTACAATCCTTAAGTAGTATCCATGCATCTAAAAGCCACAAGTCTGAAACAGTATCACAATTAAATGAGAAATTATTAAATTGTGCAATCCAAGACCATATAGAATTGATTAAGGGACAAGTTACAAATAAGTGATCTGTCTCTATAGAATTACAAAAAGGGCAATTAAGGGCTCCTTGCCATCCTCTCTTTGCAAGGTTATATTTTGTCTTCTTTGACCAGCCATATAAACACCTTAATTTTTAGGGGATCTTAGTTTTCCATAGAATAGAATAAACAGTGTTCTTGATCCCCCCATATTCTAACCACTTATACAAGGAGGATACAGTAAAGGATCCTGATTGGTTCCATCTCCAAGTAATGGAGTCAGGGTTAGATAACATTAATTAATGAAATAATTAGCAAGCACAGATGGACCAAGAAATATGAAAGAACATATGTTCAGTTTAGCAACGTGCCAATATCTATGTACTAAACACAGTATTCATTAGCTTTATTAACAGCATTTCACACTTTTATTGCTGCAACTGCAAACCACCACCCCAAACTCACTGAAATATACAATTAGAAAGGAAAGACCAACAATAAAAAAAAACAAACCAACAAAATATTCACGAACAGATGTTAGTTGCAACAATGTTAAGATCATGAACAGAGACTTAAAATATCATTTAACCAGGTCAAGTATCACAAACCTATTTCATACAAGTTTGTTGCAGTTGTCTAAAATAAAATTATGACATCAGAATCAATACCAAAGTTGAAATACTAAATAAGGTTGGTTTTCTTCAACTAGCAGAAGAAGCTGAAGAAGAATTAGTCTTCTCACGAGGTGGCACCCGCAATACGTTCTTCATCATGTCATATGAAGTGAAACCAATCGCCACTGACGGCACAACCTTGTAAAAAGAGAGAAAAAATAAATGAAATGAGATAAAAAAAGTCCTTTCCCAGCATTACATTCAGTATAAATTTACCTTAATATAGTTAAGGCTCAAGCCGGCAAACAGCTGTCTCCATCCCTGGCTTCTAGCAATGGCAGCGAGCCCTTGGAATGTACCAGTTATTCTTGGCCCCTCTACTGCATCTGTCAGCCTCTGACTCTGAACCTGAAAAGTATAACACAACAAAAGGTTTTATAAAAACTTCAGTAAACAAAAAGGAAAGACAATAAGTGGCTATTAAAAAAGGCTTCACTTATATAATCTCATTGCTCCCTGATCCAATCAGCCCATCATATTGCCCACTATTTCAAACCTTCCATTGGGGCATCTCAAATACTTGTGCAAAAGATAATAGAGGGGACAAGTTTTTCCCAAAATAAAAATATATAGTTCCAAAGATGTGCACAGCAGTAAACCTTTTTAGATCATTCATCTGTTTTATACAAATATTGGTTTTTGCAAATACCGGAAGTCTTTTCCGCAACAACAACAACCAAGCCTTTAGTCCCAAACATCAATATTGGTTTTTTTTTTTTTTGCACCAAAAAATTAACCTAAATATTATAGCGAGAAAAGAGACATACTTGCATTTGTCGCCTGACAACATCCAAGGGGTAAGTCAGAGTCTGGCCGAACAAGCCAGCTAGGGCACCACAGGAGAGGCGCAGTGTAACTGAATTCTTGTACTCGTCAGGCACTTGTGCCTTTAGATCTTCATATATGTAGAATTTGAGACCCGCATATGGGAGTATACCTATTAGTGTGGGGCACACTCCCCTATAGAGAGAACGAAACCCACCTTCCTGATAAACCCGCTTAAAAACGTCTCTAATACCAGTGTAAGCTGGAGGTGCACTTACTCTCCTTATAATATTCTTTCCTCCCTGGTCGGGGTCTCTAACCTGTATTGTAAATTAAACAATAAGATGTAGTTTTCCTATCAAAGTACAAGAAACTAAGTTTCCCTGCTCTCATTACAAATTACACAAGGTTTCATGTAGCAGGCAAACTACATAATATTCATCACTAATCACCATATAAATAAGTTAAGCAAATAAAAACACATATTGCCGAACTTATATTAACCAAATAGACAAGTTGCTTTGTAACCATACAAAAGATTGACATATTGCGAAACTTTAATTTACCAAGCTTGCATCTCTGTTTGGTTTTTAGCTTAATTTGTGTCGGGTAAGTAGATGTGAACTAGTTGATACAAAACAGATTAACAGAATATTCTAATTTTGCGAGTACCTGATAAGCAAGCTTGGTGCGAACCAAATCAAGAGGGTAAGTACATAGAACAGCAGTACCACCAGAGGCCGATCCAGCCAAGAGATCCACAAAGGGGCCAGTACCGAGGTAAGATGAGTAGTTATTCAGTAAATAGCACCGGTATCTCTCATATGTCATGTAGTGTAATGCTGCGTATGGGGCAATCCGAAGCACACTAGCACCATTTCCTCTGCAGAAATAAAAGAACAAATATATGTCAATGTTATTAAAATGTGATGAAGTTCACAACTGTATCAAGAGAATTAATTACTGTACTTCGTGCATTCACACCAAATTTTTCATAGTTGCACCCAACATTTGCAACTGACACCTCACACCCAGCAATGCAAAATCACCTTTTACCTTCAGATCATTGAGAGAAGAGTTATATCGTGCTAACTGTTAATAATATTATCATAAATTGTTTCTTCCTAACATCAAATAAGTAGGTGTACATGTTGGGTTCCTAGTTGTCTGGACTGCTACAGTGCAATTACTCGAGTCAAAGACAAAAAGCTCCAATGCAAATTGATCATATCTTACTACTGGCAACAGAAAGAGGCGGGGGGGGGGGGCTTTCTCTCCCCTCTCACCTCCCTCCCTCTTTGCTCTCAGAAGTTGCTGAAGCTCCAATTACAGCAACCCGTCTTGCTGCGACTAGAGTAGCAGCAACTTATCTGTGCTGCAGCTCCAATCAAAGGAGTCTTATGTAGCAGGCCCTTCAGTGCTGCAGGTCAGCAGTACCTTTACTGTGATGTAATTGGCTGTGCAGCCAATGTGCTGTTGCCAGATCTCTGTGTCTGCATGTCTCAGCAGATTTGGAATGGCAAAGCATGTAATGGGTCATGTTGGATCCATGATGGATGACGAGAGCTTCAGCAAGATCTTCTTGTTGATAGACCAAAGTTTTCAAAGTGAACCAATGACGGCAGGTGGCGAGGTTTTCTTGCCAACAAGAAATCCAAAGGAAAACCTTTTTTCTTTCTAACTCTGGATCTCTTTAGGTTGAATATGTGCTTGTATATTATTTCATATCCTTTATCTTCTCCCCCCTTTTCAAGATGTAATATTCTCTCTTTTTGGTTATTATATGATTGTAGGCAATCACTTACTCCTCAAAGTAGAAACAAGAAAGAGCATTTCTACTAAATTTTGTTTCAACGGTGACAAGTAGTTTGCAAACAAACAAAAATTAATATTTGATGCCAGGTTTTTTTTTTTTTTAAACAAAAAGTGGTTAAATGATAGGTGTTGCTAGCACCAAAAAGATAAATAAAAAAGAAGAATGAAAGGAGCTTACTTGTAAAAACCAAGAAAGCCTTCTGTTTGCTTTAATCTTCTGAGAGTTTGAAAAACTCCAAGAGACTTGTATTCTTGAGTCCTTGTCTACAACAAAGTATTATATATTAAAATTTAAAAGTAAATAGGAAATGTTTTCTTTTTTGTCTTTTTTGTCTGTACCAAACCAAAATAATGTAACTGGAAAAGAGAGAGTTTTACGAATCTTTACATTCTATTTCGTTAGCAGAAACCAATTAGAGATTTAATCCAGAAATTGATTAGAGGTTTAATCTACCTATTGGTGTTTTCGACCTGAAATTAGGTGGAGGCATCTCACCCAATCCACTCAAATTAGAGAGCATATCATACTTTCAAAGGGTTAAAAGAAATTTATGGCAACAAAGCCATGCACCAATGCACAATCAGAACCACACAAAAAGGAATGATCTTTAATGAAAATACAGATTCAAACTTGCAAGAAACAAATATTGAATCAATACGACATACCTGTAGCAGAATCTTAACCCGCTCCAGCGGAGCCACCGCCGTTTTGGAGAAAGCACCAGCTGCGCCTCCAGCTATGAGCTCCTTAACATACACAGGCACCAAATCGAGTACGCACACGTCAACATTCGCCGCTGCTGATGTCAGCGTTGACCCCTGAGAAGAATCCATCACCCCGTAGTCCCCAAACCCCGATTCCTCGTGCTAAGAAATCGATTCTAGGGTTTCCAATCCAAAACCCCAAAATACCTGAACCCAATTCGCCCAATTTGATGGAACCCTTATCCCATCGATCGCGGGAGACGCTAAGTTGGGGCTCGGTGTCGGAATCGGCCCCGTCGAGGAAAAGACTCATCAAACGGAGGCAAGCGACTGGAGAGAATTCAGCTTCGCCCGATCAACCGATCCGATCGGAGGTGAATTCCCGTACGCACGCTTGAGGAGGAAAAATTGAAATAGGAAAGTCGAATCTAATTAGACGAGCGGAGAAGAAATTGAGATTTATTTTTATTTTTATTTTTAATTTTCCTCTCCTTTTCCTTTCCTTCGACTTCGTTCGGCCGCCTGATTTGACGGCTCGCAATTGGTTCGTTTATTAAGTCGGTGGTTAATTAAAGTAAAGGAAAGGAGATGCGAGTTACGCGGGATTACGCGAACACGAGGAATCCGAATCTTTTTTCGGTGGGAAGGGGAATCCGAGAATCTCCCGGGTTTGGACCATATTTACTTACCGGGTCGAATCACTTCCCATCTTGCCTATCAAAAAAAGAAAAGAATCAGTTCCCATCTTATGGTTATGGCCTTATGGGTCCTACACTGTAGGGGATAAGATCCGATCGGAACCAATTAGCACCTTGGATCCGAATTTCAAAAGTAGAGCTAATTTGATCTTGACCTGATTAGAGCTGAATTTGATTCGTGACAGAAAATTTGTATTTTTTTTTAAAAATTTTATGCTTTAATGTTAGATTCTTTACAATTTCTTGATATTTACAACCAGATACCATGTTATATTTACTCATGAATCTTTTGTCAGCTCAAATAAAATTATTAAAACATCTTTTTTATCAATAAAATTATAATTAAGCTAAATATAGTTGTCGTAGAAATGACATAAATTAATTTAAAACATTTTCATTTTTAGAATTAATTAAAAGTTTCATTGTTAAATCAAAGCTCAATATAAAATTGGAAACTAAAAGTCAGCGAATGAATATTCATAATTTATCATCGTTAAAGTTAGGAAGTTATTTCTTTCAAATTTCTTTTTGCTAAATATGAAATTCTCATATATTTCAAAAATAAAAAAAAATTACGATAGATTAATAATTAGAATATTTTCTTTTATGAAATGCTATTCATTCCCATGGGATTTTTTTTTTTTTTATTTTTCTTTGGCAAACATGCAACTTGGAAATTTTGATTTTGCCTTAGTAAGGCCAATAAAAATGCACAGTGGCTCTTATATTACTTTTCTCCTTATTATTTTGAATTCTGTAGTAGGGTTTTAATTTTAATTTCTTTTCTCCTTATTGAACTCTTTTTGATGTAATCTCTTTCTTAATTTTAATAATAATCAATGCCTACAGGCGTTCCCTAAAAAAAAAAAAAAAAGAACGGTGAGATTAGCACTGAAACTGGAAAGGAAAATTGATTTAGTGCCGTTGACTCCGAATCTGTATCAAGTAAAATTGAGGTGATATGACGTTACTAATACGCTGAGATTTGATTGTGGCACGTGACGTGATCAAAATAATAAATAACATACACGTCACATAATATAGTTGTCTCACGTGTGGTCATGTTGTGTTGTGATCATATTTGACATGATCAAACGTGATGTAACTGATTATATATATATATTTTTTTTTCAAGTAGGACCATACGTGACGTGATCAAACATGACATGCAGACTGATCATGTTTAATATTTTATTTTTTCAGATTTAAGTTAATTCATAAAAATAACAATGAAAGATACTAAAAATAAAAATAAAAACTATTACAAAATAAATTATAATAAAGAAATAATGTTGGAAAAACCAGTCATGTAATGTGTGACATGATATGATCGGGTCAGTTTGCATGATGTTTACTAAAATGATGAAGAACACACATCATGTGTGTATCTGCGAGGATAAAAGTGTTTTTATCTTCGCGGATACTCCTGTTAGTAATACTGATAGACTCATAATTAAATAACATTTTTTTTTATTAGTGTACCCTCGGTAATAGTCATTTTTTACCTTTTCTTTATTTATCTGTCTCTTTGCCGAGTCAATAATTGTTTCTATGACAAATTTAGAGTAGAGTTTAGAAAAACTGTACAGGAAGGAAGGGGTGCATTTTTTTAGCACCAATTTGTTGAATGGCTCTATTGTCATTCAATCTATTTTGGATTATTTCATGAGGTAAGCTGTTCTATATTTATTTTCTTAGATAAAAAATATAGACAATTAATTAATTGATCTATTCGAATCTACTGTACGTTGAACTTCAAAGTCGTGAAATATGAGTGTGAATTAAAACAAAAGTTTTATTTCCCAAAATACAATAGCCCAACTCCAGTTAATTTGGATTGGATTATGCATGGTGTCTGTTAACTAATATATATATATATTTCGGGCTTTATAACCCTAAGGCCGGCCAGGCGCCTAAATTTTAGGAAGTTGCAACAAATTAATGACCTTATTGAACGTGTATGTTTTGAACCCCATTTAATTAGCTATTTTAAGAACCCAATATATATATCCTATCACTAGCCTTTCCAACTCAACAGAGTACGTGCAAATCTAAACGGATATATTAGAAGCTCATTTAATTTCGTCCCTTCCTGTAAACCCATCAAACAAGTTTTGAAACCTCTTCGATCTCAACCTCGCTCAGAACCAACAGAAGAAATTAAGTATAAAAAGAGGAGGTACGTAGAGAGAGAGAGAGAGAGAGAGAGAGAGAGAGAGAGAGAGGAGTGGATGAAGAGATGGCGCGCACGAGTGTGAGTGTGAGTCTGATCTTCATCTTCACACTCCTTCTCCTCTCAAGCAGGAGTGTGCTGCTTGCCGAGGCAGGTCAGAATTGCATCTGTGAATGTATGAGGGTGTGCCGGAACAAGATTATCGGCAGGGAAGCACAATGTGCCAAGGCATGTAGCAAGGCGTGCATCAAAGCGGGGTTCCCGGCGTACCCGAAAGACGGCATCATTTATTGCGCCCCATCTCCACCAAACTCTACTTCAAATTGAGATATCATTATCATGCATGATGAGTATATAATTAAGGACAGCTAGCTCCTGCTTATGCCAATGCTGAGGAAGATTGGATTCATTATAGACTATATATATATATATATATGCATGTATGATTTTTCATTTTCTTTTTAGTTTTTACAGTTGGTGCAGGTTAATTAAATGATTATATATATATATGAGGAGGGATCAAGTTACAACAATTTTGAGTTACAACAACTATTTTTTGCGATTTCAAAGTCCAAATCGTCGATCCAAACCGTTCAACATGATCTCCATATGAATATGTACTTGCAAACCAAATTTTACATTTTTTAGAATTTTTTTACTATTTTTTTAGATAGGTAGAATAACTAGTCAAATTCAGACCATTGAATTTTGTACCCATCTTAATAAATAGTAAAAAATTTCTAAAAAATGTAAAATTTGATCTGGAAGCACATTTTATTATGGAGATCATGTTGAACGGTTTGGATTGACGATTTGGACTTTGAAACCGCAAAAAATGATTGTTGTAACATTGTTGTAACTTGATCCCTCCTCTCTCTCTCTCTCTCTCTATATATATATATATATATGTCTGTGATCGGATATAAAACAAGGTTAAATTAATTTATTGAAGTGAAAATATTTGATGATTAAATGGAGTCTGAAGCGTTCTAAATTGTTTTAATTCGGCTAATTCCTGATGAATGAGTAATTAATCTTTGTAAGAATGTGTATTTCTGCACGTTTCTGCTTGTTCAATTTCTATCTCATCAATCAGTGTTTTCAAACACACTTGAATATGGTCTAGAATTTTTATATCAAGTGATTTTTATCTACAAAATAGTAAAAAATTCTATAAAATATAAAATTTAGTGCCGAAATTTTTTTTAGTTACCACACCAATAATTCGAAATTAAACAACCACCACCCAAAACTCCAGAATTCAAATTTTTAATTCAAATTTAGTACAAAATTTTATTTGTTAAACAAGTGCGTTTTATTTTCTACAATTTCACTGTCAAATTTGATGTGTACATATAATTCTAAACACCACAGAACATAATAAAATATAACAAAAAAAAAATTTAGTCCAAAATTTTTAAACAGAACAAATCAAAACTAAAAAGAAAATATTGATGCGCTTCCTGAGACTGCACACCAAAAAAAAAAAGCAAAAAAAAAAATTGGTGCTTATCCCCAGCTGACGCACCAAAAAATTTGGTACCCGTCCTGGGGGTACGTAGGTGGTAAGAATTGAAATTTGGAGATATGAGTGGTGGTTGTTTAATTTTGATTAATTGTGGTGGTAACTAATTTCGGAATTTAGTGCACATGCAGTTTTATATGAAAATCATGTTGAACGGTTCAGAATTATTTGAATTATGAAAATAAAGATATTAATCCATATATAGCTAGTCGGATAGATTGCGTAATTTGGTTTCAAACTTTCAATCAAGTTTTTATTGATGTCAGAGAATTGGAGTCTTCAACCAAACTTGTGTTCATAAAGCATGCTTCAGAAGAGGATATATACATATGGTTAGAGTAGAAAAAACGTGCCGTGCCGTGACGTGACTAACACGCTGTGTTTTGATCTTGTGCTGTGGCTAAGTTATTTTTTCACGTGTCATGTCGTACCGTGATCAAAATGTCAAGGGGTGGTTACGGCACGCGAATGGTCACGTCACGTGAGTCACGCCGTACTTAAACGTGCCGTGACCATACGTGACTCGCGTGACCATTTAATCATAATTTTGGTTAGTTTATTCAAGATTCACCATTAAATCAATATCTAATGGTCCTAATTAATTACATGTGACTCGCGTGACTACGTGCCGTACCGTGACTAAATATTTCAGGTGCCATGCCGTGCCATGCTAAAGTTTCAAAAGATGGACACGGCAAGCAAATGGTCACGGCACGGGACACGCGAGTCACGGCACGTAACTGACACACGTGCCGTACCGTTCCGTACCGTACCCACTCTACATATGGTGATATGGATAGAGGAGGAGTCTCTTACCTTCCCTTTTCCTCCCTCTTTCTCTCTCTTTCTTAGGCTTGCTTCGTTTGGAATGGTGGCATCCTCCTAATTCCTAAACGAGCCGACTTAGTGAATTTTGACATACTTGCTGCGACCAAAGTGAATATCGGCCCAATTATGGTTCTAGTGCAACTAAGGCCCACCAAACGTACGTTGCATGTCTCTTTATTTTTCTATCTAATCATAAAAGCCCCAAATTTTTATTAATATCCAAACAAAATTCAAAATTTCCAATTCTACACCCCCATTTGCAAAATTTAAGAATCTGCCCAAATTGGAAAATAATTTCCCGAATCCAGCCTTTGGATCGGAAAAACTATTTCACAGAAATCCAATTCCGGAAAATAATTTCACGGATATAAGATTTATTTATTTTTTGTATTGAAATATTAGAAATATTTTTATATTTCTTTGAAAATAGATGAAATACTATATAATTGAATTTATTAGAAAGACTGCGACAAATAATCCGGATCAACATTTTCCAGGCAGGATTTTTTACGATTGTAATAAAAATTAAAATATTTCTTTATGTGTTATTGGAAAAAAAAATAAAAATGTTTTGGATCTGAGTTATTGATCCCGGTTCAAATTAAAAGTCATTACTGAGTAAATAAAGAAAATATCGTGGTCCTTCTAGTACATTCAAATTCTAAAATACTGCATCTATTTTGAAAAAAAAATTGATATGAAATCATTTTGGTCTGTCAAAATGTCAAATCCTATAACCGGGAGATTAGTTTCCGGAAATAAGATTCTCAAATCCGGGAAACAATTTTGCGGATCCAGGGCCTGGATCCGGGAAATAATCTCCCGGTTTGGGTAGATTCTGAAATTTTTACAAATGGGATGTAGATTTTGTAAATTTTGAATTTTTTTTGGATATTAATAAAAATTTCGGCATAAAAGCTAAGACTTTCATATAAATTTATTTGCACTTAAATCATATGCTGATAATTTTTTTGCAAATAATTAAACTGATGGATGCATTTTATAATAGGTTGCGCGTGTTAATTGACATTTTTCATCAAATTTAGGACTTATTTCAAATCATATAATCACTTCAACAGATATCTTATTTCTAAATATTATCTAGCACACGAAGAAAGAATTTGTATTAAACAAAATTTTTATGACATATCTATCTTTTTTATACCAATTGGGGACAATTTTTATGACATATCTAGTTTTGAGTAAAACTAGTGTACGTGTGTTGTGCTCACCAAGAGGACTTGATAAGTATAACTCTAAAATTTATTATATGGGTTTCAAATGACAAATTCAAAATATTGAAATTGATCTAATTCACGAGTGATGCATGTACATGCAAAATTTTGAAATAATTTAGTATAAAGTTAAGCGGTAAAAAAATGAAACTTTATACATTATTTTAATGTATTCATTTTTCATCGTTTTTTTTACCGCCTGGCTTTCTATTAATTAAATGAATTCAAAAATTTAAAATTTTGCATGTACACATATCACTCATTAGATCGGTTTCAACAGTTTGAATTCGTCGTTTAAAACTATCCGATAGATTTTGAAGTCATGCTCACCAAGTCTTCTTAGTGAGCATAGCACACACTTACTTTGCTCTTTATTTTTTGTATTAATTCTGAAAGGACAGTTTTGTCATTTGAATTTATAGAAGAGTATTCAAGGATAATTCGCCGCTATCAGCTTGTCCAATTCAAAGCACCTCTCTAAGGATGTGCTCCACAAACTCGAATTAAAGGAGAGGAAATACCCTCTAAATGGTATTTATTTTTGTGTCTTGATTCTCCTCTCCTCCAAAATTTTAATTACTGGAGCAAGGAAAAACTTGTTTGAGCAACTTGGTGAGCTTAAGAACACCCTAGTTCTGCTCAATTATTTAATACTAATAAGTGAATTTATATGCATTAATTCAAAATACTTCATCAATCTTAGTACAAATTAAAACTGCCATAATGTATTTGACAAACTATCAAGAAGAGGAAAAAAAATAAAAAAAACACAAGAACAAATGGTAACAAAATATCTGAACTGTTAATTCTAGATGGTGTATATATTGTGATTTTGCACCATGCATTTTCTTTCTGCGCTGCAATTGACATTGTAATTTTAGAATATATACACACACACACTATATGGTGTGCATCAATTCTCAAGAAAAAAAGCACCACCGATCGATATGAATGGAAACATAGGTGGTGTGAAAAACAGACACAACAGAAAATGGCGCCTCTTTTGATATATATGAGGGAAAAAAATGGGTTATGGTGTAACAAGAGGGGATGGGAAGATAAAAGGAAATGAGTAAGGAAGATATGTCTTTTAATAATTTGGAAGTACAGTTCATATATAACGGGACTGGTGTTACTTGGGTTTTGCATGGCTACGTAGGTAAGATGCACAATCAAGGAATTTTACCTGTTTCTTTTTATCTGATGGCTATACTCTCCTTCCAATAATGGAAATTTTACAACTGAAGCACCAAAAGCTTTAGATTTCTTCACATAACGACAATATTTCAATGTTACATGATGTTACATTGTATCCTATCCTATGTACGTACGTACATGGACACCTTACCAGTTATAATTAAAACACTATAGTGAAATTTTTATGAATTTTTGGTTGTACACTGGCTTGAGTACTTGGGAAACAATCGAAAAGATATTCATATATATATAGAGAGAGTGCCTAATATCAAAACGTTTGCACCAAGGTCCTCGTGCAACCAAGTCGTTTACGGATTTTCAAAGTCCAAACAGTCGATCCAAATAGTTAGATGTTCAATCTATATTAAAATCTGCTTGGAGACCAAATTTTACATTTTTTGGAATTTTTTTACTATTTATTAAGCCACTTTGAAAATTGCTGATCCGGGTGAACAGTAAAAACAGTGCAACCAAATTCTGGACCATGTGATCAGCAATTTTCAAAGTGGCTTAATAAATAGTAAAATAATTTCAAAAAATGCAAAATTTGGTCTCCAAGCAGATTTTAATATAGAGATTACATCTAACGGTTTAGTAGGGCATAGTAAATTTGTTGTTTCAATAGAAGTCAAATATGCAATTGAAAACCACACATTAGTTGCCTTAGTTAGCTAGCTAGCATGCATGCTTCTAGTTTTTGTTAATTTGATACAGGCATATATGTACATATGAAAGTTGAAACTTGTACATGAATAGAAAGGTGATAAGATCGATGACTATCCAAATCATTTAGTCGACATTAAATGCAAAGCTAGCGTACGCAACAAGCATTAAATTTGAATGATCCCAAACTATGTATATGTTTAAGAAATTAAGCAAAGTCTAGAATTTGACTTTAATATATATATATATATTCGTCCCTAGAGCATGTTAATTGTTCTCCATTTTCTTTTTTGAGCATGAGGTTTATTCTAAAGTTTAATATCTGGTATTGATAATCAAGCCATTATATTACATATGAGAGGGAATTGATCCTTAGAGAAAAAGAAAAAAGAAAAAACGAAAAGAAGCTAATTAAGCACATACAGGGAATTGATCCTTAGAGAGGCGACTTCAAGTGGCAACAGCATATAAGACAAGCAGAGATGGCAAACTTGTTTAAAACAATATATGCAGTTAAGCCTTCACATCTCTCTTAGTCTCTCTCTCTCTTTCCCTGTCTATATTATTTGTGTAGGAGTGGGACCCAGCACATTAAAGACTGTAGAAAGTACACTATATATACGTAAGATGGACTCTTGTCTCTTGATCTGCATGGACCATGCATGCGTCGCGTAGTGTCTCATTATTTGATTACGCAGCTGCAAGCAAATGAATATGCATGCATGCATGCATGCATTGTTAATTTTAACCTTAATTATATATAAACAAATGTTTCTTAATGCTGACACATAATTAAGTCATAGCATCATATACATGCATGGCTGTAACAACATCGCACTGTTTCTATGGAACTAAATGACAAACTAGTTGATGCATGTAATTAAACTAACTAATTAAAGCATCATGCAATGAAATTGTGATAAATTTGTTGAATTATTCTATGAGCATAAGACAATATATATATTTAACTAAGATGAGAGGTACCATCTAGATTCAGCACAGAGTAAGGATTAATTGGGAATTAGAACTCAGATCAGATGAGATGGAAACTTATCACCTCTTGATCTTTGGACCAAAATAACATTTCATTGGCTTTGCCTACTTGTGAAACTTACCAGAAAAGAGACCAATACAGTTGTTTTCCCACCTCATCATACAAATCCTATAGTTGATACATGAAATTACCAAAAGACCCCTGCATGGCCCTATTTGAACCATGCCACCATTGCACCCTGCACCTCCCTGCATTTAATACACTCACACTCAGACTACCACTCAACTGCATATTTCTGGTCTAGTTGGCTTAGGGTTTCAGAAAGGAAAAAGGTATTGAGACCTGTAAGTAGGAAACCTTTCCTCTTCACATCTCCTTTTATTTCCTATCCTATTGTCTATTATACAAGTTTTTATTTTTATTATGTTGAAGGTTTGAAAAAATATTTTGTGAGCAGGGAAAAGTATTCTTCTTGAATTAATTATTGAATGGGGCATCATTCTTGTTGCAATAAACAAAAGGTGAGGAGAGGTTTATGGTCACCTGAGGAAGATGAGAAGCTGGTTAAGTATATCTCCACCTATGGCCATGGTTGCTGGAGCTCTGTTCCTAGACTTGCAGGTAAGTTAACTTACATTTATAAATTCAATCATTATATCAATAATTAATCATTACTAAAACCTCTTGGGACATTTTGATATAACAATTTATGCATGCAAATGGGGTGCTTAATTGCTCAAGATATATAGAGATGCAACTCTCATGTCACATTGTCCTTGTCAATTGTGTCATTTCAATGGTGCAAAATTTTAATAAAATCAGCGATTTTCAAACTATCTTAATAAATAGTAAAAAAAATCTAAAAAATGTAAAATTTGGTCTCCAAACACATTTTAATATAGATTAAATATCTAATAGTTTGGATCGACTGTTTGAACTTTGAAAATCAGAGAACCGAATCATTTATATATATATATAGAGAGAGAGAGAGAGAAAGAGAGTGGCTAATATCAAAACGTTTGTTCCTGGGCTCAGGAACAAACGATTCCGTTCTCCCATTTCCAAAGTTCAAACAACAAATCAAAACCGTTAGATGTTCAATCTATATTAAAATGTGCTTGGAGACCAAATTTTTCATTTTTTGGAATTTTTTTACTATTTATTAAGCTGGTTTGAAAACCACTGTTTTTGAATGCTGCAGAAATTTCATAAAAACAGCGATTTTCAAACTAGCTTAATAAATAGTAAAAAAATTCCAAAAAATGTAAAATTTGGTCTCCAAGCACATTTTAATATAGATTGAACATCTAACGGTTTGGATTTGTTGTTTGAACTTTGGAAATAGGAGAACGGAATCGTTTGTTCCTGAGCTCAGGAACAAATGTTTTGATATTAGCCATTCTCTCTCTCTCTCTATATATATATATATATATATATAGTGCTGGGCTTAGCTACTTCATGGAGTAAAACGACTTGGTGCTCCACGCCTCATTATTTTCATTTTGAAAATCCAAACGACCGATCCGAACCACTCAAGTTGTTCTCCATATTGATATGTGCTTGGAGACCAAATTTTACATTTTTTGGAATTTTTTTACTATTTATTAAGCCACTTTGAAAATCACTGATCCGGCGGTCCAGAATTTTTTACTGTTTTTTACTGTTCATAAGGATTTTCAGATTTTCAAAGTGGCTTAATAAATAGTAAAAAAATTCCAAAAAATGTAAAATTTGGTCTCCAAGTACATTTCAATATGAAGAACATGTTGGAAGGTTCGAATCGACTATTTGAACTTTGAAAATGAAGATATGGCGTGAAGTACAAAGTCGTTTTACTTCATGAAGTAGCTAAGTCCATCTCTATATATATATATATATATATATATATATTAATTAGTAAACACATAGAACAGTTTTAATTTTTGGATGAGAAATTTACAATATATTTTACATTAACAGCTTACCAAAGGCCTATCCACATGTCTGATAATTCTAGACCAATATATATGTTATATGTATGATAGAAATTTTCAATTTTCAATTTTGTATATATTATTGAAAAATACGAATATAGGTTTGCAAAGATGTGGCAAGAGTTGTAGGCTGAGATGGATAAACTACCTGAGGCCAGACTTGAAGCGCGGGAACTTCTCTCACCAAGAGGAATCACTAATCATTGAGCTTCACAAAGCATTAGGAAACAGGTTCATATATATGCAATTAATGCTAACTTCTTCATATATATACAAAAGGATATAATTAATGCAAGGCAATGGCATATATAAGTTATAAATTTCCATTTCCATTTTTTCTTATCTTTCTCTAAAGATGGGCTCAGATAGCAAAGCATCTGCCAGGAAGAACTGACAATGAGGTGAAGAATTATTGGAACTCCACAATCAAGAAAAAAATCATGAGTTCTCACTCTTTGGATGCTTTCATCTCTCTACCTTCTTCAGGTCACTAACCTAAAATATATATATCCTTATATACTTTTTGTTTAACAATATTGAAGAATAAAAGAGTAGTACTTATATTAAAATTTCAGCTATATATATATGTATTTCTCAGATGGTTACTACATATTGGATGGTACATCCATGAAAAAGGGGTATGATGGACAATGCAACAGTGTGCCTCTTAATTCCTTCTCAGAAGCTTACAATGCTTTCAATTCGCAATGGCCGGTTTTCAATAATTCCGAAGAGGCCCAAAATCAAGAGTTTGCTGAGAAATGCAAATCGTTTAGTACCGATTTAAACATGTATGCTCCATATATGGTAGATTGTAATAAGCCTATTGATCAGTTACAAGAGGGATCTTTTCAAGTTTCTTGCATGGTACAATCGAATGAGATGAAGTACACAACTTCTGAGCCTAAGTATACTTTTGAAACTCAAACAAGCATTCATCATGAAGCTGATCAGCTGATAAGTCAAGGGGATTTCATTGATGTTATACTGGCTTCTTCTTCGTCATCGTCAGCAGAATTATCGTGCCATGGCCACCTTTCCGCAAACCCGATAGTCCCTTTTATTTAATTGCATGTTCAACTAGAGTTATATATCTTCGTATATATATATCTGTGATATTTTTTGTTTGGTAGCTTCCAATATATATAATAGTGTATACTATAATGATAATCATATATATATATATATATATATATATATATATGTATACAACGTTATTTGAATTCATGTATTAATTTTACGTGGATTGTAGAATGTCTGATGGATTATGGATCCAGATTGTTTGTCTCATGATGACATCAAGTCATTGAAGGCAATCCTCTTGTCTCTTACAAAAGGAATTTATTTGTACCACCTTAATTATATATATATATATATAGAGGTTGGCTACTCTACTTACATAAGCATATGAGGGCATATGCTTATAAGTCGTTTTTGTGTTTTCGAAGTCCAAATAGTCGATCTGAAGCACTCAACATGTTCTCCATATTATAATGTGCTTGGAGACCAAATTTTACATTTTTTGAAATTTTTTTACTAATTTTTTAGAATTTTTAAAAACAGTGTTTCAATATGCTATAAAAATTCAGAAAAAATAATAAATAATTCTAAAAAAATGTGATTTTGAAAAATTCTAAAAAAATAGTAAAAAATTTCCAAAAAATGTAAAATTTGGTCTCCAAGCACATTCTAATATGGAGAACATATTGAGCGCTTCAAATTGACTATTTGGACTTTGAAAATGTAAAAATAACTTATAAGCATATGCCCTCATATGCTTATGTAAGTAGAGTAGCCACTCACTATATATATATATATATATATATATTCTAGCTAATTAAGTAGCCATGCCAGGTGATCTTTGGTGTGGCTAAAGGAGGCTCTGTAATGCTTCTGGATAATCGTTATAAATATTTTCCAATGTATTGATGTTATATGGTTCTTCATACTATCATAAATAGCAAAAATTACGTGTTGTCGCCTAGAAAATTAACGGTTCCTTTTTTCTTTTTTTTTTGTAAGTAAGAAGGTGTTATGTCTTGGCAAGGAAGTTGTAAACAGGTGGATTGAGTAAATTTTCAATTTTTATAGAGATCTATAGGTTTGGATTAACTTTGCTTTCCCCAGAATTTTATTTATCCCTCTCTAAAATTATGATAAAATTTAGAATTAAAATTAGAATAAATTTCTAATTAGATAATCAGTTAGAGCATTGGAAATGAGAAGTAGAAGCATTTTTTTTTATCTAGTATTAAATTAGCCAATGAGTTTGAACCCAATTCATTATTTTCTTGCCCCTCCCCGGTCCCGACAAAAATCCTAAATTCATCCCTGATTGTAAGGGTACAAAGACATCGTTAGAGATTTGACAAATTAATTAAATTTAAAGCACACGTAGAGCTGCTTTAATTTTAATTAAAATAATTATATTGTTATCTTAAATATCTTAAAACTTAGTGAAAGTCTTACAATATATGTATCCCACTTTAGCCTCTGGAGATATTTGAAATATTCAAATTGGGAGACGGCCATCGCCACAGTCATAAGATTTTGGATTTCCTAAAGTAATTTAAATTTTGATTTTTTATCCAGACCATCCGATCTGTTTTGGAATGAATATTAAAGGTCCACGTGGATTCAACATCGGCCCAGATTGGTCCGGATTCTGATCGTACGGTCCGGATGAGAACTAAAAAATTTCGGTTACTTTAGGAGTTCCGGACCCGTCACTACGATATTATAGACCGGATATTTTTGAATTTGAAAACCTCCCAGTCCGATCGCTTATAAAAATACAAGCATTTGAATTCTCTCTCTTTCAAGTTTCAACACCTCTTTCGACTTTCGGACGGAAATAAAGAAAAAAAATGACAACAAATAAGAACAATCAGCTCCCTTCTTCTCTCATGGCGGATCACCAGTGCATTCTCCGAAACGGATCGGAACCTGACTGCAACTCCGCCTGATCACATGCAGATCCGAACCATGAAAAGGAGGCATCCAGTGCTAATGGTCGGAACGGAGAGGAAGAATAACCAAGCGTTTTTGTCACCAATGGAGAGGGAATTCGTTTACCTGGCCTCGGATTCCTCTGGAGGCACTTTCGTTGCTCACTCTTCGATACGTGTGCTCTCCAGATTCGTTAATCTCTCCATATTTGCGTTCCTAGCCGTCTGATATCTCTCCAATTAATTAGACCGTAAGAGTATTAGTTGTCGATTAATTTAATCTCAGATATCTCAATTTTGAAATTGGAGCCCGGTGACTGTGTATCTTTAGTGCTCCCTGGTGACTTACATTGCTTCTGGTACAGAAGCTTTTATATCAATGGGAAATGCCCTACCTTTGAGTGCGGTTTGAACTATTGATTTACGTAATTGGAAGTAACCAATTAGGTTTACGACAAAACCTATAAATCGATCACTGATCCAATTGGAGTACCTCTATGGAATAGACCTCAACAGAAAACTGTTGAGTAACGGCAGCAAGTGATTGAGTTCAGTAGTTTCTCATAGAAAATTATTGACTTAGTTTCTTCTCTAATTGTTGATATCAGAATTCTTAATGCTGTATCCTGTATCCAGGTTATCAGTGGGATTAAAGGGGATCAAATTGTGGCAACCTGATGTATGTGAATGTGTATAATAGAAGAGGAGGGATCAAATTACACCTTTTTTTTGACACACTTTGACACTTACCATTTTCAAAGTCCAAATAGTCGATCTAAACCGTTCAACATGATGGAGATATTAAAATGTGCTTGGAGATCAAATTTTACATTTTTTTGAATATTTTTACTATTTATTAAGATGGTTACAAAATCGTTGTTTCAGACCATTGAAAAACAACGATTTTGTAATCATCTTAATAAATAGTAAAAAAATTCAAAAAAATGTAAAATTTGATCTCCAAGCACATTTTAATATGGTAATCATGTTGAACGGTTCGGATTGACTGTTTGGATTTTGAAATCGCAAAATTGACCTATAAAAATAAAGGTGTCAAGATGTGTCAAAAAAAAGATGTAATTGGATCCCTCCTCATAATAGAATCCTTTTTGATAATTATTATCCTGCTTTTCACAATACAAATAATTACCATGTTTGTATTGCAAAATTCGTATAGTTTATACTCAGGTGCTATTGCTGCTGCAAGAGAGGCTTTGATGTATGGTGTACCTTCACTAACAATTTCTTTCAATTTGAGTGGCTTGACCTCCAACCTTTACTCAAAAATAAAATAAAAATAATCTCTTTCAATTTGTAAATTAAACATGAGCTATAGTCATCAATTGCTATTTATATTCTTCTGTACTTTATCCTTGTCTGAAATAGGGATGTTTGTGTAATTTCCTGTAGGAAAAAAAGGTGAGAGTCTAGAAAGTGACTTAAAGGAGGCAGCAGATTATTGCATGCCATTAGTTTATGTATTTGCGACATTGAAAAAGGATCTTTTCCCAAGGATTTATTTTCTGAATATTGGAATTCCCTCCTCACCATCCACAAATAAGTTTTCTATACTGTCTTTCAGTATGTTACCAGTCAGAATTTAGCACCAATGGTATCAGTCTATATTGGATTCCATAGATTAATATTTGCAGTAGTGGTAAAAAAAATTCCTCGAGAGAATTTTACCAATGGAATTTTATACACTTTTGGCTCTCCACAAAACTATTCAACCATCGAAAAATTGAAAAAGTATCGCCATCAGTCTCCAATATTTCAAAGGGACGTTATTTGTCTCTCACAATACTTTTTTTTTTTCAAGGGCATATTAAAATCCTAAATGTTGATAAATAATATTTAATTGTCGTTGTACAACAGGGGTTCAGGGTTAGACAGCAGAACCAGTGGAGATGCCACAAAACCTGGCAAGTGGTTCCCACAAACAGGCACTCACAGAGCTGCACATCGATTCCTGTCGAAGCACCAAAGCATTCGAGTACAGCTGGCAGATCTCAGCCAGACTGAAACTGTAGCTGCCAGTATTCTCTATTGCTGTCAATTGTATACTGTGTATGTTAATATCTTTTATGATTATCTATAGTGCTAGAATGTTCTTAGCTCTGAATTTTGTGTTCCTTTAGGGAGCAGCATGTAGAATTACAGTGCAAATAAAAGATATAGTCGTAAAGAAGCTTCTCCATCTACAGGTATAACCTTTTAAAATTGTAGGACATAAAATGTAACACATTTTGATGTATAAAACATAAAATGACTTACAGTTGCTTTCTCCGTTTCTCTCTGTCTGTCTCTCTCTGTTTTTTTTTTTTTTTTTTTTTTGCTTTAGTTAAATTGTAGTTTATTGAGAAGAAGTGCAAAGATTTAGAGCTTTGGTGACTAATCTGTTGCCCTACCAACTGTCAGCGCCCTATTGCCAAGAAAAGACTCAGCTTATTATTCACGAGAACAGGAGGAAAATTGACTTGAGGGCCTTGGAGAACAAATATGTAAGATTTCTCTGTTTTTTTTTTTTTGTTTTGAGGAAAACCTTGGCAGAGGCTATGTAAGATCTCTCTGTCTCTCTCTCTCTCTCTATAGGAATCTATGATCCATGCCTGCAGTAAATGGAGAAAAATTCTTCATAAATATGACCTGACAAACGTGTACTCATTTTTACTGGTGACTTTACTCTTACTGGTGTACTCACTCTTACTGGTGACATTGATTTTTTTTATAAACCATAATTAAAAAAAAAGAAATTTATGAAACCAACATATCAACATGATTAGTTTTGTTTTTACAAAAACCATAAGAATCGAACTGTCATTTCGATCTGAAATTTTTTCTTTTTTCTGGACCGAATTGGCAATTCGGTATGAGGTGGTTTCACAGATTTTCAGCCTAGCAGCCACAGAAAATCAATAAACTCTCTGGGCCGAAATGGCATTTCAGTCCCATGAGTTAATTTTTTTTTTTCACCCGAGAGGCAGCAGTTCCCAACTTTATCTCTCTTCTCTTTTTTTTCTTCCTTCCTCCTCTTTTCTTTCCACCTGAACCAAGCTTCATTATTTTTTTTTCCAACCCTCAAAACTCATTTATTTTTTATTCTAATCACATAGATTTGTATATGTTTGGGAGAAGAACAAGAAAATCTTCAGATCTACAAATGGTGGCTGAGAGTTGGAGGGAGAAGAAGGGTATTTATAAGCAAACCTTAAAAAAAAAAATGTTCGGACCGAGTTGCCATTTCGGTCCGGATTAAAAAAACATTGAGCCGAAATGACATCTCGGTTCATGGGTGTTACACCGAAGGCTACATCATTTTTTCTGAAAACTTGTGAAACCACCTCGTACTAAATTGCCAATTTGGTCCATGAAAAAAAAAAATGTTCGGACCGAAATGGCGTTCGGTTCTTATGGTTTTTGTAAAAAAAAGAAACTAATCATGTTGGTTTCATAAATTTCTATTTTTTAATTATAGTTTATAAAAAAAATTCAGTGACTTTACTCCTTCCGTTTCTGACATTTAATGTTTATATATCTTTTTACTTAGTTTGTGAGGGTTTCTTTATTCACTGGAGTCTGGTAGACGAGCCTTGATTCACCAAGACCTTACCATCGGTCCTAATTCTTCCTTTTTTTTTCAAGGAAAGAAGAAAGGTATTCTGAATACTTTTTTTTTTTCTGAGATGACTGCTAAATATGTTTTTATTAACGGCCAAGTTGCTGTCAATTTGGCAAAGAGATACTTGCTTTTTGTTATTATAATTCCCCTCAATTTTTTCAAATAACTCTGCCAAAATATATAAAACAAACACTAGTGAAACATATTAAATAATGCAATAAAGAACCAAAAAAGGGATGCATTTTACACAGCCATAGACGGTGAACTATTTCACAAGTGCCACGGTTCATGCAATTTGTAATCTGGCCTACCAAATCGTTTTGCTATTTCTAATTATTAAGAATATCCTCATGCCCACACTGAATTAGTATACTAACTACAAATTATCCCCTCAAGACACTCCTAATAAATTCAAGTTTTTTCACCAATCACTTCTACACACCTGCTGCTCTGCCTAGTCTTTCCCTTAATATCTTCACCCCCATATACCTGATAAACAAAAAAGGGAAATTTCCCAAAAGTTGGTCATTCAAAAATGTGTAATACTAAACAAATAGCTAAATACATAGATGAAAAAAAAAATTAAAAAAGAAAACAGAGAAAGAAAAAATCACTACCTTCCCATCATCATGACTGTTGCTTGAGGGTTTGTCCCTGGTGATTTCAACAGAGTAGATCCATCAATAACCCGTAGGCGATCTACACCAAACACACGGTAGTCCCGGTCCACAACCTTTCCAACATGGCACCCCCCATGGTAATGCCATATGGTGATGACCGTATCGCGACAAAACTGCTCCACATTCTTCGTGTCGTTCGTATGCTTAGGTATGAAATTCACATTTGCTTGCACACTCAATCTTAACACCTCGTCATTAGAGTAGTTGTGGATGTTGGATAGATCCGCAAAAGATTTGGTATGAAGGATCTGCTCGATGGTGCGGATGCCAAACACACAACGGCGAAGGTCTTGGGGGTGAGAGAAGTAATTGAAAGTGACGTTTGGAGTAGTTTCTATGTCAGTGTTTAGTATAGTCAGTTGACCTTTAGAGAGGGGCCCCTCGACTTTTTCTAGGATGAAACCACCTCGAAAGGCCTCGACTGGGATGTCACGTTTGGTTTGTGCAAAGGAACGGGCTAGCTCAAGGCTTCTTTGCTTCGGTGGTATGGTAGAGAGCTGTCCAATCTATATAGAAATTCATTGAAAATAATGTGGTGTTACTATCCTATTGTGTTCTAGTCTTTCATAGTGCTCTTAATTCGAGAGATCAATCTAGTAAATGAGTTAACAGCAACATGTAAATGGCCTTACCTCAGCTGACATGATGCCGTGATGGCAGTGAATGCTGTCAGATGATTGGCCGAAACCACTACTTGCCTCGATATATGAACCCACCTTTGTTATCCCGACAGTCTCTATCAGGGACTGTTTGACGGGTTTTTTTGTAGGAATAAAAATGGAGTTCATGGGGTTATCTGACATCTGTTTCCCAACATGTTGGTTGTGTAGGATAGGTTTGATTCCCAATCTCTCTAAATCCTCTTTGGGGCCGATGCCGCTTAGGATCAACAATTGGGGGCTCCCGATTGCACCTGAGGTAACAATTATTTCACTAGCGGCTGTCTTTTGGTTGAGGTAAACCTCATGTTGGTTCCCAAGTTCATCTTTGAATTGAACTCCAATTGCCCTTGGCTTTTTCCCTACATGTACATTGTGCAGTCTATATATTAAGTTGTCAAATCTTATATGTAAAGGGGAGGTATTATTAGTGCTACATATCCCCAATGCTTATGTAGTAAAATCTCTGTAATTTGCACAAATGAAAATAGATAAGGTTTCTTTTTGAATTTATCTATTCTATAGTTACTTCTTTGAACTTTATTCTTTTATTATAAAGTATATATGCTGTTTTTTTTTTTTACCTTGACTATTAAACATAATCTTCTGTACATAGGCATGAAGCAAAACCCTGAGTTTTTTTGGGTTTGCAGCCTGGAGGAGGTCGGCAGCGGTACTCCTATACCCGGTATCGTCAAAAATCGTGCCCCCTACCTTAGTGCCATATAGGTGGTCAAAAGTGTAACCATTGAAAGGGGACACCCCTGCTTGAAGTAGTCCCTTTCTCAATGCATCTTGCCAAGGTGTTATCTTAGGCCAGTGCACTATTCTCCTCTCTACCCATGGATAAGATTCATTTACCAATTTCCCATCCCATCCAACTTCTCTCACATACCTACTCAAGAAAAAAAAAAATAGGTGTGTAATTAGATCTATATTGATCATACAAATTATACTATTTGAATTCTCCATTTGGATATGATAATAAAATCTCTGTTAGGAACACAACTCTAAGATCCTATATATTTATTATGCAAGGTTAACAATGCGGCGTTTCTGTACCTGTTCACTCCAGCTTACTAGCTCAGTAATGTAATATAGGCCTAAATTCAGTCTATTTGGGTACTAAATTGCAAGTATTGCATTGTAAAAGTTTTTGAGATTAGATTTCAACTACTCAATGTCTGTCTCACAGACATGCATGATTGGCGCCTAAGTAGTAAATGCATTTAAAAAGGGAAGGTGTGGGAATTTATGATGAACAACTACCAAGCTACTGTTGTAGTTTGGTTACCTTGGTCCCATGTTTGTATCAAAAACTCAGCCACAAATTACCAGCACATTAATATATAAATTGAAAACAATGCCTGCAGATTCAAACTTTACCCTGGGCTAGCTCTGGTATAGAAGCCAGCATTGATACTCGTCCCCCCACCGAGCACCCGGGCACGTGTATTGATCACTCCATCTGTTGAAACGAACGGCTGAGATGCTGAGCTGGGTGACATGTCAGCCAATGAGATGTGAAAATTTTGCATATAGGAGACATTGCGGTTTCCATAAGGAGACCCTCCCCTCTCTAGTAAGAGAACATTGTACTTTTGAGACAAGGTAGCTGCTAAGGGGCACCCGGCTGTGCCACCACCGACTATTATGTAGTCGTAGTACTGAGGCGGAGGCAGTGTAGAGAAGCTGCTTGCTTGCCTTAAATAGGGGAAACTGTGCCTTTGCCACTTGCCTATAATTATTGGAAGAAATTAAACCAACATAAAGCTTAGTATTTTGCTGGGGTGTGCTTCATTTTGTTTCATGGCGTGGTGTTCCTTTCTCCAGTATTACAAGCAAAGTCGGATCAATGAAAACCATGAGAGAAAACTATATACTTTACCCAAAAAGTACTTCAATTTCACCTGAGAGTGAGAGCCTAAAAAAAACAATATAACTAGTTTTACTACAAGGGTTGAACTTGATGTTGATACCGTGTCCCCTTTACAAGTGTTCATAATTTCACCATATATTTTTTCTTTACTGCAATACCAAGCCAATGTGGGAAGTTTACTGAAACTCTGAAAGAGAAGACGTGCAATTCACTGATTGGTTGGCTGTTTTCTCATGACTATTAAAAAAAGAATAATTGAATTAAAAATACAAAAAATACAAAAATACATGCATGATCAATGATTATATTATTAGATACAACAACCAACAAAACGTAACTTCCAATAAAATAAAATAAAATAAAAAAGAAACCTTGGGATGGTGTAAGAATGCAGAGCAATGCCAGTAGCTTGACCAATATCTCTTCTTTCTTTGAAATCATGGCAAATCTTGTTTCTCTACAACCTAACTTGAATCTCTACAGTGCAGACCTCTCTCTCTTTCTCTTTTCTGTTCTCTTTGAGCTCTGCACACACTTAACCAGCACATGCACACACCCAATAGAGACCATGGATATAAGTAGAGGCTAGAGAGAGAGAGAGAGAGAGAGACAAGCTGGCCACGACAGCCTAGAGGCATTTAAGAGGGTTAACCTAAATCCTTATACTGAATTTAATGCATGAATTGAATGCGATACAAAATACAAGGGCTAAAGCGAAAAAATTTCCTTAAAGAACAATGCAAATAGAAAAGACCTCTCAAATCCATTTACTTCAGCAACCACCAATCAGTAACTTGATCTGTACTAAATACTAATTGTATGTGATCTGTTTCCAGTTCTGCTACCATTATTTTTCTTTCTTTATCTTTCATGCCAATTTCATTTTTATATTTGACTGACATATATATGAGAGGAGTAGAACTAAGGTGCTCTTAAGCTCACCAAGTCTTTTGTGAGTTTAACTCAAAAACCTATCGGATTGACTTCAAACGACATTTCCAAACCGTTAGATGTTCAATCTATATTAAAATGTGCTTAGAGACCAAATTTTTCATTTTTTGGAATTTTTTTACTATTTATTAAACTGGTTTGAAAACCGCTGTTTTTCAATGCTCCAGAAATTTAATAAAAACAGCAGTTTTCAAACCAGCTTAATAAATAGTAAAAAAATTCCAAAAAATGAAAAATTTGGTCTCCAAGCACATTTTAATATAGATTGAACATCTAACGGTTTGGTAATGTCATTTGAAGTCAATCCGATAGGTTTTTGAGTTAAGCTCACAAAGGGCTTGGTGAGCTTAAGAGCACCTTAGTTCTACTCTTATATCCTCTCTACTCAATAGTGAGAGAAGAGAATATTACCAGGTCAAATTTGTAGTGAACAGTAAATAATGAATGTACATGACATTAATATTTACATAAATTGAAGAACTGGACCCCTGACATATATGTTTGTTGTTTGTTATGAGACATGTAAAGCAAAGGCCATTGATTATTCGTTAGCAGCAATATTGTGTTGTTAGGAAACGAACATAGATGAAAATTTATGCAAATGAGGAATGGCCGAATGGGGACCATTCTATTCTTTAGGTGGTTGTTTCTAATTAATCTTTTCAACAATGCAGGGGCTTATTTGTGATTTTATGGTCAATAAAGGACTCTTTTGCAGATTTTTCACAATTAATAAAACTAGGCTAAATCTGATAACAGTGAGGTTCCTTAAATTAACAAGCAGGGTAACCAGGAGGTTGATTCAATCATTCAATTCAGAACCAAACTATTTTTCTTGAAAAAAAAATAATTAGGAGAAATTAAAGAAGTCTGGTACGAGACAACAAGTAGTTGGGCAATTAATTATGTGGCCTTACCACTTGTCATGCTTAATTTGTATTATCATCTTATACACACCTCAAATAATTTGGAATCAAATTATTTGGACTAGGATTCTTTTTTTGTCATCACCAGAAAGGATTTTGGGCCTGACAGTCTCTTTTCTCCAACGTCTGGACTGGGACCTACTTGATTATTGATCTAGTTTTACCTTAGTTACTGGTTGATTTCTATGTGACTTTTTGTGTAGCTCATAATACTGATATGAGATTTTTTTGTAACTAAATTGATGTACTAATGGCTGAATTATAGGTACCTACTTTGGGTACTTATACAGTTATACTTGGTCGCTTTGATTTCTAATAAAAATTGGTGGATAACTTCACTAATTTTCAAAAAAAGAAAAAGAAAATCCTTTTTGATGCACAGGGCACATTATTAATATTGGAAGTTTTTAGTTAACGTTGGTCTTAAATATTTGCATATTTTTTTCCCAGGTCCCTGGGGTTATGGGGTAGCTAGCCAAGTAGCCATCACGCAGCTAGGTGATCCCCTTGCATTAAATACAAATTATACCCAAACATGTATATGGCTATATGCCACCAAGCACAAGCGCGCAGTAGTCATGACTCATGACTCATAAATTAAATCATGACCCTGACCCCCCCTCTCTCTCTCTCTCTCTCTCGTGCTATCTACCAATAGATTTCCTTTCCTGCAATGTTCTGTAGTTTATAAATCGCCAATGGATAGTATATTATATACGAGGAGGGATCTAATTATATCATTTTTTTGACACATCTTGATATTATTTTTTTATAAGTTAATTTTGCGATTTCAAAATCCAAACAGTCGATCCGAATCGTTTAACATGATCACCATATTAAAATGTGTTTGGAGATCAAATTTTACATTTTTTTGAATTTTTTTACTATTTATTAAGATGGTTACAAAATCGTTGTTTTTCAATGGTCTGAAAACAACGATTTTGTAACCATCTTAATAAATAGTAAAAAAAATTCAAAAAATGTAAAATTTGATCTCCAAGCACATTTTAATATATCCATTATATTGAACGGTTTGGATTGACTATTTGGACTTTGAAAATAGTAGGTGTCAAAGTGTGTCAAAAAAAAGAGTGTAATCTGATCCCTCCTCATTATATATATATGCTTTCTGAATATATTATATTATATTATATATTCACCTGTGTTGGAACCCTGAGAAAATGGGAATGATACTGAATTCTATATTTGGGCTGATTGAGATTGAGGCACAACAAACGGTGGTCAATGTTATCTGTTTGTTTAATTATTCGAGCATGCATGCATACATATATATATATATATATATATATATATATATATATATATATATATATATATATATATATATATATATATATAATGTCTTTGAGATTATACAAGTAATTAAATAAAAAATTACATCCATATCTAACTCAACAAAAAAAACACATTTTACCTTCACGAGCACCACATTGTATCTAGATTCAAGAAAATACGAAAAGAAATACAACCACTAATTGTTGCTGAGTAAGAGATGATAAAACACAACCACTAATTAATTAATATATAGGCGTATCTAGAAATTGAGTAGAAACTGTTGTTAGTTGCATGGCCCAAAAGGCCGTTTTAAATGTTGTGGTTGTTAATTTATTTATTGCGCGCAAAGAGGGTAAGAGAAGGAAAAATTAATAAGCAATTATGTATATGTATTATGTATATGAGAGTGGCTAAGACGCAAACGTTTGCACCAAGTCCTTGGTGCAAACGATTCATTTTCAGATTTTTCGAAGTCCAAACGGTTGATCCGAACCGTTCAAGTTGTTCTCCATATTGAAATCTACTTGGAGACCAAATTTTACATTTTTTGGAATTTTTTTGCTATTTATTAAGCCACTTTGAAAATTGCTGATCACATGATCCAGAATTTGATTGCACTGTTTTTACTGTTCACCCGGATCAGCAACTTTCAAAGTGGCTTAATAAATAGCAAAAAAATTCCAAAAAATGTAAAATTTGGTCTCCAAGCACATTTTAATATGGATTAAATATCTAACAGTTTGGATTAAATATCTAACGGCTTGGTGCAAACGTTTTGAGCTTAGCCACTCTCTGTGTATATACCTTCCTATATATTGCCTCCTTAAATATTTGAGAGAGCGCATACAAGATTACAAAAAGCAAAATAATCACTTTTTATGAGATTAAACTTTTGTAATTAAAATAGAAAAAATATATATTTAAATTATATTTTTGGTCGACAAAGGTATAAAAAATGACAATTATTGTTTTATGTTTGTTACTTTGTTATGTTATGTGTTGATACGGGACCCACAAAGTAGAAAGTAGAAACCCATTTTTTTATAACTTTTACTTTCACAGACTGTCAAGGAAATTAAATATATGGGTTCAAAGTTGGCACAATTTATGAGGAGAGAGGTTGGTTGGTTTATTTGCTCCTCAGCTGTCCTTTAAAATATTTCTTTATTTATTTCCATAGGTGTTTTATTTTATTTTATTTTATTTTATGAAGCTCCCTGTCTGTCTCTTTCTCTCTTTCTCTGCCAAATTTGTTCGGAACCCACTAAACTCTTATATTTACATATTAGTCTCTTTCTTTGTCAAACAACAATTACTTGCATAATTTGTTCCACTTCCTATTCCTTATGTAATATCACTGTATAATATGTTGTATAATTATTCAACATTATAGAGGACTCAAGATTACAGGAAAACAAAAAAAGTAAAATCATTTTAAAATGGGAGTTCTTTTTTCTAATCCATTTATATATCTAAATTTCAAGATAATCTTTATCATTCCATGTATTGTTTTATAATATTTTCTATAATTAAAAAGTCCTCGCTCAGATGCATCAGATATATTGTTTACCAATATATTGTTGGTGGCAAGCTTTGCCGCTAACTTTAAAAAAGAATTAGTGAATTCAGACTGTTCTTTTAACTTTGCACAAATTTTAAAGTCCAAATAATATTGTTCCTTACGGTAGCTTGAATCTCAAAGCGGCTGAAAGTAAATTTTAATCCGTAAAGTGAAGGAAATTTTTTAGAAATATTGGAGAAGATACTCTTCTCTGGAATATAGACACACTCCAAATTCATGCTAGAAACCACACAAAATATCCTGCAAAAGTTGTGTCTGACATTGCAGATGTTTTTTTTATTAACAAGAATACAAGTATGAAGTATGGTAGGTAGTAGGGGCGGACTCAGACTTTCAAACTATGAGAGTCAAATATAAATAGATATCAATTATATATATAAAAAAAAACTGTGGTGTGAATGGAGATCAATTTTACAGTATCTATAGTATTTAATCCTAACCTATATAGAAAATTACGTATAAACATATAAATTATAAAAATAAATAGGGGCTAATTGACTCCCATTTAATAATTACGTATAAACATATAAATCCATGCTATATTGGTACACGTGTCCGTATCCAAAATAAATAGGGGCTAATTGACTCCCATTTAATAAATGCAGTGATTTCCAAAAAAATTTAAAAAATAGTAAAATTTCCAAAAATGTAAAATTTGGTCTCCAAGAACATTTTAATATGAAGAACATGTTAGAAGGTTCGAATCGACTATTTGAACTTTAAAAATAAAGATATGAGCGGGAAGTAAAACACCATTTTTAATTTCCAAAGCAAGTTAGCTCATATCTCTCTATCTATATATATAGAGAAAGAGAGAGAGATTGGCTAAGATCAAAATTGTAGTTTCTGAACTTTGGTGCTACTAATTTATTTTTACGGTTTCAAAGTTCCAATAGTCGATCTTAAGTGCTCAACGTGTTCTTCATATTAAAATGTGCTTGGAGCCAAATTTTACATTTTCTTTGGAAATTTTTTACTATTTTTAAGAACTTTTTAAAATCATTGTTTTGAATAGTAAAAAAAAATCTAAAAAAATCTAAAAACATTGATTTTTAAAAATCTATAAAAAATAGTAAAAAAAGTCTCAAAAAATGTAAAATTTGGTCCTTAAGCACATTTTAATATGGAGAACATGTTGAGCACCTCAGATCGAGTATTTGAAATTTGAAAACTACAAAAATAAATTGGTAGCACCAACGCTTAAGAACTACCATTTTGATTTTAACCAACCCCCTCTTTCTCTCTCTCTCTCTCTCTATATATATATATGGAGGGTTCCAATACCTCATGTTTTTCATACCTCATCATTGGACATTTAGATAACCTAACAATTATGCAATTAAGTATGATTTCATGATGCACCAACCATCGTCAATTTTGAATCAGAGAAATTTTAAATCACTTAGTTTACAGTAAAATATACATCAAATCTCTTATAGTTTATAGGCGTGATTTACAAATAATATAGATCATGTCTGTAATATAAAATTTCAAATTTCAAATTCATTTTCAAAATTGTCAAGTGGTCCCTCAATTAATTTATTCAATTTAGTCAATTTATAAAAATCTTTCTAATTTACTTGGTCTTATCATTTGGTTGGTTCTTGTCATAAATAATTGACTAAGATAAATGTGCAGTCGTACATGCTATTCTTAGTTCTGTTGTGGTCCGGTGAATTCGCTGATTCCTGCAATACTTGCCTTTTACAAGGGTCAAATGTGAAAAACACTGAGAAATGCATGCAACATTAACATTGCAACGCGTTTATTTCCCTAGTACAGTAACACTAGTACTGTAGTACACATTTATGTTCGCTGCATTTAACATCTCTCTGCCACCACATGCCTCTACGAAAATGCATATATTAATGTACACAACAAGTTAACAAAAGGAGGAAGAACCATAAATTGCCCACTTGTTGAATTGTTGCACACAACAAGTTAACAACATTAAATAACACACTGTAAAAACTTTCTTACACAGTTTACAGTTACTATGCAAGGAGATAAACTGATAATTACATTTGTTATCTATACTTTTTAGCTGCTTCTCAATTGTTGATATATTTTTTTAAAATCTTAAAAAAAAATTACTTATATTTTTGAAAAATTTAACTTAGATGAAACTATGATACTAATATAAATGCATGCAAATAAGGATAAAACAACACATGTCAAATTTAGACATTTTTGGGTGCAGCATAAAAAGTGCAAGAATGATTTCTAGGATTACACGTTCGGTAGCCCATAAAAAGTATCTAGAGGAATCAAAAATCAAGCGAAAATCGCTCAAATTAGCGGGTAGCAGAAAGAAAGAAAAAGAAAAAAACATCAGCTTTTATTCAACTAGAACAGAATTCGCTGATATTCAACTAAAAAGTAATCTTTTACAACTTGTCTAAAAAGAAAAGAATCATAACTCAAATGAAAATCAAGACGTTTATCTACAACTATACTTTGCCCCCCTCCAAATCCATCCCAAATCTCGATGCAACCCCATGCTCGCTCGAGCTCCCTCTCTCCCAAACCCTCACCTCATGGCCTGTTTTTAATGGGCCCGAGCCCAAATAAACCCTAAATGAACCCGACCCATCTCGTTCAAACCTCGGTGATGATGAAACAGCACCAAAGACACCCATATCCAGATTAGTACTGGTGGCATTCTCTGACGTATCAGTCTCTGATGCCGCTTTGCTATATCCATTCCCCTCATTGCACACCAACTTCAATGCTTGCACCACCTCACCCATGAACGGCCTCTGATCGACCTCGGGTTGCACGCACATTGATGCGATTGCTGCCACTTTCGCTAGGCTATCAAAGGGTACAGCACCGAGGGACGGGTCGGCTATGCTCTCCAGGCCTTCTTGGTTAGTCAGTAAAGGGCGGGCCCATGTGACAAGGTTTTCTTGGCCAGCGGGTCGAAACATATCTACCGGTTTTCGGCCAGTAAGGAGCTCCAGAATAACCACGCCATAGCTATATACATCACTTTTTACAAGGAGGTGCCCTGTCATTGCGTATTCCGGAGCAACGTATCTGCAAAGAAATGAGGACCATTGGTGTATTTTTATGTACAATAAGGTTATTTTTCTAGACTTACAAATTACACCTGATGTTTATAACAGAGTTGCAAACAGTTATTATTCTCATGTGGTAATTAAAACAGTTGTGTGTAAATGATGCACACAAAAAATTCTATAGATGGTCTAGATCTGAGAAGGAAAGGATTAATTAGGAGGGACAGAAATAAACACTTCCCTCGCACCAATATGATTTTGCTGACCCAAAAAAAGTTTTCATGGTGAGTGTTAGAAAAGTTCAGTATTACAAGCAAGAAATTTTTACTTTTTCAAAGGGAAAACCTACGCAGAAAGTACTGAAAAAAAAAAAAATCCAAAATAAAAAAAAAACATACCCAAAAGTGCCTACGACACGAGTTGAGATATGGTCGTTGTCTTCGCCCAAAGCAGCTCTGGCGAGGCCGAAGTCAGAGACTTTAGGGGTAAAGTCGTGCTCTAATAAAATATTGCTCGACTTGAAATCACGATGTATGACGCGTGGGGAAGAGTCCTCATGGAGGTATGCCAAACCCCTTGCAGCCCCAAGAGCTATTTTCAACCGAGCATCCCAGTCTAGTGGACCCGTCTCCTTGTCGGGTCCTGCTCAAATGTCACATAGACATGTCAACTACATGGGTCTACACAGTTTCTAAGATGCATGTAGGAGATATGTAGAAAAACATTCAAAAGGATATGTCATCTATCCGGTATAATGAAAAAGCTCTTATTTTTTTTATTTTTCCAGATAAAATTACAAAAAAGACTGATAAAGTTTTCTATTATTTCAACATGAGTGATTAGAAATGAAAAATGCCATATTTACCCTCCTAAAAAATTTAACCTGAAATGAAATCCTCAGCTAGCTCCAAAAAATGCTTGTTAAAGTATTAACAACAAACATTACTAACATTAATATTTTATATCAAAATTTAGATGACCTGTTGGTTAACACTCAATCTGATACTTGAAATCCAGATATTTCCTACAAGTCAACAACATAATGAGTTCATTCACTATCAACTCTCTAAGATGGAAACAAAATCAGGAGGTGCTTTTATTTGTTCAATTATGCTAAAAGGATTATTTCAAGAATATCTTGGCAGGTGATTTTTCTAAATTAAATTTCACATACCATACAAGTGAGACTCCACACTTCCATTGGGAACAAGCTCATAGACCAAACTCCTAAAGTGCTCCTGGGTGCAAATCCCGATGAGGCAAATTAAATTACGGTGGTGGAGGCGGCTAAGCATCTCCACCTCAGCCATGAACTCCCGGCTCCCCTGCTGGTCGTCACGCTTCAGCACCTTAACTGCCACCCGCTTCCCATCCCCTAAAATGCCTTCATAAACTCGCCCAAAACCCCCTTCTCCTATCAACCTTGATTCATCAAACCCATTTGTTGCTCTCTCCATTTCAAACAAAGTGAAGGTTCTTGCGGTTCCCTTGTATGTCACCATGTTAGAGTTGAATGAGGCCGTGATGGAACTGGGTTGGCTAGTCAAAAAAGGAGCCCCTGTACCTACGAATTTTGGGGTATTTTTTTAACCTTGAAGTCTTCAAAGCAACTGTACTTGCCCACTAACAATATAATTCTGATTTAAATGGAGAGCTGTATAAATACTATTTTGCTTTATATTTCATTTCACGAAGATGCTCAAGGTCAACTCTGGAACTTCACTAAAGATGGAAGATTGAGCTCCAGAAGTCTCTAAAGCATTGGACATTATTATATTTTTTTCCAATGTAGTTCAGACCATAATGGCACGTAGTAACTAGAAAAAAATTTAGGGCTGTAATTAGCACAGAATAAGAATTGGGCATTAAAATGCTTATTAAAGTGATAGTACCTGAAGCCTTGGTGAGCGAGGAAGGTGTGTGACCTGGTGGGTGGGACCCATATCTGAGCTTGAATATTACACACCAAGCAGCCCCAGAAAATAAAATCAAGGCAAAAACCGAAGAAAGAACTATGATAGCTATGATGCCTGCTTTCTGTTTGGCTCTCTGTTTGCTGATGTCAGCTGCCAGAGGATGCGCTGGATTCCCCTTATTACCAGTTCCCATGTCACCGTCAGGTGCAACTGGAGGTGATGGAGGCAATCCTGAAAATAAGTTTTGAATTAAAATATTGTAGAGCAGAAATAGCTCTGCACCATACTCGTTTGAAAATTTTAAGGTAAAGTTATATTTGTACTCTCATCATATTAATCAGGGTATACTAATACTGTCACATGGCGAAACATATGCACTTATTTCAGGGGCAATTGGCAATATATCCTGAATTTTCTAAATGTTTCTCTTGCCAACCCAATAAATATGATATTTAGCTCCTCTGTAGACACAAGGACCTACTAAATTCCTTAAAAGAGAGACGATCAATTTCTACCCGATTAACTACTTTGATACTTTTCAGGGAATCGAGGTACAGTGTATCTTAGGTCATTCAAAAAGTAATTAGCAACTTCTTAGCATCCCTAAAACCAATTATAAAGTTTTGAAGTCGTTTGCATCATTTACTCATTTTACAACTTAGCAAGTTAAAATTGTAATTTAGTCTTTCGACTGGTCTGATTTTCGTGCATCTACCACAACTAACCCATAAGAAACTCAGTACAACATAAAATGAGAAAAAAAAAAATCTATATCTAACCTGGATAAATTACATATAACACAGCATAATCCCCAAAGTTCAATGGATTGATATACACCTCCTTGTGCCAGAACTTGTCGAATACCAAAAGAGCCGTAATATTGTCAAACTTTTCACCTAGAGGCACAAGGTCTACAAGCACAACTGTCTTGTCAGGGTCCTCAGTTGCTGCGTTGGCGCCCATGACACGAACCTGGCTTTGTTTCATTTTTACACCTGAGGCAATCTCTTGCGCCAGGTCAGAGACCAGATTAAAGAATTTGTAGAGAGAGACTGACAGTTGTAGGCCCACTTTTATTGGGACAACACACATGCATAGCGAACCCGGTGGGCTGTTTGTGTATGGATCTTGGCATGACAATGGAGTGCAATCTGAATACCAAGCATACAGTTGTTAATTAAAGTAAGATGATATGTATTTCTTTTGCAAATTCACCCATAATTTTTTACGATGTTTGCATAGAGCACCTGGTATTTCTAAGATTTGCAACTTGACAACTAACAAATTTGAGCCGTTAGCAAATAGCATCCAACCTATGATTGGTCTCATGCTTCTATCAATGTTGACAATTTTGGTTCTATTTCTTGAAAAATCCACCTTTTTCCCCTAAATCCAAGCTAAAATCGAACAAAGAGGGTTGTCTGTCAGCCTCGGAGTTTGTGTGTAATATATTTTGAACCGCAATTTGGTTGATTCAAGATATAGAAGTCAGGGAAGTTTAGTAACTGTTTCATTAACATAAATTCAATTTTAAATCCAAATATCCAAAGAATGTTATGTGCTAATTTCAAATACGGGAAATATCAGTTGCTTAGTTTTGCATTACACATTCTAGAATGTTACTATTTTTTTTAAATAGTAACATGTATTTTTTTAGAATTTTTGAAAATCACTGTTTTGATATGGTTATAAAATAATAAAAAATTCATGAAAACAGTGATTTTCAAAAATTCTGAAAAATAGCAAAAATTAGTTTCCAAGCACATTTTAATATAGAGAACATGTTCAGCGCTTCAGATCGACTGTTTGGACATTGAAATCGCAAAAATGAAAAGTTTGGATATAGATCTCTATCCAAACATTTGGACGCTAGCCGGACTCTATATAGGTATGAGGCAGTTGCTTATGTCAAATAGTACATGAAGCAGCAGCCTTTTTAAACAATCATTCCTTTATTGTACCTATGACTATCATGCAATGCGCTTTGGAATTTCAACACATTTGTTGACAAAGGAGATATAGAGGTTGTATTGTATACACACTGGTTGTTTTGCAATTCTTTACTACTGTTTTACAATTTTCTCAATAAAAAAGTAAAACATACATACATTGATTGGGTGGAGGAGGGGGCAAGGCACGTATAGTTTTGGGAAGTGTTATGGGGGCAAGAGCGGGAGCATGAGAGGCTCCTACAAAGAAATTTTCATTAGTACGATAAAGTAAAAGGAAGCAATAAACAAAATAAAAGAATAACAACCTCTATGCCTATGATGCATGTATGGGAAATCCCGTGATGAGATGGGAGAGGTGGAGGAGGAGGGGGAGGGGGCTTCCTCTTCTCCATTTGCTGAATGAGCTGGAGAAGGTGAAACTGAAGGCACTGTAAAATATCACGGAATTGACGAGTATTATATTATTAGTTTAATATTCACAGGGGAATATTTTGATTTGCACAATGAATGATGCAAGTTACTTCACAACAAGTACACTTACCAGGTGTAGGTGTATGTAGAGCATGGTGCTTGTGCTGCCGATTCTTAGGTGGTGCTGGTGGAGCAGAAGGAGCTGGAGAGATGCAATTCCATATATTAATTACAGGAAAAGAAGTTGAATTTACACTGCATCTGGCATCAGTAAAACCATCTAACCTAGAGATGATGATGGTTCCCCTTGCCTTTGATGGAATGGCACCGCAGGTGCTGGCGAGGATGCGCTTACGGGAAGTGCACTTCTTGTGGGTGACACAGCATGTGATGTTTGAGGCTTGTGTAAAGTGTGTGTCGCATTCTTCCCTATGTGTGTAGCAGGGCTTATTAATGGTCCATTAGCTGTGCCAAAAAGAATAAAAGAAAAGGAGGTTTACTTTGTGATTGTGTAATTTCATATTCACCTTGAAGGTAAATTGATATAAGAGATATAACCTTCATGTGAATTGTTACGATGAGAGAAATGTCTTGAGACGATCTTTGGTGGTGCCAAAACCGGTCCTTGTGCTCTTTCTCTATGATGGATTGGAGAAATTGATACTGGAGAAGTTGCATTTCCTAAATATGGCCATTAATCAAGTATTATACCACCAGGAATCAGAGTTATTTACCATTATCACCACTTCAACACAGAATTGCTACTCAACAGGTACACATATTAATTAAAGAGTGAGGCTATGGTGCTATGCATAGCACCAATGGCTAGTGTACTACGGCTCAATATGGTACTTTTTAAAATCCTAATGGTCGATCCGAACCGTTCAATGTGATATCCATATGAATATGTACTTGCAAACTAAATTTTATATTTTTTCGAATTTTTTACTATTTTTTTAGATAGGAAGAAAAATCAGTGTTTTCTGAAAATTCTGGACCATCAAAATTCTACCTATCTAAAAAAATAGTAAAAAAATTCGAAAAAATATAAAATTTAGTTTGCAAATACATATTCATATGGTTATCACATTGAACGGTTCGGATCGACCGTTAGGATTTTAAAAATTACCATATTGAGCCGTAGTACACTAGTCATCCGTGCTATGCATAGCACCATAGCCTCACTCTTAATTAAATACACGAGTTTTTAACTGCAAAGTCCAAAAGGTGAACATAATTTTGAGCTGATTTAATACCTTTGTTAATTAAATTAACCCTTGCACTGGTTAATTTGCTTTTTGAACTATGTTCACTTTTTGAGTACTGATTGCTTGAGTACCCAAAAATATGAATGCAGTTTGCAGCCCCATTCCAGCTTAGATTTAAAAGTTCTGCTGAATTTTATTATGAAAACATACTATTATCATGTGAATCATTAGGCGGTAATGCATGATTCGTCACGCCATTCGAGATTGGAGGTGCTGCAACTGTAGAAATTACAAAAAGAAAAGAAAAATAAATTATCCCATTGCATTAAAAGGGCAAAAAAGAAATATTACACACAAATGCTCAAAAAGTTTTATAACATTATCCACAGATAAGCAGCAGAAGAAAATATCATGGCAATTACCAAATGTTTAAAATACCATTTCATTAATACATATTCTCATGACTGCTACCGACTTACCTAAATACCCATTAAAATTTAGCACTTGCATATAAAACCAAAAAGACATACCTCTGCTCCATGAGCTATTACTATGTGACAAGCGAGTAGGGGTTTCCAATGGACTTGGTGCAACTGAAGTATTAGGAGTGCTAGTTCTGGTTGGAGAAACGGCATGGCCTGAGTACCATATATAAAATATTGTAAAATGTACCAGAACTATATTCCAGCTGCAATTTATTTATTCTGAAGAGATACATAAAAGAAAGACATTGACAATAACAGTACCTTTGGTACTTGAAGGGGATAAACGAGCAGGAATCCTTGGAGATGAAGCAACTAGAACAACAAAATATAGCTTTCCATTGTCAAGCAAAACAAAAAATGTCATATTGTTTACATAACTGGCATAGAACATTTCAATTTCGCACATGATCATATGGTTGTTGTAAATTATAACCAGTGGTTTACCGTGCTTGCAAATAATAGAAAACATTTCATGATTTTTCAATTGATGCCCAACTCTTATTATAAGACAAAAGCCAGGTTAAGTAAAGTAACTAATTGCTGCAAATATTTTACTTCTAGCCCCATCAAACAGTATGAACAATGAACAACCCCATATCTGCTGAATTTGATTTTACTTTCAATATGGAGATGAGGGTAAAAGAGCTATTCCAAGGATGGGCAATATGGTCAAATATGGAATGGATTATATCTATCCATCGTGTTATGTAAATCATCAGCCATGGGAGAAGATTATAAAATCTTAATAAAAATGGAGAAAAATGACAGGAGCTTTACCTTTTGGATGCGAGCTTTGTACATGTTGTGAAACCATGGGAGATGGCACAACATGTGAATAATTTTGGTTTGTATGGGTCAATCTTTCCTTTGAAGGTGGAGATGCTACAACGTCATGATTTGAATGATTTTCATGATTAGGAGGAGAAGGGATTGAAGTGGGTGAAAATGCATGTTCTGTACATCACAAGCCACAATCCACACAATCAGCAACAATTATAAAGGTTACACGAAAAATGAAAAAGAAACGCAGAAGGAGATGACAGGAGCTTACCTATTGGTTGTGTGCTTTGTACAGGAGGTAATACATGTGAGATCATGGGAGATGGTGCAACAAGTGGAGGTGGGTTTACCAATGGAGGGGAAGACTCTGGAGAAGATGTGGGAATAGGAGTGTTGGCTGTCCATTGAAAACCAAAATGGAGAGATTATCTACTACTCAAAAAGAGAAATGGGGAAGCAGGGAGGGGGGAGAGAGAGACATACGTGGTGAAGATGGTACAGCAACAGTTGGAACATTGGGCGATTGAACCACATGAGGTGGGGGTGCAGCTGCATTTCAGATAATCATAAGAAATTATGTAACAACGATAAAAAATGGTACAAAGATCCACTATTGTTATTTACTGGCTAGTAAGCAGTAAGCCCGGCTGTTCGGCAACAAGGGATTAAGCTTCCTTAAGACTTAATCCGCTTCCTTTAGCTTCCTTAGCTGCTTAATCCTGCCGAACACCAGTTCCTTAGTGCGGATTAAGATCACCTCCTTTTGCCCGGACCTTAAGGCACCTCTACCCCTTCCTTTAGCTTCCTTAGCTTTCACCCACAGATTAAGACAACAGAACATCGGTTCTTTAGCGCTCCTTAAGCTCTTAATCCTTCCCTTTTAATCCCTTGTTGCCGAACAGCCCTATAAGAGTAGGGTTAAAATGCCCCATTGTTTTCGTGCCTCAATTATGCCTTACATCCTTATCTCCGTTTTCAAAGTTCAAACAGTCGATCCGAGCTCAGCATGCTCCATATTAAAATGTGCTTGGAGACCAAATTTTTATATTTTTTGGAAAAAAAATACTATTTTTTTATATAAGTAGAAAATCACTGTTTTTGGATGGTCCAGAATCTTTTGAAAAACAATGATTTTGTACCTATCTAAAAAGAAATAGTACAAAATTTCCAAAAATATAAAATTTGGTCTCCAACACATTTTAATATAGAGATCATGTTGAGCGGTTCGGACCGACTGTTTGGACCTTGAAAACATAGATAAAGGATGTGAGGCATGATTGGGGCACGAAAAAAATGTGGCATTTTAACTCTACTCTATAGATATATATATGGTTCAAAGTTCAAACCTTTTGTGGTAGGTGATTGGTCTGGAGCACCTATGCTATGTACTGGTGGGATTATCTGGTATGATGAAGAAAGACCCCTATCTACAGTAAATATCTAATTTAAAAAGAAACAAAAAAAAAGAACAGCACTGTTCCTACTTGTAATACTTGGGGCTGGACTTTGAACTGCAGGAGATACGGGTTGAATTGGTGGAGCTGCACTTTGTACAGTCGGAGCCAATCCCATCGTGCCAGGTGGCTCATGAGGAGCTCCTCCTGATATAAGAATTAACTAAACCAAATTGTCTTAGATTATCTAGGGAAACATTGCTTTAAGAGGATACTAATAAAAGATTACATAGTTGTTATGTATTGCTAATGAGGACCTTCTCCTGAGGAGCCAATTTGTAAGTCATATGGTATATTATACGAAATGCCGTTAAATGGATTGTTTCATGAAGTATAGATTGTAATCTAATTGCCGGATTTGAAAATTACAACTTATTTTTTAAGGTTTTCAGAATTGTCAAATTAATCCATTGTCAATGAATCTTAACCATTCATAAATAACCACAAGTCACAAATATAAAATTACCAGGTAGTGGAGAAATCGAGGGAGACAGTAATTCTCTTCGAGTTAGCAATGTTTTTCGAGTAATCGAAGGAGTAACAGATGGCATCATCAATTCTCCTAGTAAACATAAAAGTAGACATGCAGAACTATCAGTAAAACAGAAGCTATTAATAGAAATAACTGGAGGAAAAGAGGTCTCCAGTTAACAGTGAACTGGAGAGAAGTCCTGCTCAAGCTCTTGGTTGGCTGCTTGCTTTTAAAGAGGGATGCCATCAAAAAGTAACTATGGTACAGAAATGCTGCAACTTTCTGTTAAAATTACCTCAAATTTGATTTTAAGTGTGAAACAAATTAAATTTTGACAGAGGGGTGGAGAAGAATTGACAACATGTGCGTGATCTCTTAGTTAAAATCTACCTAATTTACTAACCGAATTTTTTTTTTGCCAATTCTGAGGAACAGTGATATAAACAAGCAGAAAATCTGTTATAATTCAACAAATTGGGATCAAAACAAGCACTCCGTTTGGAAAAGAACAAACAAACCTCTGAATTCATAGATCGCCAGGGAAATCGCAAGCAAACCCAGAACAAGTGCGGAAACGAGCTTATGTCTCTTCTTCCTTCCCATCTCCGTTTCCTTCTCATGGATCGAAACCAAAGAAAGGTTTCTGTATAAAATCCGCAATTAACGCACCTTTATGCAAAGCCATGACCGGAAATGGAGTCAGAGCTTGCGTGGTAGAGATAAGCACATAAAAAGGTGGTCATGTTCCACTGAGGTACAAAGAGAGAGAGAGAGAATAAAGAATTGGAGGTGTGAAGAGTGCTTAATTGCTTATAGTAAAGGTTAAGTAGGAACTAAAAAGAGAAAGGGCAGGGGGGAGGGGAGTTAGTATAGTATTTGAAGTATTTGGATTAGTGGGATTTGGGTGGAATTGTAAAATTTTAGAAGTGGCAAAAGGCCGAATCTTTTTTTCTTACATGCAGCTTTGTTTGAATTCGTATCCTCTGCGGAGTTAACCCTTGCGGAGTCGTGCAGAGATTTTAATTTGATCCGTTCGTTTTGATTGGACGGACCAGATTCTATTGAAATCCGAATTGAAAACAAAAAAACAAAATTTCCAAACCCGATAAAATCTGATCTGGTCCGTCTGATCAAAACGAACGGACCAGATTAAAAACTCCGCACAACTCCGCAGGAAAAACTACGCAGAGGATACCGGTCCGCTTTGTTTGGTTGCAAACCACTGTTATTTTGCCCGAAGAGGCGAGAGCGGCATGGAAAGCGAGATTGGATGCTCTTGGATGGTCTAGTCTAGGTTTGGCGCTACGCTCTAGAGTGGGCTCCAAAAGTACTGAATTAATATTTAATTGTTTGTTTGATGAGTATATATTTTGGATGGACGTGAGCTGCCATATCATGTATACACCTTGGGGACTATCAACTTATTTAGCATTAATTTTTTAAGCAACAATGAAACAAACTTATCTATGTACTAATAATAAAATTATGGTAGTATGTTCACTTGTTTATATTTTAAATATTGTACTTGAAAGGTTTATTCAATATTTACTTATGTGATTTTATTAAACTACTCAAAATTTTGTAGCCAAATCACATCGCTATCACTACTAATCGTTAGATCTACTTCTTTTTATTTATCTATCTTAATCAAAGAGCTCATACATAATTTTTTCTCTCTTTTAATTTCAAAATGTATTTAATTTGCATAAGGTGTTATCCAATTCTTAAAATGATACACCTCTTTTGTATTATTCTGTAGATGTAGAGTTAATCAGATTGTTTATTATTTTGTTCTCCTTTTATACAAAAATTGAGTATGCCGGACAAAATTATATATAACTTGTCTTAATTTAAAATTTAATTTTTCTTCAGTAAATATTTTTTTCAGGATGATTTCCAAAAATAGTCCTGGAAATCATAATGAGTTCAATATACAAAATATATATTTGATGAAACAGGCATAAATTAAAGTTTCTTATTTCTTATAGTATCGCTTTAAGTTTAATTTTGAAAGTGAAGTGATATATTTTTTATTTACAATATAAGCATTTACTGTATTTGGTTGAAGCATGTATACTATTATGTAGATTATTATGTAGAGTTTGCCAAAATAAAATATATTTGTTTGATCGAGCAAGGTGAAGAATAAGAAGACAATAACATCCATACACTTTCATTAGAAATATAAATAATGATATAATGTTAGATGAGGGTTCAAATGCCTCCATTTTTTGTGCCTCCACCATGCCTCCATTTTTAAAAACTGTAATAACTCAAAATTTAAAATTTAAAAGTCAAAATAAAACCGTTGGATATAATCTACATCATTTTATCTATGTGCTCATAAAAAATTATCACATTTTGATTTTGTTTTTATGTGAATCAATAAGTTGAAAAATCAACGTCTAGAAATTATCCACATTAGTACATTTTTTTACAAGCTCTTGATGACAACCAAAACAAAATTGAAATGTCATAATTTTTTACACATGCATAGATAAAATTATGTAGATCATATTCAACGGGTTTTTTTTTTTACTTTTAAGTTTTAAATTTTGAGTTATTAAAGTTTTTACAAATTGAGGCATGATGGAGATATGAAAAATGGAGGCATTTGAACCCTCCTCATAATGTTAACAATGATAATGATTTTATTCTTGTTGTCGTCATTAGTATTATTATTCTCATTGTTATAATAATAATAGCAATATCACCAATAATAATAATAATAATAATAATAATAATAATAATAATAATAATGAAGGCATTTCCCACTAATTACTTGGAAACTATGAAAGAACATGCATTAATGCATAGAAGAGGTGCATTAACATTTCTTGCAAGGGGGGCAAAGGTCAAAGTAAAGGAAGAGATTATTAAATGCTGAAATTAGGGGTGTACGGGTTTCTGGTTAGAGTTGGATGGTTGGTGGTCTCTGTCTCTACCATTTGTTAAAGAGATGCTCTCATTCGCTACCATGTTAGTCCATTCCAATTGTAGCTAGATCCGGTCTTTCTACACCCACATCCCTCAAAAATGATTATACCCCTATTACCATGGTTACTAAAATGTTTGCGGTACACCTGGTTCATGTATGCTTGTGCATCCGCTTTATGGGACCAATATTCGTAGGCACCAGGTAGTTGGATCCGTATCCGCAATTCCGCATGTATCATCGTGTAACCCGGATGTATCATTATTTGATTGAAGAGTCGCAATTTAATCGGATGGTCCGATTTTGTTTTGCGCCATTAAATGGGACGGTTTTCTTGTCATCCCCGTTTTTCTTTTTCTTTTATTTTGGTTTTGTGAGACATCACGTGGCGGAATTCACAGAGGATTTTTTATCTATAGAAATTATTGAATTCACATGTACAATAGAAATAAATAGAAAGAAATAGAAAGAGTAAAAAAAATTTACCAAATGAACTTGAATTTTTGGTTTTTACAAAAAACTATAAGAACTGAGATGTCATTTCCGTCCGAAGTATTTTTTTTTCTTGTATCGAATTACAATTTCGGTTCAAGGTATTTTCACAAGTTTTACTCCAACAGCTACATCATTTTTTTTCAAAATCTATGAAAACAGCTCGGACTGAAATGTCAATTCAATCTAGAAAAAAAATACTTCGGACCAAAATAACATCTCGGTTCTTATAGTTTTTGTAAAAACCAGAGCAATCAAGTTGGTTTGGTAAATTATTATTTTTTATTTATAGTTTCTAAAAAATTTCACTTTGCTTCTAACAAATATAGAAAGACCGGATTTATTGAGTCCAATCAATATTATGAATAAGACTAGTTAATAGTTCTTATTCAACTATAACATGATTAAATGTGGGCAAAACTTACTTATTTTCTACCAATTTTTTGGATTGGACTCAATATGGCTGTCACATTTGATCATGTTATAATTGGATATGAACCATTTAGTCCTATCCATAATATTGAATCTGACTCAATGAATCCATTATTTCTATATTTGTTGGAAACCAAACGCTTTTTTTATTTTTCATACTACTGAATTTAATAATTTCTATAGATAATTTTTTTCCTGAATTCATATCCTCTGAGGTAACAGAACATTTCTGATTAGATCATGGCCGTCCGATCGGAATTCGGACCAATTTAGTTCGAGGTGGAAGATCATTTCCATAATTGTGCAGATTCTGATTGAACGGTCAGATTCAAATAAAAATATTACCTCAGGTGATACGAATTCCACGTGGCGTGGTTGTTTGTTTTACCACCGTCCTAGTGACTTTGGACCTTGGGTAAACTTTTTCTTTGAATTTTCTTACCTTTGTCTTCATTTTTTAAAGATGAGCGTTGACCGCCGATTGAGCGACTGTAGCTAATCCAACGGCGATTGAGTTCACTTTGGAGAGTCCTTTCCTCTTACAATTAAAATATATGAGCAATGCTTTAAATTAATTTTAAGAAAGTAAAATTTTGATCATTTTATTGAAAGAGAAGATAAGAAATAATTACTAATTATCTGTAAAACTAATTTCTATTTTTCGCAAAAAATATTTATTTATATATATAAGAGTCCGGTTACTATGCAATCAGTGATATTTTAGCCTAAGTGCCACCATATAAAATAGGTTTCAAACGATACACCAAAATCGTTCAAACTGATATATTTCATTAGTGATGCATTTACATGTAAAAATCTCAATAAATTAAGGTCAGGGGCATGTGCCACCAGTTTGAACGGTTTGAATTTGTCATTTGAAGTCTATCTGATAAATTTTTAAAACCGGTTACACATTCCATTGATATCACCCTGGCCAAATTTTCCTGTTGTGTCACATCTCCAACCAAGTTTATCTTCTAGATTTCTAACCATTTTGAATATAAGACTCCATGTGTGTTAATTACATTTTGTAAGATACATGAGGGTTCAAACAAATAAAATAAGTACTAATCATTCAACACAAATTATTGATGTATTGGAACATTATTCTAAATTTATTCATTAATTGCTTGACTAAGGTCCCTCAACTGTACACCTAAAGGCTCCTTATATATCCATTAATTGGTGGATTAGAAATTTAGAAAAGTAGAACATGTATTAGTCAAGTTAGGCTAGAACGATATTCAATCACGCCTAAAATATTGGCTTGACTCAGAAGTAAAGTAACAACTATGGTCAACTTGATGGGAACTATATACCTAAATTTTGAAACGAAATTCACACAACTATGGTCAACTTTTAACATGTTTCTATCGCTTGTGATGAAAATAAAAATAATAGTCCAGCTTCCGACATTTTTAAAAATACCCTAAGTTAAATATAAATTTTTAAAAATACCCTAAGTTAAATATAAATTATTAAAAATACCCATACCGGCCAATTATTGGCCGGTACCGATTAAATAACCCAACTGGCCAATTATTGGCCGGTTCCGTAATTTTTTTTTTTTTTTTTAAGAGAAAAATTGCTAAAATTTATCTATATATCAAACAACACCATTGATGTTTCTATAAATTTAACCTCAGAATTGCGCTCCAAATAGATCGTCTCTTGTACACCACCCGGTACAGTAATGCAACTGGTTCCAGCCGCAAGTTGCTTAATGAAACTCTTTCTAGTTACAGGGACACAACCCAGCCATGCCCAAATATGCCTTAGCACTGGAATATTGAATGCCTAGCCAAGCACCAGTACAATGTTCATAAGTATATATATATAGATTGAAAAGAATAATGATGGCATACTCCTGACTTTTATGTTACATCTAATTAACTTTTATAGTACATATATTTGAAAATTATTATTTAAATTAAAAGATTAAAATTGTAGATGTATTTTTTTTAATTCTTAAATAGCAAGTGTATCACATTTGGGTCGATTTGAAAAGCGTATAGCCTTCCATAAAAAAAATATAAAAAAAAATTTAACAGTACAGTTTTCATGGCAGTATGATGAATGACCAATCAAATTTAAAATTGACTCAATAAAATTTGATACAAGTACTATTTAAATAATTCAGAACACATCTAAATTTTGAATAATATTTTTTTAAATATATACATATCGTAAATGTTATAAGATGTACTAGAATTACCCAAATGGAATGCACAACAGCATTTTCCTAATTCAAATAAACTTACAACAAAAATTATTCATAACAAATATTTAAAAAAACAATTCAATTTTTTTGTGTTAGATTTCATTTCAGCATTTTAGCAATTTTTCTCTAAAAAAAAAAAAAAAAAAAAAAATTACGGAACCGGCCAATTATTGGCCGGTTGGGCAAAAAAAAAAAAAAAAAATTATGGAACCGGCCAATAATTGGCCAGTTGGGCTATTTAATCAGTACCGGCCAATAATTGGCCGGTATGAGTATTTTTAATAAAGATTTGGGACCGTGGGTATTTTTAATAATTTATATTTAACTTAGGATATTTTTAAAAATGTCGGGTCCAGCTTCTTATTCTTACTTTTTTTTTTTTTTTTTTTAATAGTCCAAAAACTATAAAATCAAAACACCCCTCGTTTAAATTTGTCAACTACTTTCGGAGAAAAATGTGACCGGCGAAGGCCCTTTTTCTAGTCATTTATGTGAAAAGTGTACCGTTCAAACTATTACTAAGAAAAGAAATAGTGTGAATTGTCTGGGAATATTCTTCTTGAAATTGATGTAGAAAGAGAAACGTTGGCAGATGAGCTAAGATTCTAAGAATACAATAACAGAAAGATGGGATTGGGCCATTGGGGCACCTCTTTGCTCTTTGGCAAATTGCATGTCGACAGAGAAATGGGGTGCTATATATATAATAGCATATTGTGCGGCAATATGTGGACAAAATTGTCTTTGTTATGAATCTATTTGACTGTGACGTGTTCTAATTTAGCTTCAACTTAAAATTTTAAATGCTTAGATTGGAATTTTTTTATAAACCATCATTGAAAAAAAAGAAGAAGAAACAAAACAAAACGGATTTGATTACTAACTTTTTTAATAAAAATCATCAATACCGAAACTCAAATTTAATTTGTTTTATATGGAACGCTAATTCAATCAGCTTGATTGATGTGTAACTAGAACTCCAATTCTAACAATGAGATCTCTCCATTTAACTTTGACATTTTTGCAATTATTTATTTTTTCATTTCCTTGTTTTCCTTTATCATGAAACTTTGACATGTTGACCATCCACGTGGTGACGTGGAGAGGAACTTTAGACGAACATTGGGCTGCTGTGGACATGGGGAAATAATTTCGGGGCCCATATTTTAAAATTGTGAAATTCCTGGGCCCAAGACATCCTACCCCAGCCTGTCGCTCGAGATGCTGTTCATTGCAAAAACAAATTATAACAGGGTCAAATTAGAAATCTGTTACAGCATGTAACGAGCATTGATTTAGCTACTTTATTTATATTTTTCCTTCCCAAAACAAAATGGAGAAAGAGATTGAGGGAGACGAAGAGAGATGATGGAGAGTGGCCACAGAGAAAATATATATAAAAATATGGCAAATTCTTCTATGGACATAAGGACCTATTTGTAAAATGAACATATTTTTATTTTCAAAGTTCAAACAGTCGATCCGACCGTTCAACATTATCTCCATATTAAAATGTACTTGGAGGTCAAATTTTACATTTTTTTGAATTTTTTTACTATTTATTAAGTATTTTACAAAATTCAATGGTCTGAATTTGACTAATTTTTGTAAAATACTTAATAAATAGTTAAAAAAATTCAAAAAAATGTAAAATTTGACCTCCAAGTACATTTTAATATGGAGATAATGTTGAACGGTCGGATCGACTGTTTGAACTTTGAAAATGAAAATATGTTAATTTTACAAATAGGTCCTTGTGTCCATAGAAGCATCTCTCTTATATTTTTCCTTCCCAAAACAAAATGGAGAAAGAGAAAGAGATTGAGGGAGACGGAGAGAGATGATTTGGCTGCTCTTATTTCTGGAGGAGAAATTGCTTAAATGGTTGTACTTCTTACTTTCATGGTATTCAGATCTCTACACTTGAAAACTTTTTAATGTAAGTTGTGTTGTAGGATTCCGATGTTTTAAAAAGCATCATTCTAGGTTTTTAGTTCCTCCTTCAAGTCTCCCTATTCCATTGAGTTCTGATTTTGAGAATTCTTGTCAGTATTTAAGGGCATTTTTTTGTTAGACCTCCAGAAATGGAGTTGATCTGATTCAAGAATCCTTATCCAATTTTCATTTAGTGTAAGCTATTTGTCAGGGTTCATATGTATTCAAGAGTAGTTCTTTATGGTTTTAGGTTAGCTCCTCCTGCAATCTCTTATATTTTTGGAGCTCTTGATTCGAGATATTCTTATCAGTTATGACTTGTGAATCATTTTTTTTGTTAGACCTCTATTTAATAAATTAGTTTATTCTTGTGCATCTGGGATCATGATACGGTCGTCAAATTTATTTATCTTGGCAATTATCCTCTTTAAGTGCAATTATTTTATTTACATATAATTATTTGAGTCTCATCTGTAATCGTGTTAGTAATATTTTTTTCAATTTAGTCTGGGAACAATGAAAATGCAAGAGGAAAAAAAAATCCTCGTCCATTCTTTCCACATGCTGGTCATATAGGGGTGTAAACGGAGCGGATTCGGAGCAGATAATGCTCATACCAAATCCGTATCCGTTTTTCAATGAGCGGATACGGATACGGATACGGATAGTAAACGGATATCAAAATTCAAAACCAAATCCGTCTTAAACGGATACGGATACGGAGCGGATAATCCACGGATACGGATTCGAATACAGTTACGAAACGAATAATTGAGTCATATGAACTTTAAGTACAAATACTAAATTAAAAAATTAAAAACAATTAAGAAAAACAAAAGTAAATAAAAAAAGGTAAAGAAATAGAGAAGATATAAGAATGGAGAGGAGTTAGGGAATATTAACCGCTGAAAGTCAAGTTACAACGAAGCGGAGAAGTTAAAATTTCGGATCCGGATAGTGCGGATATCCGCTCCGTTTATACTTTCAAAGAATTATCCGTATCCGTATCCGCATCAAATTTTCCTATGCAAAAAATATCCGTATCCATATCCGTATCCGTAATATCCGTATCCGTTTAAATTCGGATACGGATAATAAGCGGATTTGGAGCGGATATTCGGACGGATATCCATATCCGTTTACACCCCTATGGTCATAGGTACTGATTTTTTTATTTTTTTTATATCCTTCCAGAATTGTGGAAGTTTAAAATGTAGAGACAAAATTGTGGATTTCCACTGGAACCCTCATGAACCTTGGACCCTTGCTAGCATCTCTCTTCCTCTCTCTATCTTTCTCAAACACACACACACACACACTACCCTCTCTATTATGCACACATGGAATTGTGTTCTCAATTTTGATACATCTATCTGATTGATGCACAGATTTGGCGCATAATGGACCAGTTATATAGGCCTCAAGAAGAGGTTGAAGCTGAGCTGAACCAACATAAAGAAAACCTGAAAACATGCATGTGGCCTGCGAGCCAAATCTAAAAAATCCTCTAAATAGTATTGTAATTTTAGTTAAAGATAGAAAGAAAACAGATGCTTTAGATTTTTTAGAAACAGTTGGGTTTTAGTTTTGAAGCATGACGCGTTTTTGTTGATCGGCCTCTGACAGTGTTTTACCATTTATTTGATAAATCTCCTAATTTTGTTATGGATTGATGAAGGGTTAGTCAAATTGGAAGGGTTGGGGTTTCTCCTAGTTTATGGCGTTATTCTTACTATCCGAGATTTTTCAGTTTTGATTATATTTCTTTGAATTTATTTTTTATTTCTATTAAAAAATGTTTGGGATCAAATCAGCTCAATCAGCTAAGTTATTGACACGTGATTTTAAAAAGGTGTCAATAAACTTATAAACAGGTGTTAATTTGTTGATTTTTCCCGGCCTCCAAATACTTCTGATGAGAGAATTAGGCCCATTTTGTTCTTATTTAGTTAATTAACTGTTTTAGATGTTTTTAGTTAATTAGGCCCATTTTGCTGCTCTGGTGTCAATACTCGGAAAAAAAAATCTGAGTTTGATATTAATAACAGGAGAATGTTCGAACAAGCCCTTCAAGGTAAAGGGTTACATTTATTTGCTTAGTCGACCGTTGTGACACTTCAGATTAGATCGCCAAAAGAAAGGAAACAAAAATATTAAAACAGAATCAGCTACAAACCTCAAACCTCAGTTTATTTAACGATACGCTTTTTTATAATTGACTTAACAACCATTCAAATAAGTTAGATTAATCCACACAAATATATATCAAATTATGCATACATATTTAACTAGCAATAGCACCTGGGTCTAAATTATCCTTAAAACAAGTCACACATAATTTACAAAGTTGGAATTCCTGCTTGCAAGCGATTCTCAACTTCTACAACACAAATCATACAGTTGAAATTCCTACTCGGAGGTGATAACTTCCACAAACACATATTTCTTTCACATTCCAACCTCAGACCCGCTATCCCGTTAAATATGTCATCATAATTCAATACCCAATACCAATATTTAAATCGACCATACAAATCGAAAACACAGATTATGGATAAATCTGGTTACCTGATAGCGAAACAGTTAGAATTTCAAATCGAATAGCAATCGATAGTTCAACATCACACGCGACGTAATCAGAATTCCGATCGAATAATAATATATAGATAGTAGAAGTTGAATAATCATAGTATTTAGTAAAATAATTTGAGGAATAATATATATGAGTGGGGTATTTTCTTTTTCTTTCGAGGGAGATGAGTAGCAAAGTTAATATTTCTTTGCTTTTCTACATTATTTACAAAATGCTGACGTATACTTTAATATTTAAATGCTTAATTAGATTCTTTTATTTTTTTTTAGTTTTTGATAGGGGGAGGGGGCGGGGATTGCGATTTAGTTGAAACTTATTAAAAGAAACAAAAACAGGATTTACAGTAATCGACTTTATTAGCGCTACAAATAATAACATTTAATTCCATTAATTAACGACGAATATGCGTTCACTCTTTGTCAAGTGCATCCTGGTTCAAATAATAAGGCCCAATATAGTCCAGCCCATCGCTCGAGATGGTGTTCACTGCAAAAACGAATTATAACAGGGTCAAATTAAAAATTGTTTTCATTTCATTTTCACTAGGCTTTTCTTGGAAGCTTCAACCTTGCTTCCATTTCTGGAAAGTAGTAATACGGACGGTGCTCCAGTTTACTATTTTCGGATGCGAATGCAGCGGATCTCAGGTAGTTAGTTTCTTGAAGAGAATCTGTTGTTATCAGTGTCTATTAATTTGTTACAACATGTCACGAGCATTTGATTTGATTTGTAGTGCGAGAAAGAGAAAGAGAAATGATGGAGGGGGGAGAGGGGGCAATTGCAGCATTAATGTGCAAAGACATGGTGTACAAGAAATGGAAATCTAATGTACGGTTTGTCTACGACTGCTTCACTAACCACAAACTCGTCTGGCCTTCTCTCTCGTGTCGGTACGTATGCTCATATATCCGATTTTAATTTTTCTTTTCCTTTCCTGTGTTTGTCAAGCTAGATTTATAGTTAGGGCTGTAAGCAATGCGTAGGTCGTTAGCTGTTTTGGTTCTCTGTTTTAGCAGCCCTTATTTCAAGAGTAGTTCTTTAGGGTTTAGGGTTTTAGCTCCTCCTGCTCGGAGCAGTGTCCTCATCCCAGCTCTATTTCATGCATGATGCATCTTAGATTAATGTTCTTTTCTACTTATACCCCTGTGTTTCCAGTATTTGGCACAACCTACTAACTTTTAGATTGTTTTATTCCCCTGATACATTACAAACATTTGTTCTTATGTAGGTGAAACAACAAGATTTTTGTTTCAAGCTTTTTCTTTTAGTCAGCAAATTACATAATGATATTACTGATTTTGTTGATAATAGATGGGGTTCACAGTTTGAGCAAGGAACGTACAAAAACCGTCAGCGTCTATATCTCGCTGAGCAGGAAAGAAGATCTCTGATTTATATTTTATATTTGAATAAATACTTTCTCTGATTCAAACTTGTTTAAACTTTTGTTCATTTGTTATTATCATTATTGTTGTTGTTCTTTTCATTTCTTTTAGACTGATGGCTCTGTCCCAAATACTCTGATAATCACAAATTGTGATGTTGTGAAACCAGGAGTTGCAATTGCTGATGATATTTCTCAGGTAAATTGCAAATATTTATCTTTCCTATTCTCACATATTGTGTTACCACATCTATACTAGTATTTGGCCCATGCTACACAACTTTTAGATTTACTTTGTCGTTAAAATTTCCCCTTAGTTCAATGAAGAAGCACAATCTCCATTTGTGGAGAGATACAAGACTCTATTACATCCGGGGGAGGTATCTAACAAAAAACCTCACTCTTTTCATAAGAAAAATATGTTTTTAAATCTTTCACTCTGATTAAATTAAAAACTAATTTGTTGTAATGTACAGGTCAACAGAATTAGAGAGCTACCTCAAAACAGTAATATAGTGGCCACACATACTGACAGTCCTGATGTATGTATGACATCTCTTTTTATTATAGTTGTAGCAACCTAAGACTGTTTATATATCTATTGAAATCGTAATTTGATTTTAGGTGTTTATATGGGACTTGGAGGCTCAGCCAAATCGAGATCCTGTCAATGGAGCTGCCGAGTCTTGTCCTGATCTGGTCTGTTGTCGCATTTTAAGTGTTCATAACCATGGGATATTTATTTGCAATGATTTTTAACCCAACATATATAAAAATATTTCTTTTGCATGTAGATACTGACAGGCCACAGAGAAAATGCCGAGTTTGCACTCGCCATGTGTCCTACTGAACCGTTTGTACTTTCTGGAGGTCTATGCATTTTTTGAATTGAAAATTTAAAACTCATACTTATTCAAAAATGTGAAAAGTTCTGTAAAATTGCAGGGCAGGATAAGTCTGTTGTACTGTGGAGCATACACGACTATATCACTTCTCTGGGATTGACTGAGTCGGGAAGTAGTTCAGATATCACAAAACACAGCCCTAAATTAGGTTCTCGCGGGGTATTTGAAGGCCATGATGCAACTGTTGAAGATGTTCAGTTCTGCCCCTCTAGGTACTTGAGTAATTAAATAATCTTCAGGGGCTTTGGTGAAGACTGAAACAAATATTAATTATTTCATTTTCTTTTCCTTTATGGTGGTTTAGTGCACAGGAGTTCTGTAGTGTCGGTGACGATTCTTGCCTCATTCTCTGGGATGTTCGCTCTGGAAATTCTCCTGTTGTTAAAGTCTCTCTCTCTCTCTTTCTCGCTCTTTTGCTCTGGAAAAGCCTTTACACGACGCGATTCTTGCTTTATTAAGTATGATGATTTTAGTTATATCTTCAATGACGGTCACTATTAAGTGATGGCATGTTGTATAACTTTGATTTCCATGATTACTATGGAATATTTCTGAACTATTTTGAAATTTTGAATTTTGTTAGGTTGAGAAAGCACATGATGACGATCTTCACTGTGTAGACTGGAATGCACAAGATGTGAACCTTATTCTCACTGGGTAGGTTAGCTGACTCTTCTCTGAACTAAATGTGAACCTGAATTGTATTTATTTCTCGGCTTGTTCTTTTGTTTTAGATCTGCCGATAAAACTGTGCGTTTGTTTGATCGCCGTAAGCTGACTGATGGTGGGGTCGCGTCACCAATTCGCAAGTTTGAAGGCCACATGGGTCCTCTTTTCTCCATCCAGGCATAATTAAATTGTTACTCACCTAATGTTTATTTTGTTGGATTGTATTTGTTACAAATTGCACATGCAATATTTTCACTTTTGGAAGAAAACTCCCAGTCATTCTCACTTTGCAACTGACCCAAAAGTTTGTGATGTATTTAAAAAATAAAATTAGACTGTTCCATTGAAATATTGTGTTAAATGTTGCCAGTTTTGTTCTGGAAATCATTTTACAAAGATGATTTGCATGTATTTAGGTACGATAAAAAATCAGGGAATTGAATCCCTGTTGTTAACATTTGTTTGAATATTTTTATATGTTATTTGCAAATGACTGAAAAAGCTATTCGATTATAATTGTAGCAATGAAAATGTAAAGATCAGATACCTTTTTTATCTTAAGTTTAAGAACATTTTTTTTATCTAATATAGTGGTGTCCGGACAAAGCATCTGTATTTGCTAGTGCTGCTGATGATGGCTTCTTGAACATCTGGGATCATGATACGGTCGTCAAATTTATTTATCTTGGCAATTGTCCTGTTTAACTGCAATTGTTTTATTTATATATCATTATTTGAGTTTCAGCTTTAATCATGTTATTAATATATTTTTTTAATTTAGGTTGGGATCAATGAAAATGCAAGAGGAAATAAAAATCCCAGTCTATTCTTTCCACATGGTGGTCATAGGTATTGGTATTTTTTTTTTATATCCTTCCAGAATTGTGGAAGTTTAACCAAACTATACCTTTCATAAAATCATTGTATATATTAGTTGGGGTGGTTTAAATTGGGCACAACTAATATAGACATATTATACTTTTCCGAAAATGTTATATTGGAATGTCATGAACATTTTTTTGGGATAAAATGTAGAGACAGAATTATGGATTTCCACTGGAACCCTGCTGAACCTTGGACCCTTGCTAGCATATCTCATGATGTCACCAGTCCTTATGGTGGCGGTACCTTACAGGCAACTCTCTCTCTCTCTCTCTCTCAAACACACACATTACCCTCTCACTTACGCACACACACTACCGGTCTGCCACACATACATGCACACAGAATTGTGTTCTCAATTTTGATACATCTATCTGACTGATGCACAGATTTGGCGCATGAGGGGCCAGTTATATAGGCCTGAAGAAGAGATTGAAGCCGAGCTGATCCAACATAAGGAAAACATGAAAACATTTGGCTTGCGAGCCAAATCTAAAAAATCTAAAAAAAAATCTAAACATTCCTCTAAATAGTATTCATATTTTCGTTTAAAAGAAAAAGACCGATGCTTTAGATTTTTTAGAAATTGATGGGTTTTAGTTTAAAGCTAGTGACAGTGTTCTACCATCTATTATTCTGCATGGTAAAGAACCTTTTACATACTTTGACATAAACACTTGCTAAAATTCAAATCTTATCTCGTTTTGGGTTTGTTGGATCTTCTTATACTGTTTATTTATTGCTAATTTTTTTTTTGGAACATTATTTGCTTTATATGGTACTGCTTTGTGATAAATCTCCTAATTTTGTTATGGATGGATGAAGGGTTTGGGGTTTTGATTTGTTGTGGCAGTGATTTGCTGTAGCCCTCTATTTTGATTTGCTTGGATTAATGAATGTCTTAAACTTTCTGGTACAATTCATGTTTGTACCAGAATTTTAATTAGATCGTGCAATTTTCCTCAATTTTATATTATTTGCTGATACTGTCCAAGTGTGTTGAATGTGTTTAATTATGTTATTTTGCTGAAGCTGCAGTTGTTGAATCAAGTAACAATTTGTCCAGAACGCTTTGAGGATGCAGAAGGTCAAACTCCATGTGATGAATTGCACTTGTTAGCTAGATAAATATACTTTGCATATTTCGTTTTAAAATTGGTTGAAAGAACTTTAGTAATCTTATCTATTTTAGTTTGTAATTACAGGGGCGGATCTAATTATTTGGCCAATTAAAATTTTCTAGTACCACCTCAGTTTGTAAGAACTAAGAACTAAGAACTGCACTTTGTTGTTGTTCGGAAATGTACCTGTTTTGAATTTAGTTGTGCATATATTCTTGTAAGAATCTGTTTTGAATGTCTTACATGTTTCGAATCATCCAACATTAATGGGATATGTGAATTATTTGGCATAGGTTATATGAATCATCCATCAACAATTGATACCAACATGTATACTGACCCTCCCCCCATCGAGGACGGATTTAGAAAATTTAGATAGAGAGGTTAAAATTTAAAATGTATAATATATGACTAGAACTTGAATCAAAGTCTTCATAATAACAAATTAAAATTTTATGATAATTTATGAGAGAGCTGAACTATATAAAAACTTTTAAGTAAAATAAAAATACAATTAACTTAACTAGTTCTACTATATATATATATATATATATATATATATATATATATATATATATATATAGAATTTTGCTATTGTACTTCATGAAGTAAAACCAATATTTTACTTCACGCTCATATTTCCATTTTCAAAATCCAAAACGTCGATCCGACCGTTCAAGTTGTTCTCCATATTGAAATGTGCTTGGAGACCAAATTTTACATTTTTTGGAATTTTTTTACTATTTATTAAGCCACTTTGAAAATCGTTTATCCATTGGTCCAGAATTTTTTACTATTCACAATGGATCAGCGATTTTCAAAGTGGCTTAATAAATAGTAAAAAAATTCCAAAAAATGTAAAATTTGGTCTCCAAGCACATTTCAATATGGAGAACAACTTGAACGGTTCGGATCGACTATTTGGATTTTGGAAATGGGAGTATGAGCGTGAAGTAAAACTTCGTTTTACTTCGCGAAGTACAATAGCCCTACTCTATATATATATATATATATATATAGAGAGAGAGAGAGAGAATGGCTAAGTTCTAAATATTTTTTCCATGGCCATGGAAACGATTCGGTTCTCCAATTTTTAAAGTTCAAACAACAAATCCAAAACGTTAGATGTTCAATCTATATTAAAATGTGCTTGGAGACCAAATTTTACTTAATTAATGCAATGTCTTGTACTTAATTAATGCAATGTCACAATGTTCAATGAAAATTGACAGACAATGAAATTGACAGACAATGTCACAATGTTCAATGACTAGACAATGAAATGACTTTTACCATGACCTTTTACCAAATTTTACTAAACAATTATTCCTTCACAATATTCAATGAGCTGGTACATAGTGATCACAATATTCAATGAGCTGGTACATAGTGATCTGACTTTTACTAACTTTTACCAAATTTACTATCGGACTGTACAGTTGTAGTACTCTCCCAAATCTGATATCATAGATATCAGCCAGCACCGCGCGCCTAGAGGTGATGTCTTTTTCTTTGACCAGAAAAAGAAACCAACACACACCTCTCCCCTGCAGACCCTTCTCTTTAAGTTCTCTCTCCCCTGTTGCCCTCCTTTCCCACAATAGAAAAAGATAAAACCAACACTCACTCTCCCCTGTTGCCCTCCTTTCTTCTCTCCTCAAACAATGGAAGAGATCTCAGCCACCAACAGTACAACTCCTACGCCTTTGAGGCTGAAACCAAATGCACTAGTTGCATCTCCTACGCCTTTGAGCGTTGCAATACCACTTGCATACAGTACAACTCCTGTAGCTGCATCTGCCAGCTGTAAAGAGGCCTCTTCTTCTTCCTTCCCTTTCCAGCTCGTGCCTAGTGAGGTCGAAGCCATCAAGGCTAAGATCATATCTCATCCGCACTATCCTTCTCTAGTTGCTGCGTACATAGATTGCCAAAAGGCATATACCTTCTTTCTTTTATACATAAGTTGCCAACTTTGATCACAGCAGTACAATACGATAATTCGTTCTATTTCTAAAAACTTGGAAAGACGGTTTTTGATTAATGCTAAAATGTCTAGCATCAGTGCTATTTTTATATTTTGTAACTTATTTCTACAAAACCAGAGAAGTAGGCGTTTTCTTTTTATATTTTGTAACTTATTTCTACAATTTAGTGCACTTGATCTTCATATCATATTCTAGACTTTTTTACCGTTTGCCTTCAACATTATTCATTCCCCCAAAACTATTTCGGTGCCTTTTTTATTTTTTATTTTTTATTTTGTCGACATTCTTTCAGCGTTAAAGACTTACCTATATATTTGTCAATATGATTTGTGGCCGAGTTTGTACTTATTTTTTAATATATGTACTCGTTACAATTATATCATATAGTGACAGGTGATATTATCTGTATATATTCTTCCAATATTTTTTGTACACCCTAAAAGAGAACTATTATTCTCCTTCATATTGCACCCGTTCCACCTCATTGCAATTTCTTTAATTATTTTGGTTAATTATAAAATATTTTGTGCACTATCTCCTCCGATGATAACTATACTAGATGCATGCCTCGCGTTGCTTCGGCAGCGGTTGAGGCAGATGAAGAAGCACATAAATGATTATAAAAACAAACTATATAGATCAATAATTGATACAGTGCCAAGGTAGAACAAAAACTATATTTGGAATGATTTGTAAAGGGGCGTAACAAAAACTATCTTTTTGTAACTATACTGTGAAATACATTTTTTTTTCAGCTTTTTAACAAAATGATTAATAGCATTATCTCTGTGGAGACGCTAAATAAAATAATATTTACAATCAACAATATATGTGAATTGTTTGTAGGAGCTGACGCTTCTACTCATTCCTTTCTTTTTCTTTGCTGTCTTCACTATTGTAGAATATATGAGAAAGTGCGTCAGTTTGTTTTGAAATGTGGGCAATGAAGTTTAGATATCTAATTTGATGCTAAGAAAAACACACATAGCATGTAAACAATAGTCTGTGTTCTAGTATAACATTGTAGGTAAACAATTGTAATTGTATTCTAACAAATATTAGACGATTGTCTACAGGTTTAGCATTTCCAAATGATTTTTCTTGCTTTACAAATGTTATTACAGACCATAAATTTTAGGGAACTGCACATATAGAGCTTTTTAGTTTGTTCCTTGTATTTGTCAACAATAGGTCAACTTCCAACTCCATATTGTTAACCAGTGACATTAGATTGGGCATTTTTACATTCGGGCATTAATAATTCAGAATAATTAAATTTGTACTTTATCTATTTTTGCACCAACTAACTATAGTCTAATAATGGCTCTAAAAAGATATTCTAAAGAAGATGAAATATTTTATAACAGTCTAGAAAAAAGGAAAAGAAAAAGTTCAAACCAATAATGTCACAACGTCCTGAAGAATAAGCAAATTTCCTTCACCCATATTTGCAATAACCCGATCCACCTTCATCAATTTGTCAAAAATGCAATACTCAAAATATGAACTCTTTGTTAATTTAAATTCACAAAAATTAATTTACATTTATCATAATTGAATGTGTATACATGACCATTATACATTTATTCATTGTGGTTTCCCTATCTTTTAAATGCTCCTACAATCATATGCATGCGTAAAAGCAAAAAATGATTTGTCATAATTAAACTTGTGTAGATAAGCATCCTATATTTATCTGCTATAGTTGGGTTATTTTTTTAAACACTATTGCAGTCATATCTATATATCATCTGCACATTTATTGAAATAGTAAAGGTATAAGAAAATGAATAACTTACTTTGGACATAAAAAGCGACGCACACAACTAAGAACAGCTGAGTCAGTGATGAAAGGTATTGTTCAGCCTCAGTAATGGTAATTTGGACAAATCACAAACAAAGGACCTAAAAATGCAGAAAAGACATAAGTTTAGTTGTCATCCAGTTTAGAGAACACAATGATTTATTTGAAGCACACAAAGTACTTGTACAATGCCTTGTGGTCTCATACGTGTCATCTGATTTGTATTCTTACTATACATAATGGTACTAATTGCATAATATAATCGTTGAAAGCAGGACATTTTTTCTTCTTTGCTCAACATTTATGCAATGGGTAAATGACATCCAAAGCTAATCTAGCAAAATTGTTACACCCATGGACCAGTCTTCTAAATTAATATCTATAGATGCTATGTTGAGGGGGTTCTCGACTTATGTGATGATCGAACATAAATTATTGGAAGACAGTTCCTATATCTTCTCCATTGTCTGAAACTCACAAACAAAATCAAATCAAATACAAAGTACGAACAATGAATAAACATGAGATCAGTGATAAAAATAAAAGGCGAATACAAAATTTAGCTCGCACTGCAGATTAGATTCTTTACGGCAAGATAATAAGATCAAAGGACACATATTTCCAAGAGTTCCTGCTGGCTACCTGGATTTTTGCTAGAGTTATCCATAAAATATTAGAAGCTACTATAAACCCTGAATTGAGTGTCTACCATTTTACAAATGTGCCTTGTCCTAAAGTTTAACCCTTATATAGCATGCAATGTATGAATCAAAGGCTACATAGAGAGAGAGAGAGAGAGAGAGAGAAGGCGCCAGTACCAAGTATTTAGAAAAAAACAAAGAGAGAGAGAGAGAGAAGGCAAGAGAGGAGATTGATGACTGCTTGAAGCCGATTTGTTAGACGTGTTGTTAGCGGTTGTGATGCTAGATGTTGATGTGTTGTTAAGATTTGTTATTTTTTATTTTATTATGGATGATGTTGTGATGTGGAATGATGGATGTAATTTTATTTTTATTTAATGAAATACTATAGTTCACCTTGGCCTTTTTGCTCGAACTCTTTGCTTCATACTTCTTGACCATATCAACCTCCACAGGCTTCTCAACCTATTTTTTCTTTGTTTGGCCTCCTTTGATTTCTTTGTTGTCTCCTTTTGAATTTTTGTATTTGCAATCCAACTGCATTTCCTGATTTGACCATATGGAAAAAAACATATAGTTAGAGGAATGCTGTAAACTAAATTGAAATTATACTGGTTCTTAGGATTTTTATGCATTTAAGCTATATTTACTAACCCTTAGCTTATATTGGACCTCAGCATGCTGGTCGAAGTACCTGACCATCCATGTAATTGCACTTGCAGTAGTTACTTGTCTTGTAAGTGTATTCTAGATATACAAATATAAACTTTATTTTCAACTCCTTAGTCTTGAATGGAGATAATATGTGAAAATAATCAAGAGTGTAAAAAGTAGATGTTGTTAAATAAAGGTCACAATAAGTGTGAAAATGTTATCCAAAATATGTTTATCATTGAGCAGTTCTCTGTCCCTTTGATAGATTCATCTGTTGAAAGAAGAAATTGCAAGAAGTTCCCTCTTATTTTTGGAGCATTTTCTCCTTAGAGCTCTAATCGAGCGAACCATACATATAGTTATGCATATCATAATTGATTATTTGATTGCCAGTTTCTTGTTTACACTGGTATAGACAAGTACCTGTAGCCTTGCCTTGTCATCTCCAGTGGTATCATTCATAGCTCAAGTAAATTACACATTTTGTTTTTCAAGGTCTATGTAGGAGCATTATAGACAGTTGCCATTTTTGTAAGAGGTTGTGCATGATGTTTCTCATCTATGCGTTTATGTATCGTATTATTTGTGTAAGTGCATCTGTGATCTGTATGATGCAAAAGGTATATTGAATTGCCAAGAAATCATTAGATGACATAAATATACCTCAAGTCCTTCATAGAATTGGAAATTGTAAAGAAAAATACAACATAGCTTTAGTTATGAGAAAAGTGTTGTGCCGGAGCCTCTTCAGTTCTTTTTTTCCATTTAAACTCATTATCATTTTGCATATCCCATCTGCTTGTCCTCCTTCGTCTCCGCCGCCAACTTGGCATCGACCTTGAATGCCTCCCCAGTCCAAAAAATTGCAAAAATATGTTTACCTTTACTGTGCTATTTTGAAATAAATTCAAAAAAATGCTTGGTATTTTCATGTGTCTATGTATGTGTGATGTCAGGTCCAAAATATGGTACTTTTGAAAATTAAAATATGTCTGTAACATTATGTTCATTATATTATACATAATATGTATGTGTCTATGTACTATGTATAGCAATATCTAAGTGTAATAAAAAATTTCGAAAATACATATTCAAAAATATGCCTGTGATATACATGTAGGGTTTTGAGGCTACCCAAAGCCATTAGGCTTAAGCTGCGGAAAGACCGTAAAACAAAAATTTTACTTCTAACTTAAGCCAAAAGGATTGAAGTGGTATGTCGGATAATCTACCGAGAGTTACATACCTGTTCAATCCTTTTCTTAGATTAAAAACCGTAAGTAAAACTTTACTAATCAGATCATAGATTAAGTAGTATGTCGGATAATAACCGAGAGTTACATACCAGATTAATCCTGTATAGACCCAAAATAGTAAAACCGTATTTACTTGTATTTTAATCAGTTTATAGATCTACTCCTTTGATTGATTTCTAAAAGATTAAATCTATTTAACAATTAAATAGATTAATATAACATTTCTTTACCTTGCTTCCAAATTCAAATTGGAATGCAGTCTGACCCGACTGTCTGACCCGGTTAAGCAAGCACCAAAATTATAGTGCCTCTATCGGTTATCCACCAGGACTGATCGAGAGAGCGGTTTATTTCTTTTACCAGAAATACCGTAAACCGCGAAATCTGACAAAAACACTATTCACGAGAAAAAGCAAATAATAATTACGACTCTCGTAAAATATTATTTCTAAAACCCGTACTCTGATTAGAACGAATATGAGAAAAGAGAGAATTATCGTTCGATCGGATCGAATCGTATTCAGGAATTTGAATTAAATCTCTCTCCAACTATGATCACATATTTATATGATTTGTTCAACCGCCATTTCAATTTTTGTATATATATAATCATTCAAAAAATTGAGTCGGCAAAACTAAGTCGGCAAAATTAACGGCCAAATGTAATCGGCAACAATTTAGCAAAATGAAATTACCATTTTGCCCTTGGCCCATTAAGGCTTGATTAATTTTGGACTTTTTGATTTTGGGCCTTTAATCTTTAATTAGTGATTTATTATTAATGGGTTTCAAGCCCAAAATATAAATCCAATAATTAAATATTCTAAGTCCAAATCAAATATATATTTTCTCGATTGTTCGTTCGGTAACTTTTATGCAACGTGTCAAACACGTTCATAAATTAACCAATGTTTCTGCTTGTCATTTAAATGACATTTATAATTTAATTATATCATATATAATTAATTTTATCCATCTTATTATTAATTATAATCATTATAATTAATCAACAAGATTCTCCGACTAGCTCCTATATGGTGTGACCCAATAGGATCTGTGTTATGTTGGCAAATAGAATTAAAACTATTTTAACTTCTATTTATCATAGGTGGCACCTGGCAAGTACATTATGACACCAATTACACAGATGATGCTGTACCGTACAATATCATGATCCAGTAAACGATTTACTTCGTGTTAATTCTTTTGTCTCATAGCTATCAGATTAGTTTCAAGGTATGTGTGTGTCATCCTTGCAAACTTAATCTTTTCTTGATCCTGAATAGATTATCAAATATGTTTACTCTTGTAATCATACTGGATCCAGATAATCATATTCTATCAAGGGGCCCAGTGATGCTATAGCTCGTATTGAGATACGAGGGACAATAGTACTTTTGATAAACCATCTTTTCCTCCGCATAAGCTATGTATACCGAAGAACTATCCTTATAACTACTTTTTACGGATAGCGTTAGATAGCAATCACACATATACATTTCTTATGTAGGAAAAATGAATATCTCATACTTTAGAACTTAACACTAAAATGAAAACATTAATGACACAAGCACAATTCCATTTAATGTTTCATTTGGGGTCTGTCAAATATCATGTTCTCTAACATGTATCTGTGTGATTAAAATGACAACTCTTTGTCTATGGTTTGTAAAACTTAACCATCATTTAATCCACACACTAACCTTATCGCGGTAATTAGTGTTCCTGCTAATTACCTTGGTTAGAGACTTTTTAAGAGTATTATCATCTATATTATGAAGTTTCACAATTCCAGTCATGAACTCGAAATGATTCATAAATTCAATAATACTCAAGGTAACAAAATGATTAAACACAAAATGATTAATCATTCAATTCATGAACAAAATATATATGATACATTTATTGTTTTATTGACTTCTAGATTATTACACTAACAATCTCCCACTTAAGCTAGGAGCCAATCATCGTAGGCCCTACTTTATACAAGTCTCTTTATTCTAAAAGATCTCATAGATCTCAAGAAAATCTCACAGCCTATCTCCTATGTGTCTTAAGTACATAGAAGCAGTATGCATCCGATGCATGGCTTGAGTAAGAGGTTCTCGTGAGTGGATCAGCTGTGTTGCTGATTGTGTCAATTTTGCAAATCTTTACTTCACCTTTATATTAATTATATCTTTTATAATTAATTATAACCATCTTATTATTTTAACGATCTCTCGTTTTTAGGTGATAATGTCGTAGAACACGTTTGGATCTCGAGTGCGATCTCGGTTCCTTGGCCTGAGCTATAGCTCTATTGTTGTCTCAATAGAGGTCCACAGAGCCTTTGAACACTTGGAACCACTCCTAGTTCGCTAAGGAACTTTTGATCCAGAAACTCTCTTAGTAGCATTCCTATGCTCCAAGCCTGGATTAGCCTGATATCTACTCGTCATACTCAAAGCGTACGAGATATCAGGGCGAGTGCACAACATGGCGTACATGATAGAGCCAATAGCCGAAGCGTATGGCACTCTACTCATTGCGCTTTGCTCATCAGTTGTCTAAGGACACTGAGTCTTGCTAAGCTGTACACCATGACTCATTGGCAGGAATCCCTTTTTAGAATCCTGCATGCTGAACCGATTCAGCACTTTGTCAATGTATGTGCTTTGACTCAATCCTATGAGTCTTTTCGATCTATCTCTATAGATCTTGATGCCTAATATATAGACTGCCTCGCCCAAGTCTTTCATCGAGAACACTTTCTTTAATGAAGACTTGGCTTGTTGCAATAACGGAATATCGTTTTCCATCAGGAGTATGTCGTCTACATATAAGATTAGAAAGGCGATGGCACTCCCACTAGTTTTTCTGTATACACAAGGTTCTTCTTCGCATCTGACGAAGTCAAACTTTTTGACTTCCTCGTCAAATCGAAGATTCCAACTCCTTGATGCTTGCTTCAATCCATAAATGAATTTAATAAGCTTGCACACCTTTCCAGCATTCTTTGGATCTTCAAAACCCTTGGGCTGTATCATATACACGTCCTCTTCTAAATTTCCATTTAAGAAGGCGGTTTTGACATCCATTTGCCATATTTCATAATCATGAAATGCGGCAATTGCTAGGAGCATCCGAATTGACTTAAACATAGCCACGGGCGAAAAAGTTTCATCATAATCTACACCGAGAATTTGTTTGAAACCTTTCGCTACTAGCCGTGCTTTGTATATAGTCATATTACCATCCATGTCTGTTTTCCTTTTGAAAACCCACTTGTTATCTATGGGTTTTACCCCATCAAGTGGTACAACTAGGTTCCAGACCGTGTTGTCATACATGGATTGTATTTCGGATCTCATGGCCTCCAGCCATTTTTCGGAGTCGGGTCTATCCATTGCTTCCGCATAGGTCAGTGGATCTTCAGTGTCAAACACTGAAATCTCGTGTAGTCCCATGTACCTTTCAGGTGCATGGACTATCCTTGCTGACCTACGTAGCACTTGTTCTTCTGGCTGTTGAACTTCATCCACAACTGTTTGTGGGTTCAGTTCTACTTCAACTTGAGTCGAAGTATCTGAGCTCGGGACTAGAACCTCTTCCACAACTACTTGTGGATTTGGTTCTTCCAGATGCTCATCAGCTGAAGTAACAAGTGGTGGGTTTATCTGATCTTGTTCAGATATTATATTGTGTGATGTATCTTGAACTTCTTCAAGTATTACATTACTCCCACTACTTCCTCTTGTAAGAAAATTTTTCTCCAAGAATATACCATTACGAGCAACAACTATTTTGTTCTCGGATTGGTAATAGAAGTAATATCCTCTCGTTTCCTTAGGATACCCTACGAAAAAGCATTTATCAGATTTAGGACCAAGTTTGTCAGATGTCAGGCGTTTGACAAATACTTCGCAACCCCAAATTTTAAGAAAAGATATGTTTGGAACTCTTCCAAACCATAACTCGTACGGAGTCTTTTCTACTGATTTAGATGGAACCCTATTTATCGTTAGTGCAGCAGTTTCTAGTGCGTGGCCCCAAAACGATTTTGGTAGAGTGGCGTTACTCATCATGGAACGAACCATGTCTAACAGAGTTCGATTCCTTCTCTCAGAAACACCGTTCCATTGTGGTGTCCCTGGAGGCGTGAGTTGTGAGACTATCCCACATTCCTTTAAGTACGTTTTAAACTCATAACTTAAGTATTCGCCTCCACGATCTGATCGTAAGGCTTTAATACTTTTATTCAGTTGATTTTCTACTTCAGCCTTGAATTCCTTGAATTTTTCAAAAGATTCAGACTTATGTCTCATCAGGTAGACATAACCATATCTACTGTAATCATCAGTAAAAGTGATAAAGTAGTAATAACCGTTTCTTGTACAAGTACTCATAGATCCACATACATCGGTATGTATTAGACCTAATAAGTCACTTGCCCTTTCTCCCTTTTTAGAAAAAAGCGCTTTGGTCATTTTTCCTCGTAAACAGGATTCGCATGTGTTAATTGATTCAAAATCAAATTTACCAAGAAGTCCTACTTCTTGTAATTTCTTAATGCGTTTCTCGTTTATATGACCAAGACGACAATGCCACATGTAAGTCGTACTTTCATGAGATGTTTTGAGTCGTTTGTTATTATTAATGTTAAACACAGGTTTATCCATTTCCAGCATATAAAGACCATTTATCATATAAGATGATCCATAATATAATTCATTTTTATAAATAGAACAACGCTTGTCTTTTATAACAAATGAAAAACCATTCATCTCTAAACATGAGATTGATATGATATTTCTGGAAATGCTAGGAACAAAATAAACATTTTCCAGTTCCATTACAAGCCCGCTGGGCAAACACAACTCTATACTACCGACTGTAATGGCTGCAACACTTGCTCCATTTCCAACTCGGAGTTGTACTTCCCTATTGCTAAGTTTCCTTCTATTCTTTAATGCCTGCATATTTGAACAAATATGAGCACATGATCCAGTATCTAATACCCAATCATTAATAGAGGTAGCAACATTAACTTCAATAACATAAATACCTGAGGTTGAAGCCTTGGAGACCTTTCCAGACTTTACATCCTCCAGATACTTGGGGCAGTTTCTCTTCCAATGACCTTTGCTATTACAATAATAACAGTCAGAGGAAGCAGAGACCTTTATCTTGGGAGCGTTCTGTTTAGGAACCTGCTTCCCTTTGCCCTTGTACTTCGGACCACTTTCTTCTTTGCCTTATTGATCTTTTTCTTACCCGCTTGGATCATGAGAACAGAAGAACTTTTCTTCATGTCTCCATCTGCGATCCTAAGCATCCCTTGCAGCTCCTGTAAGCTCCTTTCCATCCCTAGCATGTGGAAGTTCATGATAAACCCCGAAAAGCTGGGTGGAAGCGAGTTCAGGATAATATCCGTAGCAAACTCTTTGCTCAACGGACTATTAAGCTTATGCAGCTGCTCAATATCACTCGTCATACGGAGCATATGAGTGCCCATAGAGCCGCTCTCGGCCAACTTGTGGCCTAGGAGGGACTTGGTTACCTTGAATCTCTCCACACGTGCCTGCTCTTGAAACATGTTCTTAAGCTGGACACACATGTCGTTGGATTTGGTATCCATGAATCGCCTCTGCAATTCAGGACCCATAATCCCAACTATGAGACCCTGTACATCAAGCTCATCTTCCTTGTGCTTGTTGTACACCGTGAGCTCATCAGCAGTAGCACCTGCTTTGAGCTCATCAGGGTAAGGTGTATTTAAGACATATTCCTTTTTCTCGCGCCTTAGTACGATCGTGAGAGCACGGAACCAATCAGTAAAATTAGTCCCGTCTCCTTTCAGCTTTTCTTTCTCGAGCAGGGAGCGCAACGAGAATGACGTTTCTTTAGACATGTTCTACAATGTTAAATGTAAAGATTTTAGCTTTGTTCATGTAATGTTTTATTTTTAATAATAAAACTCCCACTGCAAATCTGTTCTATTCCCATTTTGCAGAAGGACCAAGATCCCTATCTTTCATTAATAGACAAGTCGATTAAGAAGCTTGCCTATTAATTATTTTTAGGTAAGCAACTCTTTGCTAATCATATCTCTATATGACTCTTGGTTTCGTTAAACATCGTATGTTTTAACGAAGACTTTGCCCCGAGCCCAAAACGATTTTGGAAATCACCGGTAAGTAACCTCACTCTATTTGGTTTGTTATGTCGAACATAACCCTCGACCACCAAAGGTAAAAGGCGACGTCTGCTGAGCAGTCCGTCAACCAATGAACAATGGTTTGAGAAGGATAGAGTAGGAAGGGCATACTACTTAATTAGATGGGTTTGTTTTAAGCTTTAAACCTTGTAAGCAACCTTTAAAAGAGGTCTTGCCAGAAAGACAACCGAAGGTATCCACTTCCAGTCTTCCTTTGACTAAGACACTCTTTCACATGCTTGACTTTGTTTTAAGCATGTTTATCTCGTAAATCTGGTTTTAGACAGTCTTACGGATACGTGAAAAGAGTCTGCCAGAAAGACAACCGAAGGTATCCACTTCCAGTCTTTCTTTGACTAACGGCTAATTTTACGGTTCCTTGAAAGCGATAAATCTAATTTATGCATTTCATATCAAAGCAATAAATCCTATTTATTTATATACGTGACCAAGTTACGTATACAACTTATCAGTTCCTAATTCTTTATTTTGCAGCTATGCTCAGTTCTTTAGTTATACCGTTTGAAAGCATATAAACAGTTTATATGTTTTTAAAGCAGATATTCTTTTTGGCATGTAAAGCAATTTGGTAATGTGACAAAGTTCCTTTTGGGCCAGCCATTAGGACACGAAAAGGGGCTCCCAGGAAAGACCGGGGTCACGAGGACCGCTTTAGATTCGGTCGTTCCTAGACAGAACCATCTCTTTTACGGTGTGGAAATGACAGCTCTTACTCAGGTACTTTATTGCTTCATCACATTCTTCGATGAACTTTACAAAACCAAAGGTTTTCGAAAAGGCGAAAGAATTACATTTTGCCATGCTTCGACAGTAGTAAAGCAATTTGGTAACGTGACAAAGTCCCCTTTGGGCCAGTTTATCAGGACACGTAAAAGGAATAGGATTGGCCAGAAAGAAAACCGTTTTTCTTCTTTGACTCAACCTTTTCTCTTTTACGGTGGAGATAAACAGTTCTTACTTGGGTACTCTATTGCTTTATCACATTCTTAGATGAACTTTACCACAATCGAAAGTTTTTGAAAATGAAAACATAAAGAAAACATTAAAGAAAGCTTAAATCTAATTTAACTTTCTCAGTCGGAAAACCGAACCAAGAAAATCTCATTTCTAATCGGTTTTGGACTTAACCTGCAAATCTAAGAATTAAACCGATACGCGATATATGCAAACAATTTGCATAAGTTATAACTTTTAGAAAATCAATCAGCAGGAGAGCCTTGCGCTCTGATACCACTGTAGGGTTTTGAGGCTACCCAAAGCCATTAGGCTTAAGCTGCGGAAAGACCGTAAAACAAAAATTTTACTTCTAACTTAAGCCAAAAGGATTGAAGTGGTATGTCGGATAATCTACCGAGAGTTACATACCTGTTCAATCCTTTTCTTAGATTAAAAACCGTAAGTAAAACTTTACTAATCAGATCATAGATTAAGTAGTATGTCGGATAATAACCGAGAGTTACATACCAGATTAATCCTGTATAGACCCAAAATAGTAAAACCGTATTTACTTGTATTTTAATCAGTTTATAGATCTACTCCTTTGATTGATTTCTAAAAGATTAAATCTATTTAACAATTAAATAGATTAATATAACATTTCTTTACCTTGCTTCCAAATTCAAATTAGAATGCAGTCTGACCCGACTGTCTGACCCGGTTAAGCAAGCACCAAAATTATAGTGCCTCTATCGGTTATCCACCAGGACTGATCGAGAGAGCGGTTTATTTCTTTTACCAGAAATACCGTAAACCGCGAAATCTGACAAAAACACTATTCACGAGAAAAAGCAAATAATAATTACGACTCTCGTAAAATATTATTTCTAAAACCCGTACTCTGATTAGAACGAATCTGAGAAAAGAGAGAATTATCGTTCGATCGGATCGAATCGTATTCAGGAATTTGAATGAAATCTCTCTCCAACTATGATCACATATTTATATGATTTGTTCAACCGCCATTTCAATTTTTGTATATATATAATCATTCAAAAAATTGAGTCGGCAAAACTAAGTCGGCAAAATTAACGGCCAAATGTAATCGGCAACAATTTAGCAAAATGAAATTACCATTTTGCCCTTGGCCCATTAAGGCTTGATTAATTTTGGACTTTTTGATTTTGGGCCTTTAATCTTTAATTAGTGATTTATTATTAATGGGTTTCAAGCCCAAAATATAAATCCAATAATTAAATATTCTAAGTCCAAATCAAATATATATTTTCTCGATTGTTCGTTCGGTAACTTTTATGCAACGTGTCAAACACGTTCATAAATTAACCAATGTTTCTGCTTGTCATTTAAATGACATTTATAATTTAATTATATCATATATAATTAATTTTATCCATCTTATTATTAATTATAATCATTATAATTAATCAACAAGATTCTCCGACTAGCTCCTATATGGTGTGACCCAATAGGATCTGTGTTATGTTGGCAAATAGAATTAAAACTATTTTAACTTCTATTTATCATAGGTGGCACCTGGCAAGTACATTATGACACCAATTACACAGATGATGCTGTACCGTACAATATCATGATCCAGTAAACGATTTACTTCGTGTTAATTCTTTTGTCTCATAGCTATCAGATTAGTTTCAAGGTATGTGTGTGTCATCCTTGCAAACTTAATCTTTTCTTGATCCTGAATAGATTATCAAATATGTTTACTCTTGTAATCATACTGGATCCAGATAATCATATTCTATCAAGGGGCCCAGTGATGCTATAGCTCGTATTGAGATACGAGGGACAATAGTACTTTTGATAAACCATCTTTTCCTCCGCATAAGCTATGTATACCGAAGAACTATCCTTATAACTACTTTTTACGGATAGCGTTAGATAGCAATCACACATATACATTTCTTATGTAGGAAAAATGAATATCTCATACTTTAGAACTTAACACTAAAATGAAAACATTAATGACACAAGCACAATTCCATTTAATGTTTCATTTGGGGTCTGTCAAATATCATGTTCTCTAACATGTATCTGTGTGATTAAAATGACAACTCTTTGTCTATGGTTTGTAAAACTTAACCATCATTTAATCCACACACTAACCTTATCGCGGTAATTAGTGTTCCTGCTAATTACCTTGGTTAGAGACTTTTTAAGAGTATTATCATCTATATTATGAAGTTTCACAATTCCAGTCATGAACTCGAAATGATTCATAAATTCAATAATACTCAAGGTAACAAAATGATTAAACACAAAATGATTAATCATTCAATTCATGAACAAAATATATATGATACATTTATTGTTTTATTGACTTCTAGATTATTACACTAACAATACACACATTATAATGTTATAGACATATAAAAAATCAGGGTTACTGCAAATCTAAGCTATAAATAGTAAGAAAGGCTAAAACCTGACACGTGTGAGATACTTCCAACCACCAACAGATGGACCTGATTCAAAATCAGGCTCTCCTTCATCTAAAAATGCCGGCTTGAGTCTGCCATCATGTGAATCATCACTAATGTCACCGTTTTCACATTTCATGCTTTCAAATTTATCACGGAAATTGAAAATGATAGAAATAATTGAAATTGAAAATATGCCTAATTTATCGGGACAATTAGGCACATTTCACGCTTTCTATTAAGGTCCCATTATAAATGTAAATCATCACTTAAATTGAAAATATGGTAACTGTGCCTAATTCAAACAAAAATGACAAAAAAAATATAAGAGAAACAAACGTACCAGAAATAAGCAATTTTTGATGGAAATCCCCTCCACAAATGTTCCTACTTGGTTGCTTATTCTCACTCCTATTCCTGTTGCTCTTCTTTTTCTTTGATTCAACCACGAAAATTCTATCGAACTCCAGCTTGATCCCCGGCTCGAGACGCCCGTTAACCCACTGGAACATTTCAAATCAATATTCCAGTTGTGCAAGTCTTAGTGCTTCCATAATGCTCTAAGAGTTCAATATGCAAAAATGTCACATAGACTAATTGAAAGAAAACATATGCATAACAGCACAGCATATTCGGTATAAGAACAAAGAAAGCTATTCTGTTGTAAAAATGCCATATACTAATTGAAAGAATACATATGCAGAAAACAAAATATGAACATACCTTCAGTAGACTATTTCAGATGTTCAAATGTTGCAAGTGCCACTTCAGGAGTTCAATATGTAGCCTGCATGAAATAACCAAATTAATACCCATTGGCTGAATTAGGAAATATTTAAGCTTAGTTGACAACAATAACCCACCAGAAGACTTGAGCAATGCAATGTAAAAATCAAGAATCTGGATTGTAGTTATGCTAGAGAGGTTGAGGATTTATTGATATCTAATAGAAGAAATCAAGGTTGGAATCCCAAATAATAGAGGAGAGATTTCAAGGAAATAAATTATATTGTACATATGGCTAATGAAAACCACTGCATTTCTGTTATTTGCAAAATTTCATGCACGTTATGCTAGAGAAAGTTGAGGATTTATTAATACCAGTTCCAGAATCTATTCCTTCCCAATTTTCTTAAAATGACAACAATCACTCTCCAATGTTACTATCAATCCAAGCTAATATGTTCAATATCGTTCAATTTTCTTTCTCAATGTTACTCTTTCCGGTCTCTAAAACCCCTACTAAATCAATAAGCTTCCTTAATATAGAAGGCCAGAGAGGTGCTCCTTTCAAATTTGCATGAATAGCATAATTCTTATCTAAAAGAAAAGAAACTTTTTCTTTTTTAATACGTACCTGTTTTTTTTTCAAGCCCAAAACCTATCTGGGATCATAACCCCCTCTCTCTCGACATCCGCATCCAGCTCCTCCACAAATACTTGCTCCTCACTGCTAGGTCTCATGTGTGGGAGATGACTGACAACGACTGGCCGTATGGGCAGTCGCTCCTTATTTGGCTTGGGAAAAGGAATTAGGATAATGTAAATAAAGTATACTGCTAGAACTGGAATTTGCTCCATGAAGGCCAGTTAGGTGATATTTTCTTTTTCAAAAATATTTCACCAATCAGACGGGGAAGGCTCAGAACTCAGAAGCCCTTAACTTTTTGCTCGTAAGGGCTTAAAACTCATGACCATTTAAAAGTCAATCTAATAAAATTTGAAATTGTTTGATAAATAAGAAGTACATTTTTCAAAAAATGAGCATATAACTCAGCATGCCTCTCTTGTATCTTCTCTTCGTGCAACTTAGAATTATGCGGTGATTTTGGGCAAACATTTTCCTGGATAAAAAAAGGAATTTTTTTTAATAAAATGGATTTCAACAAAACTAAAACAAACAAACAAAAAAGGATTCAGCTTCAAAACTGAAGCTTCTCACATTGTCGCTCGTATTTTATGGTGCATCTGGCGTAATACAGTCTCGTGTACTACGAATAAAAAAAAAGGTTTAGGCAAGAAATTCAAACTTTAACTAAGAGAAGAACAACTAATGAAATTGTTTAGGTCTAACATTAATTTTCAAAAGGGATATGTTAATTTCGGTATGTGGCTCAGATTACTCAACACCAGCAGTTTACCTCCATATAAATATCAGCAAAATGAAAATAAATAAATGAGTGCAGATTTGAGTTTTGAATTTACCAGAAGAAGTTTGCACCAAGGATGAAATTTACGTCTTGCGACCGCTGCTCTTCGGGCTCTGGCAAGTAAAAAGGTTATAAAAACTCGTGGATGCGATGAAGAACGGAGAAAAGTGAAACCCTCGACTTGTACGGTCAGATCGCTAGTTTACAACTCAACTGAACGGAAGGAGAAGGGGAGGTGAAAGTAGCGGCGGAGGAAGGAGAAAGAGAGGTGCTGAGATCCTTCATGGCGTCCAAGGGGAGGAGCGCGCGCTGCTCTGATGGTGGCGTGGTCGAGAGGGGACAAAGAAAGAGGTGGTGTTAGAGTTTTTGATAGAGACGGAGAGAGAAAGGAGGTGAGATGGGAGAAATCGAAATCAGAGAAGAAACGCAAGAAAGGCGGAAGGAGAGGAGAGGAGAGGCAGATAGAACGAAACGAAAAGGGTTTAGAAGAGTTCAGCAGTGGTCGCCACGTAGAAGGGGAAAAACAGGTGTCCACAACGCGAGAAGAGAGCAAACGCTGATCATTGGGAATCGTTGGATTCAAATCGGATGGTTGAGAAGGAGCCAGCGCAGCAATGAACAGTGCAAAACCCATCCAGGTATATAATAGTATATGCATGATTAAACTTTTGAAATCAAAGAGGTGGTTAAGCATCCCTGAACTGTACGCAACGCAGATCCACCTCTGAATTCCATATATATATATATAGTTTATGACGTCTGGGCTATATTTCTTGGGACCAATTTTTGTTTAGGAACGCATAAACTATGGCGTCCCTGATTATATAACCATGCAACTTAATAGTTCAGCCAGTAGATATGTAGAATACCTACATGGTTAGAACTTCAATGCAAAATTCTAAAATGAAAGTTTATAGTCTTATGTTCTATACCTATGCAAGATACGAAGGGTATGTCAATTGTCACCAAACAGTAAGATTATAATAGTAAAATGAAAAAAAAATTGATAATACGGTAAACGTTTGAAATATATGTACCTCTTCCTATTATCTTCGAATTGTACCAATACTACAATTTTTCTACCGTTTATTTATGCATCATTGAGAGAAAAAAGTGGATAACATGAAGTTATTTATGTTTATACTAAATCGGACTAATATTACGGGGTCCGAATCCCCTAAAGTAACTCAATTTTTGAGTTTAGATCTGGACCGTCCGATTTGAATTTGGGCCAATCCGGCCCTAGGTGGAGCGCATGGTCCCTTTAATATCCGTATCTGATTCGAATCTGACAGTCCGAATCTAAACTAAAAAATTGAGTTACTTTAGGATTAGGAGATCCGAACTCAATATTAGAGACACTACCATGTGTGTAATTTTACAAGAGTCCGACTAGGCTACTCCATGGAGTAAAACGACTTGGTACTCCACGCCATATCTTCATTTTCAAAGTTCAAATAGTCGATTCGAACCTTCCAACATGTTCTCCATATTGAAATGTGCTTGGAGACCAAATTTTACATTTTTTGGAATTTTTTTACTATTTATTAAGCCACTTTGAAAATCTGAAAATCCTTATGAACAGTAAAAAACAGTAAAAATTTCTGGACCGCCGGATCAGTGATTTTCAAAGTGGCTTAATAAATAGTAAAAAAATTCCAAAAAAATGTAAAATTTGGTCTCCAAGCACATATCAATATGGAGAACAACTTGAGCGGTTCGGATCGGTCGTTTGGATTTTCAAAATGGAAATAATGAGACGTGGAGCACCAAGTCGTTTTACACCATGGCTTAGCTAAGCCCAGCACATTTTACAATAACGTAATATTTACTTACATTTTAATTTTTGATTTTTGATTCATGTTTTGTTTTGCTTTTTATTTGATTTTGAATTATCAGAATATCTGAAGAAAAAAAGAGAAACTACCAAAAATTTTAAACCAAACTAATGAAATAAACAAAAAACGGAAATAAGGAATCATTTTCTCCAAAATAAATTTAGTTTGATTGATCATTCCAAACTACTAACTGAATTATTTAAGTCATGCTTTTGTAAAGGGTAGTTTTTACATGCATAAATTCTTTTACATAACTTTTAATCAAACTCCATTTTTATATAATTGTTAAATCATATTTTAATTCATAAATTTTGTTAGTGGCCATCTGATAATTTTTTTGAAATTGTTGTTTATAGTTCTTTAGGAGGCAAAAAGACTTCAGTACATGTTTATGACTTTATGCAAACATAAATATTCATTTAAATCTAAAATAATGACCCTATTCATTTAAACATAAATATTCATATATAGGAAGCACTCTTAATGCAAGCTCCTAGTTTGGTAGATAAATAACTATTACGCCCAGCTGCAGCTGCCTTTTTTTGTTAATATCAAAAAGCATAATAAAACATTCAACATGAAGAACATGCACTCGCCCGATTTGTCATGGGCTTTTTGAATAATCAGGAAAAGAAATCTGTCTAATTACACATAATCAGGAAAAGAAATCTCTATTCATACAAGGAAAATTATTAAAAACTATTCATGGAGAGTTGGGCTGCCAATTCGAGGACCAGTATCCTCTGTAGTACCGCACAGTGGGGCCCACTACTTTACGGTCCAGATTAAGTAAAAAACGGTGCCTATTTTGGATTCGGGAAGGGGCAATATTATTTGTGCTTTGAGATTCGTGCAAAGTTAAAAAGAACGGGCCGGATTCACTAATTAGGGAATCATTCTACCAGATTCCCTTGTGGGGTACCCTACTGGATACAAATTCGTCAATTCGGGGTGTACGGTGGGGTCGACGGGCTTTCGGGCCAGTTCCCGGGACTGCGCAGCCCATATGAAGTAGGAGAGGTATGAGAGTACTATGGTGAAGAAGTAGGAGAGTACTCTGGTGATTTTAGTTCTTCCTCGGCTCTTTTTTCATCGATCTTCAAAAGTTATTAACAAATAATTAGTTTTGTCAATAATATGCAACTCCAACCACTAAGTCCACAGAGACCTCACTCGTACCAGAATAGATGCAACATACGAGCACTTTAAGGTAAACAGAGGGCAAAGACAACAAATGAGGAACATTGAATCTCATCCCTAATATACCAAGTGCGTTTGGTGCCCTGCTCTAGCCCGAATCTCAAAGCGGCTGAGAGTTAATCTCAAACCGTAAAGTGAAGGGAATCTTTTACACTTCGGGGCCCATATTTCAAAATTGTGAAATTACTGGGTCCACAAGAGAAGGCCCAATATACCCCAGCCCATCGCTCGAGACGATGTTCATTGCAAAAACGAATTATAACCGGGTCAAAAGAGAAATTGCTTTCATTCCATTTTTACGGGGCTTTTCTTGGAAGCTCGCTTCCATTTCTGTAAAGGGTTAGTAATACGGTTATTGGATGCGGTTACAGACGATCTCAGGTAGTTAATTTGTTAAAGAGATTCTGTTATCAGTGTGTGTTAATTTGTTACAGTAAGTCACGAGCATTAATTTGAGGTACTTGATATTTTTTCTTCCCAAAACAAAATAGAGAGCACGAATAGTGAGTGCGAGAAAGAGAGAGATTTAGAGAGACGGAGAGAGATGACGGAGAGAGGCGAGGGGTCGAATGCAGCATTGAGCAAATACGAAGGGTATGAGAACTGGAAATCTAATATACCGGTTATGTACGACTGGTTCACTAATCACAATCTCGTTTGGCCTTCTTTCTCGTGTCGGTATGCTCATATATCCGAAATCCGATTTTCATTTTTCAATTCCTTTCCAGTGTTTGTTAACCTAGATTTATAGCTAGGGCTTTAGGCAATGTGCAGTAAGTTTGCGGTTTTGGTTCTCTGTTTTGGCAGTTCTTATTTCTAGAGGAGATTGTGAATATGTTTGTACTATAGACTTTTTACTTTAATGTTAGTTAGATCATTACACTTTGTAACTTCTAATGCAAGTTGTGTTGTAGGGTTCCGATGTTTTGAAAAGCAGCTTTTTTGGCTTTTAGTTCCTTCTTAAAATCCCCTAATTGCTTAGAGTTCTGATTTGCAATTTTCTCAGTATGAGTGCATTTTTTTTCCTAAGACCTCCAGAAATGGATTTTTAGTCTGTTTTTTACGATTTAGATGTTTACAAATGTCCTATTTTCTTTAAGTTCTTTACGGTTTTAGCTCCTCCTGTAAATGTCCTATTTTCTTTAAGTTCTTGATTCGAGAAGATCTTTACGATTTAATGGAGTTTATTCTTGAATAAATATTTCCATCTTTTAGGCTTTATTTGCAAGGGCATATGTCAGAGTAGTGTCCTCATCCCTGTTCTATTACATGCATGATGCATCTTAGATTAATGTTCTTTTCTACTTACACCCCTGTGTTTCCAGTATTTGGAAATTTTTTCATCGTCCTTTCAAATTTAGGCCAAACAACAAGACTTTTGATGCAAGTCCTTTCTTTTAGTCAGCAAATTACATATAATCTTACTGATTTTGTTGATTATAGATGGGGTCCACAGTTTGAGCAAGGAACAAACAAAAACTGTCAGCGTCTATATCTCTCTGAGGAGGCAAGAAGATCTCCAATTTATATTTTATACTTGAATAATTATCATCTCTGATTAAATTTTTTTTAATTTTTTGTTCATTTATTATTATAATTATTGTTGTTGTTCATACTTTTTCTTATCTTTTCTTTTAGACTGATGGCTTTTTCCCACATACTCTGATGATCACAAATTGTGACGTTGTGAAACCAAGAGTTAAAAATGCTGAGGATATTTCTCAGGTAGATTGCAAATATTTATCTTTCCTATTCTCACATATTTTGTTACCACATCTCTACTAGTATTTACTTTATCATTAAAATTTCCCCTTTAGTTCAATGAAGAAGAACAATCTCCTTTTGTGAAAAGATACAAGACTCTAATACATCCGGGCGAGGTATCTAACAAAAAACCTCATTCTTTTGATAAGAAAAATATGTTTTAAAATCTTTAACACTCTGATTAAATTAAAATTAATTTGTTGTCATGTACAGGTCAACAGAATTAGAGAGCTTCCTCAAAAGAGTACAATAGTGGCAACACATAATAACAGTCCTAATGTCTGTATGATATATCTCTTTTTATTACATGCGTAGCAGCCTAATACTGTTCATATTTATATTGAAGCCGCATTTTGAATTTAGGTGCTTTTATGGGATTTGGAGGCTCAGCCAAATCGACATCCTGTCAATGGAGCTCCTGCGTCTCGTCCTGATCTGGTCTGTTATCCAATATATATAAAAATATTTAAGTGTTCATAACCATGGGATATTTATTTTCAACGACTTTTTAACCCAACATATATAAAAATATTTCTTTTGCTTGCAGATACTGACAGGCCACGGAAAAGATGTCGAGTTTGCACTCGCCATGTGTCCTACTGAACCCTTTGTACTTTCAGGAGGTCTATGCATTTTTAGAATTGAAAATTTGAAACTCGTACTTATTCAATTTCAATTGAGAATCTAAAACGTAAAATTTTTTTTGATAAAAATGCAGGGCGGGATAACTCTCTTGTACTGTGGAGCATACAAGACCATATCACTTCTCTGGGATTGACAAAAGGCAGCCCCAAATTAGGTCCTCGCGGGGTATTTGAAGGCCATGATGCAATTGTTGAAGATGTTCAGTTCTGCCCCTCTAGGTACTTAAGTAATAAAATAATCTTCGGGGGGGCTTTGGTGAAGACTGAAGACAAATATAAATTATTTCATTTTCTTTTCCTCTATGATGGTTTAGTGCACAGGAGTTCTGTAGTGTCGGTGACGATTATCGCCTCATTCTTTGGGATGCTCGCTCTGGAAATGCTCCTGTTGTTAAAGTCTCCTCTCTCTCTCTCTCTCTTTCACTCTGGAAATGCTCCTGTTGTTAGAGTTATTCTCTCTCTTTCTCTCTGGAAATGCCTCTACAGGACACAATTCTTGCCTAGTTAATTATGATGATTTTAGTTAAATCTTCAATGACGGTCACTATTAAGTCATGGCATGTTGTATAACGTTGATTTCCATGATTACTATGGAATATTCTGAGCTATTTTGAAAATTTTCGATTTTGTTAGGTTGAGAAAGCACATGATGCTGATATTCACTGGGTAGGTTAGCTGACTCTTCTCTGAACTAAATGTGAACCTGAATTGTATTTATTTTTCGGCTTGAATGTGCTGATAAAACTGTGCGTGTGTTTTAGATCTGCTGATAAAACTGTGCGTTTGCTTGATCGCCGTAAGATGATTGCTCGTGGGGTCGTGTGGCCAATTCACAAGTTTGAAGGCCACAAGGGTCCTCTTATGTCCATCCAGGCATAATTAAATTTTTACTCACCTAATGTTTATTTTGTTGGATTGTATTAGTTGCAAACTGCACCTGCAATGTTTTCACATTTGGAAGAAAACACCCAGTCATTCTCACTTTGCAACTGACCCAAAAGTTTGTGATGTATTTGAAAAATAACATTAGACTGTTCCATTGGAATATTCTGTTAAATGTTGCCAGTTTTCCTGGAAAGCCATGGCTGCGCCATATACGATGAAAATTCAGGGGAATTGTATCTCTGTTGTTAACATTTGTTTGAATATTTTTTATATTATTTGCAAATGACACAAAAGCTATTCGATTATAATTGCTAGCACTGGAAATATGAATATCAGATCCCTTTTTCCTTAAACTAAGACCATATTTTTTATGAACCACAGTGGTGTCCGGACAGAGCATCTGTGTTTGCTAGTGCTGGTGAGGATGGCATATTGAACATCTGGGATCATAATAAGGTTGTCAAATTTATTTATCTTAACAATTTTCTTCTATTCTTGTAATTATTTTATTTATATATGATTATGTAAGTCTCAGTTGTAATCATGTTATTAATAAAAAAATTATTTAGGTTGGAAAAAACAATGAAAATGCAAGAGCAAAAACAAGGTCGGCACCTTCCGGTCTATTCTTTCGACATGCTGGTCATAGGTACTGATAATAATATTTTGTATACCACTCCAGATTTGTGGAAGTTTAGCCAAACTATTACCTGTTATAAAAAATTTGACTCTCAGTCAAGTTTTAAACAATTCTATACGAGTTGGATTGGTTGAAAAAATGAGGTACATTACCTCTCAAAATCATAATATATACTTTTCCTCTTCTTTTGTCTTATTGGAGGGTATGGCACCAATTACTTATCCGAAAATGTTATATTGGAATGGCATGAACATTTTTTGGGATAAAATGCAGATACAGAATTGTGGATTTCCACTGGAACCCTGCTGAACCTTGGACCCTTGCTAGCATCTCCCATGACATGGAGAAAACTGGACGTGGCGGTACCTTACAGGCACTCTCTCTCTCTCTCTCAAACACACATTCATACACTACCTTCTCTCTTATGCACACACGGAATTTTGTTCTCAATTTTGATACATCTATCTGATTGATACACAGATTTGGCGCATGACGGACCAGTTATATAGGCCTGAAGAAGAGGTTGAAGCTGAGCTGAACCAACATAAGAAAAACCTGAAAACATGTGGCCGGCGAGCCAAATCTAAAAAATCTAAAAAAAAATCTAAAAAATCCTCTAAATAGTATTGTAATTTTAGTTAAAGATAGAAAGAAAACAGATGCTTTAGATTTTTTAGAAATAGTTGGGTTTTAGTTTAAAGCATGACGCGTTTTTGTTGATCGGCCTCTGACAGTGTTTTACCATTTATTTTGTAAGCACCTTACCTACTTTGACATAAACACTTGCTAAAATTCCAATCTTATCTCGTTTTGGGTTATTTCTTGGATCTTCTTATACCGTTTACTTATTGCTAATGTTTTTTTTGGAAGATTATTTGCTGTATATGGTACTGCTTCGTGATAAATCTCCTAATTTTGTTATGGATTGATGAAGGGTCAGTCAAATTGGAAGGGTTGGGGTTTCGATTTGAAGCCAGGATGAAGGAGAATTAGATAACAATCTTGTCCTGGACACTGGCTCTCTATTTTTATTTGTTCAAATTCTGAGATGGTTTTAACCCTTGAAGATCTATATCTTGATTTGCTTGGATTAATGAACGTCTTAAACTTTCTGGTACAATTCAAGTTTGTATCAGCATTTTAGTTAGATGGTATAATTTTCATCAATTTTATATTAGTTTGCTGATACTGTCCAAGTGTGTTAAATGTGTTTAATTATGTTATTTTTCTGAAGCGGCAGTTGTTGAATGCAGTAACAATCTTGTCCAGAACGCTTTGAGGATGTTGAAGGTCAAACTCCATCTGATGAATTGCACTTGTTAGCTAGATAAATGTACTTTGAATATTGAGTAGGGTTAAAATGCATCATTAGTTTTGTGCCCCAACCATAGCTCACATCTTTATCTCCGTTTTTAAACTTCAAACAGTCGATCCGAACTGCTTAATATGATTTTCATATTAAAATGTATTTAGAGATCAAATTTTATATTTTTTGAAAGTTTTTTACTATTTTTTTAGATAGATACAAAATCACTATTTTTTAATGGTCGAGAAGTAATGATTTTGTAATTATCTAAAAAATAGTAAAAAATTTCTAAAAAGTATAAAATTTGATCTTTAAGAACATTTTAATAGCTAGGGCTTTATAGCCAGTGTTTGTTAACCTAGATTTATAGCTAGGGCTTTAGGCAATGTGCAGTAAGTTTGCGGTTTTCTGGTTAGGCTGTTCTTATTTCTCTGCATCTGACATTTTGGTTCTCTGGTTTGGCTGTTCTTAATTCTAGAGGAGAAATTGCATAAATGTTTGTACTTTTTTACTTTGATGTTGTTTAGATCTTTATACTTTAATGTTGGGAGTGGGAGAAGAGAAGAATAAGAAGAGGGACGAAAATAGAAAAAAAAAAAGAAGAAGAAGAGATGCTGGTCAGAAAGGGAAAGAGTCTGGGTAGCGAAGAGATTGAAAAGGTTAGACTGACGTGTGGGGTCGCGACACAAAACAGACAAGTAGCCGTTGGAGAAATAGCGTGTATGGTGAAGGGACCCCAGGATGTCAGTAATGGAGAGGTAGTTTTATTGAAATAAATGGAAAGGTAGCGTGTAAATATTATTATATTTACAGATTTAAAACATATAACGAAATACATATAACAAATACGACATATATTTATTTATTTTATAAATTTAACTTCTAAAGAAAGGAAATCATATAATAATATATGAGATGGAAACAGATTTTAAACAAGGTAATATATATATTTTATAAAAAGAATTTCTAAGGATAGAAAATCTTATAATAATATATGAGGGAAGTAGTTTTTAAAGAAAATAATTAATGACGTAAAATTGTCTATATATTAAAATGTTTAGATAATATTGTGTTAGTAAAAAAAGCAGTATAATTACTATATTCTGATCATCTAATGGTATCTCCGGTTAGGTTTTTAGTATTTTTTTTCTCCCTTATCCCAATTTAATTAGCCTAATGATGACGATCTCTCATGTGTGACCACCACATGACCATCTAGACTAATAAAACAAAATTAAGTAAGATATAACATAAAATGCAAAAGCAATCGAATGACAAAAAACTAAACAATGATCAAAGAAATTTTATATTTGAATATATACCATATCTTATTCAAACTTTTTAAAATTTTTGTTCATTTGATATTACAATTATTGTTGTTGTTCTTATTATTATTATTTTTATTTTTTTCAGACTGTTGGCTCTATCCCAAATACCCTGTTAATCACAAATTGTGACGTTGTGAAACCAGGAGTTGTAATTGCTGATGATATTTCTCAGGTAAATTGCAAATATTTTTCTTTCCTATTCTCACATATTTTGTTACTACATCTGTACTATTATTTGGCCCATGCTACACAACTTTTAGCTTTACTTTATTTTTAAAATTTCCCCTTGGGTCAATGATGAATCAAAATCTCTTGTGAAGCTACACAAGACTTATACATCCGGGGCAGGTATCTAACAAAAAACCTCATTCTTTTATGCTTTTAAATCTTTAACACTCTAATTAAATTAAAAAAGTCGATCGAGCGGGCACTGGCCATGTGTCTTAGTGAACCATTTGTACTTTCCTTTCCGGAGGTATATGATTTTTTTGAAATGAAAATTTGAAACTCATACTTATTATTTCAATTGAGAATCTAAAATATGTCTGTTGAAAAAAATGCAGGGCATGCAAGATAATTAATTAAGTCTGTTCTGATGTGGAGCTTGAAAGACACTAATACTTTCCGGAACCTGTCTAAAGCAGGAAGCTGCTCCAAATTAATTCCTCATGGGAGCTAGCTTTGGTGAAGATATTAAGTTCCGTCCCTCCAAGTACTTACATTACAAATCAATCCTCATGGGAGCTATACATGTTTTCAGGTGATCGACGTTTTTCAGCTCAGCGATATTCGCTTCTTTAGTTCTATATATCAGGTCTTTTCATGCGCCAAATTCTGTTCGTGCATGTATGTGTATGTGTCGTGTGCGCGTTGTGTTACATAAAAACAACAGATGCTAGCTCTATCGAGACACCACTGTGTTACATAAAAATATATAATAAGGTCTTAATTTAAGGAAAAAGGGATCTCATATCTAAATTTCCAGTGCTAGCTTTTATATATAATATATAAAATTAATATTCAAACATATGTCAATAACAGTGTTTGCTCAATGAAAAATAAAACTGTATAAATTTGTCTCCTCAGTAATCTAGATCTTTTTTAGTGTTTTAATATTAGTTTTCTCAAATATCATACTTGATTATTATGTATATTCTTTAATGTCATTTATTTTATATATGATTATAAAAGTGTTGGTAACTAAATAACTTAAGAAACATAGACATAAGATTTTATTTGTTGAACAATATATTTCCATATTTATATATAAGAACCATTGGCTTAGAGAGATTCATATAAACAAATAAGCCAGCACAATATATTCATTCAATTATCACGACATTTGTATTTTCCACCTAAACATGTATGACTGTAAAATGTGTTCACATCATCGTTGCAATGCATCGACTCAAATGTCATGATTACAAAGGGAGTTGTTCATCTTTTTATTTTCTAGGATTTTTTTTTCTCGGTAAAGCCCATAATGTCACACTGAATAAAAACTCACCCTCAATCTGAACCTTTTTACGAATTGTGCCCCATTACAAGAGATTAATTAATCAGAACAAATGAATTCGTGCTATTATTCTCAGTCTTTGGGCCTTGGGGAGATAATGAGTGGACGATTGAGAATTAGTTCGGGACTTGTAGGGCCTGTTCGGCGCAGTTACTGTGCACGTGAGAAAAAAAAACAGTGTCAAGATGTGTCAAAAGAAAGATATAATTGGATCTCTTCTCACATTGTACATGTAATCCAAAACAGCTCTGTCGGGACACCACTATGTTACATAAAAACAATATGGTCTTAATTTAAGGAAAAAGGGATCTCATATCTAAATTTGCAGAGCTAGCAATTAAAATCAAATAGCTTTTTTTCATTTGCAAATAATATATAAAATATTTAAACATATGTCAATATAATTAACAGTGATTCAACATAATACAACATTTAACTGAATATCACAAACTTTTGGGTCAGGTTATAAATATAATACAACATATATAATAAGCATTAGATGAGTATCAATTTTGTTATGCCTGGAGTGTGGTAAGCGGAGCCACATGGCCTTCCAGCTTCAAACTTGCGAATTGGTGACGCGACCCCATCAGCAGTCAGATTACGGCGATCAAACAAACGCACAGTTTGATCAGCAGATCTAAAACAAAAAAACAAGCCGAGAAAATAAATACAATTAATTCAGGTTCATTGTAAGAAAGAATCTTCACCGACACTACAGAACTCCTGTTCACCAATTAAACCACCATAAAGAAAAGGAAAAGGAAAAAAGAAAAGAAAAATAAATAATTAATATTTGTCTTCAGTACGTCTTCACCAAAGCTAGCTCCCATGAAGATTGATTTGTAATGTAAGTACTTGGAGGGACGGAACTTAATATCTTCAGCGACGTCGCTCGATCGTTAAAGATATATAGAAAGAAGAGATACAGGTGGGTTTTAGTTTGAAGCATGATGCGTTTTTGTTGGACAGTCACTGACAGTGTTTTGGATTACATGTACAATATATATATATATATATATATATATATATATAGAGAGAGAGAGAGAGAGTAGAACTAGGGTGTTCCTAAGTTCACCAAACCCTTTGTGAACTCAACTCTAAAACCTATCGATTGACTTCAAACGACGAATCCAAACCGTTGAAATCCTTCTATCTTACGAGTGATACATCTACATGTGAAAATTTTAAAATTTTAAATTAGTTTTGTATAGAGTCAAGTAGTCAAAAGGCGTCCAAAAAATGAACGCATTAAAATTAATTTATAAATCTTCTAATTTTGACCATTTGACTTTATACTAAATTATTTCGAAACTTTACAATTTTCAAATGTAGATGCATCACTCACAAGGTAGAAGAATTTCAACAGTTTGAATTCGTCATTTGAAATCAATTTCATAAATTTTAGAGTTAAATTCACTAATAGAATTGATAAACTTAGAAACACCCTAGTTCTACTCTATATATATATTCTGCTTGGTAAAGCACCTTGCCTACTTTCACCTACTTAAAGCACCTTTTACTACTTAAAATCCCAATCTTATTTAGTTTCGGGTTATTTATTGGATCGTCTTATGTAGGGCTGCACAAAAAATTCGTAGTTCGTAATTCGATTCGAGTTTGATTCGAAAAAGTTCGGAAAAAATTTGATTCGAAATTGAGTTCGTTCGAAATTATTTCAAACCAAACTTAGTTCGAAATTAATTCAAACCAAACTCAAACTGGACCTAGTTCGTTCGAAATAGGTTCGCAAACCAAATTTAGTTCGAAATTAACTCAAACGTGAACCGTTAATTTCTGCTGATAACTTATGTTTACTGATAAAAATATAAGCCGTCCAGTCCATAATTGCTTTGAATTCTGACTTCTGAAACAGAAAGCTTGGTCCAATTACAAGCTCAAATAAAAAAATTTAACAACAAAACTCAAATAAAAAAATTCACATGTTTATACCAGAATTTTGCTTTTTATGGTAGGATTCTGAGTTTTTCGGGTAATCCAGTCTCAACTCTCTCGTTTTTTTATTTGTTTTGATAAAGTTATATTAATTTGATAAATTTGTTCAATAAATTTCAGTTTTAAGAAACTATTAAATAATAAATAAATAAAATAAATATTGTACTTTGATCTTTTTTTTGACAGCAATACATTTTTTGGCATTTTTTGCATTTATTTTCGGACCGTTCATTTTACCGCGGGAATTCAACGGTTGATCTGCAACAAAATCATTCCAATTCTGATCTAGAATGATTAAGGTGCAATATTGAACGTAACCAACATAAAAGTTTGGAAGTTTTATTATGTATGAGCTTTGATCCAACACGAAATGTTTATGGCCATACGATGCTTCAATTTTCGATCAACTAGATGGATGGTTAAATCAAAACAAAATTTTATCAAACTTTCATGGAAGACGATAAATGCAGTGCTCTTTGATTTCAACGGCCCCGATTGGTCAACGGACGACATGTTTACGTGCGTCTTCATTAACTTAGAAAGCAAGAGTATATGTTTCATGAGACATAAACTCTTGCCTTGTGAGTTAATGAAGGCGCACGAAAATATATCGTCTATGGTTCAATCAGGACCGTTGAAATCAAAGAGCACTGCATTTATCATCTTCCATGAAAGTTTGATAAAATTTTGTTTTGATTTACCCATCCATCTAGTTGATCGTAAATTGAAGCATCGTATGGCCATAAACATTTCGTGTTGGATCAAAGCTCATACATAATAAAACTTCCGAACTTTTATGTTGGTTACGTTCAATATTGCACCTTGATCATTCTAGATCAGATTTGGAATGATTTTGTTGCAGATCGACCGTGAATTCCCGCAGTTTAACGAACGGTCCGAAAATAAATGCAAAAAATGCCAAAAAATGTATTGTTGTCAAAAAAATGATCAAGGTACAATATTTATTTTATTTATTTATTATTTATTTAAATTGTACTTTGAATATTTGAGTTTTTATTGAAGTGCTGTAATTTTGCACTATGTCCCAGTCAGAAGTCATAAATCGTAAGTCGTAACAAAGTTCGTAAATGTTCGAAATTGAGTTCGTAAAAAATTCGGTTCGAAATTGGGTTCGTTCGAAATTGAGTTCGTTCGAAATTAATTCAAAACAAACTCAAACTGGAGGTAAGTTCGATTCGGTTCGGTTCGTTTGCAGCCCTAGTCTTATGTCATGCGATATCTCTTGTGCTTGATTTTTTTTATAATGATGTGGCTCCATCTCCATATCCATGGGGTCCTTCCTGCCTTGTCAGCATGGGCAGGGAAGGTTCCTTGTCATGAAATCAACTCTGCTGCTTTTTCAAAAGAAAAACAGGTTTTTGTTTTTCAGGATTCATCCATTCAAATTTTGTCATTTGCGTATCTCGATAAAGAAATTTTTTCATACATAAATCTCGATGAATTTGAATAGTTGGATCCGGAAAAGTAGGAACCTGCTTTTCTTTCGGAAAAGCAGCAGTGTCGGACTCCCTTGTCATCATGGTACAAAGTTTGTCTTAATTTCTTTGTATTTTGTGTTTAAAAAGAAAATCATAGGTTTGGTCAAACCAGCTCATTAAGCATGTTAATTATTTCACACGTGATTTTAAGAAGCTACATTTTTTTAGCTTTAGGCAGACATTCACTCTTCATATTATGCTTATGCATGTGCCGAGTCACACAAGTAAATTTCTTACAATTAATGATTGAAATAAATTTAGAAGAAAAGAGATAATTGTAAATTTATATTAATTGATATGGTGTTTTCTAATCAATATGAGATTTTTTTGGCTAACTTTTCAGAAATTAAGTACCTCAACACTCGTCAGTTTATTGTGCTAAAACAAAGTGTAGTTTGATGTTAAAAGAGGTAGTGTATTTTATGAAGTACGTAAAACAAATAAATACTCTTAAAATAATTATTAGGAGGCGTTGAGTTATTAATTCTAAACTTGATGTGTGTATGCTTCAGTGAGAAATAATAGTAGATGGCATATCTACTTTTAATTATATCTAATATAAAAGTTGATATAAATGATAATGACGATGATGCAAAATTTACCCGCCGCACCGTTGCTCTAATTATTCTGCCTCATAGGATCCGGACCCATCCATCCTTTCCACCGCCCTTGATGAAAGATTCTCCCTTTTCATTTCTTCAGCAGCAATTCATGTGGCTTAATTGGTATGTCCAATAACCTGGGTAAACTTTTTTTAAAAACAAAAATGATTTCTCTTTATTCTTTATTCTGACATTTATATTTTTAAATATTTCTTATAAGAATTATTGAATCTACATCTGTTCCCAAAGAGTACGTTTGGATATTACAAGAATTAGCAAAAACAAAACAATTGAAATTAGTAGAGATATATATATATATATATATATATATATATATATATAGTGCTGGGCTTAGCTACTTCATGGAGTAAAACAACTTGGTGCTCCACGCCTCATTATTTTCATTTTGAAAATCCAAACGACCGATCCGAACCGCTCAAGTTGTTCTCCATATTGATATGTGCTTGGAGACCAAATTTTACATTTTTTGGAATTTTTTTACTATTTATTAAGCCACTTTGAAAATCACTGATCCGGCGGTCCAGAAATTTTTACTGTTTTTTACTGTTCATAAGGATTTTCAGATTTTCAAAGTGGCTTAATAAATAGTAAAAAAATTCCAAAAAATGTAAAATTTGGTCTCCAAGTACATTTCAATATGAAGAACATGTTGGAAGGTTCGAATCGACTATTTGAACTTTGAAAATGAAGATATGGCGTGAAGTACAAAATCGTTTTACTTCATGAAGTAGCTAAGTCCATCTCTCTCTCTCTCTCTCTATATATATATATATATAGAGAGAGAGAGAGAGAGAGAGAGAGAGAGAGAGATAGGCTACCATGCTTTGCAAATTAAAGCACCTCTTGTGCTTTGCGCTCCTTTTCGGATTTTCAAAATTCAAAATGTCGATCCGACCGTTCAAGTTGTTCTCCATATTGAAATGTGCTTGGAGACCAAATTTTACATTTTTTGGAATTTTTTTACTATTTATTAAGCCACTTTGAAAATCGCTGATCCATTGGTCCAGAAAATTTTACTGTTTTGCTAGTGTGACCATTGGATCAGCGATTTTCAAAGTGGCTTAATAAATAGTAAAAAAATTCCAAAAAATGTAAAATTTGGTCTCCAAGCACATTTCAATATGGAGAACAACTTGAACGGTCGGATCGACATTTTGAATTTTGAAAATCCGAAAAGGAGCGCAAAGCACAAGAGGTGCTTTAATTTGCAAAGCATGGTAGCCTATCTCTATATATATATATATATAGGGTCCGGCTAATTTGCTGCCGGCAGCATTTTAGCCGGAGGTGCTGCCGCCCACTGTTTTGTGATGTCCAAACAACAAATTCAAACCGTTAGATGTTTAATCTATATTATAATCTACTTGGAGACCAAATTTTACATTTTTTGGAATTTTTTTACTATATATTAAGATGGTTTGAAAACCGCTGTTTTTAACGCTGCAGAAATTTACTGAAAACAGCAGTTTTCAAACCAGCTTAATATATAGTAAAAAAATTCCAAAAAATGTAAAATTTGGTCTCCAAGTAGATTATAATATAGATTAAACATCTAACGGTTTGAATTTGTTGTTTGGACATCACAAAACAGTAAAAGGGGCGGCAGCACCTCCGGCTAAAATGCTGCCGGCAGCAAATTAGCCGGACCCTATATATATATATATATGAGTGAGGCTATGGTGCTATGCATAGCACGGATGGCTAGTGTACTACGGCTCAATATGGTACTTTTTAAAATCCTAACGGTCGATCCGACCGTTCAATGTGATAACCATATGAATATGTACTTGCAAACTAAATTTTATATTTTTTTGAATTTTTTTACTATTTTTTCAGATAGGTAGAATTTTGATGGTCCAGAATTTTCAAAAAACACTGATTTTTCTACCTATCTGAAAAAATAGTAAAAAAATTAGAAAAAATATAAAATTTAGTTTGCAAATACATATTCATATGGATATCACATTGAACGGTCGGATCGACCGTTAGAATTTTAAAACGTACCATATTGAGCCGTAGTACACTAGCCATTGGTGCTATGCATAGCACCATAGCCTCACTCTATATATATATAGTGCTGGGCTTAGCTAAGCCATGGTGTAAAACGACTTGGTGCTCCACGCCTCATTATTTCCATTTTGAAAATCCAAACGACCTATCCGAACCGCTCAAGTTGTTCTCCATATTGATATGTGCTTGGAGACCAAATTTTACATTTTTTGGAATTTTTTTACTATTTATTAAGCCACTTTGAAAATCACTGATCCGGCGGTCCAGAAATTTTTACTGTTTTTTACTGTTCATAAGGATTTTCAGATTTTCAAAGTGGCTTAATAAATAGTAAAAAAATTCCAAAAAATGTAAAATTTGGTCTCCAAGTACATTTCAATATGAACATGTTGGAAGGTTCGAATCGACTATTTGAACTTTGAAAATGAAGATATGGCGTGGAGTACAAAGTCGTTTTACTCCATGAAGTAGCTAAGTCCATCTCTCTATATATATATATATATATATATATATATATATATATAGAGTCCGACTAGGCTACTCCATGGAGTAAAACGACTTGGTACTCCACGCCATATCTTCATTTTCAAAGTTCAAATAGTCGATTCGAACCTTCCAACATATTCTCCATATTGAAATGTGCTTGGAGACCAAATTTTACATTTTTTGGAATTTTTTTACTATTTATTAAGCCACTTTGAAAATCTGAAAATCCTTATGAACAGTAAAAAACAGTAAAAATTTCTGGACCGCCGGATCAGTGATTTTCAAAGTGGCTTAATAAATAGTAAAAAATTCCAAAAAATGTAAAATTTGGTCTCCAAGCACATATCAATATGGAGAACAACTTGAGCGGTTCGGATCGGTCGTTTGGATTTTCAAAATGGAAATAATGAGGCGTGGAGCACCAAGTCGTTTTACACCATGGCTTAGCTAAGCCCAGCACATATATATATATATATATATATGAGGAGGGATCAAATTACATCTTTTTTTTTGACACACTATGACACCTGCCATTTTCAAAGTCCAAATAGTCGACCCAAACCGTTCAACATGATGTATATATTAAAATGTGCTTGGAGATCAAATTTTACATTTTTTTTTGAATTTTTTTACTATTTATTAAGATCGTTACAAAATCGTTGTTTTCAAACCATTGAAAAACAGCGATTTTGTAACCATCTTAATAAATAGTAAAAAAATTCAAAAAAATGTAAAATTTGATCTCCAAGCATATTTTAATATGGTGATCATGTTGAACAATTCGGATCGACTGTTTGGATTTTGAAATCGCAAAATTGACCTATAAAAAAACAGTGTCAAGATGCGTAAAAAAAAGGGTGTAATTGGATCCCTCCTCTATATATATACACAGAGTAGAACTAGGGTGTTCCTAAGCTCACCAAGCCCTCTTGTGAACTCAACTCTAAAACCTATCGAATTGACTTCAAACGACATTTCCAAACCGTTAGATGTTCAATCTATATTAAAATGTGCTTGGAGACCAAATTTTACATTTTTTGGAATTTTTTTACTATTTATTAAGCTGGTTTGAAAACCGTTGTTTTTCAATGCTCCAGAAATTTAATAAAAACAGCGGTTTTCAAACCAGCTTAATAAATAGTAAAAAAATTCCAAAAAATGTAAAATTTGGTCTCCAAGCACATTTTAATATAGATTGAACATCTAATGGTTTGGAAATGTCGTTTGAAGTCAATTCGATAGGTTTTAGAGTTGAGTTCACAAGAGACTTGGTGAGCTTAGGAACACCCTAGTTCTACTCTATATACACACACACACTTCTATTTTCATCTAGTATTCTAATATAAGTATTTTTTTTTTTCAATTTGGTATTCTATATTTTTAATTATAATTATATTAAGGACAAATTAGAAAATTAATAAATATTTTTTTTGAAACATTAAAACTATGTATAATGAAACCTCTTAATCAAAAGAGGTGTATCATTTAAAAAAATTACATAACTGTCTTAAGTATAATTAACAAACAAATTTTTAAATGCGGAGAGAAGTAAAATAATTACACTTGCGTTCATCAAAATTTACCATATGATTTCCCCTTTCGTCTTTTAAATGATTTAGGTTATATATATGTTGACTAAAATAATTAAAAGTTTAACAGTTGACTTCAACGTGTCGAAAAATTGATGTACAAATATGACAACTGAATTTTCTGCACAAGTCAAAACCAGTGCAAAACACTCAACAATTAATGCCACAGTTTAGAATGCTTAATTGCTAATTACATCACAAGTTAACAATTATTGCAATTAATAACCACTATCTAAATTAAAAACTGTCATAACGCTTGGATTTGTTCTTAATTAGGTCATTCGGCTCACCAGACGGCCGGACATGATTTTCACCTATTGATTTTTTTTTTATATATAACCAAATTTAATATTTTTAACGAAACAAGCACTATTGATTTGAATTTTAGAAAAAAACAACTTCACCGATCCACATGATCGGTGGAGACACAGACGTTTGCTCCACCGATCTGCTTGATCGATGGAGCCATTTTATAACCTATCTATACAATCTGTGAGCAAATAGTTTCACCGATCCAAACATGTTTGTGCCTCCTTGGAATTGTTTTTTATAAAAACTAAATTAATAGTGCTTGTTGAACAGGATTGGTGGGTGTCATGTTTCACCTAGAAAATGATTGATACCTGAACAGATAACTCACCTTGTCATCTAGGTGTGCTAGAAGATCATTGAAATAAGTCAATAACTCAAACCTTCTACTGTGGTTTAGTTGCTTATATTATGTCACTTATATCATCGAGTTTTGACTTGAGTAACCATATAGATGTACAATAATATACTATATATATATATGTGTGTGTGTGTGTGCGGGGTTAAAATGTATCATTGGTTTTGTGCTCCAATCATGATCCACATTCTTATTTTCGTTTTCAAAGTCCAAACAGTCAATCCGAACCGCTTACTATTATCTTCGTATTAGAATGTACTTGGAGATCAAATTTTATATATTTTGAAATTTGTTTACTATTTTTTTACATAAGTACAAAATCACTATTTTCAGACGATTTTGGACCATCCAAAACAGTAATTTGTACCTATCTAAAAAAAATAGTATAAAAATTTCAAAAAACATAAAATTTGGTTTCCAAGCACATTTTAATATGAAGATCATGTTGAGCGGTTCGGATCAATTGTTCAAACTTTTAAAATAGAGAAAAAAAAAAGCATGATTGAAATACAAAACCAACGGTGCATTTTAACCCTGATCTGTATAGATATAGAATATCAACATATAAGTCAAAATTCAGGAGAATTTGATAAAGTAGCTAACAAATCACACGGTACCACAATACCACAAGACTTGAGATTTTATTCCTCGCAGTTTCCGAGCTCGCGAAATAGTACTGACTAAACCTATAATTGCACGCCACGTGTCCCCAGCAACAGAATATCCCACGCCGACCTCTTGGCATAATGCTAATGCTACACTCCACACTGAATTCATCTCCTCGGAAATTTTTTATCTATAGAAATTATTAAATACAGATGTATGGAAACAGAAAGAGTACCTCATTTGTAACAAATATAGAAAGATCTGAATCAATGAGTCCGATCCAAATTCAAATTTATGGATTGGTCTCAATGATTCAGATCCATCAATATATATATATATATATATATATATATATATATATATATATATATATATATATATATATATATAGTCCGACTAGGCTACTCCATGGAGTAAAACGACTTGGTACTCCACGCCATATCTTCATTTTCAAAGTTCAAATAGTCGATTCGAACCTTCCAACATGTTCTCCATGTTGAAATGTGCTTGGAGACCAAATTTTACATTTTTTGGAATTTTTTTACTATTTATTAAGCCACTTTGAAAATCTGAAAATCCTTATGAACAGTAAAAATTTCTGGACCGCCGGATCAGTGATTTTCAAAGTGGCTTAATAAATAGTAAAAAAATTCCAAAAAATGTAAAATTTGGTCTCCAAGCACATATCAATATGGAGAACAACTTGAGCTGTTCGGATCGGTCGTTTGGATTTTCAAAATGAAAATAATGAGGCATGGAGCACCAAGTCGTTTTACACCATGGCTTAGCTAAGCCCAGCACTATATATATATATATATATATAGATGAGATATTGTGCTTTGCAAATTAAAATGAACGTTTTATTTCGAGCTCTTTTTCGGATTTTCAAAGTCCAAACAGTCGATCCGAACCGTTCAAGTTGATCTACATATTGAAATGTGCTTGGATACCAAATTTATATTTTTTGGAATTTTTTTACTATTTATTAAGGCACTTTGAAAATTGATTATCTGGGTGAACAGTAAAAACAGTGCAACAAAATTCTGGACCATGTGATCAGCAATTTTCAAAGTGGCTTAATAAATAGTAAAAAAATTCCAAAAAATATAAAATTTGGTATCCAAGAACATTTCAATATGTAGATCAACTTGAACGGTTCGGATCGACTGTTTGGACTTTGAAAATCCGAAAAAGAGCTCGAAATAAAACGTTTGTTTTAATTTGCAAAGCACAATATCTCATCTATATATATATTGATGGATCTGAACTATTGAGACCGATCCATAAATTTTGGATCGGACTCATTGAGTCAGATCTTTCTATATTTGTTGCAAATGAGGTACTCTTTCTGTTTCCGTACATCTGTATTTAATAATTTCTATAGATAAAAAATTTCCCATCTCCTCCCATAATTACCTCTCATTTTTCATTTCATTTCATTTCTTACCTCTCACTTCTCACCTCTTCTCTCCTGCTCCCTCCATCAAACACTACGTACTGTCTTCTCGCCTTCACCAAAACACAGAATCAATCACAGCAGAGCATGATGCTTCCTGACTCATGGCAGACCATCAGTTCCTTCCTTACCCCGGCCATGCTCTTCCTCCTCCTAAACCTCGTCATCGGCACCATCCTTCTCTCCTCCCGCCACCACCGTAACCACCAACCTGACCCCTCTCCCTCTGGGATTTCCTTCGCCGGAGCTTACCACTTCCCTCTCCTCCGCACCACCTCTCCGGTGCTAGATCGCCTCCGCTCCTTCACCCTCCATCGATTCTGCTCCGGCGATCTCACCACAGATCCTCTCAGCACTTCTCCTCGTGCAATATCGAACCTTAACCCTGTACCAACTGAATTAGGATCTAATCCCCCTATTGGATACGGTGCAGATTTTGGTGAGGTTACCACCACAACTTTAGCTCCTCCTCTGGCGCGTACCTCCTCCATACTAGATCGCTTGAAATCAATTAACCTATACCGCTTCAGATCTGGTGAAATTCAAACTGAAGAAGTCAAGACAGAGTCGATTGCCACTACCAGTACTGAGCATCACTACGAGAGGAGTAATTCAGAGCCGTCGAAACCAGTTGTGAAGAAAAAGAAGATGAAGAAGATAGTGAGTGTGGGAGGTAACGAGATGGAGGTGAGACAGAAGAGGAGTGTTAGAGGGAGAGAGGTGGTGGTAGAAGAAGAGGTTGATGCCAGAGCCGATGATTTCATCAATAACTTCAAGGAGCAGCTCAAGATTCAGAGGTTGAATTCGATTTTGAATTACAAGGAGATGCTTAATCCCGGAAGGTAGATTCATTATTCAAGTTGAATAATTTAAAATTTACATTAGGTATATGATCCTTTAGTATTGTGATTGGGAATTTTGTTGGATTGTTTTTCTTTTCTTCATTTTTTGGGTGCATTTGGTTTATTATTCTGTATGTAAAAAAGTTCCATACGCGTACAGGTTTTTTATTCACATATTAAAGAAAGAAAGAGATTGCTTTTAGTTTTGTAGCTTGGATATCTAATAAGATTTCGATTAGATAATAATAATTGCTTTGCCAGAGTAGTAAGGTATCTGGGAAAAAGAGAATATTTGCGCCGTCCGTTTTGTGTTGCCTTTCTTATGTTCGTTTCGTTTGTGAGAAAAAAAGTTTCTTTTAGAGCCTTCTAAAAACGCCACAAGTATCTATAAGAAGTAATTTTAGATCTAATACCTTCCAGTATCTGTATAAATTTCGTTGTACCTTCAGGATACGAAATCTTATTAATTAATTGCTCAGGTGGAGGTTGAAGAGTATTGCCAGATGTTACCTGTTTTAATATAAACAAAATTGACTTGTGTATCTTTCATCTTTGACCAACTATAGTAGTTTGTCATACTAAAAAAGTGTTCCCATTTGGTGATACAAATCTTTATCCTCAAAGAATTGCGGGTAAAATCTTGCTTTCTCAAGTTTTCTTTTCTAGGCTCATATTTTATTTCAATTAAAATAATAAAAAAAAATAAGATGAATGAGGAACAAAGCCGTATAGTATAGAAGGTTAATAAAAAACAAAGTTGAAAGATATTTATTAGGGGAACTAACAAATAAATTTCCGTTCCTCCTTTTTGACAAGCAAAATTTAGCCTAATTTTGGGCTTCTAAAGTTTGGACTTTTCAAAACACAAACACCTACGTATAATGTATGAAGTAATGGTAACGAGAGTAATGCTTACATGCTTTGGGAGTAAAGATGTGTTTTACTTTTCATTTATATCTATATTTTTAAAGTTTAAATAGTCAATCCGAACTTCTCAGCATGATCTTCATATTGAAATGTACTTGGACACCAAATTTTACAATTTTTGAAATTTTTTTACTATTTTTGAAAATTAATGTTTTTTCTAAATTTTTTATTATTATTTTATTTAATGAAAATCTGTGATTTTCAAAAAATAGTAAAATATTTCAAAAAATATAAAATTTGGTCTCCAAGCACATATCAATATAAAGATCATGCTGAGAAGTTCGAATCGACTGTTTGAACTTTGAAAATAGAGATATGAGCGGAAAGTAAAACACTCTATTTACTTCCCAAAACATGATAGCCCATCTCATGATAACGACATCCTTAAAATATCTCCATCATAATTATAAACAAAATATAAATACCGATGTGAAATTTAAATGAATTAACCTTTCATTTTCAACCTAGGGCTTCAATTTATAAAATGCTCGTCCCATCCTTGAAATATCTCCATCATAATTTAGTTTGATTGTAACAAGGACAATGTGTCAATGTTAGAATCGTACAAAAATCATGTTTAGCTGGTCCACAACATAATTATTATAATTAAGAACATAATAAACGTGATGGATTAGTATGAGTCTTAATCAAATATCTTTGTTTTCAAATATTTGACATCAAAATACATGTATATTTGCAAATATTTTGAAGCACATGCGTTTAAATAGCTGAAAAACACTAATTTTTTTTGTTAAATATATGATGAAGGCAGACTAAACATGTTATTAATCTCCCCTGTTAATGGTGCAGCACGAATTACGAGGTTAATTCAAAGACTGTATGACTCTATGTCCTTAGTAATTAAGGATTCGTGTGACACATAGCGGATAAAATTATTGAAAGTGTTATTTTAGCTTTATGTAACCTACAAGTTATTTTAGCTTTGTGCATTTTCAAAGTTTTCAAAGTCCAAACAGTCGATCTAAATCATTCAATATGATGGATATATTAAAATGTACTTGCAAAACAAATTTTACATTTTTTTTGAACTTTTTTACTATTTATTGGGTACAAAAATTCAATGGTTTGAAAACAACGATTTTGTAAAATACTTAATAAATAGTAAAAAAATTCAAAAAATTGTAAAATTTGATCTTCAAGCACATTTTTATATATCCATCATATTGAACGGTTTGGATCGACTGTTTGGACTTTCAAAATTTTGAAAATGCACAGTGTCATCCGATGTCACCAAAAAAGAGTGTCATCCGATCCCTCCTCATATATATATATATAGAGAGAGAGAGAGAGAGAGGAGGGTTCCAATACCTCATGTTTTCCATACCTCATCATACCTCATACGTAATATCTTCGTTTTCAAAGTCCAAAATGTCGATCTGAACCGCTCAACACGATATCCATACTAAAATATGCTTGGAGATCAAATTTTATAATTTTTGAAAATTTTTTACTATTTTTTAAGATCGGTACAAAATCACTGTTTTTGGACCGTTCAAAAACAATGATTTTGTACCTATCTAAAAAAACAGTAAAAAAAATTCCAAAATTATAAAATTTGGTCTCCAAGCATATTTTAGTATGGATATTGTATTGAGCGGTTCAGATCAACATTTTGAACTTTGAAAACGAAGATATTAAATATAAAGTATGATGAGGTATTGGAACCCTCCTCATATATATATAAAGAGAGAGATGGGCTATGGTGAGTTGCGAAGTAAGATTCTTGTTTACTTTACGTTTATACTCTGTTTTTAAAGTCTAAACAGCCGATTCGAACTGCTCAACATGATCTTCATATTGAAATGTGCTTGGAGATCAAATTTTATATTTTTTGAGATTTTTTTATTATTTTTTAGATAGGTAGAAAATCACTGTTTTTGGATGGATTATGGACCATAAAAAAATAATGATTTAAAAAATTCTAAACAAATAGTAATAAATTTCCAAAAAAATATGTAAAATATGGTCTCCTAGCACATTTCAATATGTAGATCATGTTGGGCAGTTCGGATCGACTTTTTAAACTTTAAATAGTAGAAAATATGAGCGTGAAGTAAAACAAGACTCTTACTTCGCAACTCACTCCAACTCTATTTTTTGGCTCTATTATTTATATGTTGTATGAAGTGAAAACAACAGCAAGAGTCGTATAAATCAGCTACCCATTCATTTTAATTTCATATATCAATAATAATTATACTTGAATTATTTTCCCTCAAGTAATTTATTTGCTTTGCACTTGATTTAACTAGTTAGGACTGAGAGGGAAATAATTGTTACGTTTTCATTTGATTATTTTATAGTATAATTATGATGATTAAATTAACAATTATTATTTAACACATCGATATTACAAGTAATATTGCAAATAAATTATTCTAATTAATTCTTCAACAATTTTTACTTTTTGTATTAGAATTATGAATTTTGAATTATACCCATTTATTCTTGAATTGAGAATTTGTTAATTACTTCGGTAAAACCTGTCATTAGGCGACGTACACAAAAATTCCGAAAAAAAAATTCGTAGTTCGTGACCTGAAAAAAAATATATTAGTTCGTTTTATTCTAGTTTAGTTTATTAGTAGCATGTTCAAGTTTAATCCCGATGTTTTTATCAATATCCAATAGAAAATAGAAAATTATAAAAATATCTAGGTTTTTTTAGTATTTATAAAAATCCTCAAATCGCCAAGAAATGTAACGATGATTTTTTTTTTATTTGACATCATACGGAACCTAACAACAATCAATTATTTTGATTTGACATCATACGCGAGCCAGCCGAACAATTAAATTTCTGATTTCTGATTATTTTATTTATTAATTAGAAGATTTTTTATTTTTTATTTTTTCTATTAATATATTAGAAATATTTTTATATTTTTTTAAATAGATGTAATACTATAGAATTGAATTTACTAGAAAGACTGCAACAAATAACTCAAATTACCATGTTTCAATCAAAAAAATTTGCGGCTGTAAGAAAAATTAAATTATTTCTTTGTGTGTTATTGAAAAATAAAATAAAAATATTTTAGATCTGAGTTATTGATCCCAGTTCAAAAGTCACTTCTGAGTAAATAAAAAAATTATCGTGGTTCCTTCTAGTACATTCAAATTCTAAGGTACTCCATCTGTGTCCCTAGAAGCTATTTTATATTTTTAATATTTTAATATTTTCTTAAAATCACTTCTAGAGAAATAATTGGAGTACCTTAGAATTTAAATGTACTAGAAGGATCAAGATAATTTCCTTATTTACACAGAATTGACTTTTGAATCGGGATTAATAACTCAGATCCGAAACATTTTTATTTATTTTTTCTTGTAACACACAAAGAAATGTTTCGATTTTTCTTACAACTGCAAAAAATCATAACTGAAAAATGTTGATCCGGGTTATTTGTTGCAGTCTTTCTAGTCAAACATTCGGTGCTGTTGAATGATGTCAATCACAAAAATAAAATGTATTTTGGCGATGTCAAATAGAAAAAAAACATATTATAACAGAATCGTTATGTTTTTTGGTGGTTTATTTTCTTTCAAAACCCGCCAGGATTTCAGACGGTTCTGAAAAAAAATGGACTGTTGAGATTCCTGGGTATTTTTATAAATTTTGAAAAAATGTAGACATTTTTATAATTTTCTATTTAATGTTGAATATTAATAAATAAAAATGATATAATTAGGCTCGTTTCAAGCTTATTATAAGAAGAAGACAAAATTATTTCTCAACTTTTTCACTATCTATCTCTTTGTTCATTATGAAAGGATAAAACTAGTTGCAAAAAAAAAATGAGATTCTTTTCTGACTCGTGGTTTACGCATGACTCACAGTATCAAATCGATATTTTTTTTTTCACTATCTATATTTTTGTTCATTATGAAAGGATAAAACTAGTTGCAAAAAAAAAATGAGATTATTTTCTCACTCGTGGTTTACGCATGACTCACAGTATCAAATCGATAATTTTTTTTCACTATCTATCTTTTTGTTCATTATGAAAGGATAAAACGAGTTGCAAAAAAAAAATGAGATTTTTTTTTGACTCGTGGTTTATGCATGACTCACAGTATCAAATCGATATTTTTTTTTCACTATCTATCTTTCTGTTCATTATGAAAAGATAAAACTAGTTGCAAAAAAAAAATGAGATTCTTTTCTGACTCGTGGTTTATGCATGACTCACAGTATCAAATCGATAATTTTTTTTCACTATCTATTTTTTTGTTCATTATGAAAGGATAAAACGAGTTGCAAAAAAAAATGAGATTTTTTTCTGACTCGTGGTTTACGCATGACTCACAGTATCAAATCGATATTTTTTTTTCACTATCTATCTTTCTGTTCATTATGAAAGGATAAAACGAGTTGCAAAAATAAAATGAGATTCTTTTCTGACTCGTGGTTTATGCATGACTCACAGTATCAAATCGATATTTTTTTTTCACTATCTATCTTTCTGTTCATTATGAAAGGATAAAACTAGTTGCAAAAAAAAATGAGATTCTTTTCTGACTCGTGGTTTACGCATTACTCACAGTATCAAATCGATAATTTTTTTTTCACTATCTATCTTTTTGTTCATTATGAAAGGATAAAACTAGTTGCAAAAAAAAATGAGATTATTTTCTGACTCGTGGTTTACGCATGACTCACAGTATCAAATCGATAATTTTTTTTTCACTATCTATCTTTTTGTTCATTATGAAAGGATAAAACTAGTTGCAAAAAAAAATTAGATTCTTTTCTGACTCGTGGTTTACGCATGACTCACAGTATCAAATCGATAAAAAAAATTTCACTATCTATCTTTTTGTTCATTATGAAAGGATAAAACTAGTTGCAAAAAAAAATGAGATTCTTTTCTGACTCGTGGTTTACGCATGACTCACAGTATCAAATCGATATTTTTTTTTCACTATCTATATTTTTGTTCATTATGAAAGGATAAAACTAGTTGCAAAAAAAAATGAGATTCTTTTCTGACTCGTGGTTTACGCATGACTCACAGTATCAAATTGATAATTTTTTTTTCACTATCTATCTTTTTGTTCATTATGAAAGGATAAAACTAGTTGCAAAAAAAAAAATGAGATTCTTTTCTGACTCGTGGTTTACGCATGACTCACAGTATCAAATCGATATTTTTTTTTCACTATCTATCTTTTGTTCATTATGAAAGGATAAAACTAGTTGCAAAAAAAAATGAGATTTTTTTCTGACTCGTGGTTTACGCATGACTCACAGTATCAAATCGATAATTTTTGTTTGCACTATCTATCTTTTTGTTCATTATGAAAGGATAAAACTAGTTGCAAAAAAAAATGAGATTCTTTTCTGACTCGTAGTTTACACATGACTCACAGTATCAAATCGATAATTTTTTTTTCACTATCTATCTTTTTGTTCATTATGAAAGGATAAAACTAGTTGCAAAAAAAATGAGATTCTTTTCTGACTCGTGGTTTACGCATGACTCACAGTATCAAATCGATAATTTTTTTTTCACTATCTATCTTTTTGTTCATTATGAAAGGATAAAACTAGTTGCAAAAAAAAATGAGATTCTTTTCTGACTCGTGGTTTACGCATGACTCACAGTATCAAATCGATAATTTTTTTTTCACTATCTATATTTTTGTTCATTATGAAAGGATAAAACTAGTTGCAAAAAACAATGAGATTCTTTTCTGACTCGTGGTTTACGCATGACTCACAGTATCAAATCGATAAAAAAATTTCACTATCTATCTTTTTGTTCATTATGAAAGGATAAAACTAGTTGCAAAAAAAATGAGATTTTTTTCTGACTCGTGGTTTACGCATGACTCACAGTATCAAATCGATAATTTTGTTTTCACTATCTATCTTTTTGTTCATTATGAAATGATAAAACTAGTTGCAAAAAAAAAATGAGATTCTTTCCTGACTCGTGGCTTACGCATGACTCACAGTATCAAATCGGTAATTTTTTTTTTGTCTATGTAGAGTTCACAGTACGAAGGAGCTGGTTCGATTCGGCTTGTGATTGGCTTAGAAAAAAACTGGCTTGGCTTGGCTTATCCTAGAATGAGTTGGCTTGGGTTGGCTTGTTGACAGTCTTAGTTTAGAGAATTTTTTATTTATCTAAAATATTATAAAATAATAGAGGGAAAAATATTTTGATTTTTGTCCAATTTTAGATCGGAAAAAAGTTTTCCGAATCAAAGTTTCAACTATTTCATATTTTGATTTTTCCTGGAGACCAAATTTTACATATATATTTGTTTATTAGTTCTTTTAAATATTTTAATAGTCTTGTCATATGAAATACAATATTCATATTTGTGTTGATCTTTCGGTGCAGATTTGTTCAGTGTATATGTTATATCAATATCAACAAGCATGTAACGAAATTCAATATAATTACGCGCGGTGGCGAGATTTTCTAACTATATAGAGTCATTAAAAGAGGAACAAAAAAATTATATATCATTTTTTTTATTTTAATAAAGAACAACATCCTACAAAATGCATGAAGCAAACAAGTAACTTAGTTAATATCTCTCGCCAGTCGCCATAATTTCAATATTAGCAAATTAACGAATTAAACTCAATTAATTAACATTGTAAAACTGGAGAAGTCTATCAGCCTCTCTTATCCCGCTGTAATACGCCCCATGGGTAGTCGAGTAATGCGTCCTGTGCGTCGCCTCTCCACCAAATAAGATCTGTAAACGTGGCACCTCATCCTTTCCACGTGGCAGAGGTTCAGCCATCAGATCTAGATCATCGCTGCTAGAACCAATCGATACATAGCTGTACGAACCAAGGAATAACGGGTCCGTTGCCCATCTGCTTCGCCTCACGCTTCTGATCCGTCGCATAGCTGTCTCTGTTCCGGTACACCTAGCAGCGTATTTTGCACCGCAAGTAGGCAGGAACGCATCCAACGTGGCGTGGACCCCACGGATTATTTCCTCGTCATCTAGCGACTCGAGATGCGTTGCCTCCTTACCCACGAACCACGCGAGGAGCACGTGCGACCCTCTGTATATTGGACAGATAGACCCGGTCTTCCTGATCCACCATGGGATCTTCGACGCGTGTCTCATCATTCCTTCATCCTTTGGGTCTTGATTAAACGCCATCCTTAGAAAAGGAAACGCCTCTCGACTCTCCGTCTCCGTTTCGGTCTCCATTTCCATGAAGAGCTTGTTGACGACTCCCCATCCTAGCCGTCGGATCGCTTCCCGCTTAAAATCTGGCAAGGCGGGATCGAAATGGATTCCAGTTCCATTTCCCTTTCCAGATTCCTTGCCAATTTCAGCTTTTAAAACTCCAAGGGACACTGTAACTATTACATGATCCGCATGTACAACCGTATTGTCGCTGAACTGGAGGCGCACCGGCGACGATCCGTCCGTCGGAGTGCCGTCGCCTGAGCACCACTCGACCCGACGGAGCCTTTGCCCCAGGCGAATCGTACCGGGCGGCAATCCCGAGGCGAGATGCTCCACGATTCGAGAGTATCCCTTGGCAATGGTGATATGTTCTCCCGGGAAATCTATGTACTCGCTCTCGGCTGAGAGATTCAGATCGGAGAGGTTGTCAGCTGACGTGCACTCGCGTTCTATGCACTCTTCCATGGCAAAGAGGGATTCTTCTAGGGCTTCGAAACACCACGTGTCATCTCTACAGCCAGTGTCGGCACTTGGAGCACGAGTGGCTTGGTACTGATGAAAACCTCGCCTGAGGTATGCTCCGACGCTAGGATCTCCGTCCGGTGACGTGGCATGTCCTGTACGGGCATCATCCATGAGGCCACGATACAGAGAGGAGATCGGGCCGGCTATATGGTCCTGGTCCACCATGAAACCGCCTTCAGCTATTGTCAACTGGTCGGAAGGGAACCCGTCCATCCACTCCCAGTTAAACGAGGAGTCTTCTAGGAGGTTTTGTTCGGTGGCCAGAGCGTACACAGGGCTTCCACCAATACCGTGGATCCACGTGGCACCCATCTCAATTCTGTCTCCAGCGAAATCCGAGGTCAGGATTCGGCCACCGATGCGGTGACCCGCCTCGAAAACCGTCAGATCGAATAGGTCGTGGGATGTGGTGTATAGCCGGTTCGCAGCAGTAAGCCCTGCCATGCCTGCTCCTATAATTGCGATTTTAACCTTCTTGGCTACCATGTTTTACTATTGTGGGTAATACAAATTGAATATAGATCGAATTCTTGAAGTGAAATCGAAAATAGGATTATAGGAAGATGGTTACAGCTAGATAGTAGATATTACGGAAGACCTTGTTATATAGTGAGAGGTCAGAACTCAGGAGAAAAAACACTCCAAGTTTGAGATATCTCAGAGGATGCGAATTTAGAACTCAGAAGGGAATAAAGACACAGCTCTCCTTTTCACAATTTTACCTCGTCTAAAAATAAAATAATAGAGGTTGAATTCATATATCTATTGTTTTTTTTTTTATGATTAAATGATATATCTTAATATCTATTGTATTGTTGAGGTGCGTAAGAAAACTAGAAAATGGCTCGACTGCGGGCCCCACCTGTCAGATGTGCAAGGGGATTTTCTTACGAGAAGATAAGATAATTGAATACGTTCAGAAATAGATCCAAATATATATAAATACTTAAAAATGAACTCTCGTAATTCCTAATACTCTTGACCAAGCTTGGCAGCCACTACCAAGCTTCAAAGAAAAAGACTAAAGTCTGGGACGGTGGGACCCACACTGGTGTTTTGCCAAAATAACACATGTTAATTACCGTAGAAGTAAGCATATTACTAAAAAATAGGTAATTGTAATGATTATATAAATTATAAAAAAGGATGGTCATGTTTTGTTGGTGCATTGAGGTTTACTTTTTTACTGCTGGCTGATTGACAGTTTGGCATTCTGTTCTAAATTAATACCTGATGACGACGAAGATATGGCAGATCTTGTATCGTATTTGTTGTTTGGTTACTGATTGGTACATCTTTGTTTCTATATAATTTACTTGTCACGTACTGCCAAATGAAAAATTATTTAAAAAATCTCACTTAATACTTCATTTTTTTAGTTCTTTTTTTTCCTTTCTTTTCCTTTTTGAAAAGGAGCATTTTCTTTCATTTTGTTTCTTTAGAAAAAATTGACGAAGGGAAAAGACAAATAATATCACAAAAAAACTGAAACAAGCACATGCATCAGAAGAACATATCAGCATCAAATCTAGCATAGCTTGATTTCCATGACAAAAGCATGCACACGCGCATACACCTTATTTTAGATTTTACATTTTTTATAATTTTTTATTTTTTTTAGATAGGTGGAAAATCACTTGATCTAATGATTCTACCTATCTATAAAAAAAAATTAAAATACAAAATGTAGTCCGCAAGTACATTAATATGAAAATCATGTTGAAAGGTTTAGATCGAATGTTTAAACTTTGAAAATAAAAATACTAATTCATAGTACAGACCAACATGCGCTATACATAGTACCATAGCTTCACTCTTAATTATTACATAAAAGGATCTATTTTATAAGTTACTTAACATGATTCTTTCATATCTTGATTGGTATGCTGGTATTATATCTATCAATGTAAAAGATCTTAGTTTCAATACACTGTTAAGTATAAACTCAGTATAACAAGATACCAACCAAGCGAAAAAAAAACTGAAGATTTAAAAAGATCTGAGTGGATAGTTAGAGACGTTAACAGAACCAACACACTTTCTTTTTTGTTGATAAAATTGAGTTAAAATTGGTGCTATATTGAAGAGTACAAGCAAAACACAGCCAAGCAACTTGTAATGTTTGCCCAGATTTGACAGGGAAGGGGTCCCTTGTATTGTCTATTTTTTGTTATAATCAAATCCTAGACCATTTGAAGTTACAACTTAAAAAACTAGCAAAAGGGACAGATCATGCACTTGAATGAACTAAAAATGTACTGGTACACTAGACTACTGAACATGATAAGGGGCCATCAAATTAAGAGATAACATGCCCACCTAACCTACTAACGCACCTAGATTAGCTGAGTTCGTGAAAAACTGTTCTTTCTAGAATATACATGGAAGCGAAGAGATTACAAATTTTCGACAGTATTGCTTCCTGCCAAAAACATTTTCTCCACATGAACTGAGAAAAGAAATATATAGCATACCATTAGCAATGTCAAATATTCAGAGTCATGGAGGCTGACTTAAGAATTGTTAAAGAGTGAATTTTTCACCAATCATTCAATCAGAAGCCTTGTACTTGCGAGGTCTCTTTGACTGAGGTGGTGATGGAGGTGGTTCAAATCTTCCCGGGGCCTTTATGCATAAAACCATGATATCAGTTGAAAAAATCAAAGAACTAAAAATGATTTGTATGCTTATTTATTATATTGGACAGGGAAATTGAATATAGAACCTTGCGTTTCTGATCCCTTTTGCCAACGGCATCTGGAACAAATGCTCGATCCATATCTCTGTTAGATCGCTGTGAACAGAATCACAATGATGTCAGTACGAAGACAAAACAAACTGTTATTTTAACCCAAAATTCTAACTATGATATAAGATGCTCCCAAACTACCTGACAACTAGTGCTGGTCAGAGGCAGACATTCATGAATTAATTACTCAACTTTAATGTGCCCAACTCTCAATGAACATTCATAATCTTCCAATTAAGTCATTCCATCTTTGTCAAATAAGCAAATAGGGCATAATTTTTCCTATCTCCATTTACCTCTTGTTCCAATTTATCTATTACCTCCCACTTCTGCATTCCTCAATTAACATTAGAGAAGTGAGGATCGTGAAGTGGGGAATGGAGAGACAAATTAAGATATGGGATTGGAGAAGAATGGAGAAGAGAGAGAGATGGGCAGTATTGGAGATATGGGGAGGTGAAAGGGTTGGAGTGAAAAATATCATTTGTTTGACAGAAGGGAGATAGAGTGGCTTAATCGGGACATATAAAAATTCTCAATTCATTCATTCTACCACAATAAAGCACAAAACCAGAAACCAAAAAAATGAAACATGTTTTAATGGTGGTGGGTGGCAGGTGGTGTTGAGAGTGTTTTGTGTGTAGGTTCCTAGGTGTGTGCGTGGGTCTTGTGTGTGTGTGTGTGTGTGTGTGTGTGTGTGTTGGGACTTGGGAGGGGGGGTTACATGAGTATGGTGATAATGTTGTACCTTAGGAGTGCTCGGTGCCTCAGAATTTGGTCTCTCACGGCTTCCTGATCCCGTTCCTGTTGCTTCTGTAACTTTTTGCATCTATAACATTACAAAACAAGCAAAAATAATAAGTGAAGACCAAAGGGGAAGAAAGAACATCAGTGACATCACTGAAGTTAAATAAAGGTTATAAATCTGTGTATCGTATGATAAACCAGTTAAGGAACCATAATATATCCCACATACAATTGAGAAATATCCTCTTATTCCTCCAAAATTAGAAACATGCTTACGTGCACAAAAAAATTATGAAAAATAAGCTTCCCGTATTTTTAAATGCAGAACCAAAATGCTCTTCCTCATTTTCCATAAATTATTCAGAACGAAGGAGCAATTTTTTGGTTAAAAACAGTGACAAGTTGAAAAAAGATTATTGTTTAGTGTAAATTCAAGAACCTGCTTCTGCAAGTTGAGAAGCGTGAGAATCTCTTTACGCAACTCGAGATGCTCAGCACATACAGCTTTTGTAGGTACCTTTGGTTTGAGATTAACCTACCGAAAACAAAGTCAAACATATATTACTATTCAGTGAGATAATATGCTAGACCTTGATGCCATTACACAAAAAAAAAATAATAATAAATAAATGGACAGCAACAAAGGAAGATTACCGAGAGATCTTGTATCATCTGCTCGATATGTATATTGGTACGGCCTGAAGCTGAGCTCACTGCTTGCAACATTTGATCTAGTGCATTTGTTCTCAGGTACACTTTTAGCTGTATCAAAGTATATTTCCATACATGTGTGAGAGAGAGGCAGAGTTGCAATTTCACATATGAGTACTGTACGGTCAGGTCAGGTCTGATAAAAATATACGGTGGTCAACTGCTCATTTTCTGAGCTGTCTTGTATAATAGAGTTTTCATTGTATAATTGCAAAAGAACAATAATATCTATTTGTTTGCTGTAAAACTGAAGAAAAAAAATTGGTCAACTATATTTTTTTCACATATGACAAGCTGAACATCAGGTCAACATTTCAAAAGAATCAAACAAGAATAGGAAAGAAAAATTCAAATACTATTTCAGTAGTATAATGTTGGAGGCAAAAAGTCATCCTTCATTCTCTTTCTATACACAGTTGGCACTGGGGCTTTCTGTAAATACCAGAAATTGCAGGGTTTTCTGCAAGTACCATCATGCATGGGTATTTTTGAAAAAGACCTTTTGCATTCTAGAGAAGTACATAATAACAAAAAGATGAAAAGTAAGACGCATAAATAAAGCTTAAAATATGCAAAATTTACCGCCCGAAGATTAGCAGGAATAGAAGAGGTATCTGAAACAACTGGAGGTGCATCAGTAGAAGCTGTAACTGGAGACGCATCTTCACCAGCTTCAGTTGCTTTCTCACCGCTTCCCACTTCACTCTGGACTTGCAACTCCACTTCATCAGCCTGCCAATCAAGCAGATAAAGTACGTATTTTACTTACATGAGAAAAATACCAATGTCAATTAAAAGAATACAATATTACTTTATTAGATGTAAAGCTGAAGTATTTACTTTGCTAGGTGTACGTGCTTCCATAATTCGTTTGGCTTCAGTGAGAATCTGAAAAGAAAAGAAAAAAAACATATATATTAATAAAATTTCATCTCAGCTACGTGAGGCACCGCTTAACCATTCTATGAACAGCTGGTATGTATACAGTCTACAAGCAAGTCATCACTTCCAAAACTAGCATAAAGAAATCTCCCAATAGAACTACAAATTACACTCAAATAGAAAAAAGCAATTACTTAAAAGATTTCTCTTGGGACCAGTTCATAACCAGTAAGATAAAGAAAACTTGCCTCAGAGTCCTTGCGCTCCTGCTGTTTGGTTTGAGAAAGCACTGCTGACAAGGCACGCTTTCGCTCTGTTTCATGTTTTGCATTGAATTGTTCCTACATAAAGTGATAAGAAATGGGTTTATTCAATGTACATTGAACGTAGGAATGTAATTTTCTAATTTAGTGTAACATATTTGTAGTACCTTAACCAGAGGATGGTTAGCGACATCGTCAGGTGAAGCTGCTCTTGCAATTAGAAGCTTTCTTGTAACTGTCACATTGTAAGAACATTTTTAGATATAATACTAAATTTTCAATGCATTTCCCAAATGGTATCTCCCAGTAAAAATGAGCATTTCTCCAAAATTGCTCTCAACATTATGCAGTATTGGTGCATAGAAGTCAATAATTCTGATATTTGCAACTGACTCAAAACTTTTTTCTGAGGTATTTGCAATAAAGTCAAACTGTCGTTTACTGCCACAGAAAAGTTTATTTGTTGCAACATGGTAAATTCATCTAAAAGTCAGGATATTTACCCATTTCCTCTGTTAATGGTTAGGTGTTACATGCCAAAAAAAAATTGTTATGCAAAAAGCTGTAAGACAAAAATACATGTACTTCTTGCAAGCAAACAAAATTGTTCAGGTAATCTGCAAAAGAAGCATAATGTAGATATAAAGCAAATGTACCAGAATAATAGCGGCTTTTTAATTCTTCAACTGTACGATCATTAGGGAACCTATCAGCTATAACTACGAAGCGAAGGTCAAATCTTTCGCATAGCTCGAACAATTTGTCTGTTTCTTCCTTGCTCCATGCCTATGTTCATTCAAATTAAATGAAATTTAACTTCTCCATAAAATATTGTGAGAGCAATAAGTGGTAATAACAGCTTTCTATATTATTCAAAAATTTAAAACAATTACCTACATTATCAGTCAAGTGCTTCTCATATTCCTCATCCGTATATTTCAGTACATCCACTGACTACATATAACATTTTGTATGAAATTAGATAATGCCAAATATTTCTCAAGAATGAAAGCAATGTACATATTTTTTTATGCTACCTTATTACACTTCGCGAATGCATAGTCTCCTGTTGGTGGGACCCCATTAACAACTCTGACCTAGATTTTTTTTTTCATTTCAAAACAAAAGAAGCAAAAGATCAAAAGGCCAGCTTTTTGAATCAGAATAGTGAATGAATCACAAATCATGCACAATTATACAAAAACAGTATAAACTAACCCAGTGGTAAAGTTGCAAGTTATCAGTACGAGCTGTGGATGTGAATGGCAGCCACTGCCATGTAATCTGCACATGAAAATCTTCCCAAATTTTATTCCGAAAAGAACACTTACTATTTATTCATGCAATAAAACTGAAATGATGATTCGAACATGCAAAATAAGAAGTAATGACCTTCTCTTTACCAACTATAGGTCTCTTCTTCAAGTGCAATGGGTCCAAATTGGGCATGAGAGGTGGTAGAACCCCTCCAGTAAGCGCATACACCTACATTCAAATTTCAGCAGATATTGACAAAGTGGGAAAAAAAAAAACGAAATTAAGTGAAAGTCAGAAGAAATTTCGTAGAGATTGGTATGAGAGACTACTTCTCGAGACACGCCATCGGGTTTTCTCTGGGGTTCCTTTGGAGTCCGAGACTTCCTCTCCTGGTTACCAGGAAATGCTGTTTTAGGTAGACCTAGTATATCTTTCGCATCCATGGCGTCGCAAAGAATTTAGGGTTTTCAGTACTGGGGTTAGGGTTTGTAGAAAGCCATGGAATCGAGTTTTCTCAATTCGACCTTTTCCACCTGAAAGAAGACGAATTGATGGATCGGATCGGGTTCGTCTCAGTAAGCTCGTTCGATCCGACTAAAAGGGTGCGGTTTTCATATCCAGTAAACTTGTTCAATCCGATAATTACTTGGGCTGTGGGTACGGGAGCCCCGTTAAAGCCCAACATCTCTAGGGCCCATCTGGATAAAAAAGCACTTTAATTTCTCTGTCAATATTTGGTCCCAGAAACGTTTCAAAACAGAGAGTTTGATACCCGGTTTGTACCCAGCCCTTATGGATAAGGTTTCAACTGCTTTGAACTATTGGTCTCTAACTTTCGCTTATTTAAGAATCTTCCTCCGTTTCCAATCTCAGATCTCCTTCTCTCCAAAACACCGATTATCTATTCCTCTCTAAAATTCCAGCACCATCGCCACCTCAGTGTCCATTTCCTCCTTGCCAAAACCGATCATCATCGTTGGATCTCACATCTACATCGAGATCGACCGCCTCCCATTGGAAGGAGAGACCATCTCTGCCTGGTCAGGCCGCATGATTCCTCCTCGACGGTTCGACGAAACATATTTGTTTGTTTCTGTACCTGTGTTCTTTCTTCTTCTCTGATTATTCCTTATATTAACCCGATCTCTCTGATCAAGGTGACGTTATTTCGCTACATCTCATTGACTCGACATATCCACAAAGCAACAAAAAGAAAAAAAAATGATCGTTGGATCATGTCTGATACATATCCTGGAATGACCGGGCCAACGGTGTACTTAAATCGAAAGGTTTAAGCGTAATTTTACTGATCTATTTGTTTTTTCGGAGATTTGAGGTGAATTTTGACAGGCGCAGATCTCTCCGGTGTATAGCTAGGAGCGGGTCGTGGGCCCCGCCTGTTAGTCGATAAATCTCGTAGTGAGGTATGTCAAGACCAGCGACGTGAGCGCCAAGGTCGCTGATCTCCGGTGACTCGTACAATTTTTTTACATAATTCTTGAACTAGTTTTACAGAATTCTTACAATTATTTTAAATGATTCTTGAACTACTTGATAGACCTAAATTATATATATTCGATCTGATTTTTATTACAAAATAACATCAAATATCTTGTATTTTGAATATAAAGGGAATATAATACACCTAGAATCAAGTTACTGCGTTTGCTCGGCTTTAATTTGTAGGAAATGAAGAAAAACGAAAAAAAATGCCCAGTACGGACGCACGGATTGAGATACGGTCGCACTAAGTACTTAGAATGATTTCTGGACACGCGCCAATTTAAAAAAGGTATAATGACCTGTGCATCAAAATCCGTGCAGAAGCACGGATATAGATACGGCCGCACTCTGGTCGCACAGAAAAAGTCCGAGCTTAGTGCGGATGCACTGTAGCAGCACGCAAAAATAGCGCCCGAACTTGAAACGGTCATAGTTGGAGTCAGTGCGGACGTACTAAGGTCCAATGCGGACGCATCCAGTACTTAGACGAATTCAGCACATTTCAGAGTAAGTCAGAAATGTCCGAGCTGAGTGCGGATGCACTAAGGTTCCGTGAGGATGCACTCTAGCCGCATTGAAATTTCAGCTTCCGACACACAGTTCGTATTTTGGCCATAACTTGATCATACGAACTCCGATTTGGGTGAATCAAAGCATGACGAAACCAGGACAACAAGATCTACAACTTTCATGAAGGAAAGAAATTCAAATTCGGAATGTAAAATCTCATGCAGATGCATTAAGGTCGCATTCAGCCTAAAAACAGTGTTTTCGACGGTTTTTCTATTTTCGGCACTCCTGGCCGTGTTCCAAGGGCCAAAATTAGAATGCACAACGTGGAGAAACTTGTGGAGCAAGTATCTAATGACTCTCCACGTCCATTGGCTCCAGATTAAGCAGTACTTCTCCTATAAAAAGGCTAGAACTTTCCCTTCCAAAGCACCCACTACCAATTCACTACCAATCCACCTACAATCTTCTTTACCATCCATCTCTTGGAGGCGAATCAAGGAAGAAGAAGGGAAGTTCAAAGCAATCGCAGGCAAGACAAGGTTCTTCAATTAGAGAAGGGTGTAATCTATTTCTCTATTTTAATTTCTCTTTGTTTTAGCCATGTTTTGTTTTAATCTTTTGATGAATACTTGCATCTCCATGAGAGGCTAGTCTTCCTCTCTAGGGGTTTAGGTCAATGCATGAACTTGTTTAATTTTATCTTATTCGGTTATTTGTTTTTATTATGATTGTTTTATCGGATTTGATTGTTAATTTCTGTGATTTATCATTTGTGTTAATTACATAGTTTAGTACTTGAATTGTAGTTATCCCGTTTTGGATTCGTAAGAACCCAAAATTGACTAGGATCAATAGGATAGTACCAAATTATGAATGCAAATACTCTAGGTTTGGATTAGGATCTAACAAATTTGTAATCTAAGCCGGAACTACAGAAATTAAGGTTAGGGACTTGGTGAAGTACCTAACCGTGAAGTCAAACCCTAATTAGGACATCTCAAATTAAATCGAATATTGGTATGAAGTACTTAATCGTGAAGTATCAATATTCGAGGAGAGGAGAGACTAACAAGAGCTTATGGTCTAGGTAGCTAGGGTGATAGACCTAATCGTGAAGTCCGAATTACCTAGGCACGTTATTAATTCACGAAAGTGACTCTTAATCACATATTAGGTTAGAAACCTCATCAAATCATACATGAATTTAAACAAACCGAGTAGATAGAATTAGCAAGGGATTGTAGACCAAATGCCCCTAGACTTCCAAACCTTGAAAAGCAAACCAACCTTTCTTTTATTTTCTTTTACTTTCATTTGTTTCAAAACTCCTTTCTTCGGGTATTGAACCCAACAATTAGGAATTTAGAACTAAAACCCCCAAAATCAATTTTACTTTCTTTAATATTCTAAAATTAATTAATAGAGTCGAAAACTAGTATTTCCCGATATCTCTTGGATCGATACCTCAATACTACAATCGATAGGTTGTGCGCTTGCAATCGACCAATCTTTGAGTATTAGGTTTATAAATTTAAAAGTTCAAAGAGTATAAAAAGAAGCGTAAAACCCTATACCTAAAATACTCAACACTACTTTCATTGGATTCTTGCAATTGTTTAACAAGATTTTTGCAAATATTTTACAAGATTCATAAATAAGTTTTACAATATTCTTGCAATTATTTTACAGGATTATTGAACTAGTTTTATAGGATTCTTGCAATTGTTTAACAAGATTTTTGCAAATATTTTATAAGATTCTTAAACTAGTTTTACAGGATTCTTGCAATTGTTTTACAGGATTTTTGCAATTATTTTTCAGGATTCTTGCAAATTTTTTTACATGATTCTTGAACTAGTTTTACATGATTCTTGCAAATTTTTTTACATGATTCTTGCAATTGTTTTACATGATTCTTGAACTACTTTTATAGAATTCTTACAATTGTTTAACAAGATTTTTACAAATATTTTACAGGATTCTTAAACTAGTTTTATAGGATTCTTGCAATTATTTTACAGGATTCTTGAACTAGTTTTATAGGATTCTTGTAATTGTTTAACAAGATTTTTGTAAATATTTTGCAGGATTCTTAAACTAGTTTTACAGGATTCTTGCAATTGTTTTACATGATTCTTGCAATTTATAACCTTGTTTATTCTTTCAGCCAAGTAACTCCAATTTATAACCTTGTTTATTTTGTTTTTTTTGCAGGATGATATTTCAAAGGAACGTGTTGTTCTAGTGATGAGGCTTCTCACTCATCCAAATAACGTGCACCAGAGGGTTATGAAGTAACAAACTCCAATGTGTTTTATTGTATTGATGTTAGTGAACAGTTATTGTTTGTGGTTGTTTGTATATGCTGTTAGATACAGTAGAGTCAGGAGAGTCAGAGGTCAGAGGACAGCGATCAGTCGTGGTAAAATGGTACAGTTGATGTAGTGTAAGATACAGTTGATGCTGTTAGATACAGTTGATGTTAGTGAACATTGAAATCTATATCATTTTTTGTATCGATCAGGAGAGTCAGAGGTCGCTGAACAGTTATTTTTGTGACTTGTGAAATTTTATAGTTTGTATATACTGTTTTTATAGTTTCAGGTGTCAATTTTACAGTATTGAAGTCGTGTAGTTCACATCTGTTAGTTTTATAGTTTACATCTGCTAATTTTACAGTATTGAAGTCTTATTTTATATAATATAGATCAATATATAAATATTAATAATTGAAGAAAAAATGATGAATTTTTTTTAAAAAGTAAAAAAGTAAAAAAAATAAAATTAATTTTAATTTCGAAAAAATAAAATTTTAATTTTGATGCAAAAAAATTAATTTTGCATAATTTTAGGTGTTATTTGTAAATAACTACAAGTTTTAGAAATGATTTGTTTTCCAAATCTTCTAGAAGCCGGAAGTACAGGTAGTTTGCAAGTTGCTAACGGTTTGCAACTAACTTGGGACCACTTGCAAGAGTCGTTGGTTGTTAAAATTTTGAACTATGTATTATACATGATTTGTTGTTGAAGATACAGTATTGATTATAGAGTTTTACAGTATTCGCGCAAATTAAATGACAATTTTTTTTGGATAAAAACTGAATACAAAGGTTTGGGTACAATTAATCGCTTCCTTTATTTTATTATTTTATGATTTAATCATCTTCCTGCTGCGATCATGACTAGAGCCCCCACTTCACGTGGCAATGTTGGAATTTTGCTGATTGAGCAGTTTCCTAGCTAGTTCTATGCACATGATTTTGAAAAGAATAATTTTGCTGTTGGCACTATTAGCATGCTATCAATTATAAGAGTGCAAGTTGCATCAATTACAAATTACAACACAAGAGGAATGTCTGAACAGTATAGACTGATATCAAATCCAAAATAAAGTTTTCTAAATATAATGATAAATATATTAAGGGATGCAGATTATGCAGTGATGCACTATATATAATTCATGTTCATTTAAATACATCATAAATCCAATTGTGGCAGCCTGACAATGAACAGCTAAACATTGCTCAAAAGAAACCAAACAATGAACTATACTGTTAAAATGAATAAACAGCAACATACAAATATACAATAGCATAAACAAGCTAGCCACTAAAGATCTCCAAACAAATCACTCTCAAAAAAGAAAAAGAAAAACTTGAAAATATCTTCAAATCATCTACACTGCTCTAAAACAGCAAGCAAATGGACCCGGTTTTTGACCTGATTTACTGTTGTCCTTCAACTCTACATTTTTCTCAGAAACGCCATTGTCATTGATATCAAAACTTGGCACCATATCCGCCTTCCCTTCTGGCGGCGGCACTGGCAAATCTTCATCGGGCGGCTCCTGCAGCCGCCATTCCCCATCATCTCCTAAAATCATCCCTTTGTTTTTCTCCACCCACCATGAACCCGGTACCAATAACTCGTCCTTCAAAAACTCCGACGATTTGTTAACAAGCGCAATGCTTCTCTTCACTTGTAACTTGAATTCTTCCTTTTCACCGTTCCACCCTGCAACGGTATGCAAAATACCTTGCAAGTTGTGATAATCTCCCATGTTTGTCGTCGACTCCTTCAAATATGGTGATTTCTTTGAGTCAATGAGAAGTTCCTGACCGACATTAACGTAGCCTAAAATGCCGGTCGGGTATAATGGTATCGCATCCGGTTTGTTCTTGACACGTAAAACTCTTAGGTTTTGATGCATCTCCAATCTCTCTTTGAACTCTTTGTTTCCAACTTGAGGTGAACCAAATACTACCGATGTAACCTGGATATCGGGTTTTCCATGTAGTTTTGCTAAACCGCTCTCGACTATATCAAAAGCGCTTAGTGTTGCTAGTGCTGCGCCTAGGCTATGACCAGTGCAAACAATGCTCAGTTCGCTCTCATCTTTGTACAGATCGATGAGCTGTTTAATTGCATATAAGAGTTGGTCCCTAGCACTAAGCTTTGAGAATTGCGAGTTGGCGTTACTCGAAGTGTAAATTGTATACCATCCTTTCATCACCTTCGGCTCATCTTCCGAAATATCCTTGTTTGAAGGAGAGAGAATGGATCGGATCGACTCTTGCAGCGGGTGTAGCACATCTACCCATTCTAAGGTGCGTATTGTGCCACGCCATGCGACATAGATCACACGCCGGCCGGTGGTTGGAGATGGATTAGAGATCGCTACGTAGCCCATCCAATTTGATTCCTTGCTCCATGCTTCGTCAGATACTGAGAAGAGTAGAAATTCTTTAGGCACTGACACCTCTGACGTGGCATACAAATATGCAGAGACGGTGAGGTCAGAGACGGCTGGAAAGAGAACCTATAATATGGTGATAAATATTTGCAATATTAACAAGAGGCCAGAGTAACTCTTAATCTAACTATTTCTTGAGATTTTTTATTCTAGTTCTCATTTTCTCATGCACTTTAGCATACTATTTTGGAGCTAATTAAGTGATGCATGACATGTAAAATTGATAGGAATATTTCTTTTTGGGGCAAAACAAATTGATAGGAAAATTGTTGTGAAATTAGAACCCCAAATTTTATACTTAGCCTCTCATTGAGCAAGCAATAATGGCACCTAGAATTAATTGTTAGAAACCTTTTGAAGGAGATTTGATTTGGAGTAACGGCAGCTGCCGGTGTACTTCGAGTGCGGATCTGAGTTGAACGAGTCATAAGTGACTTGGATGAGGTCCCCACAAAACAAGACAAAGCCGCGTAGAGACAGGTCGAGCGGGTCGAGTAGGCCGGACCAGTGGTTTGAGCCGAGGAGCTCGGGCAAGGATGTATTGGATTGTGGTGGTAGGTCACCTTGACTTGCCATTGATAAGATAAAATATTTTTTGCTTGAGATTTGTACAATGGAGGGAATTAAAAAGGTTTCAATTGAGATGGAAGATAGGCATTGGATTATGTTTGCATTATGAGTGGCTTAGATTCTTATAGTGTAGTTGGAACTATTATCCTGTAATGTCTTTGTTTTTTTTTGGTTTCTACTGTTGGTACTTTTAAAGTTGCCAGATTTGACTGTTAATTAGCTAGGTAATTTAGGTGGAAAAGTTGGAGAAATTTTGTTTGCCATGAAAACCTTGTGATGGAATTATTTAAAATATTGTTTACATTAAAGTTTGCTATATTTTTTTTTAAAGGTTGACTGACTTTTTCATTAAGATTAAAAAGGTTCTGTACAAAGCTATATTTTATTTTTAGTTAGTGACAAAAACTATTGTGGTATTTAATTTTACTAAAGTAAATTTTAGTATATTCATTTTCTCAATTTTGATAAAAAAAAAATTAGTTAGAGATGGAGGTAAGATTTTAAACTTTAAATGCAAATCTCAATAATATTGAAAGGATATATTGATTCCCTGTATTAGAAGTCACACATGCAATGCAAGATAGTTTTTGCTTAGGTTGGAAGCAGAATGAAATTTTAGCATTCTTTTGTTAGTTTTGATCAAGGTTCTAAATAGCGTTTATAGCGTCGTAGCGGGAAGGTTAAAAAAAAAGCTATAGCGAATAGCGTCGCTATAGCGGAAGCTATTCCAAATAGCGTTTTTTTTTTTTTACATTTCGTATATTCAATATTTGTACTAAATATCAACATTATCTAAGGTCTCATAGAACAATAAATAACACCAAAGTAATTAAGAAATTATAATATTCATATTGAACCCGTACAAAGTCCAAATTGCGGTTCAAAATATCCATAGTAATATCATAAACTATCGATTTTTCCTATTAAAAATATCTTAAGTATCATGATTCATGACATAATCTTTTTTTTTTTCTATTCAAATTTTAATTCCGGTTTGGACTTTTTTTCTATTCAAATTTCAATTTCTATTCCCAATTTCAAATTGATTTATTTGTAGCAAGTAGCAACAAATTCAATTTCGGTTTGAAATTTTTTTTATCTTTATTTAAAACCCATATAAATTGCTTAAAAATAAAAAATAAAAAAAAAACCCATATTGTATAGCGCAAATAGCGCCGTAGCGGACCGCTATAGCGCTGTAGCGGCCGCTATAGCGGCCATAGCGCAAATAGCGCATTTTGATGTCGTAGCGTAGCGTTTGGGGTCCAAAAACGCTATAGCGGCGCTATAGCAGCGCTATTTAGAACACTGGTTTTGATCTATGTAATAATGCAAACTTCAGTCAATTTAGCCCAAAAAAAGGAAAATACCATTCTGGTTTGCTTTCACACAGACGATCAGTAGGCATGCAGTTTGAGGTCAGGCAAGATTTATTCGTTTCAGATCGAGTTATTTTTCAAGTCACTGTTAGAAATTGAGCAGGTTAGCTTTATATTTCTTCTTTCTGAATCTTATTTCTTTATCAGCTTTTGACAAATTAGGTTTGGGGGTAGAGCCGTAGAGGGCTAGATCCGCATCAAAATCCGTGCAAGTATGTATCAATTTCCGTGCGCATAGATCTTGATGCTAATTATACGGTGATAGAGCTAATTGAATCTAAATGTAGGTCCGATGCCCATCGGACCTACTCCTATCTCCCATGAATTCAGAGTAGGTCCGATGCCCATCGGACCTACTTTGGTTCGGTGGGTGTTTTGACCATCCGATCTGCATCAAGATTCGTGTGCTCCGCATCAAAATCCGTGCAAGTATGTATCAATTTCCGTACACATAGATCTTGATGCTAATCGTACAGTGTTAGAGCTAATTGAACCTAAATGTGGGTCCGATGCCCATGGAACTACTATCTCACACACCATATATACACACAATATTTTTCTTTTCTTACGATTGTAAATTAATATATATTCTAGCCCAGGGACCCACCATGTGAGAAGAGATAGCTGACTATGACATTATTTTAAGATTATATGATACTCCTGTTGACGGTCTTGCTTGCAATAAGAAAAAATATATATATATATACGCGACACGGTTGTCCAGTTCGTGACCGAAGATGTAATAAACAATTTGACTGTAATATGATAAAATTTATCTGAGTACTGCTTTTCTGATGGTTCGGAAAGTTGGTACCGGACTGCCAGTGGGCTCTTGAGTTTTACATTCATAATTTGTGTCAATATTCTCTTGGAATTATTCTATATACTATTTGAGCAACTAAATTATTTACAATTTCTGTGAAAATTATTTGAACTCAGGCCAAACCAGAATAATAAATGGTCAATTGTAGAATAAAAAAGCCGCAGTTATTCAGGATCCGCATTCCTTCAATTCTGCTTTCAAAAATACTCATAACCTTGCGAAGTTTTGAAACAGATAAAGTTTGAAAGAAATATTATTTTTCTAAACGTTATAAGTTTATTGAAGGTGTCTTAAAAAATAACACTGATCCCTGGCAAAAAAAAAATTTAACTGGTCTTAAAATACTAAAAAGTCAAAACTAAGGTTTTTATGATTTTTATTTTTCAAGATTTTCTCTCTGTGTCGAAAGATGATGATTCTACATTGAAGGCTATTGATTTCGACTTATTTGACTTTGTATGAGAGTTTTTTTCTTCTTATAATATATATTGTTACAACGCACGGGCACGATACTAGTATATTGATTATATATACACTTACGTCTCTAATTTTAATACATAACAAATTATCAAAATTAAGCTTTGGAGAAGTTGCAGCCTCGTTAGTTTTTCATAAAGTTTTATATCATATATATGAAGTATAGATTTAACAAGCTTATATATATACTAGTATCGCCCATGCATTACAACGGGGACATATTACATGAGAAAAAAAATTGTCATACAAATATATATATATATATATATAGAGAGAGAGAGAGAGTGGCTGAGATACAAACGTTTGCACCAAGGCTCTCGTGCAACCAAGTCATTTTCGGATTTTCAAAGTCCAAACGGTCAATCCAAACCGTTAGATGTTCAATCTATATTAAAATCTACTTGGAGACCAAATTTTACATTTTTTTGAATTGTTTTACTATTTATTAAGCCACTTTGAAAATTATTGATCACATGCATGGTCCAGAAATTTTTATTATTTTTTTATTTAATAAAAAGTTGTGGTTTTCAAAAATTCTGAAAAAATAGAATTCTTTTTCCCAAATATGTAAAATTTGGTCTCCAAGCACATTTGAATATGTAGATTATGTTAGAAGTTTCGAATTGACTATTTGAAGTTTGAAAATGAAGATATGAGCGAGAAGTAAAGCACCATATTTAATTCCCAAAGTTAGTCCAACTATATATATATATATATATAGAGTAAAGCTAAGGTGCTCTTAAGTGTACCGTACTCCTAAATGTAGGCCGTTGGATTTCTTTAAAAGTCGTGCTACCACGCCTTTTAAAGAATCTACACGACTTTTAAAGAAATCCAACGGCCTACATTTAGGAGTACGGTACACTTAAGAGCACCTTAGCTTTACTCTATATATATATATATAGAGAGAGAGAGAGAGAGTGGCTAATATCAAAACGTTTGCACCAAGGCCTTCGTGCAACCAAGTCGTTTTCGGATTTTCAAAGTCCAAACAGTCGATCCAAACAATTAGATGTTCAATCTATATTAAAATCTGCTTGGAGACCAAAAATTTTTCATTTTTTTGGAACTTTTTTACTATTTATTAAGCCACTTTGAAAATTGCTAATCCGGATGAACAGTAAAAACAGTGCAACCAAATTCTGGACCATGTGATCAGCAATTTTCAAAGTGGCTTAATAAATAGTAAAAAAAATTCCAAAAAATGTAAAATTTGGTCTCAAAGCAGGTTTTAATATAGATATCACATCTAATAGTTTAGATCGATCGTTTGGACTTTGAAAATCTGAAAACGACTAACTTGCACGAGGGCCTTGGTGCAAATGTTTTGATATTAGCCACACACACACTCTCTCTCTCTATATATATATAGAGAGAGAGAGAGTGGCTAAGACGCAAACGTTTGCACCAAGTCCTTGGTGCAAACGATTCATTTTCGGATTTTCGAAGTCCAAACGGTCGATCCGAACCGTTCAAGTTGTTCTCCATATTGAAATCTGCTTGGAGACCAAATTTTTCATTTTTTGGAATTTTTTTGCTATTTATTAAGCCACTTTGAAAATTGTTGATCACATGATCCAGAATTTGATTGCACTGTTTTTATTGTTCACCCGGATCAGCAACTTTCAAAGTGGCTTAATAAATAGAAAAAAATTCCAAAAAATGTAAAATTTGGTCTCCAAGCACATTTTAATATGGATTAAATATCTAACGGTTTGGATCGACCGTTTGAACTTTAAAAGTCGGAGAACCAAATCGTTTGCACCAAGGGCTTGGTGCAAACGTTTTGAGCTTAGCCACTCTCTCTCTCTCTCTCTCTCTCTCTCTCTATATATATATATATATATAATTTGGCTAATATGCTACGCGTAGCATAGAGGGCCTCCGTGCTACGGCTCAATATTTGAGTTTTCAAAATCCTAACGGTCGATCCGAACCGTTCAACATGATCTCCATACGAATATGTACTTGCAAACCAAATTTTACATTTTTAGAATTTTTTTTACTAATTTTTTAGATAGGTAGAAAATCACTTGATCTGAAAATTCTGTACCATTCAAATCAAGTGATTTTCTACCTATCTAAAAAAATAGTAAAAAAATTCTAAAAAATGTAAAATTTGGTTTGCAAGTACATATTCGTATGGAGATCATGTTGAACGGTTCGGATCGACCGTTAGAATTTTGAAAACTCAAATATTGAGCCGTAGCACGGAGGCCCTCTATGCTACGCGTAGCATGTTAGGCCCTCTACACACACACACTAGTATAGTGCCCATGTGTTACAACGGGGATATATTATAGGAGGAAAAAAATTGTCATACAAAATGACATATTTTCATATAAAAAAAACCAACGAAAATAATAATTATTCAAAAATTGAGGGACATGCTAATAGAAAATTTATATAATTATTTATATAAAATGGCATATTTTCATAAAAAAAAAAATACCAACGAAAATAATAATTATTCAAAAATTGAGAAACATGCTAATAGAAAATTTATATAATTTTTTTATTTTTAATTATGTTGAACCGTGATCTCTCTTCAAATCACAAAGCATGCAATTAAGTAGATCTTCTTTGACTGTGTCGAGACCTTCTTTGTCCACCTAGCTAAATGAACAAATGTCGGACCTTAAATGACCATCATAAGTCAAACTGGATGCTGGTTCAGATACAACATACCTTCTAACAAACTATATACATATTTTCTATTTTAGAAATTGAAAAAAAAAACAAATCAACAGGAAAGATATTGTTTGTTTTTTTTTCCAAAAAATAGATAGAACTGTGTTGTTTCACAAAACCGAACATATAACCGGGTCCGGTTTTTCCCAATCTGACCGCCAGTCCGGATAATAACATGTGATGCCTTCTTTCGGATAGTTATCCACTTATTCTTGACAGCTATGAAAACTGTAAGCGACGCACCGACATTTTTAAAAATACCCCAAGTAAATTACAGATTAATAAATATGTCCACGGTTCCCGAAAATTTTTAAAAATGCCCAAACCGGCCATTTAATGGCCGGTACCAAATATATCTCCCAACCGGCCATTAAATGGCCGGCCCCGTGCTATTTTCGGTTTTATCCCTTTTACACCCTATTTAAACTCCACAGCACAGCTTCTCACTTCACTCCTCACTTTGCTCAACACAGCAGACGCAGCTGCAAAGGTAAATTTTTTTTTTAATTTAATTTTTATTATTTTTATTATTTTTATTAATTTTTAATTAATTATAATTAATAATTAATTAATTATAGTTAATTAATTTTAATTTATTAATTTTAATTAATTTATTATAGTTAATTATAATTAATTTTAATTAATTAACTATATAATTAACTATAATTAATTAATTGTAGTTAATTAATTATAAGATAATTAATTATAATTAATTAACCTTAATTAATTATAATTAATTAACCTTAATTAATTATAATTAATTAACTTTAATTAACCATACATAATTTTAATTAATTAATTGTAAGTAATTCATTAATTTTAATTTTTTTTATTCAGTAACTGTGTAAATTAGTAACCTGACAAATGATTATAACTTTCGAAATGTAGTTTGATTACAATGCCATTGATTTCAATACACTGTGGTGGTAAACTTGAAAATAATGCAGACAGGCCTTATTACAACAAAGAACCAATTGCTTCAGTTATGGTTAACGATGATATATCTCTTTTGGACTTGAAAGTCATAATTTTCTATTACACCCGTTATAATCCAGAAAGGTGCAACCTTGAATTGGGGACCCGAGTTTGTAATGGAAATACCGGGAAATATTCACTTGCGAAAATTACAGATGAAAATACCTGGAGAGGGTTGTGTGGGTATTTTAAGGCCAACAGAGATTTTGTAATAGAGATCTATGTTAGAAGAGTTCCGAGAGAGGCAGGGGTTGGAAGTTTCAGCCAATGCTCAGTTGCAATGGAAACTCCCGTCATTCCTCCAACACAACCACAAACCTACTATGAACCTACACATCCAGCAACCTACTATCCACAGACTCACCCAGAAACCCAATATCCACCTGTTGAGGCATTTTTGTCGGCCTGTTATTTTGGTGTAGACCGGCGCGAACGTCTCTGCAGATACACTCCCTCCCTCAAATAGGTAAGGGGAAGAAGCTTATTGTTTGATTGTGGAGATTCTTTTCCTTCCGACAGGCGCAAGCCCCTGCCGTTAATTACCCTGAATAGTACCCAGGAACCTCCGATTAAAGGGCTAGACGAAATGACATGATTAGGGTAGGGTAAATGAAGTGCAATCAAGAAGAGAGGGCGATACTGAATCAGAGGGGTTGTACTGATTCAACCCTCAAGGGGCATACTAATAGTGTATGCCTAGTATTTACTTGGACTTTTGTTTAATTTGGGTTGCCTATTACATGCAAGGGCTTTAGCTGGTTTGAGGGTGCCTAGGGTTTTCTAGGGCTTTTGTTTGGGGTGCATGTTTCATGCAAGGGCTTTAGCTGAATATATATGTTATGGGCGACACCGGACTACGTGAGTGGGCGTCTGAAACACTTCGACAGCCTACGGGTCGGACTGGCGCAGAGGGTTTAGACAAGAGCGTATCATATGCCCGTGGTGTCCGTAGGGTTTTCCTTCCCTTTGGGTGCATATTGCATGCAAGGGCTTTAGCTGAACTTATGTATTTGTTGGGGTAGCGTGAGAGCCTTTGGTTTGGGTTGGCGTGAGAGCCTTTGGTTTGGGTTGGCGTGAAAGCCTTTGCATTTAGGTGGCGTGGAGGCCTTTATTTGGATTGGCGTGAAAGCCTTTGGTTTGGATGGTGTGGAGGCCTTTATTTGGGTTGGCATGAAAGCCTTTGGTTTGGGTGGCATGGAAGCCTTTATTTAGGTTGGCACGGAAGCCTTCGGAAGTAAACTTGATTTTGCTTGGATTTAATTTGGTCTTGGTTTTATTTGGATTTCATTTAGGTTTGAGTTTGCTTGGGCTTGATTACGATTTGGGTTTATTCGAATTTAGTGTAGGTTTTAGATTGGTCTTGGATTTGATTTAAGTGGCGTAGAAGCCTTAGGTTTAAGGTGACATGGAAGCTCTTGAGTTTGGTTGGCATGAAACTGCGTAGGGTTTTCGGTATAGTTTCTGGGTAGGTATTGTGTGTTTTTCTCCAAATTCTGGGAATCTTCGAATTGAGCATAGATGTTGTTGACTTGATGCTTTCTCATATTCATGTTCGGGTTTATCATCTCTTATTGAGAGGTGACTTGTATTTGTGTGTGTATATGCATGTTGATGCCACCGAGGCAGAACTGTTTGGTTGCTATGGCTAGAGATCATATTTAGAGTGGGGACTCTTCGAGTTTATTTGGTTAGTTCGACCATTAGGAGACCGAACATCTGGGTCTATGGATTAGAATCCTTTGTGGACTTGGATTTGGAGTCTTTATATCTTTAGAGCGAGGTTTGGTGCATGACCTTCGGTTGATGTTTAGAGTATATTTCTCCAGTGGAAGGTCCGATTGGTATGAAATTGGTTCTCAAAGATTCACGACAGCGGTGTCGATGACTCTCGTGTCACATGTTTTGTCCGGTTCGGAATATATAATTTATGGTGAATTTTAGAAGTCAGGGTATGCCTGCTGTCTGGAATCAGCAGACCTTCGGGTACTCTTTTGACTAGATCTCTCTGCTGGAGAGCCCGATTGAGGTAAAACCAGCGCTAAAGTCTTCACGACTAAGAGAGCTACAACTTTCGTGTGGACCATTTGTCCAGACTCTGAATTGGTGATTTATGGTGGATTTTAGAAATCAGGGTACGGCTACTGTCTGGAGTCAGCGGACCTTTGTGTACTGTTTTGGCCCAATCTCTCCGCTGAAGAGTATGATCGAGTTGAAACCAGAGCTCACAGATACTTGACTGAGAGTGCTGCATCTTTCATGTGGAATGTTTTGTCAGATTATGAATAGGTGAGTTTTGGTAGATTTTTGAAGTCGGGACAGCCTTGCTGTTTTCTGCTTTTTATGACAGCCGACCTTTGTGCTCTGTTTTGGTCGTATTTCGCTGTTTGGATGTGCGATCGATGTGAAATTAGCGCTCACGGTTATGTAACCGAGGTCTCTACAACTTTCATGTCTTGCATTTTATAAAGTTCGGCGAGCAAGTTACCCGAACCTTATCTTCGATTCATGTTTCAGTTTCTGAAACTTTCTTATTTGTTCCTCTTGTGTACAACTTTATTTGTCTTTAATGTTTTTTTGTCATTATTCCATTTAATAATTTATTTCCTTTTGCTTTGTTCAAGAGATAATTTCAACAGCATTTTGTCTCAATTTTGTATTTTTTTAAATTTTATTTTCATGTTAAATCAAGAGGGAATTTTGACAGCATTTCTGCCTCATTCACCTCATCATTAACATGATTGTGGCATCCTACACGCACCGAGTGCTTCGGATCCTTTTTTTTGTTGGCGCTCTACTCCACCGAGTGTTTCGAGCCCATTGAATCGCCCTACCAGCACCCTACACGCACCAAGTGCTTCGAGTCCGATAGTAGCGAATGTTTGTGTAGTTTTGCCCAACCGGCACCCTACGCGCACCGAGTGCTTCGAGTCCGGAAGTGGCAGTGAATTGTTTAGAATATTGTAGCGTGTGTGATTAGATTTTGAGGTTTGTTTAAAGGGTGTTGTTTTTGTTGTTTTAGTATTTGGGGTTTAGGATTTTCGGTATTTTGTGGTGGAAGGTTGTAACGTTGTTTTGGCCTTGGATTGTTTGTGGAGTTTGCGGTTTTCGAAGGTATGCGCAACAGTCACTGTTTTGGCTATATTTCGCTGATGGTAATTTGGATTTGGGAAATTTTGATGTCTATGGATTCATGACTCAGGGAACTACAACTTTCATGTAGAACATTTTCTCAGATTTTGGATGTACGATTGTCAGTTTTCTGTGGTAGTGAGATGATCGGTTCAGCTCGGTTTCAGTTTTAAGCACGAACAGCAGTCACGGTTTTGGCCAGATCTTGGCGCTCTAAACTCCTATTTGAGTGATTTTGGTTGCTGTGGTTTCATGACTCAGATAACTACAACTTTTATGTAGAACATTTGTCCAGATTATGGATGTGTATTTCTGTAGAAGGGTTTTAGTGAGGAGCACGTACGAGTTGCTGTGTGGGCAGAATTTTGGTATAGTTTTTGGGGAGGGAATGTTGTTGTTTTTTCAGGCTTTAGGGGCTTTTTCTTATAGATGGGGAAGGTGCCTTGGCTGCCAAGGGGTGCCTTGATGTGGCCTAGCTGTCCAAGAGTAATGGCGTCGAGGGATCTTAGCCATGAATCACGCCATATTAATTTCAGCACTTAAAAGCAGCACATTAATTGAGAATCAGTCATTCATAAGATCTTTTGGACGTTATAATTTCGTTTTCTGCACTTTTGTACAACATAATAGTTGTAGGTATTGGTCTCACCTTTACAACGCATGTTCATTTGCCCAAATCGGAGTTGATATGACCGACCTATGACCAATTTACTCTAGGCAGTCCAGATTTCCAGAGCAAGCTGTAACGGCAATATTCGTACTTCATTTTGTGCGAACCTTATGATCATGATCCGTCCAGATTTTTGGTTTCTTTCCTTCATGAATGTTGTAGGTACCTTTGTCTAGGTTTCATATAAATTTAGATCACCCAAATCGGAGTTAGGATGACCGATATATGGTCGAAATACTAACAGCTGTCGAGGCTGTCCAGCTCATGTTAATCTTGGGATACTAAATTTTATTTAATCATTCCACCATGAGACATTAAGTTTCTGCCCAGGCCCGAAATAGAAATGTTGTGCATATTTTTATGAACTTTCTAAGATAATTTATTTCATCTCAATTTGGCCTAATATGGCAAACTTATGGCCTAAACACTAGTTGCTGCCAAGGATGTCCTACAAGGATTGTCGAAAAAATTATTTTTTGCATCATTGCCTTGTTCATTTATTTACCATGTTTTGCATCATGATTCTGAGAAAACTTTCAGCATAAGAATTGAAAGTATCTTTATCTTCTTTTCTCAGAATTTTACTTTTTTTGGAATTGGACCCGGTATGATTTATTTATGGTCAAAACAGTGACAAGTGTCGGGCAGTCCAAATCGCAAAGATGCACATTTTGGATTATGTTGGACTGCCATGGGCCCCTTAATGCTAGTTAGGTCCACCTTGGATATTTTATGGTATTCTGAGTTTATTTTAGTGTGCCATGTTGCATGTTATATTTTATGTGTCACATTTTTGGGGTAAAACACCACCTACCAACCCAGAAACCAACTATCCACTCGCCCCGCAATCACCACCTCAACTAATACGGAGAAGTTGGGAAGAAAATGGGAGAAAGCTGCAAGAATGCGATTTGTGCCTTACACGCACGGCCAAGGTGAGTACCAAGTTTCAGTTCCAAATGAGCATATCCCTTGCCGTTGCAACGACTTGGGAGTTATGGAGTTCACAAGCAAGGAGTGCATGTACATTGTGAGACGCGGTGCTGGCAGTGCTGAAGCAACAATACTGACCCATACATCTGTCTCGTATCTGGCTGCAGTTTGTAATATTTTTATATGTTAGGTGCCACTTCTTGATTTATTAGGTAAAAGAGTAAGATAATAGTTAGGGACTTACCATAGAAGCACGGCACAGGTGGAAATACAGATGGGCTAGGACAGCCGCACCCCAATTGAGACATGATGGCTGCTCCAGGTCTGCCAGCAGCGGGAGATACATCATCGTCATGCAGTCACCGGAAGAATCGGGAAACATGACGGAACCAAATAGGTCCATCACGTATCCACGTGTATATCTGCAGTAACAAACAGGTAATATAAGATCATCAACAAACGAAAATTCAATAAATAAAAATAATACGAGAGATTTGAAGTCTTTACCTCTGAATCTCCTCATCGGTGGAGTCTGCTGTCAGACCCGCGCTGAAGTGCTCGCGCAACCTCTTCATCCTTAAGTGAAATTTCAATTTTCCACTCTTCTCAATGAGGAAGCGAGGATCAGCCCCCAAAAGCTCCTCAATCTGAGCAGCAAACGTCGTGCTGTCAGATACGCCACAGACGGGGGTGCCACTGATAGCCAACCCCCAGAGAGAACTCACGTCCTGGAGAGTCACCGTCATCTCTCCGAACGGCATGTGGAACGTGTGCGTCTCGGGACGCCATCTCTCAACCAATCCTGCTATGAGAGACGCGTTGATGATCCCACTCCCAGTCTCCAAGATGTCCACCATCTGGTATAGGCCTAGATTGACGAGGTACCGGTTCATCGCCCTGTAATACGGCAAATGAACGCACCGCAGCTTCACATCTAAAAGATTTTTATCCTACATTGACAAATTTAATCCACATGGTGTGTTACAACAATTAAACTTGATGAAATTTTAAAAAAATAATACATACCTCACGAGAAGCCAGTGAGACCCGGTGATCGCGGTGGGGCACCCACAGAAGAGGACTGAAATGCTCTGTGCTGTCAGTCCCGATCGGCTCGTCAACTATAGGTGATAGTGGACGAAGCCTAGGCCGTCCTCTAACCATCCTAATTTCATTAATAAAATTATGTTAACCGATGCTTAGTAAATCATTCCTAAAGTAGAGATAATTACGCAAAAAAATTGTAAAGTAGGCTTAATTACGCTAAAAGACTGGTATAATAGGCTTAAACGGTAAAAATCGATAAAATTGGCTTACTAACGCTAAAAAACGGTTAACATAGACTTAATAACGGTAAAAACCGATAAAATAAGCTTAATTACGCTTCAAAAACGCATAAAATAGGCTTAAACAGCTTAATGACGGTAAAAACCGATAAAATATTCTTAATTACGCAAAAAATAAGCTACAATATACTTAATTCCGCTAAAATAGGCTTAACAACGGTAAAAACAGCTAAAAGAGGCTTCACAACGGTCAAAACAGCATAAATATGCTTAATTACGCTAAAAACCAACTACAATAGACTTAATTACACTAAAAACAGATAAAATAGGCTTAATTACGCTCAAAATATGCTAAAATATGCTTAATTACACTAAAAAACGGCTAAAATAGGCTTAATAACGGTAAAAACAGTTCAAAATAGGCTTAATTACGCTAAAATTGGCTAAACTAGGCTTAATTACGCTCAAAATATGCTAAAATATGCTAAAATATGCTTAATTACACAAAAAACGGCTAAAATAGGCTTAATAACGGTAAAAACAGTTCAAAATAGGCTTAATTACGCTAAAAATGGCTAAACTAGGCTTAATTACGCTAAAATTGGCTAAACTAGGCTTAATTACGCTCAAAATATGCTAAAATATGCTTAATTACACAAAAAACGGCTAAAATAAGCTTAATAACGGTAAAAACAGTTCAAAATAGGCTTAATTACGCTAAAAATGGCTAAACTAGGCTTAATTACGCTCAAAATATGCTAAAATATGCTTAATTACACTAAAAAACGGCTAAAATAGGCTTAATAACGGTAAAAACAGTTCAAAATAGGCTTAATTACGCTAAAAATGGCTAAACTAGGCTTAATTACTCTCAAAATATGCTAAAATATGCTTAATTACCCTAAAAAACGGCTAAAATAGGCTTAATAACGGTAAAAACAGTTCAAAATAGGCTTAATTACGCTAAAAACGGCTAAACTAGGCTTAATTACGCTAAAAAACATCTACACCAGGCTATATTATCCCAATTATGCTAAATTGCCATAAATTAGACTTAATTGTCATAATTATGGTCAGACATCATAAAATACGCTGAAATATGGTCACTAATTCTAATTATACTAAATTACAATAAATTGCCCTAAATCATAAACCGTAAACCCTAATTTGACTAATTACACTAATTACTCCCTAATTACAACAAATTATTCTAATTTTGGTAATTACTAACAAATCCTATCATTACATAACCATATTGCACTACAAAAAATATTCTAATAAATTAGAAGGACTTACTTGCAAATCTGAAAAGAGAAGGAGAAATCTTGAAGAAAGAGCTCAACCGAGGAGAGATAGTGTAAAATCTGATAAAATGAATTTTGATACCAAAAAATCGCTGCTGGTGCCTATATATAGGAAATATTTTTCGGCGGAACCGGCCATTTAATGGCCGGTTGGGGGTTTAATTCGGTACCGGCCATTTAATGGCCGGTTGGGAGATTTATTCGGTACCGGCCATTAAATGGCCGGTTTGGACATTTTTAAAATTTTTCGGGAACCGTGGGCATATTTATTAATCTGTAATTAACTTGGGGTATTTTTAAAAATGTCGGGCGACGCATTGCCAACCCATAAATTTATAAGAAGGGTTTTTCATATTTAAATTATTAAATTATTCTTCTTCTTAGACCCAACTAGAGAAGGAAATTTGTCACGGCGTGATCAGTCACGTCACGTTACGTCACGTTACGTCACGTCACGTGTGTCGATTACGTGACGTGACTCACGTGTTGCGTGACGTGACTATATTTAACAAAAATTATACGTCACGTCACGTCACGTAAACTAATCACGTCACGTCACGTCACGTCACGTCACGTTATAAAACACATCACGTGATCACGTACTGTTATATTTTGTCAGTTCCAGCATATTTTGAGGACAAACTCTAGTAGTCCATATTCCTATTAGCACTATTAGGCTATGTTTCTGTAGTATATTCATAGTATATTCAGACTTTTCTTTTGTGGCTGTTTGTAAAAACTATGTTTCTTAATGAAACGAGTTTAAATATCTTTTATCCAAAAAATTTGGCAATTTTTAGAATAGTATTTACTAGTTAATTTTTGCAACATTATTTACTTATTTTACAAATTTTATAATTTTCATATTTTTTGATATATTTTTTCTGAATTTTCAACAATTTAAATTAAAATATAAAAAAAAGTTCAATGTGACTAATTTATGTCACGTCATATCACGTCACGTCATATCACGTCACGTCATATCACGTCACGTGTAGTCACGGCGTGACTACGCGTGACGTGATCGTCTGCCACTATTTTGATCACGTCACGTGAAAAAAAACATTGAACACGTCACGTCACGTCACGTGACCAAATCACGGCGTGTTTGTCACGTCACGTCACGGCGTGTCACGTATTTCCTTCTCTAGACCCAACTACCCAAGGCAACTAACTCCAGCTGCCAGAGCATCACATTATTCACATCACATCCTGCTCAATTAAGGATTATGTAATAACTGATTTTAATATGGTTATGATTACCATGGTTTATTTAAGTTTTCTGGTTTTGCCCCCTTCCAGCCTTCCTTTTGATGTTGATGTTTGAATTTTAATTTATGTACTTTGAAATCTAATTCATATAAGAGGAGAAATTCCCAATTTGTACATGCAGTTGGTCCAGAGCGGGAATAGAAGAACCTAGCCCAAAAGCCCATTACAGTCTATTTCTGGATAAGGCACATCTTAGCCCAGCTCTAATCTCAATTAAATCGGACGGTCCCGCTAACGTGTAGCCATTGAATTGATCGCAATTCAAAAACACATGTTATTTGTTCGCTAAATCGGCGCAAAGATCGATTTCGCCTCTTCAGCGGCGGCGGGAAGGGTAGTAGGCATTTCATCAAACACTCAACCTATAAGCTTCACTTACAACCGTACCCCCTTGTGCAAGTACAAACCAAACCAAACCAAACCTATTACAGTAGTACAGTCTCTCAGTTGCCACGAATCATGGCTTCGACTCTCCTCTCTCGCTTGCGCAGGAAATCTGCCTCCCTCTTCCTCTCTCCTATAAAGCGACGCCACCTCTTCTCGCTGCCCGAAACCATAGATGAACCTACCTCAGTAGACCCACGCTTCCTTCGCCAGGCCTCTCTCGCCAAGACCAGACCCATCGACCACACTCCCTTCCTCCGCTTCCCGGAGGTTAACGTCAGTACTTTATCCAACGGCATTCGTGTTGTAACGCAGGCATACCCATGCGCCACCGGCATGGCCTCGGTCGGCGTGTGGATTGATGCGGGCAGCCGGTTTGAGGCGCCTGGTACGAATGGGACTGCGCATTTCCTCGAACACCTTATATTCAAGGGCACCAAGAGGCGCACGGCCCAGAGTTTAGAAGAAGAGATAGAGAATATGGGTGCGAAATTGAATGCATACACATCTAGAGAGCAGACTACCTTCTTCGCTGATGTGCAATCGAAGGATATTGGCGTCGCAGCTGATATCTTGTCTGATATTTTGCAAAATTCGACGTTTCCTGTGAGTGCCATCAATAGGGAGAGAGGTGTGATTCTTCGCGAAATGCAAGAGGTGAAACTTATTGTCTTCTATTTGTACTTATAACAACTTTGCTGTCTAAGTACTCTTATTGAGTATTTGGTAATAATATTTATGTTTATATTTAATTTTTCCCAGCTTGAACACTTAAAAGGTGAAAACTCTTGTTCCATTCTATATTTTTAATATGTGTTTTCCTTATATGGTCAAGCTCTTATCACGGAATCTTATAAAATTAGTTTCCGTTTAGAAATTTTGTATGCAAAAATAAAACCATGGAGCAAATTACACACTAGATCCTTGAAGCTTCCCTTTTTTCTGTCTCGGTCCTGAAAATGCTCATTGCTATGTATGCAAAAATATCCCCGTTTTAGTGTTATTTTAAGTTTTCTAAATGAAGACACTGTGCCAGGGAAAAATTAAGTATACTCCATAGAAAATTAATACAGTTAATGTGGGTTTTTAAGCTCTTGTACTGTGACTTATCATAATTTTGTGGGCTTTTAAGAAAATTAGGTACAAGGACAGGTTCAAGAGGTGATATTTGACTATCTACATTTAGCTGCATTTCCAACACAGCCGCTTGGGGACACGATTTTGGGACCTGAAGAAAATATCCGCTCCATCTCACGTAATGATTTGGAGCGGTATATCTCCACTCACTATACTGGCCCCAGAACGGTATGTCCATGTTCAAGAAAAAGTTGCTATTTTGGACCTGCTGGTAACACACTTGATCGGTATGGTTGCTGTCCCCTAAATGCACAATTAAGCCATCTGATGAATTCTTGTTGTGAAATTGAGATGGGATCAAACCAATTTTGCAATTTGACCTCCATTTGACTTATTATTTTCAGTAATCCAAATAAACAATGGAAATGTTATTGAACTTAATTTGGCCTTAATTTATATGATTGGTAACAAAGGGTGACTATGCTAACATCATTTTTTGTGCATTGCTAGGTTGTCTCTGCTGCTGGTGGGGTGAACCATGAAGATATTGTCAACAAAGTTGAGAAATTATTCACAAAATTTTCGTCAGATCCAACCACAGCAGATCAGCTAGTTAAAGCGATTCCAGCTAAATTCATTGGAACAGACGTGAGAATATATTCATTTTGTAATTGATGTACCATGTTCGTTTTGAAAAAATGAATCCATTTAAGTGCTTTTTTTTGGTTTTAGATCAGGGTGTCAGATTACGAGAACCCACATGTCCACTTTGCAATAGCTTTTGAGGGGGCTGGATGGATTGACCCAAGTTCAATACCTGTTATGATATTACAAAGTTTATTAGGGTCTTGGAATAGAAACATGGGCGTTGGTAATTGTACAGGGTGAGATAATTTCCATTTCGTTTACGTACTAAGTATTTTTAAGGTTTTTTTCCGAAGAAAAGTTCCAACATTTTGAGGCAGTTGCAGAAGCATCAACCCTTTTTTTCTCTTCGACAGGAATTTTAGTGTGATCTTATGCTTTTATTTTGATAAATGTTAATAGCGTATCATACTTTTACGATCTTTAACATGGGCCCAAACATGAACTGAGATTAAGAAAGGTGAAAGTTGTTATGATATTAATTGATTTAGTTGAAGTAATCAAGTAATGGAAGGTGTTAGGTAGCTTAATTATTTTCGCTCCAACTCTACATAGTTGGATTATTATTTGTTAATGACCAAAAAGAAACGGGTACACATTTTGACATGGCAGTTTTTAATTCATACAGAGCATAGACAATAGAGTGAAAACTGCCCTGTGTATACCTTGTGCTCTGCATAAATTAAAAACTGCCCTGTCAAAATGTGTACCCAAAGAAACAATGGTGCTAATTGCAATATTAGAAAAGTTGTTCTAGGCACGTGTAGATGGTGCCAATTATAGTACAGAATACTAATTATGCACTTATTTTGAAAAATGAAGGTCTGGATTGGCTCGCAGAATTAGCACTAGTAATTTAGCAGAAAGCATGATGGCATTTAGCACAAATTATTCTGACACCGGTTTATTTGGTGTATATTGCTCTGCGCATGTAAGCTTCATTATTGTAATTTTACTAATTTGCTGGTACTGGATTGCTATGTCATCCTTTTACTGCACTATTTGTGTTCCTCATCATGACATACCGGTGTTTATGTTTTCTTGAGCCTTGAGATTATATCTTTATTTATTTGTGAAGTTGCTCGGTAGTATACTAAATATTTGAATTTGGCATCATTTTTAGCCTGATAGCTTGCATGATTTGTCATGCGTAATAATGGAAGAGTTTAGAAGACTGACAAGTGATGTGTCGGAAATTGACGTAGAAAGGGCCAGAGTTCAGGTGACTTGTTATATTTTTGGATTTTTTTAATTATTAAGATTTATGATCTACTTTTCACTTATACTTTTATGTACCTGATGATTCTATCTCTGAAGTATAATATTGGAAAATTTTACCTGATAGTTAAAATCGGCACTATTGCTTCACATTGATGGATCTACCTCTGTGGCTGAAAACAATGGTCGTCAGGTTGGTTGTAAGACGTGTATATTCAATTTTTGACAATTAATGATGATCATTTTCAGTTTGCTTCTGACACCAACTAGTTTGAGATATCTACAAGTTACACCCAACCTTTACATTGTTTTGATGGCAAATGAATAGTTGATGAGATGTTTACTGCTTTGCCTCTATTTTTAATCGGATGGGTATAAGTTGATAACTAACTTATTTGACAACTGGCACAACTTAGGTCAAAATTTATTGATACCAAAATGTAAAATTCTAGATGTGTGTTTTTTTTAATAATTTAGACAGTTTGGTATTCCTTTGAGCTTGAGGTATTTGAATTATTAAAAGTTTTGGGTGTAGTTTGCAAAAATTCTCTATAGTAACAGAATTTGCACATTCAGATATAACACTTCCTGTTCTTTCTCTTATGATGCATTGCAAATTCAGATGCTAACATATGGAAGAGTAATGCCCTTTGTTGAGCTATTTGCACGTATTGATGCGGTGGATGCCCATACAGTGATGGAGACTGCAAAGCACTTCATTCTCAATAAGGTATGAAAAAGCATATTATATTGGGGTAATTCACTGTTGAGGAACTATTATGCATGTACTAAAACATGTGGAATATATTGGGTTTTTTTTTTTTTTTTTTGAAAGGACAAAATATGAGTGTGTGAGATTTAGTTCATGCTTTTTGTGGTACCAGATGATTCATACTCAATAACGCGCAGAAGATTGTATTTATAGGGAAGATTGTATAATTTGTATCGAACCCCCCAAATGGTGAAATATTTATTATGCCACTATTGATGAAAGATGGTTGGGATTTTTGGAACATATTCGAGTTTTTATTCGATATTGATCTAGGATTTATTTTCACCTTCAATTTGTCAAAACATATACATTCTCTGTTTTAATTACTTGCTATTGTTAAAACTAATTTCTATTTTTGTTCTCTTGTTCAGAATATTGCAATTGCTGCAGTTGGACCGTTCGAGAAATTGCCGGATCATAGTTGGTTCAGGTCACAAACAATTCTATGAAACATTATAAACCAAAGAAGGCAAACTTGAATTTTTGTTCAGCGAAACTACAGATCCTAATTCAATAGTCTAATCAAACAATTGAAGATGCAACCTGGGAAAGCTACCGGTCAATTAAGCAGCGATTTTCAGGATTTATTCTCGAGGTCAAGAATGCTTTGAATGATTTTCAGAATTTATTCTCTGATGTATTCAATTTCTTATTTTTCTTTCTTCGCTTCCGTTGTAACCAAACTATCAATTCAATCAAATTAGAGATTTTCTTTGTTTCAATTCGTGTTATTCAATCTTGTATGAGCCAAGGGATGTCAGTTGTCACGATATTTGTCCCATCAGAGCTAATTCGCAACTTATTTGATGTTAATTTTTAGATTTTTAACTCCTTAGTTATGTATTCCCTTGATTTAGCTCTAGCTGAGATCTAATTATAATTATGGAGTTGGCTACGTTGCTACGCGTAGCATAGAGGGTCTTTGTGCTACGGCTCAATATTTGAGTTTTCAAAATCCTAACGGTTGATCCGAACCGTTCGACATGATCTCCATATGAATATGTACTTGCAAACCAAATTTTACATTTTTTAAAATTATTTTACTAATTTTTTAAATAGGTAGAAAATCACTTGATCTCAATTGGTACGAATCAATTGGTACGGAATTTTCGGATCAAGTGATTTTCTATATCTAAAATTGTGCCGAGAAATGCTACTGAGAAATGCTGTGATACTCGAAAAGATTTGGCATGTCCTCTCTGAAATTGTGCCGTCAATATTGCATCCAATAAAGCAAATGGAATTTCATGTAATTGTCAAATATCCACATTATATGACAATATTCCTCTTTTTTTCTTATTTTTTTTTGGTAAATTTCATTGATGTACGATAAACAACAATGTAGCATTACAATTAAATATGGAAACGACCAGCAGCTTAAATGATTTCAAGAGCTGTCAAAGATTTATATACAAATTAGGAGGGAAGGGAGAAAGAGCTTCCTCTCTATGGGAAGCATTGTAGGACTCCGCACTTTGATCTTTCGCATGAACCACACTATAATCTGTTTTAGTTGATAAATTAATTAAGCAGTAGCAGCCGCTGCTTCCTCAGCCATTTGAGACACCGGAAGAAGTGTGCATATCAGGTTGCGGTCTCCATAAACGTTATCCACCCGTCCTGAAAACACAAAAAATAAAAATAATAATGTAAGAGAACAAGCTCCCTTGGGAAAATTCATATATATACCCCCAATTTCATATACAGGATTGCCCCAAATTATGTGTGTAATGGGACATGCAAGTTATATGAATTAAAATCTTTTAAAGTTGAACAATTGGGTTTACTTTAGTCTAATTAAAAGAATGAAGTATTTTACCAGTGGTTGGCCAGAACTTGGCATCACGAAGCCACGCAGCAGGGAATGCCGCATACTCACGGCTGTATGGCTTGGTCCATGTGTCACCCATTACCAGAGATGGTGGGTGAGGTGCTCCCTACAGAAAACATATTATTATTAATTTTACATAACCACTCAAGTTCATTAGTACAGTTATTTTGGGTAGAAAAGGAATGTGAGAATCTATACCTTGAGGACGTTATTCTGAATATCAGCCTTTCCGCTTTCGATCTGAGCAATCTCTTCTCTGATGGAGATTAGAGCATCACAGAACCTGTCCATCTCAGCCTGTATAGGAAAATGGAATCTTACTTTTAGCCACTCAACCAGAATAAATATACAATTTATCATAATTATAAACAGGATACATCAATATTAGCAGAATACCTTGGTTTCACTTTCGGTGGGTTCAATCATGAGTGTGCCAGGTACAGGCCATGACATGGTTGGTGCATGGAACCCGTAATCCATGAGACGCTTTGCCACATCCTCTGGCTCTATTCCAGCAGTTGTCTTCAGAGAAATAAAGAATAACAAAAAAAATTTAGAATTTTGGTACTGACAAAAGACAAAATGACCAGGTGATAAAAAATACTACCTTAAAGCCTCTCAAGTCAACAATGAACTCATGAGCAACAGTCCCGTTAACTCCACGGAAAAGAACTGGGTAATAGTTCTGAAAAGGAATAAAACTATTGTTAAATTGACAGTCAAAATGTAGAAAGAGAGAAATGGGATGGGAAAATCATACAATAAAGATAAAATGCACTGACAATTACTTGTTTTGACTATGCTAATTGCCTTTGATAATTTTGAAATACTTACTATAAAGCACTTTCAAATGTGATCAGTTTGATGTATAGACCATGCCTGAGAAAAATACTTGTTTTGATCTGTTTGAGAAAAATACTTAACACTTTCATAAGCTTTTGCAAAATCAATGCATATATCATGATCCCTTGAAGACTACAAAGTGGTATTCAAATTATCTTGGAAGTTATAGATGATCTACCGGAATGATAATAAATTAATCTAAGCAACTTTTTCTGAATTTTCCACTATGTAGAAATGGGAAGGAAAAAGAGGCAAATGAAAAGCGTTGCCTTTTATAAGAAGAGATTACCTCCAGACGCTTAGCCATGTAGTTGGCATTGAGGATGGCAATTTTAGAAGCATCTGTTAAACCTCCGGAACCCATCATAGCAATGTATGTGTACGAAATTGGGAGAATCAAAGCAGATCCCCATGGGGCAGCCGAGATTGTTCCAAGTGGCTCAGCATTTTCTGCGGCTGGGATTCCTCCAGTTGCCACCTAGATACAGAAAGAGAAGAGTAATAGAAGATGTTAAAGTTCTTACATCAGATCAAAAAAGAAAGATCAATTAAATACAGGAGGAAAAGATACCACAGGGTGAGATGGTAAGAATGGGGCGAGGTGCTTCTTGACACCAATGGGGCCCATGCCAGGCCCACCACCACCATGTGGGATACAGAATGTCTTGTGAAGGTTGAGATGGCACACATCTGCCCCAATAAACCCTGGGCTCGTCAGTCCAACCTACGCAAGAGATGCAAATAAAACCACGCTTAGTGTTAGGACATTAAGTAATGTAAAAGTTATTTTGTATGTGACTGTTCACTGTCAAAACTGACCTGAGCATTCATGTTAGCACCATCCATGTACACCTGGCCACCATTGTCGTGAATAATTTTGCATATCTCATCAATTCCTTCTTCGTAAACACCATGAGTCGAGGGATATGTAACCTAGCAAAACATAATGAGTTGACAAAGCAAGGACTATTAGAATTATCTAGAAATCTGAAAACAAAGATATGGGGCTATATTTGATAGAGGAGGAATAGTGGATAAGTGTGAAATTGTGGTAGCATAGTTGCTAAACAGGAGTGAAATTGGATAATATTGTGGAAAATGGAATTGGGATGGAATTATGTAGTCAAAACTTTTTTGTTTTGCTCCTTAGTCCCTCCCTATTCAACCTGACTATTCAATGGAAGAGGTGGAATACTAAAAGAGTGGATTTTGCATGAGTTCAAATAGGCCCAATTTTCTCTTCATCAATTCCATGATTGCTGAACATGAGCAGGATTGTGCAGAATAGAAAAGCATATTCTTTTTTCCACTCTTCCACTATTTTACTTGTTTGCTAAACAGATCGAGATAATATCCATACCATGAGAGCAGACAAATTCTCCTTGTTAGACTCAGCAGCCTTTCTCAGTTCCTCGATGTTAATATTTCCCTTTGAATCAGTACCGACTGCAACAATTTTCATACCACACATGGCAGCACTAGCTGGGTTGGTACCATGAGCAGAGACAGGTATGATGCACACATTCCTGTGGTGGTCTCCTCTTGACTGGATTTAAGAAAATACAAAAATTACCACAAAATATATATAATAGCTAATTATGAAATGACTAATTCTAAATTGGTAATAGATAACTAGCTAAGATCAAGTACCTGGTGGTATTTACGAATAACCATGAGTCCTGCATACTCACCCGCAGCACCGGCATTTGGTTGGAGAGAGAAAGAATCAAATCCCGTGATTTTGCATAAGAGATCACCCAAATCATCGAACATTTCCTTCAAATTTTAAATTAAACAAGTCAATAATTGAAACACAAGTCCTGTATGTTTCAAAAGGAATAAAAACTATGGGACAGGCGGCTGGTGCACCAGCGAATTAAAAACATGAATATTCCTCACTCATTTTGCTCTATTCTAAGTATAGAATACGTCAACAAAGTTAGCCCCCTGTGTGGCTTAGTACTTAGTAGTTTTACAATTACTGTGTTTTGGTGGTTAATCAAACGCCGGGCTTTTGTGTTTTGTGCTTTATTACATATTGTTACACGGTGAATGACCGTAGTTCGTTGGTTGATCTATGATGCTGTAACTTAACTGGGTTTCAATATATTGAAACGGGCAGTTTCATTGCCTTTTATCAAAAAAAAAGGAATAAAAACTAGTTTGTTCCTCGAACAAATCACTCCAAAAATTAACTATACAAGGGAAAGACAAATCATTACTGCTCCTTGCTCCAAGTAATGACAAAAGGTCATTCAAAGTTCCAAATACACAAATATATTGCCAGAAAATTAATGAAGAATGAAGTAAATTAGAGACTATTTTTATCTAACCTGATAGCCCGCGGCCTGATCAAGAGGGACAAAGGGGTGAATATTGGCAAAGTTGGGGAAAGTGACCGGAATCATTTCAACTGTTGCATTCAATTTCATGGTACATGATCCAAGTGGTATCATGCTGTGGCACAGCGAAAGATCCTTCGCTTGTAGCTTATGGAGGTACCTTAACAATTCATGCTCGGTATGATACCTTCAAAACATGACATAATTAAAAACATAAGGTATATGTATGCCCAAAGCAGGCAGGTACAAAACAAGCATAGTTGTGATGATAAACAAGTATAGTTGAGATGATTTCATACATGTTAAAGATCTGGTGCGTCAGGTATGGGCTCTGTCTTGCAAGCCCAGCTGGGATGGGGCTATCGACCTCTGGTGCCAGAGACTCTGCTGTGAAACTCACCTGAAATTTTTCAAATAGAATTTTATTTGTTTACTGCTTCTCAGTTATACTATACAAATCCATGAACAAATTAAAGCAGGAAGGTTTACTTACAGGTTTACCCCCATTGAACACCTTGAACAGAGTATCTACATCTTCTAATGTTGTAGTCTCATCAAATGCGACAGTTAGCTGAATATTAATTTTAACCAATTAATCAACATAGTTTTTTCAACACAGCTCCAAATAAATAATTAACTTTGCAGAAATGGAGAGAAGAGTGTCTACCGTATTAGAATCTACGATACGAAGATTCATCTCATGCTTGACTGCCAAGTCAGCAATGGCTTTCGCATCGGCACATGTCACCTTAACTGTATCAAAGAAAGGAAGGTCTTGTACCGTCACGGGACCAAGTTTCTTCAACCCATGTGCAAATACACCTGCTAAGCCATGGACCCGATTTGCTATCGCCTTGAGACCTTCTGGTCCGTGATATACTGCATACATAGCTGCCATGTTGGCCAACAATGCCTAGAGAGGGATATAAAAAAGTGTGTAAATCTTAGATTCAAAAGGTAAAATTGTGGTTTTTAAAAAAATATATATATTTGGTGCCCGCAGTGGTCAATACCCCCTACAAAGTTGACCGCGTGGGTCCCAGATGTAGTGAGAGCAGCTGAGCAGGTGACATGAAACATTGTGAAGACTTGGGTTGAAAAGGTGCACTCTGTGATAATCACAGAGTTGCACTAAAAACATCTCATTTAAAGCTCAGTAGCAAGTGCTGAACTATCAGCAATTAAATAGTCAACAGTTTGTCAGGTTAAATTAAATGTACTTATAATCATTCTGTCGTTGTATCTACCTAATTAGGCTCCTTCAGGGTATAAATAAAGCAACCTACAGAGTCACTATCAATTCCTACTTCAACCCCAACTCACTTAAACCAACTACTCCAGCAATGAAAAATGCTATTTATGAATAGAAATGGAATATAACTCCCTATAATTCTGTATCTATAGTTGATAGTTTCAATAAACAGGCCAAAAAGAGAGACCGGTACCTAAACTTTAACTTTATTAGTTATTATTGTCTTTCTTATTGCAAGCTATAACAAAACAAGAATTGCACTTTCACAAACTAAGCAAATTCCTCAGCAGAATTAGAACTTAATTAATTCCGGATATTCTTTTTTTTTGTTTTTACACTCCAAAAAGCCATGTTCTTTTGCCATGCAATAGTATATTCACCACATATTAAATCCTATATTAGAGGCAATTCAACAAAGGGGTTGTGTAGTGCATGTACCTGAGCAGTACAAATATTGCTAGTGGCCTTATCTCTCCTGATATGCTGCTCCCTTGTCTGCATCGCCATGCGCAGAGCCTGCTTACCGGTCGAATCCATACTGAGTCCAATAATTCGACCCGGCATGAGCCTCTTGTACTCCTGAGAAGTTGCCAGGAAGGCTGCATGAGGCCCACCATACCCCATAGGGACACCAAACCTCTGTGCGGACCCCACCACTATGTCGACCCCGATCTCACCAGGCGGCTTGAGCACAGTCAACGCCAATAGATCAGTTGACATCACGACCTTCACACCATTTGCATGCGCATTTTTAACAAACTCTTCATAATCCAGTACCTCTCCCTCTGTACCAGGGTACTGTACCAGAACACCACACACATCACCCGAGCTGTAGTCAAAATCCTTCAAATCTGACACAACCACCTTCAGGTCGAATCCTTCAGCACGTGTCTGGCACACGTCAATGGTTTGTGAGTGGCAGTTTGAGGCAATTATGAAGGTCTTCTTTTTCGATCTCTGTATGTTGTTGCACATGGCCATGGCCTCTGCCGCAGCTGTAGCCTCGTCAAGCAGAGACGCATTTGACATGGGGAGAGCTGTCAGATCAGTGATCAAAGTTTGAAAATTGAGCAAAGATTCGAGACGGCCTTGGGCAATCTCAGCCTGGTACGGGGTGTACTGTGTGTACCACCCCGGGTTCTCCATTATGTTTCGCAAGATCACTGCTGGCACGTGGGTCCCGTAGTATCCCATGCCGATGAAGGACTTGTACGCCTTGTTCATGGAGGCTAGGCGTTGCATGTGCGACACCATTTGAGATTCTGTCAGACCCTCATCAAATTTGCTGAATTTGAGAGGAGGCGCGCGGATTGATTTGGGAACAGTAGCGTCGATCAAGGCATCGGTGGAGGGGAAACCAACGAGCGAGGCCATGATGGTTTGTTCGTCTGGCGTGGCGGAGTTGTGGCGGCGTGCGAAAGTGTCGGATGGCTGGAGAGAAGCAGTGGAGATGTGGCGGGGGTGATGAAGTTGATGGTGTTTATCGGCGTTGGTGGGGGCATTGGTGCGAGAGGGTTGGTGCTGGAGAAGGGAAGGGGAGTAGGTGGAGATGCGACGGATTGAATTGGAGATAGCCGGCTGAGATTGCTTCGATTCGCTCATCAGACGGCGCAAGATCGCCGCTGCGGCGAGGCGACGTGCTCTCTCCATTTCTGTTCACAGAGAGAGAGAGAGAGAGAGAGAGAGAGGGGGGGAGACAGGGGTTGGTGTGAGGAGGGAGTGAGACGAAGGGGGATGACGAGGTCTTAAAATAAAAAAAATGGGTAATTGTTTGGAGAGATTGGAGTGGAGGTGGGTGGGTGAGGTGGATTGCACGAGTTTTAAAGCCAAGTGATAGCCAGAAAAAATGGCCACTGACAGACAAATTGCGACGGTTCTTGCTGACGTGTATGGACTGACTAGAAAATAGAGAGCCAAGGCCCAGGGGGAGATCTCATTGATTATAAGCTGGAGTGAGAGAGTGCTGTGCTCACTGCTCAGACAGACCTCAAGAGACTCAGGAGAGCGTGATCTACAATGAGAGGCGCAGAGAACAATGCATGAATGTCTCCAATTTTTTATAGGTACAGATTGACAGTGCAACCGATGTGTCCTCCATTTGGTTCTTTACTGGACGGTAGTTGAGTTGAATTAAATCACTAAATATATTGCACTATACTACTATATACTAAATTTATATTAAATCGTTAGAATTTATTTAAATTTAAATTTTTTTATGGTCATTTATAATATTTAAACTTGTAAGATGCGAAAATTCTAGTTATATATGAAGAGGTGTTGATGTGAACGTTTACATGTATTAATAATTTAATATTATTAAGATTGAACTTTAAGAACTGTGGATTTAGTGCAGTGGGACGTACTCTGTTTCTTTACGAAGAAGTAGCAGGTTCAATTTTCGAATAAAATATCTTTTTAGATATTGGAGTGTAATGTAACCCTTTAATAATAAAAAATCATACTTATTTGTTTAAACATATTTTAGATAGTTATATCACACTTGGATATTATTTGTTTTATTGTTTTTTTTAATGCTAACTATATTGTCTTTGTACATGTTTAATTATGTTTAGTTTAAACCAATGTGAGTTACGTTTAATTATGACAAAAATAATATACAAATAAGATATAAATACTAGAAAACATAAAGTATCAAATATGAATAAAACAAACATAAGATAATCCAAATATAGTATATCAAATATAAATACTGCAAAATAATCTAACTAAAACTACCTTAAAAAACTATGGTCAAATATGAATAAAACACCAGAGGGGATCATCGCAGTGCTGACACTCCTCTGTTAGCTCTGTCGGGTAGAACCTCCCTGATTAGGTGCAAAAAATAATAAATATCAAAATTTAGTATGAAAATATCACTAGTACATAGAACAATTGTCTGAAATTTAATATGAAAGAATCTCTCCATTATGAATCTAACCTCATATGGCATGTTAAAACTACATTGCACCAGCTCATAATAATTCATCGCAATTGCAAACAATTAATACATACAATATTCACTAGATTTAAAAAAAAAATTAACCACATATATTCTCTTTTGCAAAAATGGAAGTGTTAGAGCTACCAATTATGATTAAATATTCATGACCAATTACAAAATTTATAAGAACCCGCTATGATAGACGTTAATCTACCGAACATTTTATGGTAAATGCATATAAAACACGTGCACCGGGAGCATGCAACAATTTATTGCGGAGCAGCTTGTGGGGGGCTTGGTTTCCCTCCAGTCACAGGAGGCTTATCGCTTTCCTGCACCTTACGATTTGTGAGGTCACCGTATCCCAAAATTTATTAACTTATGCGATACCACGAAAATTAAATTTACTATCAGATCGAGGCGACGCGGATCTTTGTCAAGTATTCATATGCATTCCTTCCCGAGATACCATCCGTGTTGCTTGTAGGGTTCAAGTAGATTCTAACCCGCTACATTAGGGCTTAGAAAAAATCGCCGCACGACATTTGGTGTGATGGCGCTAATGAGGCACACTTGTTAATGTGGAGAGCGAGAGAGTCCGTATTGTGCCCATGTCAAATGACAGAGCCTTGCCACCTTGACAACAAAATTTTATATGAATTGTAGTGATGTAACACTCTGTGTGGTCACATTATAACTTTTGTCACAGATTGACAACTGCTGATTGTTTCAAGCTAAGATTAAATTATCATATCAAAAGTAAAGTTATTAAAATAAATCTTTTCAGACTGGTCAAGAATTTTATAAAGTCTAGATAGATACATATGAATTAATATTTCATTATTTTTACTAAAATTTTACATTAAAGTGAGAAGTCTAAAGTTAGGTTATAACTTAAAGATGAATATGACTTAGTCATATTTCATACTTTTTATAGAAGAGCCAACTGACCAAGTCAGCTAGTTTTTCTTAAAAAAAGGTGATGTTAAATTATGATAAAGAGCGTGATATAATAATACATATAAGAACGCGTCACTTGAATATTTCTAAGAGGAGGGATCGGATTACACCTTTTTTGGTGACACACTTTGACACCTACTATTTTCAAAGTCCAAATAGTCGATCCAAACCGTTCAACATGATGGATATATTAAAATGTCCTTGGAGATCAAATTTTACATTTTTTTGAATTTTTTTACTATTTATTAAGATGGTTACAAAATCGTTGTTTTCAGACCATTGAAAAACAGCGATTTTGTAACCATCTTAATAAATAGTAAAAAAATTCAAAAAAAAATGTAAAATTTGATCTCCAAGCACATTTTAATATGGTGATCATGTTGAATGGTTCGGATCGACTGTTTGGATTTTGAAATCACAAAATTGACCTATAAAAAAAACAGTGTCATGATGTGTCATCAAAAAAAGTATAATTGGATACCTCCTCTATTTCTAATCAAGGGAATACATTGTTTATAAATTATAATTTGCTTGTACATGATGTCGTCCTAATGTAATAGTAATTACTTGACTACTTCGACTATCTTTAATTTAACCTCCAAATGAACATATTAAAATATAATAAATTTTTCATTGTTAATAACAAATAAATTCGAACAGAATAATACATAATACATAGAGTATCTAGAAAAATATGAGAAAATATGTTCAAATTATATAAGTATTAAGACTGAGAAAATCCTCATATAATTGAAGTGATCAGCCATTTATGAAAACATAATAAATCTATTTTATACAAGTATTTAATTATAAGTTTATAACAACTTAACAAGAACTAAATGCGGACACAAACAGCACTAGAAATTTCTGCCGCATAGAATCAGAAGAGGTTAGCAGGCCAGAGCTGGGTCCGGTCTACCTACCGATTTCCAAAAGGAATCTCTGGGAATCTGTGAATCAATCAGATATTATGTATCATTCATATGTGATTTTATAAAGAATGGATCGTTTTCCATAAAATCTACACAGTACACACCATAGTAACAGGATCCGGATTTAATTCGCAAATTAAAGGTATTTGAGAATCCAGCGGATCAATTAGCGAATTAAACGCTCCGTTCGCGAATTATTCGCGAATTCTACGAATTTTACGTATTAATCACGTTTTGTTCGGAAAAATTCATCGCTCCGTCGTTTATCTTCCTAAATCCTAATTTGTTTTCTGACTTCGCTGGATTCTCTCCTTCCGTCATTTTTCTTTCCCTCAAAAATCTAGTTTCTGAAATCTACGACTCCATGAGAGATTAAGAGTCAGAGACTACGACAACGAAAAAAAATCAAGTGGCTTAATTCCTCTCTAACTTCGATTGAAAATTTACCACTTAGTGGTTGCATCTGTCTTTTCCTTTTCTCTCTTTTCCCCTTTCCTCTGTGAACTGTGATTTTTCCGAACCCTAAAATTTGGGTTGTGATGTGTCTTGCGATTTTTCCCTGTTGGTGCTTTTCTTGTGGTGATTCTGGGCACTGGTGGTGCCCTTTTCCCTTGTAAAGCTCGTTGATTTTGAGATGGCCGCGACGCGAGGTTTTCCTTGGTACCGGCCAATCGTGCCATCTCTGCGGTTTGCACCTATTTTGGGTAATTACGAGCACCCCTTTCTAATTTGGATTTGTGCCTTGTTGATTTTATGAGATGTCGTAAAAAGGCCGTGGAACTTGAATTGGATTTGTGCCTTGTTGATTTGCACCTATTCGTCTCTTTATGCTTACCCCGGTATCGACCCGGTACTGGGATTTGAGGGCTGTGTGCCTTGTCTCTTTTTTGGTTTTGTTTGGTTGTTACTTGACTGTGCTGGTACTGTGCTGGTACCAGCTTTCTGTCGTCTGGGTTGGCTGCGCGCCTTACTCTATTGTGTTGCTGGTGCCCTTTTTATTGCGCTGGTACACTACTACAATGTGTTGCCTTGTTGCGTGATTGTTCTCTTTTTCTTGCTTGCTGAAGAAGTAGTGAATCTGAGGCGGATGAAGACTCAAATGACGCAAGCTTGAATGAATCAACATTTAATTTAGATAATTTAGTGTAATATTTATAAGTTTTTAATTTTGATTATAAAGGTTTAGGATTACTTTTGATTTAAATTAGAACTTGAAAGTTATAACTATTTTTTGGACTTCTATTTAGATCAGCTTATGGAAGTTAGCTAACTTTTGAAAGATGTAACGAATCAAATATGTCCTAATATATTTATTTACTTGTTATATACTTGTATGCATACTGTTTTCTGTTACTGGTACCCATTCTTGCTTACTATTTACTGATTCTGTTAATCTAAGTCATTAAATTTATAGAACTCATACAGTAGAACTAAATAAGCATGCCTATGTTAAATTTTCTATTTTTACACTAACAAAAAAAATTAAAATGAATAAAACAATCTCATTTTTTTTGTTTTTCACAACTTCAGTATTTTAATAAATTTAGTTTGTACAAAAACGAATAATTTCCGAATTATTCCCAAATTATACTCGAATTATTCCCGAATCACAAATTTTTGACCTCGCCGAACCTTTCCTGAATCATTGAGTTGTCATTATAGTACACACAAAGAGGCATCAAAGAATCTGACAAACATTCATCAAATTCAGTGACCCACCACATCAAATCTACACACAAAGAGAGGCATCAGAGAATCTGACAAACATTCATCTAATCTACGGATGCGACGGATGTCTGACTTGTGCAGTTCTACCAACCTCTTATTTTTATTGCTCTTTTTACAAGGGACATGCTCCGTAAAAAAAAAAAAAAAAAAAATCTGACAAGATAAGAAAAGATATTAAACCAAAAAGAAATTTGCAATTGGCCAGTGACGAGTGGTAATGGCAGTGTCAACTTGGTAATATATGGTACACTTGGCCGTGTGTTTTTGAGCAAGATCCGACCAAAATCTGACTCCTGTGGTAAGTATAGACTTATCTCTACACTCTAGGATGGACAATTTATCTTTTCTTTTTTTTCAAATGCACGAATTAATTACTTTGGCAGTTGGCTCCAGATTTTTCAATTATTGAAACTAGAAATTTTTTTTACTTATAAGAATCAGTGTAAGATAATGTTAGTACCATATGTAGGGAAAGACTCTAGGCTAGCAGGTACATTTCAAAAATTTACTAGCGATCTAGAGACGATCTTACCATTTACAAGCAATCAATCAAACGCAGTTTATGAATCATGTCACACACATGATCTAACAGAGTGTTATAGTCATACCTCTCCAAACTGGTGGAGCGTGAAACGGTTGTCTGCGCCTTAGTCTCTCTTGTCACAGTTTTCAAAACAGAAAACCGCAAGCTTCGAACACCAAGGTGTTGATCGAGAATGAGAGGAGATCAATGCTAACTGTTCGAATCTTCTCACCCTTGTGAATCCAAAAGATTATTTTGAATAGATCTTGCTGAGCTATCAACACGATATCTAATCCTTCTCACAAATTTGAATCTCAACTTAGATTAAGGAGATAAGAATAGATCAAAATCTAGATCTAAAGATCTAGATCAATTTCAAGAGGAGAAGAAGAAGAGAGAGAGATCAAGGTGTTGATATTCAAGTTTGTAAACCCTGCTACACAACTCTGTAAAGTGTTGATATTCAAGTTTATAAACCCTGCTACACAACTCTGTAAAGTGTTGATATTCAAGTTTGTAAATCCTGCTACACAACTCTGTAAAGTGTTGATTTCAAGTTTGTAAACCAAACAACTAATCTCAAAACAATATATCAATATGGATCTCATTTGAAAGAGAAAATCAAGTACAAGACGTTTATAGTTTTAGATTTGTAAGATTCCTCACAGATCGCCAAGCGAGATTGAACGGAGGAAAAGCGAAGGGTGGGCGATACAAAAAAGAAAGTACAAACAATCCAAAAGAGAAAGATTTAAAAGTTTAAAAAGAGAAAGTGGACTTGAGGGGCAAATTGGGAGATGGAGGACCGAAGGGGCATACCTTTTCTCTATAATTAACTTAGTCAGGCTAATATAATATGAGTGGCACGTGACATCGACCATCAAAAAATTTCGGACAGACTTTAAACGAGAAATTCAAACTGTTCAAACCGATCCACTTCATAATTGATGTATTTAAATGCAAAATTTATAAATTGTTGAATTTTTTTTATTAAATCAAACGGTCAAAAACTGATGAAAAATGAAACACAAATTACCTTTAAAAACTCCACATTTGATGCTTGATTTGATATTAAATAAATTCAAAAAATTATAAATTGTGTATGTAAACATATCACTGTATCACTCGTAAAGTAGATCTATTTGAACGATTTGAATTCGTTATATGATAAGTTTTAGAATTAGTATGATTTAGGCTGAAATATCACCGTTACCGTGACAGACAGACTCTAATAAAAGTGATATAAATTAACCTAAAAACTATTTGATGAATTCAAAATTTCATTTTATCTGAAAAAAGAAAAGAAAAAAAGATAGCTTGGAGTCCATTTTGAACACGTAGTGTGCAATGAAACATGTTGCGCAGCTCTCTTCCAAGAAAAAAGAACAAAAGACAAAAATAGAAAATTTAGTAATATCTGCATTAAGGGATGACATTTTGCAAACCACAATATATGAATACATATTACCAAGATACATGGATGGAGCTTTCAACAGATAGATACATCCCTCCTCAACCTCTGGAAGAGAAAGATCCACCAAAATTCCTTGGCAGAGACCTTTATCATTATTTTATTCATTTTAGGATATGTTTGAATTACAGAGTAACGTGCCGTGCCGTGACGTGACTAACACTCTGTGACTTTGATCTCGTGTCGTGCCGTGCCGTGACCAAAATGTCAAGAGGTGGTCACGTCACGTGAGTCACGCCGTGCCTAAACATGCCGTGACCATACGTGACTCGCGTGACCATTTAATTATAATTTAAGTTAGTTTATTCAAGATTCACCATTAAATCAATATCTAATGGTCTTAATTACACGTGACTCGCGTGACTACGTACCGTGCTATGCTGTGACTAAATCTTTCACGTGCCGTGCCATGTCGTGCCAAAGTTTTAAAAACTGAACACGGCACGCGAATAGTCACGGCACGGGACACGCGAGTCACGGCACGTAACTGACACGCGTGCCGTGCCGTTCCGTGACAGAGCCGGCTCCGCAGTGCCATTTTTCCCGCTCTAGTTTGAATTATAAAACGCTAACTTTAATGATATTATTCTTGCATCATTCCTTTTAACTATTTGGGCCTTTCTTTTTGCAGTTAAATGTTCGTTGTAGCCCATTTTGCAACTGCAAAACAGACCATAAGATATTTTAAATCTCAAACTATTGCATTTGGTTAATAAGCCCATTTAATCATTTTGGGCCTATTCAGCTTGAGGAACAACTAAGAGGCCTCAGCCCAGAGCATCCTATTGGGCAATCATTGCACAACTTCTTCTTCTTCTTCTTCTTTTTTATCATCTACAGTTTACAAGTGTGGTTTTCGTTTTCATATTATTTTTTTTTCAACCCAAAAAACGCAATCATATCAAACAGTAGAATTATTATATTTGTACAAGTTTTATTGTTAGCTCATACAGATTAAATGTAAATTTACAAATGATATGGCATCCTGTATATTTAGTCTAATGTGTTTTGTGGGCATATGAATAAGGTTATATTAACCTTCTATTATATATATATATAGAGAGAGAGAGAGAGAGAGATGGGCTATTGTGTTTTGCAAAGTAAAGCCATCGTTTTACTTCGGCTTACTTTTTAAATTTTCAAAGTCCAAAACGTCGATCCGACCGTTCAAGTTGATCTACATATTGAAATGTGCTTGCAGACCAAATTTTACATTTTTTGGAATTTTTTTACTATTTATTAAGCCACTTTGAAATTTGCTAATCACATGGTCCAGAAAAAACAGTGCAACAAAATTCTGGACCATGTGATCAGCATTTTTCAAAGTGGCTTAATAAATAGTAAAAAAATTCAAAAAAATGTAAAATTTGGTCTGCAAGCACATTTCAATATGTAGATCTACTTGAACGGTCGGATCGAAGTTTTGGACTTTGAAAATCCAAAAAGTAAGCCGAAGTAAAACGATGGCTTTACTTTGCAAAGCACAATAGCATAATTCTATATATATATATAGAGAATGGCTAATATCAAAACGTTTGTTCCTGGGCTCAGGAACAAACGATTCCGTTCTCCTATTTCCAAAGTTTAAACAACAAATCTAAACCGTTAGATGTTCAATCTATATTAAAATGTGCTTGGAGACCAAATTTTACATTTTTTGGAATTTTTTTACTATTTATTAAGCTGGTTTGAAAACCGCTGTTTTTCAATGTTGCAGAAATTTCATAAAAACAGCGATTTTCAAACCAGCTTAATAAATAGTAAAAAAATTCCAAAAAATGTAAAATTTGGGGTCCAAGCACATTTTAATATAGATTGAACATCTAACGGTTTGGATTTGTTGTTTGAACTTCGGAAATGGGAGAACGGAATCGTTTGTTCCTGAGCCCAGGAACAAACGTTTTGATATTAGTCATTCTCTATATATATATATAGAGAGAGAGAGAGAGAGAATGGCTAAGCTCAAAACGTTTGTTCCTGGGCTCAGGAACAAACGGGTCGGTTCTCCAATTTCCGAAGTTCAAACAACAAATCCAAACCGTTAGATGTTCAATCTATATTAAAATGTGCTTGGAGACCAAATTTTACATTTTTTGGAATTTTTTTACTATTTATTAAGCTGTTTTGAAAATCGCTGTTTTTATTAAAATTCTGCGCCATTAGAAAACAGCGATTTTCAAACCAGCTTAATAAATAGTAAAAAAATTCCAAAAAATGTAAAATTTGGTCTCCAAGCACATTTTAATATAGATTGAACATCTAACGGTTTGGATTTGTTGTTTGAACTTCGGAAATTAGAGAACCGACCCGTTTGTTCCTGAGCCCAAGAACAAACGTTTTGAGCTTAGCCATTCTCTATATATATTAGGTTGGCTATTCTACTTGTGTAAGCATATGATGGCATATGCTTATAAGTCAATTTTGTATTTTTAAAGTTCAAATAGTCGATCTAAAGCGCTCAACGTGTTTTCCATATTAAAATGTGCTTGGAGACTAAATTTTACATTTTTTTTAAATTTGTTACTATTTTTTTAGAATTTTTTAAAACAGTGTTTCAATATGCTATAAAAATTCAGAAAAATAATAAATAATCCTCAAAAAAAGTGATTTTGAAAAATTCTAAAAAAATAGTAAAAATTCTGGACCATGTGATCAGTAATTTTCAAAGTGACTTAATAAATAGTAAAATAATTCCAAAAAATGTAAAATTCGGTCTGCAAGCACATTTCAACATGTAGATCAACTTGAATGGTTTGGATCGACTGTTTGGACTTTGAAAATCCAAAAACGAGTCCGAAGTAAAACGTTCGCTTTACTTTGCAAAGCACAATAGCCCATCTATATGTGTGTGTGTGTTGACTTATTAATATTGATTTGTATATTCGTGACAACTACACCTTCAAAATACAATACAAAAAAACAAAAATGCTCCTAGGCTGGATGAGCTGTTAATCTTTTCTTTATATTAAATTATGAATTGATTTATCAATCTTGAGTTATTTTAACCAGTGCTTGAATACTTTATCACCTTTTAGTTTTTTTTAATATTTTCTGATCTGCACGCTTAACATCTTTTTCTCTTTTGTTTCTGGCAAAGCATATTTTGACAGCTCCATTGATGATCCCACCAGAAACATAAACAGTGCCTTTTTGTTATCTCCATTTTATACACACACATATATATATAGACTACGGTGAGTTGTGAAGTAAAACAACGAACCATCGATCCGAACCGCTCAACATGATCTCCATATTGAAATGTGCTTGGAGACCAAATTTTACATTTTTTTTATTTTTTTATTATTTATTAAGCCACTTTGAAAATCGTTGATTTGAGTGAACAGTAAAAAACAATAAAAACTTCTAGACCATTGGATCAGCGATTTTCAAAGTGGCTTAATAAATAGTAAAAAAATTCTAAAAAATATAAAATTTGGTCTCCAAGAACATTTCAATATGGAGATCAAGCGATTCGGATCGGTTGTTTGGATTTTCAAATTCGAAATATAGCGTGGAGTACAAACTTGTTTTACTCCACGTCTCACCATAGCCCATCCCTATATACATACATATACATATACATATATACATATACATATACAGAGTAGAACTAGGGTGCTCCTAAGCTCACCAAGCCCTTCCGTGAGCGCGACTCGAAAACCTATCGAATTGACTTCAAACGACATTTCCAAACCGTTAGATGTTCAATCTATATTAAAATGTGCTTGGAGGCCAAATTTTACATTTTTTGGAATTTTTTTACTATTTATTAAGATGGTTTGAAAATCGCTGTTTTCCAATGCTCCATTGATGATCCCACCAGAAACATAAACAGTGCCTTTTTGTTATCTCCATTTTATACACAAATCTATATAATAAAGTTGCTTGGGTCTGACTTTTGAAAAATTGACATTAGAAAATCATTCTAATTAGTTGGATAAAATATTACATGTTGCATAAAAGATGTTGATTCTCTATTTTTCTTACATTAAAAAAAATAAATAAAATGTATGATATAATAGGCACTCAATTTGCAGAAATAATATGGATGCTGACACTGTCAGCATTCAAAAGTTGAAAATAAAAATGTTAACGCTGGCACTGTCAGCATTCGTCTTATTTCAGAAAATCGAGCATCCGTTATGTCATACATTTAATTAATTTAAAATTTAAATATTCAAAATAATTTAAAAGCTTTGATCTCATAAAAACAAATAGTTAAGTAACATAAATGGGATATAGACATCAATATTTATTTCCAACTGAGCTCTCTACAACTGTTTCAAATATTCTAATTTTTATGCCAAAATCAATTAGACTTTCTCAAACAAAAAATTATTATTCCTACTTGATGTATTCAGACGGTAAACTGAGTTATATCCAATGTGAAATGGTTTTTTAATTTGAAAAATTAGGCGTCAACTCTTACCTGTAACCAATTTTAATGAAAAGAATAAAAGAATAAAGGAGCGTACCAGGTCCTTTACCATTGTTCCAATTAATTACCCCGTATTTTATTCTATTTGAACCTGTTATTTTGTCTAATTTAATTGAAAGGGTTTAATTAATTCGCCACTTTTACCGGCTCTAATCAAATCAAATTTATTTGCTTCATATGACAACGTGTGATTTCTGGTGAAACCGTGTAATTTTTTTTTATAAGTTAATGTGCTACCTTAAAAGGTGCCAAGCGCTACAATGCATCCTTATAACGTGCTCATTTTTTTTTTACAAACTAATTTAATACTTATAACTTCAACTAGTTATAATTACAATTATTTCTAGGAGAAATTTCATGTACATTTAAAAAAAATTAAAATTACTAATTTTTACTTAAAATTCATAATATCATATTTACCCTTTCAGGCCTAAGCATGAGCCTGTGTTTTTCATAACTTGAAACTAAGAATGACTCGGAATTCAATCCTTGATAGCCACTACCAACCTTTCAAAAAAAAATTGTTGTTGTAAGCAATATTCTAATACTTTATTTGACTAATTTGCAAAACATATAATTATTGAATTTAACAATTTTCTTGAGTTGAGATATTTGCAGGTTCATAAGATTTAGAATTACAACATGACTATTGAGGCTCTTTCTTTTGTCTTTGAGATATTTGACTGCACTGTTGTTCTAATGAATGCTAAGGGTTCAAAATCAATATTTTTTCCTCACAAGCTTTTCGAAAATTGGTCATATGCTGAAATCGGACATTTGAGCGCTGAGATACGCCAGTTTGAAGATTGCTGAAATTGGTCATATGCTTATAAGCATTGTAACTGTTGTCACAATGGTTGACCCCACATACCTCGATTTTTTCAGCCCAAAATGTCAAAAACAACTGTTACATTCAACCGTTACAACGGTTGTCACCAGAACCCTAGATCTGCTTCCCTCGGTATAAATAGAAACATTGGATATGTTTTTGGATGAGCTCCCAGCCGCCAAACACTTCGAAAATTCATCTTTCTCTGCTGAAAAAGAGCCTCCATCGTTGTTTGTTCTTAAAACTTCAATACTCTTTTAACAACTTCAAATCTACTCCACCCAGACTCAATCTTAATTAGAATTAGAGGAGGTTTGTGAAATATCTTTTTATTATTTAAACAAGAGCTTTTAGTGCTCGCTTATTGTATATATTAAAGCCTTTAGTGCTCACTTCTTTCGGCCGTGTGACTTCCCGGAGTTTGTAAGGGCTCACCGGTTCCACCTTGTAATCACTTCTTATTGGGTAAAGAAAGGCACGCCATCTCGAAAGTCGCGGAGCCCCGGAGACATAGGTATCTTTAAGCCGAACTCCGTAAACATATCTCGTGTCAAGTGTCTCTTAACTTTTCTATTTATTTTTACGTACACTTGTTTATTGTTAAGTTTCTTGATACCGCCAAAAACAACTCATGTACACACGAAATTTAATTTTAATAGTAGACTATCTAACCAACTAGGGTTAAAATTTTAAAAGGCCGCATATTCATTCCCTCTATAGGTGCCGTTAGAGACAACAAGAATGACCCGAAATATTTTTAATTATCATCTTAAAAAAGTGAATTATAACAATTGACATTGTTTTAAAAAAATCAAAAATACCAAGAACGCAGATGTAATATGCGCCCAAATAGGATGGGACGCATATTAAATATGTTCACTCCTAATGGAGGAACAAATTTAATCTGCGTATCCATCTTATTTAAGACGCATATTAAATTAGTATCCTCCTATTTAACATTTTTTTAATTTCTCAAACAAAATTAAAATTATAGTTAGATCATGCATAGTTAATTTTTTTAGTAGAACTAGGATGTAATGTGCTCACCAAATCTTTTAGTGAACATAACTTCTTTTTTTTTTTAGGAAACATAACTTCATAATTTATCGGATTGACTTCAAACAAGACAAATCCAAACCATCGAAACTGATTTACTTCACGAGTGTGCGTATACATGCAAAATTTTGAAATTTTTGAATTTATTTAGTACAAAGTCAAGCGGTCAAAATTGATGAAAAATGAATGCATTAAAATAACTTCTAAAACTTCATTTTGGAGCATTCATTTTTCATCAATTTTGACCGCTTGACTTTGGACTAAATGAATTCGAAAATTTCAAAATTTTACATGTACAGGCATCACTCGTGAAGTAGACCGGTTTCAACGGTTTGAATTTATCTCGTTTGAAATCAATCCGATAGATTATGGAATTATACTCACCAAAGGGTTTGGTGAGCACATCACACCCTAGTTCTGCTCAATTTTTTTTGTTGACTCTGTATTTTGTTGTAGTTAATTACTATAAAATTTTCTGATGAATACTTTATAGACCATAGAATCGAAAACTTCAACTGGAGTTTTGAGATCCTAAATAACGTTTTTTTGCAATTCTGATTTTTTCAATGTTTGTGGGCTATGCTTGATATATGATGGCCTCCGTCTCTTTGTCAGCTTTTCGAAATTGTGGTCAAGTTCAAATCGGAATTTTCTACCAAAAATAATGGTTGTTTCAAAATTTGGAAACATGTATCGATGTTTTATATTGCAAAATCATTAATGATGCGCTAATGTTTTATATCATGGTTAATCATAACACAAGTATATCGATGTTTCATTGTAAAATTATTACAAAACATTGATGTGGAGCCAATGCAAAATAAATTAGGTCAAATGAAATATATAATTTATCCTTGATTTGTTCATATTCAAAATCCTTAAAAAAACCTTCCATTACGAATAAAAAAAATATGAAAAACAGATTTAATCTGCGTCCCAAATAGGGTAGGAATGCAGATTAAATCTGCTCACCCAATGTGGGGGCACAGATTTAATCTGCTTCCCTCCTCTCGAGGGGGGCACAGGTTAAATCTGCTTTCCTGGTGTGTGTATTAAACTGTCTCAATTATTTTAGGATGCATTTGGATAGAGGGGTGAGTTAATGAGAATATGATGCATTAACTTAATATTTTGTTGGGTTAGTAGAATAATGAGTTAACCCATAAAAGAGAAACAAAGAATAGTAGGTAGCTTTTAATTCAAATTAATTCAAATGTGAATTAGCTAAAAAAATAGTGCTCGCAATGTAATAAGATTATTTAAAGTAAACGCATTTAAAATTTGTCATTTAAGTGACCGCCAAGTGGCAACCCTAATTGAAAAAAAATTGACATTTGAGGCCAAATGATCATTAACTTGTTGGCCAATATCTCCGATTTTGACAATCCGACATGACCCAATTAGACTTTTTATCTAATAAAGACATGCCTTAATTGCGCACCAGGCACCAATCATTTTCATTCAAGTCATGTTTTTTCCCTCCATAGTTGAATCTTGAAACTCATTCAAGTCATTTTCATTTTGACAATCCGATTTTGCCTCAATTGTATACCCCTATAAATTTTAAAACTCACAAATTTATCCAATTTATTGTTTTTTTTTCTATTTAAACTTATTTTTAAATTTACAAAGTTCTCATTTTTACTCTTTAATAAAAAATAAAAACAATTAGTCTGTGTAAAATAAATATTTAATATTCTAATTGGTCGGTTTCCGAGTGCAATGATTTATTTATTAACTTGTGACGCATACGCAATGGTATTTAGGCACACACTTTTGTGCGCGTCAAAAATAAGAAAATTAATTATTTGCCTTCACAAACGACCAATAAAAAGGCTAACATTTTTTTTTATATAATACTAAACAATTTTCTTAAACATGCTACATATTTTTTTTATTTTTTAATAAATGATAAAATATATATTTTATAAATTTAAAATGAATTTTAATAGAAAAACAATAAATTGATAAAATTTGTGAGTTTTTTAATTTTAAGAGGGGTAAATATGATATTGTGAATTTTAGAAGAAAATACGTATTTTCGAGGATTTTGAGGGTGCATGTGTTCAAAATTTGCCCTAAATTTGTTATGGAGTCATTGGCGATTTCTCTCTCCTCTCTTTTTCTTACGGATCTTTTGTAAAATTTCCTGTTATTCAGGATTTTTTGTGAAGAGAACACTGTAGCTAAATGTATAACGAGGAAAAGATGCATCCATAATGCTATTGAACGACCCGGTTCAGCCGTGATATAGAGAAAGGGGTATTGTCTTTATAAGTATTTGATCGAGTGTGGTCGTATTCGTAAGATATTATGTGTTAATACTGCTAATCAGTAATACTAATCACTAATCAGTTAAAATATCACCTGCAACACGAATAAGCAACAGAGTTTGAGATGCATACATACTTTCAAATATCTCTGAAATTACAGAAGGTGGTTGATATTTTTTGTAAAAAATATCATAGCAATTTATTATTTCTACATTTTAGAAATTTCATTTCAACCCCCCATAATCACTTGTTACGATGTGTAATTGAGAAAGGAGAGGTAGCACAGTTATCTAAAAAAAAGTTTTAGAACTAGAACTGTTGGTTACTTAAAAGTCGATAGTTCGATTTCTTCTTACGACTTCGCAGTTTCTATGAAGATTTTCAAAAAAAAAACATGTTAAATAAAAAATAGAGAAACGTCCGATGACAGCGACTCCATTCTTCGATTTGTCTTCGATCCCGACAAGAAGAGATTTATTTCACTCTTTTTCTTCTTTTTCTGTTCAATCTTACTTATTTTTCCGATGATATGTGATGAATCTTGTAAATCTAAAATTGCAAATTTTCTGTACTCAGTTTTCTCTTTCAAATGAGATCCATCATAAGAACTTTTGAATTATATTCGTTTATGTATTTTTTATCTTAATATGTTATGTATAAAGACTTGACATGCTAAGTATAAAGACTTAATGTGTTAGATATAAAATCTTACTGCTATTAATAAAAATTTAAAATTAATGAATTTTTAATATTTTACGCTAGTTAGTTGTGTTTTTAGTACAAAATATTTATGAAAGATTTTAATTTAAATTAAAGTAGTAGGTATAAAGACTTAATATTTTACACGCGTAGTATAAAAACTTGCACACGCCAGCTAATGTCAACTATAAATGTATTAGAAATATTTTAAAAATTAGTCTCGGTCAAATTAATCCTTAAATTTTTAGAAGAAACGAGATGGTCCTTGAACTTCATTATTTGCATCAAATTGGTCCTTCAATTTTTTTATTTTGAAAAAACAAGTCGAAATAATTGATGAAAGAAGTTGAAGGACCAAGATAGTATTTCAGTTTTAAAACTTCAAGGACTGATTTGATGTAACTGAAAGAATTTTTTTTATAAACCATAATAATTTTTTTTTTTCCTTACAAAACCAACATGATTACTTTTTTTTTTACAAAAACCATAAGAACTGAAATGCCATTTCGGTCCGTTATTTTTTTTATTCCAGACCGAAATGACATTTCGGTCCGGTCCCCTTTTTGGATTTTCTGTGGTACTAGTTTCACAAGTTTTCATATGAGCCGCCACGGAAAATCCAAAAAGGGACTGGACCGAAATGTCATTTCAGTCCGGAATAAAAAAAAACAACGTACCAAAATGACATTTCGGTTCTTATGGTTTTTGTTAAAAAAATGTAATCATGTTGGTTTCATAAAAATATATTTTTTTAATTATGGTTTATAAAATATTTTTTTTTAATTATGGTTTGTAAAAAAAAATTAACTAAAATTTCAAGAACAGACTTTTTTTTTTTAAAATAATTTAAGGACTAAATTGAAATAAGTGAAAGCTTAGGGACCAATTATATGCACACAGATCCCATTCACACACCTTCCTAAATTAGAACTCCAACGGTCCAACCTAATTCCTAGTGGAGTTTTATATTTTAATCATCACTATAAAATACTTTGCTACTACTATAGTCTTCGTAGTATCATATATTCATATTAATGATATGCCTCACCTCATTAGGTTGTGTTTGGATCGGCAAAAATAGAGCTAATTTAAGAATAGCTCTACTATTCTTAACATTGAGTGATCCAAACAACAAATAGAAAATTGGATTAGCTCAAGAATAACTCTATTCTACTAACCTAAGAAAATGGTGGGTTAGCAAGAATAGAGCTAGTGGGATTAGTGATATTAATAAAAAAATAGTTTTCATTCCTCTCAATTATAATTAGTTTAAATATTAAATTAGTATTAAATAAAATATTAAATTTAATATAATATTAATTAAAATATTAGATTACTATTAAATAAATATATTATCAAATTAAATTAATATTAAATATAATGTTAGATTAAAAATAATAATTATTAATTTAAAATTTTAATATAATATAATATTAGTTTAAATATTAATGTAATATAATATTACTTTAAATATTAGATTAATATTAAATAAACTATTAGATTAAATATAATATAATATTAGTTTAAATATTATATATAATATAATATTTATTTAATTAAATGTAATATAATATTAATTTAAATATTAAATGTAATACAATATTACTTTAAATATTATATGTATTAAATAAAATATTAGTTTAAATATTAAATGTAATATAATATTAGTTTAAATGTTAAATGTAATATAATATTTTAGTTTAAATATTATATTAGTATTAAATAAAATATTATTTAAGTATTAAATAAATATAATATTAGATTAGATTTGATTATTATTAAATAAAATATTGAATTAGTATTGAAAAACATTAGTTTAAATGTAATATAATATTAATTTAAATATTAAATGTAATATAATATTACTTTAAATATTAAATGTAATATAATATTAGAATAGATTCTATTAGTATTAAATAAAATATTAGATTAGTTTAATCAATATTTTATTCATTCCCTCCATCGCTATTTCAAATATACAATCCAAACAACATTTCTACTGATCCGGAATAGTCCAAAATAGCACTATTCTCAAACCACTTGAGTTAGCACTATTCTCAACCACTAACCCAAAAATCGCTATTCTTGCACTAATTCTTGCACGATCCAAATGTAAAATAATTAACTTGGAGTAGGATTAAAATGTCTATTTTTTGTGTGTACTAACTATGTTTTACATTTTAATTTATATTTTCACTGTTCAGACAGTCGATTCCAACCGCTCAATATGATCCCATATTAAAATGTTTTATATTTTTATTTATGTTTTAGAATTTTTTTACTATTTTATATTGGTACATAATCATTGTTTTTAGATGGTCCATAATATTCTGATTTTGTACTTATCCAAAAAAAATAGTAAAAGATTTATAAAAAACATAAAATTTGGTCCCAGAGTCATTTTTAATAATTTTTTATACATATATCATGTTTAGCGATCGAGTTATCCAACTTTAAAAACCAAAATAAAGATGCAGGACATTAATGAAATACATAAATAATGAGGCATATTAATCATTTCCATTAATAATGAGGCATCAGATGTTTAATATTTTATTTAAACCTATTTAGTTAAATTCAAACAGCTAGACTAAAAAGGGTGAATCTTGATCAAATTCAAACCATCTGTTCTTAAATAAATTATTAGATCGGAAAATATGTATTGGTATGTACAACTGTTTTTAAGCTTACCAGGTTCTTTGGTGAGCTTAACTTCAAAATTAATTAAATTGATTCAAACAACGAATTCAAACTGTTGATACCGGTCTACTTCACGAGTGGTGTTACATATCAAATTTATAAAATTTGCAAATTAATTCAATATAAGTCAAGCGGTCAAAAACGATAAAAAATTAACGTATTAAAATTACCTTACAAACCTTATTTTTTATCACATGACTTTATACTAAATTGATTTAAAAATTTATAAATTTCACATGTAAACGCATCACTCGTGAAGAAGATCGGATTCAACAATTTAGATGCATCGTTTGATATCAATCTGATAAATTTTGGAGTTAAGCTCACCAAAGAGCTTAATGATGAGCTTAAGAACACTCTTAAGTATACTCGTAAATTTTGTCTCCATTAACAGCTGAATAGCACCGTGTACCAATCCAATATCATTGTTGTAAATATCGGTATGCGCTCATCGGACGGACGAGTACTGTCAAGTGATTAATCGGCATGCGGCTGATTAATCAGAATTTTGCGATCAATTTTGCGTTTCTATTAAAGTTATGTACATATATTCATACTTTAACTCATAAAAATTATCATATAAATTTATTTAACTTAGCTACTTTGTTAATTAATAAAGTCTGATTAAATTGCCATTTATAAAAAATTCGGATAAAATAAGACAAAACATGTAGCGGATTAATTAGACAAATCGGCCGATTTAATGGACTAAACGATCCCATATATAACAAATTATGAATCAACAAATGACCAACTAAACATGAATAAACAAGAATAAATGGACATCAACAAAAATAAACAGGAATAATCAGAAATTATCGGCCAATTAATTAGAAATTTTCATCAACTCACCTCCGCTAAGTTATCTGTGACAATTTGGTCACCGCTAACAACTAGATGGCCGATTAACTAGACCAATATAGTTCGAGTTTTTTTGTGTAGATTCATCAATAAATTAGCTCAAAATGAGAGGCAGAGGAAGAAATATTCTCAGTGAGGTAAACAACATTTAAAAAAAAAAAGAATTGGTGTTAAAAATATCTATTTTCCAATTTTTCAAAGCAATTTTGGAAATTTCTTTGAAGTCATTTGTTTTCATTTCCATCAATGCGGCAAAGTGTAAAATCATTTGTTATTTGTATTAATTTTTTTCAAACAATAAAAAAAGAAAAGCAAATGTGAAATGGAGGGGAGAATTCAAATAAAGAAGAAAGATGTGATGAAAAAACGCACAACAACACGCTGCCGCACTAAAGTCAAGCTTGTAACGGGCACAGAAAACTTTTATATCCCGTGGATTGCGAAGGACCCACTGGAATTCATATCCTCTGCATTAACTCAAAAGAGAATCTTTTGAGTTAATGAATCTCGTCTGTCCGATATGTTTTAAGATTCGTGCGAACTAGATCTGCACTAATATTAAAGGGATCCCTATGTTATAGACACGAGCCGGATTGGCTCCGTTTAAAATCAGACGGTTGAAATTCATTAACTCAAAAGATTCCCTTTTGAGTTAATGCAGAGGATACGGATCCGGAGTCAGTGGGGAAGTGAGTCGTGGAGACAGAGACTTTGACCGACTTAGCGTACGCTCCATGCCTCCACGAGTCCACGACTCCACGGTAGATTGCGAAGTTTTGGATTGGAATTCAAATAATTGAAAATTTGAAATATTAAATTGGGAAATAATCATTCAACTTTCAACAAAGCAAGGAAAAGACATTAATTTGACAGGTGTCTTCATTAGTCATTTTAATTAAATCTCCGTATGAGAGCGTACGGATTTTTTTGTCCACATCCCCTAGGCAACGGCCAGTCTAATTGTAAATATCGCCATTAGGCCCATTACAGATCGAGGGATGCTTTGGTGGACATAAGGACCTATTTGTAAAATGAGTTCTATTTTCATTTTCAAAGTTCAAACAGTCGATCCGACCGTTCAACATTATCTCCATATTAAAATGTACTTGGAGGTCAAATTTTACATTTTTTTGAATTTTTTTACTATTTATTATGTATTTTACAAATTCAATGGTCTGAATTTGACTAGTTTTGTAAAATACTTAATAAATAGTAAAAAAAATTCAAAAAAATATAAAATTTGACCTCCAAGTACATTTTAATATGGAGATAATGTTGAACGGTCGGATCGACTGTTTGAACTTTGAAAATGAAAATAGAACTCATTTTACAAATGAGTCCTTATGTCCACCGAAGCAAATGCCACAAAGAAAATGCCAGTAAGGTCCTTTTTTCGAATATTCCAAACTTTCAGTGGCATATATGCAAATAAAAAAGTCTGAAGCCGACTTGTATAGTGTATTGTATTGTATGCACGACTGTGTGAGCACTCGAAAGTCGAAAAGGCGAAAAAAAAAATATAAATGAAAAGCACCGAGCATATAACCTCTAACTAGGTAAGGATCCAACTAGACGCGCATGTTACTAATTCTTCCTTTATCTGTTAGAAAAAATATTATTTTAAAGTTTCTTTCTCTCCAGTTCATAAGTTTTGAAGTTATCAACTTTTTGTTTTCTTTTTTCACAGGCACTATCCAGTCCAGTGCTTTCCCTCTCTCGCTCTCGCTCTCGCTCGCTTCCCCATATACGATCTTTCCCCCAACGAAATAAATACAAAGCACTTCCTCGAGGTTTCTCCGATGGCGGAGGTGAACCATGCATAGCGCGCTTCCAAAATGGGAGAGAAAGGCGTTAAACCTTGTGCCTCGAGGGGTTTTTTCTCTGTGCTGGTTCACAAGATCGGTGGGGCCCCGGTTGTCAGACTCTCCATGGCTCACTCCTTCCTCGTTGGATCCTTGATCGTCTCTCTCTTAGTCGGTTCTGCCTATTACCGGATCATAGTCGCTTCCTTTCTAAAACCCTACCCGGATTTTGTCGGGTGCAGACCCGATAGCGAGGGGTCGTGGTCTATTGGGATTTACTACGGGAAGAGCCCTTTGTCTCTCTCTCCGATTGAACTGGTAAATTTTTCAAACTTGAGACTGATTTTTCCATTTTTTTTATGATTGTTCAGAATTTCGAATTTTGAAATTTTGGTTTTGATGTGCTGAAAGCTTGGTTTCTAATATGTTGAGACAGCAAGAAAACAGGATTAATGCAAACAGCTCTGCATGGCCTGTGGCGAATCCTGTGCTGACATGCGCAACCCTTTCTTCGGCAGGTTACCCCAGCAATTTTGTGGCCGACCCATTTCTCCATGTTCAGGTTGAATTTGTATCCTGTATTTTTCTAGTATAGTTGAAAAATGATGCATTTTTGTGCAATTGATACATGTATTTTGATGTGTACGAAAGGTGGCAGTAGACAGTAGACTAGTCAAATAGGGCATGAATAGGGTAAGAAAATGTTAGACTGTGATTTAAGTTGAATTAATTCATTGGATTAGTCACCAAACTGAAAAGGGGCTTAAGGAAACAAAAATAGAATTTTTTTTGGCATATTACATGTCCTGAAAACCGAAAAGATGAAAGAATTTTTTTCAACGTGGGTAAAAATCTGAATCTGATCTTAAAATTTTCGTTTTCAGGATAATGATTTGTACATGTTCTTTGAGACAAAAAACACAACAACAATGAAAGGAGACATTGGTGTTGCCAGAAGTACCGACCAAGGCGTCACCTGGCAATTTCTGGGCATCGCTTTAATGGAGAATTGGCATCTTTCCTTTCCCTTTGTTTTCAATTATCAAAACCAAGTAATACATCCAACAACCCTATTTTCTCAAGTTCTGAGTTTATTATAAGCATATCTGTGGGTGCTTATTTCTACCAAGTGTTAAACCATGTTTAGAGTGGTGCTGATTGAAAGAAATAATCAAACCAAAAAGAAAGGATTTTTTATTCCATAACATTCTGTGCCTATCAGCATTGGCATGACCTTTTTTATTTTTATTTTCCCTTCAAATCAGTCCATTTACATTTATCCATTTTTTTCCTAACTTTTAGATATACATGATGCCTGAGGGAAGTCAAAAGGGAGATCTACGCCTTTATCGTGCCACCAAATTTCCTCTTGAATGGAAGTTAGAGAAGGTTCTCATAAAAAAGCCGCTCATTGATGCATCAATGGTACAATATGAGGGTTTCTATTGGATATTTGCTTCGGATTTCACCCGATCTGGTACTGAAAAAAATGCCGAGCTTGAAATCTGGTACAGCAGGTCCCCTCTTGGCCCCTGGCTCCAGCACAAACAAAACCCAATTTACAGAGCTGACAAGAGCCTGGGTGCTCGTAATGCGGGACGCTTATTTATTTACGGGGGTTCATTGTACCGACCCGGGCAAGACTGTGGTGGTACATACGGCAAACGGGTCAGGCTTTACAAGGTTGAGAAATTGACCAAGGATGAGTACAAAGAGGTACCAGTTGAATTAGGGTTTGAGATGCCGAAAAAGGAAAGAAATGCTTGGAATGGTAATAGGTACCACCATTTTGATACACAACAATTACAATCCGGTGATTGGATAGCTGTCATGGATGGGGATCGGGTGCCATCTGGTGATGCCACCTGGCGATTTTTCGTTGGTTGTCTCTGTTTCAGCTTTGCAGTGTCTGTGATAGCTTTTCTTGGTTTTGTTGGTGGCATTTTGAAATCTGTCTCTCCGTCAAGCTATTGCTCGATTTTATTTAGAAGAAACGAGTCAGGTACTTTTCGGTCTTACCCACGATTTAACTTGAAGCCGCGCAAATGTTTCAATGGTGGTCACAAAAGCAGGTTTTCTTTAAGAGAGAGAATGAAACCTAAAACCTGGATGGGCATGTTTATCTTTTGCATATTTTCATTAATGGGTCTTGCATTTGTTTGTGTGGGGGTACAATTCTTATATGGAGGTAATGGTGCGCAACAAGCGTATTCATACAAGGGACGGTTTTCAAAATTTACTATGGTTACAATGACATACGAAGCTCGGCTTTGGAATTTGAAGCTGTATGTGAAGCACTATTCCCGATGCGAATCTGTACAGGAGATTGTTGTGGTGTGGAACAAAGGGACCCCACCCGACCCGTCAGAGTTTGACTCTGCTGTTCCGGTACGTATACGGGTTGAGAAGGTCAACTCCCTCAACAACCGCTTTAAACCTGACCCATTAATTAAGACCCGTGCCGTGCTTGAACTAGACGATGATATATTGATGACATGTAATGATGTGGAAAAAGGGTTTAGGGTTTGGAGAGAGAACCCCCAAAAGATTGTGGGTTTCTACCCACGGTTGATAGACGGAGACCCGTTATTGTACCGAAACGAGCGGTATGCAAGGGGTAAGAACAGGTATAATTTGATCTTAACGGGTGCAGCCTTTATGGATAGTGAATTTGCATTTAACAAATATTGGAGTGAAGAAGCAAGAAAGGGTAGAGAGTTTGTGCACAAGAATTTCAATTGTGAGGATTTGTTGATGAATTTTCTTTACGCAAACTCAAGTTACCATAACTCGGATTACGGTAGAACAGTGGAGTATGTGCACCCGGCTTGGGCTATTGATACATCTAAGCTTTCAAACGTGGCGATTAGCAGAGATACACAAAAGCATTATGACGTAAGAACAAAATGTTTGGCTAAGTTCAAGAAGATATACGGGCCTCTACCTATGGAGAAATTAGAGTTTGGTATGAGACGAGATAAATGGGATAAATAGGTTGTAACTTGTAAGATTTTTCTTTTTTTGTTTTGCAATTTCCTTTTCTGGCTAACTGAGTGGAGTTTAAAAAATGAAATCTAGATTTTGTCAGTAGTTTTGGGTGGCAAAAAAATTGCTTCTAGTCTGTAAAATGCTTAATTGCTTCTGTTTCACTGTGGAATAGATGTAAAAGTTGACGTGTCAAGCCTTTTTGTTCTTTTTTTTTGTTTTTTATAAATTAGCATTGTTATTATTAACCTCTCCTAAATAGTTTTTTTTTTTATTACTAAATGCTTACTTTCTTGAAAGCTTTAATTTTCCATGGACAGAGATAATTACAATTCTCTACAGTATTTTTGATGTACTAGTTTACATGAGATGATCAACTGTTCACTGTTGTATGTACTAAAAAGTGAAATGATGGTGTATAATTTTGTATTGTCTTTTTCATTCAACAGAAACAAATATTCAAATTCAACACTAGGTTTTACACTCGGAAAGTCAGAACTATTGAATTTATGTTGTTTTGATTTTCTTTTCGGTAAAGAAAGAGGTAGCATTTAATCAACAAATTACCAGTTTGTCCCCGAATATACTCGAATTATCCCTTCCATCTATAAGTGCAGGTAATAGTGTAATACGCGAAGGGAAGAATGGAATATTTTGAAGGGTTGGATCTGATTAAAAACTTTTTTTATATCTCGGTACCGCGAAAAATGGCATAGGTACAGGTTTAGCTGGGGTTCTCATAGGAATTTTTTTTTATAAACCATAATTAAAAAATTGATTTTTAGGAAACCAACATGATTACTTTTTTTTTTACAAAAACCATCAGTACTGAAATGGCATTTCGGTCCCGAATTTTTTTTTTTTTTTGACCGAAATGGCATTTCGGTCCCGACTAGTTTCACAAAAAAAACTGCGAAAAGCTGTGAAACTAGTTAGGACCGAAATGCCATTTTGGTCCCAAAAAAAAAAAAAAAAAAAAATTTCCGGGACCGAAATGGCAGTTCGGTTCTTATGATTTTTGTAAAAAAAAAAGTAATCATGTTTGGTTTCCTAAAAATCAATTTTTTAATTACATAGCTCTTTTTGGTTATCTGTATTCAAATATGTAACTTGGTGGTCTGATTAATATATGAAAGCCTGCGGGCATTTTTGCTCAAAAAAGAAAAAGAAAAAGAAAAATGTAGTTTAATTCAAAATGTAACAATTTAGACAAGGATCTGTGTAGCACTTAGAGCTACAGAAGAGTTAAATTACTATTCATTGAGCAATTTAAATGTTTTAAATTACTATTCGTTGATGTTAATATCGTAATATTCAAATTGTATGAATTTTATTAAACAAGCCGCTTATATTTACCACAACATGAAAATAAATATATGTTTAAGGTTTCGAGCTATTTGATTATTTCATATTAGTTTCAATCCGAGCAGCAGTGAGCGGAACGGGCTATTTCTTATTTTCGCAAGGGCTTTATTGAAATTCGGCCCCTGCTAATAACCATTCATTACAAGCCCATAATTTACCTCACGGCCCATTTAAGCCCTCAAACAATAAAAGCTTTGATCGGAGGAAGCCCAGAATTTACCAACTTCACTGAAGAAAGGACCCATGATTGGCCACGAACCTCTTCTCTCTAATTCATAAACCTTCGATCCATCCGACGAACGAGAGAGTGAGAGAGGAAGAGAGAGGGAGAGGGAGCAATGACGAGTAGGTTTTGGAGGTGGTACGCGGATCGGGAGTTCCACAAGTGGGAGAAGACGGTGTTGTGGGACATGATCGAGCCGTACCGACGCCCCAAGTCCTTCACGCCTCTCATCTCCATCTACACGGCCGCTTTCTACACCGGCGTGATCGGAGCCGCCGTTACAGAACAGTTATACAAGGTTTTGTTCTTCTTCTTTTTGTTTCACTTAAGATTTGTCTCTAGTGCTATATGTTAATAGCTCTAAAAAGCAACGCTTGCTTGAGACATTTTGTCGAACAGTTGATGTGCTTTTAAAAAAATTAAATTTCATGAATAGAAAATGCATTCGGTCAAATAATTGATATAGTGTGTTCTTTTCAATATCCTTTTATCCCCTTGAACATTGTTAGTAGCTGGCTCGTGTTACTGTATGTTAATTAATGGAATGTTATTCTTGGTTGAGACTTCTTATCGAACATCTGGTGTATATAAACCAGTGGAAATTTGCATCACTGAACAAACAAATCTTTATGGTCTCATGGTGAAAATCAATATGCAATAACAGATGACTTACTGGCTGTCTTGTTTGATACCATCAGATAATTCCGGTGCTATATTGTTGACCTAATTTTGCATTTCCAATGCTTCAATATTTCAATGGCTGAAACTTAGCATATGCACACTTCATCTAAACCACCTTAACATTTGTAGATTTTGGTTTGTTGTGAACCAGCACAAACCCATCCAATCACAAAAGTTCTCTAAATTTTGGTTAGGTATCAGTTGGTGCAATTGGAGACAACGGGCCAGCTACTCGAGTACAAACCCATCCAACTGATTTCATAATTCTGATTAATGCACAATTGGAGACTTTCTAAAACTCATTTAGTTTACAGTGTATTTTTTCTTTGTTCTGAACTAGCTTTTAATAAGGTGTATCATCCAACTTTTAGATTGTAGATTGACGATTACTGCTTGTTTTGAAAATATTTTGATATCTGAAGTCTGTACTACCCGACTTATATTTTGACAACTTATGTTATATTTTGAACAGGAAAAGTACTGGGAAGAGCACCCAGGAGTAGCAGTTCCTCTAATGCAACCCAAATTCTATCGGGGCCCATGGAGAGTTATGAATGGCGAAGTCCCTCCTACCAAGTAAAGTTTGTTCAAAGTTTGGTTTTAATTTGTAAAAATCTGTAGAAGGGTGTGCTACTTCTGGTTTTAAAAATGCATAGCTCTTTTATGTAATGGAACATTTGTCCCTTTTTTTTTTTCTAAATTTTGTCAATTGATCAACTTCTCTTTACTCTTAATAAAGTTTTTACTGTTTTTGTCCCCTGTAACCAAAGCTTCAATTTGAAGAGTACTTGATTAGGCAGAATAGTTGAGACATTGCAAGAGCATTTTTAACAGTAAATGAAAATTATATTTACTTCATCTTGCTGTTTTGCTTGATTGTTTGGTTCTAGTTTCTCACAGAGAAAGCTGATTCTTAGCGAGTTTGTGCAAATAAGAAGCAGAAACAATCTCTTACAGCTACAGGTTTCCCCCATTTTTGAATTTGAAAAAAAAAAGGTATTCAAGAGCTAGTGAGAGTCGGAGTGTCCTCAGAGGGACAAGGAGAGGATTCAAATGTCAGAGAAGGGGATTGAGAGCTTCTACTTCTACTTCTACTACCCCTATCTCTAATTTCCTCAATCATCTTACACACCACTGCCATTTTTGGTCTATCCTTTGGCTCTTGAGAAACACAAAGAAATGCAATTTGAAGCAAAGCCACCATCTCATCCTCCATATCTTTACAACCCCACAATTCCACATCAAATACCTCTGACGTCCATTCCTCCTGTACCACTGTTTGCACCCACTTAGGTAGGTCTACCATACCATCCTCAGTTGACCTACCTGTCAGAATTTCAAGCAGAACAACACCAAAACTGTACACATCGGAGTTTTGATTCGAAAATAGAAGTGGTTGTGAGGTGAGATTGAGGAGAGAGAAATCAGATATCAGTGCATTGAAATTGGAGTCGACTAGGATGTTGGAGGAGGTGAAGTGCTGATGAGAGATGTTGATTGATTTGGATGCACCATGTAAGTATGTGAGGCCTCGGGCTGCGTCAAGTGCGAGTTTTAGCCGTGTAGACCAGCTTATGGGTATCCTCCCCGGACCCCTATTTCCTGTAACAATTTAGTTGAAAAAGAATATCAAATCATCAATTCAATTTATTAGGGTCTATTTGTCAGTTCACTGAAGGATGTATCATAGGCTCTCTTTTTTTTCGACAATTAGCCATGGAAAGTAAATAATACAAGCCATACAAGCAAAACATGTTTCGTTTTTCTTTCCCTTTTCATGAAACATGATTTACTGATATAAAGTCCTTATTTTTTCTTCAAAAATGGCACAGCCTCGCGGGCTTTACCGATACAATCAAACATACCGTGCAATATATCAAAGAGGCTTCCATTAGGTACAAAATCAAACACCAACAACAGTTCATCTGCCGAGGAATGACACGCGCGCAATCCGGCCACATTTGGGTGCCTCCACTCTCCTATCTGCTGCAAAACCTTCCTCTCGGTTGCCTCTTCCTCTTTCCTCCTCTCTCTCCTCACCCTCTTCACCACCACCCCTTCCTCGTCCCCTCTCCCTTCCATCACCACCCGGTACGTGGTCCCCACCACCCCTCTGCCCAGCATCTCTGCTGATCCTCTCATTAACTCCTCCACAGTGAACTCCTCGCACCCCTCAAAAAACATCATCACCTCTCCTGTTTCAGTTTCTCTTACCTTTTTCTCTGTCCCTTGATTGGCATTGCCAAGTTGCCCCTTCTTTCTTTTCTTCTTGAAGCATAGCAGTGCAGCTGTTGCCAGTACCAAAATTGCAACCAAACCAGCTGAGGCTGCTGTTATAACTAAGATCCCAACACATTTGTTTCTCTTTCTACTCGAGATCTCTGCTGGATCACTAGTAATGGTTGTGTTTGAACAATTGTGTTTTATTGGATCCCCACACAGCTCACGATTTCCAAGAAATGACGATTGTGTGAAGGAGAAGAGGTTGGGAGGGATTTTTCCCTCAAGCTGGTTGTATGAAAGGTTGAGATCAGATAGGTATGCCATTTTGGCAATTGAAGTCGGGATCTCGCCATAAAAGAGGTTGTTTTCTAATCGAAGGGTAAAAAGATTTGGGAGTAAATAACCGATCTGTGGTGGGATCATGCCTGATAAGTGATTTCCCCCAAGGTCTAACCGGTGAAGATGGCGTAGTGAGAGAATGGCATGTGGAAATGGACCATTGAATTGGTTGTGGGAGAGGTAGAGTAGCTTGAGGTGCGGCCGCCACGTGGCAAGGTCAAGGCCGATGATCGGACCTGTGAAGGAGTTGTTCTTTAGGCTGAGAACCGAGAGGAAAGGGAGGTGTGTAAGAGGGCTTACATTGCATGCAAGGGAAAGTCCTTCTAAGATGAGCCGGTCAACATGGCCATGCCGACACGTGACACCTCGCCACATGTCATTGCACGGATCAGTTGTTGGATTCCATGAAGAGAGAGAACTGTTGTGGTCAGAGGAACAGGAGCGTTTGAAAGAGAGGAGAGCCGAGAGATCAGGATTTTGAGCCAAGGATAGAACGCAACAATGCCTGTGTGCTAGAAATGTAAAGAGGAAGAGAAATAGTGCCATGATGGTCATGGTGAAAAGATGATAATGAATTGGGGGTTTAAGGATTTATAGTGAGATTTAAGATGGGTGAATAATAGAGTAAATGGTAGTAAAAAATTGAAAAGTAGTAACCGTTGCCCGTTGGAATGAAATGATATCCTGGAGGCGTGAGGTTGAAGGCTGCTCCAGCTCATTTTCTCTTTCTCGTTTCGTGAAATTATTATGTGGCGAGTCATTCATTGCAAACAACCATGAGAAAAAAATGTAAAGTACTCGTGTGTCAGTGACCTGCAACACATTTGGATACACACGGATCATAGTTGTCCAGTTGGGAGAAGAAAGGAGCGGAATAGGCGCGGGAACGTTCATGCAAATGCTACACCAATCGTCAATTGCTTCCTCTCTCTCCAGTCTCCACTGCTTGTATTCATTGGTTATCTCATTTCATTCATGAGCGGTCTAATATCTCCATTTTTAAAACTTCAATAATTTAAAAACTTAAAATCCAAATATCAAAATATAACCATCAAATATGATATATATTTTTCTCTATTTACGTGTAAATAATTATAACTTTTTAACTTTATTTTAATTGATATTAAGAACTTGTAAAAATACATAATTTTTCGAGATTGATTTTTCAACTCATTAATTCATACGAAAGCAAAATAAAAAATTATTATGCGCATGTAGGAAAAATTATTATACGTCACATTTGATAATTTTATTCTAAATTTTTTTTAAGTTTACTTACTAAAGCATTCCAAAAAATTCTAATTTCAAAGCATACATTCTCTATTTAATAAACGATATTGAAATTTTTTCAGAGTGCTAGTTAGGTTGATCTATATCATATTTCCACAAGTAGAAAAATGGAGAGCATGGGAAGTGCTGTTTTTAAAATTTGAAACCAGCAGTTGGCACTTCAAATTCAAAGAAATATCATAATAATAGAAAGGCCAAGAAGGTTATCTACCTCCCCTTGTAAAATCCGTGCCTCACCCGCTGCTTGTCTTCACTGGACCCCTCTGTAGTCTGTACCTGTTTAAACATGATATCCTTTGTGGTCATTTTCATGCAACTCTTTTTGCAACAGTTTAGGAGAACAGAATTTTTAACCTATTTAAGAATACATCTGCTATCATGTTTTGAGGAGCGCCTTTGAAGTTTGAATTCAGCCTATTAGAACTTAGAAATACAAAAATTAAATGACATTACTCAAATCAACCAAGGAACAAAAGACCACCATTTCTAGTCTCTTCCAAAACGGTTTCTTTACTGAAACAATGACATTTTTATTCTTTCACTATGTTCAAAACCACACAAAAATTTTACCAGGAACAATCATTAAATTAGAAACCCATTCCACCCATTTGCCCCTGAGGCAAGCGACTTGCCAAAGCTCTCTTTGCTTCCGCCAATTCAACCACAGTTGCCTCTGTTGTTGTAAGCAACAAAGATATACTGACAAAAAAAAAATGCAATAAACAAATCCAATCAGCTCCGTTGATTTAAGAAAAAAAAACATTTATACAAGGAAAATTACTACCGTGCATATGTTTGCATGTGCATGTACCTGGAAGCATCAAGGAGTGCAGTTCTGATAACTTTGACGGGATCAACAATCCCAGCCTTCACCATGTCAACATACTCCCCTACATTTGTTTCATGTGACATGATTAATCTGGACAATTAGATTGTTTTTAATAATAATTTTAGTTATCGACAACTAAATTATGACTATAACCCAATTTGCAGAGAGAATAGTATATTTATTTTACTTGATTTTAAGTAAAGCAAACTATAGAACCTTTTCACAACTGTACCTTTGGAAGCATCATAACCAAGATTATGATCGCCTTGTTCAAGTAGCTTGCTAGTAATTATTGCACCTTCGGCACCCGCATTCGACGCAATAGTAAATACTGGGGCCTAAGAAAAATTCAATCATGTTCATTATTTTTAATTTTGAAAGAAAATTTTATAGGAGTTGCTAATTAGGATGCCATAAAGTCATAAACAAAAACCAAGTTTATTAAGCAATCTGATGCTCTCAATAATAGTCAGTACAAGTCACGCCAATTAAATTTCTTCATTTATATCGTTCTTTTCCACCCTCTTTTGTTGTTTAATCTCCTAATTAAGTCTTAATAGAGGGTACTTAGTGCTCATGATGCTGACAAGTGAAAATCTTGATATTGCAAATAACTTGGTTATATTTTCCACATGGAAATTCCTCTTCTGTTAAAAAGATAGTAAGAAGAACCTTTAGTGCATTTTTTATGATGTCAACTCCCATTTTCTCATCATTATTGGAAGTAGTGATTTTATCCAACTCCTGGCTTGCATATAACAGCGCAACACCTCCACCTTTTGAAAGGGAAAAAAAATACGAAGTAATGAAACATCAAAGAATGAATTACACAAAATGGCCCTTAAGACTTATTTCTTAATTGAACTCCAAAGTTTGAAAGCTCCTATTTTGCTCCCCAAATTTTTCTCAGTTGTACCAGATTGCATAACATTACTTCACACAAAAAGTGGGTGTAAATCCAATTGATGGTAATGGTTGGTACAATTATGGAATACATTCACAATTTTAAGGACCAAGATGAAGCTCCAAAACATTAGGGACCAAATTGGTAAATGAATAATTCTTCAGGGACCATATATGTAATTGGCTTTAATGAGACTACTACTGTAAAGAAAGGAAAAAAAAAAAAACAGAAACAAAAGTAAATGCTGACCTGGCACGGTCCCTTCCTCGACTGCTGCTCTTGCAGCATGTAACGCATCTGTAACTCTATCTTTTCTCTCACCTACCTCTACTTCACTTACTCCACCAACCTTAAAAAATGGTTCATTAATTTAAAATAAATAAAATAAACAGACAAAGGCAACTGAAAATTTCTTTAAAAAGTAGGATTCATTGAACAAACCTGAATAACAGCAACACCACCTGATAACTTAGCTAATCTCTCTTCAGCCTTCTCTTTGTCAAACATGGACGTGCTTCCCTCCATTATTCCTCTTATCTATTATATCGCAAAAATAAAATTATTCACTATATATGACAAATAATTGCTCTTAATAGTACCAATAATATTATAATAGTAAGATAAAAAATAGTCATACCTGCTCACACCTCTCTTCTATTTTATTTTTTTTCCCTCCTCCATTAAGAATTATAGTGTCATCAAGAGATACGGTTACCTACAAATATGAAATTTCATAAACCCTAGAATTTTAATTTGACAATATGATTGTTTACGAAAATTCCGCGCACCTCTTTAGCAGTACCAAGCATTTCAAGCTCTAGTTTATCAAGGGTCAAGCCATGTTCTTCACTGATAACCTACCAATTCAGAAATAAAAAACTTTAAGAGGGTAATACAGTAATTTCCTAGCTCACAAATTTGTTAGTTCTGCTGTAGAAACTACCTTTCCTCCAGTGAAGACAGCCAGGTCATCCAAATTTGCCTTTCTGCTTTCACCAAATCCTGGGGCTTTTATTGCACATACCTATAACAAAGAGAGGCAAAAAAATTTCAAAAATTAAAACCTTGTCATCATAACTACCTCAATATTTAACAGAACATACCCAAATGTTCCAGTACTGGATGCAAATATCTAAGAATTGGTGGGCATTAATGGAAAATACAATAAAACAGCAAGTATTATTTGCAAAAAAGAAAAATTACAATCAATCAATAAGGTACCTTCACACCTCCACGATGCTTGTTAAGTACAAGTGTTGTTAGCGCATCAGCTTCAACATTCTCAGCAATAACTAGAAGAGCTCGATTGTTCTATGTCAAATAAATAAATACAAGTTAATTTCAGTAAACAGTTACTGTAGCTTTGGGTTTTGCTTTCTTCATTGGTTGTTAGTTTTTTAAGACAGTTACCTGTACTGCAAGCTCCAATGCTTTGATGATCGAGTTTGTGTCAGATATCTTCTTGTCATGAATAAGTATCAGGGGATTCTGAAATACCTGCAAATATTTTTCAAGGACCGGTTTATCCAATTTCTTTTCAAAAAATGAACTTGTTAAATATCAACTTTTATATTGTAATGTACCTTACGTTGCAAGAAAAAAAATATATAACAAGAGAAAATAACTATAATTTGTGTGCTGTATTCCCAATAGGGCCAACTTCGCATGAATAATCCCAAAACCTCAAAATATCACATACCTCCACAAAACATATGACAGATCATGTCAACCCAAACAGAGTCAAAATAAATCATTTGTCGCCCTAATCCTCCCACCTTTACTGTTTGTCTACATAGGAAGGAGATTGCGTGTGCGCATGTGTGTGTGAACTTTTATAATTTAACAATTGGAAGCAAAATGAATATAACTTCTTTGTTTTAAAGCTAGCATTAAAGAATCTTACACATTTTTTTGTCTTTTGATCAGTAATGAAATAAGGAGAAATATATCCCCTGGCCAATTTCATGCCTTCTTCCACCTCTAGCTCGTCATCCACTGTCTTCCCGTCCTACATTTTTTAAAACATTGCACTTAATTAGCCGATTGAAATGCAGCAGTTTTGGCTCATGTTACCAATCAGTTGGTGTGGAATGCTCATGGTCAATACGTATTTTTAACAGTATCAGATCTAACTCGTTCAGTGTTTGGAATCAAGAACAAACAAATTAAGATGGAAAAATAAGATACTAAAAGCGTGCCATATAACTTTATTGAGAAGGAACTAACTAATATGATTTTTGGTGCGACATAATCTTGAATATGGTACATTAACAACTTACTTTGACAGTGATAACTCCATCTTTCCCAACCTTTTCCATTGCCCTTGCTATCAGCTCTCCTATTTCTCTTTCATTATTTGCTGAAATTGTCGCAACCTATCTCAACACGCAAATATTAGAATCATCAAAACAAAATCAATAATAATCTTTCAAACTAAATAATCCTACCTAAATTTTTGGAGTTACAAATGACCCCAACTCTTAAAACAAAGTTAATTAAAAAATTTTAATTTTTCGTAAATATGCTTCCTTCAACCAAATTTCTTTGTAAACAGTAGATTGAAAATCGAGTCGATTTCTCATTTTGGAGAAGGGAAAACATGGCTTATTGGAAGCAGTGTAATTTGCAAAATTCTCGAAAAAAGTGGATGTTGTAAAAAGGAAAAAATTGAATTTTATATGGGAACTTCACAAAAATGTCAGTCAATACTTTGCAAATATCTCAAGAAGGAAATCTAACATGAACAAGCAACATAAAATAGTTCCGAAACCTGGGTAATTTCTTCGGGAGTGCTAATAGGAGAAGCTTTGCTCTTCAAATGGGAAATAACAGCATCTACAGCCTTGTTTATACCATTGCGTAAATCCATGACATTTACCCCAGCTGCCACAGCCTTGCACCCCTCGGTTAGAATTGCTTGTGTTAGAACTGTTGCACAGGTTGTACCTAATGGAAATTAATACAGAAAAGGAAAAAAAAAAGGGCAATGTAATAAGTCCTCAAGGAAAATTAATACCCCTCACAAGGTATTACGATAGAATTTATGTTTGAATAAAGAGCTGCCTATAGTCTAATTTAACCACCATATGTACAATTACTAACAAAATAGTGCAAGTTCTGCTCAGTTGCAGTAGTTGATTTTTTTTTCTTTAATTTGCATCAAGCTGAAGAAAATTTGAAAAGGGATGCTTACTAGAGGGGAAAATGGGTCAATTTGAGGGTAGTGGCACATTTGATGTGCCTCATGTGCTCAATTGAGATTTGATTATTCTTTCAATTCAGTAAATAAGAAACCACAAAACAAGGCAACAAAATATCGGTAGTTTCTAAATAGGAAAAAGTTTGAGGTGAACATAAACTGAAGCGTTCTTGAAATACAGCGATAGTTATTGCTGAAAATAACAGCATAGAATTACCATCTCCTGCAGTTTTGTTGGTGGCATTAGCAACTTGCTTGACAAGACTTGCACCTAGATTCTTAGCACTATCCTTGAACTCTATACTTTTTGCTACTGTCACACCATCTTTAGTTACTTTTGGATCTCTCCGATTTTGGTCAATTAGCACAGTACGCCCCTGTGGTGTAATTAAGTATATGGCAAATATTAATTAGGATTTCGTACTTGGATCAGAAACCTTATGGTGAAAATAGATAGCCATAAACAGCTTTTAACGTGCATTTAAGTTACAATTCACACATAATGACCACTTTAAGTATGAAAACTGAAGAAATCACCTCTTACTACTCACTAGAATTTACAAGTTTTTTTATTTGACTGAGGTTAACCTCAAATAACCTCAGATTTTTTTGCTTTGTGGTTATTAAATAGCTCAATCAAGTGGGAGGGGTGTTAATTAAGTCCAAGGCACTCAAGTACAACCTAATCATGTTGAAACTAAGAGACCGTATTGAACTTTCCTTCGCTACAAAACCTTGCAATGTACCATAGCAAGCAACTCAAATCTAAAATGTACCCATCCCAGTTAGCTCCCCTTGAGGCACATACACAGAAATATTCAAATATAAAAGGGGGAGAGAGAGAGAGAGATATATGAAAACAAAAAACCTTGGGGCCCATGGTGACCTTGACTGCATTAGCTAGCTCATTGACTCCTTGAAGCATCGCGGCTCGAGCGCCAATACCAAAACTGATCTCTGTGGCACCATAGTTCCTTACCCATAACACTCCCTGCTTAGCAACAGCCTATGGCACGCATATTCCACACTGAGATTTCACATGATAAAAGAGAAAGAGATAAAACGGGCACCGAAAAAAGAGAAGATAGTTGATCGGAGAGCGTGAGCATCACCTGTTTGTTGAAATGCGAGCGCCTGGCAAGGGAAGCAATAGCCCGGTACATGGCAGAGAGTTCTCAGTTTCACTTCCTGATGTCTAACTTGGTGAAGCGGGGAGAAAGCCTGACCGGAGGAGTAGGGTTTTGGGGTTTGCCCGGTTGGGTTGGGCCGATTTGAACGAAGTCGATCCATGGGCCCAACGACGAGACGTCCTTTTTTTTTTTTTTTTGTCTTTCCTTCTTTTTATTGTTATTCATAATAGATAATAAATAAATAAAAAGTTCAGATTTTAATCCTTTTTCAAAAGAATCAGGTTGGTATTAGTTACAAGTAATGTTCTAAATAGCACGCTATAGCGACGTTATAGCACCGCTATAGCGTTTTTGGACCCCAAACGCTACGCTATGACATCAAAATGCGCTATTTGCGCTACGGCCACTATAGCGGTCCGCTATTTGCGCTATAAAATATGGGGTTTTTTTTAAAGCAATTTATATGGATTTTAAATAAAGATAAAAAAAAAATCTCAAACCGAAATTGAATTGGTTGCTACTTGCTACAGATAAATCAATTTGAAATTAGGAATAAAAATTGAAATTTGAATAGAAAAAAAGTCCAAATTAACCGAAATTAAAATTTGAATAGATAAAAAAATAGATTATGTCATGAATCATGATGTTTAAAATATTTTTAATAGGAAAAATCGATAGTTTATGATATTATTATAGATATTTTGAACCGCAATTTGGACTTTGTACGGGTTCAATATGAATATTATAATTTCTTAATTACTTTGGTGTTATTTATTGTTCTATGAGACTTCAGATAATGTTGATATTTAGTACAAATATTGAATCTATGGAATGTAAAAAAAAAAAACGCTATTTGGAATAGCTTCCGCTATAGCGACGCTATTCGCTATAGCTTTTTTTTTAGCCTTCCCACTATGACGCTATAAACGTTATTTAGAACCTTGGTTACAACATTTTGGCCCATGAATTTTTAAAAAAGAAAATAAATTAGTCCCCGGGGATTGTAAAAGAAAGTTAAATTAGAGTACATTTTCAATCCAACTCTGACAAAAGCATAAAAGCAGAGTTAAGCAAAAAAAAAAATGCCATTCATGTGTCTGATATATCAGCGTCATTGGATGGATATTTAGTGCTACAATTAGCTACAGATGATTTGCTTCAGGGTTAAGATTATAAAAATAAAAGGACCATTTTGAGTAGTTTTATCAAATAAAATAACGTCTCGACGTCTCAAATTTAAATGCCGTGCTGTTTTATACTTTAAATTGCTATCAAGGAATTCTAATAAGTTACGGGACCTCACTAATAAGAATCCATAGGTAGCTTGTTTAATGTACACTTGTTTTTCAACCGTTCAAAGAAAAGAAACTGTCAAACACTATATACATTCCATAGGTACACTAATATGTGAATTAATTCCTGTACATGTTATAACTTTATATACACATCTACATGCCTCCTTGGGATGGCTGTATATAATGAAATAGCTATGTAAAAACATTGCCTGTGCATTTAATTAGCATGAGATTTTAGAATAATAATTTCAAGGTAAATCAGGTTCTCCACAGAAAGCATCAGGCTCAAAAGACCTTGCAGATTCTTCACTGTATGTACCGGCTACAACTCGTTCCTTGGCATTTTCAGATAAATCCTTGGCATTTTTATTGAAGACCTTTGAAGTCTCAGTATTTACAAAAAGAAGAACACAAACTACCAATGACACAGCTAGACCTAGTAGTGAATACTTAACTCTGTTGAGTATAGGCTTTACCTGATAGAAAAAAAAAAAAAAAATTTAATATGCGTGTAGTATTAGTGCCAAGAATACAAGCTAAGGAAACCAACCCATAATATGAGATTATGAGGTGATAAAAACCATAACAAATTGGCGTACTGAATTTAGGTGCACAAATAGAAAACAGTGCTAGCTATTAGATAAAAAAGAGTAACTAGGGAATACCAATTACCAAGTTATTTTATGATTGTAAAAATTGTCAACTTAATCTGTTTCAAATAAATCCCCACCCTTTAAAATAATGGGATAGGTTATATTCATAATTGTGACAACCAACACAACAATCATAAAAATCAACAAATTAAAAATGAAATTAAATAGGCAGTGCATCATATTTGGTGTCATTTGACATTGGTCATTCATCGAGCGATCTAATAAACTGGCAATTTAGTTTTATTGGCATTTGATCATTGGCCAAAGGATTTTTAAATCGCACCAAAGTTGATACAAGGTCAATTTAAAACGATCATGAATACAACACATCTATGATTTAGTTAACATGGTTGTCAAATAAAGCTGATTTTTGACATATCACTTCCCAATTCCCATTATGAATTAATAACTAAGACTCAAAATTTTTAAGGGCAATAGTAAACTAATAATTTTAGGAAGAGATAGAGAATCTTACAGTAAATGACCCTAAAAGCCGATCACGGGCTAAAACTTCAGGTGTTTTCACCCATATCTGCCAAAAAAAAATTAGATCTAATTTCATATTGATATAAAATTACACTACCTGCAGTGAATTTTATATGAATATTGCTCAAGTTTATAGAAATTAAATTTCCATGATAAAGTTAGTTGTTACTAATTCTGAAGACGTCTGAAACTAAAGAACATGCAACCTGAGAATAAGGCAAAATTCTTACTTGGCCATCGTACCATCCCGTCTCTTCATCTGCACGAACAACAATTAAACAACAAAAAAAAAAAAAAAGGAAAGCATTCCATCAGACAATTTCACGAGAAAAAGAGGGAAGCAAACATGAATTCTAAATTGAAGTCGAGATTCATACACTCTACAGTAGCACTCAGTAGCCGATTTCCGACATAAGCCCAACCAAGGTAAATTCGCAACACGGCAAGTATGACTGCGAGTAACCCCGCTGACGTGGCACCCAGCGCGATGTGGATGACGTCAGCCCAAGGATCTGCTACCGATCCGGTTCTGAAAGCGGCGACCGGGAGCCCCACAAGAACTCCAAAGGAGGCGCCAGTGGTGGCGAGGCGTGAGATGTAGAATTGGAGATCTTCAGTGGCCCAAGAGAAGGGACGAGAGGAGGCGAGCGATTGGTACTCGTTCACTGGTAGCTGTTCGGGTGGGACCGGGCAATCAGTCTCTCGTGGAGTCCCGTTGCGAAAGGGGGAGGGAGAGGGGGAGGCACAGACGGGAGGAAGAAGAGGGAGGGGTTTCTTCGACAAGAAACTGGAGTTAGGGTTAGGTTTTGGAGAGAGGAAATGGAGCTTGGGAATAAAGAGAGAAGTCGCCATGGATGGAGAGATGAGTTTGCTGATAACCGCGAAAGAAACTATTATTTGAGTCTTTGACGATACCTCGAGTCCGATTCAGAAAGTAAATCAAATTTTGAGGTTTGATCATGACCGTCCGAGGGGGAATTGACGGACCGCTTTAATAATTAATACTCATGCTAAAGCAGATCAGACGGTCCGATCCAAGCTCAAATTTTGAGGTACCTTGGGAGATATGAATTCTAGCACTGAGCATTTTGGATAATGTCATATTTTTTCAGGAGTAGAACTAGGGTGCTCCTAAGCTCACCAAGCCCTTCCGTGAGCGCGACTCTAAAACCTATCGAATTGACTTCAAACGACATTTTCAAACCGTTAGATGTTCAATCTATATTAAAATGTGTTTGGAGACCAAATTTTACATTTTTTGGAATTTTTTTACTATTTATTAAGATGGTTTGAAAATTATTGTTTTCCAATGGTGCAAAATTTTAATAAAAATAGCGATTTTCAAACCATCTTAATAAATAGTAAAAAAATTCCAAAAAATGTAAAATTTGGTCTCCAAGCACATTTTAATATAGATTGAATATCTAACGGTTTGAAAATATCGTTTGAAGTCAATTCGATAGGTTTTAGAGTCGTGCTCACGAAGGGCTTGGTGAGCTTAGGAGCACCCTAGTTCTACTCTTTTTTCAGTTCCTTTTCTATTGTCCGTTGTTTGACAGTTTGACACAAACATTTTTGTTCAGGGGTGACATATGATTTTTTTTTTTGTTTATAGTAGAAAAATTAATAAACGGAAATAATTATGTAAGAAGAATCTTATTATCTTAGCACTGTCAATGTTTGAGTGTTCTCATGCCGATTTTTTTTATTAATACCCTCAATTAAATAAAAATTAAAAAAAATGCCCTCATTTTTTTTTAAATTGCACTGGGGCACCTAATTGCCGCATAGTGGAGCGGTCTATGGGGCGGTTATCTTTTTTTTTTTTGGAAAAAATCTTAAAATGAAAACAGTAAACTAAATGACGGTAAATGACAAAAAAATCGAAAATTATAAATGAAAAACTTAATCGAAAACTTTAACTCAAGTTTTGAGACTTTTTCATTTATTTTTTGCAATTCTAAATTTTGAAAAACAACATAGCAGTCACCGACGCATGCATCTTCCAGCAAGCTTTCCGAAAAGTGATCATTTGCTGAAATCAGACACTCGAGCACTGTTTTATGGCTATTTGAAGTTTCGTCGTCATTTTTTATTTTCTCAGTGAAGATATCGTCTCTCTTGCCTTATACATCTAAGATTCATATTTTATACATAGACCTGTTTTGGACCTGTTTCGTCCAAAGCATTAAAAAAAAAAAAATTATTCTATGCCTATGATTTGGACGAATCAGAATTGAATAAAAAAATTTATTTTGTAGAATTCTTTTTGCTATTTTTTAGATAGGTAGAAAATTACAAATCCGTTAAAAAAAATAGTAAAAAAAAGTCTAAAACAGAGACCGTTTTCATTGCATGTACCTATTTTACTATACAAGGAAGAATAAGGAAAATAGTACATAAATATATGATCGTTAAAAAACTAGCTTTCAATCAAGTATTGAAGATGAGGTATACAGGCTTTTTCAAATAATAAGCATGAAATGGTTGTAATTCTTAATCGCTATGATTGTATACTACAAAACATCTTCATTGGTCTGGGAATTCAGAGTAGGTCCGATACCCATCGGACCTACTTTGGTTCGATGGGTGTTGTGACCATTCGATATGCATCAAGATTCGTGTGTTCCGCATCAAATCCGTGCATGTCTGTATCAATTTCCGTGCACTTAGATCTTGATGCTAATCGTACTGTGCTAGAGCTAATTAAACCTAAATGTAGGTCCGATGCCCATCGGACCTGCTCCTATCTCTTGGTCTAGACTCTGGACTGATCGCATGATTATAAGATATGATTAGAGGGTGAAGAATCGCATGATTATAAGGAATTCAGAGTAGGTCTGATGCCCATCGGACCTACTTTGGTTCGATAGGTGTTGTGACCATCCGATCTGCATCAAGATTCGTGTGCTCTACATCAAAATCGTGCAAGTATGCATCAATTTCCGTACGCATAGATCTTGATGCTAATTGTACGGTGATAAAACTAATTGAACCTAAATGTAGGTCCGATGCCCATCGGACCTACTCCTATCTCGATTATAAGATATGATTAGAGGGTGAAGAGAGCGGAGACAAACATTCAGCCTTTGCATGATCTCCTGTGGCGCCGAAGAGTTTAAATTGTACTGCTAATGTCGTTTCTAGCCTAAATTTTGCCAAGAAGAGCATGCCACACAAAATACCACAAGTGTGCCGACGGTATCGGGTGCATTTCATTATCTGATGGTCTGATCCGGACCATTCAATTCGTGTCAGTGAAAAAATTAAAATAAATCATTCTCTGAATCTAAATTCTAAACGAACGTACAAACTCCATTTTAGAAAGTAGAATTAAATAAAGAATGATTAACTGCGAAAATAAAACAGAAGTAATTACTAATTATAACTAACGCGTGTTGCCAACACACAATTAAAAAGAGCTTGCCTTTAATTATTGCAATGCACGACATCTTAAAAGGAGTCTGCATTTAATACATACAACTTCTCTGAGGACTTAAATAGCTATGGAATTTGATAGATGAAATAGCATCGAACAAAGAAAATAAAATAAAATTCAAAATACTAAGGTGTCTTTATATGTCACATTGAAATGTGAATGAATCACTTGTTGGATCATAGAATCTAACGTTGGACCAATATATAATTTAATTATGAATTGTATATTGTCATATAATTTAATCAATTAAAGTGATCAATTCAGATTAAGAATTATTTGGCAATGTATGTATTTATTAGAGTATGGTCCGTAAACATGTATCAAAAAAAAAAACCACTTCTAATTATTGATGGACTAATTATGAAAGTTGTAAATATAAAAGATACAACAAATTTTAGCAATCTAATATTAGATCGACTAATTATGTCAAATCCAATATCAGATCGATTGTCACGTCTTATGTAAAGCGGATTGGTCCCCGAGACTTAGGGTATCAATTCTGTTTGCCCCCTTCTTAATTCTAATTTGTAAATATGGTTAAATTTAGAGTAAAATTAGGATCAATTTTGAGAATTATGATTGGTAATCAAGTTAGAAGTTAGAGTATTGAAAATTACAAAGCAGATCATTGTTTTTTATTCAATACTTGATTAACTATTTAAATCTGATTAAATATTTTCTTGCCCCCTGATGAAAATCTTGGATCCGCCCTGATAACTTGGTCGCTGCGTTATATCACAGTATGTGATTAAATTATTATTTTTTCATATGATGTGAAGTGATGTGATTAAGTTGCGTCGTTGAGCATCTCCATCCATGAAATTGATTAGCAATTTCAAACAACTGCTAAAGAGTAAAGAGAACTTAATTTCACACTCCTACATCCATGCAATTGATTAGCAATTATTTTTAATGTCACGACAATGAATTTGATTGATTTTGAGAGAGTGAAAGTGAAGATGAAAGCTTTCATTTAGTGAAATCTTTCAAAATTTGCAATTGCACTGCATCTATGAAAATGAAATTGAAAGTGCCAACAAAGATTTTATGACAAATTATTTTCAGTCAGAAAATATATATCACATAAATAGTCATGTCATGTAACTGACGTGCCGTACCGTAACATAACCATAACGAATTTCATTCACATGATCAATGTCTATAAAACAAAGTAATTAATAATTTGTCACAATTACTCCTTTTCCACCTTTCTAGTGAAGAGAGCGGAGACAAATATTAGCCTTCACATGATCTCTATGTGGCACCGAGGAGTTTAAATAGGTATCGGGTGCATTTGATGATCTGATGATCTGATCTGGGCCATTCGATTCGTGTCGGTGCAAAAAATTAAAATTAAAAATCATTTTGTGAATCTAAAGTTCTAAACAGACGTACAAATTTCAACCCAGGTCGAACAATTCAGATTAATCATTGGACCATATTTATACTTTAGCCATCCAATGCGATCAATGTTAAGGGAGAGAAAAATTGATATTGAATAACTTAATTTGTAATTTAGAGAGTTACATATTTGTAGTACAAGATACAAGAATAATATAGAAAGTAATTTAGGCAATCGTAATTTAATCTGAAACATGAAGTTCGCAAGTAAAAAAAATGAGTTTGTAAGTAAAATTTGGGAAAAAGATATGCAATTTGTTCGGATGAAGACACTTGAGGTTGAATTGGAACATGAAATTCTTCCAGACAATAATCACGATTGTTTTTACATCCTCTCCCAATCTCTTTCCTCGTAAAGGAATCATGCACAATGATATCTCGCAAACTTATCTATATTCCGACCCGTATTTTGTACCAAAACCTGTGTTTAGAACTGTCAAATCGTGTTTATTTCATTGAATATCTATAGAATGTGGTACTGCTGCGCATTTGCTCTTACTTTGCAGAAAACGGGCGAAACCGAGGAAGAATCTGGAATTCGAAGGTTTATACACGGTCCGTGTACCTTCTTATGCGGACCGTACAACCCTCTGCCCGACCACAGACACGACCAGGACACCAATCTCAGCACCCGAAATTAAAACGGTCATAGATTTTGACTCGTAACTCCGTTTTGAGTGTATAACCACTTTTCGGAAAGCTTGCGAGAAGATCTACAATCTGAGCTAGAGACATAGGTACACGGTCCGTGTAGAATTTCACACAGGCCGTGTTAAGCATTTTCGACCGATGACACGACCATAGAAGACACACGGTCCGTGTAGCATTTCACACGGGCCGTGTCAAGCATTTCCGGAAACAGATCCAGAATTTGGAAATAAGGCTAATTGAAGGAAGGTCGGCCAGAAAAACATATAAGCGGGATTTCTTGCACCAGGGGGGTATTCTGGAGCAGAGAGGCATTTTCTAGGGTTTGGTCTTGACGGCTAAGCTTGGAGACGAAGTTGAGAAGCGAAAGACGCGAGTTTTCGACGGATCTTCTTTGTTCTTCGGGTTTTGTCATGGCTAATCTTTTTATTACTTCTTTATTTTGTTTTAGAACTATGTCTGAGTAGATTTCTTAGTTTCTAGGGTTGTGATGTAATCGAATGTTTTGTTTTGCATGTTAGTTATTGGATTATTTTGCTGAAATTTGTGTTTGCTTGATTGTGTTTGATTTTAATTGCTTAGTCTAAGTTGTTTGATCTTTATTGGTTTACCACTAGATGAATGATCACATCTAGAAGGTACTTTGGCCCTTATAATCTCTCAACCAAACTAAGTACATGAGGTAGGATTAGTGATCCGGAAGGTGAAACCAAGTAGTAACCGACAGGTGAACATTTCCTCATATCGACGGAATGAGGTTACCTTTAGTATACCAAACAAGCAACTAGGTAATTCAGACCAATATACGACAGTTGAGGTCTAGAACCCAACGAGGGCACATATTGCAATTCCATACCAAGTTAATGAACCAATAGACGACAGTTGAGGTTTAGAAACATTAGGTCTGGTCAGTAGAACCCTACACAAAGGAACAACACAAAGAAACAGTAACTGCTGCATTCACTCGAGGGCCACACGGACCGTGTACGACAGTACCCGGCCCGTGTACATTGGACACGGCCCGTGTAGGACACTACACGGACCGGGCACCTCGAGGCAAAACTGAGATGAAGTCATAACCCTGGAAACGCCTTTTTACTTTTGATTTAAACCAAGTTGATTTACTTTCTTGCATTTAATCACTGTTATTGAACTGTTAGGAACTTTAAGAACCAAAACCAACCTTTTCAAACTTCTAGTCTTTATTTAATTTAGGTAGAATTCTAGATAAAATCTGAACCGTCCCTGTGATCGATACCCGATAATATACTACTCGATAGGATTGTATACTTGCAGTCTGAACCGAAAAGTGTATTTAAGGTTAAAAAGTACAGTTCACTGTACTGAAACTTTGTACTATACCTTTTGGTGTAACACACAACACAACTATAGAAGCATTGAATGTAACAGTCATATTAGATTCACAAAGTTGTTCAACTGACAGTAAATTCCCGAATAACTTTGGAATAAACATGACTTATGACACATATAACCTCTTTTTTTAATAGATTCAAAGTGAGTAGCAACATTAGGTGATCCATCAGCAGTGCAAAAAACAACTGGAGAGGTAATTGGTTTTAAATGGCTGAAAATCGTGTGGTTATTAGTCATGTGATTTGAGGCACCATAATCTAAAATCCATGTATCATTTTTCACACATGAAAGAGTGGAATTGGTTGAAGACACGTGAGGTTGAACAGGAACATGAAGTTCTTCTAGCTGATAAAGACGATGTACATTGTTATGTCCTCTCCCAATCTCCTTCCCCGTCAAGGAATCATGCACAACACAACCATAAGCATTGAATGTAACAGCAGTACCAGACTCACAAAGTTGTCCAACAGACAATAAGTTCATGGATAATTTTTGAATAAACAAGACTTCTGACACAAATAACCTTTTTGCTTTAATAAATCCAGAGTGAGTAGCAATAACATGTGATCCATCGGCAGTGTGAAAAATACGTGGAGAGTTTACTGGTTTTGAATGACTCAAAATCATGTGGTTGTAGGTCATGTGATTACTGATAAGTCTAAAATACATACATATTCGATCCGATTTTTATCACAAAAACAATATCAAATATCTTGTATTTTCATATAAAAAGGATAGAATTTACCTAAAATCAAGTTACTGCGTTTGTTTGTTTTCAATCTACAGAAAAGGAGGCAAAAAGAGAAAAAATGACCTTAAATGCGGACGCACTGGCCATTCATGCGGCCGCACTCAATACTTGGTCAAATTCAGAGCCTCAGAATTCAACAGGAGAAAAAGTCCGAGCGCAGTACGGACGCACAAGATTCTAGTGCGGACGCACTCCGCACTTAGCCAAAATTTGGAGAATAAATGCTTCCTGAATGCGGACGCACAGACCCATAATGCGGCCGCATTCCAGACTTGGTCAAAATTCAGCACACTCCCGAAGAAAAGGAACAAAAGTCCGAGCCTAATGCGGACGCACTGTGGCCAAGTGCGGACGCATTCAGGACTTAGCGAAAAACACAGATGTCAACCAAACCCAGGATGCGGCCGTAGGGACCACTAGTGCGGACGCACTCATGCCGCAGAAGCAGAAATTGAAGCATTTAAGCACAGTGCGGTCGCACTAAGGTCGCATTCAGCCTAAAAATCAGGTTTTCTATTTTCGGCGCTTCTAAAAACGACCCAGGAGTGAAATATGGAAAGTGGGGACGTGGGGGAACTTGTGGGGCAAGTATCTAATGACTCCCCACGTCCATTGGCTCCAGAATAAGCATTACATCTCCTATAAAAGGGCTACAACTTTCCCTTCCAAATCATCCACTACCAATCCACTTACATTCCACCATACTACTCAATACTTAGTCATAATTCTCATCTCTTGGAGGCAAATCAAGGAAGAAGAAGAGAAGTTCACAGCAAACAAAGGCAAGATCAAGGTTCTTCATCTAGAGAAGGGTGTAAACTATTTCTCTATTTAATTTCTCTTTGTTTTAGCCATGTTTTGTTTTAATCTTTTGATGAATTCTTGCATCTCCATGAGAGGCTAGTTTTCTCTCTAGGGGTTTAGGTCTTATGCATGAACTTGTTTAATTCTATTTTACTCGGATCTTAGTTTTTATTATGATTGTTTGATTTGATTGTTAATTTCTGTGATTTATTCTTTATGAGTTTCATTAGTACTTGAATTATAAGTTCACCTGGTTAGATGAATTGAAGTAGCTTGAAATCACGTTGATCGTGTCTTTCCGCTTTAATTTCTAGCATGGGTCAAGGTAAGGAGAGTACTAATTGAAATCATAAATATATATCTTAGGATTTAGTTTATCTTAGGACCAATTTGATATCTAAACCGGATTTCCAGAAATTAAGGTTAGGATTTGGTGAAGTATTAAATTGAAGTCAAGTTTTAGTTTAATTGTTACATGAATTTAAACATGAATTTAAACCTCGACAAATCATACATGAATTTAAACAACCCGAGTAGATAGAATTAACAAGGGATTGTAGACCGAATGCCCCTAGACTTCCAAACCTTGAAAAGCAACCAAAAACTCTCTTTTAATTTTCAGTTTTAGTTTAATTGTTACAATCTCTCCTTTTAGGGTATTGAACCCAACAATTAGGAAATTAGAACTAAAACCCCCCAATTGCACTTTACTTTCCTTCTTTTCTGAAATTTATCATCTAAGGTTGAAATTTAAGTATTTATCTTACTCCTTGAGGTTCGATACCCGATAATATACTACACGGTAGGATTGTATACTTGCAATCTGAGCCGAAAGTGTATTTGAGGATAAAGCTTTTTACATATACCCTTTTGACGTATCAAGTACTCTACAATTGATTTGATTCTTGATCTGTGAGACCAAAAGGTATGGCAACATATTGAAAGTATTAGTTGAGCCGATGCATATGGGGACACAGCCGTTAACCAACCAAACCTCTACCAGGTAGCCGAGGCTAAGAGTTAAATCTATGATGCGTGACACATAGATTCTCGGCTTATGTACTAGGGTCTAGGGTGAACTGGAACACAAAAACTGAGCAGTGGTACGCTGGTTGTATATGCCTTAGTATCCAGTACATTCAATAGGCTAAGAGTCAAACAGTTTGTCTCAAGGCCAAGTGGGAGATTGATAGTGTTAGTGTCCTAGAGCAAATGTTGACTCTATAATTTGTGTTTATAAGATGGTTTAATTGTTCAACTTGTTCCTAGAGTTTGATATTGCTTAGTTCATTCTAAAGATGATAGTCACGAGTTATGAGATAACTTAATGAACTAAGAGAAGAGTAGAACTAAGGTGCTCTTAAGCTCACCAAGCCCTTTGTGAGCTTAACTTAAAAACCTATCGGATTGACTTCAAACGACATTTTCAAACCGTTAGATGTTCAATCTATATTAAAATGTGCTCGGAGACCAAATTTTTTTTTTTTGGAATATTTTTACTATTTATTAAGCTGGTTTGAAAACCGCTGTTTTTATTAAAATTCTGCACCATTGGAAAACAACGATTTTCAAACCATCTTAATAAATAGTAAAAAAATTCCAAAAAATGAAAAATTTGGTCTCGAAGCACATTTTAATATAGATTGAACATCTAACGGTTTAGATATGTCGTTTGAAGTCAATACGATTAATTTTTGAGTTAAGCTCACGAAAGACTTGGTGAGCTTAAGAGCACCTTAGTTCTACTCCTAAGAGAAATATCCTCTAAATATATGTGATTGAAGTAATTAGCAAAGGGACGTTAATTGCATTATGATCAACATGAGAATTAGTTGTTTGATAAAATCAAACCGGAGTGGTTCTGGTCTAATGTCTCATGGATGCATATGAAGTGTTTAGTTGATATTGAATAACTTGATTATTCATTCTGACATGTTACATATTTATAGCTTGATCCTCGCAAAGTTATCTTCTTCTTTTTTTGTTACGATATGCTTCGATAATTATATTATTAGTAGATATGTCTAAAAATCATATCAAATATTGTTTTGGTTTTGTTATTTTTGTACTAGTCTATTATTATTTAGTGGTTGCTGTTATTAATGTCAATTTGTTATTATTATTTTCAGGACTTTTCTTTATACCACCAAACCCCGTTTTAGAAAGTAGAATTAAATAAGAACGATCGAATGCGTTTTGCCAAACAATAATAAAATATAAATAATTAAATCTAATGCGTTTTGGCCAAACAATTAAATTATGTTGTTGCAATTAATGCACGACATCTTACATGAAGTTTGCATTTAAGGACTTGAATAGCTATGAAATTCGATAGTTAGATGAAATAATTTATAGCAAAGAAAAAATAAAATAGGGTGATCAATATTAAAGTTATATTCAAAATACCAAGATGTCTTTGTATGTTATATTGAAACGTTAATGAATTATTTGTTTAATTATATAATTCATCGCTGGACTAATATGTAATATAATTATGAATTGTATACTGTCATATAATTGATTAATTCATATATATTAAGAATTATTTGGCAATGTATGTATTTATTAGAAAATGTGCAAATGAAAAATATGCAACTTTAAATTATTGATGAGCTAATTATGAAAGTTACAAATATAAAAGATACAACAAATTTTAACAATATAATTAGATCGACTAATAATGTCAAATACAATATTAGACCGCTTTTTTTACTAGGAATCAAGAATAAAAATATTGCAAAAGTTTTCTCAACGTAAATGTTGCTTTCGCCCGTATAGGGAAATATCTCCTTCCGACCAAGAACTCGGTCTAGGGAAATATATCACCTACACTCGGATCATCACTTTGAATGTTTTTTGTTCCTATGAAAGCGGGTCCCGTTAAACAAAATGGGAACTCATGCCATATTTCAGGTTCTTATTATTGTGGTCCATGTCCATTTAAATAATATTACGAAGTGATTATACCGCTAAAGCATGAAGCAAAATAGCAAATCCAAAATTTCCAAATCCGACCGCGCCCCGCCGTTCCGGAATTCCATACAAACTGTTGTGCTCCCAGTCCTGTACAATATAACAGTTTATGTAGCGGGTATTTTATACGTTTTATGACCCGCTACACTCTGTTGACGTTAAACACGATAAGACACAAAATGAGTTAACACCCCAGTAACTGAATACACCCGGTCCACTAAGAATGCCGCGTCTCTCGCTGGCTCCTTTTAGGTTTTTTAAGTTTATTAGTTTATATAATATATAATATAAATATATAATACACGCGCTGTCCTATTTTTCTATCCTTCTCTCTCTATACAATTCCCCCTCTCTCTACCCAATCCCGCTAAGAGCTAGGGTTTCTCTTATCTCGCCGCTACCTTTCTCCCTATTTGTTCTCCTGCAAAACCCTAGAGAAACCCTAGAACCACCATGAGCGAGAACAAGGAAACCCTTAGCCTCTCCGATCTCAGCGCCGGTATATCTCCTTCCTCTCTCTTTCTCTCCGAGTTCCTAAAGATTAATGTTTTTTTCGTTTTTCGAATTCGTAGTCTCCTAACAAGGATTAGTGATTTATGCTCTGACTTTTTTTTATTTGTAATCGTACAGCGTTGAGCGCACACGACAGAGCGGGTTTGGTTGATGCTCTCAAGGTAAATTTTTATCATTGGGCATAGTCCGTACTTTAAAGCTGTAATCTTTTTGACAGGAGTAGCATTCCTTGTGCTGTTTTGTTGAATATTGGCAATTTTGGGCTATTTTTTTATTGATTTGTGGTGTATATATTGCAGAATAAGTTGCAAGGGTTAGCAGGGCAACACGCTAATATGCTAGAAACACTCTCCCCTCCTGTAAGGAAGCGGGTTGAGGCTTTGAGAGAGATTCAGGTACTATTATTCTCCCTTGTAGGGGCTAGTACACATGTAGTTTAAAAATGTCCGGGTGTTTTCTCTTTCCATAAGGTTTGTTAAGATATAATTTTCTATGGTTAAGATCATAAGATGCCAAGCATTTCTTTCTGGCTAGGTTTCTGATTGACATTCTTTTTAACTATGTATTTGGTTCCTGTGAAGGGAGAAAGCGAAAAGGATTTTTTTATAATTGTTGATTTGTTAAGTTCTCACATAGCAATGTTTTTTTTTTTACAGAGCGAACATGATGAGTTAGAGGCCAAATTTTTTGAAGAAAGGGCAGCTCTTGAGGCCAAGTACCAGAAGTTCTATGAACCCCTTTACTCTAAGGTGAATGTCTTACTTCATTTATTATTGCTAATTCTTTTTTTAGAAACTCCTGTGACCTGTTTAGGAGATAATTACCACTACCATGTTTAAGAGATATTTAATATTTTTTCAGACCTGTGATCATTATTACTACCATCTTTAGGAGAGATTTAAAATTTTTCAGGAATTCCTCTTGTGATCATTATCACTACCATCTTTAGGAGATAAAATGACGATTGCAAATGTTTACTCTTATGGTGGATTTTGTACATCTTTTCTTATCGCAAAATATTTTTTAGAAATTCCTCATCTGACCTGATAATAATTATCATCATCTTTAGGAGATCATCAAGTTTTTTTAGAAATCCTCCTGTAATCTGTTTATAATATCAATACCATCTTCAGAAGCTAATTAAAATGATGAACACAGATATCTTAACTATATTATGACTTTATATAATGTTTGTGCTTTTTGACCATTTCCAAATATCTTTTCTATTGTTGGTTTATTTTTGAACAAGTTGGTGTTATTTGTCGCACGAATGAGTTTCAGTATAAACATATGCATGTGATGTATAATCTTTTCATGCGTAGGACTTTCAACAATTTTATTTTGGCTCACAATTGTTAGGTCTCACGTGGTGTATTTTTTTCTGTCATGATTTATTCAAAACATGTTTGTAGTAAGGGCTGTTTGTCTTTCATTGCTACTATAGATGTATAACACAGGAGTGAGTTCATAGAACATGAGCTAATTAATTTGTTTCTCCTCAATGGGCAGAGATATCAAATTGTGAATGGGGAGATTGAAGTTGAAGGTGCTCCTAAGGAAAGCACAGAGGAAACTCCGGCTGATGATAAAGCAGCTGTGGTACCAACTACTGAGAATGGAGTACCTAATTTCTGGCTCACTGCTATGAAGAATAATGAAGTACTCGTTGAAGAGGTAAGGGTAGTCATTTTTTCTTGTTCCATTTTTTTAGTATAAATGCGTCCGACGTGAGTTGTTTAGTTCAATCCACATCTTATGATATGATTAACATATCATAATATTAATTGCGGCTGAAAATTCAGCTTGCAATGTTGATTTTCAGAGTAATTTTCTCTTTTGCTATTTCCACTTAAATGCTTAACTCTTACATGCTTAACTTTCGTTGGTCAGATTCAAGAGAGGGACGAGGCGGCCTTGAAATTTTTAAAGGATATAAAATGGTTCAGAATTGACAATCCCAAGGGATTCAAACTTGAATTCTATTTCGATGCCAATCCTTTCTTCAAGAACACAGTTCTCACCAAAACCTATCACATGATCGATGAAGATGAACCCATCCTTGAGAAAGCCATTGGGTTAGTCCCTCTCTCTCTCTCTCTACACACACACGATCCATACACAATATTTATAAATGAATTAATTAGTTGCAATTGGTGAATTAATTTGTGTATTTGCTCACTGCATTAAGTTTTCAAATAGCTAACAAAGGGAAAGAATAAAAGTGAAGATTATATTGAGACCAGCAGTTGGTTACATTTTTTTCACTGTTTTGCCATATTCTGCTCTGAATAATTACTTGGTTTTCATGATGCAGTGTATTTTAATGATAGTTCTTTATTTTTATTTTTTTTGTATTGTAGGACTGAGATAGAGTGGTATCCAGGAAAATGCCTGACCCAAAAAATTCTGAAGAAGAAGCCAAAGAAGGGTTCTAAGAACGCCAAGCCGATTACAAAAACCGAAGATTGTGAGAGCTTCTTCAACTTCTTCAACCCTCCTCAGGTCCCTGAAGACGAAGAAGAAATTGATGAGGACACTGTATGATATTTTTAACTAATTTTGTTATCTTATTACTTACATTTGTTGTATGATATTTATTCTCACCTTCCCCTTTTTATTTGCTTGTTTATAATAGGCTGAGCAGCTGCAGAACCAAATGGAGCAGGATTATGACATTGGGTAAATTGCATTGCATCTTGTATCATAAAAAAAAATTGTATCATCCTTTATTCTCATAGTATGGTTTTGTAAGGTGACATTTCCCCCCACTAATAACAGGTCAACAATAAGAGACAAGATTATTCCCCATGCAGTATCCTGGTACACTGGAGAGGCGGTACAGGATGATGAGTTTGAGGCCCTTGTCGATGAGGATGATGATGATGATGAGGATGAGGATGATGACGACGACGATGAGGACGATGAGGATGATGACGAGGATGATGACGAAGAGGATGAAGATGAAAAGCCCAAATCATCCCGCAAGAAGGTCTGGTATAATAATCATGTCAATCTTAGTGTAGTGTGTGTTGTCCTTCTTGTTATATTAACTAAGATATATTGTCTTTTTGGAAATAAAACAGAAGGCTGGGGCAGGTGTTGTGGGTCCTGATGGTCAGGTGGAGCGGCCAGCTGAATGCAAGCAACAGTAAGAGATGGAAGGGGAGATATTTTTTGTTGAGTATTCATGAAAGCTTTAAGAGCACTGGGATCAAAGTGCTTGTATTTGTTGGCGTGTGGCTGTGTTGGATTTATTATCTATGCTGTTTGTCTAGTTACTAGTACTGCTATAGTATTTGTCAGTCGGTTAGATTATTTTTTCTTTTCTTTTTATTACTTTCTGGGGTCATGATTGGTTTGTGAGGGCGAGGGTATGGAAAGCACTTTTGGTGTGCCCTTCTGTTGAGTTTTTTGGGCTCCTCTCGGCTCTTGCTATATGTTCTGCTATGAACTATTTTGTTCAAAAAAGTTTTGTTTCCGGTTTAAAAGTTGTACACTTCTGATGGGCATGTTATTTTAAGGTCGTTATTTTGGACATGTTATTTATATTATCGTCATATTAGCCAACTCCTATTTCAGGAAAGAAACCCAGTCAAGTTTTAAATTGATTGAGGAGCTCCAGTTCAGTACCAATAGTTAAATATTCAGGACGTCGCGTTGTAAAACCATTTTGTACAGTTGGATCTGCATGATACTTGGACTTTGAACTCCGGTTTAATGGGATTCGAGTTTACCTTACAATGTTCGTAGATTTGCGCTTTGCTTGAAATGTCACTTGGTATTCACTTGGTGCGAAGTATCTTTCTTTGAGCCCTTAAGCGCTAAGTCGATGTTTTCAATTATTGGGCCTCATTTGGCAGCATCAAGTTTTTCTAAGGTTTAGAAAACTTACACAAAATGAAGTTCTTCTGATCAAATCAAACAGACGTGTTTGAGAATTCCAAACGCTGCGGATAAAGAGGGCACAACTTCAAGAATTCGGATCCCCCCCGGTACCTGAGGTGCAATTTATAAATCCAGACCATTTTTTTAACTTGGCACGAATCTCAAAGCAGACCCCTATAACTTCTATAGACACTGGTTTGAGTTTGACCCGGCCGAGATTAATATGGGCCGTCCGTTTCTATAAATTGCACCTCAGCACCAGGGAGGATACAGATTCCAACTTCAATTGGAACCAAATTCAAAATCACAAAAATCACATTTTGCTTCTGTATTTCTGAAGGCTTCTTCTAATACAAAAATTGTTTAAATTTCCCGGTCACAAAATGATCAAGTTTCTATACCTTTTCTATTGCCTCTCTAAAACCTACAACTCTTTTGAAACTCTAATCAACTGTTGCTGCAAGTCAGAGAATTTAAGCCCCTTTCCCTGTTTGGGTAACCACAATAAAACCGTGGCTAAATTTTATTTTTACAATTGATCATCAGAGGATCCAAGTCTGAGGCTCTTTTCTGACTTAACCCCGATGTCTTTTTCTATCACAACCCGCCCCAATTCATAAACTTCTTCACCTCATCATATAACACCAAAATAGCAGCAGCACCAGTGCTCCTAATCATGTTTGACATTGCGCCACGGTAAAATGAACCAATGCCTTCCATCTTATAGATCTTTCTCCAGCAATCCAGTGTACCGGTATAAAATGGAGTCTCCAATCCAGACTGCATCATCATCCTCCTTCGTACTGTATCAAGAGGATAAGATACCCAGCCGGCAGTAGAAGTGACCACTTGAGCTGCAGCCCACCTCTGCCAAAGAGGCGACTCCTCAGGCATAACTGTATCTTTAACAGTGTCAAAGCCACCGAAATATAAACCACGGTGCACCACCATACCGTGTAGCGAGGCCGGTAGGCCCTGATACACGCCTCGGATACCGTCCTTTCGGTAGATGGTTTGGAGAAAGTGAGTTATGCCTTTGAACTGGCGGGACCCACTATTACCTACGTCAGCAGCTAAACGGGTATGGGCTATGTCTAATGGGTATATTATCACGAGCGTTGTGCAACCGGCACCTGCACCTGCTATGAAGTTTGTTGCTGCAATTGATGTCCATTGTCCGTATCCTTCTGATTTTTCACTACCTCTTAGAATTGACCGATACAAATCCTGGTACAAAATAATTATGTTATCAGCACATGCTGAAATAGAAAAAATGATAAATGATGACTCAGCTACCACTTAGATTTTGAGATGAACTGAATGCAGAATTAGAAATATCTTACTATGTCTCTTCTGAAACATGGTAAATATCTAACATGAACTTCCCCAATTTCTTCAATAAAAAAACCCAAACCACACCATTATTATGAGATTTCCTGGATTAGTGGGTGCGCATCATATTCTTGTAGCAACATTTTTGGAATTTGTATTTAATGGTTGAAGAAAAAGTACAAAAACTACATTGTGTACCATGTTAGTTTGCACTTGTAAGCTAAACAGTAGTAACATTACCAGTACCAATCACACGGAACAACTGGCACATACGGCAATATTTTCCTTTAAATAGGCGAATACGACAATTTTTCTATTCATTTTACATAAATTAGTGCATTAATTTATTCCAATAAAAGGCCGGAAGTACAGACCAATGATTATATTTGGCGGCATTTGCATGCCGTGTCAAAGTTTGATTTGCTTACTCCATTTCAACTTTTTTTTTCTTTTCTTTTTAAGGCCAATTGACATACATCTTCTCTAGATTTGTTTTTTCAATCAACAGAAGTCAACCAGTTCTATCTATTTGTTGATGGAGCATCTATTACTTATCTTTTTCATTAATTTAGAATATACAATTGTTAATCTCAATGAAACCCCAATTATAAAATTCAATTATAGAGAAGAAACAAAAGTTGAAATTTTGTTCCCTCAAATTCCATATCTTATATCAGACACATTTCCCACATTAGCTAAGAAATCCAATAACCTAAACTAATTATTTGAGATTTGGAATCAAGAAGTATATAAACAAGATTTGTCATCTTCATAAGCAAAATCTCCTTAAAGGAATCTAGTAGCAATGCTGGCATCTAATTGCATTTACAGAACTCTTTCCTAATAATAAAACTACCAAAAAAAGAAAAAAAAATCAAGAAATGACACAAGAAAGGAAAGAATGCTTGTACCTTTAAGGAGAAATTGAGCGCGACGGAGGGGTAGTACCTCAAAACCCCAGTTCCATTGCCACGCCAGAGAGAGATAAACCCTTCTTCTCTGACAGTTCTCCCAACACAATCCACAAAGCCCTTGAATCTCTTCCTGTGGACCCCATTGCCAGAGGCTGAGAGAAGCGCCGGGTTCCCCTCTTGGGTCTGAAGCAAGAGCTTCACCCTTTCGATAGGCGCCACCACTGTGTGCACCGCACCTCCCATCACAGCTCCGGCCACCATATCTCTCTCGAACTTGTGCAACTTACCACCTTTCCAATTGGACCTCGTCGCATCAGCAGCACGATTTGCGCCATCTCTCTCCCGGATCCTCTCTCTTTCTTCCATATCAGGTTTGCTCATTCGATCTCTTGCTTGGGCTTCAAGTGAAAAATTGGTTGTTTCTGCTCTATCCACTTCTATTTTGGGGGCTTCTATGAAAATGAAAGATCAAACTTGTATCTTTCTGACAAAATATTTTTGGAAAAGAAAAATCTCCAACTGAAAGAGAATTTCGATGATTTGTATAGCACGCGATTCTAGGAGGGTGTTAGAGAAGATGGCGTAGTAATCTCTCTCTCTATTCCTTCCCCCCTTCCCTCTCTATTTCTTTTCTTTTCTTTTATTTCTAATTGTACTAGAAAGAAAGGGATTAATTTCGTTCGAAGGGGGGGATGGTGCTTCTCATGCTGTTCATAGGGGAATCAACTGCCACGTGGCACATTTATTCTTTTCTTTTCTTTTCTAGGGGAAGAGAAGAATACAATTAGCGTCATATCTGTCAGAGCACTAATCAAACTGTTCAGTTTTTTTTTGTTTTTGTTTAGTAGTGTACTAGTGTAACATGGACATTGATTAAAAAAAAAAAAAACAGATGCAAACTTGTCTATAACTTTCTGATTAGGTTATAATTCAAGAGGTTCTTAAAAATGTTTATTTTTTAGGGGGAATTTCATGTATACCCCTTAAAAGCTTGGAAATTACGTATTTCCCCCTCTAAAATTCATAATATCATATTTACCCTTCTAAATTTCAAAAACTCACAAATTTACCCAATTAATCAATAACTGAAACTAATTATGTATAATGTTCTCTAAAATATAATTAATCTCCTAATTCCTCCCCTTCCCTTCTTGGATCGCTCTTTATGGCCATGGCAGATAGAGCCGTTCTCCTTCTCTCTTGCTCTCATCTCATTGCCCAACTGTTGGATTAATCTCCTAATTAATCTCCGTTCTCCTTCTCTCTTGCTCTCATCTCATCTCATCTCATCACCCAATTGTTGCAACAACCCATTAATCACTCTTTTGCACCTCTCATCTTCAAATTTCACTATTTTTTCTTGCTCTTTTAGTAATCGAGTCTTATTTTGCTATGATATTAGTTGGATGAGCATGCTTCACAATTTAAATTGATGGATTTTTGGGTATTTCGTTTTTTCCACTCTTTTCCATTAATAGGATCCAAACCCAATAGCCATTAATGGGTTGTTGCACCTCTTCCTTGTTTCTGTTGGATGTTTTGAGATGGGATCAAAGGGCATAGAAATAAAGGAAACTACTCAAACTTGTTCCCATTAAACTAGCAATCCAATGGGAGATGAGATGAGAGCGATACTAAAGTTCTCTGGCCATAGCCCAGGTGCGATATTGAGAATACTAAATTATAGGGGTGGTAGAGGCGACACGAGAAGAGAGAGGGCAAGGAGTAGCGCAGTTGGGCGATGAGATGAGAGCAAGAGAGAAGGAGAACGGCTCCATCTGCCATGGCCATAAAGAGCGATCAAAGAAGGGAAGGGGAGGAATTAGGAGATTAATTATATTTTAGAGAACATTATACATAATTAGTTTCAGTTATTAATTAATTGGGTAAATTTGTGAGTTTTTGAAATTTAGAAGGGTAAATATGATATTATGAATTTTAGAGGGGGAAATACGTAATTTCCAAGTTTTTAAGGGGTATACATGAAATTCCCCCTATTTTTTACATATGGTGTAGAAAGGGGTGTCAATAGCACCCTTTTTTCCGTTTACCCGATCCGTACCGTATCCGATAAGATGAATATGGCCATATGGGTAAGATTTATTTTTTGTAAACTTATCGGGTACGGATAAATTTTTTTCATTATCTAAACGGGTAAGGGTACGGGTAAAGTCTATTTCGTACCCGTTATCCAATTGGATAATTAAAAAAAAATTATATATATTAATAAGCATTGGAAGAGTACTTTAATTGGTTTACTTGCACTTAGCATGATATAATTTTTTTTTCAATAAAGTACTATACATGTGTCAAAATAAATATATATATTTTAATGTATTATTTAATAAATAATAAATAATAAATATTATATTAGTATCACCCGTTATTTATCCGCTACCGTTCTGTTATCCGACCACTATAACGGGTAATGGTAGGATACGTGTAAGATAATTTGTAACGGGTAAGGATAGAGTACATGTAAGAACAATTTGTAACGGGTACAGATATGAAAATGCTTCCACCCGACCCTTACCGTACCCGTTGACACCCCTAGGTGTAGATGAAAATTTGATACAAAAATGTTTTTCTTAAATTAATAGTTTCCTCTTTTTTTTTAATCCAAAAAAAGCCTAACGAAATGGCTAACTCATAATTCATAAGATCATTATACCACCTATTTATTATAAACAAAGGCGGCATTATTTTTTTTTGAAAGAAAAAAGATAAGAGTATTTTTTTTGTATTTCCTAGTAGACACTGATGGTAACATAATAGCAGGATACTTGAGAAAAATTAAATTTTGGAATATTAATTCCCAAAATTTTAAATTATTAATTTATATGCAGTTTGACTTGACTTGAAAAATACGAGATAATTTTCAATAATTAATTGGAGGGTGAGAATTTGGAGCAAAAGTATTAATGATGTTAATATTTGAAATGATGGGTGAGAATTTTCAAACTAATGCAGATTAAAAAATAATAATAGAGACATTATTGGATTTATTAATTGGTCATGTATCAACTTTAATACAATTTAAATATAGATTAATTCTAAAATTTTAAGTTGTTTAATGAACTATAAAAGCTGCATTAGTTTTTATCATTTTTCATATGCATGATATAAATTTGATATAAGTTAAAAATTATTTTTTACAGTCGTCAAAATAGTTTAGCTATTTTTTTTTTTTAAATTCCAGCTTTTTTTAGAGTGTACAATATGAACTTCCACCAGCACAAGGTTTTCTTTTAGGCCCTGTTCGGCTGCAGTATGGGATGGGGAATGAGCACAGAAAAACAAAATTTTTGAACTGATTTTTACTGTTCACGTGGAAAAAAGTTAATTTTTTTTCCACGTGAACAGTAAAAATCACGCAGCAGCCGAATAGGCCCTTGAAGAGATAATAATTCATTTGGTCGGTTGCAAAAGAAGTCTGAAGTCTGAAATGGATTGTACTTTATAAGAAATGGGACCCACAATGCAGTGAGTCGTGTTGATTACATTTGAGTTTTTGATCTAACATGCACAAGATATTTGTTTTTTGATTGACTAAAGCAGATGCGAATGCATAATGAGGTAAATATTTTAATAGAGTAGTTTTGGCTTCATGCAGCGCACAGACTATAATGTTTACATATGATTCATACGCTGCATGTAGCCAACACTGCTCTCCGCATAATGGACTATTGTGCATTTAGATAGAGATATTAACCAGAACGAAATATGAACCGTCAAAATTTTACATCACAAAAGTCTTTGACAAGCTAAAAAGAAGGGAGATGTATTTAGATTCGCCGTAGAATTTGGTAACCTTAATTAGGCGGTACAACAGCTGTGGAGTTGACAAGGAATGAATATTAATATATTATTTAGAAATCTCAGATTTGAAATAGATGGATGATAAAAGGACACTACCTCTCTACGAAAAAACATATATTTAATTTTGAGAGATGTTTCTATGGACATAAGGACTCATTTGTAAAATGAGTCTTATTTTCATTTTCAAAGTTCAAACAGTCGATCCGACCGTTCAACATTATCTCCATATTAAAATGTACTTGGAGGTCAAATTTTACATTTTTTTGAATTTTTTTACTATTTATTAAGTATTTTACAAAAACTAGTCAAATTCAGACCATTGAATTTTGTAAAATACTTAATAAATAGTAAAAAAAATTCAAAAAAAATGTAAAATTTGACCTCCAAGTACATTTTAATATGGAGATAATGTTGAATGGTCGGATCGACTGTTTGAACTTTGAAAATGAAAATATGTTCATTTTACAAATAGGTCCTTATGTCCATAGAAGAATTTGCCTTTAATTTTTATAAGAAGCATAAAGAAAAATGATAAGAGTCAACTGCTGAGCGAGCTTGTGTGTCAATTTGCAAAATCATTTCCCTCCACAAAATCAAAAGCAATATTCTAACAGTGGCATATCCAATGCATAGATTTCAACTCTGTTGATTATACAATGATTGATGCAGCCGACTGTGCACAAACCTCAAAATTTGTCTCAGGATATGAATTCCTGATTAAGAGTTAAATGTACCTTACAATCTTACTTGTTTTTACTATGCATCCTGTTGCTGCACCATGTTTTATGGGTACATCCAGGGTTCATATCTACGCGTTAGAAAGCATGTACCGGTGTCCGAACATTTTGGTTCAAGGAAAATGATTTGGATGATGCAACATGAAAAATAGGTGTGCTGGTACCAGTGAGGTTTTTAATGTTTTTTATGCCATTCAGGATATTGTATGTGGATTGTTTCTTTAATTAAACAGGTAAAAAAAAAAGGCAACATAAAATTTACAAAAGCAAATAATTATATCATTTTTCATGAGCATTAACTTTCTGACAAATAATTAAAGGGTTGAAGTTAGAAACACACCACAGAAAAATATTCAGGATCCTACAACTAGATTACACATAACTGCAACATATATTTTAGAATATGGATAAACATGAAATGACATTCTAGCTCAAGTTCTACAACAGCAATAAGATGCACATTAAAATACAAAATACATTCCAAAAGAAAAGAAAAATTAAAAATGCCGAAATCTCTTGCCTCCTCCACGGTTATTGTCGCTTCCTCTCCTGACCCCACCTGATCCTCGGGACCCACCTCTGTTATTGCCTCTGTTGTGGGTTGAGCCCACTGCTGGCTGCTGCCTGCACCCACAAAACATTTATTCAATTATTGAGCATTTTCTCTTTTTCTTATTTTTTGATCGACAGATTCGACAGTTTTGGGATAATTTTGCATAGCCAAATGAGGCATGTTAAGGCTGAATCAGGGACATCAAATCATACTTAAAAATGAGATATAATTGCCCATTTGATGTTAGATAGGGATCTAATTTGCTTTATTGATGAAATACTGGGCTAATTTTAGAAAGCATTGCAGACAAACCCTACCATTGCCTATCAAGAAAAGTAATTAGATTTTAATGTAGTTTTTTTTTTTTATTGAAGGAAGAGAAAAAAGAGAACTCACATGACATAGCCAAGACGGCCATCAGGTAATACCATAGGCACCATTGCCATACCAGGAGGAGCCATCATTTGCTGTATTATATCAAACAAATCCAATATATTCAAGAACAACGTGTACTTAATATTTTACCTTATCTACAAATATACCCAACAATTAACTGTCCTTGCCTATGAATGATGGGAATGATGCAAGTTGTAGTCCACCTACTCCAAATAGAAATTTAAAAATTTGGCAATAACAATGAACAATTTGATACAAGGTATATCTGAACGATAAGAAACAAATCTGTAATTTTAGCTTTTAAACTTCCAAACTTGAAATTTGAATGTTGGTTATCAAAATAATTTTGTTGTCAATATTATCCCTTGTGATTTCCCAAAAACATGAGAGAAGAGTACCGGAGGCAAATAAGCAGGAGGTACAGAACCATAGGCCATGCCATAGCCAGACCGGGATGAATAATTGGGCATCGCAATTGGTGGGCCCCGGTGTGTAGTGTGACCGACTTCAGGCTTCTTATCTGTCTGTGGCTTTGCCAAGGAACATTCCAGCACTTCTCCTGTTTTGGATAAAGTTGGAGATAACAAATATCAGCAGAAGAGGTTATGAAACTTAATAAATATATAAACATGTTGAAAATCGAGGAATTTTTTTTATTCCAAACAGAGTCTTGGGTTATTTACTAACTAGCACTGAAAAAAATATGCATGTAAATCCAAGATTTACCAAATTGATAATGCTAAACTCTATTGGAGAAACTGCAAAAATATGAAGGACCATGCATTCAAATCAGAGTGTTCGTTTTATAGAACAGCCCAGATAACATATCTCATAATAAGATACATCTTCTTGTATTAATCGAAGGGGCATGGGCTGTTCTTTAAAACATTCAAGGCCATCATTTGCAATTCTCCAGTATAGCGTGCATCAGTTAATCTAGTAATTGAATTTTGAGATCAACTTTTCATGAGCATACACTGGTAAAACATGAGAATGTCACATGCAACAAACCTTTTAAGTTTTTTAAAAAGATTTACTCTATAAAACATGGTATTCCTATGTTTTTGTACAGTTGTGAATGATATAGTTCTTGAACATAACTAGTGTTATAATAAATTAGACAATACCATCGAGTTCATAACGCTCAGTATTTTGGAGAGCTTTCATGGCACTGGCTCGCTCCCTAAAGTGAACAAAGGCATATCTCTTCTCATGCCCTGCTTTAGGCGGAGGAAGCACCACCTTTTCTATCTCCCCATGCCTCTCAAATAGTTCCCTTATCTGCTTATCTGTCACGTCTTTCGGTAAATTTTTCACATACACTGCCTTCACCTGAAATAACAGAACTCAAACGACAAGGGTATCAGAGGCATTGAAAAAGTAGGATGCGCATGAAGAAAAAAAAAATTCAGAAGACCGCTATTGCATGCTTAAACCCATGTAGTAAATCCTCCAAATCCAATTTTAATAAATATAATCACAAAGGACACTAAGAAACACACCAACCCACCTGAGATTTAGTGCCAGGTTCGGTGGAGCCCCTGGGGTCCGCCCAGCTGATGGTTGGTGAATTTGTATCGAGCTTGAAATCAGGTTTTGACAGTTTCTTTAGCGCATAATCAGCACATGCATGATTGTAATACTCCACAAATCCGAATCCCCTGCTACGGCCCGTTGCTGAATCCTGTTAAATGCAAAGAAGTAAAAAAATATCAAATCACAAAAAATAGAAAACCATAATTGAAGGCATTTCAAATGCCAACTGGCCCTCCCAAGTTTCAGACGGGAATTAGAAGAGGTAATTTGGAGTTCTTTTGGAAAAATGCAGGGGGCATAAGGATAGAACTGATAGCTTTATGTGTTCTAAGGATAAAGGTAATATTTCCTTTAAGTCAACACGAAGTGCATTTTTCCAACTGATAGCTTTATGTGTTCTAACTGATAGCATTGAAATAGAATTATACCTTCATTAAGTCAACACGAAGTACACCAGGACCCACTTGGGTGACGGCATTCTTCAAGTCAGACTCCTCCCATTTTCTTGGTATATTCCCTATGAATATTCTATTTTTTGACTGGGACACTGAACATCTCACCTTTTTTCCCTGTTAAAAGAAATTGAAAAAAAGTACGCATAAATTTTCTCCTCAAGCTCCGTTTTAAAAAAAGAATATGCTTTGAGGACAAACTTTATGGTCAAACGATATACTTATTTTTTTGAGTTGTCAGTTAAATCATAAAATGTACTTATTGACACAGCTATAAAATTCAATTGCAGCTTATCACAATTAATATAAAGAATGAATCAACAAGGAATTTACCGAGGCAAAGATGTTGGAAAAATGTTGTCGGTAATAAACATACTTAAAAAAAGGGCATATATGCGTACCTTAAATTCAGAATTATGCAACTCTTTAATAGCCTTAGATGCTATGTCCATTGTTCTAAAGGAGACAAATGCATATCCTTTATTCTCTGATGAGTTGTTCTCTCTCACCATCCTGACCTGAAACAGTAGCTTCTCAAAATCAACCTCCACACCATAAATAGTAATGAGCACATACAAAAATTAAATTCCACCAAAAGTACTACCACAAGCTCGGTTTCCGTAAAATTAATTCACAGAAACCACTTAAAAGGAATAAAGAGTTCAAATAAAAAACAGTACCAATCTAATACATTCTCAGCATCCTTTACAATAGAATTTGGCCAAAGCTAACAAATATCCACCATTATTATCATTACCAGTATAATGCAGTTATAACTGGTAATATTCAAAATTCTGAAACAACCACAGTAAAGGAATAACAAACCAAATTGGGAAACTAACCTCTACAACTTCTCCAGAAGCTTCACAAAACCCCTTGAGTTCTTCTTCCGTTGCATTAGTAGGTATGCCACCAATATAAATCTCAGATCCCTGAGGAGGTTTCGATAGAAGCTCGGCTTGAATTTTCTCCTCATTGTCATTCTCCCCCTTTGCTTCTTTCTCCTCATTTGTGTCTTTCCCCTCCTTTGTTGTTTTCTCCTCTTCCTGTTCTTCCTTTATCTCCTCCTCCTCTTCCTCCTCCTCCTCCTCCTCCTCCTCTTCTTCTTCCTCTTCTTCTTCCACCTCTTCATATTCTACCTCTTCTTCTACCTCTTCATACTCTACCTCTTCTTCCTCCTCAACCTCCTCCTCCTCCTCCATTTCATTATTTTCAGTAGTGTTTAAATCAACTTTTGGTTCTTCTTCTATTGGTTCGGGTTCGGGTTCAGGTTCTACCTTAACAACCGGTTCAGGCTCGGGTACAGTCTTAACCTGTTCAGCAGGTTCTGGTTTAGACACTGCTGTCTTCCTTCCTCTCTTGCGCGGTGGCATCTTTTAAATTGTACCTAAGGCAACTGAATGCACAGGAGCCAAGAGGGGTTTGAAAAGGGGGACAAATTCAAAAAAAGGAGGGAAATACTCGTAAATTGGCCCAAAGGAGAACAACAATGTAAGAATTTTGTTAACAACAAGCCAAGCCATTAGCAAAGTGGGGTTCTTTTCAGATCTGAAAGGCAGAGGAAAGATGGTACCAAAATTTCCCCACGGTGAAAAGGCTAATTTGCAAAAATATTGAAAAGAAAACCACGACAAATTAAACAAAGGACCGGCTACGAATATTGGTTTACAATTTCATATCACCGATTTCTGAATCGGGAGAAGAGAAGGAACAAACAGAGAAGAAACAAATCTAAGGTGAGAATTAGTTGATTATAGTTATTTTCTCTCAATTTAACAAAATTAAACTTGCGACATAGATGATGCAACCTTCTACATTTGCAACGGATTTTGAGGTTTCAAAAACAAACGGGGATTGAAAAGAGAAACAAACCTGAGAGGAGAAAAGAATCGCGATTAGGGTTTTAGGAGCAACAGAGAGATGTTGGATTGGTCGCCACAAAAATATCGAGCTAAAAAGAGGTACCCTAATGGCGAGGAGCCGAGGATTTTGTTCTAGTCCGGATCCTCTCAAGTAACTTAAATTTTGACTTTAGATCTACACCGTCCGATCAGATTTTTCGGGCCAATCCGGTCCGAGGTGGAATGCACTGGTCTCTTTAATATTCGTGCCAAAGCAGATCGGACGATCCGGATCTAAACTCAAAATTTGAGTTAAATATGAATTCATTATTCAGTCCACGTTCTCTAAACTTTCTGTTTCCATCTCTCTGTTGAAGAGTATACAGCTTCCTTGGTACATATCAGCAAATCATTTTGAATGAACTTGTTGCACGGACTATTATAGAAAAACAGACACATAGAAATGAAATCCCTATGGAAATAAACCAAGCTAGTCGGGCTGGGTCGGGGTTGGAAACTCGGACAAGATGACATCAGGCGCGGAAATTAGGTCTTGATACATAACCGCGAGTAGAATTCCTAGTCTCTTTGTAACTTTAATTTTTGAGTGAGGCTACGGTACTATGCATAGGATGGATTGGTCTGTGCTACAGCTCAATATTTGAGTTTTCAAAATTTTAACGATCGATCCGAACCGTTCAACATGATTATAAAATAAATATGTACTTGCAAACTAAAGTTTACATTTTTTCGAATTTTTTTACTATTTTTTTAAATAGATAGAAAATCACTATTTTTGGATGGTCCGGAATTTTCAGATCAAGTGAGTTTCTACCTATCTAAAAAAATAATAAAAAATTCAAAAAAATGTAAAATTTGGTTTGCAAGTACATATTCATTTTATAATCATGTTGAACGGTTCGGATCGACCGTTAGGATTTTGAAAACTCAAATATTGAGCCATAGCACGGACCAATCCATGCTATGCATAGTACCGTAGCCTCATTCTTTTAAATTTATTGGATTGACTTTAAATACAAATATGAACTGTTGAAATCTGTCTACCTTACGAGTGATGAGTCTACATACAAAAATTCTAAAATTTTGAATTAATTTTGTATCGAGTCAAGTGGTAAACAAAAAATGAATGCGTTAAAATTAATTTATGAACCTTCTAATTTTGACCGCTTGACTTTATACTAAATTAATTCGAAATTTTAAATTTTTTGCATGTTAGACGCATCACTCGTAAGGTAGATGAGTTTCAACAGTTCAAGTTCATCATTTGAAGTCAGTCCAATAAATTTTAGAATTGAGTTCACAAAAAGACTTAGTGAACTTAGGAACACACTAGTTCTACCTCCATAACTACCCAAATTTTTTATTCATATCCACAATTAAATAAAGACTTACACAAATGCCCTCAAATTTTCATTTAAAAAATACCCCTATTGTCCAGAATTTGAGCAGTTCCAAAACAACTGCCCAAATTCTCACAATATATAACACTGACTAAATTACAGAACAAATACAAAAAATATTGTATTAAATTGTACAACAATTGTACACGATTTTACTATATGATCCGTGTGAGATATATTATTGAACATATAAATAATTTCACAATTAAATTTTATACTTTTTAAGTATTATTTGATAAAGCATTAACAATTTATTAAATTTAAACAGTTGAAAATTCAAATCAAATCGTATATTATACATTAAATTTTATTAGTTTGTATAGTATCATCAATTGTGGTGATTGATATGTGTCGGAACTGTGATAAAAATATTATCCCAAAAGGTGAATAGATAAGCAATCCATCGGTGGTATTTGCAAAGATAATTCTTAACAAAATTAGAATACTAACAAATTAGGGAGATATTTGATTGCTAGACAAAATAGTTCCTGTTCTAATATTCGACGAGAAATATATAGAAACTAAAATTTAGACAAATAGAAAAATTAAAATGATTATATCGAGGCAGATCAAATTAAATTTAGATGAGCTAATTGAAGCCTAAGGCTCATATTTACACTTCTCAGTGTTTGTGTGTGTTTTTTGAGAACAGGATTTCAGAAATTTACACAATACTCGTGGCGTATGTTTGGTTGGATTGAGAATATACTATTTTTGGAGTTAAACTATTCGGAATGAGATAGGAGTAGGTCCGATGGGCATCGGATCTAGAGTTAGGTTCAATTAGCTCTATCACCATACGATTAGCATCAAGATCTATGTGTACGGAAATTGATACAGACTTACACGGATTTTGATGCAGAACACACGAATCTTAATGCAGATCGGATGGTCATATCACCCATCGAACCAAGGTAGGTCCGATGGACATCGAACCTACTCTCATTCCATTCGGAATAACCTATTTGGTGTTTGATTAGTTTAGAATAGTAAATCCAAACTTTTTGTCTTATTAGAATAAGCTATTCTTAAGAGTTTTGAGATTTGGCTATTCTAATAAGACAAACAATAACTATTTTTGTTTTGTAACCAAACATACCCTTGACCCGTATCTTTTCTTGCCAAAAAAAAAATAATAATACAATCTTTCTATTATTTTTTGTTCCCTTTTCCTAAGAAATTTGAAGAAAAAAGAGAATTTTCTTTGCCCTATCAAACATGTACAATACATAAGCTTAATAGGGGAGGCATAATTAGAAAACAGGTAGAAGGACAAAACAAAAAAAAAAAAAAAATTGATAATTGATGTTTGAGAACAAAAAAAACAAAATTGATAATTGAAATTGATAAAATTAAAAACAAAGAAGGACAAAACTTTCAAACTTGATTTTTCGACCGTGTACTCACTTCAAACTTGTATCAGAGACCAGACTGGCCGGACTTTAAAACTCCGGCCGGAGTTTTACCTTGCCATACTTTCAAAGCCTGATCTTTCTCATTTTAGAAAAGTTTCAATTTAAATTCTCAAATGCCTTTTCTCATATAGTTTTTTTTCAGAAAAAAAAAAAGTTGTCATTCAAGGGCTAAGCAGAAAAGAAATTTATCATTGAAAAGATAAATTTATCCAAACTGACAGTGAAATTAGTTTATTAAACTACCAACAGTAGTCTTCTCAAAGATCATAGCCTTGAGATTAACTTTTCTTTTTCCCCTTTAGGTGAAGGAATCTGACTTTCTTTTATAAATTGCAATACAAGGACTATCAAGTTTTCTATATATTCCGTGTAACGATGGTTTGCACCTTCAATTACATGCAATTTGTGATTCGGTATGAGTTTTGCAAACTCATAAGCATCTTGTACCGGGACAGTTTGATCTTTAGAGCCATGGATTGTTAATACCCTATGGACAAATACAAAAAACAAGTAAAATATTAGGAATTATGAAATTAATTTTACACGCACATGTCAACAAACATTAGTTAATGCATTATATTTTGACCTGATCTCTTTGGGAATCGAACAGCTAGCTGCATGCATGTCGGTGTTGAGACGATCCATTAAACTATCATGTGTCACTTGGTATTCAAAATTACCTGCACAATACCAAATTGAACAATTTCCAATGATATTGTTATTAAAACAGAAATATAAAACCTGACTCGTTAGGATGAGAGGATATACCGAATTTATCCTTGACGTCAATAAAACCATGTTTTGTAATTCTTTGCATAAACCCTTTACCAAGACGGCCTTGAATTCCATGATTTAATCCAAACCGTCCAGACATATTTATGATTAAAGGAATATCATGGTACTTTGAAGCATAGAGGAGCGCTGCATTTCCTCCTAAAATATCCCATAATATACCAATATGTTAAAAAATGTAATGTAGTATGCTAGATGCAATTCAAGAAATGGAAAATTTATATATAAACTTTACTTCAACCATGATGTTGGCAGAATATATGAACTGATTTGCCATATCAGTTGGTGCCTGTACTGGTACCAACTGGCACAAGACCCAACAAAGAGGCACTTCACTAATCCCTTTTGTGCTTATCAAAGATAAACAAAGAAACACTAAGATATATCTAAAATTTGTTAATATAATAAGAGCAAAACCTTTGCTATGTCCAACAATTGCAATTATATTGTACTTCTGGTTCGAAAAGTAGGAAACAACAGCACGCAAATCATCAACTTCTCTATGGTAATGTCCATATCGAAAAATGCCTTCACTTTCCCTAAATTAAAATTGATAAATTAATAACACGCCAAATTCACACACTAGGAGACATGAATTCTCCTTAGGAATACCTTTGAGAAAATAAAAAAGGGAAAGAAAAAAAATACCCATTTCCCGCAAAATCAAAACGAAAAGCACATATCTCTTCCTTTATCAGTGCATCAGCAATGCTAACTAATATGCTATCATCCTGAATTACCAGAATTTAATTACATGAAAGCTTCACAATCAAGCTTAGAACATTAAAAAATTGTCATATTGAAGTTGATGGCCCTGAATTTTGAAGGAGGATTAAATAAACCTTAGAAGCTTGGAATCCATGGCACAATATCACGAGATTGTCAGATTGAACTTGATCTAACACTCCCACCAGCTTCTCGCCATACTGATTTGGTATCAGAATTCTTTGCTTGGAAATCGCTGATAAATAAAGTTGCTCAAGATATGTGAATGGAAACAGAAACGGAAAAGTAATATAGTACTGAAATTATATAAAACTCACAAGTAGAATCAACTGATTTCTCGGAGGGGATCAATCGCGCCATTGTTTTCTTGTAATTTTCCCTCTTTTAATCAATCTCTCTCTTTGTTTTCCTTCTGGACATGCCCCAAACGATATACAATTTTGTCTCAGAAGTCAGAACGCAACAAACCCTTCTCGCCAATTTGTTATGCGTTTCTCAAACTACACCTTCGGTTTCTGAAACCGCGACCCCCTCGCCATTCCAATACTACTCGGAATAACGACACTAATTCCAATTTTAAATTTATGCCAGACGAGGAAGAAGGGAATAGAAGAGAGACGCCGCTATTTGGAATAATTCCGTGTTTGGTTGGGTTAGAACAGTAGAACAGTAAATCAAAACTTTTTGTCTTATTAGAATATGCTATTTCTAAGAGTTTTGAAATTTGGTTATTCTAATAAGACAAATAATGGCTATTTTTGATTTGGCTATTCTAGCTATTGTTTTACAACCAAATATACTCTATCACCATGTTTGATTGTGGACTAAAGGTGGATTAAAGGCTTTAGGTCACTGTTATTTCACCAAACGCGATTTAAATTACTGACCTAATATGAAATAGTTTTAAATTTAGTCCAGCCTAAATAGGTCTAAATTAAACCACCTCAGGAGGTGTCTTAAATTTTTCTTCAATTTTAAGCCACTGGGGCTCACTGTTATTCACCTTCAACCATTTCACCCATCTCCTCATAACTTTAGGCACAACCAAACATAAATAATTTAGACCAGCCTAAGTTGGAATAACCAACTTAGGCCACCTTAGCTTTAGTCCACAACCAAACACCACCTATAGGTTTAAATTGTTGATATGTGAGATTTTCAGTTAATTTAGTTGTCGAGGTAAAAGGTTTGATATGTGAGTTTTTTACCATAAAAAATATTTTTAAAGGCTTATGAAGCACAAAATAAATAAAAAATTTAAATGCCTACAAGTTTTTACCATAAATTTTTTTAGTAGTTTAAATGATAGACATCAGAGGTTTAATAGTTGGGAAGTTGTGTTCCAAGAGGTGTACCAACTTTCTAAGAAGTTTAAATGTTTGACTATAGCATGAATTACTTTAAATAGTTTTTATGTTAGTTTAGTTGTAGACTGAGATTTAAAAGTTGGAAAATTTAAAGTGCTCATGAATTTTACTTTTTAAAAAAAAATAATGACTTGAAAAATACTCAAAAATATTTCTTTATGGATCTCATTTGAAAGATAAATCAATTAGAAAACGTTTATATTTTTAGATTCGCAAAATTGATCACGGATCGTCGGAAAAATGAACCAGAATGATCAGATGAAAAAAAATAAAAAAGTGGATGAAATGTATTTTTTTTTTTGCTTGAAATAAAAGTAGTTAGGAGTTAAAACTATCCAGATTTTGAATTTAATTGCTTGTAAATAGAGGTTTAAAAGTTTGTGAGCATTATAAAATGTTATAAACAAAGCTTTCAATACTTAGATATGAGCACTGAAAATAAAAATTAAACATTAAATATTTGAAAAACTCGTTCGGAAAATTGTTTGGGAGGCAATTATCATGCTCCTAAAAAATACTATTAATTGGAATATTAGATAAATTTGTAAGTTTTTAAAATTTAGGAGAGAGGACATGCGTAATTTTAAGCTTTTGAAAGGATATATGTTAAATTCCCACTTTCAGAAACAAACCGAGCAAATCTTGAATTCAGATCCAGTGAAGTAACCCAAAAATTGGGTTTTGAATCGGGACCGTTCAATTCGAATCCGTGACCATTCAACTAAAGTGGAGCGCAAACATCCCGAGAGACAGGTTCGAATCCCGAGACAATCTCGAGCGATGGATTCGATTCGGACGGTCCGGATCCAAAACCCAATTTTTGAGTTCCTTTGGGGATCCGGACCAGCAAATCTTACGAGTAGCAGAGAGACTCGTTCGAAGTAGAAAGTAGTAGAAAAGGCACGTACACTTATCGCCACTGTTTTTTTCCTGCGGACTCAGAGTCCTTGTTCTGTCTGCTCCCGCCTCAGTCTGACAAAAATCTCAGAATCCTTCGTCGGAGCAGCTTAGCAATGGTCTCTGGAAGCGTTTTTGATGCCATTTTGCTCTCCCTCGTCGCATTTCTCACTTTCTTATCCTACTCCAGCGGGTCTTCTCCATGCTCAACAAATTATCAGGTACTTTGGAACTAGTTTATAAAATCTTAGCTTAAATCTCATTCAATGTACTTTTCGCGGATTTTTTCCTAAAATGTATAGTTGTTTAATTGATTAATTGAGGTTATTCAAGAGCTAAATTGAGACTTAGAATGTAGTAATTTTGGTGGTGCTCCTGCTTCCATGTCCTTAGAATTGGCATACCTTTCCTGAGAAATCTCTTCTTTCATGCAAACTTTTGTTCTACAATTTTCCCATTTTCAAGCTCAAATCATCAAACATATCCCTGGTAAATTTGCTTGTATATAAATGTAAGATCTTGTGTGGAGGTGAACATGTGATGACAAAGCATCAAAAGAGCCTGAACTGGCCTTAGTTTAGTATTTCCTGATGTGCAACTAAAAATCCAATATAATATTCAATGTAACTGTAGGGAGATTCTCGGCAGTTTTGGATTGAAAATGATAGATTTTGCAAAGATGGCGTGTCCTTTCAAATTATTGGTGGTGACATGCACTATTTTCGTATAGTGCCTGAGGTACTGTATAATTTATCAGAAACTTCTTTGTTTCTTTTCTTTTCAAATTTTATGCCCCTTTTATCTAACTAAATCAGACCCCATTTGTTCAAATTTTGTGAAAATGGCCAAAGTTTACTTCTTTTTTTTGGCTTATTTGACATTACAAAATTATGCCATCTGGTATTTTCACCGATAATATTGGTATTGACTTACAACGTAAGCAGAGTGGTTTTGTTTTTGCGCTAGTATAGGAAACTAAGGTAATACTTGGCAAAAGTTAAACTTCTTGTTGTTTAATTTATTCTTTGTTAATTTAGTATTGGAAAGATAGGCTATTAAGAGCAAAGGCATTGGGCTTGAACACAATTCAGACATATGTACCTTGGAACATACACGAGCCACAACCCCAAAAATATACATTCGATGGCTTTGCAAATCTTGAGGCATATATTCAACTTGCACATGAATTAGGGTTTCTCATCATGCTCCGAGCTGGACCGTACATTTGTGGAGGTTAGTGATCTCACTATTAATTTTACCTTGGTTGTTCTTCCACAATAAGGATATATAATAGAACCGGACAAATGAGGGTGTTGATGATGTAGCATCGATGAATTATTACAACTTCATATAGTACTAATCCTTTTAATATCTAATTTGATATTTCTTGTAAACTACAGAATGGGACTTGGGTGGTTTTCCTGCATGGCTGCTTTCTATTGAACCAGCACTTGAGCTGAGATCGTCAGACTCTACATACCTTTCTTTGGTATTTTCTCCGGATCTTTCACCTTTATTGTTGATGTTGGGTAAAATGCTAATTGCTAAGATTTCAGTGGACACCTCAGCTTTGACTATGCGTTTACAGATGTACTTACTAGTTAGTCATGATTTGATAGGTTTTATGAAAAATGGAACTAATATCATTTTAACTTTTTTATTGTGCACTGATTTAATAGGTTGAGAGATGGTGGGGAGTTTTACTTCCAAAAATGGCGCCTCTATTATACCAAAATGGCGGACCGATAATAATGGTCCAGGCAAGTTGATACTAATTTATCTTTGGATCGAATTAAATTTCACCTTTGTCAATACCAGTCATTAATCAATATATTTATCAAAACTTTATAGGTTGAGAACGAATATGGATCCTTCGGATCTGACAAGAATTATCTTCGACACCTCACGAAACTGGCCAGAAACCACCTTGGAAGTGAAGTTATTTTGTATACAGTCTCTCCTTCTCTCACAGACAAACACACAGAAACAAATCTTACAGTAATTATTGATTATTTGTTATATTTTGGATCTAGGTATACCACAGATGGGGCAGGAGATGCCACGTTAAGCAATGGTGCTATTCCCGGGGACGGTGTTTATGCTGGTATTACTTTTGTGATGTCTTGATGATGTGTATTCTGGTATTATGTTTTTGATATCAATGCATTCTTTTTGTTCTTGTCTTATTTCACAATTGAGTGTACAAAGAGGGAATCTGGTGAAATAGAGGCTAAACTGAGTCCTAGTTGATGCTTGTGCTATTGAATTTGATTCACTCCAACTGATTTTGCATTCTCTGGAAGAAATTTTAGATGGATTTAATTTTGTATATGGTGTCATATACATGTTTATGTGTTCTTTTGTTGCTTCTACTAGCGGTTGATTTTGATACATGGTCAAATTCATCAATTGAATTCGAGATTCAAAAGAAGTATAATTTGCCGGGGAAATCACCTCCTCTCTCCTCGTAAGTAAATAGTTCTCACTGATTTTTGAATTTTTTTTAAAATGAAGTACAATTGAGATTTTGTTTCTCTTTCCTTGGGTAGGGAATTCTATACTGGATGGCTAACGCATTGGGGAGAGAAACTTGCAACTACTGATGCCTCCAGTACATCTGCCGCACTGGACAAGATCTTGTCCAAAAATGGTTCTGCCGTCCTCTATGTACATAACACTTCTTTTTAGTGGGTAAATCTGGTACTTTTGGTTTAATTGGGGTGAATATATAATGCCAATCAATTCTGACTTATATATATTGTTGAATTTACTGACAGATGGCCCATGGTGGCACAAATTTCGGATTTTTTAGTGGAGCAAATACTGATTCAAATGATGAATCTGCTTACAAGCCTGACCTTACATCTTATGATTATGTGAGTATTTATCCGGAGTTTCTTTATTGCTGATTAGACCTTAGACCCAATTAAGATGTTGCTTGCAGAGTTGCAGATAAGATCTTTCAAATCATTGTCTCAATTCAAATCCACTAATCTTTTGGATTATTTACAATGATACATTGATACTTAATCATTGAATTCATGGTTAAAATTAAAAAAAAGAATACTACATTTAAAATTCGGAGATCTGTTTGTACAATTCCATGTCGACATAGAATCTAGCATTTAAATTTGCTTTGTTTGATCTTAAGAAAAAAAATGAAGCTTGATAGATATGGGGCCAAAAATGGTCCATACAGAAATTTTGTTGATCACCCTAAGCTAATTTCGAGGTTCTAGTTTCAAAGTATCTTAAGAATATTGAATCTAGTTTCAAATGTCTTGGTTGCAATTATTTTATTCCAAATGTTTTCTGATATTAATAGTTATGATAACATTGTTGTTGAAAAGGTCTTTTTATTTGGTTTATTTAGGATGCACCAATTAAGGAGTATGGTGATGTGAACAATGCAAAATACAAAGGTATGTGGAAATATAATGTTAATCTTCTCATGTTGGCTGAGAAAAAAAATGTGTTAGTTTAGTTCTAACAATTTTTTTCCTTTATTTAACTAAGTGGCCTCAAAGGAGCACCATTCCATTTCTAGAAACATACTAATGAATATGTACTGAATTCATCTTTTGGTTGAAAAGCAGAATTGAGGAAAGTAATTCGTAAATATGCTGCGGCTCCTCTTCCCTCATTTCCTTCTAACATTTTAAGAGAAGCTTACGGGATTGTAAAATTAAACAAGATTTTTTCTCTATTTGAGGCGCTTCATTTGCTTTCTAATCCAACAAAGACATTCAAAAGCGAAAAACCTTTACCCATGGAATTAGTCGGCCAGGTACATTAGTTATATCATCTAATATTTCCCTACCTTAAAAGATGGCTTATCATACAATATGGTAACTGGTAGCAATATTAATCCTTGGTTGTGAGTTTTGTTATATGTACCAGATGTATGGATTTATGTTATATGTATCGGAGTACACACAAAAGAAAGGCAATAGCGCTCTCTCCATTTCCAAGGTTGACATTTTCATTCAAATTTAGAATTTCTTTCTTCAAGTAAGGTATGAACTATGAAGTTTTATAATTAATTTTGTCATGAATTGTAGATTCATGATAGAGCTCAGGTGTTTGTGTCTTGTTCAGAAGGTGATAAATCAAATCCAAATTTTGTTGGTGTAATCGAGAGATGGAAAAAGAGAAAGCCATTATCTATACCTTACCTAGGTTGTTCATCTAAAATCACCTTGTTTATCTTGGTAAGTATTTCTCCTTTTACAGAAATGGCCATGCAAGGTTACTCTTTTCAATTAGTTTACAGTTTTAATGGGAAAAGGAAAACTGATAGTACCTTGCCCTTTTACTTCTCTAAATTTGCAGGTGGAGAATATGGGTCGTGTTAACTATGGGAGTTATATCTATGATAGGAAGGTAATTTGTTTCAAAATTGGATAATACAGATGTTTTGCGGAAAACATCCATTTGCTATACTCTTTTGCAGAGATACCCTAACTTTTGGTATTTGTCAAAGAGCTAGCTTTTTTTAAATGCAAAAAATATATCAGAAATTAATTTATTAATCTAGAATTCTTGTACAATTCACCCTTTCCATGTTCTTTGTACAAGAACCATTACTTAATTCTGTTTCTTCTCATTAAACAAGTATATACTGCTAGTGTTTTAGATACATGAGAAAAAGGAACAAGTTTGTTGAGATCTTGGATAACTGGAAGAGGCGAAGAGGGGGGGGGGGGGGTTCTAATTAGAGTACGAGTGGTTTTCACCAATCGCAGCTATTTTCTGCAAATGCTGATAAACTATGGTGTTCTATGGTGTTTCTTTTCTCCTTGCAAAGATCCCTGAAGTTTCCAGAAGGATTTAACTTCAAAATTTACTATTTTTTGTTCTCTTTTTCAGGGAATTTTATCTACTGTGCAAATAAACAACCTTACATTACCTAGGTGGAAAATGTATCCTATACAATTGGACCACTTAAGCAAACTCATCAAAAGTGGTCTCACAAAAAAATTTGCATATGCAACAGATGAGAAAATTTTCCTCCTGAGAGATATGAAAAATTACCTTGGCAATTTCAGAAATCGTCATGAAGGTTTTCTATAATTAGATGATAACTTTTCAACTTTATTCTTCAGCTTAAAATTATTATAATGAAAATCTATAATTTTGTCTTACCAGTTGCCAATATGATATTTTACAGACTCTAATTCAAGGAGCCCGGCATTTTATGAAGGGCATTTGAACTTAAATTCAACAAGCATGAGGAAGGATACATTTCTCTCTTTTCGTGGCTGGAATAAAGGGGTTGCATTTGTAAACAACTTCAACATTGGGAGATTCTGGCCGGTAAAATTCTCAATGTGATATTTTTAAAGAACTTTCTCAATCATTTGTTTGTTTTTCCTGGGTTTTCACTTGCATTCACTATTTAGGAGATGATAGTAGTTAACACTATATTGAGATTCTATGATGGACTCCTGGAGAATTTCCTTTTATTATGCAAGAGTGATTGTTTTCCCTTGGCTTAATTTTTCTTGGATAAATTTACTACAAATATTTTGATGAATTTGCAGAAAGTGGGCCCACAATGCACTCTATATGTGCCAGCACCAATACTCAAGCAAGGAGAAAACACTGTGGTATGCCTGTGAATCACCTTCTTTTAAATTTGTTTATTTTTGTGACGTTTATTTGGGATTGAATCTGTCATGTAATTTGGCTTTTGTAGGTCATATTCGAGCTCGACTCCGCAAACTCAGATCTCACAATTGAGTTTGTTTCTGACCCAGATTTTAGTTGCGGTTTGAATAAGTTCCATGAAAAATGATACTGCATTTTTGCACTTCATTCCTATTCAATTTAAAATGAGGGATCAGTATACTGCCTCTTGGTGGCAAAGTATACAACTAACTATTTAATAAATCGGAATTCATTCTTATAAGTCAGCCGATGTAGACTATGGTGCATTGATTTTGATTCTTCCAAGACTTATAATAGTTGCATCAAATGTGATAATTAATTAAATATATATAGGGAGAATCATTGTTTTGGATTTGTGGTATGACTTGTAAATTTTTACATTATAAATTAAGATATTCGGTGACACCAAGAGTCATGGAACCTGTGTGAAAGAATGGTAGATATTGTTTTGTTGTAATGTTGCATAGTTTTGGAGATGCTTTTGTGACAGTACATTTTTCTGATAATTGAATTCATAGTTCATACCTGAGCTCTATCATGATATCAGATCAAGTGATTTGTGATGAGGCATGAGCGTAAAGAAATGAGTTAGGAAGTTGAACTTCGCACAACAAAACAGCGATGCTTATGTGATCTACAAATAATATATATAATATAATAGAGAACAAAGCAATACATCATATATAAGATTGAAAGTCCTCTTATTTGATTTTTTTTTATTTTTGGTATTTAATGTAGTTATGCTGACATTTGCTTTCTAGAATAAACAATGTACATTGGATCTGAACGTCCTGGGTTCGGTGAGATGTCTACTGCCTACAAAAAAAAATAAACAAAGAACAAAATTATCCACACTGCATATATCCTGATAGCAATATTAGTTCAACCAAAACTCCAAAAGTCATGGGGCAATTTCATATATAGCACTGCGAGTAGAACTGGAATGTTCGTAAGCTCACCCGATTCTTTGATAAGTTTAACTCCAAAACTAATCGGAATGACTTCAAATGACAAATCCAACTGTTAAGAACCCATTTACTTCACGAGTGATGCGTTTATACGTCAATTTATATATTTTTGAATTAATTTAATATAAAATCAATAGGTCAAAAAAAGAAAATAAAAAAAGAAGTTAATTTTGTGTTCATTTTTCATCGTTTTTTGACCGGCTTTATACTAAATTAATTCGAAAATTTATAAATTTGACATGTAAACACAACACTCGTGAAAAAGATCGGTTTTAAAGGTTTGGATTCGTCGTTTGAAGTCAATCCGATAGATTTTAAAATTGGTGAGCTTAAGAGCACTCTAGTTGTACTTGTAGCACTGCAATATTCAAAATATCACAGCACAATCAAAGAAATCTTACAAAATAAAATAAAAATTAACATGCCCCCACAAAACATGAAACATATCTTGTAAACCCCTCTTGTCCCTGTTATAAAAATTGCGAACTATGGTTCTGTAACATTTTCTTCTACAGTAACAGTGAAAAACTGAGGGTAACTTGATGCTATAATGACAGTTATGAAGTTTATGCAATATTGTTATGTTTCGGAGGGTTCACATGATATTTTTCTCCTATTACAACAGTAAAAGTGACACCTCTTGTTTTGCAATACATTATTTTATCCTTCTACTTCCATTTTAACATATACTTCTTGTTTTGCAATGCATTTTTTTCTTCTACATCTATTTTAATATAAAGTACATACCACAGGTGGTTCAAAACCTCCAGCATAGTGAAAGTAGGAGCCAACAATCCATGCATGATCAACATCACCAGTGGAAGTCCATATAGATACAGCTTTTGTGAAAAATAGCCGATTCGAGAAACTATTTTATAACCATCATACAAGCTAGAGTCAAGCATCTACAATTAAAATGTAATAAGGGTGGCAACAGACCATTGCCAGGTTGGATTCTGGTCAGGTCAATAGAAAGAAACTGACCCAAACTTGAGATCCTGATGGCCAGAAAATTACCAGGAAACAACCCGCTACCAGATAATCGAAACTTGGAAATGGCCTACCTTATATGACCTGAAACCTGAAATTTTCATCTGGATCACTCAAATTTGACCCAATTTTGGAACCCTGACCCATCAACTCTATTGTTTTAGTTGATTTTAATTCATGTACTTCAATTAGTTTGGCTTAAGGCTCACCTGGGTTAAGGATCTAGTAGGGTTTTGCATTACTCAAATGCAAAAATGTTCCCAAGGTTGGGGTGAGGAAATATTTTCATGTATTTATGACATGTAGAGAATAGTACACATTAATTACCTCATTATTGCAAGACCTGATGGTTTGAGTATTCTTTGCATTTCCTTGAAAACTTCAAGTGGTTTTGTTAAATAGTCTACACTAACCTATAAAAAAGGAGGAAAAAAGGAGTTGATTACCCTTTTGTGTAAAATTACAATAACGAGGGATACAAGACTACAACTGCCGCTTTTCTTAAAAAATAAAATAAGAAAAGGAGACCTAAAAGAAAGTGTTAATTTTGATTGAAGGTGACATCACATGAAGCTACAAAATATTCCTGAACTACAATAACCAAGGCAATCACATATCCTTGTTCAATATTTATTTATAAAAGAGGCAAGCTTTCAAAATGCAATGTTGCTTTCAACATTTTCTGGGCTTGAATAAAATGTTACGCTAAAACCAAATATATAGAAAATTTCAGTAAAAATAGAACATACCACATTGGTAATAACATCGAAAGTGTTGTCTTCAAATGGCAGTTTTGGATTCACATTTAGGTCTTGCACTATATACTTTGTCAAAACCTACAATTATAAAGCAAAAGTAATATACTCCCTTTTATTTTGCTTTTATATAAAATCATGCCTCAAGAAAAAGAGAGCTACAGCAAGAGTACCGGGTTTCTCTTGAGTTCCTCTTCATTCATACCCATTCCTACAACTCTCTCTTGCTTATAACCCGCAGGAAAATGGCTCACCTTCATTGATTACATAGAATGAGAAAATTAGAGGAAAATAAGAGGAGAGAAAAAAAAAGGGTAATTCTAACATACATTGAACTTATTCGTTGGTACTTCCAACTCTTATAGTATATATACTTTGAAATTTTTTATTAAAATTAAAATATTTAAAATTGTAGACGTGCTCTTAACTATTTAGACAGGGTGCATTATCTTTTGAGTCGATTCATCGTCCACCATAAAAAAATTAAACTTTTTGATGGAAGATTAAATGTCTTACAAATCGACCCAAATTTGACGTCCTATCTAACACATCGACAATTTTATTTTTCTATAATTAAATAATAGTTAAATATGCACCATTAAGGGTTGGATGTACCACAAAAGTTGGATGTAGATGAAAATTACCAAAAAGAAATAAGAAAGGTTCTGAGGGTACAAAAGAAAATTAGCATACCCAGCTGCTACACAAATCCAACATGGCAACTCCAGGAGTGTTGCTAGGAGGAAAAACCTTCGAATAGTAGTCAGTAAGAGCTCTTATTGCCGGGTCGTCAATGTGTGTAACAAATCGAGGCTCATTATAAAAGATCAAGTCGGAAGATCTAAAAATAAAAGAAATGGCTAAGGTCACAAAAATATTTCTATGGTTGAGTTCCAAAAACACAAACTACAAATAATGGAATTCAATGTTACATATACATAAGCAAATATCGATGACCCGAAAATTTTGAAGAGTCAAAATACCAGAATCTTATCTGGGGATTTAAAAACCCAAACCCTATCCAGCCCAACAAATTGGAAAAAAAAAAATGAATTGAACCCAAACATGATACTGCCCCAGAATTTTGAGAAACAAAATGGCACAATCCATGGACTTGGAATAAAAAAATACCATAAGTTATATTAGCTGGGCCAAAAATATGATTCGATGATTTGCAAAACCAACCAAAAGGATTCACCAGAATTGATATTTAATCCGATTAAATACTTTCTGAAAGCGCAACTGACCCTAGTTGACCTGAATATGGAAATAACATGAAGCAGAAATGACCCAAAGTAATAGAGGCTCGAGGATTCACAACAGAAAAGTAAGCTAGCTATCCCTATTTTGCCCTTGATAGAATCCAAGATGACTAGCCAGTTTGCCGCCTCTAATTGTATTTTATTATTCTGAAGTAATCGAAAACACAGAGGAAAAGTGCAATAAAATAAATGCAAACCAGGAAAGGTAAGAAGGGAGAGTACTCATCGAAGCGGCTGAAATCTTCATCCTTGAACGGAAATTTCTCGGGCCAGTCCACATTCTTTAGTATCTATGTTATTAAATTGGAATTAGATAGCCTTTACAAGACATGTTTAGTTGTTGAATTAATACATGAACTCTTAGATAGCATTTCAAAACCCTTTTCATACTTGAAAGAACTTCAAAAAGGCAAATGATTGAGTAGAAAGCAGGGTACTTAAGCTTATTAAGCCCCTTGGTAATGTTTTTTGAATAGCATTTCTTTACAACTTGCCAAAACCTGGACTTGACGGCCTGACCTGTGTAAGCTAACACTATGAGATGAAACCACCAGAACCTGCTTTGATGGAGAACAAATGGTCCAAAACAAAATTCAGTCTTAAAATGAAAGGACCTAAACCCAATTGGATTCAACCTGAGTCATACCCGACCGATTTCTTTGCTCCTACTTGGTAAATGTGAACAATTTTATCAGAGTAAACCTCTAAAATTCATGGAGAAAATCTTGAAAATTTCTATTAAGTAAAACCTGTTCAACAGGAGACACATCCTGCCTGGGTCGAGCTGATGCTACAAGAGATCGGCCTACTCCACCACTTCCAGACGCCATTCTCACGAGCTGATCGATGAACGAAGCACCGATTCCGAGAAACACACGGCGATTGGCCACACTCGATCCCGTGTTACACTGAGCTCCCCGTCTGAAGCTTCTAGAAGCGCAGCAAGAGTAAGAGAGAACAACGAGAGAGACTCTTCCAGTGCGGCTCTTAGTTAAAGAACTAAGAAGAGATGGAGATGCAAGGGATGCCATTCCAGTAAGTATATTTTTCTTTCTATATTTTTGTTGTTATAGTAGAGCCTCTTGGTTTAAAATTTGATCGGGTGACATTGTGGGAGGGATTGGAGGTGCTTCGTGGCGTTTCGCGCGCCACAGAGAAAAATTGTAAAAGATAATTTTTTCTTAAATTTGTGGAAGTTAATTTTTTCTTAATTTTTACAATTTGATCGGGTGACATTGTGGAAGTTAATTAATTCACGAGATAGAATATAAAATAACATAAATAAATTGAATATTAGTACTTAATATTAAGATGTTGGTTATTGTCAAATCAAATATTCTAATGAATAATTAACGGGTCGTTTTTAGTTCAAATAAAAAAATACATAATTACTGACTTCAACTAAAATTTTGAGGTCCTAAAGACTTTTTTTGCGATTCTGATTTTTACGCATTTTTATTTTTCGACATCCTTAATAGGCTATGCCTTGGACACAATGGCCTCCGTCACTTTACGAGCTTTCCGAATTGTAGTAAAACACTCAAATTAGAGTTTTCTACAAAAAATAATGGTTGCTTAAAGTTTGGAAAAAAAATGCATCAATATTTCAATTGCTAAAATCACCGATGTTCCTGGTTAACCTCGACAATGATGCATCATTGTTTCGTTACAAAATATGAATATGACGCTGATATTTTATACCTATACCGCTTCTCTCCTAAAATTAATCATTAAAAAAAAAAAAGTTGGTTACAACCCATTTCCAAAAAAAAAAATCTATGCAGATTAACCCATTTAAAAAAAAAAATTATAAGTTCCACACGGATCCTATTTTTTTTTATTAAATCTAGTAGTCAATTTGTTTTTATTAGATTTTGGAAAATCAACAAAATCCTCTACGAAAATTAAGTGGAAACAATCACTTTTATAAATGCCTCGGTGGATAGCAGCCCGACAAACCATTTGTGGGCCTTATAAGGCCTTGATTTTATGAAATTGGCCTGGATGCATCTTTCTTCGCCTTCATTGTATTTCATTAGAACCGAAACAAGAAATATCACAATCGAACAGATAGAAAATGGCTTTCTTTAATAAAATATATATATATATATATATATATATATATATAGAGAGAGAGAGAGAGAGAGAGAGATGGACTATTGTGCTTTGCAAAGTAAAGCCATCGTTTTACTTCGGCTTACTTTTTGGATTTTCAAAGTCCAAAACGTCGATCCGACCGTTCAAGTTGATCTACATATTGAAATGTGCTTGCAGACCAAATTTTACATTTTTTGGAATTTTTTTACTATTTATTAAGCCACTTTGAAAATTGCTGATCACATGGTCCAGAAAAAACAGTGCAACAAAATTCTAGACCATGTAATCAGCAATTTTCAAAGTGGCTTAATAAATAGTAAAAAAATTCCAAAAAATTTAAAATTTGGTCTGCAAGCACATTTCAATATGTAGATCAACTTGAATGGTCGGATCGATGTTTTGGACTTTGAAAATCCAAAAAGTAAACCGAAGTAAAACGATGGCTTTACTTTGCAAAGCACAATAGCTCATCTATATATATATATATATATATATATATATATATATATAGGGATGGGCTATGGTGAGCTATGGAGTAAAACAAGTTTTTACTCCACGCCTCATTATTTCCATTTTGAAAATTCAAACAACCGATCCGAACCGTTCAAGTTGTTCTCCATATTGAAATGTACTTGGAGACCAAATTTTACATTTTTTGGAATTTTTTTACTATTTATTAAGCCACTTTGAAAATCGCTGATCCATTGGTCCAGAATTTTTTACTGTTTTGCTACTGTTCACTCGGATCAGCGATTTTCAAAGTGGCTTAATAAATAGTAAAAAAATTCCAAAAAATGTAAAATTTGGTCTCCAAGCACATTTCAATATGGAGAACAACTTGAACGGTTCGGATCGGTTGTTTGGATTTTCAAGATGAAAATATGACGTGAAGTACAAACTCGTTTTACTCTATAGCTCACCATAGCCCATCCCTATATATATATATATTCTGCAAATGAACTAGGCTCGGTTTATAAGAACACCTTCATCCTTAAATTGTAAAAGATAATTTTTCTATTTCATGAATAACTTTAATAATTCTCTTATATTATTTTAAATCATTTTCATCTGTGTAATTTATTCCAATTAATTTGTAAATTTTATTAATAATTTTAATATATATATATATATTATTTCTACCTTTGAAACTATTTTTTACATCCTGCTATTGACAATTGAGACTTTATATATTTTTTATGAAAAAAAGCTCAAGGCCCGTTTCATTAAGTAATTTGAGAGATATTACATTATCTAATATTGTAATGTTCATCAAAGAGCTAACAATTGATGGATACAAATCTGCTGTGATTCTTTGGAATTACATAATCCTGCTATTCCAAATCTATCTATTCATCTGTTTGAAGATTTGTGCATAAAAAATAAGTGATTTTGAGATTCGTGCATTCCAAAAAATGAAAAGGTGGATTTGGAATCACAAAAAATTCTCAATGCTCGAGGACTTAGATTATGAAGTGTGTGTTATCTAATTATCGAAAGAATATAAATTGTATTATGTAAGTGATATATTTATATAATATATTATCAGAGGCGGATTTAAGAAGATCTAATGAAGTCAATTGATCCCAATTAATTTTCAAATTTTTGTATTTATGTTTAATTTTCTATATAATTTAGCATAGAATATCATGATACAGTAAAATTAATTCTCATTCTCCGCATAAAGTTTGTATATAATTGATCCTTATAGTTCAAAATTTTTTATATGATTGATCATGTTTGACTCCATTGTTCGAATAATATAATAGCCTGTTAACAAGTCACTAGTCACCATATATTCCGCATTTTTCTCACCTAACTTCTGACGCAGATATATTAATTAAGAATAAATAAGTCATCCTTAACAAGAATATTTTCTATGGATCAAACTATTTCTCAAATTTCATTCTAAATGATAGTCAGATTTTTGTTTAAATTTGTCTATATTTTTCTTTTGATAAATTGTTCAAATTTAAATGTTATTTTTTGTGACAAGCTATTCAAAAAAAATATTTCTAAATTTGTGACAATAATTCTCGTTTCTGATTTTTCTTATTTAAAAACCAGAGGATTGCATTAGAGAACAGTCGGAATCATTTCCGAGGTAACAATTTTTCTTTTATTTCACATTCTAAATCATTTTATTTGTAATCACCACACAGCCTTGCGCATATATTACCGAGATCATTCATTCCTTGTGACCCGGCGCGAGTCCAAACCAATCACAGAATCCAAGCCGTTTATTTCTCGCAGTCTTTCATCGCAACCGTCGTTTCTCCGATTACAATATCTTACGGCTGCTCGCTTCATTCGTCGCTAAATTTTACAAAGAAAAAGAAAAAGACAGAAGACCAGCTTCAGAAATCAGCAAATCGCAGGCTCAAAACAGTACTTTCCACACAAACCACTCCTAGCTCTCGTCGGATTTTTTGTAACGATATACGTGTAGCTTTGCACTAGGAACCACGGCAGCTAGAAACGCACGCGCCGTCCCCTCATGCGATACCAAACCGTTCTCTCTCTCCACCAGCGCAGCAGCTACGATATCAGACACAGAAGATCCGACCACCTTTGCTATCATCGCAGCCTGGATCGGGCCCAGACTTGGGTTATACGCCGCACTCTCAAAATAAGACCCGGCATACACCCCACCCTCCGAATCAGCCACAGCAAATCCCGAAGGGCATCCACTATACGGAGCGTGCGATCCTCTCGCTGCCCGCTCGGCTTCCTCCCTTAGCTTCTTCTCCAGTTGAGAATCCTCCACCTCTCCATTGCAGGAACCAACTGAACCCTCCAGTACCTTCTCAAACTCCCCCAGATCATTGTTGCGCGAGTCGAGCAAGAGAGGCACATCCTTATGTAGCAAATCGGGGGGTCCAAAGGGACGCGGGAGGAGTACGGACAGAGGTCTATACACCGCGTCCGGTCCATCGGAGGTGACAAGAACGCGGATGTCAGAAGAATCACGCACCTCTTGGAGAAACTGTCTACAATGGCCACAAGGCATATGCGATACGGCAATGGACCGGATCCAGGTCTCTCCATGAGCCGCAGCGTTACAGAGGAGGAACTGCTCTGCATGAACCGAGTGGTGTAGGGGAAGGCCAGGGTACTCGAGATTCACGCCGATGTAGATCCTACCGCTCGATCCCAATCCAGCGGCCCCAACTGGGAACCGCGAGATCGGAATTTGAGCGTGACGCATGGCTGCGGGGACGAGAGATGGGAGTAGGTCCTCAACCATCCGATAACCCAGGCTTCGAGCGAGGCGCTCTGATTCGGCCACATCGATCACGAAGCCTGGGAGCGAAATCTCGGCCGTTGATTCGGGTATCTTCACCTCTCCCATTTGTTTAGGTTTTTTGTATCTTATCTTGGAAAGGTTTTTTGTCCCGGAATGAAAAGATGCGATGTCTGTTTGTATTTCCTCGATGCGTGGAGAGAGAGAGATAGAGAGAGAGAGAGAGAGAGAAGGGGGCTCGCTTGAGTAGGGGAAGACAAGTGGTATTTAAAGGTTGCGAGAGAAAAGATTACGAATTTAATTACTACTGTAATAATAATGACAGACACGATCGATTAGATAAATTAAATTTTTATGTGGCTCACGTGTTGATAGGCTGCTAATTAAACATCTCTATTCTCTAACAATAATAGAAGCCTTGCACTTGCATGAGGTACTATTTTCATCGACTTAATTTTTTTGCTTTGATTTAAATAAATGATTTCTACAATTTCTTACTTTCTTGAGGGGGGAAAATTGAAATGAATATTTTTGAGAATTTAAACAGATTTAAGGTTGTGTCTTTCTTTTTCTAAATCTGATCAGATTATCTTTTATATATTAATTAGGGACGTGATTAATAAACTAATTCATGAACCTATTAATTTGATTATCTCATTTCCTTTCTAACTTTATTTCAGATATTATTCATTTTTCTCTAGAAAATTTAATTATTGATTTTATTCAATGGTAGCTAATTGTCAGTTTTCAGAGTTTTGATGTGTACAACTTAATTTTAGCGTACTAATGATTCCTATAAATACTTTGTTACAAATATGAATTGCAACAAGAGAGGGATCGGATTACACCATTTTTTGGTGACATCGAATGACATTGTGCATTTTCAAAGTCCAAACAGTCGATCCAAACCATTTAATATGATGGATATATTAAAATGTGCTTGCAGATCAAATTTTACATTGAATTTTTTTACTATTTATTAAGATGGGTACAAAAATTCAATGGTCTGAAAACAACGATTTTGTAAAGTACTTAATATGAGATCAACAAATATAATCAACTTTAATATTAATATTCAATGGTCTGAAAACAACAAATATAATAAACTTTAATATTAAATTATTATTAATTGACTGCGTAAAACGGTTGCCTCATTTTATACAAATTTTAATGTTGCAAATAGGGGCGATTGACAACATATATATGAGATCAATTGGCTCCCATTAATTTTCATTTTTTTGTTTTGTTTTTATATATAATTTTTTATACATTTTAGAGTAAAATACTATGGATATTATAAATTAACCTTCATTCGCAATATGAAAATTTTATATGACTTTGCCACTGATTGTCAACATAAATAGTTGTCATCAATATTGGTATAGATAGCTTTGTCAAGAAATTAACATTTATGGAAATTACTACGTAGTTCCTGCGTAGTTGTTAAGGTAGATATTAATAACTAAGTTTGAATTAGTATAAGTAAAACAATGCCCAACGACAAATAGCTTTTAACCTAATTTTTGCACTTTGAAAATTTTATGTATATATCCTTCAAAAAATTTCAAAATTACATATTTTTCCATCTAAAATTCATAAGATCTATTTACAATTCTATATTTAAAAAAATTACCCAATTTATTACTTTTTTCTATTGGAACTCATTTTAAATTTATAAAGTTCACATTTTAGAAGGGAAATTAATAAGAAAAATACTAAGTCTTCTAATTGGCCTTTTTTTTATAGGATAAATTATTCATTTATCTACTAATGACATATACATAGTGGAATTTAATCATACACTTATGTGTGCGTCACATATAAAAAAAATGAACCATTTACTCTCATAACCAACCAATTAGAAGACTGAACATTTTGTTTGAATAATCTACATATATTATTTTAATAAAGGATAAAATTGGAACTTTATAATTTAAAAATGAGTTTAACAGAAAAGATAATAAATTGAGTAAATTTGTGAGTCTTTAAAATTTAAATGTAAATATAATATTATGAATTTTAGAGGGAGAAATATGTAATTTGGAGGTTTTTAAAGGGTTATACCTGAATTCCCCCTTTTATTTAAATATTTTTTAATAGTAATTATTAATAAAAAAAAATAACAGAGTATAAAAGGCTACGGTGACAGCTATAAATAGTTTAAAGCTAACAATATTTAAAATGCTTTTAAGGGACGTAGGAAGAAAAGAAAGGGACCTCTCCATTTTTACCGGAACTGGAGACTTGATCTGCCGTTGGCTTCAACTAATTGAGAATCGAGATTGAGAAGATTTTTTAGATAGTTACAAATCACTGTTTTTAAGATTTTGAACCATTCAAAAATAGTAATTTTGTACTTATCTAAACACTTATTAAAAAAATTCTAAAAAAAATATAAAATTTGGTCTCCAAGCACATATTAATATGTAGATCAATGACGGTTCGGATCTACTGTTTGAATTTTGAAAACAAAGATAAGAATGCTTGACATGATTGAGACACAAAACTAATGAGTCATTTTAATCCTACTCTAAAAATAATCAGTAAACTTTTGGATTAACACATGGATAATTGGTGTATTATTCATAAATTCCGCCAATAATTCATGACTTTTTCATAATATTCGTAAAAACGTTTTCTTCATCTATTTGTTCAAAATAATGTCGAACTATGCTAATTAGTAATGCACTTTGATTTTTTTTTTTTCATTATTATAATTGACCTATATTTGAGAAAACTTAAAAACATTTTTCAAAGTTGAAGAACCGAATTAGTACTAATTAAAGTTCAAGAACCAATTTAATTTTGTTATCAAAGTTCAAATGTGAATATGTGTGAATATGACCAACATAAGTTTAAAAAATGTTCATAATATATATATATATATATATAGTGAGTGACTACTCTACTTACATAAGCATATGAGGGCATATGCTTATAAGACGTTTTTACGTTTTCAAAGTCCAAATAGTCGATCTGAAGTGCTCAATATGTTCTCCATATTAGAATGTGCTTGGAGACCAAATTTTACATTTTTTGGAATTTTTTTACTATTTTTTTAGAATTTTTCAAAACAGTGTTTTAAATTATTTGGACTTTGAAAACGTAAAAACGACTTATAAGCATATACCCTCGTATGCTTATGTAAGTAGAGTAGCCAACCCCCCTCTCTCTCTCTCTATATATATATATATATATATAGCTGTTAAATGAATTTTAGTCAAACGAGTGACCGTTGTTGTGATAGCAACATATATATAGAATTTGATCACAACAACATGTATATAGAATTTGAATAGAAAAAAAGATGATACAAAACAAAAATGGATTTACTCTAATTTTTTTTATAATAAAATCTTTGAAAAATTTCCAGATAAGCGAGATATCTTTTAAAATTATCTGGAGAATGTTTATATTTAGTCCTATGATTTGTAATACTCACGGCTTAAAGGTATATAATAGGTCAATGTGATATTATCAAATCTATTAAAATTATGAGAATTGATTTTGCATTTAAAATATATACATAATATTGATAATTTTAATTTAGTGCAAGCTATTGGAGATAAATTGAATTTTTTTTCTCTCGTCTCTCATGCTTATAATTATCTTTGTAATTGCTTAATGACAAAATGACAAAAACTTGATGCAATAGAATAGTTAGAATATCAATTCCAAGTCAATTACAAGCCAAATCTCGTCTCTCATGTTTCAAAATGACAAATTGTATATATAAAATGACTTACAAGTCAATTAGAGAAGTGTCTACGCTACCACAGGTACTTTATATATGGCATCTGGTACCAAAACTTGATGCGTAAACGTATAGAAGTATAAAACTTTGACATTAAATGTGTAGACTTGAGATTTTAATGCAGAATCAAATAAAGTCTTGGCAATTGGAGTACTAACAGATATGCTTGCTGTTACTAATTTAAATTCAAGCAACATTAATTATATTAATGCTCCGTGACTCCATTATCTTATCCACAAACCAATTCGATAAAAAAAAAAACATAATATATTAGAAGCTTAATATTCTGAATTTATTCATCTCTTTCTTTTATATACCTATTTTAATAATATAGTAGATGTAATTAAGATAAATACTACAAAGTGGCCGATATTATTATTATTATTATTATTATTATTATTATCTGTTGCATTAAAAAAATCTGACATCATATCCGAAACATTTTCATCCGTAATGCAACGTTGTCATTGTCAGCGTTTCGTAATTGAGATGAAACACTAGCAATGACAGCGTTTTACAGGGCCTACGGGCTGTGTAAGAACCCTAAAAAAAAGTGTTTTTTTTTTTTTGGAGAACCTTCACAGAAGCTGTGAAATAAGTGAGGAGGAATCGAACTCTCGACTTTTGAATAATCAACAATCCTAGGACTTTCTTTTCTCCGAAAAAAAAATACTAGTGTTTCAGAGGGCCTGAATATTCTCAGCATTTCACTCTGCTTTGAAACACTGACCATAACATCAATTGTATATTAAACATGATTTTTTTTTTAAAAAAAAATTTGATGTCACAGATTTATTACTTTTTGAAATACTACATATTAAAAAAATGGGAAGAAGTGGAGCCATAACATTTTACTATGAATCAGTAAAAGCAGAATTTGTATCCAGTAGGGTACCGCATAAGGGAATCTGGTAGAATGATTCCCTAATTAGTGAATCCAGCCCGTTCTTTTTAACTTTGCACGAATCTCAAAGCACAAATAATATTGTCCCTTTCCGAATTCTGAATAGGCACTGGCTGAGAATAAATCTGGACCGTAAAATAATTTACTAATTTACTGTTCCGTAGGGTACCCGGGAGGATACGGCTCCGTAAAAGCATGGGTATTAGATCTGACTGATGGTATCTACCTTGTACTGGTTGAACTCTATTGGCTGTATACTAAATTCAGAGGAAGAATCATAGAAAGGTGCATCTACTTCTACTTCTAGTGATATACTCCAATTATTTTTTTCACGCTTTGAGAGTTGGTTGTTTGTTGGAAATTGGTTCATCCAATCCAACCTCGTTGTTCCGTACAAGACAAAAATATTGATTAGTTTGATAGAAAGGAGAATATTTTGAATTTTTTTTATAAACTATAATTAATTTTTTCTTTTTTGAAACCAACATTATTATTTTTTTTTACAAAAATTATAAGAAGCGAAATATCATTTCGGTCCGTTATTTTTTTATTTTGGACTGAAATGACATTTCGGTTTGGTTTCCTTTTTGGATTTTCTGTGGTACTGGTTTTACAAGTTTTCATATGAGCCGCCACAGAAAATTCAAAAGCGGGACCGGACTGAAATGTCATTTCGGTCCGGAATAAAAAAAAATAACGAACTGAAATGACATTTCGATTCTTATGGTTTTTGTAAAAAAAAAAAATAATCATGTTGGTTTCGTAAAAATATGTTTTTTAATTATGGTTTATAAAAAAAAATTCGAATATTTTATTCATAACAGAGAGAAAAGAAATAATAATCATAGAAAGATTGAAATAATATTTTAAGTTGAAAAAAAAAAAAACTGTTTTTGGTACCAATTGGCCAAAGGCGCTAAAGAATAAAGATTCCAGGGAAGCAAGAATTTCCATGAAGCATCCTTACCCAATTTGCCAACCGTATATTATATTACTTTAACAGTTGTACAGCTCCTCACCAACTCAAGAGCCATCTTTCTCTACCTCCAATTGTTGATTTTGTTCGCCAGTTCAGTGACAACTTGACAAGTTGTAGTTGGTTTCAGCAAAAACAAAAAGAAAAACAAAACAAAAATAGACATTACTAATAACCAATAATTGGTGCATGATTTTTTATTTATATAAATTAAATCAAAATACTATAATGTATTAGAATGATTGCATTCATATTTTGATTTCACACAAGTAACCATTATTTTTTTTGTTCATATATACCACCTACAATTTGTGTTTGGCAAATACCCCCACGGGTCAGACCCGGGACCCGTGCCCGCCCTGCCCGTGCCCGTGCACGGGTTTTGCACGGGTACACGGGTTCAACGGGTACGGGTTGAGAAGGGACGGGTACGGATTTTTTTAAAATTTACCCGTGATACCCGTCCCGTTTCAAACCCGTACCCGGCCGTACCGACCCGTGGACCCGTATTACCCGTACCCGTACCTGAATACCCGTACCCGCCTACCCGTAGACCCGTGCCCGCCTACCCGTACCCGAACCCGAACCCCTGTACCTTTTTTTTTTTTTTTTTTTTGAAATTCAAATTTTTTTTCCCCCTAACCCCAGCCAGCCCCCTCCCCCCTAGATTTATTTTTGAAATTCGAATTTAAGTAATTAGATTTATTTGTGAATAGGTTAGATTTTATTTTTCAAATTCGGATTTATTTTTAATAGGTTAAATAAGTATGTTATATTTATTTTTTGAATATGTTAAGTAATTAGATTTATTTGTGAATAGGTTAGATTTTATTTTTCAAATTCGGATTTATTTTTAATAGGTTAAATAAGCATGTTAGATTTATTTTTTGAATATGCCAAGTAATTAGATTTATTTTTTAATAGGTTAGATTTTATTTTTCAAATTCGAATTTATTTTTAATAGGTTAAATAAGTATGTTATATTTAGTTTTTGAATATGCCAAGTAATTAGATTTATTTGTGAATAGGTTAGATTTTATTTTTCAAATTCGGATTTATTTTTAATAGGTTAAATAAGCATGTTAGATTTATTTTTTGAATATGCCAAGTAATTAGATTTATTTTTGAATAGGTTAGATTTTATTTTTCAAATTCGGATTTATTTCTAATAGGTTAAATAAGTATGTTAGATTTAGTTTTTGAATATGCCAAGTAATTAGATTTATTTGTGAATAGGTTAGATTTTATTTTTCAAATTTGGATTTATTTCTAATAGGTTAAATAAGTTTGTTAGATTTAGTTTTTGAATATGTTAAGTAATTAGATTTATTTGTGAATAGGTTAGATTTTATTTTTCAAATTCGGATTTATTTCTAATAGGTTAAATAAGTATGTTAGATTTAGTTTTTGAATATGTTAAGTAATTAGATTTATTTGTGAATAGGTTAGATTTTATTTTTCAAATACGGATTTATTTTTAATAGGTTAAATAAGCATGTTAGATTAATTTTTTGAATATGCCAAGTAATTAGATTTATTTTTGAATAGGTTAGATTTTATTTTTCAAATTCGGATTTATTTCTAATAGGTTAAATAAGTATGTTAGATTTAGTTTTTGAATATGTTAAGTAATTAGATTTATTTGTGAATAGGTTAGATTTTATTTTTCAAATTCGGATTTATTTTTAATAGGTTAAATAAGCATGTTAGATTTATTTTTTGAATATGCCAAGTAATTAGATTTATTTTTGAATAGGTTAGATTTTTTTTTTCAAATTCGGATTTATTTTTAATAGGTTAAATAAGTATGTTATATTTAGTTTTTGAATATGCCAAGTAATTAGATTTATTTGTGAATAGGTTAGATTTTATTTTTCAAATTCGGATTTATTTCTAATAGGTTAAATAAGTATGTTAGATTTAGTTTTTGAATATGTTAAGTAATTTGCATTTATTTTTTAATCTATTGTTTTCAAATAATTCATTATTATTTTTAAAGTAACTGATTTAAGAAATTTTTTATTTATATTTTATTGTTTTAAAGTAATTGATTTAAAATATTTTAAAGTAATTGATTTAAGAAATTTTTAATTTATATTTTATTGTTCAAAATTTAAAGTAATTGATTTAAGCAATATTGTTTTAAAATAATTCGTAACTTTGATTTTGATTTTAGTATCACAAAAATTATTGAGTTCAAATATGCAATCATGTTAAATGAATTTTGATTTGTATTTTATTGGTTTAAAAAGAAAACAAAAACAAAAACAGAAAAAAAAAAACAGCAGCGGCCAGCAGCAGCCTAAAAAACAGAAAAAAAAATAGCAGACTAAAAAAAAAAAAAAAAAAAAAAAAACCCGCCCGGACCAGACTCGTTCTACCCGGACCTAAACCCGCTTACCCGTGACCCGTGTTGCCCGTGACCCGTGTTACTCGTGTTACCCGTGACCCGTGTTGCCCGGGGGGTTTGAGAGGGGCAGGGTAGAGTTTTTCAAAAAAATACCCGTGCTAACCCGTCCCGTGTTGCCCGTGACCCGCGTTGCCCGTGACCCGTGTTGCCCGTGACCCGTCCCGGATTTTGCCCGTGCCCGCCCGCCCTTACCCGTTTGCCAAACACTACCTACAAAGCATTATTTCTGTAATATTTATTGGTTTTAATTTTTAACAGAGCATGTTTTCTTTAAACTAGCTAGCTCTTTTTCTTGAGAAAAATTGAGAATGGAACCTTGATTTTTAAGGTAAAAATTTCGTATATAACCACCTAATTTTTTTATATGATAAAGATATGGACAAAATTATCTTTAAATATTTATAAATAACTTTATTCAAATTTTGAACATGCAATATTTTTAGCAAAATACATTGTCTTTAATAACAACAATATCAAATTGATTTTTTTAATAAACTAATTAGTTTTTTGAGATACAAAAAATAAAGGACTGGTTTTCCAACTTTCATTTAAATGTTTAATTCACGACATTCCACATGAAAAGTGTTGTTCTTTATCACTAAAATAAAGACTGGTTTTAAAATTAATTAGTTATAGTATTCTAATTTCATTTCCTTAAATATAAAATTGATTGTTTTGGCCAGGATAGAAACATAGATGGATTGATTTGCAATTCAGTTTTGAAAAATTGATTGGCTTAGCGTGATTTGTAATAGATAAGACGCTATGCATAATTAGAAGAGTCCTTAGTCGTTTTCTTTGTCATGTATAGAAAATGACAACAAATTTTGTGCTTGGATCGAAATTGCAACAAGTTATTGGGTTTTTATGGAAATACAGGCAGGACGCACCAACCAAGTGCATGCGTTTATGTTCCTTTGTCATGATGTTGTTGTAAAGGTGATTGTGAACAAATGGTTTTTGTTTGTTTGTTATTATTTTGAGGATGAATTTATCATGCGTCCTTTAAATTTCATAATGAAAAATTATATATACTTTTATTTATGAAAAAAGTTACTCAAATTTAAGGAGGAATTTTATGTATATTTCTCAAAAAACATTGAAATTACCTATTTTCATATCTAAAATTCATAATATCATATTTAACTTCCTAATTTTACAAATTCACAAATTTACCCAATTTTATTGACTTTTCTATTAAAATTCATTTTTTATTTATAAAGTACTCATTTTATTATTTATTAGAAAAAAATGTATAATGTTTCAGAAAAATGTCTTTCAAAATTGGCCAGTTCTCGAGAATAAATGTATAATTTCTCTACTTTTGATGCGTACACACCGACATTTAGGTACATACCAGGGGCAAAAAAATATCGAATCGGGTTGAAATAGCTAATCGGGTTTTAACCATTCACTAATTGGGTACTCGATAAAAAATAATATTTTAACTTATACTTTTCAACGCTCTGACTTGTAATTTCTGATGCTCTAGCTTATAATTCTAATTACCAATCATAATTCAATAACTTTATTTTAATTTTTACCCTAAATTTAATCCAAATTACAAATCAAACATTCAGAGGGGGACAAAATTTTTTTCAAAGAAAGACAAAGTCAGTCGGGTTCGATAGATCTCCACTAAAACTCAAAATCCAGGAGAAGGAGCAGGTGCCCCCTCAGTACAATATGGGTCTGCTCCTGTACATGTGTAAGTGTTAGAAGTAGATGAATGACCTATTTGCTTTCGAAAACTGACCAATTATGAGATTGCTTTCAAAAACTACCACGAGTTACAGGGTTTATGTTCCTTTGTCTTCATTTCTTTTTAATTTTTAAATTTGATTATCAACCAATGCTCTTTTTTCATTTTTTTTTCAGGATACATGTATCACGTGTCCTTTAAATTTCATAATGAAAAATTATATTTACTTTGATTTATGAAAAAATGACGTAATTAAAATTTAAGGGGGAATTTTATGCATACTTCTCAAAAATCTTGAATACGTGTTCCCTGTTTGAAATTCATAATATCATATTTACTCTCCTAAATTTTAAAAACTCACAAATTTATCAAATTTATTGACTTTTCTATTAAAATTCATTTTTAATTTATAAATATTTTACCCTTTATTAAAAAATTTAAAATATGCAGAATATTTTTGAAAAAATGATAGTCTTCTAATTAGTCAGTTTTTGAGAATAAATGAGTTATTTTTCTACTTTTGACGCATACATAGTAACATTAAGGTACGTACATGCTTGTGTAAGTGTTAGAAGTAGATAAATGACCCATTTGTTTTCTGAAACCAACCAATTATTAAACTGATATTTTTCTAAAACACACTACATATTTTTTTAATAATGATAAAATTGGTACTTTATAATTTTAAAAATGAGTTTTAATATAAAAAACAATAAAATAAGTAAACTTGTGAGTTTTTGAAAAATAGAATGATAAATATCATATTATAAATTTTAGAAGGAGAAATATGTAATTTTGAATTCCCCCTAAATTTAATGAGACACACTGTTAACTGTTCCATCCATTTAAATATCTAACTGGAGAAATCCCTCTCTTCCAAGGCGTCAACTTGTAATACAATTTTTTGGCCACTAATTTGAAGAGAACAGCGTTGTTGAACGACATATAATAATTAAATTTTTAATCATGTTGCAATATAAATACTACCAAACAAATAATAAATAGGGAAAAAAGATTCCAAATTAAATAAAAAGAAAAGATAATATAAAAATCAGCATTTATCTGTCGAAGTATCAACCACTAATAAATAAATGGAGGGCCTAGCTTTCCTCCATCATTCATTCCCCATTTTTCTCCCAACTGAAAATAAGTAGGGGACCACAATATTACAGTTAATAACTGCTGGAATTAGTAGGGGACCACAATTGCCTTCACAGCACTATCGACGGACATATTGCGCAAAAGTATTCACACTTGACCCATGTAGTATTCATCCATGTAAATAAAAATATTCATCTTTGAGAAATAATTATATAAGGAAACATTACCACCCATCTTTTACACGTTTTTAGAAGTGGTTTTTTTTTCCTACATTCACTTTAACTAATATTTCTGTCGATTTGTGCGGAATTTTTAAATCTAAAATCACGAAAGTCTTCTACACAATTTTCTCTTTCAAATGAGATCCATGATGACATACTTTCGAGGTGTCCGTTACGCAAATATTCACACCTCGTACGCAAGTATTCATCTCTCATTGAACAAGTATTCATCCTCATCGTGTAAGTGTAAAGAGTACATGAAGGTATGGTGGGACCGCACAACCGCGACTTCAGATAAGTAGGGGATCACAGTAATATGCGGAGATAAGTTGTGGAATTAGTAGGGGGCAATTTGCGAAAAAGTATTCACACTTAACACGAGTTGTATTCATCCATATAAATAAAAGTACTCATCTTTGAGAAATAATTATATATGGAAATATTACGACATTAAGAGCATTAATTACGCGGAGATAGTAGGGTACCACAACTGCCGTCCGCTAAAAACAAAAGAAGTATTCACAACCGCCATCACTAACTACCGTGGGGATCGCATAACCGTCACCGCAAGTGGAAATAACATCAAGTATTCATCTATAATACATGAAGTATTCACATGTAATACATCAAGTATTCACCCTGATATATCAAGTATTTTTAAAAAAAACTGGACATATCACACCCATCTTTTACACGTTTTTAGAGGTGGTTTTTTTTTTCTCCGTTCAATCTAACTAATATTTCTGACGATCTGTGAGGAATTTTGCAAATCTAAAACCACGAACGTCTTCTACATAATTTTCTCTTTAAAATGAGATCCATGATGACATACTTTCGAGTTATCCGTTGCACAAGTATTCACCCTCGTCATGCAAGTATTCATCCTCGTCGTGTGAGGCGGAGGCGGAGGCAGAGGCGGAGAAGGAGAGGGGACGTGGGAGGCGGAGGCAGAGAGGGAGAGGCGTAGGTGGGAGAGGCAGGCGGAGGCGGAGGCGGAGGTGGAAGAAGGAGAGGGAGGGAGAGAGGAAAGAAATAGAAGGAGAAAATCTACTAATTAATTTGTAGGGACCACTAGTTAGTTAGAATTGATTATTATAGTTAGAAAATGAAGTTAGTTAGTTGGGGGAAAAATGGGAGAATGAATCAAGGGGTAACATATAATTACCCTAAATAAATATTATTACTTTATTCAAGTATATACATCTGAGAATAAAATTTAATAAACAAACGTGAACTCTGAATTTATAAATATCAATTTAGTACTAATAATTAAATGCCAATTAACTTGTATAAAATGTGAACTGAATATAAATTTTAGATTTTACAAAGTGAAATTCCTGGGTCGCCTAGTAAAAAAGCAATTCATGTGAATGATAACGATTACAATGTTGATATTTTATGTGACAATAACAATATAGCAACAAAATAAAACTAATTACTTTTATATATAATTTGAGGAGACTAGCGTATTTCTTATTTTATTATTTGCATGCCTCCGAGAAAAATAAATAACAAATTATTTGTAGCCTCCAATATCCAACCTTCTAAACAAATTCCATCCTATTTCGTCAATAAAAATAAATAAATAAGCAAGCACGTAATTAAGCGTGCATTGAACAGTAATCAATGGTGTATTTTAAGAAGTTCAAAAAACACGTATTGTTGCAAAATTGAAGATGAAAGACAACTACTAAAACATGATCAATGCTACGATGTGCACCCTCCAACCGAGGGAGCACCCTTCCCACCTCCATCCAATTAGGCGAGGAAAGGTCAAGCTTAACGACCTAAAACAAACGCTACGTGGGAGGCAACCCACGGTTCTTTTACTTTTTATGCACTTTTTAGTTTTTCTAGAGTCATGGGAAACTTACTAAAACCAGAACTGACATGTTTGATTGAAATTGTGACTAAGGAAGAAACCAAGGATAAGAAAAATCATTTTTCTGTTATGTATAACTCATACGGTATCATTTCATACCGTATGCGGGTATACTTAACCTTGTACATCATCCAACCAGACCAAACCCTTATATGAAAAATGTAGAAAAAGTTTATGTTGAAGCCGCATGCGGCATACCGTACCCGCATGAGGCATAGGTAGAATTATATTGGAACTAAAACTTAGAAAATTTTGGCTAAGTTTTCATGCCGCGTTTGACGTCGCACGTGACGCGCCAGAAGCCGCAGGATGGCTATTTTTGGGTGATTTCCTATTTTCGAATAGATAAAAAGTTATTTTTGAACTGTTTGAAAATAGAGAGGAGATCATGGGTTACCCCCCACTCCTGCCACTACTTTCCTTATTTGTCGCTCCTCTATAAGAAGAGCGTCCCAACCTTTCTTCCATTCTCACAAACTTTTCTAATATTTCGAGTTATTTCTTCTTCCTTAGCAACTTTCATTTTTCAGCCAAGAAATTTCTGTTGTCCCTGACGACACCTAGAGGGGAGGGGGTTGAATAGGTAGTCTTAAAGACTTGTAGACATTTTTCGGTTTAACCCTCTAAATTAACAAGTCAATCAATCAACAAGCAAGCGTGTGCAAATAAAATAAATATAGTAGAGTTAGAGAAATTCAACACACGGGATGATAATGGAGTTCGACGTAAAATGCCTACATCTCCGGGGTAGAGCAACCTCGTCGGTGCCCCTGTCCTATTACCCAAACAGAAATGATACAACTCATGACACGTGAGCCCAACGAAATGGGAAGCCACAGCCTTAACTCATGTACAAAGTTGACCTTAGAAGCTCGAGGTGGAGAGTCCTACACAGAGGATCGTCACACAACTATATTTATATGTAAGCGAAAACGTTCAAGTCGGAGCCCTTAATGCCCTACAAGCGGGGAAGTCATTCGACTATGACAATGGAGCACTAAAGTAGATATCCTCACTATCGGAACAAGAACCAACACTCTAACTAAATCTAGAGAAGATGTGTTAAGTGGATTTGAGATTATCAATGGAGTTTTGAAGTTTTAGCTCTCTCAAAGAAGGAAGCTCTCAAGAACACATAATTAGTGTTATTTGAAATTTAGGGCCGGCTTGCTTGAGACTGGAGTGAGAGTATTTACTCTATTTATAAAGGGAGCTCCAGATCTAGGTATTTGAACTGATCTGTTCAGACGGTAAAACTTCCGTTCGAACGGATAGTTCAAATGTGTTGCAGTTAGGTTTTTTTGCCTTTTTGAACTTTACGCTTTCCGTTTAGTATATTTAGGTCTGTACAGAATAGATAGTGTATTTTTCCCAATTTTGTGTTACTCAAGTAGCGTACAGTACGGATAGTATCCGTTCAGAACGGAACATGTTATATTGGAAAGTCTCTGACTTGATAATGAACTTTGCATTTCGAACAGTTTGTCAAACATAATAATTCTTTCGTACTGTAATGCTCATATTTGTATCTATTCGGTACCATTCAATACATTCCGTACTGAACGGTTTACTTTCGTACGAAACAGATAGTTCCTGAAATCAACAATCTCAAATTTACTTTACTTATCTATTTGATATTACAATCTATAGTCTTGATCTTCATAAAGACTTGTTGATTTCATTGGTTCTTCAAACTTTAATCTTGAAATTATAATATTCTTGAACCTGCAAACTCACTCATACAATGAAATCGTTAAATACAATCATTGTATGTTTCGCAAATTAGTCAAACAAAGTAATTAGAAGATTGAATAGAATAACAATCTCCCTCTTTTGACGATTTGCAAAACATACAAAGCAAGTACGTGCATAAACCGATTTGTTCCCAATTTAGTTTGCCAACAAATATTTTTGCATCTCTTGCTATTTCTCCCCCTTTTGGAAATCGACGAAAGGGTGAAAAACTAACAAGTAGGAAGTGGTCCCCCTCAAATTGTGCACTCCCTTAATTTACAATTACGAAGTGCTCCCCCTCAATTTATGCACTCCCCTCAAGTTAGTACATTTTTGCAATTTAAGCACATATACTCTAAAAACAATTGAGGGTTGTAATTGTATCTTTACATCTAAACAAGGTAAGATCCAATAAGCAAGTTAACGGTATAGTAGATGTAAGAAATGGCAATTGGGCATGCATGCAACTTTACAGCATATTTTTGACCAAAATAATGTGTAATAAAACTTGTAGATGCATGTAAATTTCACAAATATAAATTTCTAAATTAATAGAGTTTTGCAATTGAAAAATCATTGTGAAATTTGGTTGTATGTGAGTTTGATGCAATAATAGTAATTTCAAAACTAATGACAATTCAAGAGATTCGATAATCTTGATCTAAACAATTCTAGCAATTCAAGCATTTCAAGCAATTTCCAATAAAAAGAATTATCGAAATCATGTCATATAGCTTGTGCATGCATGTTGATTGATCTCGCAATTTCACATCACATAACAATTCAATTTGATCAATCAACCACTACCATGCAATCCAACATCCAATCAATTTGTGATTCAATCAATATGCACACATGGCATGTAATTTTGCAATTTAAAATATAATATCATAAATCAAGCACAATTCAAGCATGACATAATTTCTAAAGATCAAAGGACCAATATAACATGCAAATCAAGCATGCCACACAATTCATATGCCATGCACATTATCACAAGCAATACAAGTAATTTATCACATTATGCATATACAACAATGTAATTATCATATGTGCAAATCATATCATCCATGCATACATCACATATATGCATGCAAACCATATACTCATAATAGATAGGATTAATAAATCAAACACACATATATAAATAGAACTACCAAAGCATAAATAAGTTTATGTTCCAACATTCATTACTAAAATCACAACCAACCAACTATCATATGTTCCAACACATATATCACAAAACAACAAGTTCATGCATATCGCAAATATTAATATAACATAATATATGGCTAGGAGTTTTCAATGATATGGTTAGCAAAATTTGGAGTCGTGAGAAGGAATTAGATGAACATTTGAGATATTCTAATGCTTGTTAGAATTTTCCCCCTTCTCGAGCACAATCCCTCCACTTCCAGTTGTCATGCCACAATGTTTGTAAGGTGGGCACTTCCTCTTGAAAAACCTTGGATCCTTTCTCTTATAGTGTCCGACACATTTCAAAAGAGCAACTTGCACGCTTCCAAACATTGTAAGGACGCACAATAAAGGTAACCAAGGGGCCATGCCATTTATCTTTACAAAAGTTGTTGATTTGTGACGAGGTAAAGGCGTTCTATCTTCCATCAACTTGTGGATCTATCCTACAAATTGAGATGGACGTCAACATATGCACGAGCCACCTTGGAAATTTTAACAACCTTGCAAGAAGAAAGCGACAAGATAAGTTTCAACCTAAACAATAAGTGTTACACCCTCACCATAGGCAACGTTAATATGGCATTGGTCTACCCATTGGTGGACACATGTCACATGAAACCAAGGTGGAAAGGGAGGCCTTTTGGGAGAAACACTCTTTACAAGAAGTCGTTGGAAGGAGACCTAGAGACTCAATCTACATCTTCAACACGCCACTAAGATTTGCTCACATCATCTTGACGAACTCTATCTTCCCCACTGGAGAGTTCAACACGAAGGTAGATGACAAAGACATTCTCTTTCTTTCACAAATGAAGGGACATCATCAACAATGACCGCCCAATATAGGGTTCTTCGTTGTTGATCACCTCAAGAAGGTAGCTAAGGATAAGCGTAAAGATCTTAATATAACTGTCGGTGCTTATGTAACCCTTCTCGCAAAATACTTGAAGGTAGACATACTAGAAGAAGTAGACAGCGATCCATGCATCAACCTAAAGTACTTGATCGACAACAATTAAGTATACACCGCATACCATAGAGGAAGTAGACACATCCATGTCTACATCTGCATGCAGATAGGTTATTAGGCTTGATCCGTTCAGACCCCGTCGAATCTACTTCAAACAAACCCGCTGAAACTTTGGAAGATGAACCTATCAAGGAACCAGAAAAGGGATCATCATCAAACTTTAGAAAGTGAGCCTATCGAAGAACCGGAGGAGGATCATCAACAAGCCAACCAAGTCATTACGTATACTCGAGACCCTTCACGAGTTAGAGAAAGAAGAAGTGATAGATCAGAGCGTCGCATTATATCTAGGAGTAGGAGCAAGCCATATGAGGTACCTAGTCAGGCACTAGCACTACCTGAAGTGGTATATGCAGTAACCACGCCAAATCAGGAGACAATCGAGCCACCTGCACGCAAAGTTTCTGAACAACCTGCAGCCCGTGCGGTGTCACCTACCCCACACGCGGCCATCCCTATGCCGTAAGCAGACAGACAGCCGAGCCAAAAATAAAGCAGCCCCTACGGCATCATGCATGCCACATGCGACCTCAACCTATGCCGCAAGCTTTCTAGTTCACGACCAATCCAACCCGTTTAGCTGCCAGAACAGTACAGATCAACCACCGCCTCTGAACCTAGTACTTCCACAAGACCAGATCATCCTCACCAGTGTCCAGCCACGAAAGAACTCATAGAAATCAAGCGCAGGCTTGAGAGCTTAGAGTTTCATAGAGCTCTAATGGACAACGCGAGCGAATTTTTCAGGAGCTATAGTGCCAAAGAAGGTCCATCCTTCAGTGGCATGCCTCGTCAATTCTAACTGTAAGTTCTATCCCGGGTTCGAGATCTTCTTCGAAGATTTTACCTATGCATTAGGGACAATGCAAGGTTTAAGCTTGGGGGAGGGGATTGAATCCGTGTATCTTAGGTTTTAGGGTCAATTTTTTTTTCAATTTTTTTAGGATATAACTAAGCTTTTATCTGACCACGAATAGGGTTTGCATGACTGAACTTAATTGATTGAGATTGCAAGCTTGTCAGGATATTTTTCTTATTTATAGAAATAGTCTTGCATGACTGAACTTAGTTGTTTGAGATTGCATAAAGTATAGTTTATATAAAGTCCTCACATGAAAACACATGAAATTTTCGAATTTTTTTGAAAGAAAGAAACTTATACAATTTTGTTGAGGCAATTCCTAATGAAAAAGTAGCATAGTATCCAAGACATTTGATTAAAACTTTAAACATAGAAAGGCTAAGGCTAACAACATATTGATTGAAAAAGAAATATTTTTGAAAGATTCCTTATGCATTATATAAGCAAAAATTTCTTAAAGTTGGGAATATTTTCTAAAATACATCATTTTTAAATTGAGACCCCGATAATTTGACAAAAATATAAAAGATAGTTTTTAGATATATATAAATCTAGAAATTGTGTGTATTTTTGTAAATGCAACTAGTACTAAAAGAGGACATAAAATGAGTCCTACCAAAAATCCAAAAATAATAATTATTAGAAGAGGACGCAAAATAGGTCCCACTGGGATTCGATGAAATCCTTTGGTGAATTCGGAACGCATAACCTCTCATTTGTATCTATGCGCTAGAAGAATCACCCGATGAAATTCTTAGGTACATTCAGAACGCATAACCTCTCATTTGTATCTATACGCTAGAAGGGTAAAGCCAAATTGGGTAAGGTGTATTTACTTTCTTGCATTTATTTTTCATAAAGTTGCATTTTACTAACACACTTAGTCTATAAAATTTTTGGCTCAAAGAAGGGATCAAAAAACTTAAAGGGATGAAAAAGGAGTATTGATTGATTTTAAGATTTATTTTACCATAAGACGTGTCTTCAAAATATTTCAAAATAAAATCAAAGTGTTGTGAATGCAAAGTTTCTCTATTTTCTAGAAATTTCATCAAGTACAAATATTAAGAATTGAGTAGACAATTTTTGTATTAAGTTAATTCTTAGAAAATTTATCAACAATTTCAAAATCTTGTTCAAGGGACAATTTTTAGTCAACCTATTTAGTAGTCTTTTACTTTGTTTGTTCGAGGACGAACAAAGTTTAAGCTTAGGGGTGTGATGACGCCAAAATATATAGCAAAAATCACTATCTTTTCTTCCAGAAAATGGCGAAAAGCGAATGCAAAGTAGCCATTTTCCCGATTTATTTACTGCAAACGTGTTTTTGAGTCATTTTGGCAGGTTTTAGAGAAAGTTGCGTATTTAGGCCAAAAACAGAGCAAAAATGTCATATTTAGGTGATTTCTGAAAATGGCATCAAAATAGGACTTTACATGGAGCATGCAACACCTCACATAAAGTGCACAACATGCGAAAAGTGAAAATACAAGAAAATCTGCTAAGTCAGAAGACCCTACGGCCTCCTCCATGTCGCATGCGGCATATACAGAGGCTGCACAATCTGTGGACTGTCCTAAATTGGGCTTTTCTCATGGGTCTTGTAGAAGCTACACCTTTCCTGACGGGCCTTCTAGAAGAACACACTTTTTTGAAAAACCACGCTATTTTTAGATAATTCCTGATAGATCATGGATGGATCCCATGATCCCCACTACTTTCACTACTTCCACTAGTGCTTAAAAAGGCTATAAATACCCCTCTTGTAATAGGATTTAGTGTGTGTGTGTTTAATTATGGCAAGTCCAGAATTGTAGCTAGCAATCCTCATTGTTAGGTTAGGTTAGAGAGTTACTTAGAGAGAAGGATAACCATTGGAAGCCAAAGCAAGAGAGAAGGCATCATCTAAGGAGGCAAAGGTTCTTCCATCTTCAATTGGATTGTAATTTATGTTCTATTTATTTTATTTTCCATGGCCATGAGAAGCTAAACTTCTCATATCTAGGTTGAAGGTTGTACTTGAATTCTAAATTATGTTATGACATTTTTTTATGTTTTGTTTTGTGTTATGATTTGAATTTCTTTTGCACTTTAATCTTTTTATACGTCCTTGCATAAAAAGACTTAGTCAACGCATCCTTGTGTGAGAAGGATAATGCATGTAAGTACTAACACTTCGGCTAACGGAACTTGGTAGTGGTTCAAAGACTAGGGTTAGAACCCAGTGGGGTCCCTTAGCAGGATAAAATAAAAGGTATCTTAGACTAGGTTTTAGTTCCTTTACGGACATACTAGACTTAGTTGGAACAACATTAGAAAACACTTAGATTAGGTGGAGTCTTTGGGATATTTCTACTACGGGGTAGTATAGGAAAGAAATATAATTTCGTACCTAAAACACTTTAGTCTTGGTAGCCCAAAAGCCGATCGCAAGATTGGAAAACCTTTTAAATCGCATAAACAAACACCCATTAAGCCCTGCAGGTAGTGACAGTGCCGTATGTGGGGTAACTATGGGGCAATCTATACCGCATGCGACAGTGACAGTGACGCATGCGGCGTAGAGAAATGTCAAAACTTATATTTTGCATGATTAACAAGGACAGGAAATCTGAAACTTATAATATCATTATTGCATTTATCACAACCAAACCTTTTTCAAAAATCCGATAACTTAGACTAGTAAAAGTTGTTTAAAATCTAATACACTATCCCTGTGGATCGATACCCCAATCATACTACACGGTAGGATCATACACTTGTGATCTGAACGTAAGTAGAAATAAGGGTTTATAAATATTTAAAAGTAGTAGTTCAATTTGGACTCATCAAATGACAACTAGAAAAATATAAAAGACAACTAGTAGAACATGAAAGACAACAAGTAAAAAATGAAAGACAACTACAAGAAGATCATACACAACTAGAAGATAATTAAATACAACTAGAAGAAGATGAAATATAACCAGTAGTAGATGAATGACAACTAGAAGAAGATAAAAAACAACCAGTAGAAGGTGAAAGACAAACTAATAGAAGATGAATGACAATTAGAAGAATATGAAAGAAAACCAGTAGAACATGAAATACAACTAGTACAAGACGATAGACAACTAGAAGAAGTTGAAACACAACAAGAAGACGATCAACTACAACAAGAAGAAGATGAAAGACAATCAGTAGTAGATGAAAGACAACTAGTGCAAGATGAAAGACAACCAGAAGAAGATAAAATAGAATTAGAAGAAAATGAAGCACAACTAGTAGAAGATGAAAGACAACTAGAAGATCATGATAGACAACCATTACAAGATGATAGACAACTACAAGAGGATGAAATACAACTAGAAGAAGATAAAATAAGATGGAAGACAACTAGAAGAAGATGAAAAACAAAAAGTAAAAGGTGGATTACAACTAATAGAAGATGAATGACAACTAGAAAAATATGAAAGTCAACTAGCAAAACATGAAATACAACTCGCATAAGACGATAGACAACTAAAATAAGATGAAACACAATTAGAAGAAGATGAAATACAACCAGTAGTAGATGAAAGATAACCAACAGAACATGAAAGACAACTACAAGAAGATGAAACACAACTAGAAGAGAATTAAATACAACTAGAAGAAGATGAAAGACAATCAGTAGTAGATGAAAGACAACCAGTGCAAGATGATAGACAACCAGAAGAAGATGAAATAGAATAAAAAGATGATGAAGCACAACTAGTAGAAGATGAAAAACAACTAGAAGAACATGATAGACAACCGGTACAAGATAATAGACAACTAGTAGAGGATGAAATACAACTAGAAGAAGATGAATTACATCCAGTAGTAGATGAAAGTCAACTAGAAGAAGATGAAACGCAACTAGAAAAATATGGAAGACAACCAGTTGAACATGAAAGGCAACTAGTACAAGATGAAACGCAACTAGAAGAAGATTAAAAACACAACTAGAAGAACAGACAACTTGTACAATATGAAAGACAACCGGTACATGATGAAAAACAACCTATAGTAGATGACAGATAACCAGTAGAACATGAAAGACAACTAGTTAAGATGAAAAGCAACTAAAAGTAAATGAAAAACAACTATAAGATGAAAAACAACTAGAATAAGATGAAAGATAACTAGAAGAAAATGACAGACACAAATAACATGAAAGGCAACTAGAAGAAGATGAAATACAACCATAAGAAAATGAAATACAACAAGTAGTAGAAGAAAGAAAACCAGTAGAAATGAAAGACAACCAGTACAAAATGAAAGACAAGTAGAAGAAGTTCAAACACAACTAGTTGAAAAAGAAAGACAACCAAAAGAAAATGAAACACAACTAAAAGAACATGATGAACAACTAGTACAAGATTAAAGACAACCAGAAGAATTTGAAAAACAACTAGTGGAAGATGAAAGACAACCAGAAGAAGATGAAAGACAACCTGAAAAAAAGATGAATAACATCCAGTAGAAGGTGAATGACAACTAGAAGAATATGAAGGACAACCAGTAAAACATGACAGACAACCAGTACAAGATGAAAGACAAACTATTAGAACAAGAAAGAAAACTAGTAGAACACGAAAGACCCTAGTACAAGATGAAACACAACTAATAGAAGATGAAAGACAACTAGAAGAAGATGAAAAACAACTAGAAAAACATGATAGACAATAGATAAAAGATGAAAGACAACCAGTAGAGCATGAAAAATAACTAGTAGAAGATGAAAGACAATTAGAAGAAAATGAAAAGCAACCAGTAGAACATGAAAGACAACTAGAAGAACATGATAGACAACCAGTAGAACATGAAAGACAACTAGAACAACACGAAAGACAGTGCAAGATGAAAGACAACTAGATGTAAATGAAAGACAACCGAAAGAAGAGGAAAGACAACTTGAACAAGATGAAAAATAATAAATAGAAAGACAACTAGTAGAAGATGAAAGATAACTAGAAGAATATAAAAGACAACCAATAGAACATGAAAGACAACTAGTACAAGATGAAAGACTACAAGAAAATGAAACACATCTAGAAGAGAATTAAATACAACTAGAAGAAGATGAAAGACAACCAGTGCAAGATGAAAAACAACCAGAAGAAGATGAAATGGAATTAGAAGAAGATGAAGCATAACTAGTAGAAGATGAAAGACAACTAGAAGAACATGATAGACAACCGGTACCAGATAATAGACAACTAGAAGAGGATGAAAGACAACTAGAAGAAGATGAAACACATCCAGTTGTAGATGAAAGACAACTAGAAGAAGATGAAACGCAACTAGAAAAATATGGAAGACAACCAGTTGAACATGAAAGACAACTAGTAGAAGATGATAGACAACTAGAAGAAGATACAACTAGAAGAACACGATAGACAACCATCACAAGATGAAAGACAACCCGTACATGATGAAAGACAACCTATAGTAAATGAAAAACAACTTGTAGAACATGAAAGACAACCAGTACAAGATGAAAGACAACTAAAAGTAAATGAAAAAAAACTAGTATAAGATGAAAAACAACTAGAAGAAGATGAAAGACAACTAGAAGAACATGATAGATAACGAGTACAAGATGAAAGACAACCAGTGGAACATAAAAGACAACCTATAGAACACGAAAGACAACTAGAAGAAGATGAAATACAACCAGTTGTAGATGAAAGACAGCTAGTACAAGACGGAAGACAACAAGAAGAAAATGAATGAAAACCAGTAGAACATGAAAGACAACCAGAAAAACATAAAAGCCAACTAGTACAAGATGAAAGACAACTATTAGAAGATGAAAGATAACTAGAAGAAAATGACAGACACAAATAACATGAAAGGCAACCAGAAGAAGATGAAATACAATTAGAAGAAGATGAAATACAACCATAAGAAAATGAAATACAACTAGTAGTAGATGAAAGAAAACTAGTAGAAATGAAATACAACCAGTACAAGATGAAAGACAAGTAGAAGAAGATGAAACACAACTAGTTGAAGATGAAAAACAACCAGAATAAGATGAAAGACAACTAAAAGAACATGATGAACAATTAGTACAAGATTAAAGACAACCAGTAGACTTTGAAAGACAACTAGTAGAACATGAAAGACAACCAGTCCAACATGAAAAACAACCAGATTAATTTGAAAAACAACTAGTGGAAGATGAAAGACAACTAGATGAAATTGTAAGACAACCAAAAGAAGATGAAAGACAACCTGAAAAAAGATGAAAAATAACCAGTAGAAGGTGAAAGACAACTAGTAGAAGATGAATGACAACTAGAAGAATATGAAGGACAACCATTAAAACATGACAGACAACCAGTACAAGATGAAAGACAACTAGTAGAACAAGAAAGACAACTAGTAGAACACGAAAGACCCCAGTACAAGATGAAAGACAACGAGAAGAAGATGAAATACAACCAGTTGTAGGTGAAAGACAACCAGTACAAGATTAAAGACAACTACAAAAAGATGAAACACAACTAATAGAAGATGAAAGACAACTAGAAGAAGATGAAAAACAACTAGAAAAACATGATAGACAACAGATAAAAGATGAAAGACAAGTAGAACAAGATGAAAGACAACCAGTAGAGCATGAAAGACAACCAAAAGAAGATGAAATACAATTAGAAGAAGATGAAATACAACCATAAGAAAATGAAATACAATAAGTAATAGAAGAAAGAAAACCAGTAGAAATGAAAGACAACCAGTACAAGACGAAAGACAGAAGATGAAACACAACTAGTTGAAGAAGAAAGACAACTAAAAGAACATGATAAACAACTAGTACAAGATTAAAGACAATCAGAAGAAATTGAAAAACAATTAGTGGAAGATGAAAGACAACTAGATGTAATTGTAAGACAACCAGAAGAAGATGAAAGACAACCTGAAAAAAAGATGAAAAACATCAAGTAGAAGGCGAATGACAACTACTAGAAGATAAATGACAACTAGAAGAATATGAAGGACAACCAGTAAAACATGACAGACAACCAGTACAAGACGAAAGACAAACTAGTAGAACAAGAAAGACCCCAGTACAAGATGAAACACATCTAATAGAAGATGAAAGACAACTAGGATAAGATGAAAAACAACTAGAAAACATGATAGACATAGATAAAAGATGAAAGACAACCAGTAGAGCATGAAAAACAACTAGTAGAAGATGAAAGACAATTAGAAAAAAAATCAAAAGCAACCAGTAGAACATGAAAGACAACTAGAAGAATATGATTGACAACTAGAAGAACACGAAAGACAACTAGAAGAACACGAAAGACAGTACAAGATGAATGACAACTAGATGTAAATGAAAGACAACTGAAAGAAGAGGAAAGACAACTTGAACAAGATGAAAGACAACGAGTAGAAGGTGAAAGACAACTAGTAGAAGATGAAAAGCAACTAAAAGAATATAAATAGAGTGGGAAAAATGGCACGGCGGAGCCGGCTCTGTCACAGAACGGCACGGTTACGGTACGAAATGGCACGGCACGCGTGTTAGTTATGTGTCGTGACTCGCGTGTCCCGTGCCGTGACTATTCGCGTGCTGTGCCCATCTTTTGAAACTTTGGCACGGCACGGCACGTGAAAGATTTAGTCATGGCACGGCACGACACGTAGTCACGCGAGTCACGTATAATTAGGACCATTAGATATTGATTTAATGGTGAATCTTGAATAAACTAACCTAAATTATGATTAAATGGTCACGCGAGTCACGTGAGTCACGTATGGTCACGGCACGTTAGGCACGGCGTGACTCATGTGGCGTGACCATTCGCGTGCCGTGACCACCCCTTGACATTTTGGTCACGGCACAGCACGAGACCAAAGTGACGGCGTGTTAGTCACGGCACGGCACGTTTTTTCCACTCTAAATATAAAAGACACCAATAGAACATGAAAGACAACTAGTACAAGATGAAAGACTACAAGAAAATGAAACACATCTAGAAGAGAATTAAATACAACTAGAAGAAGATGAAAGACAACCAGTAATAAATGAAAGACAACTAGTGCAAGATGAAAAACAACCAGAAGAAGATGAAATGGAATTAGAAGAAGATGAAGCATAACTAGTAGAAGATGAAAGACAACTAGAAGAACATGATAGACAACCGGTACCAGATAATAGACAACTAGAAGAAGATGAAATACAACTATATGAAGATGAAATACATCCAGTTGTAGATGAAATTGTCACACCCCGAGACATCCCGCCACGTATTTCTACGTAAGGCGTATGCACATCACATACATTATCAATAACAATAAAATAAGCCACATTTATTTAATAATCAAATAGAGTTTAACACACGATCACGACATACATGGCTAGTAACACAACACTGCCATGCCTCCTCAATGTATGAATTATTGAATCATGGAAATAAAACTAAACAACATGTGGCAATTTATCAATCATAAGCCTTCCCGCTTAGTCTCACTCTTGTACTTGCTCGAATCCTTCCTCTTCGTTACCTGGAACCCACATAAAAGTGGAGCGGGTGAGAGATCAAACCTTCTCTCAGTGCGGGATTTAGTTCCAGCCTAGAGCTTATAAAACCTTTACTTATTCTCACAAATATGAACATATATATTTAAAATGCGTATGCTTCTTCTAATGCAATGCATATCCTATCATTACTTACTACTTTAATTTACTTTCAAAATTTCGTTAATCTATTTCGTGTGCTTCACTAGACGGTGAATTCATATGCCGCTAGGTCTTAGCGGTGATAGGATCGCTTCCGCCTACAATAACGTCCGTGACAGGACCGCTTGCGCCTCCAATCACGTTCGTGATAGGACTGCGTCAGCCTACAATCACATCCATGATAGGACCGCTTTTGCCTACAGTCACGTTAACGAGGGGTCTAGTCGAACACTAGACCCAATGTATACATTCCAATATGCAAGCATATCGGCCCCTGTTCAGTTTCCTTAGTCGTTCATTTCACGTACATTTATTCAATCACACAATTCATGCCATGCTTAATACATTCTATTCATGCAAGTCCATTGATCAATGGATGAATCCTATCCTTTCATGCAATTTATTTATGTTCTACTCAAGTCATACGAACGGTTCGAAACAACATGCATAAATTTAACAAATGCCATAATAATAAACAGTTGAATGACAATAGACAAGTAAGATAGATTTATAAAGTCTAGGAAACCCGCACCTGTTGTTGTGGGGCAATTCATTGTTGTCTCTATATTTCTCCTTACTTCAGCACTCGGACCTAGACTACGAAACATGGTTTCTGAATTAATATTCATGATCACAAAATATTTCTATATGCTACCTTTCCAGAATTTATTAAAATAAATTACATATCATATTATATGATCTCAGAGAAAAATTACGTAAAATTAGTATAACATAGTTTCAGATTTTAATAGACCTAAAGAAGTACTTTATTACTGATTTATATTTTCAAATTATATAATAGAAGGCAGTAATTGTTAATAAGGAAATTTAATTCCAGATTTTGTAACTTAAAGAAAATACTCATTTCTAATATTTACTAATAAACAAAATACTTGCTAATAAAGAAAATTTCCATATTTTAATATACTTAAAGCAATACCTATTGACAATTTATATTTTCAGATTTTAATATACTTATTATTGGCTACTTCTAATTGTCTAGAAATCTAACATAATTCTTCTACTATATTGATACATATATTTGATATTGTTTATTTAAGGTTTAAAGTTATATATGAAACTTTAAAAGATATATAAAATGAATTGTCTAATGTTTTTTTATAATAATAACGCCTGTCACAATTTAATTATGAAACATATGTTAAATTAATAACACTTGATTCAAGAGATAGAAATTAGGCATTAATATAATCAATAATTAAATAATAAACTTATGAAATCATAAGACAGATTTTTCAGATTTTATTATAATCGAAAATAATTTCTACTGAAAATGAAAATAATTAACGAACCAAAAATTATTTTACTCAACATAGATACTTATCGATTCGGTTCATGAATCTATTATATTATATTTATAAAAATCTACCTATTCTAATTCTTATCATTTTCTAATCAGTTCAACAAATAACGTAGTCTTGAGTGGAAATAAATCTGCTGCGATCCTCTGGGATCGCAGGGTCCCTGCGATCCTCTGGGATCGCAGGGTCCCTGCGATTCCAATTTCAACCGTTCATATGTTTTGAGATTCGTGCACAAAAATTGGTTTCTCAAAAAGATCCTGGGTTTTATCATTTGAATGGTTGGATTTAGAATCGCAGGGTCCTGCGATCCCTTAGAATCGCAGCAGATTCGGACCCGTCTTGAGTACCTTAATGCAGAATTTTCAAACCAAAGAGACAGATTCAATCAGTTTGGCAAACGGTTGCAGTTTGGGAGTCTTCTTCTTTGATCGATGGCTGTGAAGAAAGAGGAGAGAGAGATGCAGGGAGATAAAAGGGGTGAGGGGGCGGGGTTCAAATTGAACAAGGAGTGATTTAATGCAAAACTTACGGGTATTAAAACTTTGGGAAATTAGGGTTTTATTTATAGAGGTTATATCAAGGGGTGCGGTGGTTTACAAATTGGGGTGGCGGGGTTTGAACAGGGGAGCGGGATTTTAAAACTGAAAGGGTGGCTGTGGGTGGAGTTTATGAGTTAGTTATTTTGGTAGAGAATGAATATGGATCACTAAATTTAATTGGGCTGAATCCGGTTCGTTTGATATGGAGATTAATTTATTTAAATATGTTGTGACCTAATAATTAAAAAAATGAAATCTAAATTGAGTCGTTTCTCACGTCTATTCTCTCAAGTTACGTGGTGTTACAGAAATACAACTAGAAGATGATGAAATACATCCAGTAGTAGATGAAACGCAACTAGAAAAATATGGAAGACAACCAGTTGAACATGAAAGACAACTAGTACAAGATGATAGACAACTCTAGAAGAAGAAACGCAACTAGAAGGACATGATAGACAACCAGTACATGATGAAAGACAACCGGTACATGATGAAAGACAACCAGTAGAACATGAAAGACAACAAGTACAAGATGAAAGACAACTAAAAGTAAATGAAAAACAACTAGAAGAAGATGAAAGACAACTAGAAGAAATGATAGACAAGTACAAGATGATATAAGATGAAAGATAAGTAGTAGAACATAAAATACAACCTATAGAACACGAAAGACCCCAGTACAAGATGAAAGATAACTAGAAGAAGATGAAATACAACCAGTTATAGATGAAAGACAGCTAGTACAAGACGAAAGACAATAAGAAAAAAACAAATGAAAACCAGTAGAACATGACAGACAACCTGAAAAACATGAAAGATAACTAGTACAGGAAGAAAGACAACTGTTAGAAGATGAAAGATAACTAGAATAAAATGACAGATACAAATAACATGAAAGGCAACCAGAAGAAGATGAAATATAATTAGAAGAAGATGAAATACAACTATAAGAAAATGAAATACAACAAGTAGTAGAAGAAAGAAAACCTGTAGAAATGAAAGACAACCGGTACAAAATGAAAAACAAGTAGAAGAAGTTGAAACACATCTAGTTGAAGAAGGAAGACGACCAAAAGAAGATGAAAGACAACTAAAAGAACATGATGAACAACTAGTACAAGATTAAAGACAACCAGAAGAATTTGAAAAACAACTAGTGGAAGATGAAAGACAACTAGATGAAAATGTAAGACAACCAGAAGAAGATGAAAGACAAACTGAAAAAAGATGAATAACATTGAGTAGAAGGCGAATGACAACTACTAGAAGATAAATGACAACTTGAAGAATATGAAGGCCAACCAGTAAAACATGACAGACAACCAGTACAAGATGAAAGACAAATTAGTAAAACAAGATAGACAACTAGTAGAACACGAAAGACTCCAATACAAGATGAAACACAACTAATAGAAGACGAAAGACAACTAGAAGAAGATGAAAAACAACTAGAAAAACATGATAGACAATTGATAAAAGATGAAAGAAAACCAGTAGAGCATGAAAGTCAACTTGTAGAAGATGAAAGACAATTAGAAGAAGATGAAAAGCAACCAGTAGAACTTGAAATACAACTAGAAGAAGATTAAGGACAATTAGAAGAACATGATAGACAACCAGTAAAACATGAAAGAGAACTAGAAGAACACTAAAGACAGTACAAGATGAAAGACAACCGAAAGAAGAGGAAAGACAACCTGAGCAAGATGAAAAACAACGAGTAGAAGGTGAAAGACAACTAGTAGAAGATGAAAAGCAACTAGAAGAATATAAAAGACAACCAATATAACATGAAAGACAACTAGTACAAGATGAAAAACAACTACAAGACAATGAAACACAACTAGAAGAGAATTAAATACAACTTGAAGAAGATGAAAGGCAATTAGTAGTAGATGAAAGACAACCAGAAGAAGATGAAATAGAATTAGAAAAAGATGAAAGACAACTAGAAAAACATGATAGACAACCGGTACCAGATAATAGACAACTAGAAGATGATGAAATACAACTAAAAGAAGATGAAATACAGTTGTAGATGAAATACAACTAGAAGAAGATGAAATACATCAAGTAGTAGATGAAAGACAACTAGAAGAAGATGAAACACAATTAGAAAAATATGGAAGACAACCAGTTGAACATGAAAGACAACTAGTACAAGATGATAGACAACTAGAAGAAGATGAAACGCAACTAGAAGAACATGATAGACAACCAGTACAAGATGACAGACAACCGGTATATGATGAAAGACAACCAGTAGAAAATAAAGACAACCAGTACAAGATGAAAGACAACTAAAAGTAAATGAAAAACAACTAGTATAAGATTGAAAACAACTAGATGAAGATGAAAGACAACTAGAAGAACATCAACTAGTACAAGATGAAAGATAGAACATCAAATACAACCTATAGAACACGAAAGACCCCAGTACAATATGAAAGATAACTAGAAGAAAATGAAATACAACCAGTTGTAAATGAAAGACAACTAGTACAAGACGAAAGACAACAAGAAGAAAACAAATAAAAACCAGTAGAACATGAAAGACAACCAGAAAAACATGAAAGATAAAGAAGAAAGACAATTATGAGAAGATGAAAGATAACTAGAAGAAAATGACAGAAACAAATAACATGAAAGGCAACCATAATAAGATGAAATACAACCATAAGAAAATGAAATACAACCAGTAGTAGGTGAAAGAAAACCAGTAGAAATGAAAGACAACCAGTGCAATATGAAAGACAAGTAGAAGGAGATGAAACACAACTAGTTGAAGAAGAAAGACAACCAAAAATAGATAAAATACAACTAAAAGAACATGATGAACAACGTACAAGATTAAAGACAACCAGAGGAATTTGAAAAACAACTAGTGGAAGAAGAAAGATAACCAAAATAAGATGAAAGACAACTAAAAGAACATGATGAACAACTAGTACAAGATTAAAGACAACCAGTAGACTTGGAAAGACAACTAGTTGAACATGAAGGACAACCAGTCTAACATGAAAAGCTACTAGATTAATTTGAAAAACAACTAGTGGAAGATGAAAGACAACCTGAAAAAAAGATGAAAAACAACTAGTAGAAGGTGAATAACAAATGTTTGAAGATAATGACAACTAGAAGAATATGAAAGACAACTAGTAAAACATGACAGACAACCAGTCCTAGATGAAAGACTAGTACAAGATGAAAGACAACGAGAAGAAGATGAAATACAACCAGTTGTAGATGAAAGACAACCAGTACAAGATTAAAGACAATTACAAAAAGATGAAACAAAACTAATAGAAGATGAAATACAACTGGAAGAAGATCAAAAACTGCTAGAAAAGCATGATAGACAACAGATAAAAAATTGAAAGACAACTAGAACAAGATGAAAGAAAACCAGTAGAGCAAGAAATACAACCAAAAGAAGATGAAAGACAACTAGAAGAGAATGAAAAACAACAACCAGTAAAACATGAAAAACAACTAAAAGAAGATGAAAGACAACTAGAAGAACATGAAAGACAACTAGAAGAACACGAAAGACAGTACAAGATGAAAGACAACTAAAAGAACATGATGAACAACTAATACAAGATTGAAGACAACAAGAAGAATTTGAAAAACAACTAGTGGAAGATGAAAGACAACTAGATGAAATTGTAAGACAACCAGAAGAAGATGAAAGACAAACTGAAAAAAAGATGAATAACATTGAGTAGAAGGTGAGTGACAACTACCAGAAGATAAATGACAAGTACTATAAGATAAATTTCAACTTGAAGAATATGAAGGACAACTAGTAAAACATGATAGACAACCAGTACAAGATGAAAGACAAATTAGTAAAACAAGATAGACAACTAGTAGAACACAAAAGACTCCAATACAAGATGAAACACAACTAATAGAAGATGAAAGACAACTACAAGTAGATGAAAAACAACTAGAAAAACATGATAGACAATAGATAAAAGATGAAAGAAAACCAGTAGAGCATGAAAGACAACTTGTAGAAGATGAAGGACAATTAGAAGAAGATGAAAGCAACCAGTAGAACTTGAAATACAACTAGAAGAAGAATTAGGACAACTAGAAGAACATGATAGACAACCAATAGAACATGAAAGAGAACTAGAAGAACACTAAAGACAGTACAAGATGAAAGACAACAAGATGTAAATGAAAGACAACCGAAAGAAGATGAAAGACAACTTGAGCAAGATGAAAAACAACCAGTAGAAGGTGAAAGACAACTATTAGAAGATGAAAGGCAATTAAAAGAATATAAAAGACAACCAATAGAACATAAAAGACAACTAGTACAAGATGAAAGACAACTACAAGAAAAATGCAACACAACTAGAAGAGAATTAAATACAACTTGAAGAAGATGAAAAACAATCAGTAGTAGATGAAAGACAACTAGAAGAACATGATAGACAACCGGTACTAGATAATAGACAACTAGAAGAGGATGAAATACAACTAGAAGAAGATGAAATACATTCAGTTGTAGATGAAATACAACTAGAAGAAGATGAAATACATCCAGTAGTAGATGAAAGACAAATAGAAGAAGATGAAACAGAATTAGAAAAATGTGGAAGACAACCAGTTGAACATGAAAGACAACTAGTACAAGATGATAGACAACTAGAAGAACATGATAGACAACCAGTACAAGATGAAAGACAACCGGTACATGATGAAAGACAACCTTTAATAGATGAAAGACAACCAGTAGAAAATGAAAGACAACCAGTACAAGATGAAAGACAACTAAAAGTAAATGAAAAACAACTAGAAGAAGATGAAAGACAACTAGAAGAACATCAACTAGTACAAGATGAAAGATAACTAGTAGAACATCAAATACAACCTTAGAACACGAAAGACCCCAGTACAAGATTAAATATAACTAGAATAAGATGAAATGCAACCAGTTGTAGATGAAAGACAGCTAGTACAAGATGAAAGACAACAAGAAGAAAACAAATGAAAACCAGTAGAACATGAAAGACAACCAGAAAAACATGAAAGATAACTAGTACAAGAAGAAAGACAACTGTTAGAAGATGAAAGATAACTAGAATAAAATGTTAGACACAAATAACATGAAATACAATTAGAAGAAGATGAAATACAACCATAAGACCAGTAGTAGGTGAAAGAAAACCAGTAGAAATGAAAGACAACCAGTGCAAAATGAAAGACAAGTAGAAGGAGATGAAACACAACTAGTTGAAGAAGAAAGACAACCAAAAAAAAGATAAAATACAACTAAAAGAACATGATGAACAACTAGTACAAGATTAAAGACAACCAGAGGAATTTAAAAAACAACTAGTGGAAGAAGAAAGATAACCAATAGACTTTGAAAGACAACTAGTTGAACATGAAGGACAACCAGTCTAACATGAAAAACTACTAGATTAATTTGAAAAACAACTAGTGGAAGATGAAAGACAACCTGAAAAAAAATGAAAAACTAGTAGAAGGTGAATGACAACTATTAGAAGATAAATGACAACTAGAAGAATATGAAAGACAATTAGTAAAACATGACAGACAACCAGTCCAAGATGAAAGACAACAAGTAGAACAAAAAAGACAGCAAGTAGAACATGAAAGGCTAGTATAAGATGAAAGACAATGAGAAGATGAAATACAACCAGTACAAGATTAAAGACAACTGCAAAAAGATGAAACACAACTAATAGAAGATGTAATACAACTGGAAGAAGATGAAAAACTACTAGAAAAGCATGATAGACAACAGATAAAAAATTGAAAGACAACTAGAACAAGATGGAAGAAAACCAGTAGAGCAAGAAAGACAACCAATAGAAGATGAAAGACAACAAGAAGAGGATGAAAAACAACAACCAGTAGAACATGAAAAACAACTAGAAGAAGATGAAAGACAACTAGAAGAACATGATAGACAACCAGTACAAGATGAAAGACAACAAGTAAAACATGAAAAACTGTTAGTGTAATAATCTAGAAGTCAATCATAGGATAATTGTATTCTATATATTTTGTTAATGTAATGGATGATTAATCATTTTGTTCATTGAGATTTATCGAATTTATGAATAATTTCGAGTTCATGACTTGAAATTGTAAAACTTCATAATATAGATGATAAATACTCTTGATAGTCTCTAACTGTGGTAATTAGCAAGGAACACTAATTGACCATTTAAAGGTTAGTGTGTGGATTAAATGATGGTTAAGTTTTACAAATCATAGACAAAGAGTTGTCATTTTAATCACAGAACATGGTATTTGACAGACCCTAAATGAAAACATTAATGGTTTGTGTTCGTGTCATTAATGTTTTTCATTCAGTGTTAAGTTCTCAAGTATGAGGTATTCGTCTTTTCTACATAGGAAATGTGTATTCGTAAATATTGTTCAACGCTATCCGTAAAAGTAGCTATACAAACAACATTTCAGTATGCATAACTTATACGGAGGGAAGATGTTCACCAAGACTACTATTGTCTCTCGTATTTTATACGAGTGATAATATCACTAGGTCTCTCGATGAAGTAGGATTATCTGCATGCGGTATGATTAAAGAGTTAATCATATTTGATAAAACTACTTAAGATCATGAAAAGATTAAGTCTGCAAGGATGACACATACCTACCTTGAAACTGATCTGATACTATGAGACAAAAGAATTAACACGAGTAAATTATTTACTAGATCGTGATATGTACTGTACAAGATCATCTGTGTCAATTGGGTAGTCATAATGTATTCTGCCAGATGCCTCTTATGATTTATAGAATTCAAAGGAGTTTTAATTCTATTGCCAACATAGCACAGATCCTATCGGGTCACACCAATAGGAAAGTAATCAGAGAATTGTATGATTAATTATAAATTGTTATAATTAATAATAAAAATAAATGTCATGGAGATGACATGCTTAAACTAGATTAAATTTATAACGTGTATGACATGTCGTATAAATTTTAATCGCAATCGCAAACGCAAGAAATATAATTATTCAGAATAATTGTATATATATGTTATATGGATTATAAATATTAATTATGAATTAATATTTTGGGCCAAAAGCCCATTTGAATTTGGGCCTAAATTAAATTTAGAATTTAATTAAAAAGCCCAAATTAAATTAAATATAAAAGCCCAAATTGATTTCTTTGAATTTTGGGCCAAAGGGCATTTTGGTAATTTCACTAAAAACCACATTTGAAATGGTCATTTTCTGTTTTTGAACCGCCATATAGGCCTATAAAAGAGGTGGAGGGGTGGAGAGAAAAGATAAGAAATCTGATTCAAGTTCGAATCAGAATCCGATTTGATTCGTACTTTAATTTTCTCCCAAATAGTGATTTGCAGAAAATCCGGTAATCCATATATATATTCTTGCAAGAATAAAATAGTTATTCTTGTAAATAGTGTTTTCGCAGAATTAATCGTATTTGCGGTGAATAGTGATTTACCGCAAATCGCGGCCTTTTCAAATACTGTTGGTATAGTATTTCTGGCAAAAGAAATATCAACTCTCTGGTAGTTCCTGGTGGATACTGATAGAGGCACTAGATTTCTGGTGCTCTGAATCAGAGACAACTGCATTTCAATTCGAATTTGGAAAAATGTATAATCGTTGTTTTAATTTATTTAAGTGTTAAATAAATAGATATTTAGAAATCAATCGAGGAGTAGATCCTTGGCTTATGGTAGAAGTAAAATTTTGATTTTGCGTTCTTTCCGCACCATAAGTCTAAACCGAATTTAGCGGTAAATTCTAAGTAAAACATAATTTAGCGGCAAGTTCAACCCAACAAAAACAACTTGAAAAACACGAAAGACAACACAAGATGAAAGACAACTAAATGTAAATGAATGACAATCTGAACAAGATAAAAAACAAGTAGAAGGTGAAAGACAACTAGTTGAAGATGAAAGACAACCAATAGAACATGAAATACAACTTGTACAAGATGAAAGACAACTACAAGAAGATGAAACACAACTAGAAGAGAATTAAACACAACTAGAAGAGAATTAAACACAACTAGAAGAGAATTAAATACAACTAGAAGAAGATGAAAGACAACCAGTAGTAGATGAAATGCAACTAGAAGAACATGATAGACGACCAGTACAAGATGAAAGACAACCGATAGTAGATGAAAGACAACCAGTAGAACATGAAAGACAACCAGTACAAGACGAAAGACAACTAAAATTAAATGAAAAACAACTAGTATAAGATAAAAAAACTACTAGAAGAAGATGAAAGACAACTAGAAGAATATGAATGACAACCATTAAAATATGACCGACAACTAGTACAAGATAAAAGACAACTAGTAGAACAAGAAACACAACTAGTTGAACACGAAAGACCCCGGTACAAGATGAAAGACAACGAGAAAAAGATGAAATATAACCAGTTGTAGGTGAAAGACAACTAGTACAAGATGAAAGACAAATACAAAAAGATGAAACACAACTAATAGAAGATGAAAGACAAATAGAAGAAGATGAAAAACAACTTGAAAAACATGATAGACAACAGATGAAAGATGAAAGACAACTAGAACAAGATGAAAGAAAACCAGTAGAGCATGAAATAAAACCAGTAGAAGATGAAAGACAATTAGAAGAAGATGAAAAACAACTAGTAGAACATGAAAGACAATTAGAAGAACATGATAGACATGGAACAGGGCTCTTCAATTTTATTGTTATATCAGTATAAATATATTAGGGGAATTTCATGTATCTCTCAGAAATCTCAAAATTACGTCATTTCTTCTTCTAAAATTCATAATATCATATTTGTTCGTTTAAATTTAAGGAAGTCACAAATTAATCCAATTTATTGTCTTTTCCATTAAACTCATTTTAAATTTATATAAACTTTTTATTTTACTCTATATTAAAAAAATAAAACATATGTAGCCTATTAAGATATATTTAGTCTTTTAATTAGCCTGTTTGTGAGGACTAATAATTCATTAAATTTTTCGTAACGCACACACAAGTGTATACATAAATTTCACCGTTTTTGCGTCTGAAGTAGATAAATAAACTGTTTGTCCTCATTAACTAGTCAATTACGTCTCTTACACATGCTACCTATTTTTTAAATATTTAGAACTAAAATCCATAACTTGAATTGACCTCTTCGGTATTAGCACTACCTAAGTTTCCACTTGAAATAAATAGTGGTACCAAAAAGAAAGAAAACCATAGCTTCTAAAGGACCACAAAAGCATAAAAGTGAGGTTTCAATTGCTAAGTGACAAAAGCTCCTCTCTTTTCAATTGAGTTCTTTTATGAAAGTTTGATATAATAAGTGGAGTATGTGTAGGAAGTACTATTAAATTTGCATATTAATGGAATTTTGAGACAGAAAGGGGAAGATTCATCTCGTACACCAATTAATCACCTTTTTTAATGTATATTTTTTGTGTGGATTGAAGTTGGTGCTTTTGATAGTGTAAAAAACAGGTCGATACCGGACAGTAAAAAGAGTAAAACCGGTGCAAGTTTTGGATTATGTAAAAAAATTTAAAACTTCATTTTAATTACTTCACCAAAAAATGCATCAACATTAGAATTTTTTTTTTGAAAAAAAAATGGGTTGAGCCTTTATTTTTGAAATAATTTTTCAAATAACATTTAACTGCACTGTTAAGATAAAATAGTGGATAAACCTTCAACTTTAAATACCTTCGTTGAATTTCGAACATGCGACTTTTTGCTTAATTTTGTCAGTGAATTAAAGTTGATTCTTTAAAAAGATAAATAGTTTCTGAAGATCTAAATGCTTCTAATTACTTCAATTTTTAAAAACAACTTGATCTTTAATATTTTTTGCACTGATATCTACTTCAATATTAGAATCCTTTTTCACCAAATTTCATCATCATGATCACTATCAACAGATTAAAAAATAAAATAACTACATTAATTTTACTACACTAGTAATATCCTAAGATAGGCATACAAAGATCTACCAGAATTTCAAAGTAATTAACTATATATTCGGGATCGGACCAAATACGATCTGATCTCCGATCAAAGCTATTCGATTTGTGTCAAAATCCGTGTGCACTTGATTTACCCAAATCTAAAAGCTTTCTCTACGAATCATGAACCATATTTATCAAACCATTTATACTGGATATCGAACCGAATTTGATCCTATATATGCTCATCCGGAGAATGACAAATTTGTTATTCTGAAATAAACATTTTTTCAACATATAAAATTTGTCAATTACTATTGATCTGAGTTCGTTGTTTACATATTAATAATTGTTAAAAGTTTCCTAATTTGTATCACACATTTAAGAGATAATATATACACTTGCTCTCACACACAGAAGCACATTAATTAGCATACAATCATTAGAGATCTTAAAATTAATTTTGAAAAAGAAAATAAACAGAGAAAGAGCAATAATGCAGTCTTGAAGGTCCCAACAATTATTCAGTACTACCCAATGATTGGTTGAGTAGATAATTATAAATAATTTTATATAATCATAAATCACATCATCCATTAATAACATCTCAATTTTGACAACTGTCTGATACTCTGATACTATCTGGGAACCTTCAGTTCAAATGGAAAAAGAAAAAATAAGTGAATTTTTACATGTCCATTTGCTCCAATTTGATAATTTTACCCCCCCAATAACTTCATTTTATTTCAAAAGGTGCATGTTTCAGGTCAAACCAGAAACTCATCTTTAGGTATATTTTTACCAGAGTTTCAAGGAGCTTAACAATTGACGAAAAAGAGATGTTGTTTGATCACTTTTTATTAGCAAAGGTACAACTATTCTCAATAGAACTCCCTCTCCGATCTACATTTCAGGGGCGGACCCAAATGGGGATTGCCCCTCCCCTTCTGGATTTTATGTTTTAATGGAGATCTATCGGTCCGGACCGACTTTGCTCTTTCTGAATTTCTAATTTGTAATTCGGATTAAATTAAAATAATTTTTTTTAAATTATAATTAGTAATGAGAATTATAAGTTAAAACATCGGAAATTACAAACCAAAAGCATTGAAAAATATAAGTTATATATACCAACTAATACTTCTAACAGAAAGAATGTAACTCGAATATATAATACTAATAAAAATAGAGAGGTGTACTAATCTACCCGAGATTTTTATTTTTACCCAAAAAAAAATATTTTAATATAATTAACCAAGTTTTTGAAAAAAATTAAATTTTTACCCAAACCGTAAATATTATTTACGGTTTGAATTTTTTTATTTTATTTTTTATTTTTAGAGAAAAATAGCTCAAATGCTGAAATGAAATATAAAACAAAAATATCGAATTGTCTTTTAAAATATTTGTTAGAAAATACGCTACGAATAGAGCCGATTTTGTGCTAAAATACTATAAATTACAATAATTATGCTAAAATACGGTAAATGTACTAAAATGCTGAAATTACAATAATTATGTAGAATTATGCTAAAATACGGTAAATTACGCTAAATTACGTATGAATTGGGATGATATTTTCACTGAAAAGGCGAAAAACGACGACGAAACTTTAAACGGCCATAAAACGGCGCTCGAGTGTTCGATTTCAGCAAATGACCACTTTTCGGAAAGCTTGTGAAAATGCGCATACGTTCGTACTGGCTTTGCCTTTGCCAGTTTTCCAAATTCAAAATCGCCAAAACACAAAGAGAAGGGCCTCAAAACTTCAGTTGAAGTTTCCGATTAAGATTTTCATTTCTATTCTTCAATCTACGTAGCTCAGTAAATTAGTTATCTAATGAACTTGTAGAATACCAATTTTTATTATTTTTTGGAATTTTTTACTATTTTTTATGATTTATGAAAGATGTCACAAAATCGGCACAATTCATACGTAATTTAGCATAATTTACCGTATTTTAGCATAATTCTAAATAATTATTGTAATTTCAGCATTTTAGTAAATTTACCGTATTTTAGCATAATTATTATAATTTACCGTATTTTAGCACAAAATCGGCTCTATTCGTAGCGTATTTTCTAACAAATATTTTAAAAAACAATTCGATATTTTTGTGTTATATTTCATTTCAGCATTTGAGCTATTTTTCTCTAAAAAAAAAAAAAAAAAAAAAAAAATTCAAACCGTAAATAATATTTACGATTTGGGTAAAAATTTAATTTTTTTAAAAACTTGGTTAATTATATTAAAAAATATATTTTTTTTGGGTAAAAATAAAAATCTCGGCTAATCTACTCACATCTCTATTTCTGTCGAAATAACAATATTTCAAATCATATTTTTCAATATCCGAACGATCGAGTCAAGATGCTACACGTTATATGAAGACAACAAATATATCTTCCCTGTTTTACCTCTAAATTTACCTAATCAAAGAGGAAGAAGTATTGCACAGTTTAGGTACACCTATCGGTCCATAGGCCTGGAAACGCAACCGACCTTTTTTATGAAAGATGCCATGAACCATTCTGACCCGACCCAACTCAAATCAGAATCATTTTGAAATCAGTCTAATCTTTCTCAATATAAACAAGAATGTAGTCTTTAAGAAACTTGTCACTCGTCTTGTTTCAAAGCTCAATTTTAACGAGTTTCATGACTGAAAAAACTTGTTTTGTAGTAGCAGTTGAGACGAAAGAAATAGCAGTTAGTCGAATCAACCTATCAACCAGAGATTATACAATGGTGCATATACTTACCTTTCATCCCTGATCAAACTGACTCATCAAACAGTCGAACCTGATCCTATTTGAAATGATCTGAAATCTGATACAACCCAAACTCGGAGTCCATTTAACTCGATATGACCTGAAACACAGCCAACAATTATTCAAAGCTAAATTAAACTAAATCCAATCCAATCCATCCAGCTACAAACCTCCCTGCTACATAGGAGCTATAAATTCCTCACGAAACAATGACTTGCACTTCTCTGCTAACAAATATGCCTCTTTTCTCTAGATCCTTTCAGTTATAGTGTACCTGTTCTCATTTACTACCAAGCATGAAAATAGATGGTTAAATGCTAAATGATATTCTTATAATAGCTTATTCTTAACTACTACATTTGGTGTCATTATCGGGAATCAATTCTTAGATTATAAAAATGTTTCATATTCAAATACTCATACATACGTACATATACATATACTAGTATCATGCCCGTGCATTGCAACGGGGATATCACTACAAGAATCACTAAGTGCATTTTCATATTTATTCCCCTCCTCAAACATAGGTCCCTTATTCTTATTTATTTACAGTTTTTTTTTACTATGATTTGTAACAGTAAATTTGTTTATTTTAGAATCACTAAGTGCTCAGCCCTTTGCTCCACAAAACGTAGTATAAAGCCATGATGCCTCCATTTACTACTGTATGCACTACCTACACATAAATCTTCTCCTCAATTTATATACTTCTATTTGGTACGGTAAACAAACAAATTATAATAGCATGTATTGAAAGTTAAATGACACAGAGTCACAATATAACCCCTTGCATTATCGATTATACGAAGCAATCTTGCAATAATAGTAGCAAAAGTTACTAGTATTTATTGTTACCAGCCAAAACTACACTCGATATGTGGGTATGATAATAGGTAGTTTAGGCAAATTTTTGTAAATATATTTAAAAAAAAAATCTTTCTAAGCATAGAAAAAGAACAACAATGTTAACAAAATTTTCTGCTGCTTTGTGCTTCTATGAATTTTTCTTGGATTTATCGGAGGGCTTATATCATTTTCAAAGGGTCGTGGATTAGATCTGTATAGAAACAAAATTGAAAATATATTCTAGATTTCCCACGGCAATATGTATAGAAACAAAGTAAGAGAAATAAGAAAATTAGGAAAAAAATCAATTCGTTGTGATCCATATAGAAACGCAGAAGAAGTTTGGAAACAAAGAAATAAGAAAACGGAAGGTGGAGTATACTCCATTGAAGAGGGAGGAATAAGGAAACAAAGAAATAAAGAAATGGAGAAATATATCGCTAAATTTCAGACTCTACTCAATTTTAATTGTAACGTATCGTGTGGCAGTACGTGTGGTGAGTATGTTTTTAACTAAATTTAGACTTCTACACATAAAACATATGTATTTAATCAAAAGAAGACAAATTATGTGATTGGAGGGTTGAGATTAAATCTGAAATTTCATCTTTCAATCGTAACCGTTGGTGGATCGGACACCAACATGCTTAATAATGGAATGGAGATATATATATATGTGGGCTTTTTGAGTTGCGAAGTAAGTATCTTGTTTTACTTCATGCTCATATCTCCGTTTTCAAAGACCAAACAGTTGATCCGAACCGCTCAACAAGATATCCATATTGAAATGTGCTTGGAGACCAAATTTTACATTTTTTTGGAATTTTTTTACTATTTTTTAAAAATATTTCAAAATCACTGTTTTTTATGGTCCAAAACCATTCAAAAAGAGCGGTTTTCTACCTATCCAAAAAAATAATAAAAAAATTCAATACGGATCGACTGTTTGATATATATATATATATAGAATTTGGCTAATATGCTACGCGTAGCATAGAGGGCCTCCGTGCTACGGCTTAATATTTGAGTTTTCAAAATCCTAACGGTTGATCCGAACTGTTCAACATGATCTCCATACGAATATGTATTTGCCAACCAAATTTTACAATTTTTTTACATAGGTAGAAAATCACTTGATTTGGAAATTCTATACCATTCAGATCAAGTGATTTTCTACCTATCTAAAAAAATAGTAAAAAAATTCTAAAAAATGTAAAAATTTTGGTTTGCAAGTATATATTCATATGGAGATCACGTTGAACAGTTCAGATCGACCGTTAGGATTTAAAAAATTCAAATATTAAGCCTTAGCACGGAGGCTCTCTATGCTACGCGTAGCACCGTAGCCACTTCCTATATATTTATATATATGAGGAGGGTTCAAATGCCTCCATTTTTTGTGCCTCCACCATGCCTCGATTTTTAAAATGTTAATAACTCAAAATTTAAATCATAAACGTCAAAATAAAACAGTTAAATATGATCTATATTATTTTCTCTATGTGCTATAAAAAATTATCACATTTTGGTTTTGTTTTTGTGTGAATCAATAAGTTAAAAAATCAACGTCTAGAAATTATCCACATTAGTACATTTTTACAAGCTCTTGATGACAACCAAAACAAAGTTGAAATATCATAATTTTTTACACATGCATAGATAAAATTATGTAGATCATATTTAACGGTTTTATTTTGACTTTTGAGTTTTAAATTTTGAGTTATTAAAGGTTTTAAAATGGAGGCATTTGAACCCTCCTATATATATATAGGAATTGGCTAGCATGCCACATGTACTAACGGTCATATATGCTACAATATTTTTGAACGTCTGATCAGCTTTAATTTTTGTGCAAAGATGAAACGCTGAGAAATTGACGGAGACGGAAAGAATTGTCGTTGCTCTTTCCGTTAATAATTTCATTTGAGCTGCTCCTCTTTCTTTCAATGAATTAAATGGAGCAAACCTTTCTTCTCCTCCCAACAATTTCCCTGCCATTGTTAGAGAATCTGTTTATATATGCCTCCACCAGGTTTCTCTTGCCCTCCTCCACATCTCTCTCTCTCTCTCTCGTCTCCTGCTCTGAAAGCCCTCTCAGAGCCCATCGCTCCTCTTACCGGCGCATCACCACCACTCCACTCTCTCAGATTCTCCAGGTTGCTCCTTCTCTCTCTCTCTGATTAGAACTTGTCGGTGCGAAACAGAGGTTGCATCCATTTACTCTTTTTTAAATTTGTTCAATTTATATGAATTAGAGATAAAGCAATTTTGTGACCTTTGAGGGGCTGATTTGAATATTCCTATGGATTTCAAATCTTAAGAAGGCTAGTTGCTATGATGAACAGGACATTTTCTGATTGACAACATGTCGACCTGTGTGCTGTTTTTTTTTGCTTAGTTAATTTTCAAAATATGAAATTCAAACCTTCACCATAAATTATAGAAAATTCCTAAAATGAAATTTTTTTTCGAGTGCATTCATATAAGTGTCTAGTATATGCCAATGCAACAGCTTAGTCATATTCAAATTAGAACTGTCATTTTTTATTTTTATTTTCTAATTAGGGGCTGTTTTGGGTTGAACAATACCAGTGTCTATTTTTTTATATTTGACTTGTGTTTTGTGCTGGTACAACTACTCTAGTTGTAGGACAAATCGATATATGGAAGTATGGTTATCCACCAACAACTTCATGACATTATTCATTCCTTCACTTCTTTGAGTTGTGGACATTTGAGCACAAAAGGTACCGCGAAAGTAGGCAAGAACCCATTCCTCTTGTTTCTCAAACATTGTTTTGAAATGATTGTTATCTTCCAATTTATACTGTTCTAACATCTTGTTCCAGGATCTTTCGAAAATAGCGACTGTCAAGCTTCGGTTGATAACAGCTTTCAACTCCTCTTGAACACCAACCTTGCTGCCATAGTAAACCAACAATTGATCACTAGCATTCTTCATTACGAGCCATTGGCAACATCTATGGACTGTACTAGGAAACACTACTTGTATGGTAGCTTTCATAGAGGGGCATTGATCGATGATAATTGCCTTTGGTGTCTTTTTGAACATTGCTTGTATCCAAGTACGGAACAACCATATGAAATTTGTGGCCTGCTCATTTCTAAGAAGACATGCACTGAAAACAATGCTTTGCCAATGGTGGTTGACTCAGATAAAAAGTTCAAGTGGCATGCAATATTTATTAGTGTTGTATGTTGTATCAAATGTCACCACATCTCCAAACTCGGCATATGCCCGCCTCGCTCTGCAATCAAACCAAACAATGTTCTTTACAACTCCATCGCTTTCCGGCTCTATGGCAAAGAAAAACTCCGAGTCCTCCTCTTGCTTTTCATTAAAATGAGCCAAGGTTGTTTCCACATCTATACCCACCAACCTCTTATTTTCCTCAACTATTTGATTATTGACATCCTTCTTTGAAAAACAAAAGGTTATCAATCCCACCAGCCTTTTCCCCTAAGTAATGCCAAATTTGTGAGGCTGATACATTCGATGCTCGCATCTGCCTTATAATCACCTTCTCCTCCATGGTCATGCCTTTTAGGGATCTCAGATTTCTTCTTTTTTATGGGCTAGTAATTAAAACATGATTATGTATGGCATTAAATTTGGACACTTTCCAAACTCCATTCTTGAATCATCTAAACCTAATGAAAGCCATACAATCACTCCTCCTATTTGGGATTTCCTTCTGAGGGGTCCCCATGTTGTTTGCCTCCTTCTGTCGATCTGACAACTCTTGTTTTGAGCACACCATCCTAATTGAAGAAATCCCAACTTTCGTCTTGACACTAGTCTGTACTCGGACACTAAATCCGAGCCTACTACCATATGAGTTGTAAAACTTCTTAGTCTCAATTTCACTAGCAAACTCCATGCCAACAAAATGTTCTACATCCTCACTGCCTCCAACATTCTTTTCCTCCCATTCATCACCTATAACATCCTCTTTCCTCAATCTCTTCCTCCCTTTCATCACCTATAACATAATCTTCCTCAATCTTATCACCTCTAAACTCGTCTTCATCAAACTCATCAAGTCCAAACTCACATTCCTCTAAAATAGCCATCCGAAGTCCACCTTTCTTGTTGCTCATGTTACCTAGTCAAGTAAATACAAACATAAGAAAATGATTTGTACCAATTTAGTCAAAAATTACATTAATGTATTAATGTAATAAAAGTTTTAAAAAAATTTATACAAGGGAGATGACATACCGCAGCAAGATCACATCCAGATTTGCAAATGCATTCCCTCTGATTTGAATAGGACCGAAGTGAAATCTTTCCTTTCTATTGAGATGCATGGAGAGGAAAATATGATTAATACAATATACAGGGTAGAAGTGCAAAATTTCTCAGAACTGTCAATTTTCTTGCATTTACATCCGTCTTATTACAGAACAACTTTACGTTATTTTCAAATGCATATCACACCATTTTATTTCTCTTTCAGTATATCCGCGTGAATAAATATCCTTAAATCCACCTACGAATTTAATGATGAAAGTCCGATTAACGATCTTTCTTTTCTTTTTCTTTTTTTTTTCTTTTTTTGAGAAATTTCCGTAGGAAGATCAACGTAATAAAGCAACGTAATTTATTCACGATCGATCGAGGCGAAAAATCTATTGATCGAAAACTTTATAATATCTTCAACAAAAAGCCAAAAATCTCATCTCAAGTAAAGAAATACGATCAAAATGAAAAATAAAGAAGACACATACATAAATAAGCAACATGAGGCCTCTTGGATTCGATCTCATTTGCCACACGAAGCATCGGTACACTACTACTCAGTGTTGGAGCTACGACCTCGTAAAATAAGAGGAAGGGTGCTACGGGAGGGTGATGGAGAGAGGCGGGAAAAAACCCTAGCGAGGATTGGGGAAATTTTTTGGTCAAACGGAGAATATTTTGGGCAAGATTGAAGACATAACAGAAAGAGAGCACGATTTGAAAATAGAATAAAGATTTTTTTCCCCCAACTCCTATCCCCCATTCATCCCCCAATCATTAATTATCTAGGGGACCACAACTTCAAGCACAAAAAGACAAAAGAAAATGTGTATCAATCATTAATTACGTGGGGGACCACTAATTAACTAGGGGGACCGCTTATATTTGAAAAAATTTGCAACTGACGCGCACAAGTATTCATATATAATACATCAAGTATTCATATATAATATATTAAGTATTCATATCTAAGATATCAAGTATTTTAAAAAAAACTGGACACATTACTTATCCACTTTTATATGTTTTTAGAGGTGGTTTTTTTTTCTCCGTTCACTCTAACCAATATTTCTAACAATATATGAAGAATTTTGCGAATCTAAAATCACATACGTCTTCTACGTAATTTTCTCTTTCAAATGAGATCCATGATGAAGTACTTTTGAGTTATCCGTTGCGCAAGTATTCATACCTCGTAAAATTATTTATATCTCGTCGAATAAGTATTCATACCTAAGATATCAAGTATTCATACCTAAGATATCAAGTATTCATCGCTAAGATATCAAGTAAAAAATGATTGAGTGGTAATGAAATTTCAATCGGTAAAAATGAGTGAATGATGTGTCCAGTTTTTTATTTGTGAAATACTGATGAGGTATGAATACTTGCTTGATGAGGTATGAATACTTGAATGACAAGGTATGAATACTTGTGCAACGGACAACTCGAAAGTATGTCATCATGGATCTCATTTGAAAGAGAAAATTGCGTAGAAGACGTTCCTGGTTTTAGATTTTCAAAATTCCTCACAGATTGTCAAAAATATTGGTTAGAGTGAACGGAGAAAAAAAAACCACCTCTAAAAACGTGTAAAAGATGGATAAGTAATGTGTCCAGTTTTTTTTAAAATACTTGATATCTTAGATATGAATACTTCATGCATTATATATGAATACTCTAGAATGCAACTATGAATACTTCTTTTAATAGTAATGAATATGAAAAAGTAGTATGTTTTTCTTTTTCTTTTCTGTTGCCGAACATTCCAAGTTGGTTATCGGTCCCCACCGGCAGTTAAATGCTAAATAACAGATAATTAGCGGTCCCCCAGTTGAAAACGCATTTTTTTTGGAGGAAAATGCGTTTTTAATTAGTGGTCCCCGTTAATCAAGCGTTTTTGGATGTCTTTTAGTGCGGAAATCGTGGTCCCCTCTTAATTACCGGTAAACAATAATTAACAACCTTATCCGGGGGATGAATGGGGGATAGCAACCCGGGTATTGTTAGTCGGTCCCTTGAAAATAATCTGTCTCAGTCAATTTCCCAACGCTTCATTTTTGCACGAAAATTAAAGCTAATCAGACGTTCGAAAATACCGTAGCATATATGAACGTTAGCTACATGTGCTATATACACACACACACTACATGTTCGTCAAAGCTAAAATTAATTTTATATTTTCTGAAAAACTCCAATATCAATTATTTATGGAATTCAAACGAAAGGTGTCAAAACCTTTAACATTAGGTCCTATGTTATATGTGAACAGATAGCATGTATCTTTTCCCATCATTCATGCACCTCCATAGGTCAATATTTGTTAATTATTAATTTCTTTCATCCATTCCTCTTTTCTCAATAGAGGGCACATCTATGCTGGAAGGAAATATCTTTGTAAGGTGTGTTGGGTTTCATTATAATTATAACCCAGCCCAAACTAGGCCCGGCCCAGTTGAAACCTCCTGATCCTCTAATTATAACCCAGCCCAAAGTATAAGGTGTGTTGGGTTTCATTCTTTGTAAGGTGTGTTGGGTTTCATTCTAATTATAACCCAGCCCAAAGTATATTCTTACTTATTAATTATTGATATTAGTGATTTTTTTATATGATTCAAAATTTGTTTGACACTTTATAAAAATGATTAGTAACTTCCAAAAATATTTTTAAAATTATTTCTCCGGTCTCAGTGAAATGGCTTACAGATATAAAGTCGCCGGCCGGTTGTAGATAAACAATATATTATCGTCTGTTATGAGGTTTTAAGATGATCAAAACTAAAAACAAAAACCATGTATATCTATTAAATTGGTTTACAAAATTTGATAGCTGGTGTTCATTTATTTTCCTCGAGTGATTAGAAAATGTCTCCTTCATTTTTCCCTTAAATGCATACTCAATTTATAGTGCACTGAAACTATGAAAGAACTTCTGCAAAGGTTTTTCAAAAATAGAAACTATGGAGCTTTTAGGCTTGCGTTATTCACCGCTAGGGTTTTGAGAGTTGAAGGCGACCCCTCCCCCAGCCACCTCTCGCCATCACTTCTCATCCACTGAGCAATTAATGCTTCTCCTGCCGCCCCGCCAACCCTCACTGCCATTTCTCTTCCCTGACCTCCGTCACCCTGAATTCATATCCTTTGCATTAACTCAAAAGAGAATCTTTTGAGTTAATGAATCTCGACTGTCCAATATGTTTCAAAATTCGTGCAAACTAGATCTGCACTAATATTAAAGGGCCCCTATGTTATAGACATGATTCAGATTGGCTCCATTTAAAATCAAACGGTTGAAATTCATTAACTCAAAATATTCTCTTTTGAGTTAATGCAGAGGATACGGATCCCGTCACCCTAACCACCACTGAGCAGGTGCTTCCGTTTTCGGGCTTAGATTTGTCTTCTCTTCTTTAATCGATGATGTAAGATAGAGTGGTCAAGCTACGTTTAGGATTTGGATCTAGTCGCAACTCTGTCAATCCACATCGCCGCTTCTCCGTCTTGTCTTGAGTCGTGTTGCTCGGGTAGTATCTACTAAATAAGATATATTTACGGTTAGTAATAATGTTGATGAGCTGATGGTGATCCCTTTCCTCTCCTTCTCCTCCTCTAATGGATTTTGAGAGAGATGAAATATGATGAAAAGAAAGAATTTCGTATTATAAATTCTGATCTTACAAGCTCTCTGTACCTGTATACTTATAGCCTAAACCTCATGTGTATCACTACTAGCCGTTGGGCTATTTCCTAATTTACAATGTCAATATATGTTGCCTGATTCTATCCTAATTACACCCTAATCACAGAAATACAGCTAGGTACCAATTGTGGATGCTAGCTGATTTGTTCCCTAAAATATGCCTATGATGAATAATCTCTGAGGCATATCTTTATTATCCAATACTCCCCCTCAAGTTGGGTGCGAATAAGTTGATTGAACCCAACTTGTTAAGTATGTTCAGATGACTAGTCTTGTCGAGTGCCTTTGTGAAAATATTTGCCAGTTGCTCTTTGCTTCTGACAAACGGAGTTTCTATTTCTCCAGATTGTACTTTTTCTCTAACAAAGTGACAGTCCACCTCTATATGTTTTGTCCTTTCATGGAAGACCGGATTGGATGCAATATGTTGTGCGGCTTGATTGTCACAGTACATTTGTATGGTTCTTGTGTACTCTATCTTCATGTCACCGAGTAATTGTTTAATCCAGATAAGCTCACTTGCTGTGGATGCTATGGCTCGATATTCTGCTTCTGCACTTGAACGAGCTACAACATTCTGCTTCTTGCTCTTCCAAGTTACCAAGTTGCCACCTACAAATGTACAAAAGCCAGTGGTTGATTTTCTGTCACAGCTTCCGGCCCAATCTGCATCAGAAAATCCAACTACATTATTAGAATCATTTTTCCTCATCCAAATTCCTTGACCTGGAGTGCATTTGAGGTATCTAAGTATTCTATCAATTGCACTCATGTGACTGGTACGCGGAGCATGCATAAATTGGCTTACCATACTAACTGCAAATGCAATATCAGGTCTGGTAACTGTAAGATATATTAGTTTTCCCACCAGTCTTTGATATTGTCCTATGTCAGGTAGTAATTCACTATCTTCTAATCCCAGTTTAACATTTGTTTCCATTGGAGTACTGGCTGGCTTAGCTTCTAGTTTACCAGTTTCTTTTAACAGGTCAAGTACATATTTTCTTTGAGATAGAAATAAGCCTTTGTTAGAGTAGGCTATCTATTCCAAGAAAATATGAGAGTTTTCCAAGGTCCTTAATATCAAATTCATTTTTCAAGTGTTGTTTGACATTTTTAATCTCTTCATTATTGTTTCCTGTAATGATAATGTCATCTACATAAACAAAGAATAATGGTGGTGGAGTTGTGTCTATGTTTAATAAACATAGAAGAATCAGCTGTGCTTTTAATAAAATTATTTTTTAACAGAGAGGAGCTTAGCTTGGCATACCATGCTCTTGTAGATTGTTTTAGACCATATATTGACTTCTTTAGCTTACATACGTGTGATGAGTCCAATGTAGTATTATGACCTGGAGGAAGGGTCATGTAGACTTCTTCTTCCAGAACTCCTTGAAGGAATGCATTTTTCACATCCATTTGGAACAAATTTCATCATAAGTTGGTGGCTACCGATAACAGAATCCTAACTGTGCTCATTTTAGCTACGGGTGCAAAGGTTTCTTGGTAGTCAATACCATAGGTCTGGGTGAATCCTTTGGCCACTAATCTAGCTTTATACCTTTCAACTGTACCATTACTGTTGTACTTAATTTTGTACACCCATTTACACCCTACGGGTTTTTTTTTCTTTGATAAGCAGACAATGTCCCATGTATCGTTTTTTTCTAAAGCTTGAAGTTCTTCTTTCATAGCTTTATGCCAAATTGGGTTTTGTTTTGCTTCATCAAAAGTAGTGGGTTCGGGTTGATGTGTTATACTCCCTAAATAGGCCTGGTATTCTGGTGAAACCCTCTTATAAGAAATATAATCTTGAATTGGATACATCACCTGATGGGATACATAATCCCTTAACTTGATGGAAGGTTTAGTTTGTCGTATGGATCTTCTCACGGCAATTTCTTTCTTGAGTTGATTCTCCACTTGATTCTCCACTTGACTCATGTTCCTCATTTTCTCCCCCTGAAGGAATTGCAGGTGTTTCACCATTCTGGTCTTCATTTATAACCTGTTCTTCATTTGTTTTTTCTGGAAAAACAAAGTTATTTGGAGGCAACACAATGGGTTGACTTGGTGGATTTATTTGCTCATTTGTTTGATAATAGGGTTGGTTTTCAAAAAATAACACATCTCTTGAAAAATAGACTTTAAAATTTTTCGGATCATAGCACTTATATCCCTTTTTTCAGAAGAATATCCTAAAAATATAGTTTTAACAAAATTTTTGTCTAACTTGTCATGTCTTTTTATGTGTACAAAACATGTACATCCAAAAACCCGAATATGGTCAAGATCAATTTTTCTACCTTTGAGAATTTCTAGAGGACTCATGTTTTTTAACCTTGCACTTGGTAACCGATTTATAAGATAGGTTGCTGTTAACACTGCATCTGACCAATATGTTTTTGGAACATTATTTTGAAACAGAAGTGATCTAGTAACATCAAGAAGATGACGATTTTTTCTTTCTGAAACACCATTTTGTTCAGGTGTATTAATGCATGTGGTTTGATGCAAGATTCATTTTGACCTAAAGAACTCTAGAAAGGTTTTGTTTACATATTCTGTCCCATTATCTGATCTAAAAATCTTAATTTTCGCATTATATTGATTTTCAACAAAATTAAAAAATTCTTGGAAGCATGAAAAAACTTCATTTTTTCCTTTTAAAAGATAAACCCAAGTAATACGAGAGAAATCATCAATAAATGTGACAAAATATTTAAAATGGTTATAAGAATCAACCGGGGCTGGACCCCACACATCCGAATGAATTAAATCAAATTTTGCTTCTGATATATTAGTAGATAAGGGAAAAGGTAATCTGGTTTGTTTTGCAAGCTTACACACATCACAATTACTAGAATTTAGATTATAACAAAACAGTTTATTTAAAACTTGATCAGATGGATGACCAAATCTCCAATGCAGTAATTTGTCACGGTCTGTTGGACTTAATGACACATGACATTTATTTATGGGTTCTTCAAGATAATAAAGCCCATTTTTTAAAAAAACTTCACCAATCTTCTTCCCTGATTCTTAGTCTTGAAATATCACTTCGTGTGGTGAGAATATTACTTTGCAATTCAAATCTTGTGTTATTTTACTAATTGATAAAAGATTTGAATTAAAGTCCGGTAGGTACAAAATGTTCTTTACATTTTTTGAGAAATTTTTTGTGGTACCCAAGCCTTTAATTTGGACTTTATTTCCATCTGCAACAAGTACATGTTGCGAATCTATAGTTGGTACAATATTTTGCAGTTTATTTTGGTCCCATGTCATATGTGTTAGTTTGTAATAATCTAGAAGTCAATAATACAATAAATTTGTTATATAAAGCTTTGTTCATGAATTGAATGTTTAATCATTTTGTTACCTTGAGTATTATTGAATTTATGAATCATTTCGAGTTCATGACTGGAATTGTGAAACTTCATAATATAGATGATAATACTCTTAAAAAGTCTCTAACCAAGGTAATTAGCAGGAACACTAATTACCGCGATAAGGTTAGTGTGTGGATTAAATGATGGTTAAGTTTTACAAACCATAGACAAAGAGTTGTCATTTTAATCACACAGATACATGTTAGAGAACATGATATTTGACAGACCCCAAATGAAACATTAAATTGAATTGTGTTTGTGTCATTAATGTTTTCATTTTAGTGTTAAGTTCTAAAGTATGAGATATTCATTTTTCCTACATAAGAGATGTATATGTGTGATTGCTATATAACGCTATCCGTAAAAAGTAGCTATAAGGGTAGTTCTTCGGTACACATAGCTTATGCGGAGGAAAAGATGGTTTATCAAAAGTACTATTGTCCCTCGTATCTCAATACGAGCTATAGCGTCACTGGGCCCCTTGGTAGAATATGATTATCTGGATCCAGTATGATTACAAGAGTAAACATATTTGATAATCTATTCAGGATCAAGAAAAGATTAAGTTTGCAAGGATGACACATACCTACCTTGAAACTAATCTGATAGCTATGAGACAAAAGAATTAACACGAAGTAAATCGTTTACTGGATCATGATATTGTACGGTACAACATCATCTGTGTAATTGGTGTCATAATGTACTTGCCAGGTGCCACCTATGATAAATAGAGGTTAAAATAGTTTTAATTCTATTTGCCAACATAACACAGATCCTATTGGGTCACACCATATAGGAACTAGTCGGAGAATCTTGTTGATTAATTATAATGATTATAATTAATAATAAGATGGATAAAATTAATTATATATGATATAATTAAATTATAAATGTCATTTAAATGACAAGCAGAAACATTGGTTAATTTATGAACGTGTTTGACACGTGCATAAAAGTTACCGAACGAACGATCGAGAAAATATGTATTTGATTTGGACTTAGAATATTTAATTATTGGATTTATATTTTGGGCTTGAAACCCATTAAGAATAAATCACTAATTAAAGATTAAAGGCCCAAATCAAAAGCCCAAATCAAAGCCCAAAATTAATTAAGTATTAATGGGCCAATGGCAAAATAGTAATAAATTTTTTGCCGATTTAATTTGGCCGTTGAAATTTGCCGACTACATATGTTGCCGACTTAAATTTTGAAAGTGTATATAATACCAAAATTTAATGTGGCGGTTTTACAAAGTTATAAATATGTAATCATAGTTAGAGAGAATTCTAATTCAATTGTTGAATACCGATTCGATCCGATCGAACGATAATTCTCTCTTTTCTCAGATTCGTTCTAATCAGAGTTTACGAGTTTTAGAAATAATATTTTACGAGAGTCGTAATTATTATTTGCTTTTTCTCGTGAATAGTGTTTTTGTCAGATTTCGCGGTTTACGGTATTTCTGGTAAAAGAAATAAACCGCTCTCTCGATTAGTTCCTGGTGGATAACCGATAGAGGCACTATAATTTTGGTGCTTGCTTAACCGGGTCAGACAGCCGGGTCAGACAGTCGGGTCAGACTGCATTCCAATTTGAATTTGGAAGCAAGGTAAAGAAATGTTATATTAATCTATTTAATTGTTAAATAGATTTAATCTTTTAGAAATCAATCAAAGGAGTAGATCTATAAACTGATTAAAATACAAGTAAATACGGTTTTACTAATTTGGGTCTATACAGGATTAATCTGGTATGTAACTCTCGGTTATTATCCGACATACTACTTAATCTATGATCTGAATGAGTAAAGTTTTATTTACGGTTTTTAATCTAAGAAAAGGATTGAACGGGTATGTAACTCTCGGTAGATTATCCGACATACCGCTTCAATCATTTTGGCTTGAGTTAGAAGTAAAAATTTTGTTTTACGGTCTTTCCACAGCTTAAGCCTAATGGCTTTGGGTAGCCTCAAAACCCAATAATATGATCGATAGCACCGGAGTCAATAACCCATTTACTAGTGTTATGTCCCAAATTTGCAAGTTTTGGACTACTGTTATTGTTTTTAAAAGAAGATAAATTTGAATTATAGAGTACAAAACCTGCTGTCTGTTGCTGTAACAGACTGTTCAATTGAGTCAGAAGCTGATTTAGCTGTATTGTTGATGCCACAGAAGATCCCGAAGGATCTGAGGTCGGTTCGGGCTGGGTTAAATTTGTCCCGGCTGGTTTTGTTTGATCCGACCCCATGCCTTGGTTTACTCCTCTTGGATCCGACCCCGCTCCTGACCCTTGGCTTACTCCTCCGAACCTTTCATTTTCGCCTTTTCTAGCGCCGCCCCTTTCTCCCTTGGTCCGAGACGGCCGGAGATGCGGATGGAGCACCCAGCAGCCTTCTCGGTTGTGCCCTGCGCGCTTGCAGTGGTCGCACCAGTCAGCTGTGGTGGTCCCCTTCGTCCTGGCCGCCGGGTTAGGGTTAGATGGGTGTGCTCGAAAGGCTCGGTTCTCGGTGTTGGTTGATGGTTGAGGGTTCATGAGTGCCCACCGAGACTCCTCTTGTTGGATTCTCGCCACCACATCATCGAATTTGGGCATTTCGGCTGAGGCCAGTATTTGAGATCGAATTGCTTCGTAAGTTGAGTCGAGTGCTCCCAGGTAAGTGAATATGAGGTCTTGTTCGGATCTATTTTGGGTTTCATTTTGGTCTGTTGTTGGTGGAAGATACACATTGAGTTCTTCCCATTTGGACAGAATTTCGGTTACTAACTCGTTGTTGCTTTGGCCGTTCTGTTTGATTTAAGCAAGTTCTTGTTTGAGGCTAAAAATATGTGCAAAGTTTCTTTGCTGGCCATACCTTCTTTTTGCCTTGTCCCAAATTTCTTTTGATGTGTCGGAATACATGAGAACATTCGAAATTTTGGGCTCCATAGTGCTCAGTAGCCATGACATGATCATCTGATCTGTAGTCTCCCATTCTTCTATTTTTGCTGTTTCTTCAGCAGTTGCCTCGTTGGGTTTTGATGCTTTTGGTTTTTGTTTGGTTCCAGTGACAAAGTTTAATTTGCCTTTGCCACCGAGACCGATTGTGACAGATCTGGACCAAGGGATGTAGTTGCTGCCATTGAGTATTATTGTGGTGAGTTTTGTGATGTCTGATTGTTGAGACATGGTTGTTTTTGGAGATGCTGGTAAGAATTGAATTTTGCGGAATTTTGGTTTGTTGCTGGTGCAGGATTAATCCTGCTCTGATACTATAATGGATTTTGAGAGAGATGAAATATGATGAAAAGAAAAAATTTCGTATTATGAATTCTGATCTTACAAGCTCTCTGTACCTGTATACTTATAGCCTAAACCTCATGTGTATCACTACTAGCCGTTGGGCTATTTCCTAATTTACAATGGCAAGATATGTTGCCTGATTCTATCCTAATTACACCCTAATCACAGAAATCAAGCTAGGTACCAATTGTGGATGCTAGCTGATTTGTTCCCTAAAATATGCCTATGATGAATAATCTCTGAGGCATATATTTATTATCCAATATCCTTCTCCTTCTCCTTCCTTCTTCCTATCTCCTTTCTATGTGTCTTTTTTTAATAACTCAGGCACAAACCTTATTTGAGCACGAAGGCTCTCTTGGATACTCCTGCCTCACTTTGATTACAACAACACTGCCACGTGCTAACGATAAGAAATATGCATGCTCACAACCTACAAAAATGAGTATGAGCACAAAAAATCCTGCAGGCTCACTTAATATAGTGTTTTCTTGATTGAAAATTGAAAAAATATTAAATTATATAATTTACCATGTTCCAAAAGCATTGATTCTATGTTGTATGGATACGGATACAGCGATACAGAAATTTTCAACGCGATATGAGTACGGGTATCGATACGGCAAATACGATACATATCGGATATGATACGAATACAATATGTAAATCACATATAATATTAGATGAAGTATCGGGTAACATATAGCATGGATACAATAATCTTATATACAAATGAGAAGAGGATGCAGCAGGAAAGTCCAATAGTAAATCTTGGAAACAATTAATTAATTTTCAAAATTTATTCTTACTAATTAATGTATTGAGAACAATGATTTTTGTAAGCTCCTGTTGCTAATGAAAATAAAGTCAAATTAAATGTTATAGTATCCTTCCTCAAAAAGATATTATAGTATATCAGTGTGTGCGCATAAAGAAATTATTATATATCTAGTAATTTAATTTTTATATTTGAGTATTTAATTTTAAATCATGAAAACGGAATAATCGATTGAAGTTCGTTCCGAAACAAATCAAACCAGTTCGGTTCGAATGTTATTCAAACTCAAACTCAAACTGAGTATAGTTCGCTCGAAATTGGTTCGCGAACTATTTAGGTTCGAATCTCAAATTAAAATGTACCGTTCAAATTAGAGCAACGTCAATAACTCAGTGCAACATCAAGGTTTCAAAGTTTGTTGTTCAAAATTTGGTATGTTGAAAGTAGATTCATGCTAGAATGTATATTTTGTTCAAAGTATGTGGATTTTCTTGTTCAGATCGACTATCTCTAAGCACATCCAACATTTGGTATGTTGTTGGCCCATTTTGGAGCCCATGTATTAATGTGCATTTGTGTAGAGAACAATTAAGCAGCTTATTTAAAGCCTAGCTGGTTTAACAAAGCCCAGCAGCAGCCTAGCTCCTCTAACCGGTTAGTAACTCAATCATTTAGTCCCACAATTTCAAACTACATGTTATCAAAGTGCTGGAGTGCTATAAAAGAAGCAAGGGAGGCGTTGGAAATTTAAACGGACCTAGGTCCAGGACTCAGATAATGTGTTCTGGATATTTTTGGGTCTATGGACTCAAATAATGGATCCGGTAATGGATTTTGAATATTTTGTAATCTGTTTTTAATCTAGACTGCATATGCGATTTGCATAGGCATATTTTATGTGGCAGTAGGTTGTACATGCGCAGCATAAAACTGTATTTTATTACACTGATTCGAAATATTAATGAATCAAAACTAGTTCGAACCGTATCGAATCAAACTCGAATTTTTCTTTTTAGTTCGAAATCCTGTTTCAGTTTTGAATCAGTTTGATTCGAAATTACATGAATTCAAGCTTGAACTTAGGGTAAGTTTGATTTGGTTTTATTTGTTTGCAGCCCTAATTGCACATAGGGCTGCCAAAAAAGCTCGTACTTCGTAATTGCGCAATGTACATGAAACTATTAAGCTCAACAATTAATTATCTTATAAGAAACTATGTGGAATGGTTCGTAATATATACAAGTAATAAAGGATTACAATATACAGAATTTTACCTTGAAAATTAATTTCAGAAGTTGTCATAAGTACTAAGATAAAAACGCAACTCTAAATAAAAATATTTTTGATCTGAAATACCCAGTATGCTGTATAATTTTTTGTTTACATGACAACATTCATATTTTGCTTTTAACCGCTGAAAGATATGTGAATTTTTTTTCCAACAATATTTGAATGGTCATGTTAGTTAAATATCTAATTAATATGTTATAACAAGAAATTTTCATGGTTGATTATATAAAAAAACCTATATATATTAATTTTTTCATATATTTTTATAATTTATCCATTTCTTTTTCCAAAATATATCGCGCCCAGAAACATTGTACACAACACATTAGTTTCATTTTATTGTATAATAACGATTCATGATCATTCAGAAAATTCATAATTAACCGTCTTACTGCTTGCATGTTTAGTCAACTTTTAAACTTTAAGAAATATTTAGCATAGGAAAATGGCAATTTTCCAGCCTCCTCTCGCCATCGAAAAATATCAAAGAGAGAATTAGCTAATTTAATGTTGTGTTTATTTAATTATTTAGCGTCAATATTTACTACTTAAAGAAAATAGGATGAAAAATAAAATAAGGATGAGGCAAAAAGTCAAATTGACACAATCCGGCCAATGAGATTCACAAGAACAGTAGCTAGTTCAACTGATACATCACTCAAAGATGAGCAAAGCTCAACTCAACGTACAGAGAACAAAAGGAGATAAACTCAACTCAAATAGTAAAATTAAGTTTATAATAACTCAATAATCTCATTACGAAATGACTTTGGGCTTTTATATAGTCATAGTTCTCCCTCTAAAAATTACTTAACAATTAATACAACTCTCAACTACTTTTGCTAATACCAAAATACACTTAATAACCTCCTAAAGACTATAAAAAGACTCTCATAAAAATTCACAAATAAACATAATTCAAACACACTTTTGACCATATTAAAAATCCACTCATAACTCTCACCTAACTAATTAATAACACAGTCCAAAACTTACCACTTATCTTGACACGACTTTTTGACTATGATGCCTTCAGATTCTGGACAAATGTTTCACATAAAAGTTGTAGAGCATGTTCTCAGCTTTCCACATAATTTTAAATCACCTGAATCGGAGCCCGTACAAAGAATATATATATGGCCAAAATACTAAAACATATTAGTAGGACGGTTTTGGACGGATAAAACTGCTACTGCTGGAAACATTATGTTTTGTTGTAGTGACTAGATGTTCTTAAGGCCTGTTGAAACGTCTCATATGACTTGTTATTGAACAGTGAGACCTAACGGCTAACAGAGTATTGAAACAGTGCAATTTGAGCGGTGTCACAAATAGTCAAACTTGGAAACAATTGATTAATTTTTCAAATTTTATTCTTACTAATTAATGTTGTTTTGTCTCTTATGAGTCCATTTGTAACTGCTACCTTATCATCTGTTGAACACGGTATACATGTTCACTCCTCAACAAATCATTTCTCTGTATAGAGTAGAACTAGGGTGCTCCTAAGCTCACCAAGCCCTTCGTGAGCACGACTCTAAAACCTATCGAATTGATTTCAAACGACATTTTCAAACCGTTAGATGTTCAATCTATATTAAAATGTGCTTGGAGACCAAATTTTACATTTTTTGGAATTTTTTTACTATTTTTTAAGATGGTTTGAAAATCGCTGTTTTTATTAAAATTCTGCACCATTGGAAAACAGCGATTTTCAAACCATCTTAATAAATAGTAAAAAAATTCCAAAAAATGTAAAATTTGGTCTCCAAGCACATTTTAATATAGATTGAACATCTAACGGTTTGGAAATGTCGTTTAAAGTCAATTCGATAGGTTTTAGATTCGCGCTCACGGAAGGACTTGGTGAGCTTAGGAGCACCCTAGTTCTACTCTCTCTATATATATAAAACTAGATCACAAACACCGAATAAAAAATACAATATTTTTTCACACAATGTTTACATTAATGAAAAGTATTCCTCCAGCGGTTTCCATCGTACCAAAAAATTTTTTTAAAAAAAAAAAAAATTAATATAACTTCAGGGCATTGGTCTATATTACTTTTTTTTTTTATGAATAAAGAAAAAAAATGACACTTTGACCATTTTTTTAACACAGGAGTCCAGCTGAGAATATCAAATTGACAACAACATTTTTATAAGCTCTTGATGACGTCCATCAAAACTAATATATCATTAATTTATTTTCATTATTTGATTTTTTTGTTTTAAATTATGAAAAATTTAACAAAAAATATTCCCATTTAAATCCTTCTTTATTCCCCCTATGAAATGGGAATGAACTCTGCTGTTATTTTAATAGAAAAGCAGGATTCTATTTTTCCGATCCCAACTATTCAAAATTTTCTATTTGCATATCTCAATAAAAAAAATAAAAAAAAAACTTTTTTCATGCATAAATCTCAATGAATTTGATAATTGGAATTGGAAAAACAAAACCCTACTTTTTCCATTAGAATAACAGCAGAGTCATATCAGTAGATGTGCCTAGACAAAAATAGTAACGAATTTTCAATTCAAATTCAGGACTGCCTAGACAAAAAAAGTAACGAATTTTCAATTCAAATTCAATTTCATTGACATGGATCAGTAGATGTGCTAATTTGCTTTGGAAATTAAAAATGGTGTTTTAATTTCCGTTTATATTTTCAATTTCAAAGTTCAAATAGTCGTTTTGAACCTTCCAACATGTTCTTCATATTAAAATGTGTTTGGAGACCAAATTTTTCATGTTTTTTTGAAATTTTTTACTATTTTTTCGGAATTTTTGAAAATCACAACTTTTGATTAAATAAAAAAATAATAAAAAATTTAGCAAAACAATGATTTTCAAAAATTCTGGAAAAATAATAAATAATTTCCAAAACATGTAAAATTTGGTCTCCAAGCACATTTTAATATGAAGATTATGTTGAAAGGTTCGAATTAACTATTTAAACTTTAAAAATGAAGATATAAGCGAAAAGTAAAACACGTTATTTCTTGGGATCAAACTCAACATTGCTTCCTTATCATATTTTGCTTGTGAGGGCATAATAGAGGATTATAGTGTTGACCAAGTCAACAGGAGCAAACAAGATTTGACCAAGTCAAACTAAAGCAAGTAAGATTAATTAGGACTCTTAACAATAGTTAATTAGATTAGTTTGTTTGTTATAAAGTGATGTGCCAGTTCACCCCGTCAGTATCAGCATTCACTTGAGAGCAGTGTTTCATTCAGCTATTTTTGTAAACCATGACTACAAACTAAAGATTCATACAAGATCAATACTAGGGGTGTTCAACCGGTCGGTTCGGGTCAAACCGAACTTTTTTTGCCAAACCGTAGTTTGAACCGAATTAAAATTCCAAACTGATCTAAAACCGAACCGATTAAACCAATTTAAACTTCGGTTTGTTCGGTTGAACAGAATACAAACATTTCAAGTTACAAATAAATATTTCAAAACCAGTTGGTTCGGTTCAAACCGATTTGGATAACATTTTTTATAACCACACAAGCCAGTTTTTGATAAACCGATCCATTTTTTATTAAACCGGTTGGTTCGGTTCAAACCGATTTGGAGATCCCAAAACCGAACCGAACTTCTTCAAATACTAAACCGCACCGAACCATTTAAACTGAACAGCCGATCCAATTAAACCGAAATTTGCCGGTACGGTTTAAAACCAAATAAACCGATCCATTTGAACACCCCTAATCAATACAATCACTTCACTACTTCTCTCTCTTTCTTAACAGTTTAAGCAAGTTCGTATTCTTGTAACCCATGACTATAAATACATGATGTATATTCATTCGTATTAGATCATCTGTGAAATTAAGCAAGTTCAATTATTATTAGGCCATATGTGAAATTTTTCGTTATTGATAATTCGGGCTTATTTTTTATGGGCCGGGCTATTTAATTATAAGAACATTTCATGCGAATGATGGTATATTAATCATCTCCAGTGCCAAGGAACAAAAAAAAAAAAAATGCCACGTGTTACTTTTTTTGAAACGCCATCTGCAACCAACAAAAACAGTTGATCACGTCAGACTTAAATACAAAATTCCAAATTATTTTTTGTAACTGATTATGTTTGAGTGCTCATTCTGCAATATTCCTTCCCCAGAGCTACTTTTTATTTTTTTGAGAAAAATATAATTTTATTCTTTTATTTAAACATCGTGGGATCTAGAGTTTGTATATATCCGATATTATATTAAGGAGGTCGACGTTCTGATTCGCCAACTGTTTAAATCAAATAGTCTTTTTTTTATTTTATGTATTTTTTTATGATTTTTTTTTACGTGTAGTAGTCTAAATTTATTTTGATGTCTTGTTCTAATTTTTTTATTTTTTTTTCTAAATTCTCTTATTTAATTGTTATATACTCTATTTTTTATTGATATTTCTTTATATTTTAAAAATGTCATTTATGAAACTTTTGGATTGATTGATAATTAATTGGTCATGTCTTCATAATAATTTATCGTTAAGTAAATCAAGCAATCAATATAAGAAAAAAAATATGGCATGTCCTCTGATATTACAATTATGAGTAGAACTAGGGTGTTTCTAAGTTCACCAAGTCTTTTTGTGAACTCAACTCTAAAACCTATCGGATTGACTTCAAACGACAAATCCAAACTGTTGAAATCCTTCTACCTTACGGGTGATGCGTCTGCATGTGAAAATTTTAAACTTTTGAATTAATTTAGTATAAAGTCAAGTGGTCAAAATTAGAAGGTTTATAAATTAATTTTAATGCATTCATTTTTTTGACGCCTTTTGACCACTTGACTCTATACAAAACTAATTTAAAATTTTCACATGTAAGCACATCACCTGTAAGTTAGAAGAATTTCAACAGTTTGAATTCGTCGTTCGAAGCCAATCCGATAGGAACACCTTAGTTCTACTCTACAATTATTATCACAACATATGTGAACTTGGAACAACTATAGGACCAAATTATATCACGTTGTCAGTGTTGTTAATTAAACACACTGTACAAGTTGTGGTGCAATATTAAATTGGTCATCCTTTTGATAAAACAATCCCTATCAATAAATTTTTTTTGCCATTTTTGTCGAAAACGCAGTCTGTTTTTGTTCGTTTTTAATTATATTATATCATTTAAAGAATGTATTTGTCATTTATTGATCTTATTTAAGTAAATATGATTTTGTTCTAAAATACACAAACTAGAGCTATAATTTAAAGAAGATGACAATAACTCTTATAACAAAACTAGAGCCATAATTTAAAGAATGTATTTAAATTATATTGTTCATATCTTGTATGTAGCTAGCAAAATGAGTAGAGCAGAACTAGAAAATTTAGATAGAGGAGCTGAAACATAAAATGTAAAATATATAATGTGTTGATGGAATTTGAACTTAAAATTCTTTCACAACCACAATAAGCAACTTTAATCACTAAAGCTACAAATAAATATTTGATATTTATAAGGAGACTGAACTATATAAAAATTTTAAGAAGAAGAAAATTCAATTAAATTTTAATACATATAAATTAAAAATTAGAATCATGGGGTGGCTCAGCACCCTTTGAAGTGCACGAAGATCTGCCCCTGAAATCGAAAAAAACAATATCAAATGGATCAGATACATGTTGGAAAATTATATATGTATCCATTTCTATTTTCTATTACAGATATGGATCAATGATCAGATATTAAACGGATACAAATATGGATCGAATATTAAACAGATACAAATATAATTCAAATAACTAATTTAAATATCATAACAAAAAAAATTAACATATTATTTAATAAATTATTCTTGTCATTAAAAAGTATTAATAACATAAAACAAAATGCGTATATAATTCAATTATTTAATCTATATTGATCAAAATAATTGTATCATATTAAACTTGTTATGTTATTACGAAATATATATTCCGTACAAATAAATATTCAAAATAAAACAAAAATACAAATACAAATAATTATCTATATTTATATATGTATCTGTTTCTGAAACTAATAAGATTGTATTCATATTTATATCCGCTTAAATTATATATATATATATATATATATATATAGAGTCCGACTAGGCTACTCCATGGAGTAAAACGACTTGGTACTCCACGCCATATCTTCATTTTCAAAGTTCAAATAGTCGATTCGAACCTTCCAACATGTTCTCCATATTGAAATGTGCTTGGAGACCAAATTTTACATTTTTTTGAATTTTTTTACTATTTATTAAGCCACTTTGAAAATCTGAAAATCCTTATGAACAGTAAAAACAGTAAAAATTTCTGGACCGCCGGATCAGTGATTTTCAAAGTGGCTTAATAAATAGTAAAAAAATTCCAAAAAATGTAAAATTTGGTCTCCAAGCACATATCAATATGGAGAACAACTTGAGCGGTTCGGATCGGTCGTTTGGATTTTCAAAATGGAAATAATGAGGTGTGGAGCACCAAGTCGTTTTACACCATGGCTTAGCTAAGCCCAGCACTATATATATATATATGTGTGTGTGTGTGTGTGTGTGAGGAGGGATCGGATTACACCCTTTTTTTGACACACTTTGACATCTATCATTTTCAAAGTCCAAATAGTCGATCCAAACCGTTCAACATGATGGATATATTAAAATGTGCTTGGAGATCAAATTTTACATTTTTTTGAATTTTTTACTATTTATTAAGATGGTTACAAAATCATTGTTTTCAGACCATTGAAAAACATCGATTTTGTAACCATCTTAATAAATAGTAAAAAAATTCAAAAAAAATGTAAAATTTGATCTCCAAGCACATTTTAATATGGTGATCATGTTGAACGGTTCGGATCGATTGTTTGGATTTTGAAATCGCAAAATTGGCCTATAAAAAAAATAAAGATGTGTCAAAAAAAATAGTGTAATTTGGATCCCTCCTCTCTCTCTCTCTCTCTATATATATATATAGGAAATGGCTACGGTGCTACGCGTAGCATAGAGGGCCTCCGTGCTACGGCTCAATTTTTGAGTTTTCAAAATTCTAACGGTCGATCCGAACCGTTCAACATGATCTCCATATGAATATGTACTTGCAAACCAAATTTTACATTTTTTAGAATTTTTTTACTATTTTTTTAGATAGGTAGAAAATCACTTAATATTAATGGTATAGAATTTTCAGATCAAGTGATTTTCTACCTATCTAAAAAAATAGTAAAAAAATTCTAAAAAATGTAAAATTTGGCTTGCAAGTACATATTCGTATGGAGATCATGTTGAACGGTTCGGATCGACCATTAAGATTTTGAAAACTCAAATATTGAGCCGTAGCACGGAGACCCTCTATGCTACGCGTAGCATGCTAGCTATTTCCTATATATATATATAGAGTAGAACTAGGGTGCTCCTAAGCTCAGCAAGCCTTTTCGTGAGCGCGACTCTAAAACCTATCGAATTGACTTCAAATGACATTTTCAAACCATTAGATGTTCAATCTATATTAAAATGTGCTTGTAGACTAAATTTTACATTTTTTGGAATTTTTTTACTATTTATCAAGATGGTTTGAAAATCGTTGTTTTTCAATGGTGCATAATTTTAATAAAAACAGCGATTTTCAAACCATCTTAATAAATAGTAAAAAAATTCAAAAAAATGTAAAATTTGGTCTCCAAGCACATTTTAATATAGATTGAACATCTAACGGTTTGAAAATGTCGTTTGAAGTCAATTCGATAGGTTTTAGAGTCGCGCTCACGAAGGACTTGGTGAGCTTAGGAGCATCCTAGTTCTACTATATATATATATATGTTCAGAAACTATTTTTATCTAACAATATACATATCTATAAAAAAAAAATCGAATAATCAAATAATATCCGATCCGTTTACATCCTAGATTTACGACGTCATTTGACTACGGATTGGGTTTATACAATTTTCACGGCCGAAGGGCAGGATCCGTATCCTCCGCATTAACTCAAAAGATAATCTTTTTAATTAATAAATTTTAACCGTCTGATTTTAAACGAAGCCAATCCAATTCGGGTCTATAATATAGGGCTCTTTAATGTTAGTGCAAATTTAGTTTGCACGAGTCTTAAAACATATTTATTAACTCAAAAGATTCTATTTTGAGTTAATGCAGAGGATATGAATTCCGAAGGGCAAAACAAAGATTAAGACTTGCGCCGACTGCCGTGTGGCAAGCACAAGCCCGATACAATCTTCTCTCCAGCCCAAACTAAACTGGAGACGACATTTGAACGCGACAAACAAAACACCCCCGCCCACATTAGCTGATGGGGCCCGTATTTCAGTTTTATAAATCATGTGTACATGGTGCAGGAAAGCATCAAGCCAGGAAGGAACTTTCACTTCTCATTTCGCGTTCATTCAATATCGGTAATATCGATATTTTCCCTTCCAGAGTTTTCCGGACGTTTAATTTTTTCTCAATTCTCTTCCTCCATTTAGAGGTGTTAATAAAACTCTTTTATTCGTATTGTATTCGATAAAACGGTTATGAATAAAATTATATTTTTCTGTTAACTTGATTAATGAGTATATATGGATGGGGTATGTAAGAAAAAACAAATTCCGTAACTTATCGGATAAGAATAAAATAAAAATTATTTTGTACCCGTTGCCATATTAGATAATTAATAAATATTGTAATAGAGACATTTTTGTTTGTCACAGAATTATGCAGAATGAGATTATACGGGATTTCTGAACTCACTATTTAATTCATAGGAACCCATACCCATTGATACACACGGAATTGATTATGATGAGAATGTGCTCAAATTATTGTCCGATTGTAACCATTGATACATACCCATTTATTTATTTTGTTTTAATTTCTCAATCAAATAATCTTGAAATATCTTATTAGTGACAAATACTCAAATAATAATTTATTTGGAATAATAATGTTTCTAAAAGTATCAATCAAATAATTTAGCTAAATCTGGTGACAAATATTTGAAACAATAATAGTTTTTTAAATATTATCAAAAGTTTCTCAATCAAATAATAATCTTTAATCATTTTCAAGTCAAAGATGATGTTCATGTTCTTTTAAGTTCATTTGATGAAGAAGATAAAGTTGTTCCAGGTGTAACAAATAATATTTTTTAATTATAACAATTATAGAAGTTGAACTCTAAAGTTAGTACCATAAAGAAAGAGAAAAAGAAAATAGGTACATTTATATTTGAGTTTAGGAGTGAGTTGGTGTCCTTAAGGATATGTTCGTTTGTCACGAAATTGTTCGGGATGAAATTTGACAAAGATTAAAACTCACTTTTGAAAAATTAGGAACCCATGAGTATGGATAAGCACGAAATTTATTATGGGAACGTGTTGAAAAGAGTGTTTGGTTGTACCATAAAATTATTTGTGAGAAATCTTATTTTTCTTTCTAAAATATTTGATAGTATACAATTATCTTTATTAATGAAATTATTAATAATGCAATTAAATAATAACATAATATTGCTTACAAATTAATTATTTTATAAGAAATAAAAAAAATAGAGACAAAGAGTATGAGTTAAAAAGATAAACATTTATAAATAAATAAATAAAAAAACAAGAACATAAACATTTATTAAAATATAAACATATAAACAAATAAGAACATAAACATTTATAAAAATATAAACATATAAAATATGTGTTGTAAAAACAAACAGATCCGGATCTGATCACTAGCTTAATCCCACAACAGAAAATTAAAATAAAACTGGATCCATATATATAGCTTAATCCCGCAAGAACTTGAGAAACTCTTTTCTACATGTCAACATTTGTAGTCTTGAGCATCTCATGCAACTCTTCCAGATATTTCTCCATTCCTTGATGAATAAAGAATAACCCAATGGTAGAGAGTTCAACACGATGTCTGTGGCCAATCCCTTGTCCACGGGACACTCGAGCTTCTCTAACTGCTCCACATTGCTCATCATTTGGAGCATGTAAGCACTCACAAAGGTACCCTCAGCCATCTTGCATCCCATAAAACCTTTGGTCACATTGTACCCCTCGACATAGGCTTGCTTTTGAAACCCTTTCTTAAGCTAGCCCATGATATAGTAGGATGATTATGTCTCGAATTGCCTCTACAACTCGAGACTTATCACCACTACCAAGAGGTACAATGCATCAAGCTCATCTCCACGTGCTTAATATACATGTCCTTAGTTTTCTGGTTTGCATGATTATTTGGTTCGTTAGGAAGAGGAGTAGTCAAGATGTATTCTCTTTTTTCGTGCCTGAGAACTATTCTCAAACTACGATGCCAATCCCCTGATCTCCATCAGGCATCTATTTGATTAGATTGACAATCCCTTGTCATACGATATGTATAACATGATCATCATCTAATTCAAAAGCTAATCTTATACCGGTAATTAATGTTCCTTGTTAATTACCAAAACTAGAAACATTTTAGAGTATTTATTAACTCATTTATAGAGTTTCACAATTTCAAGTCCTCAACTTCAATGATCTATGAGTAATAAAATACTCAAGGAACAAAATGATAAACAAATCATTCAATTACATGAACAAAACTTAGAAAACAATCATCCTATGATTAGCTTTTACATCACAACACTAACACTAACATGCAAAAAAAATAATACAAGAGTAGACATGATAAAAACTAAGAAAAATAAGAAAGAGAATAGAGTACACCAATGTCCTCGCTTGAGCAACCTTCAATCTTTCGCTTCAATCGCCTCGATTCACTCGGAAAAATGTAGAAGAGATGTTGAAAAATATGTAGAATTAAAACTAAATTAAAGGTAAATGAAAGATGAATCATAGATAGCTTCTCATGCTGCTTCTCTGCCAATATATAACATTTTTTTGTGACTTTGGGAGCAAGCAAACAAGATCAGGAAGTGAATCGGGTGAAGATTGCGTCAATTTGGCAATAAAATCTGTCCAAATCTAGGTTGGTGTGGCCATTGGAGCGGCTGCACAAAATTCTACATTTCGAAATTGGATTTGTTTCCTTCATGAAATTGTAGATCTTTTTGTCCTGGTTATGTCAAGCTTTGATTCACCCAAATCGGAGTTCGTATGATCAAAATATGGCCAAAATACGAACTGTGTGTCGGCAGCTGTGATTCTGTGCAGCCGGACGTGCATCCAGAGGAACCCACACAAAATGGAGTTTTTAGTTCGTGCAGCCGGCACGAAATGCTTGTACAGGATGCAGAACTCTCTGGACAAATTGGATATTTCTCGATTTTAATTCTGAATTTCTTATGCAGCTTCATTTTATTTTCGTGCAGCTCTTACAGAATTCGTGCGGCCCGCACCAACTTGTATTTTGCTCCATTTCTGCAATTTAAACAAGGCAAAGGCAGTAACTTTGTTCTTTGGTGCATTATATACTAAACTAAGCTAAAATACAAGAAATTTGATACAGTTTTAGAGGTGAAACCCTAACCGAAAGTGCATGTAATTGAGGCTTATCAAAAACAGTTTGGAAAAATAATTGAAAAAACATAGATAAAAATGGTCATCCGAAGAAATCGTAAGAACTATTTGGAAAATTCCACCACTTCCCACTAAACCCTTAATTAACATCCGAAGATGGCCTATATGATTAAATTTATCCAACTATATTTTTATTTTTTATTACGATCAAATTGATATACACAGCATTTTATATATTTTAATTTTATTAAGTAATTTACGATAAAATTAACTTACCAACATTTTACGTTTTTTTTTAATTAATTATATATGACAAAATTAATTTATACAATATTTTGCATCGTTATATTTAATTAATAATATATATAATTTTTAAACTAGTTGTACAAAATATTAAATTTTTTTTATGATATTACATAGATGATAAGTTTAATATATTTATTTATTTGTTATATTTTTAAATTATTTATTTGATAATTATCTATTATTCATTTCGTTATTCTTTTTTTAACGGGTAAAGATATAGTATGAGTAAGATCAAAATTTAATAAGTAAAGGTAGTATATATATGTAAAATTAATTATGCTGATATAGATATAATAATATCTCTTCTTATTCCGTATTGTATCCGTTAATTGACACTCCTACTTGAACAATATAAAAAAAGTTGAGAATTAATAACATAAAGTATCATATATGAATAAAATAATAATAATAATTTACTCGAACAATAATATAGAAAAAACGAAGTTGAGATTCAATAACATATATAGTGGTATCATACATGAATAAAATGATAAAGTGTGAGGCTATGGTACTATATATGCATAGCATAGCACGGATTGGTCCGTGCTACGGCTCAATATTTGAGTTTTCAAAATCCTAACGGTTGATCCGAACCGTTCAACATTATTATAAAATGAATATGTACTTGCAAACCAAATTTTACATTTTTTAGAATTTTTTTACTATTTTTTTAGATAGATAGAAAATCACTGTTTTTGGATGGTCCAGAATTTTTAGATCAAGTGATTTTTTACCTATATAAAAAAATAGTAAAAAAAATTTGAAAAAATGTAAAATTTGGTTTACAAGTACATATTTATTTTATAATCACGTTGAACGGTTCGGATCGACCATTAGAATTTTGAAAACTTAAATATTGAGCTGTAGCACGGACCAAACCGTGCTATGCATAGTACCATAGCCTCACTCAATGATAAATATCAACATGAAATACGAATGTGCGGTTCGTTCCAAAGAAACCGAAATATGTGCTGGAATGACAACCTTTCGTTCAACAGGGAAGCTGGAACGGCGAAAACGAAACGCTCAATTCATAAAGTAGTAACAAAATAAAGGAAAAGAGAGAGAGAGAGAGAGAGCGCAGTGTATTCAGAGCCAAGGTAACACTTGGCATCAACTCCCTCGCAAAACTCCACCATTCCCCAACGGACGTAGCTCTCTCTCTTCTCCCTTACTCTCTCTCTCTCTCTCTTCTCTCTCTCACTGTAGTTTTAAATACGCACTAAGGTGCATTGGAGAGCTCGTAGAAATCCAAAAAAAATTAAAAATTAAAAAATCAGGCTAAAAAGCCTAAGCTAGCTAGCTAAAAAATGTCTAGGTTCATGTCTTCAAGCAGAAGAAGCTCCAACCAAGGGTCTATCTCTGGACGTGTACCTCGGCTTGCTTCTGTAGTCGGAGAAGATCGCCGGAGGTCGGTGGCGCCGGCGGTGAGAAGCTTCAGAGGGAGTTCGGGTCGCAGTAACAACCGCAGGCCTCCTTCCTCCATTAACAATCCTGTAAATTCTTCTCTATGTAGAGATTACTATTAGGGTTTCTTAAGTTTTATTTCCTTTCATAGTGGTTTTCAGTTCAGATTTTCTATGGCTTCTGTCAGTTAGCTTTTGTGTATAGATCCCATATTTCATTATCTAATAGTTTTATAGATTGGCTTAAGCACTGCTTATCCCGTTTTAACTTTTTGCAGTGATATTGAACAGTGATGGCAAGGAAATTTAGGAACATTATTTTTGTTTTAAGTATATATATGATACAATATATTGGAGTATAGGTCAATTCAAATTTACTTGTTAAAGTGAACATTGGTATAATTTTGGGAATAGAATGGTTTAATTTAGAAATTTTAAAAATGTTAGACTCCGATACACAAACGATCAAGGAAGTGCCCTGCCCAGTTTTGTAATTTGATTTGTGATGGTTGCGTGTTTTGTATATTGGATGCGACGATCGGAATAAACTTTATGTATCAGAAACTTTTGTGTTTTTTTCTGACTGAACTTGTGTTGTGGAGAGAGGGGATACAACGGTCGGAATATATAATGCTATCCACGTGTTTTCCTTAATTTAAATGGTGGCAGTTTGGGGCTAGTCGAATTATGAAACTGTGGGCTCCACGACAGTTCGAGAATAAATTAAAGCAATACAATCCAGCTCATAATCGACTGTAACGGAAGCTTCCACTTGTTCGTTTGATACTCGCTGTTGAGAGTAAATTGGACATCTTGCTTGAACCAGCAATTTTTTTATTTGAGGCAGCACGCGCGGTCAATTTGGCAGCCGTTGCGTTCAGGAACAGTATGAGCCATCCAATTTGCTTTTAACGGCATGGATAAAAGAAAAGGTTGTACTGTACTCTGAAACGCATTGAGAAAAGAAGATCGAGAAGCAGTGTTTTATTTGCAATTGATGAAGATATATATGTTGGTCATCTAAAATAATTGAGCAATCAAGAAAATGAAAAAGGAAAGATAAAATAGAAGGAAGTTCATATAAATTGTTAGTTTGATCTTTGTGTTATCCTTTTTGTATAGCTTAAATAAGGTTACCTAAATTTTCTCAACTATAAATGGATTGTATGTTTCTCTTTGCAGGGGAGGCTCGACTTAAATCTTCCTGCCCCTGACCCAGATGTGAGTTCTTAGTTTGATGCTGCAAAATAAAGCTTTAATGAAATTTAACTCTTAACAAATTATCAACTAGTTAAATATTGTCTTTGCAACTTACTACAGGTTGCTGTCGAGGGATTAAGATTGATAATTAAGAAAGAGCTGACAGTGACTGATGTTGGTCCTCTGAAACGTATCGTTTTACCGAAGGCCAGTTATTTTCAAGAGAATTTCATAACTAAGACATTTGGTATTCTGAAATTCAAGTACAATTTTATAATTTGAAACTACATAATTTGATTTCTATTTTAAATTTACAGAATTGTGCTGAAGTCAACTTGCCAGTCCTGAAAAACAGAGAAGGGAGAAACTTGAGGATGCATGATATTGAGACATTTCAGCTCTGGGAATTTAAGTACAAGTAAGTTGATACTTTCAGATTAAGATGCATCACTTGAGCGATGCTTGGAGCGAAAATGGGGGTGCTTTATAAATGATACCTGTGGTGGTTTCAAGTCGCACGAGTTCAGATTTGTTTCAGGCCACCAAAGGGTAATGTGGTGATTCAGTTTAATTGAGTTTGGCCTGGTTGGTCTAGAATTTGCTTACTCTCATTGCCACAAAGTATGCTACCATTTCAGTAGTGTTGCTGAAAGGAATTCTATGTTTAAGGTCCTTGCTGAATGGTTTTACAAATAACTTATACTCTGTAAGGTTTCTATTTCTAAATTTATTTAACATCTCAGGTACTGGCCCAACAACAGAGGAAGAATGTACATCCTTGAAAACACAGGCGCGTAATCAATTTAAATCTCTCAGAAAGGATATTATTCCTATTTCTCTAAATGTCTAAATTGAACTTTTTATTACAGGTCATTATGTTGAAACTCACGGTTTGCAAGCGGGTGATTCTGTTATGATCTACAAGGATGATGCCAAGGGTCATCTGGTATATATTTTTCTCTCCTTTGCATTTAAGTTTTGCATTTTACTACTTCACCAACTATATGTCTTCAACGAAAATTATGCAAGATATGTAGCTGTGGGTAAACAAACATCCAAAGGTTTTTGAATCTACTATATATACTCTTTGCTTTGTTCCTAAATAGGAAAGCTGTGTAAGATCTTGCTTAAGTTCAATTTAAACAGTTGCCCCGACAAAATTAAAATAACTTGAAAGCAAAAGATGAAATGTGCCTACATGCTGTTAATTAAGCACAACATCCTGTGCGTTCTTAATTTGATACAAGCAGATGATAAGATCAAAGAAGGCGGAGGTAGAAGAGGTGAATAACCCCACACAATTTGATGAGATCTTCGACTCGATTGTACCAGATTTTAAAATGGCAGGCCCCAGGTACTCTGACCTCTTCTCTTCGTGGGACCAAGGCACTACTGAGAATGACTTTGGTCTCGCTTTCCAGCCACTTCCTTTCTCTGACGAGGCAGCATCTACCTCTGGATCTTCAGCACCTGCACTGGACTGGAGCCCCTCCTCCGGCCATCTCTAAGCTAGTATCTGGCCATTAAACTAAGGGTACCATAGAATGTTGTGTTTTGTATCAGTATTGTAAGTTTCCTCAAGACCTTGTTCCGTTGTGTTGTGATGTTTGCTGAAGCAACAGCTATGGTACCCTAGTTAGGTTGTTAGTGTTATTATAGGTTGTTGTGCTTTTGCTTGTTCTTGTTGTTTTGTTTTAATGTTATGTATTGTGATAGCCGTTAGCCAAACTCTAGGAAGCGGCCACCAAAATAATATAAATGCACTGTTTGTACTTAAAAATAATATAACTGTCTGTAAAACATTTATGGGCAATGTTTTGGTCATGAACTCGTGATAATGCGCAATTTGTGTAATATGTTATCATTGTGCTTCCATTAGTAGCTCTTTATTCTTTTAATGTTCATATATAATAGATTTGGTTATTTAATTTGTTGTCCAGAATTGCAGTGTTTCTTTTTCTGTATTAGTTCCCTTGTTGGTATATCTTAGTTTCGGGTACTATCCATGTTGAAGAATTTATGCTCACTATTTGTTATTATAACTTGTAACAAAAGAAGCTAAAGAAATAGATATCAGACGTTTTTCCCTTATTACCAACAATGTACAATAAAATCTACAGATATGCACACTTTACGGATTGTGTGCACACTCAATACTTGTTGCATTATTTACTGCTTGTTTTTCATTACAGTAATCATATATCAGGTACTGCTCCTGCATGCCAATGATCCTTTCTCGTTCCCAGGTGCTCAAGTTGTGTTTCAACCAAAAGGGAGGCGCATTGCTACAATTTGAGTTGACGACTGACCCACCTCGCCATCCCACTCATGCATTGACATGGAAAGTTTTATTATACTGTGCAGCAAATGGTGCATTGGTCCAGTTGACTTCTCCAGTCCAGCCTGAATCATTCCATAAACTTGTATATACCTTCATTGGTTGCTGATTTGGGTACAAGATACTTGAATCATTCAATTTCCTGAAGACTCTGATCGGAATGCCATCGACGTACATCTTCAAACATGGTTAAAGGTAAATTTCACTACTAAATCTGACACATGAATTAATTTATGGGCTAATTGCTGAAGTAAGCAACCATACAGCAGAGGTTATATTGGGTTTACCTGGGTTAGAATTTCTCTTTGACTGATGATGTTTATTACTAGTTCTAGCATTTATAAGCCTATGTGGTTCCAAGGGTTCTTTGTAGTTCTTAACTTCTTATGGAGTTTTATTTTTTTGTTTCTTTTTTTATGTGGTACTGTCCTAATATTGTTAAGCCTTATGCAAATTAACCAACTAGTTCAGTCCAATAATCAGTAAATTTACCAAATGACAATTCATTTGGCCAGAGCATGTCATTGGTAAGTAAAAACAAGAAAACCGAAGTACATGTGCATAGCATTTTGCTAAATTATTGCCTTAGTGGCACTGATTAATATCAGTAAAAAACTAAAAACTATATATAGAAGTGTTATTTATCACTAACCAAGCAGTATTATAATGTATAACACATCCTGTTTGGCTGGTTAATTAGACTGTTATAGCCACACACACTGAAATCATAGTAAGCAGAAAATATTATAGATTCAAGAAAGAGCTAGCTTACATGATCTGTTGGGGAGTCCAGAAGAAAGAGTAGGTATGGAAATCGGCAGTGGGGTCGAACGGGAAAAAGAACTGCTGCTCTCTGCCTCCAATTCCATTTGTTATAAGGTTTGTATGGATCTTATAATATGCAGTGCTATTAGTTCCTAAGAACTCAAAATCTGCTTCATCCCACCCTAAATCTCTATTTGGTGACTGGAGCTGCACACATTCAAAAATTCTGATTTAACAAAAGAATTATTTTTTATCAGTATTCATACATATTAATTAATATATTCTAGTATTTTATACTTGCACAAGCACACCTGATTTTGAGGGAGATAGCCTAAAGAGTGTATATTTCAAAGAATTGAAAACACCACACTACATGAAAATGTATTTTTTTTTTATCAGTAACTAATTAAAATGTATTTTTACCCATGCATGTTAACACATTTTCTAGCAATGGGCAAATTAATGTAGCGGTTTACTTTATACTGGGACTTATCTTATATTCTAATCTTTAAATCTAATTGAATTCTAAAATAGTCGACTGCAAAGTACTGGTTAACTGCTGGATGCATCAGTATTTTGCTCATGGAAATCATATATTGCAATTCATATATATATTCCAAATTTCCAATATACGTATCATGGAAACAATTACTTCCAACAAAAAATATTTCCATATAACCTCTAATCAAATTTTACATTTTTTAGTCCCTCTGAAAATAACAAAAAAGTAATAGATATATACTTAAAGCAAAGTAATTTAATGGTAAAAAATAATAAAGAAGGTATACATAGTATGTCGAAATTGTGCCCGAAGAATCTGGTGAAGCAAGCTTGACATGCATATCAAATCTACCGAATAAAAACTCGGCATTTGTCGCAGCGCCGGAGCCAGAGGATTGATCCATTTGGAGCTTCATCTCTTCTCCATCACTGGATCTGTCCACATGCCAATCACCCCATGTGATACTGACGTCTGTGTTAAAGTTTAGTGCAAGTAATTGAATTGTGTATAAGAAAAAAATAAGCATGAATGAGATGAAGAGTTTCATTCTTAATTAAAGAACAATAAAATAGAAGCTGGTTATTTGTAAGGATCTATATAAATAGTTCAATTTAATGATGTTTGTGTTCATAGTTGTGCATGTACTCAGAACTACCTATAAGTGGAATATATATGGGGTCTACTTGTTTTTCTTTAGAAAAACTAAGTTGCATATTGAGAAAGCAGTTTCATGATTAATTGATCAATTATCTTCCAAGAGGATATTTGAGTCATTTTGGTAATTTAGCTTTAATTATCACCAAGTATAATGATATTTCCGTATGATTAATTATAATTAAAGTAAAAGAGTAAAATAGCTATATATATATGGTGAAGGTATTTTTGGTACAATATCAGATTTATAGGAACATGTGATCTGTTTGTGGTTTAGTAAAAAACTCAGGATACTTATGTGGTATTTCACATTTACAGGCTCTGGTATTTTCTTGTTTCAAGGGGGTGTTAGGGTATGCAAGAAATTCTTGCTTAATTATATTGAAACTTCCTCAAGCCAATAGGGAAAAAAATAAAAAGGAAACCCTAGCCGTCGCCGTTTTCTTCTCTTTTCTCCACACTTTTTCATTTTGCTTCTCCCTTTTCTTCTAGTTTTTCCCTCTGGCATAGCGATACTCTCCCTATCTTGTGTCTTTATCTCCTCGTGCGGAGAGGAGAATGAGAGAGAGGAAAGGGAGCCAAACTGAGCGGTATCGTCAGAGCTTGAAGCATAGAGTCTTTATCCTCATTTCAATCGAAGCGCGACGGTGAGCAAATTCAACCGTCAGAGCGCGATGGCTATTGGACGAAGCGGATCTGATCGTGGAGAGAGATGGTGAAAGAGGTAATAGTGTATTTAAGAGTGTAGATAAGTAAAATTAGTTGATTGTAGTAATTTACTTGTTTTCATGAGTATAAATGAGTTTAGATCTAGATAGAGAGTCATTTGACTCATTGTAATACGTTTTTTATCAATGAAATCATTAGTAGGTATTTAAAGCCACTAACCTTAAAAAAAATTATATAGAAACTTCAATTACTTGGAACAAAAAAAAATATCATACATATCATACCAAAAATAAAAAATTATACAAATATGAAGAGGATTCAAATACCTCCATTTTTTTTATCATACCTCTACCTTTTAACTTTCTAATAACAAAAATTGTCAAATATATATATATATATATATAGAGGAGGGATCCGATTACACCTTTTTTGGTGACACACTGTGACACCTACCATTTTGAAAGTCCAAATAGTCGATTCAAACCGTTCAACATGATAGATATATTAAAATGTGCTTGGAGATCAAATTTTACATTTTTTTGAATTTTTTTGCTATTTATTAAGATGGTTACAAAAATCGTTGTTTTCAGACTATTGAAAAACAGCAATTTTGTAACCATCTTAATAAATAGTAAAAAAATTCAAAAAAATATAAAATTTGATATCCAAGTACATTTTAATATGGTGATCATGTTCAACGGTTCGGATTGACTGTTTGAATTTTGAAATCACAAAATTGACTTGTATAAAAAACGGTGTCATGATGTGTCACCAAAAAAGGTGTAATTGGATCCCTCCTCATATATATATATATATATATATATATATTAAATAAAACTATATTATTTTCTCTACATGTACATAATAAATTATCATTTTTCAATTTTAATTATGAATCAATAATTTGAAACATCAACATCCAAAATTTATCCATACAGGTGTATTTTTGCAAGCTCTTGATACTAATTAATACAAATTTTAAATATCATGATCTTTTACGTGTGCATAGAGAAAATGATACAAATCACATCTAACGGTTTTATTTTGATGTTTAACTTTTAAATTTTAAGTTATTGCAGTTCTAAAAATGAAAGCATGATGGAGGCATTTAAGCACTCCTCTACAAATATTGTTTAATATTTAAAGTAATATATTCAATTTGATGTGATTTTCTACCAATAAATTTATTACCAATTACGTATTTTGAAAAATCAATTGTTAAATTTTATTGACATTAATTAATCAATTATTAAAGTACGCTCACATGCATGAATTACATTTTTTTTATTTGAAAGTCCCAATAATCACTGCAACCGTTCCTCTTTGATTCTGCTTAGAAATTCCCCTTATTCAAAATAAATAAGGCCAAAATAATATATCTACGGAACTCTTGAACGCATTTTCTAAAAAAAAACAAAACTATCTATAAGTCTAGGGGTGAAAATGGAGCGAATACGGAGCACGGATACGGATCGAATCGGATATTTATTAAAATAATATTAAAAAATACCAAAGTTCATAATATTTATCTAATTTTAAAGGTGAATAACAATATTTTTTCATAATATATATTAAAATATATGATATATATATCTAATATTCGAATACAGATAATTGTAACGTAAAATCATATCAGTGTCTATATCCACACGGATATTCGGATATATATCGGATATCCACATCTAATTTTTTGAATACGGATCGAATACAAATCAGATATTATCCATACCGTTTTCACCCCTATCTATAACTGATTGAGAACAAACAGCTAGCAATGACAAAAACCTGCATGAGGGAAATTGGAGAAAGACATACAGAGAATATATTCCTTACCTTTTTTTTATTTTTTGCAACTCCTCTAAAAACAATAACCTTTTTCCACTCTTAAGTACAATGGAAATATAATTTTTCCAAAAGAATACATCCCCGTCCTAAATTGGACAGAGGAACAGAGAACATTGCCTAATTTGTTTCTGTTGGAATCAACTTTCAACTCAATATATAATATTAATATGTATATACCTCTAATACACTTTCTCATTGGAGGTTTTCTTCATGGAAACCTTCTATATTTCAAATTAACTAGTGGAAATCATTTTTAGATGATAGATGGTATATATCGAATAATATATATCAGAGTTCAACTGAAATACTGAAACTATCATTATTATCCTAAACCTAAACTTAACTAACATAGATACATACAACATGAGTATAGAAAACACTGATTGTAATTTAATATATATATATATAGAGAGAGAGAGAGAGGGAGAGATAGACTATGGTGAGTTGTGACGTTTAACTTCACACTCATATTTCCATTTGAAAATTCAAATCATCGATCCGAACCACTCAACATGATCTCTATATTGAAATGTGCTTGGAGACTAAATTTACATCTTTTTAAATTTTTTTACTATTTATTAAGCCACTTTGAAAATCGCTAATCTGGATGAACAGTAAAAAATTATGGACCAATGGATCAGCGATTTTCAAAGTGGTTTAATAAATAATAAAAAAATTCCAAAAAATGTAAAATTTGATCTCCAAGCACATTTCAATATGGAGATCATGTTAAGCGGTTCGGATCGGTTGTTTAGATTTTCAAAATAAAAATATGAGCGTGAAGTAAAAATCACCTCTTACTTCACAACTCACCATAGCCTAGCTCTCTCTCTCAATATATATATATATATAGAATATTCAAAACAAATTGAAGATATAAAAAAATGTTTGTAGTTGAAAATAGTAGAACTAAAATATGTTTATTTGAATGAGCGAATTCTCTCATAAGATGGAACGCTTCTTCAAACTGCACAATAACAATAACAATAACAATAATAAAAATAAAGATGCCGATGCTGATGCTGATGACTTTTGTTGTATAATTAGTGGAAAAATAAGACAAGAACTTTTCATATATAGTTTTGTGTGTGTGTGTGTGTATAGTGATCTTCCTTAGATGACAAAAGAAGGGTATTATATATATAGGCTAGGCCGCTAGGGTGCATTCATATGATGTTTATGGACGATCATAATATTATCATTTATTAGGATAGTTATGTGACTTTATTAGCCGACATTTTTATTAATATCTAAAGTTAATCACAAATTAATAAAGGCAAATTCTTCTATGGACATAAGGACCTATTTGTAAAATGAACATATTTTCATTTTCAAAGTTCAAACATTTGATCCAACCGTTCAACATTATCTCCATATTAAAATGTACTTAGAGGTCAAATTTTACATTTTTTTTGAATTTTTTTACTATTTATTAAGTATTTTACAAAATTCAATGGTCTGAATTTGACTAGTTTTTGTAAAATACTTAATAAATAGTAAAAAAATTCAAAAAAATGTAAAATTTGACCTCCAAGTACATTTTAATATGGAGATAATGTTGAACGGTCGGATCGACTGTTTGAACTTTAAAAATAAAAATATGTTCATTTTACAAATAGATCCTTATGTCCATAGAAGCATCTCTTATTAATAAATATACCAAAAGCACAGAAAAATAAATTTCCAAGAAGGAAAAAAATGAAAATGAAAATGAAAGCCCATTTAGGCTGCTTGCCACGTAACCTATAATGACGAAAAATGAAAGTGCATATTATTTAAACAAATGGACCGTAGCCCAGTAAAAGCAATTACGCAAAATATAGCCCAAAATAAAGCCCAATTATACAAACGAAAGCGGCAAAGCAATTCAACAATGGATGACGCAATTATAGATGAGGTGGCTTCCATAGTACCATTTCCATACCGAACCCACTAAAAGACAAAAGCATTATTTCAATACGAGAGGCACGTGCTCTCTTTAGATCTTTTATTACTATAAAATTTGTAACCATTTATGTGCATTTGTGGTCCAGCAAAGAGGCAAAGAAAGACAAGGGAATAAGGGATCCAGCTGTTGACCTACTTTAAAAGAAGGTGGGTGCCACAGTAATTGATTACGAAAGGATCAAATGGAAGCGTGTAGAACAAGTATTACACGTGGAGGCACCTCACACGATACTGTGAAGCTTTTTCCTTCTTTGACTAGTTGACGAATCGACACGCGTCCGTTGCTCTTTCTTCCCTTCTTCTCTCAACCAAAGAGGAGTCTTTCTTTCTTCCAAATCCTTTTCAATTTTCTCTTCTCTTTGCTTTTCCGTGCTTTTCTTATCCCTTCTTTTTCTTCTATCATCTTCTCTCGCCTTGTCACAGCTGGTAACATTGAAAGCGATGGTTGCAACACGTGTCAAATGAGAATAAACTGTAGCTTGCTTGCTTTATTTAAGAATAAGAAAATAGGTGCGGGTGGTTCGTTTTCCACGAGACGATATATATTATATTTGTATTTGATTTGATTTGTATATTTAGATCGCAATTTGCTGGAATAGGTTGCAACAGGCGCAATTCGTGGCTTATTCCAGGGAAACCAAAGAGAGTTCGAAAAGCAGCCAGATAGATACGTGTCACGCGGCCCCTTTGCTTAAAGGTTCCACGTGTACTCCTTTTCACCTACTCTTTCTGAAGCTTTCTTTTTCGCCTATTACCACCCGTTTCTTTTTTTTCAACTTCCCGTCTGTGATTTCCTATCCACCTCGGACAAGGGACAAGGGACAACAGATGGCATCTCTACTCTGCCTATAAAGTAAGCCTGTGGATAACTAATTCAAATTCTCTCGCCAAGAGTTTGTCACCTGAGATATGAAGAGGAGGAGAAAAGGTGTATTGAGTTAAAGAAGATTTTTAAAATGACGCTTATACGCTCTGAGTCCGGGGGGAAATCAATGGAGGACAACTCTCCGGTGGTTACCATGCCTGTTATATCGGCAATTGATAAGGACGTGAGGTGCTCGATGAAATGCCTAAGTGAAGAGGCAAATGAAATTAGAGAGAAAAAGAGTGTGTTTCTCACAGATTATGTGCCTCTTTGGGGGTGCAGCTCAGTATGTGGCTTGAGGCCTGAGATGGAGGATGCCTATGTGGCGGTACCAAGGTTTTTCAATGTACCAATTTGGATGCTGACTCAGGACTACCCGATAGATGGGCTTGATGAATCGAGCAAATTTACTGTTCCTTCGCATTTCTTTGGTGTCTACGATGGACATGGTGGTGCCCACGTAAGTACAAAACTGGTACACAGTACCAAATAGGTACCAGCGTTACCAAGAAAGGGTTGTGGTTAACTCCCTTCATATGAATTGCTGTTTAAAAGATCCACAAGGAAAACAATTTGTCAGAGGTACCAAGTAAGGGTTATTGTTAATTCCCTTCATGGGAAAAATTTACCAAAAATATCATAAACTGGGGTTCAATTTAAGGCCCAACTTGTGTTTGATCAACTGTGGTATTAAACATCAATTAAACCTAACTGTCTATAATCTGAATGCTCCTCCATCACTGCAATTAAGATTTTACAAATTACATCAAATCAGTTAACCTTAGATTTGTCCAATTAAGGTCTAACTAAGACTTATCCTGGCCCCAAATTACGGCAGTGCACAATTTAACTTCAAAAGAGGTGGAAATTCAAAACTCAACAGGCACCAGAATCTAACCCTTCTTTTGTGCATAGGTTGCAAGTTATTGCCGTGACAGAATTCACCAAGCACTAACGGAAGAATTAAACGAAGCTCAAAAGGGGCATCCAAGAGAAAATATTGATTTTGATTTGAGGAAAGAGTGGGATCGGGCCTTCATAGATTGCTTTAAGAAGGTTGATGATGAAACTGAGGAAATCACGCCCGAGACTGTCGGATCGACAGCTGTAGTTGCTGTTGTTTCCTCTTCCCACATCATAGTTGCTAACTGTGGCGACTCCCGTGCTGTCCTTTCACGTGGCAAGCAGGCCATGCCTCTATCCATTGATCATAAAGTAAGGTTTCATTACTTCTTGTATATTAACAATTTGTTCCACTGTGCATAAATACAAGCCAACTAACAAAATCTTTACAAAAACTGATTACTAACCCAGCATCAAACAAAGCAAATCATAATAAATAAATAAAACAAGAGTGAGGCTATGGTAATATGCATATTAAGGATCACCCCGTGCTATAGATCGATATCTCAATTTTCAAAGTTCAAACAGTCAATCCGAACCATTAAACATGATTTCTATATGAATATGTACTTTCTGACCAAATTTTACATTTCTTAAATAAAAATTACTAATTTTTTAGATAGGTAGAAAATCACTGTTTTTAGATGGTCTAGATTTTTCAGTCTTCCTATCTAAAATATAGCCAAAAAAATTAAAAAAAATGTAATATTTGGTCTACATGTACATTTTCATATTAAGATCATATTTAACGGTTTAGATTGACTATTTAGACTTTTAAAACGGAGATATAAATCTCTAGCGCGAGCAGCTGTGTAATATGCATATTACCATAGCCTCACTCATAAAACAAAAATAAATAAAAAAGGAAATTCTGGTAATGCACATTTGCTGCTCAAAACCTTTGGTGGAGTAACAATCTGAGAGATTTAATTTTACAGCCAGAGAGAGAGGAAGAGTATGAGAGGATAGAGGCAGAGGGAGGAAAAGTGATATGGTGGAATGGGTACCGTGTGCTCGGTGTTCTTGCTATGTCACGTTCCATTGGTATGTGAGTTTCTCGCACTATTACTTGACCATAGTAAATATTTAAGCCAGTATTATGAATGTATACTTGAAGGTTTACTCCTTTCTTTTCAATGCAACTTAGTTCTTATTTTTATATTTTTTTTTTTGTTAGGGATTTGTGTTTTTGTTCTTTCATGGTGCTTATTAGTATTTTTCCTCTTACAAGGTTGTATAGGTGGCAACACCTGACCTAATCCAAAAACCTGCCGAACCGAAAGAATCCTAAATTAAAATTATTTAAAAGCCTGTATCTATGACTGTACCGAAATTAGTGAATACAGCTAATCAGGTTGGTCCAGAGCCTAATTTAATATCTAAACCCAACAAACCTGAAATCTAATTTTTCAAAACATATTACCTAGCTGTTATGAAGTTAAGTTTGAACTAGTAAGCAACATTTTTGACTTACCTAAAAAGAACTAATCAATGTTATTATAATCTGAATTTGGGACCCACTACATGATTCTGACCAACCCAAAACCTAGAAGACAAAAAAGGAAAAACAAAGATATCTAAGAGAAACCAAGCTGAAATGACCAAAATTCAATCTTTTAACGGAACCAAAAATGTGCATGTAGTGGGACATTGCAGCTCGTAGTATGTTCCTTGGTTCTAATTATTAACAGTTCATTAATATTGTCACAAATACATTATATGTGAAATAGTGTTAAAAATTGGCAATTTTAGAAGTAATGGAAATAGACTATTGATTGATGCAACATATTAGTCTAACCAACAATTGATATTATTTTTGGTCATTTTCAGGGGATAGATATTTAAAGCCATGGATAATTCCGGTACCGGAAACAACAATAATTCCACGTGCAAAAGATGACGATTGCCTAGTCCTTGCTAGTGATGGTTTATGGGATGTCGTTTCAAATCAAGAAGCTTGCGATTTAGCACGCAGGAAAATCATGGTGTGGCACAAAAAGAATGGCACTCTGGCATCATCAGAAAATCTTGAATCTGACTGTGATCGTGCCGCACAATTTGCCGCTGAATCTCTGTCGAGGCTTGCTCTCCAAAAGGGAAGCAAGGATAACATAACAGTACTGGTGGTTGATTTGAAATCGAAATGGAAATTTAAAACCAAGTCTTAGGTTTCATTGTATAATATTTGATTATGTTGAAGTTCTATTATTTTTTTTTAGGCCAAACTTTTTGAATTGGTCTGGGTTTATACAAGGACGGTACCCGGTTTATTATGTATACTGATTAGACTAATACAAAGCTTTTTTGCCCAAATGGAATGTTACCTTGAAAAAGTGTTATGATTGGTCTAATTGCTTATTGCTGCTGGTACAAAAAAATGTAGTTGAACTGGAAAAAATAATGAAACAAAAAATTTCCATTAAAATGTACCATGTCGTTTGCAGTTTTAGTCCCAGTAGATTTAAGGTTCCTGTTGATTGGGAATTTTTTAGGAGATTGCAGAAATTATTATGTGTGAAAGACGCCAGATAAAATTCGGTGTAAACCATTAGAAATTATTTGATTGTTTATTTTCATTTTATGCTAAAGAAAGGAATGTACAAGTAAAAAATATGTATCTATGTTTTTCTTTTCTTTTTTGAAATAAAAATATTATGTTGGCGTTCATAAAGTATGGTCACTCCTTTCCGGCAATAATGGATCACAGTCCCTGTATGTGGTGACGTGTCTCCAGTTGCATAATTAATTATATTTATATCATAGATGAGTTGTTAAAATGTCATATGTTTTCATGTCCTAATCATATTTCACGTTTTTATTTCTGTTTTCAAAGTTCAAACAGACAATTATTAATAATTGTTCAAGATTATCTCCATATTAAAATGTGTTTGGAGACCAAATTATATATTTTTTTCAAACTTTTTTACTATTTTTAGATAGATACACAATTATTGTGTTTTAGAAGATTTTCGGACCATCCGAAAACAATAATTTTGAAAATATAATAATAATCAATCTTTCAAAAAAATATAAAATTTGGTCTCCAAGCACATTTAATATGGAGATCATTGAGCGGTTTGAATCGGTTATTTGAACTTTGAAATCAGAGATAAGAATGTGAGACATGATTGAGGTACAAAAATAATAAAACATATTAACTCTACTAACTATAGATTGAGCGATTCGAATCGATTATTTAAACTTTGAAAATAGAGATAAAAATGTGAGACATGATTAAAGTACTAAAACAATTTTTTGTAATAAAGCATTTTAACCCTACTCCCTATAAATTGCGATCGTTCTACTAATTGTAGTTTGTTGTTTATCTTTCATGCTATATATACTTGTTCATTTTTATCAAAAAAGATAGACAAGAAAACAATGCTCTGAACCCAATTTTACAGAAGAAAAAAAAATTCTCCACAACATAATCAACATTGACTATATAATTTCTCAATTTCACTCCTAAATAATACAATTCTGATATTTTGATGGTGGATATTAAAAAGAGTTATCTATGGCCGTGTCCTAATTAGATAATTTCAGATTATTTTAGTCAATTCTAGTTATCTTAGATGTACAATAATTGATGTGCATTTATCAACTTGAGATTAATTGTATATCCTTAAAAAGCATCAAATCACAACTTGTGAACATAGAAAGAAGATCAGTGGAGAATTCTTTGGTGCAAATAAATGGATAGTGATTATTTTGTATTTTGCCGAATTTTTTATTAATATCCAAAAATAAAATAAAATTACCAAAAATGACCATGTCAGAACTGAAATTCGAAAAATACCCTTTCCGGAAAAAAATTTTCCGAACTAAGCCCCTAACTTCGGAAATTTTTTTTCCGAACTAAGCCTCTATTTTCGGAAAAAAATTTTCCGAACTAAGCTTCTAAATCCGGAAAAAAAATTTCCGAACTCTAAGTTCGGATAAAATTTTTCCGAAGTTAGGCCTATAAAACCCCGGTCCGAATTCTGTCTCGGTGTCTCTCCTCCCTCCCAGCGAAGCACACCCCCCGAGGTAAATATATTTTTTTTTTTTAATTATATTATTTAATTATTTAGTTTTAAATAGTTTAGAATTTGTAGAATGGTCCAGAATAATTTAGAATTTACCAGAATGGTCCAGAATAGTTTAAAAAATACCAGAATAGTCCAGAATAATTTAGAATTTATAGAATAGTCCAGAATAGTTTAGAAAATACCAGAATAGTCCAGAATAGTTTAGAAAATACCAGAATAGTCTAGAATAACTTAGAAAATACCAGAATAGACCAGAATAACTTAGAAAATACCAGAATAATTTAGAAAATACCAGAATAGTCCAGAATAGTTTAGATAATACCAGAATAGTCCAGAATAGTTTAGAAAATACCAGAATAGTCCAGAATAGCTTAGAAAATACCAGAATAGTCCAGAATAACTTAGAAAATACCAGAATAGACCAGAATAACTTAGAAAATACCAGAATAGTCCAGAATAGTTTAGATAATACCAGAATAGTCCAGAATAATTTAGAAAATACCAGAATAGTCCAGAATACCTTAGAAAATACCAGAATAGTCCAGAATAGTTTAGAAAATACCAGAATAGTCCAGAATAACTTAGAAAATACCAGAATAGTCCAGAATAGTCTGAAATAATTTAGAATTTTTTTAGGAACCTCTTTTTGTCTCGGATCCCTTTCGGAGCTCTGACTGTCTGATCACTCGGCTCTTCGATTGAGGTTTTTTTTAACTTTTTTTATTCTAATTTTAATTTATAATACAATTAATTAGTTTATTTTAAATAATTTAGAATATTGTCCGAATAATTTAGAATTTGTCAGAACCTTCCAAAATGGCCCTGAATATTTTAGAAAATACCAAAATAGTTCAGAGTAACTTAGAAAATACCAGAATGGTCTAGTATTATTTAGAAAATAGCAGAATGGTCTAGAATAATTTAGAAAAATTCAAGATAATTTGGAGTATTGTTCGAATTTTGTAGTATGGCAGACTTAGTACTGAAGCATACATTTAGCCCCTTGTTGTGGATAGCTCACGGCAATCATAGGGTATCTCAGGCGTCGAAGGAGGTAAACATTTACTTATTTTGTTTTTCATAACTCGGTTAGTAATCAAATTATATTGTAATTAATTTTTTTCTCTAATTTAGAGCAAAGAAATTTTAACGGTGAGACACTATCGACACAAATGCGAGTTTCACAAGGACTATGCACCGGTATTAATTCGAATGGGCTTATATCAGCTCGCGACAATGCCTGATATCGCCCTCGGGGTCGAGGTCACACAATACTTAGTTCCTGGATTGTTTCTTTGGATGGCTTCCAATAGTGGAATAAGCAGGTTGTACGAGCTCTCCCAACTCCCAAACAGATTTGCAATAGCAAGCTCACGGCCTCTCCATAATTTGTTGTACTTGGGAGTTACCTTATCATATCTCTGCATGACGAGATCTCGGATATGATTTATAGAAGAGCACACATCCCTTCTAATGGTCTTATCAATCGCAAGGGCAACCATCTCTGCCGTAAGCTGACAGTGATCAGTACGTGTTGCCGATACTGTGCACGTATGAGGAAGTGCTTGTTTGGTAATAATCCAAGATTTTGAAAGACCGTTCTGCTTCGCGCATACCTTAAATTTACAAAACTTATCTCTGCACACCACCTCGTAACGTCTAGGTTCGCTTCTAAGAACCTTGCACTCATTATTATTATCGAGATGGAACTCATTGATTGCTATCCTTAGAGCTGTTTTCGACTGATATACTACACCCCTAGCCAATGGATTATCGAATGTTTTGTTTGACCTGCCGAAAAAATCGACATCCGCAGGCCTAAAACCGGATATGTCATTGAAACTATCAACCGGATGTGTCATATTTTCCCGACCAGTTATCGGGTACTGTGCTTCACGGGACCGTGATTGTGGCTGGCTGAGCGGTTCAATATCATCGTCGGAACCCGATGACTCACCTGAGAGCCTCTCATCTCCACTCTCCAAACTGTCAGAATCAATTGCATCAACAGGGGCATGCGAATAATCACGTAGCTGTCTACGGGCCCGACTGGTACTGGGTCGTGATGTGCTTGGTAGATCCACAGAGTTCCGACCGGTACTGGGTAGAGGTCTAACTGGTAGATCCACAGAGTTGCTACCGATACTGAGTCGGGGTCTCTGTACATCCATAGAGTGCCGACCGGTACTAAGGCGGGATCTAACTGGTATTGGGTTGGGATCCACATGATTCTGACTGGTACTGGGTCGGGATCGAGGTTCAGGAATCTGTCTGGTATGGTTCGGTTCCAATTCTACATACAACTCCAGAACCGGTAACCTTTGTGCAAAAGACGACACAATTCCTAAAACCATTTCGAACGATTGTTGGTCCATTACCGGTACTAATTGATGGTCACGTCCCCCATCGGTAGACATATTAAACCTGGCTTGGATTTCCAGATTTGCTTGACTAGCATTATACCCAACAAATTTATATATCTCATTCCGAAGATAATCAAAGCTGTGGTTGACGGTTAGCGGTAATGAGTATTTAGCTCGGGTACTGTAAAAGACCCCGTCATTATTGTATTTGATTTCTCCTCCATTAAAAATCTTCACATAAATAGTTGTCATTTTCAGTTCGATTGGTCTGGCAATTTAAAAAGAACAACATATAAGTAATTACAAATTGTCCGGACCTCTAAAAATTATTTCATAACCATTTCATAATTTTCTAAATTATTCAATACCATTTCCAATATTCCTAAATTATTGTACATCATTTTGGAATTTTTTAAATTAATAGAAAAAAATTCTAAATTTTTTTGGAATTTTATATATTATTCTAAACCATTTTGGAATATGATAAAAAATTCTAAATTATTTGGACAATATTCCAAAAAATAAAAAAATATTTGGAATGAACTAATTAATTATAATATAAATTTAAAAAAAAAATCAACCTGAATCGAAGATCGGATCAATCAGACAGTCATAGCTCCAGAAGGGATCCAAAAATGAAAGAGGTTCCTGAAACAATTCTAAATCATTTTAATATTTTCAAAATTTTTCTATACCATTTTGATAATTTCTAAATTATTCTACACCATTTTGAAATTTTTTAAATTAATTTAGCAATATTCTAAAAAATTTTGAAATTTTATAAATTATTCTAAACCATTTTGGAATATTCTAAAAAATTCAAAATTATTTGGACAATATTCCAAAAAATAAAAAAAATATTTGAAATGAACTAATTAATTATAATATAAATTAAAATAAAAAAAATAAAAATAACCTGAATCGAAAATCGGATCAATTAGACAGTCAGAGCTCCGGAAGAGATCCAAAAATGAAAGAGGTTCCTAAAACAATTCGAAATCATTTTAAAATTTTCTAGACTATTTTGATAATTTCTAAATTATTCTACACTATTCTGAAATTTTTAAATTTATTTTAATTAATTTAAATATTTTGAATAATTAACAAATAAATAATTACAAATTTAAATAATTAAAAATAACTTACGGAGAGAGCGAGAGAGCTGCGAGTGAAATTGAAAGCGAGCTCAGCGGTATTTATAATCGAATTCGGTACAAAACCGGAAAAAAAATTTCCGAAAATTCAATCTGAAACCGGATAAAATTTTTCCGGAAACTTAGTTCGGAAAAAAATTTTCCGAAAATTTGGCCTAATTTCGGAAAAAAATTTCCGGACTTAGAATCCGGATAAAATTTTTCCGGTTTTTGAATTGAATTTTCGGAAAAAAAATTTCCGAAGTTAGAGGGTTAGTTCGGAAAAAAAATTTCCGGAATGGGTATTTTTCGAATTTCAGTTCTGACATGGTCATTTTTTGTAATTTTATTTTATTTTTGGATATTAATAAAAAATTCGGTGTATTTTGTATAATCAACTGAAATAATGAATTGAGATGCAGCGGATAGAAGAGCCCATTTTTGTTTGGGCTTTTTGGGCCTTACAGATCCAGTCAGCCTACTGTACCGTTGCAAGGTTATGAATAAGGATTTATCAAATTACCAACAAATCAAGTAAAAGTTAATTGTTTTATCCAAACAACATATATTATATAAATTATTATAAACCACTTTGGAAACCAAGGTTAGAAAAAATGAAAAACTCAAATATGTAAAACATTTAATTCTCATCATCTCATGAACATTTAAAGAAAAAAAGATAACTATTACTACAAATAATTTCTTTTTATTAATTTCTCATCATCTCATGAGCATTCAATGTATATAGATACAGACTTAATGTTTGGTTGATAACATAACATTCCTACTGATTAATACCTTCTTATCTTAGTGTTTCTTAACACGGTAAATACATGCTCACACTATCAATCATTTCCCCTTTTTCATATCAGAAGGGTGAAATTGGTACTGTTCAAAGCATCTCCAAGCAGAGGGATCACCAGTTGTTTGTTGCATTTGTAGACAGCTGTTTCATTGCATTTACAGATGAGAAAAATAATATGTACTCCAGGACCATGATTCCTAGATTGGTTTCAAAAGAAATGAAACGGTTAAATAAAAAAAAATTAAAAAAAAAAAGTTGCTTCATAATTTCTTCAAGAAATGGAGAACGAAATGGCCCACGTGTCATTACAAACATTCCCCGTATGAGATCATTTAAGTCTCGAGAAGACGTGTGTTCAAAATCCGACTTTTACTGGCTTATAAAAAGAGAAACCTAAAACCATTATTTTTTTTTCCAAAAAAAAAAATTACCTCCATATGAAATCTCTCATTCTCCTTCTCTCTTTCAAGGGGATTTATGAAACAAATAATATCATAATTCCTATCCAACAAATTAAGAAACCATGATAATTACTTATCTAAGAAAGAACGACAAGTAGCCGTGAACATCAAAGCAACATCAACAAGTTGTAAGTCTCTAGATTGATTTTTAAGATAGGTAAATTTTACAAGTTCAATTTAACTACTTCTTACCGTTCTTATAGTTTTTGTTTTTCGATTGACTCAGAGAGGGAGCACAGTTGTTGAAAAGATTCTCCTCTTCTAAGAACTAGAGAATTATCCAACTAAAATTTCTTACCAGTTCTTTTGAAATAACAACTACAGCAAATTACTTTGTCACCTATTTTGTGAAAAAATAACTTCTAAATAACCTGCTAATTTACGATAAAGCTTCGCATGCACATATTTAATTTAATGTGTAGGTGCCATCAGCATGATTGGATACTCAAGTCATACGGAAAATGTGGGACCTATAAGGTCTGAATACGAGGGGAAATCTGGCGAGGACTCTACTTTGATTGCACTGCCTGTTCTACCAGCAATCAACAATGAGTCACAACTTGACAACAGTTCAGCTGTTGTTAAACAGAAAAAGATCAGTGTGTTTCTGGCTGAATGTAAGCCTCTTTGGGGATGCAGCTCAGTATGTGGCAAGAGGTCCCTAATGGAGGATGCATATGTGACGGTACCGAGGTTTTTTGATATCCCTATTTGGATGCTGACGCGGGAGTCCCAAATAGAAGGAATAGATGATATGAATAATTTCAAAGTTTCTGCCCATTTCTTTGGTGTCTATGATGGACATGGTGGCACTCAAGTAAGTATAAAATAGTAGAAATCTAAAGAAGTTAATTAATGTTTAATTTAAGATTACTGGACAAATATTTCCAAAAATTTAAAAGAATGATTTACCAAATTAAAAGGTTCCATAAGTTGGGTTTCAATTTAGGCCATATATGATTCTAACTAAAGCTTTCGTTAATCTAATTTTGCCTCAGTTGATTAATCTTGGATGTGCAGTAAATATTAGGACTATATAAGGGCCCCAAAATATTGGCAGTTCACCATTTTGGCATGGAATTCAATCAAGCAAAAGAAATTTTTTTTAAAAAATGGGATTAAAATAATAAGAAGTTATCAAGCACCAGTCTCTAACATTCCTCGTTTTCAAATATTGTAGATAGCAAATTATTGCCGTGACAGAATTCACCTGGCACTAACTGAAGAACTAAACAAAGTAGAAGAGGCAAATTCAAGCGGAAAAATCAATTTTGATTTCAAGAAAGAGTGGGAGAGAGCCTTTTCAGATTGCTTTAAGAAGGTTGATGAAGAATCTGAGCTGTTTGCACCTGAGAATGTCGGATCGACAGCTGTCATAGCAGTTGTTACCTCATCTCATGTTATAGTCGCAAACTGTGGCGATTCCCGTGCAGTCCTTTCGCGTGGCAAGCAGGCCATACCTCTATCTGTAGACCATAAAGTAAGGCTTTATTTTTTGTGCATGATATTAATGGTTCCACTACAGATATATAGAAGCCATCAAGCTAGCCAAGAGTAAATATGTATGAGATGTTACTAAAGAAACCTTAAAAAGAACCATGAACTCTCTCCATAAAACAAATAAAAGATCTAGCACAAGAAAAAAGACGAATGAGAAAGTCTGATCTGATGATGCACATATGCTGGCTATGTACCAGTCAAAAAATCATTTGGTGAAGTGACAAATTGAGGTTGATATTACAGCCAGAGAGAGAAGAAGATAACGTGAGAATAGAGGCACAGGAAGGAAAGGTGGTATGGTGGAATGGCTACCGTGTATTTGGTGTCCTTGCTATGACCCGTTGCATCGGTATGTGACTTTCTGCTGTTATTGTATCAATGGTTGTAATTTGCTGTTGATTATTAATTATTTCAGATAGAAAAGCTTTACGCTGTAAAAGTGGATTCTTCTTTACTTTCTACTTTAGTGTTCCATTGATTCTTTTTTTTTTCTTTTAGTTGTGTATTTGCATTTCTATGGACTGATTAGCTGTTAATTTCCTTCAAAGAGTTTGTAGAACTGGCAAAATTTGACTGACCCAATGCAAACAACCGTGAACAACCGATATCTTAAACCAAGAAAGCTAAATATTTTTTAGCTTGATTCGATCAGAATCAGCCCACAACCATTGAATAGAGACTAATTCGATCTGACCTGACCGACCAGAAAACCAGATTACCCTCACCCTAGCACCCAACAGATTTGAAATTCAAATTTTCACCAGTTAAATAAGACCTCTGTTAGGCTAGTGAATTTGCCAATGATCTTGACCATCCTCTCCTCCAAATTGGAAAATAATAGCTGAATCTGACCCAACCCGAAGCATGATTAACTCAAAACCTTGTAGAAGAAAAAAAAAATATAAAGAAACCAAACTGAATGACCCAAAAATCCAGCATGTGCTGCCTCTAATAATTTTATACTGCAGTTAAACATCGAGTCTGATAATGTGATCCTTGGCTATAAATTGGCAGATATGTAAAATAAAAGGAATATATTTAGAAGAAAATCTACTGAACCAGCAATGCCAGAGCACATACTTTTGTACTAAGCCAGCCATAAAGACCATGAAATTATCAACATTGACTAAATATTTCATTTAATCATTGTCAGGCGATAGAAATCTGAAGCCGTGGATAACTCCCGTACCAGAAACAAAAATTATTCCTCGTGCAAAAGATGATGATTGCCTAATTCTAGCAAGTGATGGGCTATGGGATGTCGTATCAAATCAACAAGCTTGTGATTTAGCACGCAAGAAAATTATGATGTGGCATAAAAAGAATGACACTCTGGCATCGTCAGCGATGCTTGAACATGTTAACAATCCTGCTGCACAGTCAGCTGCAGAGTCTCTTGCCAAGCTGGCCCTTCAAAAAGGAAGCAATGATAACATAACAGTAATGGTGGTCGATTTGAAATCAAAATGGAAGTTCAAAAGCAATACTTTGGTTTAAATATCTGATTTTAGTATGTTGTGATGAGGTTTATTTAACTGGTCTGAGCTTATTAGACTGTAATGCAAAACTTTATTGCTCTTGTTGAAAATATTGAATGATCTCGGATTAAATTTCATCATCGATCAAGGGCTCAGATTGTATCAAGCATAGCATTAGATTTAGGAATAAATCCAAGGGTGCCTTGAAACACATATACAGAGGCATACCACTTACAGAAATTAGAATAACAGTAACATAATGGCTTTTTGGAGCCCCAGCATGAACAATGTATGATCTTTCGGTTTTCATATTAATGGAAATAGGTGGCGTAGCCACTTCTTTCAAAAAAAAAAAAAAATACACTCTGAAATTAATTGAATCAGTTTCATCTCAATTTCTATTTCTCAACAGCTCTAATGCTCTGTTCATTCTAGTATAAATGTGCAATAATGGATAGTAATCATTTTCTAATTGAAAAGTCCAATTGCTTTGGCATTAAATATTTTTCTTTCAAACATAATTAGAATGAATACATATTCTTATAGTATAGTTGGTATAGTGTTACTTTATGAAAACCATACATTTCAACCGGTACATGAAATCAGGACGTCTATTCATATGTCCCGTCATGGTTTTTAACAACTTGAGCTAATTTCAATGTTCTCAAAAAATTATTTTGATACTATATCTTTAGTCTCTGAACAAAATCAATATTGAGCAATCTTAAATGACAGTTGAAGAAGAATTAAAATAACTCTAAACAACATGAGATCCTAAGGCCGTGCTTTAGAGGAGGAGAAGAGGCCGTCATTAAAGGAAAGGAAAGGGAGAGGAGGTAAAGAGCGATCAGACCGTAAGGTGCCCGGGTTACTTCACCTGCTCCACAAGAGGAAAATCGAAGAGGGAGCGGAGGAGAGCGAAAGGGAGCAGATACTGTGCGGAGGTGATGACGCTGTGTATTTTGCTGAAATTTGTTACTTTTAAATCGGAGTGTACGAAATATTGTACGGAGATAAGCGACGTGGATGATCACCTTCCTCCCCGTTCCTTTCCCTTCCTCTACGCGCACCGCACTGTTTCTGGAGCACAGCCTAAGTGAGAAAGGGCGATAACAAAATGATGGAATTCGTGGGCAGTATGTCTAGTAGTTTCTTAAGTGATGCATAAATACATTCTAATAGTATCCTATGCATTATGCATAAGTGATGTATCTGTTTTATGAGTAGGGTTAAAATACCACATTGGTTTTTTGCCTCATTGTACTCTAATATTATTATCTCTATTTATAAAGCTTAAATAATCGATCGGAACTGTTCAATATGATCTTCATACTAAAATGTACTTGGATAATAATTTTTAGTATTTTTTACTAATTGTATAGATAGGTACAAAATCACTATTTTTTTAATGGTCCAGAATTTTCTAAAAAAAGTGATTTTGTACCTATCTTAAAAAATAGCAAAAAAATTTCAAAAAATCTAAAATTTTGTATCCAAGCACATTTTAATATGAAGATCATATTGAGCGTTCGAAAATAGAAATAACGATGTTGGAACATGATAGAGCACAAACTAATGGAGCATTTTAATCCTACTCCTGTTTTATTAAGCACTAATAAAAATTTCACTTCGAAAACACATAATTCTATCAAATTTGGTTATTATAGGATCCCAAAATATTATGAAAATTGATCCGTTAAGAGTTTATCTATCAAATTTGGTTATTATAGGATCCCAAAATATTGTGAAAATTGATTAAAAACATCAATAGGTGAACATAACGCACTGCAAGCGCATATAAGTAGAATTAAATAATAATATTTTGTTATATTTGATCCAAATTGTTATTTGAGCCTAATACGTAATGTATCTACCTATCTAAAAAAATTGTAAAAAAATTATAAAAATTGTAAAATTTGGTTTGCAAGTACATATTCATATGGAGATCATGTTGAACGGTTCGGATCGACCGTTAGGATTTTGAAAACTCAAATATTGAGCCGTAGCATGAAGGCCCTCTATGCTACGCGTGTATATATATATATATATATATATATATATAGTGCTGGGCTTAGCTACTTCATGGAGTAAAACGACTTGGTGCTCCACGCCTCATTATTTCCATTTTGAAAATCCAAACGACCGATCCGAACCGCTCAAGTTGTTCTCCATATTGATATGTGCTTGGAGACCAAATTTTACATTTTTTGGAATTTTTTTACTATTTATTAAGCCACTTTGAAAATCACTGATCCGGCGGTCCAGAAATTTTTACTGTTTTTTACTGTTCATAAGGATTTTCAGATTTTCAAAGTGGCTTAATAAATAGTAAAAAAATTCCAAAAAATGTAAAATTTGGTCTCCAAGCACATTTCAATATGGAGAACATGTTGGAAGGTTCGAATCGACTATTTGAACTTTGAAAATGAAGATATGACGTGAAGTACAAAGTCGTTTTACTCCATGAAGTAGCTAAGTCCATCTCTATATATATATATATAGGGTCTGTCTAATTTGCTGCCGGCAGCAGTTCGGCCAAGTGCTGCCGGGGCTATATTTAGCCGTGTGATGTCCAAACAACAAATTCAAACCGTTAGATGTTTAATCTATACTATAATCTACTTGGAGACCAAATTTTACATTTTTTGGAATTTTTTTACTATATATTAAGCTGGTTTGAAAACCGCTGTTTTTAGTAAATTTTTGCAACGTTAAAAACAGCGGTTTTCAAACCAGCTTAATATATAGTAAAAAAATTCCAAAAAATGTAAAATTTGGTCTCCAAGTAGATTATAGTATAGATTAAACATCTAACGGTTTGAATTTGTTGTTTGGACATCACACGGCTAAATATAGCCCCGGCAGCACCTCGGTCGAACTGCTGCCAGCAGCAAATTAGCCACAGCCTATATATATATATAGTGCTGGGCTTAGCTAAGCCATGGTGTAAAACGACTTGGTGCTCCACGCCTCATTATTTTCATTTTGAAAATCCAAACTACCGATCCGAACCGCTCAAGTTGTTCTCCATATTGAAATGTGCTTGGAGACCAAATTTTACATTTTTTGGAATTTTTTTACTATTTATTAAGCCACTTTGAAAATCGTTGATCCATTGGTCCAGAATTTTTTACTGTTTTGCTATTGTTCATCCGGATCAGCGATTTTCAAAGTGGCTTAATAAATAGTAAAAAAATTCCAAAAAATGTAAAATTTGGTATCCAAGCACATTTCAATATGGAGAACAACTTGAGCGGTTCGGATCGGTAGTTTGGATTTTCAAAATGAAAATATGACGTGGAGTACCAAGTCGTTTTACACCATGGCTTAGCTAAGTCCATCTCTCTCTCTCTCTCTCTCTATATATATATATATATACAGAGAGAGAGAGTGGCTAATATCAAAACGTTTGCACCAAGGCCCTCGTATAACCAAGTCGTTTTCGAATTTTCAAAGTCCAAACAGTCGATCCAAACCGTTAGATGTTCAATCTATATTAAAATCTGCTTGGAGACCAAATTTTACATTTTTTGGAATTTTTTTACTATTTATTAAGCCACTTTGAAAATTGTTGATCCGGTTTTGATGCAACCGCAGGGATTTTATGTGGTCGCACAAAATACCTTTTTTAAGTTAGCATATAACCAGAAGTTTGTGTGGGTTGCACAGATTTTGATGCATATGCACAAAACACGGTTAATTTAGGGAAGTCAGTTACTCAATGGAAGGTGGTTCTGTCGATGCTAGATGTGTTACCATATAGGATGGGTCCCCAAAGAACAAGATACAACATACAACTCAGTTTTCTTAACATTAGTTATTTTAGACAGAATCTGAGTGTCTTTTCTTTTTCTTTCACCATCAAAGATTAGATTGGAGAAATTCATTAGGAAACTTGAAAAGAATTTCTCAAAGGCGTGTTTTGCTGTTTTGGAGAACTTAATCCATGACCATACGACGTACCAGCGAGAAAAACTTCTTGTTATTGAAGACTTGTCTCGTACATACGGAAACGGTTCTTTGCACTTGAGGATTCTATGGCAAACGTTATGGAATCAGGTATTGTATTCCGTACTTATAATTATGTTTTATGAGTCGGCATTAGCATAGAATAATCCATAAATTAAGGTGAGGAACTGTTTCTCCGTCCTCATAATACAAGTGTGTGATTCCTATATGAGATATAATTGTTTAATGTCTAAATAAGACGTAATTGTTTGACCTTTAAGATCCCAACAAAATAAACACAAAATATATTACGCAGTTATATATGCTGGAAATCATTTTTCAGAACATTTGCAAATATTTATTGTTGTTATTACAAATAGATCATTGTAATTTACAATGTGTAATATGTGTCGTATCTATTTTTCTTGTTTTGTTTGCCCAAAACAATTCATGAGATCTGCGTAATTAATATTTTGTATCTTCTTTATTTTCCGTAAAACAATACATTAGCATATATCTTATTTAATTTCTTGAATTGTAGGAATTGGAATGAAGTCTCTATTAATTAAAAATATTAATAAATGTATCTTATTTTGCGCAAACAATTCATGAGCGTGTAGATGGTAATGTTTAGAATATATCTGTAAATTTTGGTGATTGTAGGACTTAAAATGAAGTCTCTATTGATTAAAAATAGGGGGAATTTCATGTATACCCCTCAAAAGCTTCAAAATTACGTATTTTTCCCTCTAAAGTTTGAAATTAACTATTTCTCCCTCTAAACTTCAAATACTCATAAATTTACCCATTTTATTGTCTTTTATATTAAAACTCATTCTGAATTTATAAAATACCTATTTTATCCTTTATTAAAAACATATAAAGCTCATCAGACTCAAACTAGAATTTGAACGGTTCATCTACCGTCCGAACTGGTTTTAGAATTGTTCGTGCAAGATCGGCACAAATCTTGAATCTTGATGCGGACACGCATGCATATTGAAGCGACATTCACAGATCTTAATGCGATGCGCGCGGATCCTAATTGCTTTAAGATCCATGCATGCTAGATAAGCACGAATATTGAAGCAATGTGCACAGATCTTAATGCGATGCGCGCGGATCGGATGGTAGAAGAACCCTTCATATTCAAATTTGAGTTTGATAGGCTTTTATATGCTTTTAAAAAAGGGTAAAATGGGTATTTTAAAATTTTAAAATGAGTTTTAATATAAAAGACAATAAAATGGGTAAATTTGTGAGTTTTTGAATTTAGAGGGGGGAATAAGTAAAATCAAAGATTAGAGGGGAAAATATGTAATTTTAAAGTTTTTGAGGGGTATACGTGAAATTTCCCCTTAAAAATATTATTAAGTATTAATAATGTGTTGTGAACGAATTGCTTCATTTCTACCTACCTAATATATGCAATATTTTTTTAATTTTTTTCAAAATAATTCATGATGCAAAAAGTTTATATATAAAGTTTGTTTTTCGTTCATTTCACTACCCAATCAAAAATAAAAACGACAAATTTGTAATCCGAAAAACAAAATCAGAATCAGAAATTAGTTTGCATTTTTTTTGTATTTTTTTTTTTTTTTGAGAAGTAGTATGTATAGCATTTTTTTTTAGACAAGGTTCATTTTTCAAATCTGATCAATATTATCATTTTCTCGAACATCTGAGTTTTTTTTCTTAAAACAAACAGCTGAGTTAAATGTGCTCTCAATCTGAAGACACCGTATGGCTATAACTCTATAACCTTTTTGTGAAGCGTGCAAATAAGAAACTGTTTGAAAGCTTCACTACATGAGCTACACGGAATTCGACTTAAAGCATCTACATCTCTGATTTTATTAGAGCAGTTTCTAATCTAGTTTTAGAGATATAAGAGAGTTTTTTATTTAGAAACTATACAAGAAAGTTTTCTTATTAAGAAACAGTTTATAAACTCCACACTGGTCAAATAATTGGCTCAAATTTTTTTTTTTAATTTATTGCTAACAATGTTTAATACAAACTCTAACATTGATTTCAGTAATGTGAGAATTTAGAAACTTTAAAGATCTTAATTTCTAAAAAGTGGTTAACAATTATCTAGAAACTCAATTAAGTTGCTGGGATAGAGATGCTCTGTTACAAATCAAGAGGCGCCAACACAACGAATTCACATCCAGTGTAATATCTGAGGTGCAATGAGTAGATCCGTACCGTTCTTTTAACCTGGCAGTCTGACAACGAATCTCAAAACATATCCTATGTCTTCTATAGATACCGCAGTGAGTTTGGCCTAACTGGAATTAATCCGGACCGTCTGTTTTTCATTGTACCCCTCCAATACCTGAGGAGACACGCACTCCAATACAACTCCTGTAGGCGGGTTCCACATTTTGTTGAGTATGTATCGTCTCAGGTACACAAAAGTGGGCCCCATAATTTGATGGCCCAAATTTACTCTCAGCCGGACCAAACTCAATTCAGTGCCTATTTAGAAATATGGAGTTCGCTTTAAGATTCATGCCAGGTTAAACAAACGGTCATAATTTAGTAATTGGACGTGCAATACCGGGGTGATTCGAATTCCATTTTGTTTTGGATTGATTACTTGATTTTCTGTTACTTCTTCCTTTGATCGGAAAGAAAAACAGATGAGTTCTATCCGCTACAAAATCTTATTCAGCGCCTTACACTGCCGACATTTTTAAAAATAATACCCTAAGTTAATTACAGATTAATAAATTTGCCCACGAATACTCCGAAATTTTAAATATGCCCAAACCGGCCATTAAATGGCTGGTCCAGATTAAAAATTCCGACCGGCCATTCCGAGATTTTTTTCTTTTTTTTTAAGAGAAAAATAGCTAAAATGCTGAAATCTAACACTAAAAAATCGATTTTTTTTTTAAATATTTGTTATATTACTTTTTTGATAGCATATTTATACTAAAATACGCTATGAATAGGGCCGATTTTGTGCTAAAATACGGTAAATTACAATAATTATGCTAAAATACGATAAATTTACAAAAATGCTGAAATTACAATAATTATGTAGAATTATGCTAAAATATGATAAATTACAGTAAATTACGTATGAATAGAGCCGATTTTGTGCCATCTTTCATAAATCATAAAAAATAGTAAAAAATTTCAAAATAATAAAAATTGGTATTCTACATGTTCATTATATAACTAATTTACTGAGCTACGTAGATTGAACAATAGAAATGAAAATCTTAATCGAAAACTTCAACTAAAGTTTTGAGGCTCTTCCCTTTGTTTTTTGGCGATTTTGAATTTGGAAATCTAGCATCGTTGGTTCTAATGCATGCATATTTTCACAAGCTTTCCGAAAAGTGGTCATTTGCTGAAATCGGACACTCGAGCGCCGTTTTATGGCCGTTTGAAGTTTCGTCGTCGTTTTTCGCTTTCTCAGTGAAGATATCATCCCTATTCATATGTAATTTAGCGTAATTTAGTGTATTCTAGCATAATTCTACATAATTATTGTAATTTAGCATAATTTAGTGTAATTCAGCATAAATTAACATAATTTCAATTAATTTAGCATGTTTTAGTATAAATATGTTAATTATATATAAAAAATGTAATCTAGCAAATATTTAAAAATAAATTCGATTTTTTAGTGTTATATTTCAGCATTTTAGCTATTTGTCTCTTAAAAAAAAGTTAACATAATTTAAAGTAATCTAGTGTCAATAAGCATAAATTAACATAATTTCAAGTAATTTAGCGTATTTTAGTGTAAATATGCTCAGTAGAACTAGGGTGTTCCTAAGCTCACCAAGCCCTTAGTGAGCTCGACTCTAAAACCTATCGAATTGACTTCAAACGACATTTTCAAACCGTTAGATGTTCAATCTATATTAAAATGTGTTTGGAGACCAAATTTTACATTTTTTGGAATTTTTTTACTATTTATTAAGATGGTTTGAAAATCGCTGTTTTTATTAAAATTCTGCACTATTGGAAAACAACGATTTTCAAACCATCTGAATAAATAGTAAAAAAATTTCAAAAAATGTAAAATTTGGTCTCCAAGCACATTTTAATATAGATTGAACATCTAACAGTTTGAAAATGTCGTTTGAAGTCAATTTGATAGGTTTTAGAGTCGAGCTCATGGAAAGGCTTGGTGAGCTTAGGAACACCCTAGTTCTACTCTAAATATGCTATCAAAAAAGTAATCTAACAAATATAAAAAAAAAAAAATTCGATTTTTTAGTGTTAGATTTCAGCATTTTAGCTATTTTTCTCTAAAAAAAATCTCGGGACCGGCCATCAGGATTTTTAATCGGGACCAGCCATTTAATGGTCGGTTTGAGCATATTTAAAATTTCGGAGCACTCGTGGGCAAATTTATTAATCTGTAATTAACTTAGGGTATTTTTAAAAATGTCGGCTTACACTGATCGCCATAGAGTCTATGCTGCAGAAAATTCTGAAGAAAAGAAAACTGAAAGAGCAAAATACTAAAGCAATTCAATGATTAATGCAAAAATAAATAGAAATTTGATCGGACGGTCCTGATCAGAATTAGGGGTGTTCAAATGGATCGGTTATTTCGGTTTTAAACCGAACCGGCAAATTTTGATTTAATTGGATCGGTTGTTCGGTTTAAATGGTTCGGTTCGGTTTAAATAGTTCGGTTCGGTTTTGGAATCTCTCAAATCGGTTTGAATCGAACTAACCGGTTTAATAAATAATGGATCAGTTTATAATTTTATAATGGATCGGTTTATTAAAAACCGGGCTTGTGTGTTTATAAAAAATGTTATCTAAATCGGTTTGAACCGAACCAACCGGTTTTTAAATATGTATTTGTAACTTGAAATATTTATTTGTAACTTAAAATATTTGTATTCAGTTCAACCGAACAAATCGAAGTTTAAATCAATTTAATCGGTTCGGTTTTAGATCGATTTGTAATTTTATTTTAATCGGTTCAGTTGGGTTTTCAAAATTTGATTCAAATCGAGGTTCGGCAAAAAAAATTCAGTTTGACCCGAACAACCCTAATCAGAATAGAAATTTTGTGTTAACTTTAGATGATATGAATTCGCCGACCGTAACCGCTTATCCTTCGTAAGGACCCACTGTGGGTCCCATTTCACAGGTAACACGTGAAAAGTTAGATAGGCCCCGCCTAAATCAAGGTATGGGCCACAGAGGCTAAAGTTTGTCTCCTGCTCCTGCCCCACTTCATTTAAATTCAAATTCAACACATTCACCCCTCCCATATTATTTACCTAAAAGAGAGAGAAGAAATAATTGAATTTTGGTTGGCCCCACCCCCCCCCCCCCCCCCCACTTCATTCAAATTCAAATTCAAATTCAGAACTCTTACGCGGTTACGCCTTCCTAATTTTTTAGCTAATGCGGAAAAAAAAATATGGATTTAAATCTGCTGTTACAAATAATCTAGTGCAGTGTGTGTTATGAATTACTAATGTGTGGATTCCACAATCCACATGCACAAAATAAAACTGTTCATAATAAATTTTTTGGAACTCTTTAATAATTAATAGTGACCATAGTAACATGATACGCGTATAATTTGTTTTTTTGATGTTTCCGAATCTAACACCGAATAAAAAGCAAAAAAAACGTTTTATACGTTTTATTCACGAATAAAACGCGAATCACGAATTATTCGCGTATAAAACACGGAAAAAATGTGAAAAATAAAATAAAATTTTAGGATTTTAGGATTTTTTTTGCTTCCTTTTGATACCGAATTATTTCCGAATTATACCTGAATTATTCTCGAATCACAAATTTTTGATCTCTCCGAATCGAACCCGAACTATTCATTTGTCACTGTGATAGTGACTTTGTAACACAAATTATAACATAGAACAATTTTGAAAATTTGTAATAGAGAACCCAAAACTATTGAATGAGATATTGAGCTTCCCTAAGGTATCTTAGGAGTTGTTCTGGAGGTACGAAACGTAGGATTTGTGTGAAATTTTGATAAAATACTGACCAAACAATAATAAAAATAAATATAACTAAAGAAAAAAAAATTAGGCATTATATTTTGAACTCTGATAACAGTCCCCGCACCATGACTACTATAACTGTCTGAGAGAACTGTAAAAACTCTAGTATTGAATTTTTTTAAAGTATTAATATTTATGCACGGAAGTATTTATACCTTTGAAGTGAACCATTTTTACATAAATAATGGTCTCCCCAACCAAATCCCCCAAACGTCCCCGCACTATCCCCGCACCATAACTACCATAACTGTCTGGGGGGCGCAAAAACTCCAGTGCTGATTTTTTTTCTAAAGTATTAATACCTATGCACGAAAGTATTTATACATATGTACGGAAATATTCATACTTATGGACCACTCAAACTAAATTGGGAGACCATACACTTTTTTAAAAATATTAATATTGTCATAACTATCTGGGGAGATCGCAAAACTTGATATTTTTTTACATATGGTGTTGGAGTTCAAGTGAAAAATGTTACTGCTAGGGGTTCAAGTTTTCGCTGCACGTCTAGTGGTAGACTCTATTTATCTTGGAATTAATTTTATACATGAATTCTGATTTTCAAGTAGTAAACAAATTATGAATTGATTCGAATTGTTACACATATTACCTATCTGAAATTCCTAGAAATAACCTTCCACATAGAGATTTCAGCCAAAACAGAAAGTTCTTCCGAAACACCAATTTTATTTTCTGAATTTCTTTGGTCATCTTTCCTTTTTTTTCTTTTTTTGGTCACCCAAATAAAAAAAATTCTCAACGGCTTGCCCCCACATCAATATTACGACTATTCATTTTAAAGAAAAATAAAATGAAAAAACAGACTAAGGGTCTGATGGGAACCCAACGTTTCCTTTAAAAGTATAAATGGAATTGACATTTTTTCAAATCCGGCGATCAGAACACACACAGCGAGGAAAGTTCACTTCATTCGGCGCAATTTGGATGGAAAATTTGGCTCCAACGAAATCTCGTGAAAATTGGTCGGATTCGGCAAGAGTTCATTTGGAGCAAGTTTGGCGGGAGGTTACGTTCCTAAATTACCCTTTCACTGCTTAACACCGACCTCTCCTCTTCTAATTAGATATGCCCTCCTCTCTCAATCAACCCAACGTCCTAAGCAACTCCAATCAGTTCAGAAGCAAAGGAAGAAGAAAAGAAAAGGGGCAGTACTAGGCCTCTTCCTATCTGCCCCAGCACACTAAGCAACTCTAATTATTTAATTCTTCCTTGTTTGATTGTAGTTCAATTTGGGTTACCAATACAAGAGCACCTCTTCTATTGAAAACTATACTATTCAATGCACCTCTTCTATTGAATTTCCATTTCTCTTAGTACCAGATTCATATTGTACCAAAAATCAGACTTGTACAGCGTTTAATTGAACTCTAAGTGATCTGGTACCGTATATCAGACCTGTACCAGATTCATACTAGTACTGCCCTTGACTGCCTATACTGATACAACTTCTATGAAAAACTAGAATGGTATAGAAACAATGACAAATCTGGTACTAAGTTAATCGAATATCACTTAACAATGTGCTAATTTTTCTGCCTAAGGCAGAAAAAAAAAATGAAGAGCATTCATGTGCACTGTTGTATTTTTATAGATTTTTACTTTTGTGTATTTTACATGGGAGTTTTGGATGTTGTAATTTAGCAAGTAGTTTGCTCCAACCACGTTGTCAGTTTCAATGGATTTCTCTGATACTGTTGTAAAAAGCATACATAAGGCTGGTGTTAGATTTGTTAATTTTGGTTGTTATTTTTTTTATAACCATTGAAGAGATTGGTACTTAAGTGTTACTTTGTTTTTTTAATCCTTTTTAATTATATACCTTAAGGGCACAAAGGTCATTTTTATTCAAAATCATTTCTCTTTTATCATGTGTATATTACAATCAATAAACAGAAAAGAATTGAATTCTTTTCTATTTTTATTCCGATCAACAAAATTCAATTAGAAATCAACTCTATTGAACTCTATTGAATTGAAATCAATTGAACTCTAACACCCTCATGGTTCCGATCATAGCCTAACAAAGAGCATCTACCATTCAGTATTTAACACCTCAAGAGGAATCCATATCCTCTGAAGTAACTGATATTTCTGTTTGGATTATGGCCATTCAATCAAAATCCAGACCATTCTAGCTGGAGTAAGTAGGGGTGTTTAAATGGATCGGTTTATTTGGTTTTAAACCAAACCGGCAAATTTTAGTTTAATTGGATCGGTTGTTCGGTTTAAATGGTTCAGTTCGGTTTAGTTTTTGAAGAAGTTCGGTTTAAATAGTTCGGTTCGGTTTTGAGATCTCCAAATCGATTTGAACCGAACCGACCGGTTTAATAAAAAATAGATCGGTTTATTTTGTGTGGTTTATAATAAATCGGTTTATCAAAAACCGACTTGTGTGGTTATAAAAAATGTTATCCAAATCGGTTTGAACTGAACCAACCGGTTTTGAAATGTTTATTTGTAACTTGAAATATTTGTATTCGGTTCAACCGAACAAACCGAAGTTTAATCGGTTTAAACGGTTCAGTTTTAGATCGGTTTGGAATTTTAATTCGGTCGGTTTGGTTGGATTTTCAAAATTCGGTTTAAACCGCGATTCAGCAAAAATAGTTTGATTTGACCCGAACCGACCGGTTGAACACCCCTAGGAGTAAGAATGCACGGAACCGCTTTAATAATTGTGTGAATGCTAATTTGACGGTTCAGATCCAAACATACATATTGTGTTACCTCAGGTGATACGAATTAGGGTTCCCTAATTCGTAGGTGATGTAGATGGTATTCCTAAAGTGGCTTTTGGATACAGATAAGACCAGTAAGCCGTTTGGTAAACAAGTAAAAGAAGCAAACACCGATTAAAAATAAATAAAGATATTTAATTATTCATATACATGGTGTGAATCTTATAAAATATCATAAAGAAGTTTAACGTAAATTAAGCACTATTTGATATACATCATTAAAAATTATTAAATATGGACGTTATGAATTTATGTCTTTCGATAAATTGCAGAACTTATATGAAATATACATATCATATACATATACTTCAAACAATAAGTGTGGCCCTATATAAATTTAAATGGATACATGATTCGAATTTATTATAATAATTTATCTCGTTTACACTTGAAAAACATTAACCATGTTTAAATTTATTTTGGCAAGTGCCAACTCTACACAAATTCAATTTTTTAATAGAATTTGCACTTAAAAAAGAGTCCACATAATCTATATTATAAAAGAGGAATATATTCTAAAATCGTACAACATTCATACTATGGTGCTTATGGTGCTGTTCGTCAAGACTTCCTTAAGCCGCTTTAAGACTAAAAAAGTGTCCGTTAACATTTTTAGCTGTTTAATTATGCCAAATACCAGTTTCTTAGCATGAATTAAGATCACCTCCTTTAATCTCTTTTTGTCTGGATCTTAATCATCTCTCGGATTTTAAGGCATATCTAACTCTTCATTTAGCTTCTTTAGCTATTATAACGGATTAAGACAACCGAACATCGGTTTCTTAAGCCTCCTTAAGACATAATCCTAGTGCGGATTAAGAGGTGTTGCCAAACAGCCCCTATATGTGATGAGACCTGACAATAAAATCATGGAAGATCTATGTATTATGTATAGCTTAGGGGTGCTCAACTAACAGTCTAGCCCTATATATGATTTTAAAATTTGTAATCATGTATATGAAAATTTAGCTAATTTTTTGTTATTGTATAAGTAATATTAGTGTAATTAGCAAATATAGAAATAAAATAATTGTATCTTATCTTCGCATCAAATACTTCATTTAACCAATTATTTATTATTAAAATTGAATTGTCAAATATATCTTCGGGTCATTCATATTCAATTTTTCTAGCTAAATGAAGATGTGGTTCTTAATCTGTTAATTTATAATACAATATAAATAATTACATTATCTCATTTCATACTTATATTTTTATAATTTTAGACATTTTAACTAAAACATCTAATATGATCCGAATTTGATCTGAAACCCGCAACGATATAGATCTGTATTTAGATCTTTAAATTCTTATTGGATATAAATCCACATAAAATCTTATAAGATTTTAATGAATTTGTATTTGGATTTAAACTAGAATCTGAGCCGAAATCGATTATTTGACAACCGTACACTCAAAACTTCCGAGAGAAGGTGTAGTAGCACAGGTGGCAAGAAAAATAATGTCCTAAAACTGTGGCTACTCAGGAATAAAATCTGTTGTTATCCAGACTCCCTACTATCCTCTATTATTCTCTCTATCTCTCTCCTCTCTTTCTCTCTCCTCCTCTTTGAAGAGAGATAGAGAGAAAAAGGGATAGCAGAGTCCTGTTTTGCTGAGAATAACAACAGATTCTGATCCGGCTACCCAAAAGTCGAGAGTTTGAGCTCCGTTTATGACTTCGCAGCTTCATATTTTATTGGATAATCATATTGCCAATCATCTCATTTAGGGCTGCAAACGAACCGAACCGAATCGAACTTACCTCCAGTTTGAGTTTGGTTTGAATTAATTTCGAACTAGGTTTGGTTTGAATTAATTTCGAACGAACTCAATTTCGAACGAGCCACAATTTCGAACCGAATTTTTTACGAACTCAATTTCGAACCTTTACGAACTTTGTTACGACTTACGATTTATGACTTCTGACTGGGCCATAGTGCGAAATTACAGCGCTTCAATAAAAACTCAAGTATTCAAAATACAATTTAAATAAAATCCAAATATCAATAGAAGTACAATTTAAATAAAAACTCAAGCACTCCAAAGTATTCAAAATACAATTTAAATAAAACTCAAATATCAATAGAAGTACAATTTAAATAAAAACTCAAGCACTCCAAAATTAATTATAACCAAATACCACACTCAGTTTGAATGTACGCAACAGGAGATTTGGGCGAGAGAGGAACCTTTGTTGTGAGAGGCCACCAGAGAGAGAGAGAAGACGTGAGGGAGATTATTTTGGTACTTAGCGGGAGAGGAATTTGGGCGAGCGGTTTTGGCGTAAATTAGCAGGAAGAGGGAAAAAAAATTGGAGGCAGTGGCGGAAAAAATAGCGGGTTAATTGGTTGAATGAAAAGGGAGTGGATTGATGACATGGAAGAGATCTAGACGTTGGTAAGAGGATAGATCTATGGGTGTGAAATTATTCAGGTGATCGGATTGCATGATTTGTGGGGTCACTCGCTTAGTTAATATTTTATTTAATATTTTATTGAGTGAGTCTAAAAGTGCATTGCAGTGAAACAAAAAAAAATTAGGCAGCAAATAATTTGGAAAAAAATAAAAAAATATATTTTCAAACTTTTTACATTTTTTTTACTTTTTGCATGTTTATATATATATATATATTTTATCAAATAAATAAGTATTTTTTGCATTTTTAAAATTTTTTTTTACAGCAATACATATAATTTTTTTTCTAAATGAATAGCTGATCAATAACAGCATTTTTGCATTTTTTAGACATATAAAAGAAATGTTGTCCCGATCGAACCACAGACGATATATTTTCGTGCGCCTTCATTAACTCACAAGGCAAGAGTTTATGTCTCATGAAACATATACTCTTGCTTTCTAAGTTAATGAAGGCGCACGTAAACATGTCGTCCGTTGACCAATCGGGGCTGTTGAAATCAAAGAGAAATGCATTTATCATCTTCCATGAAAGTTTGATAAAATTTTGTTTTCATTTACCCATCCATCTAGTTGATCAAAAATTGAAGCATCGTATGGCCATAAACATTTCGTGTTGGATCAAAGCTCATACATAATAAAACTTCCGAGCTTTTATGTTGGTTACGTTCAATATTGTACCTTGATCATTCTAGATCAGATTTGGAATGATTTTGTTGTAGATCGACTGTTGAATTCCTGCGGTAAAACGAACGGTCCGAAAATAAATGCAAAAAATGTATTGCTGTCAAAAAAATGATAAATGTACAATATTTATTTTATTTATTTATTTTTTATTATTTAATAGTTTCTTAAAGCTGAAATTAATTGAACAAATTTATCAAATTAATAATAAGTTTATCAAAACAAAGAAAAAAATGAGAGAGTTGAGACTGGATTATCCGAAAAACTCAGAATCCTACCATAAAAAACAAAATTTCTGGTATAAACATGTGAATTTTTTTATTTGAGCTTGTAATTGGACCGGGCTTTCTGTTTCAGAAGTCAGAATTCAAAGCAATTATGGACTGGACGACTTATATTTTCATCAGTGAACATAAGTTATCAGTAGAAATTAACAGTTCACGTTTGAGTTAATTTCAAACTAAATTTGGTTTGCGAACCTATTTCGAACGAACTAGGTCGAGTTTGAGTTTGGTTTGAATTAATTTCGAACTAAGTTTGGTTTGAAATAATTTCAAACGAACTCAATTTCGAATCGAATTTTTGCCAAACTTTTTCGAATCAAACTCGAATCAAATTACGAACTAGGAATTTTTTGTGCAGCCCTAATCTCATTACAACATACCCATATGGTATATTGGTGCCGTGTTTAATAAGAAACCTGTTTATTATATTCGTTTTTATACAAATTCAAGCAAAAGAATCAGCATTGCAAATTTGCAATATAAAATACATTATTACGCACATTACTTGGCAGTAAAGAAACTGGACTTCTCCATTTCAATTTTTAATACAAAGATTATTTTATATTAAACAAAGAAAAGAGAATCTTATATAAAAAAAAAATTATATCTACTTTTGATGGAAAAATTAAATGTTTTCATGCTTTTAATGGCAGAGTAGGAAACTGTCCGTCTGTCCCGTAGAAAAATCACAGAGGAATTTGAACAGTCTAGGACAAATTCGCATCCTCTGAGATATCTCAAACTTTGAGTGTGTTTTCAGAATATCTCAACCGTTCAAATACGTTATACACAAATCTCAAAGCACAAATATTACTGGCCCCTACGCTATCCCCGAATAGGCACCGTACACGTCGGTCAACGCAAAAGTTGAGATATCTCAGAGGATACGCACTCGTCTTGGACTTGGTCTTGGCTTGGTAATTGGTAGATTCTTGTATAATAAATTTGTGACGCCATATGTAGTAACAAGTCACTGCCAGACTTGCGTCCTAATGATGCACTGCCATACGCATATTATAACAGTGACTAATGCCATAGAAAAACCCATAGCATCTAAATCTCACTCTACAGGAATTCAAATCATCTGAGATAACTCAAATTTTGAGTTTAGATCTGGACCGTCCGATCTGCTTAGGCACAAAAATGAAAGGCCCCCGGGAGTCGGGACGATCTTAATATAAACTCAAAATTTGAGGTACTTCAGAGGATCCGGACTCATCTCACAGTAGTACAAGTGTACAATAAAAGTATAATACTAAACCCATACAGCAAAGCAAAAAAGAAAAACAAAACTTGAATGCACGCGAGGCATCCGCCTTGTTTCTCTCTCATTAAACAAACCAAGAAGATATGCTACCACCTACCCAAATCCGAGGAAATCGCCTGAAAGTCATTTTACTGTAAGTGGTTCCCACTCGTCACTTGCTATACTCCCTATGGCCGGAAAACCTCCTTCCGGGAAAACCACCTCCGCCTCCGCCGCAAGCTCCTCCTCAGGCGACGCCAGATTTCTTCACGACATAGAAACCCTAAGCAAGGCACTCTCTCTCAACCCTCCTTCTAAGTCCCGATTAAATTCCAACCGTCGATCCCTCCCTCCGCCACCCTCCGCCGTCCGATCGAGCTCTAATTCAAATCCGACCTCTAAGCCTTCGATATGGCGATCTCTCAAGTCTCTCTCCCACATCGGCCAGAGGCGCTTCGACTGTATCTTCTCTCTCCATGTAAAAGCGATTGAATCACTTCCTTCTTCTCTAGAAGGTTCCTCTCTGTCCGTACACTTCCATCCCTCCAGTTCCTCTTCATCCCCTTCTCTCTCTACCCGACCCGCTAAGTCATCCCGCGGGTTGGCCCAGTTTGATGAGACCTTGAGTTACCGTTCTACAATTTATGCAAAATCTTCTGTGTCGAAGACACATGCGGCCAAGTATGAGGCCAGGCAATTTTCAATTCATGTCACATGTGCTGGTACGGATTTAGGCCAACATACAGTGGATTTAACCCGGTTACTTCCTCTGACCATTACCGAGCTTGAGGCCGAGAGTAAGATGGATGAAGAAGAGGGAGACGGAGAGCAAAAGGGAAAGTGGAGTACGAGTTTTCGACTTACAGGTAGGGCCCATGGTGCTAAACTTAATGTAAGTTTTGGATATTCTTTAATTGGTGGTAGAGAGAACAGAGAAAAAAGAATTGGTGAAATTTTGAATGTGAAGCCCAGTAAAATGGAAAAGGAGAGGTCTTTGCCTAGTTTTGTTAGAGGCAGGAGTACATCTCGTTCTATAGAGGAAGTGAAAATGCTACATGAATTATTGCCGTATGTAAAACCAGTAGTTTCTGGATCTTCTCCTAAAAAGGATAGTGAGAAAGAGTGTGAAAAAGGTGAAGGGGTGCATGGTGAAGTGGAAATCGGCACGAAGCAACATGAGTTGAATAATGAATCAGATATTGGTAAAAAGGAGGTGGTAGATGATAGTTCTCCTGAACCCAAATATTGCACTTCTGTGGAGCCAGTGAATCAGTTTGAGTTGGATTCTTCGGTTGATAATAACACTGATTTTACAGTGATCGAGCAAGGAGTTGTGGTTGAAACCAAGGACCAAGAAGACAAAGATACCAAAACTGAGGGGTTTATTCAAAAGGACAAAGTCTTGGAAGATAAGCTAACAACGCAAGAGTCAGAAGAGTCTATTTTGGAAGAACTCGAATCAATTTTTGAGAATCTTTCGTATCTCGAATCCCCAAATTTAGAGGAAAATAACAAACTACACAGAAATCTGACTCAAGAGGATATAAACCCTAGCTCTAATTCTCCTATCTTGAAGAGGTCACACAGTTTCGATGCTGCGACAGAGTCTGTGGCTAGTGAGTTTCTTACCATGCTGGGTTTAGATCATAGCCCCTTTGGTTTAGGATCTGATAGTGACCTAGACCCAGATTCACCAAGGGAGCGCCTTCTGAGACAGTTTGAGAAGGAGTCATTAGCCACAGGAAGTGGTCTTTTTGGCCTAGACTCCGAAGATTATTCAAATGAAACTGAATGTGGCAACAGAATTGAGGATTCTCTTGAAAAAGATTTTGAAAATGGGATAGCAAAAATTGAAGAAGATGATTTTGGTTTTGATTTTACATCACTTATTCAAGAAGCCGAAGCTGAAATGCCAATTTCAAGGGCCAAGTTACTAGAAGATGTGGAAACTGAGGCATTGATGCGCGAATTTGGGTTAGACAAGAATCCATTTTATGATTCTCCTCCTGCTGGTCCCAGTAAGGTTACTGGCTTTGGTAGCCCAATCCATTTACCATCGGAAGGTCCAATTGACCTGCCTCCACTTGCTGAAGATGTGGGACCCTTTGTTCAGACGAAAGGTGGGGGCTTTCTTAGGTCAATGAACCCTGCTGTATTTAAAAATTCAAAGAATGGAGGTAGTTTGCTCATGCAAGCATCATCCCCGATTGTGGTGCCGGCTGAGATGGGTGGGGGTATTATGGACATTTTGCAAAAGTTGGCCTCGGTTGGGATTGAGAAGCTATCCAGGCAAGCAAGTAAGCTCATGCCATTGGAGGATATTACAGGAAAGACCATGCAACAGGTTGTCTGGGAAGCAGGGCCTTCTTTGGAAGAGTCTTACAATAGGTACTATAGACTTTCTTTGTATTATTTTCTAACTATGAAAAGTTCTTTAAATTTTGTTCCTTGGGAAAAGGTTTGGGATCCATTGTCAATTTGTTATGGCAGATTTTGATACCATTGTTTGAATATAAAATTTACCAAAAAAGATCCCTACATCCATACGTTGTACTGGTGTACCATTGTCATTTTGTCAATTTGCTGGTACTGGTATACCCTGGACCATTTCTGCAATAATAAGGACTAATTTAAGTTTTATGTTTCCTTATTGAAGTGCCATATATTTTAGCTATCTAATTTTATATTTTTTTTCCTGTTCAGAAAAAAAGGAAAAGAATTACAGATCTTTATTTATTTTTTACATGGTTTTTTTTGTTGTTGTTGTTTTTCAGACCAAGCATGTTGGAGAGTAGTAGTGACTATTTTCCCAAGGACACCTCCAGTTCTATGAGGAAGAAGGGCAAGAGCTTTGATTCGTCTGCCTATACAGGAGGTGAGGTGGCATCATCAGAGTACGTCTCGCTTGAGGACCTTGCCCCTTTAGCCATGGAGAAGATTGAGGCTTTATCTATTGAAGGCCTCCGTATCCAGTCTGGCATGTCTGATGAAGAGGCCCCATCAAACATCAGCCCTCAATCCATTGGTGATATCTCAGCCTTGGAAGGGAAAATTTCCCAAAATGCCCTCTCTCTAGGTTTAGAAGGCACTGCTGGTTTGCAACTATTGGATATCAAATCAAAAGAGGGAGAAGATGTAGATGGTTTAATGGGTTTATCTCTTACACTAGATGAATGGATGAAACTCGATTCTGGTTTAATTGAAGAGGAGGGAGAGATAACTGATCGAACGGCAAAGATTTTGGCCGCACACCATGCAAATTCTGTGAACTTGGTCCATGATGGACAAAAGAAGGGGAAGAGAGGCAGTAGGAGGTGGGGCTTGCTGGGTAATAATTTCACAGTTGCCATTATGGTCCAATTACGGGACCCACTTAGGAATTTTGAACCTGTTGGGGCACCCATGCTTGCACTGATTCAAGTAGAGCGCGTTTTTGTACCACCTAAACCCAAAGTTTATGGTAATGTTCTATTTAAAGTTGGCATAGAAATGGAGGAAGAGAGAAAAAGTGAAAATAAAGAATTGGTCATAGAAGAGAACACAAAGAAGGTAGAAGAGGAAGAAGCGACTCCTATTGCTCAATATAAAATAAATGAGGTGCATGTTGCAGGTTTTAAAACTGAGCCAGAACATGTACCTGATAAGAAGAACCCTTGGAATAATGGTTTGCAACAGCAATCCGGGTCAAGGTGGTTGATAGCTGCGGGTATGGGCAAGGGGAATAAGCACCCGTTATTGAATTCCAAGGTGGGTAACTCTAGTGCCAAACCGGGTAAAGGGGATACCCTCTGGAGCATTTCCTCTGGTAATGGATCCAAAAGGAACCCAAATATTTTGTTATCCAGTAAGGCCGGTAGAATGAGATGAGGAAGCTTGTCATATTTCTTTTGTTGTTTCATTAAATGGACTGCTCTAAAGTTTCAAATTTTATATCCGATTAAATTTTTTTTGAAAATATATGTCGCATTTTTACAATTAAAGAAGCCCGAAATTTTCCAACTCAGGTCGATATTTAACGCACAGTACTGAAGAAATATGTATGATTTATATTTATATACAGTTGAATTTGGTGTTGATATTTATTCGACGGTGCTTGAAAAAGAACTTGAAAATGTGAGGGGTTTTCCATATTGCAATGCGAACTATCAATTGAACTGTAATAAATGGCTATATACCAAATTTGAAATTTTTTATTCGACAAGTTGTATGATTATTTGAAAAGAAAACTATCACAAGGTTTTTCTTCTGTTAACTTGGCGATAACTGATATAAAGAAAATTATCTGACAAATGCCCCATTCTTTTGGATTCTATATTATACTATAATTAAAATACTATATTTAAATTCTATAGTTTATTACATTTACTTATTTTAAGTTAACACTGCCTAATATGTGGTCACCCTCCAAAATTCAAATCATTTTACATTTTTATAATTTTTTACTTTTTTTAGATAGATAGAAAATCACTATTTTTAAATAGTTTAGAACTTTTAGATAAAGTAATTTTCTACTTACCTAAAAAAAGTTTGTAAAAAATGTAAAATTAGTTTTTAACTATATTTTTTATAAAAATTATGTTATATGATTCACACATCAACTATTTAAATTTACAAAACCAAAATATTTATCTGTAATACGGACCAATCTAAAAAGAACCGACGCATTTCTTGGCAAGTTATATGAATTTTTATTGTTAATTGCACTTTGATACCTTCTTTTCTTTTTCCTTTATTATTTTATTTGGCACGTATAATCGTCATGTGCGTGTGAAGCTGTCATTGACGTTGATAAAGGCATTTGTTCAATTCTACCGTTTGAAAAAAATAAATAAACAAAACCAATTAATATATCATGCTGTTCAATTTGGTGATTCATTTTAAATCAGATGCAAAGAGCATCTTCATTTCAGTTGCAAAGAAATTATAAGTACTGATATAAAACTTACAATTTCAATTGTAGGAATGCCAAAACTTTTAAATATATCATTAGAAAAAAGATAAATGAATGTCAAAATTATCACGGACGCAACGACAAATTATGAATACCAATGTTGCTGCAACACAATTTGGTGACCGTAATTTGTCGTTGCGTTCATGATAAAAATGGAATTCCCACGAAATTGTAGTTTTTTTCTTTTTCTAAATGGTAAATATAAAAATTTAGGATAAGAATGTGAATCACTTATTAAATTAACAATTTGTCTAAAAATAACTTCATCTCTACAATCATAAAAGATTGTTCTTTTGCTAATATGAAAATTAATTCTTTTTTGTTTGTTGTATGTAGGGCTCCACAAAAAATTCGTAGTTCGTAATTCGATTCGAGTTTGATTCGAAAAAGTTCGGAAAAAATTCGATTCGAAATTGAGTTCGTTCGAAATTATTTCAAACCAAACTTAGTTCGAAATTAATTCAAACCAAACTCAAACTGGACCTAGTTCGTTCGATATAGGTTCGCAAACCAAATTTAGTTCGAAATTAACTCAAACATGAACCGTTAATTTCTGCTGATAACTTATGTTCACTGATGAAAATATAAGCCGTCCAGTCCATAATTGCTTTGAATTTTGACTTCTGAAACAGAAAGCCCGGTCCAATTACAAGCTCAAATAAAAAAATTCACATGTTTATACCAGAAATTTTGTTTTTTATGGTAGGATTCTGAGTTTTTCGGATAATCCAGTCTCAACTCTCTCGTTTTTTTTCTTTGTTTTGATAAAGTTATTATTAATTTGATAAATTTGTTCAATTAATTTCAGCTTTAAGAAACTATTAAATAATAAATAATAAATAATAAATAAATAAAATAAATATTGTACCTTTATGATTTTTTTGACAGCAATACATTTTTTGGCATTTTTTGCATTTATTTTCGGACCGTTCGTTTTACCGCGGGAATTCAACGGTCGATCTACAACAAAATCATTCCAAATCTGATCTAGAATGATCAAGGTACAATATTGAACGTAATCAACATAAAAGTTTGGAAGTTTTATTATGTATGAGCTTTGATCCAACACGAAATGTTTATGGCCATACGATGCTTCAATTTTCGATCAACTAGATAGATGGGTAAATGAAAACAAAATTTTATCAAACTTTCATGGAAGATGATAAATGCAATGCTCTTTGATTTTAACGGCCCCGATTGGTCAACGGACGACATGTTTACTTAGTAAGCAAGAGTATATGTTTCATGAGACATAAACTCTTGCCTTGTGAGTTAATGAAGGCGCACGAAAATATATCGTCTGTGGTTCGATCGGGACCGTTGAAATCAAAGAGCACTGTATTTATCATCTTCCATGAAAGTTCGATAAAATTTTGTTTTGATTTACCCATCCATCTAGTTGATCGAAAATTGAAGCATCATATGGCCATAAACATTTCGTGTTGGATCAATGCTCATACATAATAAAACTTTCGAACTTTTATGTTGGTTACGTTCAATATTGCACCTTGATCATTCTAGATCAGATTTGAAATGATTTTGTCGCAGATCGACCGTTGAATTCCCGCGGTAAAACGAACGGTCCGAAAATAAATGCAAAAAATGCCAAAAAATGTATTGCTGTCAAAAAATGATCAAGATACAATATTTCTTTTATGTCTAAAAAATGTAAAAAATGTTGTTATTGATCAGCTATTCATTTAGAAAAAAAAAATTATATGTATTGCTGTAAAAAAAAATGCAAAAAATGCAAAAAATACTTATTTATTTGATAAAAAATAAAAAAAAATAAAAAAAAACATGCAAAGAGTAAAAAAAAATGTAAAAAGTTTGAAAATATATATTTTTTATTTTTTTCCAAATTATTTGCTGCCTAATTTTATTTTGTATCACTGCAATGCACTTTTAGACTCACTCAATAAAATATTAAATAAAATATTAACTAAGCGAGTGACCCCACAAATCCTGCAATCCGATCACCTCAACAATTTCACACCCTTAGATCTATCCTCTTACCAACGTCTAGATCTCTTCCATGTCATCAATCCGCTCCCTTTTCATTCAACAAATTAACCCGCTATTTTTTCCACCACTGCCTCCAAAATTTTTTCCCTCTTCCCGCTAATTTACGCCAAAACCGCTCGCCCAAATTCCTCTCCCGCTAAGTACCAAAATAATCTCCCTCACGTCTTCTCTCTCTCTGGTGGCCTCTCACAACAAAGACTCATCTCTCGCCCAAATCCCCTGTTGCGTACATTCAAACTGAGTGTGGTATTTGGTTATAATTAATTTTGGAGTGCTTGAGTTTTTATTTAAATTGTACTTCTATTGATATTTGAGTTTTATTTAAATTGTATTTTGAATACTTTGGAGTGCTTGAGTTTTTATTTAAATTGTACTTCTATTGATATTTGAGTTTTATTTAAATTGTACTTTGAATATTTGAGTTTTTATTGAAGTGTTGTAATTTCACACTATGGCCCAGTCATAAGTCATAAATCGTAAGTCGTAACAAAGTTCGTAAATGTTCGACATTGAGTTCGTAAAAAATTCGGTTCGAAATTGGATTCGTTCGAAATTGAGTTCGTTCGAAATTAATTCAAACCAAACCTAGTTCGAAATTAATTCAAACTCAAACTCAAACTGGAGGTAAGTTCGATTCGGTTCGGTTCGTTTGCAGCCCTAGTTGTATGCAATCTTCTAATTATTTTGTTTGACATAATTTGCAAAACATACATTAGTTGAATTTAACCATTTTCATGATTGAGTGAGTTTGTAGGTTCATGATGATTATAATTACAAGATTAATTTGAAGAATCAAAGAAAGGTTCATGAAGATCTTAATTGCAAGACCAAATTGAAGAATCGAAGAAATCAACAAGACTTTATGAAGATATAGATTTGTAATAATCAAATAGAAAAGTAAAGTAATTTTGAGATTGTTGATTTCTGTGGAGCAACCGTTCTGAACGGAACGGACCGTATGTAATGGATTAAAACAAAAATTCATTGAGAGTTCCACATTGGTTTCGTTCAGAACAATTGTGATCCGTTGGAACGCTTATCAAGAAAATTGTGGGATACACTGTACTAATCGTCCTGAACGGACATATACGTTCATAACGGTTAATATCAGGGTTCTAAATAGCGCGCTATAGTATTTTCGGACCATAAAAGCTATGGTGCTCTAGCGGCACTATATGGCAATAGTGTTGTTTTTTAGCCTTTCCTATTACCGAGTCTCACTAGCTTCTCGCGAGGTACTTTACTTTTTGGTTTAATTTTAAAGTTTATTTTTTGATGTGTTAACTCTATAATATACTGTGGATTTCTTTTTAAACGTAGGACACGACGATTTTGGATGTTAAGCTTCGGCGTATTCGGATGCAGTACTATGATATGATGGACCCGTATCTCATCAACCTGGGGTTATACAATATTGCTACTATGCAGAGTGGGAGTGACATTATCAACGCATCTCTCATTGCAAGACTAATGGAGCAATGGCGTCCCGAGACCCATACGTTTCACTTACCATTTGGAGAGATGACGGTGACACTTCAGGATGTCAGTGCCCTATAGGGTTTGCCTATTAGTGGCATACCCGTCGGTGGTGCATCTACCGGTACTCATTTTTCTAAGTACATCGAGCGGTTGTTGGGAGTTGATCCAAGCGAGTTACGGGGAAGTGGCGGGACATCTAATTACGATATGCAAATGACCAAGTTGCGATAGCACTTCAGCGCCAGTCTGACTGTAGATTCCACCCCCGAGGAGATTCAATGGTAATACTTGTAAACTATTTTTTTTATTAAATGTTGATATTTCAAGCAACGATTTACTAGATTTTTATTATCTACTTTGCATTGCAGATATACACGGGGATACATGATGGACCTCTTTGAATCTGTCATGTTTGCTGATTCCAGCGGGGATGCCGTCCCAATGATGTATCTGTTGCTGCTGGAGGACCTTGACAGCCCGCTGAGGTACAATTGGGATGGGGCTGTCCTAACCCATTGATCGGGCCAAAACATATAGCGAAAATCACTATATTTTCTTGCGAAAAATGGTCAAAAGTGAATACAAAGTAGTCATTTTTCCAATTTATTTACCGCAAACGTGTTTTTAGGCTATTTTGGCAGGTTTTGGAGAAAGTTGTGTATTTAGGCCAAAAATGGAGCAAAAGTGTCGAATTTAGGCGATTTCTAGAGTTAGCACCAAATCAGGGCATCACACGGAGCATGTAACGCCTCACACGAAGTGCACAACATGTAAAATGACGAAATTACTACAAAATCTGCTAAGTCAGGAAGTCGTGCAGGTTCCCTTATGCTGCATGCGGCATAGACTTATGTCGCATGATCCGTGGACTTTGCTGATTCTGATTAGATCTCCACCCTTGATGTTATTTTCAACAGAATTCTCCCAGATGGACGTTGTTGCTTCAAAGCCAAGTTATCTTAGCTATTTTTGGCTCCATCTAAGCAAATTTGGAGTGCACTCCAAGTTCTCACCTTCTTCACTATCTCTATCTCTCTCCCTCTCATTTAGAAAGGCTATAAAAGCCCCTCTTGTAATTGAGTTTAGTGTGAGTGTTTAATTGTGTTAAGTCCATAGAATCGAGATTAGTATCCTCAGGCTAGGTTAGGTTAGAGAATTACTTAGAGAGAGATGAGTAGCCATCGGAAGCCAAGCAGGATAAGAAGGCTTCATCTAAGGAGGCAGAGGTTCATCCATCTTTAATTGAGTTGTAATTTATGTTCTATTTGTTTTATTCTTTTTATTTTGCTATGGCCATGAGTAGCTAATTCTCTCATCTCTAGGGTAAGAGTTGTAATCGAATTGTAAGTTATATTTTAATATATGTTTATGTTTGTGTATGTTGATTTGAGTTTATTTGTATTGTTTGAACCATTTTTTAATGTCATTGCATACATAGTTCTGTCTACTATATGTCAATGACCCTCCACAAAACAATAGGTGTATGATTTCGTTGGTGTGAGTGAGAAATGCATGTAAGTATATGTAACACTTCGACTAACGAGGACTAGCAGCGGTTCAAAGACTAGGGTTAGAACCCAGTGGGCTCCCTTGGCAGGGTAAAGTAAATTGGTAATTGGAATTGTATTAGGAGATACCAAATTTAGGTAGGGTCTTTGGGATATTTAATTGAGGGGTAGAATATGATATGATCAATTGTGTTTGTGTGAGAAAAATAATTGCATACCTGTATTACTTTAAACTGATAGCCCAAAAGCTGATCACAAGATTTGAAAACCTTTCAAATAATGTACACAGAAACCCAGCATGCCCTGCAGGGTAGTGACAGTGCCGCATACGGGGTAGCTGTGGGACAAATCTATGCCGCATACGGGGTGACAGACAACATGCGGTGTAAAGTGACGTCTGAATTTATATTTTGCATAATTTGGAAGTAGAAAACCTGAACCTTAGAGAATCTCCATTTAATTGTTCAACCCAAACCTTAGCACAATTAACGCCTCCGCATTAACCTTGAGGGTATTGAACCCAAAAAACTATTTTAAAAACTATTACAAACAGTTTTCAAACCGATTTTAAACCCCCCATATGACCTAAAACTAGTGAAAATTGTTAAATATATACCCCAATTATACTACACTGTAGCATCATGCACTTGTGATCTGATTGCAAGTAGAATTAGGGTTAAAATGTATATTAATTTATACTGAAAGTTAATAGTTCAATTTGGACTCATCACCCACCTGTATCATAACCTTTGCCATGCTTGTAAGGTAAGTCTATAGCTTTTTTCTTATTTAATTATTTTCTCAATCAAGCTAAAGACCTTGACAGCTAACATATTTGAAAATGCAGAAAGAAGCGAAGCAAATGTATAGGCCGGTTTTATTGTTACAGTATTGGTCATGGTCATGGCTATCGGTGGGCCGTCCCAGACCGAATGAGCCCGAACATCCAGATATTCATATATACCCTGCATACGACAAGGAATGACACGGTACTCACAACTACATTGACCAGGGCCACGGTCGTCCCTTGGGTATTAGGCTGGTCCAAGCACAGCTACAGAGTCTAGTTCGAGAGCATGTTGTTTGGACTCCGTACGATGCGCTATACAAGAGTCAGAGATTGCCAAATGTTACACTGGTTCAACGGGATAGCTGGCGGTACAGGGGTCCGCTAGTCTGCTTCTAGATAATTGAGCACCACTATCCAGATCGGGTACTCCGCAGATCTAGATTTGCCGAGGTCTGAGATAAAGAGGCTACACCAGTAAATCATATATTATATTATTTATTATCACCATATTACTTGTTATATTTGTATTGTAACTAACATGTTCCTTATAGGACTAAGCACACGGCACCGGGCAGAGACTAGAGTCAGTATTGGGTTGAGCATTATCAGAGGGCAGAGCATCCGGGATTAGAGGAGACATGGCAGATTCCATATGAGGTTACACAGACCCAGGGACATTTGAGATTGAGATATCAGTCTTGGTTCTTGCGGATTGGCATGACATCAGTTTATTTGTAGGGCAACTATGGTGCCTACCTCCGCTATCGGATAGAGGATGACCCAGAGGGTTACACCTCCAACGGTCGTCGTTGGACTCGCACGGTAATGTACCTAAAACCACACATTTTTTATTAAATGATTGGTTTATAAATTTTTAACCTAATAAATTATTTTTTTGGCAACTATTAGTGACGCTCAAATGTGTCGCGCATAGCATCAAGATGTTGGAAATAAGGGGTTATAGAGCTATTGGGTGCATGAAAATGAAGGAGCATGCTGTACTCGTTGAGGATTCCAAGCATGAGAGGTAAATTGTTGAGATTTATTGTATGTTTATGTGTTGTTGGGTGTTTATGGGCCTAATTAGGGTTAGACCCGTGTCATTATGAGATAATCTAGGGTATTAATTGTAAGAGTGTATTGTAAGGCTATATAAGCCTGAGTCATTAGTCAATAAAATATAATTTTTTGCTAATTAAACTTTATGGTATCAGAGCCTAAACATTAGGGTTAGGGTTAGCTACAGTAAACCCGTTACTGTAGCATTTCGCTACTGTAGCGCCACCACATAGCTGCTGCCGCCGCTGCTCCACCAGCCGTCGCCCCCCATCTCCCTCAGGTGCTCCGCCAGGCCGCCGCCAGGGCAGATCCACCTAGCCTGGCCGAAACCTGCCCCTGATAGGGTTTAGGTCACAGCTAGGGTTCGGATTCTGCTAAGGCTCGGGTCGCCGGTGCTCTCCGCCTAACACGCCGTCGCCAGGCTGTCGCCAGGCCGCCGCCAGGCCCGCTGCTAGGGTTCCGCCACCGCCTCAGCCTTTGCTGGCCGCCTAAGCCTCTGCTGGTCCGATCTGCCTCTGGTTCTCTCCCTCTCGCTGTGAGCTCCGCCAATCTCTGGTCCTCTCTCTCTTTTCTCTTTTCTCTTGGTCCGATTACGGTTTTGTGAGTATGGGCAATAATCTGCTTATTTAATCTGATCTGATCTGTTGATTTAAAAAAAAAATTGATCTACTTATTTGATGAGATAGATCTGGAGGGGTTTTGTGATTTAATCGGGTTCGACTCGAATCTTGATGAGATAGATCAAGATCGGGTCAAGAAGACGAGGTAGGAGGGATTCGAACTTAGAACGGTTGTGTGACAAGGGGATCTGAGTCGGATTAATGGCCGAAGGAGGTAAGAATCCGATGGAGGAGATTATGGCGAAACTGAGTGTCACCGAGCTTCAGACGCTGATGCGAGCGTTCAGTGTGGCTGCGAGTGAGAGCACACCGAGGCCAGCGCCGAATGTAGTCCTTCCACCGCTCGACAGGAAGCTCGATGGGCCAGCTACATATCTGAGCTGGTCGCGTCGGGTAAGATACACTTTGGAGGGGAAAGATCTGGAGGGGTACTTGACTGGGGACAAGAAGGAGCCAGCTGAGGGGTCTCCAGAGAGGGCAGAGTGGAAGTCCACTCACATGATAGTATACATGTGGCTTCTGAGTTCATTGACTCCTTCTATCGCATCCACAGTGGATGGCATAGATCGGGTCAAGGATGTCTGGGAGAAGCTGAAGAGAACTTATGATGGAGTTGGAAACAATCTGAGGGTGTTCCAGATTGAGAGGGAGATAGAGGCAGTAGCGCAGGGAGATAGATCGATTCAGGAGTATGCCATAGATCTGGAGCGACTGTGGGCAGATTATGATCATTTCTCACCAGCTGCATGCTGCAAAGACCCTGAGTGCAAGAGAGGGGCGCGCGACACTCATAGGAGGACTATGCACTTCATGTGGGGGTTGAACCCGGCATTTGAGCCGAGGTGTGCAGTGTTGCTAGCTCAGCCGCAGATGCCCTCACTGGATGAGACGATCTCGGCCATGATACAGGAGGAGAGCAGGATTAGGCTCCAGTCTGGTGCAGCAGGACTTCCAGGGGTGAAATCAGCACTTGCAGTCTCCAAGCCAGGTAACACAGGGTACAGGGGCGAGACCCGGGAGTGTTACAACTGTGGTGAGGTAGGCCACTTGAAGCAGGCTTTCACTAAGCCACCGAAGGAGAGGAACTCAGGTGGTAGAGGCCAGTCTGGAGGTCGTGGTCGAGGCAGAGGTGGCCGGAGGGGTGGAAGAGGAGGCTACCAGGCACATCTAACGGTAGCAGAGGAAGAGAGTGAGGAGACTGTGATCTTTACTGAAGAGGATCACGAGTTTCTTGAGGCATTGAAGAGGAAGCAGCAGGTGAGGGGAAGAGTGTGCTCGATGATGCGTCCACCTCATATTCATCAAGGGGTAACATTGCTTCCTTTGCTCACTCAGCCACATGTACTTGTGATACACTTGCTCTCGCATCTATATCCACCACTAGATCACCAGATTATATAGTCGATTCTGGTGCGTCCCGACATGTGACTGGTGCTGCTAGAGAGTTTTCTTCCTATACTCACCTAGCAGTACCAGAGAGCATCCAGACTGCCGATGGTACGGCCCAGCCTGTGGTTGGTAAGGGTACCGTGCAATGTACCAACACTTTGACCTTGTCTAATGTTTTGCATGCTCCTTCCTTTCCTGTGAATCTCTTATCCATAAGTGTCATTATATCACAACTAAAATGTGTTGTTTTGTTTGATATTCCAAAGGTGATCTTCCAGGAGAAGGAGACCGGCAGGCGACTTGGGACTGGCACATGGCATAGTGGCTTGTGGTACCTGGATAGGGAGAGTATGGACTCGGCTCTTTCATCCTTTGTAGAGGGTACAGGAGGAGTTGGGAGGAGTGCGGAGGACTTACTGCTGCTTCATCATAGGCGCTTAGGTCATCCTTCTTTTTCTGTTTTGAGTAGGTTGTATCCGCCTTTGTTTGAAAAGGCTAATAAGTAAAAACTGGTGTGTGATGCATGTGAGTTGGGGAAACACACTAGGAGCTCATATTCTAGTTCTGGGAGTAGGAGTTCTTTCGCTTTTGACTTAGTGCATTCTGATGTATGGGGGCCTTGTCCCACAACTGCTGTGAATGGATTTAGATATTTTGTTTCTTTCATTGATTGTTTTTCTCGTGTGACTTGGCTTTATTTGATGAAAAATAAGAGTGATGTGTTTGCTTGTTTCAAAGATTTTCACAAAGGGGTTCAGACTCAATACGGTGCAGTTGTGAAGGTATTGAGGTCTGACAATGGGACAGAGTACACCAACAGGGCGTTTGGGGAGTACTTATCATCTCAGGGAATACAGCATCAAACCACCTGTCCATACACACCAGAGCAGAATGGGGTCACCGAACGGAAGAACATGCATCTCCTTGAGGTCACCCGGAGTATGATGATGTCAATGAAGGTACCAAAATACTTGTGGGGGCAAGCAGTCCTGACAGCGGCCTACTTGATTAATAGGATGCCCTCACGGGTATTGGATTGGAAGTCTCCGATTGAGATGCTGAGAGGTAAGAATGGAAATGTTCTCCCTCTCAAAACTTTTGGCTGTGTGTGCTTCGTGCAAGACAACAGACCAAATGTGGGAAAACTTGATCCAAGGGCTGTGAAGTGTGTGTTTGTTGGATACTCGGCTACTCAGAAGGGATATGTTTGCTGGAGTCCGGTGGAGAGAAGGTTGTTTGTTAGTATGGATGTCACATTTAGAGAATTTAAGCCATACTACTCCTCTCAGGTTGCATCGCCTTTTGTGGATTCACTCGATACAGGAGGTACGAGGCGAGAGGGGGAGGATAGTAGCGATATTGAGAGGAGGATGGTGAGTGTGGGGGATATTCCTTGTCCGATTGTGCCGGTTGGGCCGATTATGGAGTCGGCTGTGGTGCCGGGCGGTGAGAGGACCGAACCCGAGAATGGTGGAACTCAGACTCAGGGGGAGCTGAGAGTATACACGAGGAGAAGAAAGGAGGCTGAGGGAGCTATGCCGACAGTGCCACCTGTGCCAAGTCCCTTGTCCGTGCATTCTCCGACTCCTGAGACACCTACACCATCTACCTCAGATTCAGAGTACACAGGTGATATGATTCCTCTCTCTACTCCTCCCACTCTCCTATCGATAAGGAGGACCTCTCGCAGCAATGCGGGAGTTCCACCTGATCGATATGGCTTTCCACATGATATTGCCCATTTTGTCTCTTACTCTCACATATCACCTGTACATGGAGCATTCATTGCATCTTTGGACATTGTCTCTATCCCTAAGTGTTGGCAGGTTGCTAAGGAGGATCCGAAGTGGAAAGCTGCCATGCTAGAGGAACTTGGGACTCTGGACAAGAACAAAACCTGGAAGCTCGTGTCACTACCACCAGGCAAGAAGGCAGTGGGTTGCAAGTGGGTCTTCACAGTGAAGCAAAACCCAGAGGGTCGGGTTGAGCGCTACAAGGCCCGATTGGTAGCAAAGGGGTACAGTCATACTTATGGCATCGACTATGATGAGACCTTTGCGCCCGTGGCAAAGATGAGCACAGTGCGAACACTCATTTCCTTGGCAGCGAATGAGGGTTGGAAGTTACACCAGCTTGATGTGAAAAATGCTTTTCTCCATGGTAATTTGTTGGAGGAGGTATACATGGAGGTACCACCAGGTTTCGGCATGAAACAGACGGTTGCTAAGGTGTGCAGACTCAAGAAGTCTCTTTATGGGCTGAAGCAGTCTCCTCGGGCCTGGTTTGATAGGTTTAGGAGAGCTATGGTAGGCATGGGGTATCGACAGACCAATGCAGACCATACAGTGTTCTTTAGGCGACATGGAGTTCACACTACAATGCTTGATGTGTATGTGGACGACATGATTATCACTGGTGATGATGAGGGTGAGATTGCTCAGCTGAAGGCCAAATTGGGCAAGGAGTTTGAGGTAAAAGACTTGGGGCAGCTGAGGTACTTCCTTGGGATCGAGATAGCTCGTGGTGAAGAAGGGATTGTTTTATCTCAAAGGAAGTATGTGCTAGATTTGCTTACAGAGACAGGTATGCTAGGGTGCAAGCCTGCGGCTGCTCCCATTGACCAGAAGTCCAAGCTGAGTGCTGAGGCAGGAGAGCCAGTTGATAGAGAGAGGTACCAGAGGTTGGTGGGCCGCTTAATCTATTTGAGCCACGCTCGTCCCGACATATCCTTTGCTGTGAGTGTGGTGAGTCGCTATATGCATGACCCTAGAGAGGGTCACATGGATGCTGTGTACCAGATTCTGAGGTACCTGAAGAGTGCACCAGGGAAGGGGTTGATCTTCAGGAAGAATGGGCATTTGAACATTGAGGGCTATTGTGATTCAGACTGGGCTAGTTGTGCTGATGACAGGAAGTCCACGTCTGGATATTGTATGTTTGTAGGGGGCAATTTGGTCTCCTGGAAGAGCAAGAAGCAAACAGTGGTTGCAAGATCCACAGCCGAGGCAGAGTACAGGGCCATGGCCTTAGGCGTGGCAGAGATGTTGTGGTTGAGAGCCCTGCTGGTGGAGCTCAAGGTGGACCGAGGGGCCCAAATGAAGTTATGGTGCGATAACAAGTCAGCCATCAGTATCGCTAACAATCCAGTGCAGCATGATAGGACCAAGCATATCGAGATCGATAGGTTCTTCATCAAGGAGAAGTTGAACAGTGGACTTCTGGAGTTAGGTCATGTTGCAACTAAAGACCAAGCAGCAGATTGTCTGACGAAAGGACTAAATTCGTTGGACTTAGCGAGAGGATGTGACAAGATGGGCTTAGTGGATATCTTTCGCCCATCTTGAGGGGGAGTGTTGAGATTTATTGTATGTTTATGTGTTGTTGGGTGTTTATGGACCTAATTAGGGTTAGGCCCGTGTCATTATGAGATAATCTAGGGTATTAATTGTAAGAGTGTATTGTAAGGCTATATAAGCCTGAGTCATTAGTCAATAAAATATAATTTTTTGCTCATTAAACTTTATAAATCATCAATATGTTGCCGGAGAGAATATCGACTGGTGGGTGGTAGATCCGTACAAGCATAATGTGCCGTCCGTTAGAGGTTTTCAGATGCCATCTTCCTCCACCCCCCCGCCCCGAGCGCAACCACAGTGGGACTACCATCGTTGGATATTGTCCATGACTGGCTAGCATGCATACTATGACAAGCAGGGACGTCCAGTGTTACCTCCGTATGTCATTTTTTTTTATCTGTCAAGTTAGTACAATTTAGATTCGAAGCAAAATTATATTATTTGTATGTTTGCAAGGTCCCAGTACATGCCGCCACCGCCAGGGCAGCAGGAGGCTCCGAAGTTTGAGCTTATGGAAGAGGAGGGGCTATCTTTCAGTCTAGATGATTTAGATAGCCTGTCACCCATTCAGTCACCGGGATGACGATGATATGCTACAGAGAGGCTATACGATAGAAAGGCCAGTGGTAGTGCGTCACAAAGTCAGCTTGACTATGCGACTGAGTTGGCAGAGTCCATCTTCTCTACACCCTTGTCAGTCACTAGGGGTAAGGATGAGAATGTCTGGGATACAACAGTACAGATGAGCAGAGAGGCCGAGGTTGATGTCGTTATATCTTATCATGGAGTATGTGAGGGACTACCTAATTAGGGAGTATGGGAGGGACTACCCAACATAGCTAACAGGGGAGTGCCAGCATTGCGATGGTCCCCCTCTGGTGGTCATCGTCGCTGACCATAGTTTTTTATGGTAGTTTTAGTTAGATTGTTTTGTATTATTTATATTTGGTATACCATGTTTGGTATTTTATGTGTGATTATGTCTGTGTTTTTTTATATTTGCTATTTTATGGTATTTTTATGGTAGTATTTATATTTTTTTATGTTAAATTATATTAAAATAAACTAAATTATACTAAAATAAACTTAATTATGCTAATTATGCTAAATTATACTAAAATAAATTAAAATAAACTAACAAAAAATAAATTATACTAAAATAAACTAAAATAAATAAATTATACTAAAATAAACTAACAAAATTAAATTATACTAAAATAAACTAAAAAAATAAATTATACTAAAATAAACTAATTTATGCTAATTATATATCAAAATGTTAATCTATCAACTATTTCACAAAAAAATTGGCCAGTTTGGACATTTTTTAAAAACCCAGCTAAGCTGGGTATAATTAATAATTTATATTTAATATTGGATATTAATAAGAGCAAGTTATTGAATTCCTGCTTAATTCTATGTCATATTTAATTTATTAGAAAAAAGAGAGTCAAAACAAAACAACCAAATAGCAAATAGGAAGTGAAAGAGAAGAAAATTCAGAACAGTTCCTTTTTATTTTTTTATTTTTATCATGCCAGTCTTTTTTTCTTGGGCATAGCGAAACCTCGTATTGAATTTTGAGAAAAATAAAATATATATATATAATCTTTCAACGCGGTAGAACCGTAGAAGGATAAATATTTTTTTTTGAGTTGCTTATTTGACATGGACATGAGTCGTTGTCCCACAAAAGCAAACCTCTCAGGGATTAAAGTGCTAATTTTTTATTTATAGGGGTAGCTTAGCAATCTCTAAACAACACAGTTCAGCCACTGCACGATATGACACAAAACATGATCAAGCGTAATTACACGTGATCAAAATAACATAAAATTTATGTCATTATTTATTTCAAATAATAATTTAAATTCAGAACAATATATTTATTTTTATACGTAATTTTGTTTACAACATGACTAACCTGTTGTGATCATTTTTATAATTTCGGTCACGGCACAACACATGAAAATTTGACTTGATTACAATACGAGTACGGCACGACATGTGACTCAAGTCACAGCGTGACTAGTCATTACACGTCACAAATTTATATCCCTAGAAAAAAGAAAATTTAAGTCTTGGTTAGTTCAAAAGTGGGGCTTAATTATTTTTACTAAACTTGAATTACAATATAGAATCTTGAATATTTCTCTTAAAATTGTTCGTATTAGAATTGTTTCTCCAACTTTACTTTAAAAAAGAAATGCATATCGAAGAAAACATTAATTATTGAAATAAAATAACTTTTAAATATTAATTATTATTTTTGGCTGTGATTAAGAATGGTCTCTACGACAGGTGGAACCAATACATTTTTTTTAAATATATCTACGTAAATAAGCAATGGAAAATTTTAGGCTACCAAAACATTCTTCGATAATATTTTCTACATTTTAAAAATATGTTGGAAATAAATCGTGCAGAGATCTCAAATCACTTGAAAATTGATTTAGAATTTTGCATCAATGCCTGTCAAATTCTGTGTGTTTATGTCGATTTGGTTTTTAATTTGAAACGATTTTCAAGATCCCGCTATATTGACCAATACGAGTTCCAGAACAGTTCACACCTCTCCAGTTGAAATGAACTGGAGATGTCCATTTAAAAGTTCCTTAATGTTTTTATATGAAACATTGTTACTTTTAATAAATTTTGCACAAACATAATACATGAACTCTGCTAATGATATTAAAATTTAGAAGAGAGTTTGAATGCCTTATGTCTTTCATACCTCATCATGGCTCTCATTCTTTTATCTCTGTTTTCAAATTTTAAACAGTCAATTCCAATCACTCAAATATGATCTTCATATTAAAATATACTTGGAGATCAAATTTTGTATTTTTTGGAAAAAATTTAGATAAGTACAAAATTATTGTTTCTGGATGATCCAAAATCAGTGTCAAAAAGTTAAAAAAAAAAAAAATTGATCTGCAAATATATTTTAATATGAAGATCATGTTGAGTAATTCATATTAACTGTTCAAATTTTAAAACAAAGATAAATAATATAAGACATGAGGAGACATATATTTGAACCCTCTTTCAAAATTTAACTATAAAAATTAACCTTTTCATTTACTAATGTACAACAAACCTATAAAATTTGCACCTCTAGTTCTGGAATCATTTCTATTGCACACTAGTGATTGCTTGTAAAATAAAATAAAATAAAATAATAACCACACCATGTATTTTTTAACATAATTAACATTTATGAAAGTAACACTATATAAAATTCTCTGTTACAACTGTACAAGTAATAGTTGTCTCCGAAGGTGCCATTTTTTTTCTTTTCCTTTTTTAATAGAAAAAAGGGTCTTCAACTCTTCATTGATTGGGAAATGGAATGCTCCGGTTCTAGAAAGAACGGAGGGATATAACCTCTGCGAATGAAGTGCAAAGCACGAACACCTCTTAGAAACCAAAGTCGATCGAAAAAGATTCAACTCAAACCAAGGGAGAGAGAAAGAGAGAGAGAGACGACCTTTGCTCTCTCTTTGCCTCCCTCTCTCTCAAACTGTGTTATACAACAATCTCAAAGCTTCTTCTTTTTGTTCCCCATACAACTGAGAAGGAATTGAGAGACTCTATTTTCTTTTCGGGTTTTGTTCTCCGGCGGGTAGAAAATGGTACTTATCAGCAACTTGTTTATTAATTAATTTATTTCTTTTCAGTTTTTTTGGTTTTGTTGGTTTGAGCTCATGCACAATATTACAATAAATTGATTCTTCTCTGTGAGTAAATGGGGCATCTTGACAGCTATGTTACTTAGAATTAATACCTCTAATGACACCTTCTACATCAATTGTCAGAGAATGATGAATATCAGAATAATTTGTTTTCTCTCATATTGGAACAATCTCTGTATTGCATATAAGTGCACCCTATCAATGGTTGACTTGGGAAATCTAGCTAGATGTTTGGTAAGAAAATAAAAAAGTGAATGAAATTGAATTCAACTTAATTTAGTTGGGTAGCATTTCTTTGATTTGCATGTCATGTAGTATGATCTACAATACCAAATTTGACATGAACTGTTTTGTATTATCAAATATATTTCTTATTAAGAATTGTTTATCTAGACCTAGTCTTGTTTTGGTGCCTTTTTATGTGATACATTATTAAAATTGGAGAATAATTGTTATTATCATTTTTGTTTTGCTAGTCGGGCCAGAAAATTGCCTTGGGGTCGCATGTATGGGCTCGCTCAGACGACCCTGATTTGGTTTGGATAGATGGAGAAGTCTCTCAGATCACAGGAGACGATGCCACTGTTGTTTTGACCAATGGAAAAACAGTATGTTTATTTTTTTTATTTCTTTATTTTATCATCTGTACCCCAGGAAATCAGAGATATCGTACACAACCAAACTCGAAATTTATTTATCGGTGTTTCCAACTTGTGTTCTTCAAGGATGCCAAAAGGCCTTAAAGAACCACTTACTGTTTCTATATATGGAGGATTTTGAGATTGTTTGAAAGATTTTGGGTGTTACTTGAGCCTTGACCTATATTATGCATTGAAGTTGTGTAAGGTACTCGGACCTTAGCAGAACTCGGTCTATATGCTTATAAGAAATAAATTCAATTTGGCCTCTCCCATTTTGATGATCATTAATGCACTTGAGATTATTACTTTAATTTGTGGATTTTGTACTTCCTATTTCATGCTGCGCACTTTATGCTAAACTAAGCAGACACTATTGGCAAATACTATTTACGCATCTAACTCGGTCACTTTTCTAATCTTGGAATAGTCATTTTTTCACTTCATCGTCGTTTTTTTTTTATTTTTTTTCAGATTACTGTAAAAGTGGACAGCCTTGAAATGAAAGATACAGAGCTTCCAGAGGAAGGGATAGAGGACATGACAAAACTCTCATACTTGCATGAACCTGGTGTTTTGCAAAATGTGGCTCTCAGATATTTCAGACATGACATTTATGTGAGTCCAAATGAACTGATAACTTTATTTATACATCCGAACTGTTACTAGCATGCAGTTGGATGCTTGATCGTTAATTGAGGTAAATTTGTTAATTCATAACCAAATGCTGAGCTCTGATCATATAACCCCTTAAACTTCCTCCAAGCATCTATTGGTACACTCTGGTTAGGTACTGAAAGGCATTATGAATATCAGGAATTAATTATACCATACCTGCACATGAGCCGAAAGCCATATTTATTTTCCCCTTATTTCTTCTTGTTTATTTGTTCTTGCTTGGTGCTCAGAATACTGCAATTGGTTCTCCTTTTTTTCCTGACTGATATTGTCACTGAGCATTTAGTATGGTAATCCTTGACCGAAACAATTTCATTATTTTTTATTCTCAGACATATGTCGGAAACATCTTGATTGCTGTAAACCCTTTCCAAAGGGTGCCACATCTAGTTGGTGAAGACTTGATGAAAAAACACAAAGGAAAAGATCTAAATGAGATTGCTCCCCATATTTTTGCTATTGGAGACGTTGCCTATAGGTAACTTAATTATCTTGCTTTCTTTGTCAATCTCATTGTGTACTTGACTTTTAGTGTGACATATGATCCTAAAAAATTATAGTCCATTTTCTGGGGCATTTACTTGAAAAGGAAAGAATTTCGACTCAAATTTGTAACAAGAGCCTGATTTTTGAATCTGTGTTTTCTGATGAATATTCAGGGCTATGATAAATGAACAGAAAAGCAACTCTGTTTTGGTTAGTGGTGAAAGTGGTTCTGGTAAAACAGAGGCCACAAAGTTACTTATGAGATATCTTGCTTTTATTGGTGGAACGTCTGGTTCGGGAGAGAGAACTGTTGAACAGAAAGTTTTGGAGTCTAATCCTATTCTTGAAGCTTTTGGAAATTCAAAAACAGTTAGGAACAATAACTCAAGGTAATTTTTTGATATATTACTTTTTATTTCATCAAGTTAGAGACACTGTTATTGTAAAATTTGCACTTCATTTGGTAGTTATTATCTTCTATTATTTTTGTGATGGTGCAGTCGTTTTGGTAAGTTTGTGGAGATCCAGTTCAATGACAGGGGAAGGATTTCTGGTGCTGCTGTCAGAACCTACTTGCTTGAAAAATCTCGTGTTTGCCAAATTGGTTCTCCTGAGAGGAGCTACCATATATTCTACTTCCTTTGTGCTTCACCACCTGAGGTATGAACTAATATATTGTTGCCTCGACCTTCCACTCTTTGTTCTTATAGAAGTTATCCATGTCATTTATAATTTATTGAATTTCCACATGGCAGATTATCTCAAAGTTATTGCGTTATAATTTTGTATTAGGATCGAACAATGTTTTTTCTCGAAGCTTTGTCAAAAATGTCTTACTAATAATGCCATCCATGTAGTTGCATATGAAAATCTTCAAATTTGAAGGCCATTTCTAGCCATTTTATCTTCAATGAAAAGGGAACAGTAAATGTATACCAATGAATCAAATGATTTTTAATGTTATGATTTTCCTAATTACATGGACCATTTTTTTTATACAGGGCTCATTAGATCAGATTTTTTTTTTTAAACCAGGATAATTAAAATAAATGTGGATAAATTACTGGAAGAAATTAATAGACGCGTCCTTGTTGGATCTGCGTTGAGCATTTCATGTTCCAAAAGCTTACAGTCTATTTTAGGGTGTTAAGTATTTTTATAATGCCCATTGATTAATGTGATGAAATGTATACACCATCCAGCATAGAGAGAGGTTCAAAGTGGGGGATCCACAGCAATTTCACTACTTGAACCAGTCAGACTGCTTCAAAGTGGATCGCATCGATGACCTCCAAGAATATTTGGACATGAGAAGTGCTATGGATGTTGTTGGTATGAATGAAGAAGAACAGGTTAATTTTATTAGCAATGAACTTTCTTTTTTTTCTTAAAAAAAAACTATATATATGTCTCGAATAAATGCACACTAAATCTCTCGAATAAATGCACACTAAATCTATGGTTATATGAACACTGAAAATTTGCAGGAAAAATAGAAACTTTAACTAGGTGGCGAACCAATAAGATGTTGTTTAGACACTAGTAATTGTTCCTATTAATTATTTTTAAACTTATATCATCAGGATGGTATATTTCGGATTGTGGCAGCTATACTTCATCTTGGAAATGTTAACTTTTCAAAAGGAAAAGAGGCTGATTCATCTCAGATTAAGGATGATCAATCAAGATTCCATCTGAATACTGCAGCTGAACTACTGAGGTACTTATTGTTCATTTACTCAAAAGAAATACCTTCTAAAATTTTACTTAATAATATACATATGGATTTACATTCATGGGGAGCATGTCTTGTAACTAATTGATTGGTATGTCATTTTAGCTAACTCGACCATGAGTTGAACCAAATTTTCTAATCAGAAATGCAAATGCTCAAAAGAACGAAACTTATAAGTTTGATGTTTGCATACAGGGTTGATGTGGGAAAATTAGAAAAGGCAATGATATACAAAAGGATCGTTACTCGCGAAGGCAGTATAGACAAAGAGCTTGACCCAAACTCTGCTGTAGTTAGTAGAGATGGTTTAGCAAAGACAATTTATTCCCGTTTGTTCGATTGGTACTCTTTCTTTTTTACTATATTTAAATTTTACCATTATTAATTAATTATTTTATAGAATACATATTGTATTTTGCAAGGCAAATGATGTTTATACTGATTTCTTATTTGAAATATAGGCTTGTACTGAAAATCAATGTATCAATCGGGCAGGATCCAAATTCAAAAATACTGATAGGTGTACTCGATATTTATGGGTTTGAGAGTTTCAAAACTAATAGGTAAGCTCTCAATTTTAAAATATGAAATTTAAGGAGCAGAAATGATTCAAAGATAGTATATAGCTTACATTTAATGCTTTCCTTTTGTTTTCTTCTTTCATGAAATAGTTTCGAGCAATTATGTATTAATCTCACCAATGAAAAGCTACAACAACACTTCAACCAGGTATCTCTTTTGGATCTGTAATCTACATATACCTTAAAGAAATGAAATTCATTTGAGTCCAAAAGTTAAACCCTTCACAACAGTCTACTCCAGATGTTCAGTACTTGCTGTTACGTACCCACATCAATGAATAGCACCAGGCAAAAATTACTATTTTTCCTGCTTTTTGGTTAACTATCTTGCTTAGGATTTCATAATTGAACTTTATTTCCATTTTGAATGAAAGGGTAATCCTTGCGACCAACAGAGCAAATTTCAAGTTTCTTGTAGCTTTCAAGGATGTGATTTTTAAAAATATGTTGTTTTCGACTTAATACAGCATGTGTTCAAAATGGAGCAAGACGAGTATAACAAGGAAGAGATTGATTGGAGCTACATCGAGTTTAGTGATAACCAAGATGTGTTGGACTTGATTGAGAAGGTAAATAAGAAACTTCTGAATTAATTAAGTTTTGCTAAGGGCTTGGCCTGGTTTCAAGAAGCAAGTAAATAAATTAAATGGACTGCCAAATTTAGGAGGCTAGTCCCTTTGAACTTTAAACTAATATGTCTAGTATTTTGATAAGATTTAACATAAGAAGCATATAAATTTACAATTTTATTCTCTTCTGTTACTTATCACGGAGAAAGGATCTCATTTTTGTTTGTTTAAGAACTGTTAATGTGTGGTGACAATATACTTGTTATTTTATTTTCAGAAACCTAATGGAGTCTTAGCACTACTTGATGAATCCTGGTAAGCCCTAATTTTGACCCTATTTACAAGTGATATATGTAAGAGTACTAGCATATGATAATTTTAAGATTAATTTCTAATGATTTTCATTTCTTCTTTTTCATTATTATTTGTATTTAACAGCATGTTACCCAGAGCAACATACGAGACATTTGCTTCTAACTTGCACAACAAATTCAAAACACACAAAAGGTTTAGCAAACCAAAGCTTTCACGCACTGCCTTCACAATTTCACACTTTGCTGGAGATGTAAGAATTTCTTCATGAATTGCAAGTCATCCATGGATCTGGAGCTTAATATAGTGATCTGAAACTGAAATAAGCAGAATTGTTTTATGTACATTAAATGCAGGTGGTCTATCAATCCGAACAATTCTTAGACAAGAACAAAGATTATGTAATCCCGGAACAGAACGAGTTGCTCAATGAGTCTCAATGCTCCTTCGTGTCCAATCTATTTCCTATTACAGAAGAATCTAAATCTGCAAAATTTAACTCCATTGGTACTCGTTTCAAGGTTATTTTCCATTATTCTCTCACACTTTATCCCCACCTGTTTTACTATTTCATGCAAGTTATTTCAAACTTCTCAATATAAAATGTTGTTTTTTTTTGGAAACTTTTACCTAGAGCTTAATTTTTATCTGATAATTTCTTATTATTTGGATAAATATCAGTTGCAACTGAACTCGCTAATGGATACTTTAAATGCAACTGAGCCACATTATGTGAGATGTGTGAAGCCAAATAGTGTACTCAAGCCTATGATTTTTCAAAATTCAAGCATTCTCCAACAACTGCAATGTGGAGTAAGTAATTTATAACCAAATTACCATAACTTATATTCCAATTATTTTCTTCATTCAAAGGAACATTGATTCTAAATGTAACCTTTGGTGCAGGGTGTCCTTGAAGCTATTAGAATTAGTTGTCTTGGGTTTCCAACAAGAAGGACATTTGCTGAATTCCTTAAACGTTTCACAGTTCTCGGACCTAGTCTTATTGACGGAGTGTAAGTATCAAGATTTTCTTTAAGGTTCCACTTGGTCTCTTACATTGGTAAATTCTAACTACTTAATGCATTTATGTTATTTCTGGATTTTAGTGAAGAGAAGGAAGCATGCCGTAAAATTTTGGATAAGTATGGACTAACACGTTACCAGGTAAATAATGTTTTTTGGTCATAGGGATCCATTAGTTCTACTCTTTTTGGGTTTTGACCAAATATTGGTTTCTGTAGAAGTATGTATATCTGGGTTCAGAACCCCTTTTGTGAATACACATTATATCAAAACTTTGATGCTAGCACAAAGAATAGATCTTAAGATGCGTCACTTCATTGGCCTTGGCAGATAGGGAAAACAAAGGTGTTCCTGAGAGCAGGGCAAATGGCAGAGCTGGATGCCAGGAGAACAGAGGTGCTAGGACGTGCAGCAACAAAAATACAAAGAAAATGGAAGACTTATTACACACGCAAGAACTTCCTCCACCTACGGGAAGTTAGTGCTGTTGTTCAAGCTGCTTGCAGAGGTAAGACCTCATTTCTTGAACATTTATATCAACTGATACTTCTTTTCACATAGATGCCGACAATTGTTCCTGTACTGGGTTTTTAACTTTTTTTTTAAACATGGAAAGCAAAACTTTTTTCATGCATTGGATGTGTTGTTTTTAAATGTCATTATACTCAATACTAAGAAAATATTCCTTTTCCAACTCTTAATTATTATATGGTATACAGCTAAACTGGCTCGTGATCTGCATGAGCGTATGAGACGGCTAGATGCATCGATCAAAATACAAAAGTACTGGCGCCGTTATACCACTAGAAAGTCCTATAAAAACCTTGTATCTAAGACAATTACAATCCAGACTGGTCTTCGTGCATTGAGTGCCCACTTAGCATTGGTAGACAAATTGAGAAACAGAGCAGCAACTCACATCCAGGTAATGCTGATTTCTTCTTTTTCTAGACGCTCTGCATTTTTTGTTTGTTTAAAAGAACATCCATATCAATCTATTTTTAGATAACTAGTCTTTCAATACTACCAGTTATTTAATTATTTTGCTGAGAATCTTATCTTTCTGCTGCATAGGCTAAATGGCGTTGCCACAGAGACTATATGGCCTACAAGCATCTTAAGAAGGCAACTATTACATCCCAGAGTTGGCGAAGACGGGTTCTTGCTAAAAGGGAACTCGGGAAGCTTAGAGAGGTATTGTATAATTTATTATAAATCATGCTAATTCATTCTCCTTTGTCCACAATCCTTCCTAAATTTTATTTATAGAAGTTTGACTATGTTTGAATGTTTTTTGTTAATTTTACAATAGATTGCAAAAGAAAAGGCACGTCTGGAAGAAGAGAGGAGGAAAAAGCTCGAGGAAGAAGAGAGGGAAAGAGCACGATTGGAAGCTGAGAGGATGGCAGCAATGGCAGAGGAAGAAAGGCTAAGAGAAATCGAGGAAGCTGCAAGGCGGAAAAAGCAAGAGGAAGAAGAGAGGCAGAGAGCAGCCGAGGAAGCAGAGAGACGCAAAATACAGGAGGAAGAAGAGAGACAAAGGGCAGCCGAGGAAGCAGAGAGGCGGAAAATACTCGAGGAAGAAGAGAGGCAAAGAGCAGCTGAGGAAGCTGAGAGGCAAAAAGCACTTGAGGCCGAGAGGCAAAAGCAGCTTGAGGAAGAAGAGAGAATAAGAGCAATTGAGGAAGCTGAGAGGCAAAAGGCACTTGCGGAAGAAGAGAGAATAAGAGCAATTGAGGAAGCTGAGAGGCAAAAGGCACTTGCGGAAGAAGAGAGAATAAGAGCAATTGAGGAAGCTGAGAGGCAAAAGGCACTTGCGGAAGAAGAAAGACTCAGAGCAATTGAGGAAGCAGAGAGGCAAAAAGCACTTGCAGAAGAAGAAAGACGCAAAGCAATTGAGGAAGCAGAGAAGCAAAAAGCACTTGCAGAAGAAGAAAAGCGCAGAGCAATTGAGGAAGCAGAGAGGCAAAAGGCACTAGCTGAAGAAGAGATGCGAAGAGCTATCGAGGAAGCTGAGAGACAACAAGCACTTGAAGCCGAGAGGCAAAAGGCACTTGCAGAAGTAATGGAGAAGCAACGAGCAGAAATGGATCAGTTACAGGTACATGTACTATTTGCTAAAATCCTATTGGGGTGTTCTAATGGGATTCTTTATTCGAATAGGTTGATGTTTTTTTCCCCTTGACATCATCTAGCTACCAAAGTGAAAAACTATCTCCATGTAAAAATGAAGATCAAACTAATTTGACATCTGATATAGTAGATCCGTGACAATCACATATTATTCGCATTGGCTGGATCCTTGATTGAATCATTACCACCTTTTCAAATCTTGTATATATAACATAATCAACTATGTTTTACTAATATCTCATCATATTGCAACAGGCGAAGTTCGACGAAGCAAGTCAAGAAAATGAATCGCTGAAGAAAGAATTAGCTGAGTTGCAAGAGAAAGTTGGGGAAGCAAATAAAGAAATTGTCAATGGACTACAAGAAAACATCAAAAGGTTTGTTTCTTCTTCTAGTACAATTGAAGCATGTAGTTTTCTTTTTTAGTTAAAAACATTTGTTACTCATGAACAGGCTAGAAGAAGCTGCATCTTCAACTGAAGCCTTGCTACTAACTGAAAGACAAGAGCATGATGTAACAAAGAATGCACTTGCCCAAAGGAGTGAAGAGTTAGTAAAGCAAGCTGAAGAAAACAATAGTAGAATAAAGCAGCTTCAAGAGGAGATGAGAAGGTATGGACACAATTTTGGTCAGAGTATGATAATTTGTCTTTGGCATGAAGAAATATGATGCACTTGTTTATGAAATCTAAAGAGTATATCTAGAATTAAATCCATATTGATACAGGTGCATCCCAATGAAGTGGTTTTATAGGAAATGTTATCGTTTGCTTCCTTCATATTTTTTTGTTAACTAAACAATTATTTAGACCCTCTGGGATTTAAATTGAGACTGAAAGTTGAAAAGGTTTGCTATTGAGTACTGGTTGTGGTGGAAAAAAAAAAACAGCAAAGCTTGTGCAATTAAGTACTTTCTGCTCCTTTCAAATAGAATCCAAGAAGATGAACTGGCAGTGATGAAAAAAAACCAGGAGATAACCAAAAATGAACTTGCGGCAGCTCAAGAGAGGAACAAAGAATTTGAACAGAAAGTTGACTACTTTGAAAGGAAAGTCACACAGCATCAAGAAGATCTAGAGAGGTAATTACAAAACCTAATTCGAATAAGCATTCACTTGTACTCGACAACAATGATATAAAATGGGCACTTTTACTTATTTCATCTTCTTTTCTTCTAGAATTCCGTGTGTAGCATATATGTTGCAATAACATTTTGTTATGTTCATATTAAAGGTATAAAGGAATTGCAATGGAAAAAGAGGCTCTCTTGCAAACAGAAAAGCAAGAGCATGATGCAACAAAGAATGTCCTAGCAAGAGAAAAACAAGAGCATGAGGCTACAGCGTATGCTCTAACAAAAGAAAAGCAAGAGCATGATGCAACACAAAGTGCACTAGCAAAAGAAAAACAAGAGAATGAGACTGCAAAGAATGCACTAGCAAAAGAAAAACAAGAGCGTGATGAAACAGAGTATGCTCTTACAAAAGAAAGACGAGAGCATGATGAAACAAAGAGTGACTTAAGAAAATCTCAGGAGAAAGTGAAAGATTTACAAAATGAGTTTCAAGATACTGATAAAAAGATTTATGACCTTCAAAGCGACTTGAAAAGGTACATGTATTGCTAATTTTACTAATGATAAAATCCCCATGCATGTTTAAAAATCTGACAACTTTATTAACAGGAGGATAAGGATCAATGCAAAATCTTTTTAAAACTTCATGTTTTAGTTTATGCCACTAACACAAAATTTGAAAAATCACATCTTAAGTATACCTATAAGAAATGTCAACGGCACATGTAAATGATTATACTTGGTAAATTCAACTTGTCGGTCGAAATGATAACACCTTGTTTCCATACCTGCTTATCCAAACATATCCAACATATTACTTGCCATTCATAAAAATAATGATATTTATTAACTATTTAAATGCAGGTCCAAAGAAGAGACAGCTTCGACTGAGGCAATGTTACAAGCAGAAAAAAGAACACATGACACAGATAAACAAACACTCATTGAATTTCAGCAGAAAAGTGAGTTATTACAAAGAAAAGTTGAAGATTCAGATATGAGAATTGTCGATCTTCAAGGCAATGTGCAAAGGTTTGTACTTGTTGGTTTTTGTTTGTACAACTTGCAGAACTTGAATTTTTACAACTCTTTAAACTGTTTCTTTATTATCAGGATGAAAGCCATGTTATAAGTTGCAAATTCTATTTAATATTATCAACGTTATCTTTTATTTTCATCATTTCTTAAGTGATTCTATTAAAAAAGCAGAATTATTGCTTGAACATCTTGATTTGTCCAAACACCCCTCTAATATATTGTACTAGATGCATGAAAGTGCATACACTTTTCATCCTTGTTTTGAACTAAGCAAGAACTGCATGTATGAAATAGGCTTGAACAAGATAAAGCAACGAAGGAGGCAATGTTGCAGACAAAGGAGACACTTTTGCAAACAGAAAGACAAGAACATGATGTAACAAGAAGGAAACTTTCAGATTCTCAAGAGAAGAATGAGGAGTTAACTAAGAAATTTCAAGGTGCTGATCAAAAAATTGTCGAACTTCAAATTGAATCAAAAAGGTTGGTGCATAATTTCTAAAAGAGTTTTTTGTTTTTGCCTTATATATCATAATGTTTTGGACCAAACGTCTATTTGATTGGTGATATTTTGGTAGCCTAAGGATCTGTTTGGGCGGGGGATAACTATGGGATAAAGATATTACCGCCTCTCACAGGTTGTAGCTTTATCGCCTAGCTAGTTATCCCCAACTTATCCTAGGTCCTGGATAGGACCATTGACAAAAGGACTCTCAACAAAATTTACAATGCATTATTCCAATTAAACAAAAATTACAATAGTAGCTAATGTTCAATTCAAGTGGGCAAAAATTTCTCTCTAAGATGCTTGTACTCTTTAGTTATCACATCAATCGCGAACCTATACCTGAATTGCCTAACATTTTACTCTAGATGGATATTGGTTGAAACTTAAATCAGGCAATCAGCAAGGTAAAATCCAAGAAGACACCAAAAAATAGTAATGAGTGAGGGAGAAGTGAGATATATTGTGCACATGTGAGATAAAAGAAAAGAAAGAGTTTGAGAAAGAGAGAGAGAGAGAGGGGGGAGGGAAGCTGGGGAAAACATTGTCTAGCATCCATAGACTACTGGTCAAAAATAAAAATTGCAAGCTAAGCATACATGTTTTCTTTGGCAATAGGTATCAAGAAGAGGCTGCTGCGAAGGAGGTGATGCTACAAAGGGAGAAACAAGAGCACAAAGCAACACAAGAGGAACTCATCGACTCTCAAGCAAAGAATAAAAAATTGACAAGGGAAGTTGATGATGCTAATGATACTGCTGATCGTCTTCAGAGAAATATTAAGAGGTTTGATGTTAATAGTAGTATAATGGTATAGTTATTAATCTATCCACTGGTTGGTCCGTACAAGTTACCTTCCTCTTCAGAGGTCAAGTGTTCGACTCTTACCATGCAAATATCTATTTAGGCTTTATCTTTTTTTTTGGAGTTTTGGTGTTGGTATTTGTAAGCTTGACAGGTGACTTTGCAAATCTTATTATTTCGAGCGTGACGCAGGCTGGAAGCAACCCTAGCTACAAAAGATGCTTTGTTGCAAAATAGCGAACAAGAACATTCTTCAATGAAGAAATTGCTTAAGGAATCAAAGGAGAAAAATGATGAAATAATTGAAAAAAATAATGGGTCTAATAAAATAATTGATCAACTACAAGATAATATAAAAAGGTTGGTTTATGAACTTATCTTTTATATGAAGTTCATGAACTATATAATATTCATATATACATAATAAGCTAACTAAATTGGTATGAAACAGGCTTGAGGAAGTGATAGCTTCAAAACAAAATTCGTTCCAAATGGAACAACAACTACATGACGTAACAAAGAAATTACTTAAAGAATCTCAAGAGAAAATAGATGAATTATTAGAGAAAACTAAAGGTAGTAGTAAAAGAATTGATCGACTTGAAGAGAACATAGAAAGGTTCGTACAATATTTATCAAATTAAGTTGTTAGTTTGAATGTGTGTAGTAGTAAACACAAGATAAAGAGCTATTTATTCGGTCATGAAACAGACTAGAAGAAATCAAAGCTTCAAAAGAGATGATATTGCAAAGAAAGCAACAAGAGCTTGAATCAATGAAAAATATACTTAAAGAATCCCAAGAGAGTAATGAAGACTTAGAAAAGAAAATCAAAGATGCCAATAAAATGATTGATCAACTTCGTGATGAGATAGAGAGGTTTGTTTTGCATATATTATTTTGTTTACAAAATTAATTTTCAGTACAAAAAATGAAGTCATTTTCTTTGTTCGTATGATAATTGGTAAACTCTTCGGCCATTAATAGGCACGAGCAAAATATAACTTCAAAAGAGGCATTGTTGCAAATAGAAAGACAAGAGCATAATGCAACAAAGAATTTTCTAAAGGCATCTCAGGAGAAAACTGAAGAATTGATGGATAAAATGAAAGATGATAATAAAATGTTTGATCGACTACAAGATCAAATCAAAAGGTTCGCTTAGAACTCATATATTAAATATTAAACTCTAGCATTAGTTTGTTGATATGCCTTATATATGACTAAATAAGATTTATTCTTTCGACAACAAAACAGGCTTGAAGAAACCATACTTTTAAATGAGACTTTGTTTCAAACCGAAAAACATGATCATGATGCAACCAAAAAATTACTTAAGGAACTTAGGGAGCAAAATGAAGATTTAAATGAAAAAATACGAGTTTCTAATAAAGGACTCAACCGTCTTCAAGATGAAATTGAAAGGTCCGTATGTACTATTCAATAAGCTACATCTATGAAATTTTTGCCTAAGTTAAATCTATTGATATCAAGTTCATTAATGAAACAGGCTTGAAGAAGCCAAAGCTTCAAAAGAGATGTTGTTGCACAAGAAACAACAAGATCTTGATACAACCAAAAGTTTACTTGATGAATCCAACGAGAAAATCAATGAATTAGAAAAGAATTACAAAGAATCTAATAAGAGAATTGAAGGACTTCAAGAAGACATAAGGAGGTTTGCATGGCGTTTGTTACGTCATTGTTAAGCTTACAAAATCAACACAAAATTAAATAAGATATTACCTCAAATGTTTCATTGCAATATAGTTCAAAAAAAATAGTATATAAAAAATTCTGATTCCATCATGAAACAGGCTTGAAGAAACCATAGTCTCAAAAGAGACTTTGTTGGCTAAAGAAAGAGAAGAGCATGATGGAACAAAGAAACTACTTAAAGAATCTTATGAAAAAAATGAAGAACTAATGCACAAAATCAAAGACGTTAACAAAAGAATTGATCGAATGCAAGAAAATATGAAAAGGTATGTATAAGATAATGAGCAAACTTATTTGTATTGGATTGAACTGATACTCTTAAGATATATTTGTTCAATAATGCATGCATGAAACAGTCTCGAAGAAGCCTTATCATCAAAGGAGACTGTATTGCAAATAGAAAGACAAGAACACGAAGCTACAAAAAAATTATTTAAAGAATCTAAGGAGCTAAATGAAGAGTTGGAAGACAAAATTAAAGATGCAACTAAAAAGTTGGAGCGACATCAAGAAGATCTGAAAAGGTTCACATTTGCAGCATATTTAGCAACTTATTACAATAATTAAGCGCTTCTTTTAATGAATTATTGAACCCATTCAATCATGAGATAGGCTTGAAGAAATTATAATTTCAAAAGAGGTAACTGTGCAAGCTGAACGACTAGAACATGATGCTACAAAAAAGTCACTTAAGGAATCCAGGGAGAAAATTGATGAATTGATAGAGAAGGTCAGAGATGCGAACAAAAGATTTGATCGACTTCAAGATGACTTGGAGAGGTTTGTAAAGAGCTTGTTTATAAAACTTAACCGATACTTAGGTTGTTAACAATACTAATATGATCATATGCCTATTCCAATCATGACACAGGCTAGAAGAAGCTAAAGCTTTTAAAGAAAAACAATTGCAAGAGAAACAACAAGAACTCAATACACAAAAACATTTGCTTACTGAATCTCTAGACAAAATAGAGGATTTAGGAAAGAAAAACAAAGATGCCAATAAACGATTTGAAGAACTTCAAGGAGACTTAAAGAGGTTTGTAAAAGGATTTTAATTGGCTATTATTCAAGTTTATAAATCTAAATGATAAAGACCAAATTGTATTAAAATCTAATTCGGTCATGTTTGCAGGCTTGACGAAATCATAGCTTCAAAGGATACTTTGTTGCAAACAGAAAAACAAGATCATGATGCAACAAAGAACTTTATTAAGAAACATAAAGAGCAAAATGATGAGCTATTAGATAAAATAAGAGTTGATAAAAAAAGATATGATCAACTTCAAGATGATGTAGAAAGGTTTGTTACTTTGCTAAAACAATCTATTTATAACAGTGGAAAGATAAAGCATTTAATATAATTAATGAATTTAATCATGAACAGGCTTCAAGAAGCTAGAGCTTCAAAAGAGACTTTGTTGAAGATGAAACAACAAGAGCTTGACACAACGAATAATTTACTTACGGAATCTTACAAGAAAATTGAAGAATTAGAAAAGAAATTCAAAGATGCTAACATAACATATGATAGACTTCAAGAGGATATGAAGAGGTTTGTAAAGAGTTTAGAATCTCAGTTGTTAGGCTTACAATACCAACTCCTATTGATAAAAATCCAAATTACGACCTTCTCATGTTAGCATCATTTATCAAGTGATTGATAATTAGAAGTATTTGTTGCATCATAAATAGGTTTGAAGAGACTATAGCTTCAAAAGAGATGTTGATACAAGCAGAAAGACTAGAACATGAGGGTACAAGGAAATTATTTAAAGAATCTTATGAGAAAAATGAGGAACTAATGGATAAAATCAAAGAGGCTAATAAAAGAGCTGATCGCATTCAAGAACAAGTTGAAAGGTACTTACAACTTAAATTTAAAATCTTCCTCATAATCAAACAACTAAATGAAAACTTTAATTTGTTCAATATTGAAACAGGGTCGAAGAAACTTTGTCCTCAAAAGAGTCTTTGCTGCAAGTGGAAAAGGAAGAGCATCAAGAAACAAAGAAATTAATTAAGAAGTACAAGGAGCAAATTGAAGACTTAGAAGAAAAACTCAAAGATACTAATAAAAAACTCGATCGACATCAGGATAATGTGGAAAGGTTCGTAAACTATCACGGATGATTGGAAAAAAAATACTATTTTTTTCATAGTGAATAATTAATTAAATTCATCCGTGATATAGGCTTGAAGAAACAATATTGTCAAAAGAAACAACGCTACAAGCTGAACGACAAGAACATGATAGAACAAAAAAGTTACTCAAGGATTTTAAGGAGCAAAATGATGAATTAACAGAACAAGTCCAAACTGCAAATAAAAAAGTTGATCGGTTCCAATACGACATAGAAAGGTCGGTACATATATTTTCTTACAAAAAAATATACATAATGTGTTATAAGATGATTTTAATTTATGTTTAATCCAATCATGAGACAGGCTTGAGGAAGCCAAATCTTCAAAAGACACATTATTGCAAAAGAAGCAACAAGAACTTGATAGAACAGCAAATTTACTTTCAGAATCTCTTGAGAAAATCAATAAGTTAGATGGAAAAATCAAAGATGCTAACAAAAGATTTGATGAACTTCAAAGCGAGATAAAGAGGTTTGTGCAAAGTTAGCTTCTTCATTGTCAAGTTTACATAACCAATTGAGAACCAATCTTTGGTCTAGTGGCGTATGAAAGGTCGCAGATTCAAAATCCAAATTGGGGATCCATTATGGATATTAATATATAACTCAGGCTTGACCCTTAGTGTTTCTCAAAAAGTTTACCAAAACAATTCATATAATAGGATCCATGGCAATTTAACTCACCTCATAAACTATCCCAATATATTAACTACAAATTTTACTAAAGCTATTTTTCCACTATGAAACAGGTTGGAAGAAAATATACTTCTGAAAGAGACATTATTCCAAACAGAAAGGCAAGAACATGATGGAACAAAAAAGCTACTTAAGGAATCTCGTGAGAAAAATGAAGAAATAATGGATAAAATGAAAGAAGTTGATAAAAGATCTGATCGATTGCAAGATAACTTAACAAGGTTTGTATAAAATTAAATTGAGGTTATTGAACTCTCCTCTGTTTTATCAATGTTTTGGGTTAAGTTCTTCATTTGTTAATAAAACAGACTTGAAGAATCCATATCAGCAAAAGAGAGCTCATTGCAAATACAAAGGCAAGAGAATGAAGAAACAAAGAAGATACTTAAGAAACTTAAAGATCAAAATGAAGAATTAGAGGAAAAAATCAAAGAAGCTAACAAAAAGATAGATCGTCATCAAGCCACTGTGGAAAGGTGCATAAGCAAATGAATTTATTAATTTCTCTCATGTAGAATCTAACTTTTCATAGTGGATAACTAAGATTGCTTGGGAATAAAATAGGCTTGAAGAAACTATTTCTTCAAAAGAGGAACAGGTGCAAAGTGAACGACAAGAGCATGATGCAACAAAGAAAATACTCAGGGAATCTAAATTGAAAGTTGAAGAATTATCAGACACAGTTAGAGATGCGGACAAAAAATTTGATCGGCTTCAAGACAAGATAGAAAGGTTAGTACTAGTCCAATTTTAGATGGTCACTATAACCTCTTATTTCTATGGGGGTAAAGATTGATCACTTTCTTTATGAAACAGACTTGAAGATGCCGTAAATTCCAAGGACACTATGTTGCAAAATGAACGTCGAGAAAATGATGCAACAAAGAAATTACTTAAAGAATCTCAACAAGAAAGTGAAGAATTGGAAAAGAAAGTTCGAGATGCTAGTAAAAAAATCGATCGTCTTCAAGACAATGCAGAAAGGTTTGTGAACAATAATTACCATCTATACATATGATAATATTACTTTTTTTTAATGTTGATACATAATCCAAGTTACAATAAGTATGTGAGACATAAATCAAGATTTTCAGTGGACATAATCTAGAGGATATTAACTGAGTCATGGAACAGGCTTGAAGAATCAATAACTTCGAAAGAGTCTTTATTACAAAAAGAACGACAAGAGCATGAGGTCACAAAGAAATCAATTAAGGCGCTTCAAGAGGATAATGAAGCATTAGTGCAAAAGAACAAAGAAGCTAACAAAATTATTGATCAACTTCAAGTAGACGTGAAAAGGTTTTGATGCTAAAACTTTACTATTAATTTTGCATGATAGAGCCAAATTCAATCTATTCCTAAACTATAACAACTCCAGAAAATGATTTTTACGAAGAAAATATCTTTATTTATAAAATTTCAACAGGCTTGAAGAATTTAAGGCTTCAACAGAAGCCATATTGCAAACAGAAAGACAAGGACATGATGCAGCCAAAAAGTTACTCACAGAATCTCAGAAAAAGACAGAAGAATTAGAACAGAAAAGCAAAGATTACAATGACAGAACTGTCAAACTTCAAGAAGATGTAAAAAGGTCCGTACATAGCAAATTTCCATCCATTATTACAATTGCAAAAATGTGCATCTTTCCTGGGTCTAATTATCTCTATTTCCTTTTTCTTTTTGCCGTTCTCATACATTATTTGGAGTGTCCGACCGAGCCAAGATAACAATCAACAGGTGCCAAAGGTTGAGGGATCTAACCCTCGCTACAGTAAGTTAAGCGTATGCATGTCCCATACAGGACCAGAAAACTTGAGTTAACGAGTCGAACCCTTGACCTCTAGCACCAGTGGATTTGTTTAATAGCTATAGCTTTTTACAGTAATATATTGTGAATTAAAATTCTTAAAAGCAAATAAGTTTTACTATTGCAATGAAATAGGCTGGAGGATAGCCTAGCTGCAAAGGATGATGTATTACAAACAGAAAGGCAAGAGCATGATGTTACTAGAAGATCGTTGAAACGATCTCAGGATGAATACAAAGAGCTAATGAAACAAATGGAAGAGGATCGTGAAAGAATTAATGAGATCCAAAATGACATGCAGAGGTCTATATTATTTTTTTCATATTAGTTTTTGGTATTGGTTGACATGCATTTAAACTAATTATTCTATTCGGCACATCCAATACAGACTCAAAGAAAGTGAAATCGGAAAAGAGACACAATGGCAAACTGAAAAACGTGAGCATGATTCAACAAAGAGAGAATTGGTTGAGACAAAGGAGAAAATGAAGGAGCTATTGCAAAAAGCTGAAAGTACTGATGAAAGAATTGGTCAACTCCAACTAGAACTGAAAAGGTTTGGAACAATTAACAGTGTATATAACCATACCAAAAGAATTGGCAATATATAGTGTTATATGAGTCTCACATTCACTAAAACTTTCTTTTACTCCTTAGTTTTACAAAACTTCAGTATGGCTAAAATTGATTCTTTCCTTGAAAATATAGGCTTGGGGAAGAAATTATTGCAAAGGATGCATCAGTGCAAATAGAAAAAAGAGAGCATGAGGCAACACAGAGAGCACTTGAACAAGCCAAAGAATATAGTGCAGAATTGTTAAAAAGAAATGAGGCCTCTAGTAGCAGAATCGATAAGCTACAGGAAGACATAGCAAGGTTATACTTCTATTTATGATTCTTGAGTTAATTGTAGCATCAAATTTTACATACCTGCTGCTTGATACCAAGACTGGTTTAATTGAAGTGTTCTCACTTTTTCTCCCAATTTTTGTGTTTCTTTGGACCATGGCTCCACTGGTAATAATTAAGTGCAATTTTCCAGTACAAACAGACAAGTTTAGAAATGAACAGGTTCCTATGTTATGAACTAACTAATGTAGCCTCTAGTACGTACTGCAATCCTTGACAAACACTATTGCACTACTATACAGAACAAAATTTGGTAGCAGAATTTACTAGATCAGTTTTATTTTGGTGTGCTGAGTCATACCAGCTGTTTTTTCTTAGTAACAGCTGCCAAATTTGATGAGATTTCTATTTTTAAGATAGTGTAGTAGATTCATATTCGAGCAAAGAACATTTTTTTTCAATTTGATGCTTAATGAGACCTAATTAATGCAGATTTGAAGAGAAAGCTAAAGAAATGCAAGAACAGATGCTAAAAGGAAAACTAGAAATTTATGATGCAAGGAAACAAGTAGCTGATGCTGAACTGAGAAACAAAGAGTTGCTTCAAAAGGTCCAACTTGCTGATAGAAAGATCAGTCAGTTGCACGACGCACTAAAAAGGTTGGCTTCTTTATCAGTTTGATATATTGTTGTATTTTTAAAATAAATAACAGAATTGAAACCTCCAAATTTCAGTCGAAAATAGTTGGTTTTCAATGATATATATATCAGGTTGTGTTGTTATTAGACAGTAATAAAAGTACTATGCAATTAGATTGTAATTTGTTACAAAAATGTTCATATGTACCAATTATTTCCCAACCATAATATCCATAATAGTAGCTGTTCTGTTTTAACAGTATAGCCAATCTTATAGTATACCATTTTTACTTTGTCAATGAAATAGGATTGAAGAAAATGCAAAACAGAGAGAGATAATGCTACAAACAGAGAAACAACAGCATGATAAAACCAAGAACTCACTCTCTAGTGCCACTGGAAAAATCCAACAACTAGAAAGGCAAATAGGCCAATTTCAAGAAGGTGTGAAAAGGTAGGTTCCTTTTTCTTTCACATTGTTTTCTTAGAATGCAGCACGCATCACCCAATTTGGTTGACCAAATATTTGTCTTCTAATTGGTACACTAATACCTTCATCTAAACTTTTTATTTCATACAACGTAGATATGAACAAGATGTAAAGGCCAAGATCCAGTCAGAGAAACAACAGCATGATGCAACCAAGCGAGCATTGTCTGATTCCCAAAGAAAAATCCAAGAATTTCAACAGAAAGTTCAATTTTCCGAATCAACTATCGAGCAACTTCGTGAAACCAACAGGAGGTTTGTAAAATATATTACCTCCCCAAAATTACAAGATATGACAAACCCTCCTTTGATAGTACTTAATGTCTTGATCCCTACAGAACTGCTTACAATGATACCAACTCTCAGTGGATGATTTGTATAAAAGTTTAGTTTTCATGCTTAATTTGAAACAAGTGAAGCTATAATTATATTCATGGATATAACTATTTGCTCGTTCATCTAGTTTAGCTAAAAATCCCCAAATACCTATTTTTAATGTATCTTTATATGAATACGTGATAGATTAATTGGTTTCTCTGATCCTTGATGACTGTACAAAAGCATAGCATTTTAATCTCTTCTATATAACCAATCATTTGTATGGTTATATTAATGTAACTCTAATTATTTGGAACAAGGTTCGAAGAGAAAGCATTGAATTTGGAGCAGGAAAATAACTCTATTCGACAAACCGGAGCCAAACTTCCTCCAAATCTCCGGAGAATGGGAAGTCAGATCTCTCAGGTATGTGTTGTAAACTTGTAATATTAGAGAGTATCATTTTTCATTTTGTCCAGATCAAATTTGTTTTAGCATTGGTCATAGATATGCAGTCCTAATTGCATTTCGCGTACCATTTAGCAGAGAATGTCAGAAAGCTTCAATGGCTACAATGCTCCAGAGTCTCCATATCATGCACCAAGAGCACCAATGGTGAATACATTGTTAAACTTGTGTTGAAATGTTTAACTAGTTCATTAAGACAACATTAAATAATCAGCTTAGAACTTCTTTTTCTGATCATCTGGTGCTATAACCATGCAAATATATGACATATCAGGGGGTAATAGGTCTTTGTTCTTGTTTAATAGAAATAATTGTTTTTTTTATACTCAAATTATCTAATGAATAATCATATGCAGAGTACCACTCCGAGAGGAGATTTCTATTCAGAGGATGACAGAGAACAAAATGCATTTAATGAGCAACAACAACAGGTTAGCTAAAAAAAATGACTTTTAACTCTTTTCACAACAATAATTTATTTTCCCATTTTGGAAACATAATTTATTTTTTATACATTTTTACAGGAAAATCAAGAGCTACTGATCAGGTCCATCTCACAGTATCTTGGATTTCAAAACGGCGCGCCAGTTGCAGCCAATCTCATATATAAGTGCCTCGTAAATTGGAAATCATTTGAAGCTGACAGGACTGGTGTCTTTGAACATCTCATTCAGAAAATAAGCTCTGCAACAGAGGTGTGAAATCACTATATTTTATGCAATGTTTGTTAAGGCAATGAGTGAAGTGCTCCAAGGACAATATATTATAGAATGTTATCCAAGGAATATTTCCATACATTCAGCTTTTTCCTCAACTTAATGAGGCCAAATTTAAAATGTCTTCTTTCCATGTGTTTGTTATTTCAGGATCAAGATAATAATGAGACATTAGCATATTGGATTTCAAACTTATCTACACTAGTGCCTCTCCTGCAAAAGATACATAGAACAAGTGGTGTACCTGCGGGACCAACCCCAGTACGCAGACGCAGGATGTCGCGGGTAAGCAAGAAAACTTAATTAGCTATTTCATTTTTTTTTGTAGACAAAAAAAATCATCAGGATTTCCCATTTAATTATAATTTCGGACAATCAAGAAACAGATTCATTGATAGATATATTTGAATTTTTGCTGTTCCCTCTTTGTTTCACTGTTGTTTAATTTTGAAGTTGAGGTTATTTTTAGAGCTCAATTGAGGCTTATACATGAAGACTAAGTGACCACATATTCCTATATATCAGGCCTCACCTAATATTAAGCATTCATGGCACGATTGAACTTAATTATTTATCACTTTTTACTAAGTATAATTTCTGGAAACTAGACATCCTCCTCTATGAGTGGTTTTGTCACCAATTTTGGAGGTGCTTCCGGCAGTGGTGCGAATTTCATACAACAACTTATAATTCTCCTTGAAAAGTCGCTGGCTACCATTAGAGACAACTTGAAGAATGAACTATCCTCATTGCTGGGTATCCAGGTGAACCTACTTTTTCTAACTTGTTCATCAGTTCATCAAAAAATTGTTTAAATTTGTTATAATATATATTTTTTTCTTCGCTCCAATATTAAAATTTTTGGAGAAAGAGGCCATGATGAAGCAATGTGCTTCATACTCCATGTTTCATAAATTCACATAGAATTGTCAGGATCAAAACGTAAATTCACTTCGATCTGATAGCCTAATACTAAGAAATTTTGCTGGTGAATGAACCAACCACAAGAAAATTATCATGATTACGGTTGGATTGTAGCAAACCTAATGAATAATAATTGTATTTATGTAATAAATTTTCTTACTCTGTTAAATAAATTTCAGGCACCGAAAGTTTCACGTATGAGTTCAATGAAAGGACTTGGGCAAGCTTTGGGCTCTGCTACTGAACAGTGGCAACAAATTATCAGAAATCTAGACAACTACATGACCATATTAAAATCTAATTATGTATGTCTGGAAGCTATAAATTAGTAAACTGATCTATTCTCAAAAAATTTAGAAACTTAATACTGAAATTTTTATATTTATACTTTTTACAGGTCCCATCATATATAATCCAAAGGTTCTTTACCCACCTGTTCCAAATTATGGATACTCAATTATTCAACAGGTATAATTTTTTGTTTGAAACTATATTTCTGAAGTTTTATTTTACTATATTGCATGGTAAATATTGATATTTCTGAATTGTAGTTTACTTTTGAGGCGTGAATCCTGTTCCTTCAGCAATGGAGAGTTCATTAAGGCAGGATTGGGAGAACTTGAGTCATGGTGTCGTGACTCAACTGAAGAGGTGACATTTGAGTTTTTCTTATTTTTTATACTTGAAAGCAAAGGATGGTACATACTGACCGATATATTTCTTTGTACAGAATGTCGGTGCTGCATGGAAGGAACTTAAGCACATACGGCAAGCAGTAGAATTCTTGGTATATTATCTCCAGCCATTACCAGCAAATTTGTCCAAATGAATTTATCGCTCTGTTTTTATTTATAGAAATGTTTTGACAAGCAACACTTTTATACTTTTGACCCAATAGGTTGCTCTTCAAAAGCAGAGAAAGACACTAACAGATATAACCAACGATATTTGCCCGGTAAGAAGATACTCTTCTATATTGTGCACTTCACATCAATAATATCTAATTAAATAAGCCAATAATATCACTTCCATTTGCAATTGTTCAGAGTCTTACTGCGCAGCAGTTACATCGTCTTAGTACCTTGTATTGGGATGACAAGTATGGCACCAACGTCCTCTCACAACATGTATGTCATTTGAAGTTGATACATTGTTCTTTTTATTTTTATTATTTTTTTGTTATTTCCTCTTTCTAATTTGATCATGTATATATATATAGGTTACTTCTGAGATAAATCAGATGATGGCAAGGGAACCCAAAAGTTCATTTATGTTGACGGAAGGCTCCAGGTTAGTCACTTTTTTGTTTAAATGTGCCAAGCAATTAAAAGAACAAATTTCTCAAGTAATTTGTTTTCTCAATGCAGCCCTCCATTGACTTTGGATGAACTATCACAGTCGATAACGGTTTACGAGATGAGAGACTCTGACTTGCCAGTATCAATTCGCAACCACCCTGGCTTTGCATTTTTGCAGCAGAGACACTACTAAGCATTACTTCTTACAAGAAGTCTGCTTCAATCAATGCGGAGGTGCCGGTGATTCATTGTTTTTGCCGCAGTATCGATAGATTCTTTAATTCATTTGTTTCCCAATGTCCCCTTGGATGGGATCTGAGTTGTTTATTTCCAAGGGGTTATTACCCTGTCAAGAATGAGCTCCTATTGGAGAGGCTCATCGTCTTTATTTTGGTCATGACAATAAAGTGCTATGGTTGCACTATTGCTGAGAGTTGAGGCCGTGATGTAATGTATTTTAAATAAATTAAAGTTTAATTAATGAATGAAAGAATGTCTTTTTTTGGAACTCGACTGTGTTCAACGATTTTTTTTTTTCTCTCAAACTTATGCTTGTCATTTTACATTTGTGCAACAGAGCTTTGTATTTACAGCCATTCTTCTTTTTCATTTTTGTGAAATAACATGAAAAGATTGCTTAAATATGCACTTCTATGAACAAAAAATGGGAAACAGAGGGCCCTGGTTAAGGGCAACAGAGTATAATAAAACAGCCAAGTTGTTCTACGATAAAATGAAGAGAAAGAGAATAAATTAATTTCAAATTACATATGAATTGGTGGATAAGGCTTTGGTATAATTGGTTGAGTAAGCTTCAATTTTTATCCCCGATCATATGAAATCAAGTACTCTGACAAAATTGCTTCCCTACCAAGTTCAACACTAAACCAATGAAAACAATTCCCCTCCTTTCAAGGTTAATGTTCTTTTTAGATCATTTTCACAAACAGAGAGCAAATCCCAAAAACACACAGCTTTTGACCTTCATTGAACAAACAGAGCAAATCTCAAAAACTAGTCCCTGGACACATTTCTATCATCAATTGCTCTAACTAACGTTTAGTTTCTGAAGTCCCTTAAATCAGACTTTGATGATTTTTTCAAGTCAACGGTTATAGCTGTCAGTCACACACTCACACTCCAACTCACATTTTCTACCTTGTAATTTTTTTGTTATCAATTCTTCCTTGAAATAACCTCCAAAGTCAAAACAAATATTGCTAATTAATTAAAATCCTTTTAGTCATTATTGCTTACATTAATTACATTCCCTCCATGCACACACCAAACAAACATACTTATCAATTTATCATCATTTTTGTATCATCTGACCGTGAAAGACAACAACGGTATGCTTTTTCGGTTAATTAGCGCGAACTTCATTTCGTTAATCTGGCCGCGATGGTCCATAACGCCTCCTGAACGTTATGAACTATGAAGGAATTGTTATATCTCGAATTTCTGCGAAACTCTTCTTTAATGTTGATATTTATTTATTTTATTTTCTATTAATAAAAAATTCGGCTCCAACTCCAGATCCATCTATATAATCAATGATACAAAAAGAAAAATTAACAGATTACCCAACTGTTTTATTATTGCATTTGACTTTATACTAAATTAATTTGAATGTTTATAAATTTGACATGTAAATAAATCGCTCATGAAATGGGTCGACTTTAATAGTTTGAATTTGTTGTTTGAAATCAATCTGATAAATTTTGAAATTAAACTCACAAAGTATTTGTTGATCAATGTTAAATGTAGAAATAGGGTGTTCTTATACTCACCTTCAATGTGTATAAACACCGAAATTTGTATTAATATCCAAAAAACAAAAAAAATTCGAATTCTACATCCTGTTTGACAAGATTTCGAAAAATGCCTAAACTGTAATTTTATTTCACGGTTTTGGGCCAACTTTCTGCAAATTAAATCTACGGTTTTAGTCCCTCCAAAACCACAGAACAAATCTATGGTTTCAGAAAACTGGAAAAAAATTGCGGTTTTGGGCTAAAACTGTGAATTTAATTCACGGTTTTAGGTGAATTGAAACCAATCTCATAAATATTTCTGGTTTTTTTATTTAATTAGAAATTTTTATGATTTTTTTATTTTTTTCTATTAAAATATTAGAAATATTTTATATATTTTTTTTTAAAAGATGGAATACTATATAATTTAATTTATTAGAAAGACTTCGATAAATAACCCGGATCAACATTTTTCAGGCCGGATTTTTTCCGGTTGTAAGAAAAATTAAAATATTTTTTTGCGTGTTATTCGAAAAAATAAAAATATTTGAATCTGAGTTATTGATCCCGCTTCAAAAGTCACTTTTAGATAAAAATGGAAAATATTGTGGTTTTTTATTTTTGAAAAATAATAATTGGTTCTCAAAAAGTCGTCAGATGAAATGGTTTTAGCCGTGAATCTTTTTGTTAGATAAAATGGTTTTAGTCGTGAATTAAATTCACGGTTTTAGCCTAAAATTGCATTAAAAAATTTGGTTTTCTGAAACTGTGGATTTGTTCTGTGATTTTGGAGGGACTAAAACTGTGGATTTTATTTGCGGTTTTGGACCCCAAAACCGTGAAATAAAATTACGGTTTGGACATTTTTTAAAATCTTGTCAAACAGGATTTAGAATTCGAAAAAAAAAATTTAATTTAATATTAATAAAATTTACCCTCGTACACCTCTCTCTCTCTGAGTAACGACTAACGAATCGAATTTTATAGTAGGTTACTCAAACCAAATTATTAGTAGAATAATATTACTTTAGACGAAAGCAGAAAAATAATATTTGCATTGGAATTCAATTGATGTATGCCTAAATAGTGTTTGCGTTAGAAACACGATTGAAGTTTGTGCAATAGTGTGTTTACGTTAGGAGTGTTTATCGGATTCGGTTTAATCAGTTTTAAATATTGAACTGAGAGATTTGCATTAAATGGTTCGATTTTTTTAATTAAATGGACGGTTCAGTTCATTTTTTAAAACCAGTTTAATAGTTTGATTTGGTTTGATTTAGATATTTTAAAACCGGTTAGATAAAAACGGCTGACGCCTGTCCAAATCAAATATTTTAAAAAAATAAAAAAATTATGATATAATATATATTGCTTGATTTGATTTAAAACTAGTTAGATCAAATCAAACAAATTTTTTAAATCAATCTTAAAAGAAATTCAAATAATTAACAAAAAAAATGTTTATTTTTATGATTAATGTTCTTATTTCAGTTCAACCGAACAAACTGAAATTTAGTTCAGTTTATTCGATTCGGTTTTAGTTCGATCGATTCGGTTGTATTTTTGAAAACTGAATAAAAGTTCAGTTTGTCTATTTTATTTTAATTTTAATCAAATCGAACCGATAAACACCCTTTAGTTAAATTAATTGCGTTAAAAGTAGATTTGATATTTGCTCAAATAGTGTTTGCATTTGATCCGAGCTTCAACTTTATAGTGTAGATACATCAATATTCTTGTTCTTAATAGTTGAAAATATTTGACAATCAAAAAATAGATGAAAGAGTTTCCCTTGCAGGAAAAAAAAAAAATAGATGAAAAAAAGAGTAGAGACAGAAATTGGATTTATGCTTATTCCGTACAAATCTGTCTCAAATAAGCATAAACCCAACTTAATTGAGAAATTTAAAAAAAGAGGCAATAATTCCACCAATATTCCCATAACAGTAGAATTCACATCACCTCAGGTTACCTGACTCAAGCAAATTGAAATCGGACGGTTCTTTTAACATGGCACGAATCTCAAAATAGACCCCCTACAGTTTTTATAGACACCGGATTGAGTTTGGCCCAGATAGAATTAATCTGGGCCGTCCGTTTCAATTTGCTTGAGTCAGGTACCTGCGAGGATACGGATCCATAACAGTATCCTCGCTGATATTAAAGAAGGAAACACACACATATATATATTATCCATTCAAATATCTGAAGAAAAAAAAGTTATCAGTACAAAAAGGAAAAAGTGTTACCTTCATGCTTGGAAGGAGAAAAGATGGAATAAGAAGAAAAAAGGATAGGTGAAGAATGGTTAGAAGAGATCAGAGAACATAATGTGTGAAAGAGAAAGGGAGGGAAGAAGGGTATACTGGTAAATATAATTTTTAAAATAATTGAATAAATGAAAAGGAATAGAAGAAAGAAAATTAAGTTTATATGAGCATATTAGATATTATGTTATATTCATGAGAAAATTAGCTATTTTGAAATTTTGAATGGGTACATTCCTAAAAAAAAAAGTGTATTATTAATAAATCTGTACTTTCTCTTCTTTCTTTCTTTTTTCATCTCGAGAGAGGGGAAACTGCAACGGTTATAGCTGTCACACACTCACACTCCAATTCACATTTTCTACGAATTTAGATCCAGTGAAGTAATCCAAAAATTAGATTTTGGATGGGGACCGCTCCGATTTGAATCCGTGATCATTCAACTAAGTGGAGCGCACGCATTCCGAGAAACAGGTTCAAATCCCGAAGCGATCTCGAGCAACAGATTCGATTCGGACGGTCCTGATCCAAAATCCAAAAATTGAGTTACTTTAGAGGATCCGGACCCCATTTTCTACCTTGTAATTTTTTGTTATCAATTCTTCCTTGAAATAACCTCAAAAGTCAAAACAAAATATTGCTAATTAATTAAAATCCTTTTAGTCATTATTGCTTACATTACATTCCCTCTCCATGCACACACCAAACAAACTAACTTATCAATTTATCATCATTTTTGTATCCTCCCTTCTATCATTATAAATTCACCAAGTCTCCACTATATCACACCCTCCCTCTTCTTGTCAAATCTCTATACCACTTTAGAGAGAGAGAGAGGTGATACAAACATGGCTAAAAAGGAGATAGATCAACCTGCTAAAAGCTTATCGATCCTTAATCTCACGCCGGCCACCACCTTATTATTCTCTGCCTTCTATCATTTTCATTTTTCAAGGGGTTGTGCATGCATTTATGTGCGTCGTGGGAGGAAACAGCTTGTACAATCGCCCATGATTCTTGTACGTGTCCTTCTCCAATTGTTTTCATCTATGGACCTGCAAAAAATGACAAATCAATTTGTTGATAATCGATTTGCCACTTTTTGCGCCCCGAAGATAAAAATAATAGGAGGAGGACACGATCAACAATCATAGGCGAATGCATAAGCTGCATCCTCCCATGACGCAGGGATGCACAACCCCTTGAAAGTGATAGAAGGCATGGAAAAAGGAGAAGGTGGTGGCATGAGATTAAGGTTCAACAAGCGCTTCGTTGTTTGATCCATCTCCTTTTTAACCACGTTTGTATAAGTATTCGAAACATCATTTGTCGAAAATCCTCGATTCCTTGTTAATTCAAAATAGGATGATAAAATTATAAACCAGGAGTTTAAAATTTGAGAATGTCATGCAGAAATGCATATATCTTCTCAACATTAATTCTGAATTTGTGATAAATAAACAAGCAACCATTTTAACATCCGCAATAATTCATGAGGCTCATAAGTCATACAAAGTATGCAATATAAAATATTCTAAGCTTTTATTCATGATAGATTTATTAATTAAGATGATGTAAATGTCTCGTCTCTATCTCTTTTAAAGCTCCTCGATCCATTGTCAGAGGATTCTACCATTAATTTCTGTCACCTGTGCATAGTCATGTAGTTTTTTTTTTAGAGTAATGTGGCAATTTGCCATCTTAAGAATTTTCATAGATAAAAAAAAAAATTTACACACATAGTCATGTAGTTGTTTGAATTAGCTTAATTATATCAAAGTTGAGAGAATTAAAAGAGAAATAAAAGAAGGAAAAAATGGTGGAGGAAATGAGAGTCCTCAGCTTCTTGATTTGCTTGTTTGTTTGCAATTCACTAGCTGCTCTTGAACGACTTGATTCTGAACGGTGAACTAACTTGGAGTTATTCCTAGCTCATTCCAACTAATTTTATTGATTGTTGATTTAGTTTGCTTATAATTGTTGATTTGGTTTGATTAATTTTTTATTGCTTGCTTATAATTGTTGATTTGGGTTGCTTAATTGATTGTTATAGAGTAAGTATATATTGATCAATTATTGGGTAACGGTACGGTTCTTGTTTGCAAGGCATAGCATAATATAATTAACATAGCATATGGGTATTGACTATTGACTATTGACCAAATATAAATAGAAATATAAAGGGATCGATTGCACTGGAATTCATATAAATGGATTGCACTAGAATTAGTAGATATATGTTTTAATAACAGCCTCGTTAATTTGTTAATTAAACGAGTTGGTTTGGTTAGGTACTTATGTTCGTTAATTTATTATTGCTGGTTGGCCTCATGCCCTCATGTTCGTTTATCGGATTATAGTTAGGTAGGTACTTATTATGGTTTTCAAATTCTTATTTTATAATTTATATATATTTGCATTTGAACATTGTAATATAATATGAATTTGCCATTGAATTATACAAAAATGTGATCCGAATCTAATCCATCGACAGTCCTAGCGAACTTTAAAAGTCAGATCTGTCAATGAAACCTAAGAAAGCAATTATTAAAACGGTGAGAACAGATTCAGATTATCCGATCCGAATCCGCTTCAAATTCAAAACTCAGACGAATACAGGTCAATGGATCCAGATATTGTCTGAATTCGAAGCTGGATAATTGTTCAATGCGACAAAAATACACGGATTCGAATACAGGGAGTTTTTAAGAATACGGGTAAATGGATCTGGATATTGTCTGGATTCGGAGCTAGATAATTGTTCAATGTGACAAAAATACACGGATTCGAATACAGGGAGTTTTTAAGAATACGGGTAAATGGATCTGGATATTGTCTGAATTCGGAGCTGGATAATTGTTCAATGTGACAAAAATACACGGATTCGAATACAGGGAGTTTTTAAGAATACGGGTAAATGGATCTGGATATTGTCTGGATTCGGAGCTGGATAATTGTTCAATGCGACAAAAATACCCGAATTCGAATACAGGGAGTTCTTAAGAATACGGGTAAATGGATCCGGAGCTGGATAATTGTTTAATGCGACAAAAATACCCGGATTTGAATACAAGGAGTTTTGAAGATCCATAATCAAAGCGGATATCCGATTACATCCGGATCCGAAGACAACCTAACCAGCACTTATCTTCTCTCTCTTCTAACTGTATGCGCATGTTAATATTGAAAGCCGCTCAGGCCTTATATAGTATCCACTGTTTACTATTACATCTGTTGTGGGACTAACCCATTTGCACATCTGGACAGCGGTGCAGAGCATGAATGACGCCATGACTAATGAGTTTTTTTTTTATTACTTACACCTTTGACACGTCTATTGAAGCAAATGCCAAGTGTTCAACTTTTATTGGACGCAAGTTTTTTTTGATGAAATTTCTTTCTTAATTAACTGAATTGATTGATTCAAACTTTGAATCAGCATTCTGTATAGGCATTATTCATTTATTTTTCTATTTAAATTTTATTCGTATTTTTGATGAAATCAGTATCCGTATTCGAATATGTAATCGTGAATTATCCGTTCTGTATCCGTATTCGTTCAAGACAGATTTGATTTTAATTTTAACATTCGTATTTGTATCCGATCATTAAAAGCGGATACGAATTTGGTATTAGCGCATGGGAGAGAGAATATGAACGCCCGTGATGCATGAAGGTACAAAAGCTTGAATTCCTTTATTAGTTAATTAGATAGTGCGCAGTTACCCACTTTTCAGACTACTATTTATGTGTTGACTCGAATGAGAAAAGAGGAAATTAAAAATGCGCATCTCGAGAATTTTTTATTTATTATACATATTATAAAATAATAGATGTAAGAAAAAAAAAATACCTCTTAAAATTTAGATGCATAGATAAACTCAAAAAAAATTCTTACTCTAAAAGATGATTTTTTTTTTTGTTTTCCTACTGTTTTGAATCATCCGTTGATTTAGATAATTGTACAAGATGTTGTACGATGATACTTCTGAAATTGTGAGGAGAAGATGCCACAGAAGATCAAAGATAACTTGACAACAACAAAAAAAACACTTTAGATTTAGAGAAAAAAAAATTCGGTCTAAAGTTAGAAGCGGTGTTTTTTTTTTATTCATCTATACATCTAAATTTTAAAGTATTTTTTCTCTTCTTTCTATTATTTTTTAATATTTTCAAAAAAAAAGTCTCTTGCCAAAGAATCTTTCGTTTGCACATTTCCAAGAATTCACATCACCTCAAGTTACCTGACTGAACACAATTACAATCGGACGGTTCTTTTAACATGAAACGAATCTCAAAACAGATCCCCTACAGTCTCCATAGGCACCGGATTAAGTTTGGTCCAGATAGGTTTAATCTGAGCCGTCCGTTTCAATTTGCTTGAGTCAGGTACCTGGGAGGATACAGATCCCATTTCCAATCCGTTGCCTACAAAAGCAAAAGTAAACTACTTGCGGTCTGCCTACAGGGATCCAAGGAGCACCCTCCTTTTCTTTATATGTTTATACAGACGAACCAGGTGTTTATATTAAGAGTGGACTATTTTTTTACAATAGCGGACTCCATTTTCTGTTACTTTTGGAGAGAGAGAGAAAAAAAAAAAAAAGAGGAGGGTGCTCCTATTCTCAAGAATAGAAGCATATTTGGATACGCCTACGGGCTATTGAATACGAAAAAAAAAAAAATGTCTGAAGTACAAGCGATTGAAGTGTAAATGTCTCCCGTTCAATAATTCATCGAGTCTTTTTATACACACTGCTGAATTATACAGCAGTTGTGATATAAATAAAAATATTTAAAAAAAGCTGATACATATTTACTTTTATTTTCTTTTATTTTCTTTATGCTACCAATAAAAGAATCGGCAGACTTATTTGAGCCTTCTACATGGATCAATTGTCAAATTGTAGAATACCAATGAGTGCAGATTGTTAAATTTTTGGTTTTTTTTTTAAATATTAATAAAAATTTGGGCCTATTTGATGAGGATTGAATTGAACAATACTTAGATCAAACTAAGATATCGTAAGTCTAAAACTTACATTTTAAATTAAAGTCATACCGTCTATCTTATTTCGTCCGTAAGTAAAGCCTATTGTTTGTAAAATAAATTTTTGAATATGTTTTTTTTTCCCTTTTAACTCAAATTTTCTTAACTTTAAATCTTCATTAAATAATAAAATAATTAATCTCTAACTTTGCTGAAATTTTTTTAGTTACCACAGTAAAAAAAACAAAATTAAATGATTATCACTCTCTTCAGAGTAATTTCAATCCTACCACCCACGCGGACCGGGTTCACGTACCAAGATAGCGCGGTGCGCAGACTGGGTTGGCGCATCAAACCCTTGTAGTTCTGTTCTGAATCAACCACGCAAAATTTTGGTTTGCCAACTAAAAAAAAAATTGGTGCACTAACCCAGTTTGAGCACAAAAAAAAAAAATAATAATCAATTTGATGCACCAGTTCAGAACCAACTTGGTGCGCGAACTGAATCCGCGTGAGTGATAGGATTGGAAAAAAGAAAAATACAGTGGTATTCATTTAATTTGATTTTTTTGAATGTGTGAACTAAAAAAAATTCGGCTAACTTTGAAGTCTCCTCCAAAGTCTTCCCCACGTTCCTGTGGCTTTCTTACAAGTTAAATAATTGATATATCTTCAGAAAGCGACACAATCAGTTTGACACGTTAAGGCAATTACCACCGCAATTTCGTTATCAGGACAGCGGGACCCATCAATTGAAAATGACATTAGAACAAAACAAAAAGTTTTCATATTACATATTTATCCTTCTAAAATCATTAATTACATATTTATTCTTGAAAATTATACAAAACTCACATATTTATACCAAAGTTCTAAATAGCGTTTATAGCGTCGTAGCGGGAAAGCTAAAAAAAAAGCTATAACGAATAGCGTCGCTATAGCGGAAGCTATTCCAAATAGCATTCTTTTTTTTTATATTTCATATATTCAATATTTGTACTAAATATCAACATTATCTAAAGTCTCATAGAACAATAAATAACACATAATATTCATATTGAACCAGTACAAAGTTCAAATTGCGGTTCAATATTCATAGTAATATCATAAACTATCGATTTTTCCTATTAAAAATATCTTAAGCATCATAATTCATGACATAATCTATTTTTTTTTTATTCAAATTTTAATTTTGGTTTGGACTTTTTTTCTATTCAAATTTCTATTTCTATTCACAATTTCAAATTGATTTATCTGTAGCAAGTAGCAACAAATTCAATTTCGGTTTGAGATTTTTTTTATCTTTATTTAAAACCCATATAAATTGGTTAAAAAAAAAACCCATATTGTATAGCGCAAATAGCGCGAATAGCGCGAATAGCGGACCGCTATAGCGTTGTAGCGGCCGCTATAGCGGCCGTAGCGCAAATAGCGCATTTTGATGTCATAGCGTAGCGTAGCGTTTGGGGTCCAAAAACGCTATAGCGCCGCTATTTAGAACACTGATTTATACAATCCATCGTATTTAACATTAACTTTCTATTTATTCCTATTTTACTCTTCTTTTATTTTTCCTTCTAAACACGTTGGTTTTTTTTTAAATAGTTACACATCATTGATTGAATAAAAACTCCCATTCACAGCCAGAGGTGCCCCCCTCTGGATTTTGAAATTCAGTAAAAAAATACGGGCCCAGTACCACTTTGTCCCTCCCTGAAAATTGTTTTGCCCCTCTCTAGATTTGGAAAACCCGTCAGACCAATCCAAAAGCACTGTTAACGAATAACTTTGTTGTTTTTATAGAAATTTACAGATTCGGACCAACTTTGTTGTTTTTTAATATGTAAAATGATATTATTTTGTTATTTTTTTATTATGTACGACTATACTATTTTTATTGTTTCTTATTATATTAATTGTATTTTTTATCCAGTACCCTATTAGTTAATGGTTTTGAACCCGGTAAGCTATTTTAACTCGATTTTTGCTCCTCTTTGATAGAAATCATGTGTCCGCCCCTACCCCGGTAACCCTTTCTAACTGGTACAACAAATCGGTATCAATCACTAAATAGAGAACTCAGACAAACTAAAGAGAGAGAGAAACGTATAGTGATCAACATATTATTAATTAATATAGTAAATTAAATTTTAGAGTTTTAAAAAATATTTTTTAATTATTTTTGGAGATATTTGATATATTGTAGAGTTAGATTGAACAAATACAAAAGTTTTTACAATTTTACAGATAAATGTGTAATTATTGATTTTGGAGAGATAAATACGTAATATTGAAATTTTTGAAGAACATACATGCAACTCCCCCTAGAGAATAATATATTTTTAAATAACCGTACATATAGCGGCAAATTTTAATATCTTGACGTGTCACAGCTGCTTTTTGACGGTCACAGAAAATTGTATTTGTAAGGAAATTACATATTAAAATTAATTTTAAACTAAAATAAAATTATTGAAATTTGAAAAAATTAAATTGTTAGATTGTACGAATTTGTGGTAATTTATTGTATTGAATTATGATCGTAATTTAAAACTTTTAACTTAAAATTTTATTTTAATAAAATATTTTTTGTCGATAAACTGGTTGTCAAGAAATTAATTTAAAATTGGAATTAATCATTACAAACATTTATTTTAATTATTCTTTAATTTAATTTTCAAATTAAAACAATATTGTCAAAATTTAAAATGTTAAATTACAACAAATAATTGTATGAAACCATGACAAATCGGTGACATCTTAGTAGCATAGTGACTAATCAATTATTCGGGTTCGGTTCGGCGGAGTCAGAAATTCTTTATTCGGGTACAATTTGAGAATGATTCGGAATTATTTGGAGCGGAGATCTCAATCCCACAAGAGAGAAAAAAAAAATAGTTCAGAAAAAATTCGCAAATAATTCAAAAAATTCGGAAAAAAATCACGAATTATTCGTGAATAATTCGGTCAAAGTTTTGTCAACCGAATAATTCGGCGTTCAGTTCGCCATCACCTAAAAAACGAATTATTCATAAATAATTTGCAACATGTAATACAGAACTTGTACCAAAAAAGTGGTTTCTTATCGAATTAAAAAAATGCATATTTAATTTGGTCAATCTGCAAGTTGTGACAATAATAAACTCTGCGAGTTGATCTTTTCAAGTTGATCTTTCCAAGTCTGAATTCAGAAAAAATGATTTCTTCACGTCAACTTGGTTAAAAAAAATTATTATTATTTCAAAATATTTATTATTTTTGTGAGAATGATCACCGTGTAGGGACCACGTAAAATGCGATAGATTAAGACTTTAATCATAAAATTCGAAAAATGGGGATCCCAATCATACGATTGTAATATATCCTGTGTAGCGGATGGCCCACTACCAGAAAATGACTTGCTATATCTTTGGCAGTAGAAAAATTATCTCAGATAAGTAACTATTGTCAGAATAATAGCAGTTACACCTACCCCAGAAAGACCGCCACCAGGAAACTTCGGGGAAGCTTCGTGTATTTTGAAGTATATAGATTCATCAATTGATGCCAGAACTCAGAAAGAAGCCAAGTCCAACAAGCAACCTTTTTTTTTTTTTTTTTCTTAGAGGAAACCTAGCAGAGAATTCCAACAAGCAACCTTGTAGATCATTTTTGAAAAACCTCTTGTAGTCAATCCACATCCAACTCGTATCTTGGGAATCTATATATAACCTTCATCTTCTTTACGAGTCCCAACCTGTTGTCGCTTTCAGTCCCAAACATGAGCGAATTGAAACAAGAAACTCAGCAAAACAAGGTTTTGAATGATACATTATTGTTCTCAGAAAAGCAAGTGGCGGACACAAGTAAGTCATCCTCCTCCTCCTCCTCATCTTCCTGCTCATGGCTCTCCATTCTTGGCCTCCTATTCCTCGCCTTCAATTCAGGGATGGCGATTCATCGGTCCCGAGATGATCCTTGGTCAATAGCCTTTATAGTTTCTACGTTCCTCGATCTCCTCCTCCTCTTCATCTGCCTACAGCTGTTTGAGAAGACGCCTCGCAATTCTCCAAGGAGAACTCACCTCAAAATTGCTGTATGGTGCTTGTCAACGTTCCTTACGGTGATGTTCTCCTACAGAGTGGCTGCTCTGATGCCGCTTGCAGTGGCGATCATTGTCTGGGTCATGTCACTTAGCACCATAGGTGCTGGGTTTTATTTATTCTTCATTTACCGTGAGGAAGAGGTTGAAAAGAATGCTTTTTCGGATGATGTGAAGCCGGCCAAGATGGTTCAAGAACCATAGACCCTGTATTTTAATATTGTAGTATGTATTTTAATAAAATGTATTATATGATGAGTGAAAGATCATATTATCCCTTATATTGTTGTTATGTAATATGATTGATGAATCAAATTGTGTTATGATTTTAATTATATATAGTTACAAATTAATTAAATATAGTTAAATATGTTTCATTAAAGTAAACTATGTTAAATTTGATCAAAATTATTATTACAAATATAAATAAAGTAAAGATAGAAAATAATAAATACACCACCCACCACTAAACAAGATGAATCTGATAAGCAGATTACAAAATGCGGCTCAATAGATATGGGACCTAAATTTGAAGAAGTAATGGTTTCTAAAAATAAAGATCAAAATGACAAGCATTACTAGATTGGATGTTGAATTCCTTTCCAGCATGTATGGATAATTAAAAGAAATAGCTGCAGTATCTAATTTCCAAGTGCTCTTTGATTTTTTGGACGATTTGGCATATTTTCCCACAAACTATTTGTATTGCTCTTTCGGAGTAAATCTTTAAGCTGTGTTTCGTTGAGACCGGTGGTAATTCTGTATTGCTCAACATCTTCATCATTGTTTTCCTTGTCTATTGTCCGCTCCTTCAAGAAAATACAACATGCAAACAATTAGACCTTGCTTTATGTATTTGTAAGTAGGGGTGGCAACGAGCTGGCTCGGTCCGAGCTAGATCCTAGCTCAGCTTGTTAATTTTGGACCGAGCTACAGCCGAGTGAGCTAAACCTAGGGCATCCGAGTTAAAACCTCAGCTTGAAATCATGACAAGCTAACTCGAACTAGCTCACGAGCTGACTAGCTGGCTCACTGGGTCTAAGATGGATCTTGTTTTAAGAAGAAAATAAATTATATAAACTTTTTGAATCGAGCTGAACCGAGTTGGACTGAGCTAAACAGTATAAAATGCACACAAATTCATACAAATTCACAAATTGATACCTAGCCGAGCTAGCTCGCAAGCTGGCGAGCAAGCTAGGCCCCAGCTTGAACTCGTTAATTCTGGACCGAGCTGGCTCGTTAACAGCTCGGTCTAGTAACGAGCGAGCTGTTAGCAAGCGAGTCAAGTGTGAGTCACGATCGAATCACGAATTACGAACGTTTTTGCCACCCCTATTTGTAAGAGTGCATGATTCTAAGAATTTTGAATCTCATTTTCAATACTCCAAAAGTCATCTCAACAACATTTCCAAGTTGGGCATGGCAGTGGTTGAATAAATCCTCTGTTGTTTGATACTGATTTGATATAGATAACAGTTGAAATTGTGCCAAATGATATGTGGCTACGATATGGGCAAAGGAAACTACCTGTGTTTGCGTAACCCGAGTCAGCAAGGTAATATTACGATGAACCCACCATCATTTAATGTTGAACGCAAAACCTTCATGTCTGCAGCTAAACCCACACCCATCCAACTGACATGCAGCCAGGACATTTTGAGAAACAAAACCCTTTCAATTAATGTGTCTTCGTCGCTTTTTTTTTCTTTACCAAAGCGGAAATGTGAGTACCATCAATAGCGCCCAAGGCCCCCTAAATTAATAATGACAAATATTTATATAATATTTCAATATCTCCAAACTTTAATCTTATAAATTATTCAAATGACAATACCTTAAATGGAGATAAACTTGTGTATTCCCCGACACAAGCATGTCTTGGTGCATTGGCTTCGAGCAACTAGATGTAATCGCTCCTCATCTCAATGATGCTCCACAAAACATCATGAATGTTCGATGTACAATGTACAGGGAACGTTGAAAATGATAACTAACAACTCTCATATTTGAGGCATGGTCAACTATGTGCAATAACATACCAACTTGTTCTATTGTCACCTCCTCAATATTGACGATACCTTTTGCTTATATTGCATCACAAAGAACAAGAAACTTGGTTTTGTTCATTCGTAAATAATCATAACATACTTCCGGGCTTGCATTAAGTGTGGAAGATGATGATGAACCAAATCTGATACTAGGAAGTATATTATCCAAAAAAAATCATGATTCATCATCACCATCATCCAAAACATTCATAAGCTCCTTGAATTTAAAACTATCCATATTACCTAAGAAACAAAACAAATAAAATTATTAATTACTTATATAATAAAAGAATTAGAATAAGTTAATATTTAAATAAACCTAACTCTTATTGCAGCAAAGAGAAGTTAACAACTTTACAAAATTCTGAATTATGAATCGATCACATAACCACCATAACTTAGCCTCACCTTTCAAACAAAGAGTTTCAGATTTTGAAGAGGGAATATCATTAATAACTTTGTGAATTTCACTACAACAGATCAGTAAATTTAGAAAGTAAACCTATGTATAATAGTTTGACTACAACAGATCACTAATTGACCTAAAATATTAACCCAATTAAGCCTCAACCTTACTAGAATTTGCCCTAGTTTTAAAGTATATAAATTTCTGTCGATTGATCAAAACCCTGAAGTTATTCCTCAACTAAGCCTAGTTGTAACTATAATCTACTGTCAGAAGAATAGTACAATAATTCTGACCACTATAACATACCTTCCCTTATTTCCTTATAATTGATCTTCATAATGGTGGATCAACACATCCACCACTTTTTGCTCTTTTCACCGGGGAAGAAAAAAGAGTAACAAAAAACCTAGCCGCCGTTTCCACCCTCTCCCCTCCACACCTCTCCATTTTGTCTCTCCCACCTCTTTTAGACCTCACTTCCGAGTTCCGACATAGTGATACCTTCCCCTCTTCTTTGTCTCTACCTCCTCAAGCGGAGAGGAGAATGAGGGAGAGGGGGGGAGCCGAGCCGAGAGCACACTATTGTCGAAGCTCGGAGTGTAGAGTCTCTACTCTCATCTCAATCGGAGCGCAGCAGTGAGATTTTAGATGATTTCATGAGAATAAATGACTTTAGATCTAGGAAGAGGGGAGTCATTTGACTCGTTGTAATACATTTTTTATCAATGAAATTGTTAGTAGGCATTTAAAGCCACTAACCTTTAAAAAAAAAACATACCTTCTCTTATTTGTTCAATTTAGAATCTGATTAACTGATTTCAAATAAAGTTGAGCTGCCACTTCTAGCAATAAAAAAGAATGAGCTTTTCCTATTTGTTCTAGCAATCAATGAGAAATACTTCATTACTGGCATGCATCACGACCCTTTGCTAATTAAACAAAAAAGTGAATAATTAATAATGGATTTTTATACCAAATGCTCACTTTTTTTGTCAGGAGATAATACAAATTGCTCAAATTGATGGGTTATTATACTAAATTGTTCAAAATTTCTCAAATGCTTCCTTTTTGTCCTTCACGTTTCTACATACTCTAAACAAAGAGCAAATTGCTCAAATTGATGGTACCGTGACAAAATGAATATGTACTAAGCAAAAAGGGGTTCACTCAAATTGAGCGGTAACTCACACTGTGACAAATTAAAGGAGAAAAAAACCAAAGAAAAGGAACAATAACATGAATTGGCCCTGATGTACTCATTCGCTAATAGCAACATCATATGAACCTCATGTCTATCAAGAGATGCTAACAAAAGAAAGGGATACCTATCAAGAGGAGTGTTGATGGAGAGAGCACATTGATGAGAATGTAAACGTGTATCAGAATTGGAAGTTATTAGAACTAGCCTTTGGTCTAGTGGCAAAGGCACATGGTCTCTATGTAAGAGATCATGGGTTCGAAACCCAGATAGAGGAAATCCTTTGTTGTAATAACAAGGGTATTAAATAGTTGGGTGGCTTGACCTCCAACTTTACTCAAAAAAAAAAAAGAATTGGAAGTTATTCGTAGGAGAGCTCTTCATCTGCACCGGAGAGGGTTTCATTCTTTCTTTCTCGCGCCTAGGGATGCGTTATGTCTCTTGGAGAAGAAGAGAATAAAAAATGAAAAAGGAACGGAAAGGAACTTAAAGATGTCAATAAATATTAAAAAGAAACACAGAGGACCTTAAGGAGGTCAATAAAAAATTAAAAAGAAATGAAAAGAACTGACCTCTAGGGATATAATTGTCCAAAAATGTTTCTTTTTTATCCTTAAGGAGCTCTAAAGGAAGACAGGATGTTAAGGAAGGGGCACCTTGGATTAAGATTTTGTGATAAGAAAGGTGTCTTAATCTACTAAAGGAGCTACCGCTTGGAAAGATTAATGTGGATTAAGAGCTTGAAGCGTTAAGGAAGCTTAATCTTCCATGGTCGAACAGGCACATAGGGCTTAAAGTCCCCATGGTAGACAAGAGATTGTTCTCTTGTCGACACTACCACAATAGTGAATGATAAGCATGTTGTATGATAGACGTGTTGAACCGAGCTAAATCGTGATGTTATTAGCCATATTTGTCAAACATGTTGTGCTGACATGTCTGACAGATAAGACATGCCACATCATGTTGCCCCGGACAGTAGCATGGTACGTCTAGAGACACAACACGTGTTTAGACGTGCCTACACGGCTAGATATGTATGGTGTTTTTTTTAATGCAAAAAAATCGTTAAAAATTAAGAAATGTAAAAATATGAAAATATTCTACAAAATAAGACAAATCGAAATTAATATTTTTGTGATTGTTAATTGTTCTCTACTTTTTCTATCTGTTTTTTGTTTCCTTCTTTTGTTTTTTTTTTCTTTTGTAATTGCAAAAACAAACCATTACACAGTAATAGAAGAAAAGAAAATCTAACGTTGCTTATAATATATAACTTGTTTTTAATTTTTTTACTTTTTTTTTCAAGTTTGGGACCAGCTATGATTAAAACACTAAGAATAAATAGAAATTAGTTGGTGTATCACTTTGAAAAAAAAACTATAGAAATTGAAATGTAATTATAAAATTTATGGAAATTCATTTTTTTTTACAACTGTCGATATAAAAGTTAATGAGATTCGCCTTTCTTAGTCTATTTAAATTGGCACAAAAATTAGAAATATAACGAAAACAATAAATCCTAAATTGAAGGCTATGGAGAACCATGTCTATATTAAGCTTACCTTACCTTAAAGAAAACCGCAAACTAAATAAACTATTCACAATTGCGCCTAGATGTATCAATTAATTCAACAGTCATGTTGAAGTTTTTTTTTTACTCCGCCCATAAAAAGACCATGCCGTTAAGGGGTTCAGATTCAGTTAAGTACCCTACCATGTAGAATTAGATTTAGTTCGTCTCTTTTACCTGACACGAATATCAAAACAAGCCTCTTATAATCCAAATAGGCACCGAAATGATTTTGATTCGACTGGGAGTTATAACACGCGGTAGGATACCGCAGGGGATACTAACTCATCGTTGCAGGTGATTCGAAAAGCGATCCTGACTGGTTGTATCGTTTTATCAAAATCAATCAAAGAACTTGTTAGATCAAAGCTTTATCATGGATGACAACCGTAACAGGCCGTAAGCGAAACAGGACTCCTATTTATGGGCCTTGTATGGAGCTTTGAAAGCAGCAATGGCATTGCTCCATGGGCCCGGCAAAATCCACACAAACCAATCCTACAAGCAAGCACTTATAAAGCCTGCACCGATGAAACCTGTGGTAAATTAGCTGGACATGTTTTCTTTGTTTGTAAATAGTGATGCAAGAAATCTCGACTCTTCCTTGTAATAGACGAGATAGAGATAGTGTCTGCACATGTCTAGTTGAGACTATGAACCCTTTTCTTATTGTGCATGTTTTCATATATTATTTATCCTTTTTGTTATATATATTATGTGTTTATATTCTCCCTTGAACTAGTATTAATTCTGCTAGCTTGATGATGAAAATGATGAATGCTACTCTTTTTTATTGAAATGGTGGTACACAATCCTTCATATTAAGGATTATGGAAGCAAATTATTAGATTAAAGTACAACTCACACACTCCATATAATAAACTATCTCCTTCTTGGAAGGATATAATGAAATTAAATAGTCTAGGAGAAATTAGATGTAGCTACAAGCATAGAAGGAAAAATCGGAATCGGAATCGGGATCGGCCCCGTCCGATCCCGATCCGGATCGGAAAAACCGGTCGGAATCGGCCGAATCGGATCGGAAAATCGGACTTTTTTGCCAGAAGCTTGTTTTATACTAAAAATAGAAAAAATTGATAAAAATATTTAGAAATATTATTACAATCAAATAATCCACTAATACAATATAATACAAGCATTACAAATCTGTGGTTGAATGGGTTGGTACAAATTAGTGAATTAGAATTGTTATATATAATAATGAATTCTATTATATAACAACAAAAGTTGGTAGGCTTGGTGGTAAATAGCTTTGCTCTCTTCATATAGAACCTGGGTTCGATCCACACAGCTGAAATTTTTTTTGTATTTGTTATAATTTGTGTTTCGGCCGAAATATGACTGAAACGGGTTGAAATATGACCGGAACGGCCGAAATATGCACTACCGCGTAAATCAGCTGAAAATCGGATCGGCACCGTCCGATCCCGCTCCGGAACGGCCGATTTTGCCTTCTATGGCTACAAGATTGGAGATGGACAGCTAATTAGATTCTGGCACGACATTTGGTGTGATAATTGTAAATTGTCAAACCATTTTCCTTGCTTGTTTCGGCTTTGCACTAATAAAAGTGTGAATTTCCAGGATGTGATTTTATCACATGGGACTATTTTACAGTTTTCCAAGGTTTTGCAAAGAATGTTAATAAGGACTGGCAAGAGCTATAGGCCATAATCCATAAGCACACTTTGACATAGGACAAGGATAGCCCTCTGCGGAGATGGGCTCAAAAGAGATATTTACAACTCAATCCACTTATCAATTTATTAATTTTTGGGGATAATAACAATACGAAATGCCATGTTGTGGTGGGATTTGAAGATTTCACACAAGATTAAAGTGTTTTTGTGGTTAACACAAAAAAATAGAATTCTGACCAAGAATATTCTTAGTAAATAGGGATGGATAGGAGATACCCAATGTTTGTTGTGTAGTACTAACAACATCATTGAAAATCGAGATCTTTTGTTTATAATGTCACATATTTTTTTTGGATGGAGGCATGTCAAGATAAATTTCAAAATTGGAGAAATTTTGAGGATGTAATTGCTTTAGCTTTAAATTTGCACAAATCTCAAAGGCAAGCTTTTCCTACCGTCTTTAGTGCATTGTGTTCGAATATATAAAAAATGAGAAACGACATTCGCCTTAACAACACAAATGTCAAATCTGCTAGAAATACGGTAAAAATGTGAATACATATATGGTTTTAAATTTTAATTATCCATATTCGAATAGTAGATATATACCATATGGTTTAATATATATTATGAAAAAAAATTATGTTATTCACCATTATAATTAGATAAATATTATGAACTTTGGAATTTTTTATTAATATTTATATATTGTATAATAAATATCTGATCCGATGTATCTGTATCCATCTAATATCCGATCCGTATCCGTATCTGAAAAATTAAAATGGATACAGATATGGTTTTACCACTATCCGGTCCATTTTCAATCCTAGCTAGAAATATACTAATGATTTGTTCTTTGGTTAATTATTGGGCAGGAAATAAGGAGACAATGACTAAAGATTATCGGCGCACATGGATACCAACCAACATAGAGGAAATACCCATTCAATGCATAAGTTCAATGGAACAGCTGAAACCAGGAGAGAGAGAAGTACCACAGGTACCGATGCTGTCAAATGGCTAAACCATGATTGGAATGATGTGGTTTGTATGGCTCAATTGAATGTGTTCTTTTTGTGTGACATGGATGTAATAAAAAGCCGTTCAATGATTGTTAGGCAAGTTGGAGGGTAGTTTAAACGTAAGGTATCAGGAGTAATCCAACTAGCAGACATTGGTTTTGTTTAGTAGAGAAAGATTCTTTGTTTTACTTTTAATTAGGTTAAATCTTTCAAGGGATGTGATACTTTGTATTTCACATTTCATGAATAAAATGGGCATATTGTGCCTTTGTTTCGAGAAAAAAAAAAGGCCAGTGGAAGTTAATTTATCAGTACACCAGTAATCAATTTCTGAAGTACTAAATGAAAGCAATTTAAAGCAGCAGACAAATGAACTCAATCAAAGGGAGCACAATTGCATACCGCATGTACTGGATTGAACCAACATCAACTGGATCAATTAGCAATCTGAAATTGCAAGACAGCTGTTGTGATGAACTTTCGATCAATTCTCTCCTCATTTATATAATGTACACTATAAAGAGTGACAGACCTGGGGTGAGAAGTGGCCTAAATGGCTCTTGACAGAGTGAACAAGTGTGCCATATCTGGCACATAGGCCATCTATCGAACATTGCACCGGATCACAAAGTTATCCTTCATAGAGAGCGGCCTGACTTTTGTGTCCCTTTGTATTCTTGCTGGATGACAAAGCAAGCAATGTTTAATTAGCTAGACTAAACAAACCAGGGGCATTTTTGTCCCAAAGTATCTTTTTCAGACCCCTGAATTTCTTTTTTAGGGTAAGATTGGGTACAAAAAATGCCTCCAGCTGATGATACACTTCAATTATTCATAACAGAAGGGTGGAAATGACTCTTTCAACCTGTTATTCCACTCTACCAAGAAGCTTGAAGCATATTTTAATAGTGGTAGAATAGTGATACTATTCCACTATTTTATTCTTAATAAATTCTCCAATACCAGACTAAGAAAATGCAATTGGTAATTAGATCAAATTAAAAACGGAAAACACTCCCAAGCCTTTTCATGTGATTCCTTTCGCTGACTATATTACCGATAATTTAATTAAAATGTAGAGAAATGAATTTAACATGATTTATTTTTTAAAAATCACACTCCAAATTGTACTAGGAGCAGCTGCATGTACCCTAGCCAATCATAATAATGGGTGTTCTTCATTTTATACCTTTCCTGTTTCCTTCTGATCTACACAAGGAAATTTGGTCAATGAAAATTTCAGGGAAAAAAATACATTTAGTATATAAATAATCTGTTGTTCTGTACCTATATGTAATATGATTACTCCATGGAGCTTAAATATGCTCCTTTGTAGATTTGTGTTCTTTCGTTTTGCTCTGATCCTTTTAGTTAGTAAATAGTAAATAGCCTATTATGTTTGTATAAAGAATAAAATATATTACAGTCCTGCTTTGCACCAGCCTAAATCTAATTTGACCATTGTTTTTTGGGCCAAATGGAGCCCAAGCAGAGCTTCAGAACAGGACTCAAGTTAGTCGTGGTTAAGATTTTAATATGACATATCTTAGGCTTAAGAATCACTGGATTTAAGGCTTAGTTTCACTAGACGTAAATAGTTTTGTATAAAAATTCCTTAGGATAAGGCCAACTTCTCACCAAACAACAGTTACACTTAGTTTTGAAATGAATTTACGTAGTTGATCGGTACCATTTTTATTGACCAAGTTAATCCCATGCTACACGATATCTACAAGTTAGGAGGAGAACAAAACAAAAAGAAAAGGATAAAAAATTAATAAAACAAAAATGATATCATGGAGAACTGGAGAGACAGACAAGATGGTCCCTAATAAATCCACATAATATTAAAAGAAAAGACAACCCTTTATCTGAAATAGCAAAAAAAACTGGGATTAAATAAGAAAAAAGAAACCTCTATCTGTAACAGAAAACACTGAGACGAAAGAATAAAGAGCGAAAGAAGTTTTTTTTCTCAAAATAAGAGGAAAGAGAGCTTTAAAATCTGAAAGACAACAGAAGGGGAGAGAGAAATGGAAATTCTCCATAGCCCAAGTCGTGGCCGGAGAAGGAGAGAGAAGCAGTGAACTTTTAAATCATTTAGATTTTGTTATGAGATAACAACATTCTCAACTTAATTCTGCATTGTTGTTTGATCCACCTGACTCAATAAGCTGCAACAATTACAGTATGAAATTTCTCCTATGATTCAATGAGAAAACATGAAAAAGATACTATCTTATTTTCTAAAGAAAGACTCAGAAGAATTCTTCACAGAGGCATAATTATTACTGTAAACACCTTCAATATCAATCAGTCAAGAGTAGTTAAAGGACAAAATCATGTATATTCATAATTACAAGTATGGAAAATATATGCTGTTCCTATACTTCTCCCAAGTTTAAGGCAGGTTAATGTTTCTTTTTCTTACTGGAGAATTGGATATGGTCACTGAACTTGGATGCAACATGACTTCATCAATAGTGGAATTTTTGTCTGTAAATGTATGGGGTTACATTAATTACTTGGGCATTAATTGGAGTTGAACTTAATTAAAATTACTATAAATTTGGATCCATTCAATGATCTTGGCACTAGAAGTGGGAAACCATCATATTAAAAAAAACATCACTATAAATTTAGAAAAACACTGTATATATTTAATTCAAGAATTAGCCAGTATTGACCTCATCCGATTTTTATGCTAGAAGTGGGAAACCATCATATTAACAAAGCTGGATATTCTTTTAACTTCAAAGAGAGCTTCATCTCCAACTTAAGTCAAGAGAGATAATGCATATGGCTAAATTGGCTTCAGGGTTTCGAACCGATTGATAAAATGGCAAAGCCTCTCGGTTGGAAACTAGTAAACTTGAAAATTCTCATAGAGACTAAAATTTGAACATCACGATCTTAAATCGATGGACTTAGCTATATAATTGAAAATTTATAGAATCGAATTAGTCTGTACCTTCGTATTATCGGATCGTAGATTGACAACTTCAGAATCGCTTCCGCCGCTCCACTCGCTTTTCTGTTCATCCACTACAATCTGCTCTCGATTTTCTTCATTTTTGTACAGATCGCACTTAAGCGAAAGGAAGAGAAATATTAACGGATTGATTATTTCTCCGAAACTATGGCGGCGAGAGAATTCCTTTCTAGGGTTTAGATCAGAGTGGAGAGGAGGATTAAATGAGAGGCGCGAGAATTCCTTTCACAGAGGCATAATTATTTCTCCTATGATTCCAATTCAGATCCTCCCCGTACCGTAACAGGGAATCTTTTACAATTACTGGATTTGGATTTGGATTTGGACCGTTCTTTTTCACTTGGCACGAATCCCAAAGCAGATAAATACTTGTCATGTGTAGGGCTGCAAACGAACCGAACCGAATCAAATTTACCTCCAGTTTGAGTTTGGTTTGAATTAATTTCAAACTAAATTTGGTTTGAATTAATTTCGAACGAACTCAATTTCGAACGAACTCAGTTTCGAATCGAATTTTTTACGAACTCAATTTTGAACTTTTACGAACTTTGTTACGACTTACGAGTTATGACTTATGGCTGTGCCATAGTTCGAAATTACAGCACTTCAATAAAAACTAAGGCATTCTGAATTCTAATTACACATTATACCAAAGTTTATATCAAAGTTCATTACAAATACCAAAATTTATATCAAACACCAAAGTTTAGTACAATCAATCAAAATTCAGTACAATCACAGTATCCAAAGTTTTCCAAATAGCCAACAGGAGCAAAATCACCAAAGTATTCAAAGTACAATTTGAGTTAGAACTGAGAGAAATTATGGACTGGGCGGCCTTATATTTTCATCAACGAACATAATTTATCAGCGGAAATCAACGGTTCACGTTTGAGTTAATTTCGAACTAAATTTGGTTTGCGAACCTATTTCGAACGAATTAGGTCCAATTTGAGTTTGTTTTGAATTATTTTCTAACTAAGTTTGGTTTGAATTAATTTCGAACGAACTCAATTTCGAATCGAATTTTTTACGAACTTTTTCGAATCAAACTCGAATCGAATTACGAACTACAAATTTTTTGTGCAGCCCTAGTCATGTGCGTGTTTACTATATTATGAAGAGTGATGCTACTGTGCTTTGGGAAGTAAAGAGGGTGTTTTACTTCTCGTTCATATCTTTATTTTTAAAGTTCAAATAGTCAATGCGAACTTCTCAACACGATCTTCATATTGAAATGTGCCTGGAGACCAAATTTTACATTTTTTGGAAAATTTTTACTGTTTTTTTAGAATTTTTGAAAATCAGTATTTTTGTGAATATTTTTATTATTTTATTTAATGAAAAGTTGTGATTTTAAAAAAAAATTAAAAAATAGTAAAAAATTTCCAAAAACTGTAAAATTTGGTCTCCAAGCACATATCAATATGAAGATCATGTTGAGAACTTCGGATCGACTATTTTAACTTTAAAAATGGAGATATGAGCGGGAAGTAAAACACCATCTTTACTTCCCAAAGCACCGTAGCCTATCTCTCTCTCTCTCTCTCTCTCTCTCTCTCTCTCTCTATATATATATATATATATATATAAAAGTTTTTTTTACCCGAATTTCAACAAAAGTCAACGGTTAGGATCGGAATAACAGGATCATGTTATCCCTTTGGAATAACAGCAGATTTATTTCCATTTCTTATATAACAGGCTATCATGCTTTGGGAAGTAAAGATGGTGTTTTACTTTCCGCTCATATCTCCATTTTCAAAATTCAAATTGTCGATCCGAACATCTCAATATGATCTTCATATTGATATATGCTTGGAGACCAAATTTTATATTTTTTTTGAAAATTTTTTACTATTTTTTTAGAATTTTTGAAAATCACAGCTTTTGTAGAAACTAAAACGCACTTGTTTAACAAATAAAATTTTGTAATAAATTTGAACTAAAAATTACTATAATAAATTATACGCACAATCTGAGCAGCGTTTTATAAAACAAATTATACACAGAACAAAACTAAAAATAAAGTTGGTGCGCATCTCCGGAATGCGTGGATGGTAAGAATTGAAATTTTAAAAATAAAACCACTTGATGTTGATGCACTCCACAACTATTAACTTTTTAGTGTTTTATATCAGGCCATAAGGATCTGACTGGGCCTCAGTGTTTTTAACCTTAAAGTTGGAGCCCAACTAAAGTGGAGCACAAAATAATTTCAATTTTCATATATTGTATGATTTCTTTTTTGGGCCCTACAAATATACAAAATTTGTGACCTTAAATTAATGAAAAAATATGTTAATTTTGATTATAAATCTGTAATGTGACATGTTGATTGAACTTTAAAAAAAAAAAAAAAATTTATTTAACTCTTCATAAAATATCAAATAAGAGTGAGGCTATGGTGCTATGCATAGCACGGATGGCTAGTGTACTACGGCTTAATATGGTACTTTTTAAAATCCTAACGGTCGATCCGACCGTTCAATGTGATAACCATATAAATATGTACTTGCAAACTAAATTTTATATTTTTTCGAATTTTTTTACTATTTTTTCAGATAGGTAGAATTTTGATGGTCCAGAATTTTCAAAAAACACTGATTTTTCTACCTATCTGAAAAAATAGTAAAAAAATTCGAAAAAATATAAAATTTAGTTTGCAAGTACATATTCATATGGATATCACATTGAACGGTCGGATCGACCGTTAGGATTTTAAAAAGTACCATATTGAACCGTAGTACACTAGCCATTGGTGCTATGCATAGCACCATAGCCTCACTCATCAAATAATATATCCTTATTATATCCAATATCGTCACTACCAAGCCTTCCAAAAAAAAAAAAAGACAACTTATGTTCGAAAAAATATTACTGGCATTTTGAGAAAATTAATGTCAAACTTATGTACTCAAAAGGATAGATATATACTAATATACATCTGAAAACAAAACTCAAGTACCCAACAATTATTTGCAAATAAAACAATTCCGAGAAACTAAACACCGAAATTTTTTTAATTAGCACCCCATTAAATCCAAATTAATTAAACACCACCCATATCAACAAAAATCAATTCATACCACCCACGCTCTCTCAGTCTGTGCATCAAATTGGGCTGGTTCGCACACTAGAGGAGGGCACCAATTTGATGCGCGGACTTGGGAAGGGCATCCTTTGGTGCGCGCATTGGGGAGGCGCACTATTTTTTTTTTTTTTGGTTTTGGAATTCATTTTTTTTATTTGAATGCTCAATATTAGTTTGTTCTGAATTTTGATAAAATTGTAATGTACGTCGTATATTATAAATATTTTCGTATGTCAGGCGTATTTTATTGGAATGATACGATAGATAATAAAAGGAGAACATATGCTAAAAGTAGAATAAAAACATAATATCAAAATATAAGTTCCTAATATTCAAATAATATCATAAAAGTCGAACATACGTAATAAAATGCTGTCACAACATAATAACTAAATAATAGTCCGAAAAATATAACAAATTGGTGTGCGCTGCCCCGTTTGAGCACCAAAATTGATGCGCGAATCAACTTATAGGCCCACATGTTTGGTGCGTCTCTCTAGTCCGCGCACCAAATCGGTGTCCTCCCCCAGTTTGCGCACCAGTCCAATTTGATCCGCCGACTAAGGGAGTGTGGGTGGTATGAATTGATTTTTGTTGATATGGGTGGTGTTTAATTAATTTGGATTTACCGGGGTGCTAACTAAAAAAATTTCCGAACTAAACCATGAATTAGGAAAAACGAATATTTTTTTATACGGTCAATTAAAAGCGTAATTCTGACTTTGTGACTTCCCATGTTGCGAGCATAGTAACAAATGAATAATTCGGGTTCGGTTCGGCAGGGTCAAAAATTCGTGATTCGGGAATAATTCGGGTATAATTCGGGAATGATTCGGAATTACAATACAAGATCCCAGTGCATATTTAATTCATTACCAATGATTTACTATACGATATATTCCTTGTATTTGCCACAGAAGATCAACATAGTAAAAAATTTAATAAAAACAGTGAAAAAAAGTGAAATGTCGCAAATTTCAAATGTCGCCAATAATTTGGTACTGTGCCTGCGATATTTCAATTTTTCTTTCCGAAAAAAAAGGGAAAAAAACGCGTATTATTCGTAAAATTCGTAAAATTCGTAAAATTCGTAAAATTCGCGTTTTATTCGCGTTTCATTCGGTCAAAGGTTCCGTCAACGAATAATACGCCATTCGGTTCGGAAACACCTCAAAAATATTTTATTCGCGAATTAAACGCGAATAAAACGCGAGTCTTGTCACTGTGGTTGCGAGTAAATATATATATCAAAGTTATATAGATTATGGCACATAAGATCCAGTGGCGAAACGACGTCACATGTGGATTAGCAGGAGTGCGTATCCTCTGAGATATCTCAACTTTTGTGTGACCGACGTGTCCGGTGCCTATTCGGAGATAGCGAAGAGGGCCAGTATTATTTGTGCTTTGAGATTCGTACAGAACGCATTTGAACGGTTGATGTTTTCCAAAAAAACACGCAAAAGTTGAGATATCTCAGAGGATGCGAATTCGAATAGCAGGGTGAAACCACTGCCAAGAGGTGAGTATTTAGTGGCAGATTCAACAGTTGAAAGTCGAAGCGGATTAGATTTGACCCGTGCTGATATCTCTTTTTATCTAGCTATAGTTTCTGTTGCACCAAATTTCTAAAAATTCGATTGCATTTTTATCTTAAGATAGAAATCATAAAGACTCTTCGCAATTGCATAGGATACTTATTTTGAAAAAATTGCTCATAATAGTTTGGCAATTACCATTTCACTAGATCTATTTGAAAGCACCGGTGAAATTGCCTTTTGCAAGGAATCATAGAGAGAAAGGGAGGAGGGGCATTCATTAAATAAGCGCATCGCTGTCTTTACATTATGTTTCTTGAGTTAGCAGGATGCTTAGAGCATCTACAATGGTGATTTTTTTTAAATTGCTAATCTGATGTGTTAATTGCAAACGATTTCTTTTGAACACGCTAGTACTCTATTTCTTTCCTATTGGCTCTGACCCCTTCGTTTTCTTTCCTATTGGCTCTGACCCAATTTCTGAGATGGAGGGATTAAGAAATTAAAATAAACTTAATTTTTAAACAGTGCTTTACAGCTGTTTTTTATTTTTTATGGATTGCTGAGTTGGAGATGCTCTTAGAAGCAGTGGAGGAGCCACTATTGTCCAGAGTTGGGCATTTGTCCTACTCTGAATTTTGATTTTTTTTTTTTATAAACTCACATTGTATTCGGTTGTTGCTCTATTCTGGAAATTTTTTTGCTCTATCATCTGAAATCCAAATTTCACAACACATGATGTAATTTGTAGTTTTTGAATTTTTACTTTAATATTATGATGAAATTTAAATTATTAATATTTTTGTCAACTTCTAATTCAAATTCTAACTACGTCACTAAGTTAGAAGAGACTATTCATGTTTCATCAAGTTGTCGATTAAATATTTTATTTTAAATTACTAACCATACAAAGATTTACATTCTCAACTTCCAAATTTTTTTTTTTTGGTCTCAATGTCTATGTAAACTTCTTTCTGAATGAAATTGTAAAAAAAAAAAAAAGTAAATGATTGGTTGGAATTCAACAAGTGATCATACTAGCCGTTGAGTTAAGAACAATAGCGTTATGAAAAAGATGTAACAGAGAAAGAAGAGCAGAGTTGGCACAATAAAATATACATTAACATTATAGCTTTTATTTGTATTTTATATGAGAAGGGATCGGATGACATCTTACATTTTCAAAATCCAAACAGTCAATTTAAACCGTTCAATATGATGGATATATTAAAATGTGCTTGCATATCAAATTTTACATTTTTTTTTTAATTTTTTACTATTTATTAAGATGGGTACAAAAATTCAATGGTCTGAAAACAATGATTTTGTAAAATACTTAATAAATAGTAAAAAAATTCAAAAAAAATATAAAATTTGATCTGCAAGCACATTTTAATATATTCATCATATTAAACAGTTTAGATCGACTGTTTAGATTTTGAAAACTTTGAAAATGCATAGTGTCATCCGATGTCACCAAAAAATTGTGTCATCTGATCCCTCCTCATTTTATATTATTCTTTCCAACTTTTTTTTTTGTGTAAATATTTGACACAAACATCAATTTATGTTTTGATGTTTATATGGCACGTGCACACAATCTCAAGAGATATTAATTTAAGATAGGAGCACAATTGACACTTGTGCGGTGAATTAGGTGCTATCACCTTCCCCTTGCTTTCCCCAGTCCCTTTCAGTGATATTTTATCTTCTCATTGCTTTTTTGAGTAATAACAAATTCAATTTGGCTTGAAATGACTAAAAGAAAGAGGAGCCAAATTGTTGGAACAGAATATGTTGACTTAACATATTTCATCTCATCAGATAATATAATTAAGAGACGCAATTTCTTTTTTATAAAACAAGGTTAATAACTTGATTTTTTTTTTCTCTTAAATTAATGCATAAACAAAACAATAGTATATTGGTAGATAGATAAATAAAAAAAACTTTATATTAAATTATTAATTGTCGATCTCTCTCATTTAGATTGACATAGTTGTGTAACGATCATCTGTGTTGAACTCTCCAATTCGAACTTCTAGACTTAACTTTGTACACAAGTTAGGCTGTGACTTTTCATTTTTGTTTAGGCTCACGTGTCACGAGTTGCATCATTTCTTCATTGAATAATAGGAAAGACGCACCGACGAGGTTGCGTTGCTCCGGAGACGTAGACATTTTAAGCTGAACTCTATTAACATCCCGCGTGTCAATCTCTCTTACTCTATCTATTTACTTTACATTGTTGATTGATTGTGATTGTTTGTTTGTTTTACCTGCTATCACGAAAAACATCTAAGGTTCTTTGAGTCACCGCATTCATCTCTCTCTAGGAGCAATCCAAAGTATAATTGGAAACTGGAAGTATAGATAAGGCCAAAATTACCTTTTACAATAAGCCCCTTTCTCCACTCATTATCAAATTAAATATCTTTTTTTATTCCAAAATGATTCCTGGTATCCATTTTTTTTATACTACGCCTCATTAATCTTAGTTTTAAGATTACCAGAATTAAGAGAAGCTTTTTTGTCACAACCACTAAATTCTTATTGAGGATATATAATATATTATACATTTACTAATTAACACAAAATTAAACTGAAAACTAACATCTTGCAAATTATGAGCCAGGAGAAATCTGATAGCCTGAAACATAGTACTGGCCAGATCCAGCATCTTGGCTTGTGTAATAGACCATGCTAGGACTTACATGATTGTGGATTCCCTCGTAAGTGGTTATCACGTAACTCGGGTCATCCTTCTCTCTCTCTACTCTCTTCTTCACTGAGCATCCCTCTGTGGAGCACTTGTAGTAATTCCTGTCAATTTTTTTGAATCAAACCATTAGAAAACGAGACAAAATTAAGCCATGAAAGTAATAATCATGGTTTATAATTTTATATTATACAAGAATTTGATCTAGCAGATAAAATTTATTAAATTTACCTTGGATTAGGGCTGTTCTTGACAGATTTCTTGCCATATTTTCTCCATTTGAAGCCGTCGTCGATTATCTCCACCTCAGATTTCATCCTGAATGCAATCCTTTCTGTTCTCGGCTTATTCATCCCGGTGATTTTACTGTTATTCATCAATTACAAATCCAATCAGCAAAAAAAAAACAAAGAGGAGAAATGAACCATGTATATTATAAATATATGTAATGATGGTACCAATCATTTCTACTGTATTATTAATTGATCAAATTCCAAATTAAAATCCCATGTATCAATGAATCATGTATTTTCTAAATACCTTTGCAAGTAATTTTTAGGATTAATTAACAAATAAGCACAAAATTATCCATACCTTATACAGCTGTTGCCGCCGCCGTCTACTGGTAAATTGACACCATTGCTTTGCACAGCTTGAAACAAACTGTTATCCATGTACTGCGAGAAAGCCGAATGTGTTGAAAGATCATCTCTTAAGTACTCCGACAGATCAAACGGCGGAGGTTGATCAGAATTGACATCTCCAGTAAGCCCACCGCCGAATGAAGAGGAAGCGGATCCCGATTCACACCCGGATCCACTTGAATTGCCATGGTGCAGGAAGTAGGAATGCATATCAGTATAGTGCAATTGATGAAGCTCTCCCACTGCTGCCATAATATATAGATGGATATATTTGATATATAATTTAATTAATAAAAGTGATATCGATTGTGTTGTTCAAGTACTAGGTATATATATGGTTAGTTTCATGCATAATGATTTGGTGAGAAAGGTCAAAAGGGTAATTTTGTGTGGTACTGAGTGAGCTTCCTTACTAATTTGGTAGAAGGTTCCATGTTGGTACCTTAAACAGCGCCGCCAGTGCTGCCACGTAGGTGTTTCTTTTTTAGTTGAAAGCAGCATCAGTTTATATCTTTTAATACAGACAAAGAATTCATTGTCTTATGCTCTGACATTGACTTAATTAATTGCTAATTAGAAAATGCTGGCTAGATTTGGTGTTGAATTTGAGGTATACAATTCAATTAATGCCTTATTTTTAGTCTTATGGGTCCAAAAGAACAGGGTTGTGATAGCTCCTTTTTTTTTTTTTCCTTTTCTTTTTTTGATATAAACAGTAATAGTCTTATTGTGTGAACTGATCTACTTAAATGTTTTGAAAATATTTGTTGCTTGGGAGGTGATAGACGGTGCATCCTAGAAGCTACGTTAATATATATATATATATATATATATATATATATATAGAGTAGGGCTATTGTGCTTCATGAAGTAAAACGAAGTTTTACTTCACGCTCATTCTCCCATTTCTAAAATCCAAATGGTCGATCCAAACCGTTCAAGTTGTTCTCCATATTGAAATGTGCTTGGAGACCAAATTTTACATTTTTTGGAATTTTTTTACTATTTATTAAGCCACTTTGAAAATCGCTGATCCATTGTGAATAGTAAAAAACAGTAAAAATTTCTGGACCAATGGATCAGCGATTTTCAAAGTGGCTTAATAAATAGTAAAAAAATTCCAAAAAATGTAAAATTTGGTCTCCAAGCACATTTCAATATGGAGAACAACTTGAACGGTCGGATTGACGATTTGGATTTTGGAAATGGGTGTATGAGCGTGAAGTACAATATGGGTTTTACTTCATGAAGCACAATAGCAAAATTCTATATATATATATATATATATATATATATATATATATATATATAGAGTAAAGCTAAGGTGCTCTTAAGTGTACCGTACTCCTAAATGTAGGCCGTTGGATTTCTTTAAAAGTCGTGTAGATTCTTTAAAAGGCGTGGTAGCACGACTTTTAAAGAAATCCAACGGCCTACATTTAGGAGTACGGTACACTTAAGAGCACCTTAGCTTTACTCATATATATATATAGAGCTTAAATACGCTCCGGCTTAATTATCCATAAAACATGCACTCACATCATATATATAGAGAGAGAGATGGGCTATGGTGAGACGTGGAGTAAAACAAGTTTTTACTCCACGCCTCATTATTTCAATTTTGAAAATCCAAACAACCGATCTGAACAGTTCAACATGTTCTCCATATTGAAATGTGCTTGGAGACCAAATTTTACATTTTTTGGAATTTTGTACTATTTATTAAGCCACTTTGAAAATCGCTAATCCGGGTGAACAGTAGCAAAACAGTAAAAAATTCTGGACCAATGGATCAGCGATTTTCAAAGTGGTTTAATAAATAGTAAAAAAATTTCAAAAAATGTAAAATTTGGTCTTCAAGCACATTTCAATATGGAGATCATGTTGAACGGTTCGGATCGGTTGTTTAGATTTTCAAAATTGAAATAATGAGGCGTGGAGTACAAACTTGTTTTACTCCACGTCTCACCATAGCCCATCTCTCTCTCTCTCTCTCTCTCTCTCTATATATATATATATAGAGAGAGAGATAGACTAATGTGCTTTCGGTAGCACTTCGGCCGAAGTGCTACCAATTCAAAATCGGATTTTCAAAGTCCAAATGGCCGACCCGAACCGTTCAAGTTGTTCTCCATATTGAAATCTGCTTGGAGACCAAATTTTACATTTTTTGGAATTTTTTTACTATTTATTAAGCCACTTTGAAAATTGCTGATCTGGGTGAACAGTAAAAACAGTGCTTTCAAATTCTGGATCACCGGATCAGCAATTTTCAAAGTGGCTTAATAAATAGTAAAAAAATTCCAAAAAATATAAAATTTGGTCTCCAAGCATATTTCAATATTGAGAACAACTTGAACGGTTCGGATCGGCCATTTGGACTTTGAAAATCTGATTTTGAATCGGTAGCACTTCGGCCGAAGTGCTACCGAAAGCACATTAGTCTATCTCTATATATATATATATATATATTCCACTTATAGCTAGCTAGATATGCTTTGCTGTTATCTGAATTAACCACTAAGTCGCTATCAACCACTTCTGAGTAACTTTCTAAGCCTCATGTTCTAAGCAACTTCGGTTGAGATTGATGTTTTATTGGCTGAGGTAATCAATTACATATATAGATTTGTGCTATGGACCATGTTTAGTATTTAAGCTAGCTAGCTAGCTAGATTCTCCTATGCAAATTAACAAATAAATTAATGATGTTTCCTTCAAAATTTTATATATTCTAGCACTACTTCCTGTATTTGGTTTACAGTAGTGAGAAAAAAAAAAACAGAAGAGGTAAGGAAGCATCTCCAATGTTTTCTTTTTAACTTTTAGCATAGCTTCAATAAAGAAATAGTGAACGAGGAGGGTTCAAATGCCTCCATTTTTCATGCCTCCACCATGCCTCCATTTTTAAAAACTTTAATAACTCAAAATTTAAAACTTAAAAGTCAAAATAAAACCGTTGGATATGATCTATATCATTTTATCTATGCACTTTCAATTTTATTTTGGTAGTCATCAATAGCTTGTAAAAAACGTACTAATGTGGATAATTCTTAGACGTTGATTTTTCAAGTTATTGATTCACATAAAAACAAAATCAAAATATGATAATTTTTTATGAGCACATAGATAAAATGATGTAGATCATATCCAATGGTTTTATTTTGACTTTTAAGTTTTAATTTTTGAGTTATTAAAGTTTTTAAAAATGGAGGCATGATGGAGGCACAAAGAATGGAGGCATTTGAACCCTCCTCATAGTGAACTAGGTAACTATGAAAGATTTTGTGGTTTAGTGGTATAAATATGAGTTTTACAATTCCACAGAAAAAAAAATGTAACTTTCAAATTTGAATATATATATATATATATATATATATATATATATATATAGAGAGAGAGAGAGAGAGATGGACTTAGCTACTTCATGAAGTAAAACGACTTTGTACTTCACGCCATATCTTCATTTTCAAAGTTCAAATAGTCGATTCGAACCTTCCAACATGTTCTTCATATTGAAATGTACTTGGAGACCAAATTTTACATTTTTTGGAATTTTTTTACTATTTATTAAGCCACTTTGAAAATCTGAAAATCCTTATGAACAGTAAAAAACAGTAAAAATTTCTGGACCGCCGGATCAGTGATTTTCAAAGTGGCTTAATAAATAGTAAAAAAATTCTAAAAAATGTAAAATTTGGTCTCCAAGCACATATCAATATGGAGAACAACTTGAGCGGTTCGGATCGGTCGTTTGGATTTTCAAAATGGAAATAATGAGGCGTGAAGCACCAAGTCGTTTTACACCATGGCTTAGCTAAGCCCAGCACTATATATATATATATATATATATTATATTGATCGTCATAAAATTTTCAGAAATATCAAATGTACCCAAATTTACAGGCCAATTAACTTATTCCACCTCTTGTGGTTTAGTGGTATAAATATGAGTTTTACAATTCCACAGAAAAAAAAAATGTAACTTTGAAATTTGAATATATATATGACGTACAGACAATGAAAGGTTGTCTTGATTACGTGACGTCATCTAAAAGTTTGAGATTTACATAATGGTCCATTATAACAATAAATTTACAACCTTAAACTTAACTAGTCCGGCAAAAGAGTACTTTAACATTAAGCATTACAATTTATTAGTGAATCCATGTATAATACATCCCCAGAAGAATAAATAAGTTAATTAATTAAAAGAGTACAAATAAAAGAGTACAGAAACTTATTTTTAATTAATATATAATTAAAAAGATTTTTATTTGAAAATTAGGTGACATCTTTTTTAAAACCGTACGTGCAATTAATTAAATTGGGGAAACGAAAAATACTCATGTGCAAAATAAGATCTCTGGATACGTCTCTATATATATAGGGATGGGCTATATATATATATATAGTTCCAAAGTCCGTATTTTATTTGATTCAATTCTGGCCATCATACAGCTAGCAATGCATCTGGCCTCTATATATATATATATATATATATATAGAATTTTGCTATTGTGCTTCATGAAGTAAAACCCATATTGTACTTCACGCTCATACACCCATTTCCAAAATCCAAATCGTCAATCCGACCGTTCAAGTTGTTCTCCATATTGAAATGTGCTTGGAGACCAAATTTTACATTTTTTGGAATTTTTTTACTATTTATTAAGCCACTTTGAAAATCGCTGATCCATTGGTCCAGAAATTTTTACTGTTTTTTACTATTCACAATGGATCAGCGATTTTCAAAGTGGCTTAATAAATAGTAAAAAAATTCCAAAAAATGTAAAATTTGGTCTCCAAGCACATTTCAATATGGAGAACAACTTGAACGGTCGGATTGACGATTTGGATTTTGGAAATGGGTGTATGAGCGTGAAGTACAATATGGGTTTTACTTCATGAAGCACAATAGCCCTACTCTATATATATATATATATAGTTGCAAAGTCCGTATTTTATTTGATTCAATTCTGGCCATCATACAGCTAGCAATGCATCTGCTGTTCGCTGCACGTAATGCCATTCATTTCAACCATTTTTTACACAAGTCTGTACATAATTATATATATATATACTTTGCAACTGAAGATGTGTTGGCAATATTTTTTTTAACACACTACTACAAAAAAAACCATTCACCATTTGTTGTTGAACCGATGGTTATGTCTCCGATAGTAAAAGTATGTACATATATGTCATTAGAGGCGTAACTACATGGTAAGAAAAGAGGGCTAAGCCCCCCTATCCTTTGAAAATTTTGCATTATTTACCTTCAAATTTTTAAATTTTACAAAAATTATTATTATTATTAGCCCCCCTCATAATATAAAATTACATGACGCTTATTCATCCAGCTCCCTCTATCTTAATTTTCTAGTTCCGCCCATGTATGTCATCGGTTGAAAACATATGGTGTTGGTCACTTCACCATCTGTTCGAGACTTAACTATTGAACAGATGGCGTTACCGGAGTTTCAAACTTCAGTCTCTCTATTTTTCAGAATTAATTTACCAATTTGAATATATACTAGTTTTTCCTCCATATACAGTTGAAATATATAGTTTGAACACATTCAACTTATGTACTTGTTATTTGAGAATACATCTTAATCATGGGTTAATATAAAACTTGACAAAAAGCTAATATATTTCTTTTAAATTAAACAAATCCTTAGTTTACTTAATTTATTAGTAGATGAACAATATTTCCATTAAATATACATAATTCTGAAAATCAATGAACAATAATACAGTATATGTTATATAAAAGATACTCAATTTAATCTATTATTAACATTTACTAATTAATTGTCTTCTTTTAAGTTATTATTTTGAATATATACTAAGATATATAAATTTACTCATGGTTGGAAAAGCATTGCATTTCCGGAATTTTATTAATTAACCCGGGGTCAAGAAAAAGCTGATAATATACAGAATTAATATTGGCTCAAGGTACTAGCTAGGTTGATACAAGCTGGTAAAAGAGAAGAAATGAAAGAGGAAAGAAAGGAAGAAAGCCAATTAGCCTAGCCATGAAATACTAAGGCTCAACTACAGCTACATTAATTAATCTCCTAGGAACTTGGTGGCATATGCATTCCGGCAACATAATACCGACCAGACGTGGTATCTTGTCTTGCGTCGTAGACCACGGTCGGACTTACATGATTGTGAACTCCCTCGTAAGTGGTTATCACGTAACTCGGATCATCTTTGTCTCTCTCAACTCTTTTCTTCACCGAGCAACCCTCCGTTGAGCACCGATAGTAGTTCCTGCACATATCATATGAAAATTAAGCATGCACTATTCAGGCTAAAGCATATATAGGTTGTGCTTGTACATTGATACAACAATGTAAATTAATTTCATTTTTCCTATCACCAATTTTCATGCTCATGCAAATTTAATTAGGTGGTATTATTCTATGTCTTTACCTTGGATTAGGGCTATTCTTCACAGACTTCTTTCCATATTTTCTCCACTTATAACCATCATCTACTATCTCTATCTCTGATTGCATCCTAAATGCAATCCTTTCCGTTCTCGGCCTCTCCATCGCAGCCGCTACACTGTATATATATACAAATGATAATTAAACTCCGATATAAGCAAATGAGATCTCACTGATAATAAACTCCGATAAGCAAACGGGCCAGATCGATTAAATGTTTTGTTATTCTAACTTCCAAGTAACAAATCCATCATTGAAAATTTAATTATCATTAAGTAACAATAATAAGAATAATACTAATTATAATTATATAAATTCTGTGCACTCGCCTTGCGCCGCCACTGCTCGTTGGTACATCAACCCCGGCACTGTTTTGCGCAGCTTGAAACACAGCACTCTCCATTTGTGGTGCACCGACAGGACCGCCTTGCATCAATGGTGGCTGGATGAAATTGGTGGGTCCCAGTCCCGGTTCCATCAAGATGTAATCTGATAGATCAAACAGTGGAGGTTGATCGGGCTGAGCATCGCCCAAAGGAATACTATAGTTACCAGATGCGGATCCAGACTCTGACCCGGATCCACTTCCTTGACCATGCGGCGGGTTGTAGGAAGCCATGTGAAATGGATGAGATCCCAGAGCTGGTGCCATGGATCAGGGATGAAACATTGGTAGTAGTAGATGTGTCACTGGTAATTAGCATGCATATGGTATATATACATGATATGCAAACTGATTAAGAATTCAAGTAGTTAGTGTAACTAAGTGTGTATGGAGGTAAAATTAAGAGTGAGGCTTCCTGACTGGTGGATGGAAGGTTCTACGTGGCTACAGACTATACAGACTATACATACAGGTGTGCCCCCTGATTCCAGTTTTGATTTTGTTAATTAATTTGTTTTCATTAATTTTCTCTACTTTTAATATAATTTACTTTCAACAGATTCTTGTCTTACATATGTTTGACAGTGATGTATCACAAATCTCTTTTATTAAATAGACTTGGTCTCCCAAACACTGGGGATGTATATCCTGACATGTGGGCCATATATGCAAGCTCCACTGACCGAGTGAGTCCAGGTAGCACGCTAGTTAGATCCTTCCAGGTGTCAATCTGTCGTGAGGGCCCACATGACAGAATAGCAAATTAATTGCCACGTGACATGGCGGCATTTCCTACTAGTGGCTTAGGCTGTGCTCCAATAATTGTATTAGAGAGGGAGGGGAAGGAAAGGGAGGGGAAGGGAAAGGGCCTACACCTCAAATCAGGAATGATGATTGAGTTCTGCAGGGTGAATTATTCACCTGCTCTGTCTTCTTTTTTTCCAAAATTGAATTATGGAGCAGGTGAAAGTTAAAAATTTTCTCACCCTCCTCTCCGCTAACCCTATATGGAGCACAGCCTTAGTGCCTATTGGCCTAATTACTCTATCGACAGGCTCATATAATTACAAATTATGGACTGTTTAATTTGCTATACATAATTTTTTTTTCCTTTATTACAAATTAAGAACAATTATTTTTTTCCCTCAAGTTATTGTTCGACTCTCCTCTCTGTTTTTCTCCTTTGAATTTTTTCCTTCGGACAAGGTATTCTGTATTTGTGCTGACCGCAGCTTCTTTAACGAAGAGGTCAAAGTAGTGGGTCCCGCCAGTAAAGGAAACAAAATAACGGCCTCGTCGGCCCAAATGGTTTCTATCGATTTCTGGACCGTTAGATCTGTTCTGGCACGAATCATCTCCATTCCATTATTAAGCACGCTAGGTGTCTGATCCACTAACGGTTACAATTGAATTCACCAACAGTTACGATTGAAAGATAAAATTTCGGATTTAATGTTAGCCCTCTAATCACATAATCTATATTCTTTTGATTAAATACATATGTTTTATGTGTAGAAGTCTAAATTTAGTTAAAAACATACTCACCACACGTACTGCTACACGAAACGTTACAATTAAAATTAAGTAGAGTCCGAAATTTAGCGATATATTTCTCCGTTTCCTTATTCCTCCATCTTCAATGGAGTAGACTCCACCTTCCGTTTTCTTATTTCTTTGTTTCCAAATTTCTTCTGCATTTCTATATGGATCACAACGAATTAATTTTTTCCTAATTTTCTTATTTCTCTTATTTTGTTTCTATACATATTGCTGTGAGAAATCTAGAATATATTTTCAATGTTGTTCCTAAACAAATCTAATCCACGACCCTTTGAAAATCAAGAAGCCCTCCAATAAAACCAAGAAAAATTCATAGAAGCACAAAGCAGCAGGAAATTTTGTTGACATTGTTGTTCTTTTTCTATGCTTAGAAAGATTCTTTTTAAAAAATATATATTTATGAAAATCTAAACTACCTATTATCATACCCATATATCGAGTGTGGTTATGGCTGGTAACAATAAATACTAGCAACTTTTGCTACTATTATTGCAAGATTGCTTCGTATAATCGATAATGCGAGGGATTTTATTGTGACTCTGTGTCATTTAATTTTCAATACATACAATTATTGTTTGTTTGTTTATTGTACCAATAGAAGTATATAAATTGAGGAGAATATTTATGTGTAGGTAGTGCCTACAGTAGTAAATGGAGGCATCATGGCTTTATACTACGTTTTTTAGGGCAAAGGACTGAGTACTTAGTGATTCTAAAATAAACAAGCTTACTGTTACAAATCATAGTAAAAAAACTATAAATAAATAAGAATAAGAGACCTATGTTTGAGGAAGGGAAAAAAAATGAAAATGTACTTAGTGATTCTTGTAGTGATATCCCCGCTGCAACGCACGGGCATGATACTAGTATTGTATTATGAGGTTAGGGTAATATGCATATTATGGATCGACCCATGCTACAGATCCATATGAATGCGTATCCTCTGAGATATCTCAACTTTTGCGTGACCGACGTGTCCGATGCCTATTTGGGGATAGTGCGGGGGGGGGGGGGGGGGGGGGGCAGTATTATTTGTGCTTCGAGATTCGTGCAGAACGTATTTGAATGGTTGAGATTTTTCATAAAGTCACACAAAGTTTGAGATATCTCAGAGGATGCGATTTTGATCCATATCCCTATTTGTGCAAACATTTAATCCAAAAAGTTAAACATGATCTCCATATGAATTATACTTGGAGACCAAATTTTATCTTTTTAAGAATTTTTTTTACTATTTTTTTAAGATAAGTTAAAAATCACTATTTTCAGATAGTATAAATTTTTTAAATAAACTAATACTCTAACTATTCACAAAAATAGTAAAAGAATTATAAAAAAAATATAAAATTTAGTCTGCAAGTATTCATGTTGAGCGGTATATACAGATAGACTATTTGAACATTGAAAACGGAAATATGAATTTATAATACATACTGCTTTGTAATATGCATATAACCATAGCCTCACTTTAGTATTATATTCAAATAATAATTTTGAAAATCGGCAAGTAATTTTCAAATTCTATATCTATTATCTATGATAATTATAAGTGATTATATATACATGAAGGAGGTGGCGGTTAATACATGCATAATAATCACATGGTAATTGTTGGCTGCTGTGGTAAAAATATATGGATGTCAATTACTAAACGCACTAAGCCAAGTTATAGTGCCATCACAACATCACAAAAAAATTTCTCTCCTCTTTTCTTTTCTATGGCCATCTTTTATGTTATCCACATATCAACTTCAAATTATATCATATAAGATAAGAGGAGGGTTTATAATATTTCATGCTTTTCATATCTTATCATATCTTAAATTTTATATTTTTGTTTTTTAAATTTAAATTGTCGATCCGAATCGCTCAATATGATATCCATACTAAAATATACTTGGGATAAAATTTTATAATTTTTGAAATTTTTTTACTATTTTTTAAGATAGGTACCAAATCACTGTTTCTGAACCATTCAAAAACGGTGATTTTGTACCTATCTTAAAAAATAGTAAAAAAAAATTTGAAAAATATAAAATTTCATCCCAAGCATATTTTAGTATGGATATCATGTTGAGTGATTCGGATCGTCAATTTTAATTTTAAAAACGAAGATATAAAATATGAGGTACCATGAAATATAAAAAGCACGAGGTACTGGAACCCTCCTCATCATATAATATGTAAAAGCAATGACACATAAACCCAAGGATTAAACAACTTCACTGGCTTATTAATAGATCTAATTAGAATTACCGAATATCAAGCTTGATATAAGATTACAATGTGTAATTCATCAAAGTTAGTATTAACGACATAATTAGTTTGTTTATTATGCATGGAAAAAATTAATTAATCAACGAATTTACACTAAAATTAAACATGATTAGAAGTTAAATAAAACAACATATTGATAATTAATTAGGAGGACTAGAATGGAAGTCAATAGGCCTTTATTTTTTGGAGGAATTTCATATATACCCCTCCTAAACTTCAAAAATACGTAATTTTCCTTCTGAAGTTCATAATATCTATTTACCCCTCTAAATTTCAAAAACTCACAAATTTATCCATCTTATTGTTTTTTCTATTTAAACACATTTTAAATTTATAAAGTATTCATTTTACTCTTTATTAAAATATAGAAAATATTTAGAGTGTTTAAGAAAAATGTAAGTCTTCTAAATAGTCGGTTTTTGTGGGCAAATAAGTCATTTATCTACTTCTGTTGCTTACACAAGCGTAAACTTAATGGCACTGTGTATGCGTCGAAAGTAGGGAAATGACCCATTTACCTCCGAAAACCGAGCAAATAGAAGAGATATATTTTTCGTAAACATATTATATTTTTTATTTTGTAACAAAGAGTAAAATAGGTACTTTATAATTTAAAAGTGTTTTTAATAGAAAAGACAATAAAATGGGTAAATTTGTAAGTTATTTAAATTGAGAAGGGTAAATATGATATTATGAACTTCAATTTGAAATTTTGGATATTGAAATAGGCACAAGTGATACCATCTCAAGTCAATATATAGGCCTATATAAACCTACATCAAAATTCAAAATTCAAAATTCAAAATTCAATAGTAAATGAAACCAACCAAAAAGGGGAAGCTTCTAATGGTGTCCAGAAATGAGTACGTGGGTATTGCCAACTGTCAAGCGTTGAAACTTGAAAGCTAAGTTAGATATTAGATACCAAGAGAAGAGAAGAGAAGAGAAGAGATTGACCTAGCTTAGCTAAATGCTGAAATGGATAAAGAAAGTGACAGCAATAGCAATAATCAATAATAGCAACAACAATTAAATAAGCAAAAGGGAAGTTTCAATTCTCTGCTCTTATTAATTAAGCACGAGCTCAATTAAATGTGCCATGAATCCGTGCGGTACCGGTACCTGTCGCTTCTTCATTTTTCAACTCCCGCCTTCCTGGAAACTAGATCCCGCTTGATCTCAACATTTAAATTTTAATACATGCTTAAATGGCCCACACACAATCTAGTTGCTCCATATCCGAGGTAACATGATATTTATATTTAAATCTGGACCGTCTGATTAGAATACGGATCAATTTGATCTGAAGTAGAATACATACTTCCTTTAATATTCGTACAATTTCTGATCCGACAGTTTGGATCTAAACAAAAAATTCATATAACGTAAGTGACTCAAACTTTGAGTTTAGATCCGGATCGCACGATCTGCTTTGGCATGAATATTAAAGTTGCTTTATTGATTTCACTTCAAATCGAATTAGTTTGAATTCTGATCGGATGGCTCAGATCTAAACTTAAAATTTGAGATACCTCATAGGATCCAGACTCTCCACTCTCTCTTGACAACATCTAGATGATACAAAACAGCAGTTCAATAGTTTTATTTCATTTTTTTTCTAAGGTTATATCATCTAGCTTCTATTTTAGAATATGTTTGGATGGGAGATAGAATAGTTAGAATAGTGAAATTTGGAATTAGTAGATGAGAATAGAGAAAAAATAGCTATGTTCATATTAGTGTGAAAATAGTGTTATTCGGATTAGTAAAAATGTTATTTGGTTTGTACATTTGGAATAGTGAATAGATGTAACCGAGAAAGAATAGTGTAAACAATTTACTAATTAAGTAGCAGTTATTTTAAGTTCAGTTATATTTTATTATTCTTACGTATTGTTTGGAACTTTGTATTATTCTTTCACTAGTACAGAAAACGCGACCATACACGGTCCAAAAAGCTAATGTCACACGGTTCCACGACCGTGTTAGCAAGTGTCGTGTATAAATAGAGGGTACCTTGTAAACGATTTCCAAACCGTGTCTAAAAAGTACTAACATACGCAAGTAGAATGATGGTTTTTACTCCGTCGATTTAACCGTGTACAATGACTAGGGTTATATACACAGTTTCTACAAGTCATCCGTGTATTATTTTCTTAACCATACATGGTTTGTTATTGAGAACCGTGTTTTTTTTTTGTGTTTTTTTAAACAATTTATAATTAGCTAGCATTCATACTTGCTAGCCTTTAAACATTCATAATTCACATAATATTTACAACATACACCAAACAAGATTTCAACACACAGAACAGAGAACAACATTCATGTAAACAACAAGTAAATCAAAACAGGGTATTCGTATATATCAAATATAAAGTAAGTTTCATAGTAACAAGTAGATCGAGAAGAACTGATGAGTCCAAAATGGAACTACTAACTTTCAGTATAAATTAATATATCTTTTAACCCTAATTCTACTTGCATTCAGATCACAAGCGCATAATCCTACCGTGTAGTATAATTGGGGTGTCGATCCACAAGGATAGCGTACTGGATATCTAACAATTTTCACTAGCCTAGGTTATAACGGGGTTTAAAATCGGTTTAAAACAGTTTGGTGTAGTTTTGAAAATAGTTTTTCAAAATAGTTTTTAGGATTCAATACCCTCAAGGTTAATGCGAAGGCGCTAATTGTGCTAAGGTTTGAGTTAAACAATTAAATAGAGATTCTCTAGGGTTCAGGTTCTCTACTTCTAAATTATGCAAAATATAAATTCAGACGTCACTCTACCCCGCATGTGGTCTGTCACCCCGTATGGGGCATAGATTTGTCCCACAGCTACCCCGCATGCAGCACTGTCACTACTCCGCAGGACATGCTGAATTTATGTGTACGTGATTTGAAAGGTTTTCCGATCTTGCGATCGGGTTTTGGGCTATCAGTTCAAAGTAATACATGTATGCAATTATCTTTCTCACAGAAACACAATTGATCATATCATATTCTACCCCTCAATTAAATATTCCAAAGACCCTACCTAAATTTAGTATCTCCTAATACAATTCAAATTACCAATTTACTCTACCCTGCCAAGGGAGCCCACTAGGTTCTAACCCTAGTCTTGAACCGCTGCTAGGCCTCGTTAGCCGAAATGTTACATATACTTACATGCATTTCCCACTCACACTAGGAATGCAACGAAATCATACACCTATTGGTATGTGGAGGGTCACTGGCATATAGTAGACAGAACTATGTATGCAAGGGCATTATAAAAATGATTCAAACAATGAAAGTAAACTCAAATCAATATACACAAAACATAAATATATATTAAAACATAACTTAGAATTCGATTACAACTCTCACCCTAGAGATGAGAAAATTAGCTACTCATGGCCATAGCAAAATAAAAGGAATAAAATAAAGAGAACATAAATTACAACTCAATTGAAGATGGATGAACCTCTGCCTCCTTAGATGACGCATTCTTCTCCTGCTTGGCTTCAGATGGCTACTCCTCTCTTTCTAAGTAACTCTCTAACCTAACCTAGTATGAGGATACTAATCTATATTCTATGGACTTAACACAATTAAACACTCACACTAAAATTAATTACAATAGGGGCTTTTATAGCCTTCCTAAATGAGAGGGGGGTAGTGGATGTAGTGGAGAAGGAGGAAACTTGGAATGCTTAGATGAAGCCAAAAATAGCTAAGATAACTTGGCTCTAAAGTAACAGCGTCCATCTGGGAGAATTCTATCAAAAATAGCATCAAGGGTGGAGATCTGATCAGAATCAGAACAGTCCACGAATTGAGTCCACAGATTGTGCGGCATAGGGGAACCCGCACGACTTCCTAACTTAGCAGATTTTGCAATAATTTCGCTTTTTCGAATGTTGTGCACTTCGTGTGAGGTGTTGCATGCTCCATGTGATGCCCTGATTTGGTGCTAACTCCAAAAATCGCCTAAATTCGACACTTTTGCTCTATTTTTGACCTAAATACGCAACTTTCTCCAAAATTGCCAAAATAGCCAAAAAACACGTTTGCGGTAAATAAATTAAAAAAATAGCTACTTTGCATTCACTTTATGCCATTTTCCGCAAGAAAAGATAGTGATTTTTGCTATATATTTTGGCCCGATTAAGAACCAACATAGAGACTTATATACATTCAAACTAGAAAAACTGTAAAGTTTTAACATACAAATAATTTCGTATAAATGTACATTGATAGTCTACACAAATAAAGTATCATACTCATAACTCTAATCCTCATTATTGAATTTGGGCAAATCGACATATGAAAAGGAACTCCTAGCTATTCTCATGGCAGTGGCAAAGTGGAAATATTATCTAAAGAATAGACCCTGAATAATCAAAACTTACCCAAAACCCTCTGGAAAAAAAAACTCACAAACCAGCTAGGGCCTTAACCAAATTTCTTGGGTTAGATTATACAATCCTGTAATAGTGAGATTAAACAAACGAATCATCCTAAAGTTTTGCAATTCCCCTTTAAAAAAGTATCAAAGAAAGAATCACTTGCTTTGCAATTAATAACTAATGATATCTTTAAAAAAAATTAATAGGTTGATAAAAGCAGTAATATCTGGAAAAATAACTTACACATGTTTCATTTTGTAGTATTGTAATCTTTTTCAAGTTTGACGAACTCTTTAGGATCCAAGTCCCCATTTGAAAAAAGAAATACCAACAAATGGAAATAGTGAGATCCTTCAAGTTCTTAAATATTGGGTGTTGTAGCGGCAAAACTGTTGTTGGCAGTTCCTAATTGGAATAATATAAATACAGAGTCAGAATCAAGACACGCTTTGAATAATTTTGTAATTTTAATTTGGTACCTAAGATCTAACATAAATCAAATTACCAAAAATATTAAAATCATGAGAATATGAGACGCATACCACGCGTAGATTGCATTTGAAATGTAATCTCAGAAGATGAACGCTTTTAATTTTCTAGAATAAAATAGTTATCCTCTCCATGGAAGCTTGGGTTTGAGAATCTCTCATATTTAGGTTAAGGAAGTGTAGAGAGGTCCACAGGTTGTGCCACCTCTTAGACACAGCTGACGTACGTACCGCCTCCTTGGACACGAGCAACCCTAAGATGATGAGAAGTATTGGGTCGGGCAAACTATTGATGAAGTCCATGGAGATATCGAGAATGAGTACAACGGGTGAAAGAAAGTGGTGTGTGTGGATTGGAGAGAGAAAAAGGACGAGACAGCGGCCATGAAACCCTAAAAGAGAGAGATATATATAGACAGGGAGAAAAGACTGAGGAGTTGAAGAGTTATTTAATTAGACGTGGAGGTGCTCAGAATTAAAGACAAGGCAAAAATCGAAGAGACACCAAAAAAGTATAAACCCTAAGTATTAATCATACACGGTTCCCAAAACAAAAAGCATATAGAATGAAGTTTATAAACACGATTTCTACTAAAACCGTGTATATTTTACAAAAATAGGCCCGAAAAATGAAAACCCTAATTCACAGGTTTTATACACTGTTCTATAGAAATAACAATGTTTGGTGATTTTTTTTTTATATTCATGTTTTTATTAGCCATTAAAAATCATAAAATAAACTTCATACAGATTAATTTGATGGGTTATTAATAAATGAAAAGTGTAAATATGTAACATACCAAAGGAACTTGCTACTTCTAATTTCATCAAGATTGTGAAGATTATTCACAACTTTTCTCAACCAAGGAATCTCTCCTTAGAAGTCTGATGTCTTGCATCCATGGAGGAGAGGTTCCTTTGTTCAGAAAAGTTGTGATTAAACATTTGCAATCTGATGACCAGTCTTATAGCTCATCATAGATCCAGTCTATATATATACCAACAGGACATCACATCTCTCTCATCAAAATTGTGAAGGTTTAATCGCAGTTTTTCTCAACAAAGGAAGGAACCTTCCTTTGCTAAAAATAGTTGTAATTAACCTTCAGTCTGATGTTCCAGTCTAATGCTATACGAGGGGAAAGAACCGAAGAAGAAAAGGAAAATGAAGAGACAAGTTAAGAGAGTGGATACACGTGTTTGGAAACAAGATATTTATTATTAACATGGGTTTTAGTACACGGCTTCTACTAAAAAATAGTGTTTGAGAACTGAGGAAAATTATACATGGATGTTTTAGAAAAAACCGTGTATGAAGTAGTACAACAGTACACGGTTTATTATTAATGAACCGTGTATAAATAATCGTGACTTTCAGACATGGTTCAAAATTTTCTAACCGTGTGTATATGTTGGAGTTTTTTTTTCGCGCGAGCGTCTTCTCACATTACACACTGTTAATGTACAATTTATTCGCATATGTGTATGATATGGCGTGTATGGTTGCGTTTTCTCTACTAGTGATTATTTATTTTTTTATTCAACAACGACCACAAGACTTGGTCAATGGCAAGTAGTATGGAAGTTGAAATTAAAAGACCCATCTTAGAGAACTGCATGGAACAGTGTGAACATGTGTATTGGGTCACAACTCACAAATCACAATCACATAATTTGGTGCATTCATTTATTCCTTGTTAAATTTCTAAGCAGTTTCTGCATATTTGGAGCTATCAGGAGGCCCTCTAGCTAGTTAGCTTAAATATGAACCAAAAAATTAAATGCAGGAGATAGTCGATAGTATAGATTGAAGCACTTTATTATATAATAATATAGTTGACGTCCGTATTGGTTTTGATTACTTCCTCTGTAATTACTAATAGTGCATGACATGGGCATCTTTTTAGTCATGTGTGGTTTAGTTAATTGAAATTATTCTCTTATATCAACATTTAAATATACTAACATCCATAATTGTAGGAATACATTCTGTGAGAATCTACATTGCCACTAACATTTAAATATACTAACATAGATTTTTTTTTTTCCTTTTTGTAGTGTGAGACATGCATCAATAGTTTAAGGTAATTAATTAACTACTGAGCTTTCTACTATTTTACAACAAAAGTCTTGCACCATGTTTGGTTGTGGATTAAAGGTGGACTAAAGACTTTAGGTCACTGTTATTCCATCAAAAGCGATTTAAATTGATTGATCTAACATGGAATAGCTTTAAATTTAGTCCAGCCTAAACAGGTCTAAATTAAATCACTTTAGAAGGTGCCTTAAATTTTTCTTCAATTTTAAGCTACTGGGATCCACTGTCATTCACCTTCAACCATTTCACCTCTCCTCATAACTTTAGGCACAACCAAACATAAATAATTTAGTCTAGCCTAAGTTGGAATAACCAACTTAGACCACCTTAGCTTTAGTCCACAACCAAACACTTATGATTAATTAACTTGAAAATTTTGATGGTCTTTATAAGAGATATTTAAATTTAAAATATGATACTTCAGACAAGATAATTTTCATTGGTACCAAAATGAAAAGGGAAGCTTCCAGTCTTCCACCTCTTGTGAGGTAAATAATATGGCATGCTTGAAGGTAAGAAAATATTATTGTGGGCTGTTGAAAAGAAAAGGGAACTTTTTTATCCGTAGAAATTATTAAAATCAGACGTACGGATATAAAAAGAGTGCATCATTTTCAACAAATATAGAAAGATCTAACTCATTGAGTCCGATTCAAATATTATGGATTGGATTCAATGATTCAGATCCATTTTTCTTTTTTGAGTTTGGATCTGGATCGTCCGATTAGAGAAGAATCAAGCTCTGTTCCACAGATGATTCCAGAAAAGTATAATATTTGAATCTGGACCATTGAGTCAGATCCATATATTTTGGATCGGACTCAATGAGTCAGTTTTTTCTATATTTGTTGAAAACGAGACACTCTTTCTATTTCTGTACGTCTGAATTTAATAATTTCTATGAATAAAAAATTTCCAAAAAAAAGAGACCTTTTTGCACTCCTCTAATGGGCCCTGCTGCTGTTCTGCTCTCTATACTATTTTTGGTACCTCTTTCTGGGAAGCTTGTCTCCTGGGTCTAATACCATTTGACTTGTATTCGGATGTAAAAGTTCTTGTTGATTTTTACATAAAATCTAAAATTTGAGCAAAATCCGGTTCAAATTAAACAACTCCTGCCAACAACTTAGTAAGGGTAAAGGTGGGATATAATGGAAATCAAAAATGTCAAATGTCTGATTCGATAACTCCATTTGGAACCTACCAGGAAATATGGCGTCAGGATCTTCTGTGGCATATTTTATACAAGCTGCAATATCATGAGGCAAGTTCAATACTTCTTTTCAGTGTTCTAAATAGCGCGCTATAGCGTTTTTGGACCCCAAACGCTACGCTATGACATCAAAATGCGCTATTTGCGCTACGGCCGCTATAGCGCTATACAATATGGGTTTTTTTTTTTTTTTAAGCAATTTATATGGGTTTTAAATAAAGATAAAAAAAAAACTCAAACCAAAATTGAATTGGTTGCTACTTGCTACATATAAATCAATTTGAAATTGGGAATAGAAATTGAAATTTGAATAGAAAAAAAAAATAGATTATGTCATGAATCATGATGCTTAAGATATTTTTAATAGGAAAAATCGATAGTTTATGATATTACTATGGATATTTTGAACCGCAATTTGGACTTTGTACGGGTTCAATATGAATATTATAATTTCTTAATTACTTTGGTATTATTTATTGTTCTATGAGACTTTAGATAATGTTGATATTTAGTACAAATATTGAATATACGGAATGTAAAAAAAAACGCTATTTGGAATAGCTTCCGCTATAGCTTTTTTTTTAGCATTCCCGCTATGACGCTATAAACGCTATTTAGAACCTTGCTTCTTTCAAATGAAATCATAGTAAATAAAATTATTATGCAGTTGTTTGGGTGTTGGGACTGACCTGTTTATTATGTATTATACAGGTAGAATGTAGAAACCTCAACGGGACAAGGGTATATAAATAAAATTGGTTTTCAAGTTTCAACACTTGGAATAGAAAATTCTATTATAGTCAAGTCGTGAGATAGAAGAGCAATAAACAAAGCATACAATAGAAGACAAGACAGACGCACATGTTGTAATACAAATACAATTACTATCATGGCCTCATGGGTAACATCTATTCATGCTTTTTACTTCATCAGCACTATCTAAAGTCTCCTTCCCGTAACAAAACATAGAAGAGTAAAAACTAAAAACTGAAAGAAAGAAATATCAGAGTAGTTTCTTCCCACCAGACAGGAAGGTCTCTGTTGCATATGTCGTTTTCACAATCATTCATTCATTCATTCATCTCAGACCTCAGTTCTGGATATTGTCACTTGTACCTACCAATCTCAAATTCACACCAAGGGCTTTAATTTTGGTGTGTTGTTGTTATCATCTCTGTCTAATTTAAGTTTGATTCAAATGGAAATTTTAAATTCCAAACAGAAAATATGGTGCTGGCGTTCACATTTTTTAGAGTTTTCAATTACCAAAATTACATTAGCATAATGAAGCAAAAGAAAGGTGGGCATTGGATCCCGCTATTAATATCTGGCAAAACCAAGCTACAAGTCTCATACCAAGTGCACATCCATTTAAACTTAAAACAAGCATCAGATATAATCCTCTAACAAAAATAACCATTTCATATTAAAAGAGCTCAGTATTAATAACCCAAATTTCATCAAAATCTTATATAATTTGGCATTGGCATCATTCATATTAAGAAAGGTGATTTTTAACTATTACATAAGAAAAGACAATAGCACAAACTGAAGCTTATAAAAACAATAATAAAAATTCACCATCACCAAACTTATAAAGAGTCGACAAAATTAGACTCATTTCTAAGATGAAGATCACATAAGCCTTCATTTCTACAACCAGAATTCATCTGGATACCAAACAAAATATCATTACAAGGGCGATAAATAGAATCAAAGTACAAAAGGGCGAAAATGGACTGCAAAAATATGCCCATCATTGTGCATGCATGATTTCAATAAGAATACAAATCAAAGAAAGAAAGAATATATCACATGAAGAATCAATAGAACATTGGCAAGGTGAAATCAATGTGCCAACACATATACTAACAGGCGCATCCTCCTCTTTGTTCAGTAGGCTCTGTTGAGGTAGCTTCTGGAAGGGTCTGGAAGTATCTGAAACCAGAGAGAAAAAATTGAACAAAAGGCATCCAAATGCTTTTACTTTACTGAGGGAAAATTATGTGTTAAAATACAGCAAAATATACATATCAAGATAATACATATCAAGGATGAGGAGGGTTCAAATGCCTCCATTTTTCGTGCCTCCATTTTTTAATTTTATAATAACAAAAATTCTAAAACTTATATGTCAAAATAAAACTGTTAGATATGATCTATATGATTTTCTATACATGTACAAAAAAAATTAACACTTTTCAAGTTTGTTTATATATGGATCAATAAGTTGAAAAATCTAAGTCCAGAAATCGTCCACATCAGTGCATTTTTGCAAGCTCTCGATAACAATGAAACAAAGTTGAAATGTCATGATCTTTTATGTGCATAGAGAAAAATGATATAGATCATATCTAACGGTTTTATTTTTACATTTAAGATTTAAATTTTAAGTTATAAAAGTTTCAAAAATGAAGGCACAAAAAATGGAGGCATTCGAACCCTCCTCATCAAGGATTATGCTTTTCTTTCAGTGAAAACTTCAGTTATCAGCTCAAACCATGCCTCAATTATGCTGCTTAACATCAAACAGGTAAATGTTGGGAGTGAGGCTATGGTACTATGCATAGTGCAGATTGGTCCGTACTATGGATCAATATCTCCATTTTTAAAGTCCAAACAATTAATCTGAAATGTTCGACATGATCTCCATATGAAAATGTTCTTGTAGATCAAATTTTATATTTTTTTAGAATTTTTTACTATTTTTTTAGATAGGTAGAAATTCACTTGATCTGAAGATTCTAAGACCATTGAAAAGTAGTGATTTTCTACCTATCTAAGAAAATAGTAAAAACATTCTAAAAAATGCAAAATTTAGTGTACGAGTACATTTTCATATGGAAATCATGTTGAACAGTTCAGATCGACTATTTGAACTTTGAAAACGGAAGTACTGATCCATATAACAGAATCTGCGCTATGCATATTGCATAGTACCATAGCCTCACTCAAATGTTGGTACCAGGCTGGTAAATAAATGCTTGCTTAAACTTACATGTCCTGGTTGCGCTCATGGTCTAGTGCGAGTTTGGCAACAGAGAGAAAAGCAGCATCGACATTGTAGTCCTCCTTGGCCGAAGTTTCAAAATAAGGAATATTTCCATTAGCAGCACACCAATCTTGCGCACTCTTCTCAGATACCTGATATCATTTTTTACTTGGTCAATCTAACTAAAGTAATTTTCAAAAATAATTGCCTCGTATGTGCTCCATGAAGAAAACCACATCAGAAACCAAAATAACACAGATAATTACACATAGGAAAATAAAAGAGTCAACCAGAAAATAGGAACAAAACAAGTAAAATAAAATTCAGAGTTATAATCAAAATAGTATATTAGACATAGGGATGTTTTCCATTTCAAGACAACAGCACCATCAACTATACCAAGAACAAGTGCACTTGCCATCACATATAGAAGCACGGGATGGTTAGAAGGTATTCGACCCTTTAAACTATCAGTCTGTGAAAAAAACAATTCATAGGAAGCCTTACAGATCTGCTGTTGCCGCCATCTATATCAATCTTGTTACCGAGTAAAATGAAGGGGAAATTTTTAGGATCTGATGGGCTAGCCTGCAAATAGAAATTTTAAATTTCAATTTAGCCAAAGTCCAAAACAATCATATTAACCCCAGTGGGTAAGCTTTCAAGAAGTAATGAAAGCTTCTGTTCTATGCCACTTTTTCATACATACAACAAATAAGTGTGTAAAATATTACCATCAAAATACATGCAAACCAAGAAATTATATTTGGGCAATAATTTCAAATTGGGTGATACAATCAGGATGGTATTGATTATGGTACTTCATCAGTTTAGGTTCTTCTTTTTTTATTTTTTTAGGTGCTCATTGGCCTGTTCTTGATGTTTGAGCATCAGGTAAAATAAAATGAGAAACCCAAGAAGTAAAATATAGATAATAAAACCAGCACATAAGAGTTTAGGTACAGCTCTGCACTTAAAAAAGATAATGGACCATATAGAAACAGGAATTGAAAGACAAAAAAATAAAGAGGGATTCTTCATCCAATAATGCTGAACATTGAAGTTACCTTACAATTATATACCTCTTCTCTTTATTGACCAGACTAGAAATGAACCCTTCCCAAACAAAAGGGTTATTCTCAGTACAAACAATCAGTATAGATTTGGTTTTGTATCGAGTAAAATTACAAGCTGGTCATGCCGGTACCTTTACTAGAAGGAGCTTTTCCTTTTCTATTTCTCTGACTTTCCATTTTCATCATCTCGACCGAATTTCTTAGAAACGCAACAGTAATCATGAAACTTTAGAAAAATAATTAAACAAAAAGAAGAATCTACCAGACCTGGTTGAGAAATTCTTCACGCCAGTTGTCAAGTGTATCAAAAGACCTCTTGACATTGACATCATAAACTAAGGCACAACAGTCTGCCCCTCTATAGAAGGCCACACCTAGGCTTTGAAACCTCTCTTGCCCAGCGGTATCCCATATCTATTTAAAAAGGTAGATAAATAGAAAAATCTTAGTCTTGTTGTCATAATAAATACTGATTTATCGCATAACATGTACGTGCATGTTCCTGTGTGCTCAGGGACAGAACTGGAAAATTTAGTGGGGGGGGGGCCTGAAACTTTAGTGCATAATTAATTTGTGGTTAGTGGGATTTGAACTCAAGACCTCCCAAGCACATAAATATAGTCTTAACCACTACACTACAAGCACACATTTAGTATTATATGATGGGGGCTGAACTATATAAAAACTTTAAGGAGATGGAAATTCAATTAAATTTCAACCTAAGTGATTAAAATTTTCAAAATCATGGGGGTGGCTTAGCACCCCCTGGGCTAAGTGTAGATCCGCCCCTATGTGTGCTACAAATAATCCCTAACGGAACCATCTTCCCTTTTTTATCCCTCCTTCAATAAAGTCTTTCAGGTTCAACTTTTAACCTAAACATTGTGATTGAATATGTATCATTCTGATTTTTAAGCTTTTAAACTAGAGAGAGGTGGTTGGGACCACATTGGAAGTTTCAAGGTAGAAAAACCAAAAGACAGGAACCATTGATAACTTTAAGAAGCATTTTCATGCATTGCTCGAGAAATAAGGGGCTGTTGGATTCAATCCTAATTGTATCAAATACAACTCAGGTATGTACAGGTCAGTTCATAGTTTCATACAAATTTTGCCTTAAATATCAAGCCAAAAGAAGCTAAGGAGGGAAGTTTAATTTTGTTTAGGAGTGTGACAAATTGTGTAGAAAATAGACATAAACTTAGCTGTTTGTTGTCTTTGATTCTTTGTAATAATATCATCATGGATGTAAAGTTTGTAAAAAAGAAACAAAGATTATAACATACTTGGAGTGTAACAAGTCTGTCTTCGACCAGGATCTCCTTAGTCATGAAATCAGCACCTATGGTGGCCTTGTACTGTTGACTAAATTTCTTATGCACATATCTTTAATCCAATCATTAAGAGAAACCATTATATAATGCATTCCTTACTATACAAACTATGTTTACCAATCAGAAAATTCAACAACCAAAAGCAAAAATTCTGCTCTCTTCTCAGATTTACAATAAGAAAAACATAGCACAGCACATTGATGAAAAATATTTCCCAATTGACTGACACATTTATGATAAAAATATATAGCTGACTGATCCAAGTGTTCAGTGAAATACATTTTCATATACTACCAGAGATACTAAGCTAACCTTCAAAATGCAAGGAACCAAAATGGCCGTCAATTTGGTGCTGTTACAGTTAAAACAAGGAAACGCGCAAGTTATGGCAAAGGAAACGAGGGGGGAAAATGTAAAACCCTAGCTGACAGGGCAGGCCTCCAGTCAATGACATCAAGCTAATATACAAAGCGTTAAGATAATAAACTATTCAATAAGAAAAGTACTAATTAATCCCCAAAAAGGATACTGGTTCATCAACGATGTCTTCCCGACTCTGTAGATCAAAACAAAAAATAAATTTTATTTCAAAACAGTTAACAGATTAAAAAAAAAAAGCACGGTCAAATACAGCTCAAAAACCTACTAATCGTTGAGATCTGAGCTAGATCGGAACCAGAGACGAAAATCCCCATATGAAAAAGAAATTATAAGAGCAATGAGAGAATATACCCACTATCGCCGAGTACTATGACCTTGAGCAAGGTTCGGCGCCTCGCAGTTGCCATTTCCGAACAAAGTCGAGGGAAGAACAGATATCAAAAAGTAAAAGATCTAATAATTAATTGAATAGAGAGAGAGAGAGAGGGAGAGGGAGAGATGAGAAAGAGAAGGCGGAAGCGCCCGTGGTGTCTCGAGAGCACCATTCGTTTGGTCTCAAGGGCAGAGCACGACCTGGAGAACTAACTATTCAAATACACCCGGTGCATTATTAAATATTTGTAAGATGGGTGTTTTTTATATTATTTCTAGAGTAGACCTAGATGTGATGTGCTCACCAAACTCTTTGGTAAGCATAACTCTATAATATATCGGATTCACTTCAAACGAGATAAATCTAAACCGTTGAAACCGATGTACTTCACGAGTGATGTGCGTACATGCAAAATTTTAAATGTTTTAAATTTATTTAGTACAAAGTCAAGCGGTCAAAATTGATGAAAAATGAATGCATTAAAATAACTTCTAAAACTTCATTTTGAATCATTCATTTTTCATCAATTTTGGCCACTTGACTTTAGACTAAATGAATTCAAAAAATTCAAAATTTTGCATGTACGTGCATCACTCATGAAGTATATTGGTTTCAATGGTTTGGATTCATCTCGTTTGATGTGAATCCGATAGATTATAGAGTTATATGCTCACCAAAAAGTTTGATGAGCACATCACACCCTAGTTCTACTAATTATTTCCAATAAAGTACGATAAATATACAAAAAATGTTAACTATATTTCGATCATCCAAATTAACATGTAAGACTATAATTCATATGCACCACGTAGAGAGTATTTTTATTAAATTAGTATGGACATAGTATTATTTTTGTTTTCACAAGCTTGCATAAAACATAGCTAATTGCCGCATTTGAAATGCATGAAGCTATAATTATATGAAATAATGAAAAATTGAGTGGGAACTTGGAATGGCGCTTTTATCAGGAACATAGAAAAATCATGAATTTTGTTATCAAGAAATTTTTTTTAAAAACATAAAATACACTGGTTCACCTACTTTAAAGTTTAAACTAACGAGTAGTCCTAATATATAAATATATAATGTGAATATATGTGTATTAGACAAGGTTCTAAATAGCGTTTATAGCGTCATAGCAGGAATGTTACAAAAAAAACTATAGCGAATAGCGTCGCTATAGCGAAAGCTATTCCAAATAGCGTTTTTTTTTTACATTCCGTATATTTAATATTTGTACTAAATATCAACATTATCTAAAGTCTCATAGAACAATGAATAACACCAAAGTAATTAAGAAATTATAATATTCATATTGAACCCGTACAAAATCCAAATTGCGGTTCAAAATATCCATAGTAATATCATAAACTATCGATTTTTCCTATTAAAAATATCTTAAGCATCATGATTCATGACATAATCTATTTTTTTTTTCTATTCAAATTTTAATTTGTTTGGACTTTTTTTCTATTCAAATTTCTATTTTTATTTCCAATTTCAAATTAATTTATCTATAGCAAGTAGCAACAAATTCAATTTTGGTTTGAGCTTTTTTGGGTCTTTATTTAAAACCCATATAAATTGCTTAAAATAAAACCCATATTATATAGCGCAAATAGCAGACCACTATAGCGGTTGTAGCGCAAATAGCGCATTTTGATGTCACAGCATAGCGTTTCGGGTCTAAAAATGCTATAGCGCGCTATTTAGAACACTGGTATTAGATCATGATGATATGGCATGGCAATTGCGCGTAGAGATCTCAATAAGTAACTCAATTCGTATGGATATATAACTTGACTAGATCCACTTCAATTTACTTAAAACTCTTCTCCAAAGAAAAAAAAAATTACTATAAGGTAGGAGTGTCAATGGTACTCTTTTATCCGTTTATTCAACTTGTATTGTGTCCAATAAGACGTATCCAATAAGACGAGTACGGGTAAGATTTTTTGTCGTAAACTTATTGAGTACGGGTATGGGTAAAGATTTGTTGTCGTTATCTAAACAGGTAAGGGTACGGGTAAAACCTATTCCATACCCGTTACCCGATCGGATAATTATAAATATATATATATATATAGAATTATGCTATTGTACTTCACGAAGTAAAACGAAATTTTATTTCACGCTCATATTCCCATTTTCAAAATCCAAAACGTCGATCCGAACCGTTCAAGTTGTTCTCCATACTGAAATGTGCTTGGAGACCAAATTTTACATTTTTTTTGGAATTTTTCTACTATTTATTAAGCCACTTTGAAAATCGCTGATCAATTGGTCCAGAATTTTTTACTGTTTTTTACTGTTCACAATGGATCGGCGATTTTCAAAGTGGCTTAATAAATAGTAAAAAGAATCCAAAAAAATGTAAAATTTGGTCTCCAAGCACATTTCAATATGGAGAACAACTTGAACGGTTTGGATCGACGTTTTGGATTTTGAAAATGGAAATATGAGCGTGAAGTAAAACTTTGTTTTACTTCGCGAAGTACAATAGCCCTACTCTATATATATATATATATATATAGTGCTGGGCTTAGCTACTTCATGGAGTAAAACGACTTGGTGCTCCACGCCTCATTATTTTCATTTTGAAAATCCAAACGACCGATTCGAACCGCTCAAGTTGTTCTCCATATTGATATGTGCTTGGAGACCAAATTTTACATTTTTTGGAATTTTTTTACTATTTATTAAGCCACTTTGAAAATCACTGATCCGGCGGTCCAGAAATTTTTACTGTTTTTTACTGTTCATAAGGATTTTCAGATTTTCAAAGTGGCTTAATAAATAGTAAAAAAATTCCAAAAAATGTAAAATTTGGTCTCCAAGTACATTTCAATATGAAGAACATGTTGGAAGGTTCGAATCAACTATTTGAACTTTGAAAATGAAGATATGGGATGAAGTACAAAGTCGTTTTACTCCATGAAGTAGCTAAGTCCATCTCTATATATATATATATATATATATATATATACATATACAGAGAGAGAGAGAGAGAGAGAGAGAGAGAGAGGAGGAGGAGGGATCGTATGACACCCTTTTTTGATGACATCGGATGACACCCTACATTTCAAAGTCCAAACAGTCGATTCAAAGTCCAAATTTTATAATGTTTTTGAATTTTTTACTATTTATTAAGATGGGTGCAAAAATTTAATGGTCTGAAAACAACGATTTTGTAAAATACTTAATAAATAGTAAAAAATTCAAAAAAATATAAAATTTGATCTGCAAGCACATTTTAATATATCCATCATATTGAACGGTTTGGATCGGCTGTTTAAACTTTGAAAACTTTGAAAATGCACGGTGTCATCCGATGTCACCAAAAAAGAGTGTCATCCGATCCCTCATATATATATATAATTGGTTTCAATAAAGTATTATACATGTACTGTGTGAAATGAATGTATATCTTTAATGTTTTATTTAAAGTATTATCTGTTATTTACCCGCTACCGTTTCATTATCCGACAACCATAACGAGTAAGGATAGGTGCGAGTAAGATAATTTGTAACAGGTAAGAATAGAATACGGATAAGAATAATTTATAACGGGTATAGATATGAAAATACTTTCATCCAACCCTTACCGTATCCGTCGACACCCCTGCTATAAGACTTAGTTCAATTTACTTAAGACTCCTCCCAAAAAAAAAAGTTATTGTAAGGCTCACCTAACAAGCTAATGAATATTTTTTCTTAATAATAGTGGATGAATCTATCGACTTTCATTAAAGCCACATCTTACTTTACGAAAGTATTTGAAAATAGTACTTAATACATATTATAATCCTAAGCGGTAACATCTAATACATCTGATAAAGTTGCAATTAGAAAACATAGAACTACCAAAGCTTACACAAGCACTAACAAAAACACCTACTACATGTTTACATCAGATTTTAGAAGAACTAAAGTTCACAAAATAGCAAAGTAGAAACCCAAAGCATTAGAGATCCTTAACTATCAAAATGTACGAAAAAAACAGCAAGTCAATGCAAAAAAAGACATCATCAGAATCAATCAGAGCCAAACTCATTATCTCTAGGTGGGACCATCTAGGTGCGACCCCGTCTTCTGACATTAGACTAGTTTTATTCAAAGGTTTAAATAGCATTTATCATGTCACAGTGGAACAGCTGAAAAAACAGTGTTATGTCCAAATAGCGCTGCTATAGCGCCATAGTTTTTATAGTCCAAAAACGCTCTAGCGGCGCTATAGTGCCGCAATAGCGCGCTATTTAGAACCTTGGTTTTACTTCAAACGAGAAGGGTGTTGTTCTCATCCTCCAAACCCGTAAGGATTGAATCTCCAACGAGTATAATCTGATTCTACTAGTTTTACTTCAAACGAGTCATGATCCGCCATGAAGTACTATTTTACCTAGGGGTGTAAACGGATCTGAATCCGAAAAATTACTTAAATTATCTTATCCATATTCGTATCCGAGAGTATCCGTATTCAAAAAATTATATCGGATAAGGATACGGTAAGATTTTTAACTATCCATAACTATCTGTATCCAACCATGTACACTCCTAAACCAAAACAAATATACTCTATGTTTTAAATTGATTTATTAAATTTTATATACATTCCAATGATTTATTAAACTGAATAGACATATATATTTTGATGAACAATATAACACTATGGCATGATTAGTGACTAATATTTTGATAATATGATATATGTTTTGTAACCAACAAACTTATTATGAAAAATATTAGATCTAATTTATAAATGAAAAAATTATATTTAGATGTTATTCTTTAATATAATATACATTAGTAATTTATTTTTAGTTACCGAATTATATTCATATACGTATTCGCATCCGTCTGTATCCGATCCATATATGTATCCGAAATTATTCATATTCATATCTATATCTGAAAAATTATAACGAATGAAGATACGGTCTGACCACTATCCGATCCCTGTCCGACCATTTACACCCCTAATTTTACCGAAGTAACTCGCTAAATTGAAGCTTTAGATATTACAGAAAAGTTAAAAAGACCAAATAAATAAAAAAGTATCAATTAGTATCGTAACTGTAAAACGTATAGCAAAAGGACCGAAATTTTTATTAATTGGAAAAAAATAAAAAAAAAATATTGCGAAACGGCAAAATTTTTGCGGAAATTCTATATATAGATAGAACCGGAATTTTAATACCGTCCCATGGGACGTGATGACCATACCATCTGAATTAACAAATTGCTAACCAAGCCCCACTAAACATTAATCAAAACAAGGACGGTACCAATTTTCCCGTCCGACCGCAAAAAAAAAAAAAAATTCCGAACGGTAGGAACCATTCCGTCCAAGGAAAAAAAAACAGGAAAACAAAGTTTAAAGTCTTAAAGGTTGACTTTATGGTAGGTTGTCAATGCCTTCAAACCAACACTTACCCCCGCAGACATTCTTATTTTATTTCGTTAGGATGAAAATGCTCTGCCATGATTTCGCCAGTGCTCCAAAATTTCCGGACGGTAGGGACCGTCCCGTTCCTGGATTATTATTATTTTTCACTCCTTGGACGGGATGATTCCTACCGTCTGGAGCTTTTTTTTTTTTTTTTGGAGGTCGGACGGGATGAACGGTACTGTCTTGGTTTGATTAATGTTTAGGGGCTGGTTAGTGAATTTGCTAATCCGGACGGGATGTTTCATCACGTCCCATGGAACGGTATTAAAATTCTCGTTCTACCTATATATGAAATTTCAGCAAAAGTTATGCCGTTTCGCGATATTTTTTTTTAAAAAAATTTATTAATAAAAATTTCGGGTAAAAGGAGCCTAGGCAAATCCTACACCATCTAATCGAGTGAATTAAACTTGCGTTAATGAGAAATCAAAATAAGTTTCAAAAGAATAACATCTCCATTCCATTATTAAGCACGTTGGGTGTCCGATCCGCCAACGGTTACGATTGAAAGATTAATTTTTGGATTTAATCTCAGCTCTCCAATCACATAATCTATCTTCTTTTGATTAAATGCATATGTTTTATGTGTAGAAGTTTAAATTTAGTTACAAACATACTCGCCACACATACCGCCACACGATGCGTTACAATTAAAATTAAACAGACTCTAAAATTTAGCGATATAATTATTCGTTTCCTTATTTATTTGTTTCCTTATTTCTCCATCTCCAATTGATATTTTCTATACAGCGGATCACAATGCAAATTAATTTTTTGTTCACTTCCTTTTTTATCTACTTTCTTATTTCTATATATATTACTGTAATAAATCTAGAATATATTTCTAATTTTGTTTTTTTATGAAAATTTGTTATTTTGTATGAGAATTTATTTTTGTTATCTTATTATATATTCCGTTGCAACGCACGGGCACGATACTAGTAAATTATAAATTATGTAAAATTCTCAACATTTACATCTAACAAATATTAAGAAAAAAAACTAGTATTTCCGAGATTTTTTTAGTTACCTAATAATTCAGAATTAAACAATCGCCACCCTTTGGCTTAAAATTGAGTTTTTAACATGCACGCACTCGTAGGATGCGCACCAAATTGTTTTCTTTTGGTGCGCCACCTAGGCATGCGCACCAAATATATATATATTTTTTTAGTTCTTTTTTTGTTCTGTTTGAAATTTTTGGACTAAGTTTTTTTTTGTTCTATTCTATTTTTTTTTCTATAGTGTTTAGAATTATATGTACGCATCAAATTTGACAGAGAAATTGTAGAAAATAAAATGCACTTGTTTAACAAATAAAATTTTGTACTAAATTTTAACTAAAAATTACTACAATAAATTATACGCACAGTCTGAGCAGCGTTTTGTACTAAGTAAGTTGGTGTGCAAATTACTACAAATTATATCCACAATATGATCAACATTTTATACTATAAATTATACGCAGAACAGAACTAAAAAAATATATATATATTTATATTTGGTGCGCATCCTGGGGTTGCGTATGTGGTATTATGTGAATTTTGAAGATATGGGTGGTGGTTGTTTATTTTCCATTCATTCGGGTGGTAACTAAAATTTTTTGGCTAGTATTTGTTCTAGTGGCAAATACACATGGTCTATGTGGGAGATCATGAATTTGAAATCCAAATAGAAAAAATCTTTTGTTGTTATAACAAGAGTATTAATTACTTCAGTGGCTTGACCTCCTAACTTTTACTTAAAAACAAAAAATAAGAAAAAATAAAAATAATTTACATGTAAAATGCAATTGACATTTTCTGCTATATTTTATATATATCTGGTTGGTAATTTATGTGGAGATGAATGAATATTGAATAGTAAGTAAAACAATTTTGCATGAGTAAATGGTGGTGGTGGTGTAATTTGTAAAGAAACATTAATCCGTTTTGTCAAAAGTAGCCTCACAAATCTAATCATAATCACAGAGTCCAGATATTAATGATTTATAATCTCAATCCGTGCACAAAAAGTTAAACAGTTCCGCGATGCATCATACTCATACAAAGTATAGAATCCTCTTCTCTAAATTCACGGTCGTAATTGGAACACGTAGTTCTGCACAATGGAAAATAATAACCATTTTTAATAACCACGGCCCACGGCCCACGGCTCTGTATAAAAAAATGCTCCGAGAGTACGTAGGAAAATCATTGAGAGTAGGAAAGGTATAAAAGTATGAACCCATTGGGTGGACCATCCATTAAAAGGTGAGATATTCCAGTAGTCTGTTAAAGGAACGGATATGTGCCGAGAGTAAATGAGTTAGAGAAGAAGTGGTCGCGCGTCGCGCCAGGCGCCAGCCAGCGAGGCATTTGAAAATGGGATATTATTAATTATTAAAGAGGCGCGAGAGAGATCCACGAGTTGAACAGCGACTACAGAAGGAATGGGCTGCTATGCTGCCTGGCAATCTTTTAGAATTAGTGGATCTGGACCGTTTTTTAACTTGGTACCAATCTCAAAATCTCAATAATACTACCTTCTGTGATGTCGCGAATTTCAAAGCGGCTGTGAGTTAATCTCAAACCGTAAAGTGAGGAAAATCTTTTACGGTACCTGATACCTGGGAGAATTCTTTTCCCTAGCAGACACGATTGGATGTACTGTACGGCGGATCCAGAGAGGTTCAAGGGTACCCACTTGCCTACCTCTAGATTTGAAATTTTTGTTAAACCTAGTGATAAATTAAACCTGTGGCTACTCCTGAATGGACTTGTGCCTACCTCTAAATCACGTATCATGCCGTGACCAAGTTAGATTTTTACGTGTTATGTTCTGCCGTAATCAAATTTAGAAAGATGGTCACGGCACGTTAGTCACGCTTTGACCACATGTGACCGGTTTGTCACGTTTGGTCATATTTAACTATTTTTTTTATAATTTATATTAGTTTATTCAATATTCACCATTCGAATTATAATATATACAGACATACAGATGTTTCAACTGTTCTGATTCATTATCAATTTTTTTTAATTGATACCTAAGTGAAATATTGAGTTGCCGTACTTCACTAAAAATATAACTAGTATCGTGCCTGTTGCAACGGGGACATATTAATAAAAAAATCTCATACAAAATAACATATTTTCATAAAAAATAATAGACTAAATGACATATTAAATGACATCTACACGTAAGCAATATTTCTTATTTGACATATTTTTTTTTATCTTTTTGACATACTGATCACTCAAAAGAGAGCGATGTTATCTTTTAAAATTATAAACTCGGAAATGCTATCGGTTCGGATCGCAAGCGCACAATCCTTATCGAGTAGTATAATCGAGGTCGATCCACAGGGAATATTGGTCTACAGTCTTGAGCGATCAAATCACAATATTTCGAAAGGCTAGACAAAATCTAAAAATTTGAGAGTTGAGCCAGCTACAATTCAACACGTGGCTGGAGGTTCAGCTCAGAATATAGTATTCAAGGCCCAAAGAAAGGGCCCATTAGGGAGGTCATCTTTGGGGCCGTGCGCTAGGAAATTCAGTTGGAGAAGGCCTATACCTGCTGTTACTAATGCCCAAGTCACCAAAAGAATTATAGAGTCAGCAAGAAACAAAAGGAAGCCCAATGCACTGGCCCAGCCGAATTTGATAAAGAAGAAACAGGGTAAGGGCAAAGAAAAGGAAAGTGTGGAGGTCATGTTCAACCCTGAAGGCTTTTACGAAGTTCAAGTACAATATGAGCACATATCCAAATTAGCAGCAGGGTGTGGATTCAAAAATCAAGATGTATCAAAGATTATCCAGGAGGATAATGCTCAACGCAAGAAACAGGCGGCAAAACAGGGCACTGAATCGGTCACAGATCAGGATGCTGAACCGGCCACAACACATGGGAATAGTGAAGAAGAAGACCAAGCTCTGGACAGATTTGAGCTTGACTCAAATGACGAACTGTCCTCGGATGAGGAGGCGGTTTGAGGAATCTGTGCTCACGCAATGGATGCCGGTTGATCATTGGTTTCACATGTTAACAAAACTAAGAAAATTAAAAGTTTTATCTTGGAATGTAAGGGGGCTAGGCAGTGTTGAGAAATGCGAAGTTGTTCGAAATGTAATAAGATCCTCAAGATGCGATGTTGTAATGCTTCAAGAAACAAAGTTGAATGAATTTAACTTGAACTATTATTCGAGAGTTCTTCCTTCTTTTTTTCAGAAAGAAGGGGTTGTGTTGCACGCTATTAACTCATCTGGTGGCTTATTTGTTGCTTGGAAACATGGTTACCTACTAACTAACTCCTGGGCTACTGAGCACACATGTTCGGCCATATTGCAACAAATACACTCAGGTGCCTTCTTCGTGGTTACTAATGTATATGGCCCCTCAACCGACGACCAAAAACCCCTCTTTATACAGGAACTCAGACGAGTATCAACTTTGGTGCACTTTCCATGGATGTTAGGGGGTGACTTTAACTTGGTTCGGTGGCTTATTGACAGATCGGGTGACCAAAGAAATTTCACACTTATGGCATTGTTCAATGATTTAATTCGTGATTTGGATCTTATTGATATCCCATTAAAAAATAGAAAATTCACATGGAGCAACAACAGGCCTGACCCATCTCTCTCTAAGTTAGATAGAATTTTTATTACCCCTGATTTTTCTGTACAATTCCCTATTATCTCTCTTCTTGCGCTAGAGAATCTGGCTTCAGATCATGCTCCTTTGCTGCTCCATTGTGCAAATGGGTCAAGCCCGAAAAGGAGCTTTAAATTCGAGTTGTTTTGGCTCTCAAATAATCAGGCAACCTCAATCATAGAATCGGCCTTGAGTACATTGAATAATTCTGCTCAGGTTACGAGACTACAACAATTCAAGAGATGTGTTGAACAGATGCATGTGGAGTTAAGAAGTTGGCACTGTCAGAATTTTACAATGATTGAACAGCAGCTGCAGTTTTGCAAGAAAACCATACTGTTTCTGGACCAAATAGAGGAGAGACGACTATTGCAGGGGTATGAAAGAAGATTTAGAATTATGGTTAAGGAGCGGGCCTACAGGTTAGCCGGTATCATTGAAGCTAGATGGCAACATAGAGCCCGTTGCAAGTGGCTCAAGATGGGTGACAAAAACACCCGGTATTTTCATGCGATAGCCTCGGCAAGGCATAGAAGGAATAGAATTTCTGCTCTTACGCAAGGTGCTGAATTGCTAACGGATGAAGGCAGAATCCGAGATGCCTTTAAAATGCATATGGAAGGCCTACTGGGAGTTGAAAATACCGTCCTCCAATTCAAACCTCAAACACTATATCCGGTAAATCCTAATCTTACAAACCTTGTACATCCGATTACAGAGGCGGAAGTGGAGATAGCGGTTAAGCAGTTGGCTTCCAACAAGGCATCGGGACCTGATGGGCTCCCGAATGAACTCCTTAAAACTCATTGGCCGATTTTGAAAAAGGGGGTACTGGATATAGTTCAGAGTTTTTATGATCATTCCGTGGACTTGTCGATTATAAATCAAGCCAATATAATCATGATCCCGAAAAAAGAAGCTTCAGAGAAGGTTGGAGATTACAGGCCTATTAGCGTAATGAATGTGATTCCCAAATTAATTTCAAAAATCTTAGCAAACCGATTGAGATTGGTATTGCCGGATTTAATCTCTCCCAACCAAACGGCCTTCATCCAAGGTCGTCAAATAACCGAAAATTTCAATGCAACCCGCGAAATGATTCATCACATCTCCAAAAGTGGCAAGTCGGCTTGCTTCGTCAAGATTGACTTCGCTAAAGCATTCGATTCGGTGAATTGGACCTATTTGCGCCATATCATGATGGCAAGGGGTTTCCCCGTAAGATGGATAACATGGATCGATCACCTCCTAAGTACAGCATCTTCTCGTATTGTTCTGAATGGACGAGAATCTGATTTTTTTATTCATAAGAAGGGATTACGTCAAGGGGACCCGTTATCCCCCATGTTGTTTGATTTGGCAGTAGATGTTCTCCAAAGAATGATTGAAGTCTTGAATGCCTCGGTACAACAAAGGATTTCTAGAAAATTGAATAAGGCAATCATAATTCACCAATATGCGGATGACACAGTTTTCATAGCAGAGGGGGCTAATTCCACAATTATATCGCTGAAAATCATATTGCGATTATTCTCGGCAGTCTCGGGCTTGACCATTAATTTCCAGAAGAGTTCATGGATTCCGATTAATATATGCCCAAATCGTATCGCAATGATCACGGCTATACTTGGCTGCTCACTCTCCAATTTCCCCATAAATTATCTCGGATTGCCCTTAACTTTGAAAAGACCAACTAAAGCTCTCTTCATGCCTCTGATCGAAAAGCTTGAAGCTAGGCTTGCTGGATGGAAAAGTCGGCTTTTGTCTCGAGGAGGTCGATTGCAGCTTATGAATTCAGTCTTAAGCTCTATACCAATCTACTTCATGTCTTCATTTCTACTTCCCAAGTGGGTACTGAATAGGCTTGATAGAATTCGAAGGAGTTTTCTTTGGGGAAAATCTGACAACAGGAAAGGTATTTCTCTCATCAATTGGAGGGTGGTGTGCATGCCAAAGAAGCATGGTGGAATGGGAGGAGCAAACCTCATGGTCAGAAATTGGGCCCTACTATTGAGATGGTGGTGGCGACTGTACCGACAGCCAAATTCTTTATGGTCCAAAACAGCAATCCAACTCAGGTCGGTCACACCAAGACAGACGCACAACATATGGATGCGTCAAGGTTCTTTCTTCTGGATGCAACTACTAAAGATAAAACCAATTTTTCATATGTGTACCAGTTGGGAAATCGGTGCTGGTACCGACATCTCCTACTGGTTTGATGCTTGGACGCACCCGATTATGGCCTCTCTAGTTGTACCACAAGCTTCTAACAGGAATTGGTCATTGCATAAAGCCATTGAGCACGGTTTACAGGGGCCGCACACAACTACATCTGCTACAGTGGCAACACAAGACTTGCTGGTCTGGCATTGGTCAAAAAATCAGGAATACTCGGCGAAATCAGCATATGAAGTATTGGTATCGGGTGGCCAAACAAAATACAAATTCACTTTTATTTGGTACCTTACTATACCTCCAACTGTGCGGATATTCGCCTTCTTATTCCTTGCCGGCAAGTTGCTAACCCATGATGTTATGCTTACGAGAGGGTTGCAGTGCGATTTACAATGTGCGGTCTGCCAAAACTGCCCAATCGAGACAGCAATGCACCTCTTCTTTAGGTGCAGCTTTGCAAGAATTTTCTGGATCACATTCTCTTCAAATCTTGGTTTTACAATTTTACAGTTTCGGGGGGCTGATTTGCAAACAATAGTACAAACTTCTTGGCAGGCTTGTAGGAGAAGGATAACACGAGATCAGTGGGCGGTTTACTTCTTTGCTGGATGTTGGATGTTGTGGAGAAGTCGAAATAAAAAGATATTTCAAGCAACCAGTGTGCATCCGAGATGGGCAGCAGAGCAGGCGCTACAGGAAGCCAAATTGTGGTGCCAGAATTGTTAGATAAGGGGGGGGGGTGTACTGATGATGTTCTGTTTTTGTTTTTTTCAGATTAAGTTGTACTCTGTATATACACTGATAGCCACTATCAGTTTTTCAAAAAAAAAAGAAGTTGTGATCAATGTAAATTTGGCAACAGTTAAAAGTAATTAAAATAAAGATAGAGATGAGAATTCCTAGGGTTTCGGCACACCATTGCTACTCAATCCTCTTTGATATTCTACTTCTGTCAGGTCTGATTTTCTGTTGTTGTTTATGGAAGACACTACATAGGACACTGCGAGTCACTTACGCAAATGACGGGACTTCCATCGAGATACTACATAGGACACTGCGATTTATCTTACGCAAATGACAGATCTCTAAAACACAAGTTACTACATAGGATACTGCGATTTATCTTACGCAAATGACAAAACTTTGTTTGCATTTTGTGGTTCTGATTTATGGTTTTCCTGCTAATGTTTTCTTCACATAAATCTAATGGCTCCCAACGAGGCTAACTCGTCCATCATAGTTTTTCTTACCATTAAAGCACTGTCACTACCCTAACGGATTAAACTAGATCATCGAAATTAGGTAAAGGGAGAATAAATTGCTAAAGCTTTTCAATCAACAACAAGAAATCATAATCAACAGAAAATATATATATCAAAGCATCATGAGTAACAAGGTTTACTGCCTATCCCCTAAGAAAGAACTTAGCCGCGGAACGACATCATTACAACACTCCTCTCTTTCTTACTTAATCAAATCTAACCCAAATTACCAAAATTACAAAGATAACTTCTTCTTCTGTCCAGTGGGCTTTATATAGGAGTGAGGGGATGTCTGGAGATGAGTGGAGGCCAAGAAAACTGATTTGGATACAGCTGTAGCAGTTATTCCCCAAAGGGCGCCTCTGGTTACGGACCGTATTGGCTGATACGGTCCGTATCCACACCATGTCGCTGAGGGGTTTAATGCGTATCACGTCATCTTCTGGTCCGTATCCGGCTAGGTCCGTATCAACCAGTACGGGCCGTAACAGAGCCTTAGTCGATGAGCGTCGCCTATCCGATTGACCTGATTCTTGCTCCATTTGATGTGAAATAGTCCCAAAACATGTTTCCTGCAATAAAACATAAAGAAGGGTGACAGTAGCCTTTTTCTCTAATTAATTAAACATAAGTGTGAGATAATATGCAAAACCTAAGCCAAAACCCTACGTAATTCATCATCATTTTGACTCTGATAACATATTTTCATAAAAATATCTCATATAAAATGACATATTAAATAACAAATATCATTCCTTAAATGATATAAATAAATAGAAATAAATGAAGTCGTGACCAATTAATTATCAATCAATTCAAAAATTCTTTTAATAATATTTAAAAAATAAAAAGAAATCAAGATCAATCAGAAAGATGATACAATTTGCACGTGGCAGTACATATCTAAATAAATTCAGACTTCTACACGTAAAAAAACATTAAAAAGATGCATATAATCAAAATATTTTATCCAACGGATGATATTCAATTCGAAAATTTAATATTTTAATCAAAGCCGTTAGCAAATCAGAACATCTACGTACTTAATATAAAAATGAAGACAATTCAGTACTGTGAGCAGGAGATAACTCAATTTAATACCTCTGCTACAAGAAAAATGGACCTCTTCATAGATGTACCATGGAGATATAGTGCCAAATAGAAAAAAAAAATGTATAATTCGAAATTGTTCGTGAAATCATTAAGTTCCACGATATAAAATCGTGGCTCAAATCAAAATGAGCAAAACATAATAAAAAAAATATAACAAAATGATTCTATAAATCGAATAGAAATGAACATTATTTTTTCATAAACCTCCTCTATTTATTTTTAGAAAAATGAAACAAGGGGAGAATTTAGTGGAATAATGAGGACCTAGCTAGCATACTTGTTTCTTGATACACCTTAAATTAAAATTTGAAACTTTTAAATGTCATTTAAGTGTTGGCTATAATTCTTGTAATGGTAGTACTTTTTTGTTTAATTTGTGTGATTTTGGATGAGTTTAATTTCCCAGAAAATTTGTATGAACAATTGGGTAGTCTAATATGTTATGAACTTAATAAGAAATTGGATTGATAATATGAAAGTGGAAGAAAAAATATTGTAATTAATAAAATTGATTTTTAGAGTTGATCAGATACATGTTGCCTTCTAAAAGGGAAACGAAGCCTTTTATTTCCTAATTAATAAAATGCGATTGCCGTATTTTCTTTTCTATTTATATCCTTCCATCTCCAGTCCACAATTAACGGAGAGGATGCAGCGATAATGTTGGTGGTTCCCACCCATACCATGTAATGTAACTACTAACTACACCGCATGAGGGTGGTCCCCACCCATACCTCTCCAGTCTCTACCATAATAACAATATATACTCCATAAAAGTATGCCATTTAATTAAATATTTTGAATGATTGAATGAATCATTTATAATTGTCAAATTTAACAATATGACTGAAAATTATATATGATTTTTAATAATAATTATTCACAATGTGTAGGTATATAGTAAATTTAATGTTCAAAATATTATTTTATTTAGTAATTATCTATAAAATTTTCGATATATTTTTTATGTTGCATTACATTTTAAACATAAAATATCACAAAAAATTAATAGTTTTGCAGCTCGTTGAATTAGGGGTGAAAACGGTGTGGATAACATCCGATCCGTATTCGATCTGTATTCGAAAAATTAAATGTGGATATCCGAATATTCGTGTGAATATGAATACTGATATGGTTTTACGTTTTAATTATCCGTATCCAAATAGTAGATATTTATCATATATTTTAATATATATTATGAAAAAGAATATTGTTATTCACTATTCAAATTAGATAAATATTATGAACTTTAGTATTTTTAATATTATTTTAATAAATATCCGATCCAATCCGTATCCATATCTGTATCCGGCTGATATCCGATCCGTATCCGTATCCGGAAAATTAAAAAGAGATATAGATATGGTTTTACCACTGTTCGCTCCGTATTCACTCCGTTTTCACCCTACTTTGAATACGTTAAGAATATTATTATTTGTATTAAAGTAATACATTAATTAGAGTATAATAATTTACAATCCCAAATCCCAATTAGAAAATTAGGTATTCTGTCAACTATTTTATAGCTCCTTTACAATCAAATTGGTTTGAAGTGCGCATTTTGATTATGTTTCCTTTTCGACCAATTTAATTAATTGATCACGTTTTCCGAAGCTAATAATTCGTATTTTATTCATATTTTTAACGTTTCTGAACCGAACTCTGAATAAAACTATTCGCAAAAAAACATATAATACGTTTTATTCCCGAATAAAACGCGAATCACGAATTATTTGCGAGAAAAACACGAAAAAAACGCAAAATTTTTTTTTGCTTCCTTGTTATACCAAATCATTCCCGAATTATACCCAAATCACGAATTTTTAACCTTGCCGAACCGAACCCGAACTATTCGTTTGTTATTATGGATGATGAGACCCGAAAGAAAATTTAAAAAATATACTTATACAATTAAACAGAATGAAATTATTAATAAAATGTACCTTTTTTGTAATTCCACTGTAATTACAATAAGAGCTAGCGGTTAACTAACAATGATTCCACATATCAATTGATTACGCCTCTATTTAATTTCTTTGAATTTATTAGCAAATAATGCGGTATAATACATGAGGAGGGTTCAAATGCCTCCATTTTTCATGCCTCCGCCATGCCTTCATTTTTTAAAACTTTAATAACTCAAAATTTAAAACTCAAAAGTCAAAATAAAACCGTTGGATATGATTTACATCATTTTATCTATGTTTTCATAAAAAATTATCACATTTTGATTTTGTTTTTATGTGAATCAATAAGCTGAAAAATCAACGTCTAGAAATTATCCACATTAGTAAGTTTTTTACAAGCTCTTGATGACGACCAAAACAAAATTGAAATGTCATAATTTTTTACACATGCATAGATAAAATAATGTAAATCATATTCAACGGTTTTATTTTGACTTTTAAATTTTAAATTTTGAGTTATTAAAGTTTTTAAAAATAGAGGCATGGTGGAGGCATGAAAAATGGAGGCATTTGAACCCTCCTCGTAATACATTTAACATCTGCAATTGTTAACTGCATGCCTAACTCTCTATTTCCTAGAGTTTGGTCATGTATAAATTATGATAAAAGATAAATGTACATGCAGTTGATGCCTCAACTAAATTGATGTTTCATTTTGCATGATGCAAATTTTGTTGGGTAAAGAAGTATTTTTATGGCACACACACACACACACACAGAGATATATATATATATATAAAGTCATATATAGGGTAATATTATATTATTTGTTCTTAAAAGTTAGAACATACATAACATACTTATGCAAATAATAGAACAAAATTGAAAGAAAAAAGTTCTTAGCTCAAGATATTTACTAAAATATTAAAGTTTCCACAATGAAGATAAAATTTTGGAGGAAATCAAAAATTAGTAATAAATGTATAAATCTTAAAGCAATTTCACTAGATACATTTGCTTCTCAAAATTTTAAATAATTTATCGTTTCATTTTTCTTAGCTCTCACTTTTGAATTTTGAACAGTCTCCATCTGTATCTCTTTTCACTCTCTATTTAATTTTCCAGGGAATAATTGGAATTCGAATGTTGCAAATAGCCAAGAGAAAGTTTAATAAATCAAAAGTATGAGAAGATCAAGGTTGCAATGATTTAATTGTTCTTATCTTTGAATATTTGAAATTCAAATTTTCAATTATCTGATTTATTTTTAATTTTCTTCTTTTTCATATCTAATATTTCATCTGATTTTATTTTCTTTCTGAGAGATACTAAGTGATAGTAAATCAATTGTTATGTTTTGTTTAAATTTCAATTTTTTTTCCAGATCTAATGAAGATTTTATTTTGTTTCAGAGAGAGTTATTGGTTGCCAGCTAGTAAATCAATTGAGTTGTTGTGGTATCGGAAACTACTTTCTTCAGTTAGTGTATTTCTTTATGAGGAAGCACTGTCTGACTTGTAGTGGTGAAATTGTTTGCCATAGATGTTACCAATTGTTTCCTTGAACTACTGATGTTAGAGCTGCACATTTTTTCATTGTCCATTCTATTTTTTTTGAAGAGGAGCTCATCAATTGACTTGTGGAACTGAAAAGGTTGTGATAACCCCAAATTTTTAAAATGATTAAATAATTATTAAGGATTAATTTAAAACAAATTTATATATATTAAAAATTTCCACCAAATATACTTTTTAAAATAACCTTATATAAATAAAACATTAATAATTAAATCCAAAGAAACTTCACCAATTAATATATATATATATATATATACATATATATAGAGAGTGGCTAAGCTACAAACGTTTGCACCATGGGGTTGGTGCAAACGATTTGTTTTCGGGTTTTCGAAGTCCAAACGGTCGATCCGAACCGTTCAAGTTGTTCTCCATATTGAAATGTGCTTGGAGACAAAATTTTACATTTTTTGGAATTTTTTTACTATTTATTAAGCCACTTTGAAAGTTGCTGATCACACGGTCCAGAATTTTATTGCACTGTTTTTACTGTTCACCCGAATCAGCAACTTTCAAAGTGGCTTAATAAATAGCAAAAAAATTCCAAAAAATGTGAAATTTGGTCTCCAAGCACATTTTAATATGGATTAAATATCTAACGGTTTGGATCGACCGTTTGGACTTTGCAAATAGGAGAACCAAATCGTTTGCACCAACCCCATGGTGCAAACGTTTGTAGCTTAGCCACTCTCTCTCTCTCTCTCTATATATATATATATATATAGAGAGAGAGAGAATGGCTAATATCAAAACGTTTGTTCCTGGCCCTTGGAACAATCAAGTTTAAAGCCGTATGATCTGCTTCCAGATTCGTGCTTGATCAGATTGGGTCAAGTCGCTGAACAAAACAAATGAAACGGAGAATTTAAAAATTATGCTCCGTTAGGTCTTAGATTTCTCCCGTCCATCCTGCCTCTCTCTCTCTCTCTCTCTTCCTCCAACTCTGGCCCCTCGCTCTCTCTCTCGTTCTCTTCTCCTCCGCCTCCGCCCAGCTCGACTCGGCCTCCCCCCGATCCGACGCCAGTGCCCTTCATGTCACTCTCCTTCTCTCTGTTTCTCCTTCTTGCTGGGTTCGAGCCGCCTCGTTACAACCACACTCTTGCCGTCGACCTTCCCCCTCGATCCGACGCCAGTCCCCTCCTGGCGTTCTCCTTCTTTTCTTCTATAGCTGAGGACACTTGCGATTTGGCTCTGTAAGTATTTTAAATCTTTGATTTCGTTCTATTGAGTCTTACAAAATGGGAGAGTTTGGGGCTTAATTAGTTGTTGTTATTCATATTTAGTGTTCTCATGTCTTGAATCACTTCACCTGTACCTACTATAAGCTGGTTCCACACTGGTTCAGCAGACCAGTAATTTATTTATTTGAAACTAGAATCTGGTAGATACTTGCTCAGTTGCTATGATTACTTTGTATAAAAATAAGTTGGATTTTGGTTTATTCCAGAGAGAACTCGAATTTCTAATTTCAACTGAATTAGGATTTTGTTAAAACCCAAACAATGACAAAAGTGATTACATGAATTAAGGCTGAATTAAACACTCAAGAGAATTCAGAGCTCAAACACTCAAGAGAATCAAAGCTGATTGTGCATTTGGGACAATTACCAATCATAACAAGAGAAATTAGGACTGAATTAGACTAAAAAGTCATGCCCAATTATTTAGAGAACCACTTAATAAACTAGCTTCCTAAAACCTGTAACCTATAATTTAATCAAAGAATATTAAGATTAACAGTGAAAAGTAGGCTTAACAGGAAATTAGCTAATACAAACTAGAAATTATCAACTATATTAGTTAATAATAACTTGTTATGCCTCTGCATTGAGTCAAATTGATACTATTTTTTCCTGTTAAGCCTACTTTTCACTGTTAATCTTAATATTCTTTGATTAAATTATAGGTTACAGGTTTTAGGAAGCTAGTTTATTAAGTGGTTCTCTAAATAATTGGGCATGACTTTTTAGTCTAATTCAGTCCTAATTTCTCTTGTTATGATTGGTAATTGTCCCAAATTCACAATCAGCTTTGATTCTCTTGAGTGTTTGAGCTCTGAATTCTCTTGAGTGTTTAATTCAGCCTTAATTCATGTAATCACTTTTGTCATTGTTTGGGTTTTAACAAAATCCTAATTCAGTTGAAATTAGAAATTCGAGTTCTCTCTGGAATAAACCAAAATCCAACTTATTTTTATACAAAGTAATCATAGCAACTGAGCAAGTATCTACCAGATTCTAGTTTCAAATAAATAAATTACTGGTCTGCTGAACCAGTGTGGAACCAGCTTATAGTAGGTACAGGTAAAGTGATTCAAGACATGAGAACACTAAATATGAATAACAACAACTAATTAAGCCCCAAACTCTCCCATTTTGTAAGACTCAATAGAACGAAATCAAAGATTTAAAATACTTACAGAGCCAAATCGCAAGTGTCCTCAGCTATAGAAGAAGAGAAGGAGAACGCCAGGAGGGGACTGGCGTCGGATCGAGGGGGAAGGTCGACGGCAAGAGTGTGGTTGTAACGAGGCGGCTCGAACCCAGCAAGAAGGAGAAACAGAGAGAAGGAGAGCGACATGAAGGGCACTGGCGTCGGATCGGGGGGAGGCCGAGTCGAGCTGGGCGGAGGCGGAGGAGAAGAGAACGAGAGAGAGAGCGAGGGGCCAGAGTTGGAGGAAGAGAGAGAGAGAGAGGCAGGATGGACGGGAGAAATCTAAGACCTAACGGAGCATAATTTTTAAATTCTCCGTTTCATTTGTTTTGTTCAGCGACTTGACCCAATCTGATCAAGCACGAATCTGGAAGCAGATCATACGGCTTTAAACTTGATTGTTCCAAGGGCCAGGAACAAACGTTTTGATATTAGCCATTCTATATATATATATATATATAAATGAATAAATTAAACGACAATCAAGAAATATTAACAAATCAAAATAAATTAAAATTACTAATCACGAACGATAAATTTAGACGTATCATATTACTTAAACGTGCATGTTAATAAATAAATAAATAAATAAATTAAACAATGCATAAGCATACTTAATTATGTAATTTAGATCTAGAATTAACAATACAGAAGCCTAAATTAACATTATTTCACTTAACAAAAAGCTAAAATTAAATTCTGTTTAACTGACACGTAGGGTCCACTCATCAGGACCGGAAACCACGGTTGGTTGATTACTCCAATATGAACTACTACTTTCAAATATTTATAAACCCTAATTTCTACTTACATTCAGATCATAAGCGTATGATCCTACCGTGTAGTATGATTGGGGTATCGATCCACATGGACAGTGTATTAGATTTTAAACAATTTTTACTAGTCTAAGTTATTGGATTTTTGAAAAAAGGTTGGTGGTGATAAATGGAATCAAGGTATTATAACTAGAAAATGTTAAATAGTAGACACAGAACCTCTAGGGTTCAAGTTTTCGGTCCTTCTTAATTATGCAAAATATAAGTTTTGACGTTTTTCTACGCCGCATGTTGTACTGTCACTGTCGCATGCGGTATAGATTGCCCTACAGTTACCCCGCATGCGGCACTGTCACTACCCACAGGGCGTGGTGTTTGTTTAGGGTTTAGGGTTGGCATATAATAGATATAACTATGTATGCAATGACATATAACAAGATTAAAGTGCACGAGAAATTCAAATCATAACGCAAAACAAAATATAAACAAATATTATAACATAATTAAGAATTAAAGTACAATCCTCACTCTAGAGTTTAGAAGTTTAGTTTCTCATGGCCATGACAAAATAAAAGAAATAAAACAAAGAGAACGTCAATTGCAACTCAATTGAAGATGGAAGAATCTCTGCCTCCTTAGATGACATATTTTCTCTTGTTTGGCTTCCAATGACTGTCATTATCTCTCTAAGTAACTCTCTAACTTAACCTAACAATGATGATTACTTGTTAAAATTCCGGACTTGACACAATTAAAACACGCACACTAAATCCTATTACAAGAGGGGTATTTATAGCTTCCTAAACACTAGTGGAAGTAGTGGGGATCGTGGGGTCCACCCATAATTTGTCAGGAATTGTCTAAAAACAGTGTGGCTCTTCAGAAAAGAGTGTTATTCTAGAAGGCCCATCACGAAAGGTATAGCTTCCCATCAGAAAAGTAGATCTTTGCATATTTTAGCTGCATTTAGTTGATAATGAGTGTTTTAGTAAGAGATTTTTTTAAATAATGTAGTATCCCCCCAGAGAAATTAAGGCTTTCACTAAAAGTACATATTTATTTTTGAGAAAAGGTTTCTATACCCAAGGCTTTGTACCCGAATTTTACTCAAACAACTTCTAACGCGTTTTAAACTAATTTTAACTGTTGAGGTGGTCCCCACTCTGATTAGATCCCTTTCTCTTCTCTCCCCCGTTCTTTTCATTTTTATAAATTCGATTTCAGATCTCCTCTTCTCTCAATATCTCTTCACATCTCTTTTAACGATCTCTCCATTGGTGATCTCTCTCACCACTACGTGATGCTTGCATCTTCTCCTTCATCTCTCCTGGCTTGAGGCTTCCGCTCAGAGGTGGATTTTGACGTCACGTGGCAGCAATAGTTTACAAATCCTCTTCCAACTCACCCATCGCTTTCAGATCCGCTTCTGCCATCGATTTGATTTTTGCGATCGATCGCTTGATTGATTCCTTTGTGCAATTTCTTTCTTTTCAAAGAGAAAAGGGAAAATGTTAAAGCTGCTCAAATTGAATTCGACACGTGGACTTGTTGTAACATTTGTCAACTACTCAATTCCTCCGTTTCTGCTCGTTGAATTGAAAAGGTTAAAGCTGCTCAATTCCTCCGTTTCTGCCGCATCAATCAACTATTCAATTCAATTCAATTATCATTTGTCAACTAATATCGTTTGGGACTAAAGTGCATTGTTGTAACATAGGCATGGCAGGAGTTAATTGATGAAGCAATTGAAGAGAAGATGAGTCTCGTATTTCACTTAAATGTGAAGCACAACACAGATACCTCACCTAGTGAGTAGAGAAGGTTAGTTTTGTAATTTTTTTAGTTTGATCCGATCTGGTAATACTTCGAGTCTGATATGATCTGATCTAATAGATCAACTATCGATCTCGTCTAGTTTTGTAAATTTTTTATTTTTCTGATTTAAATTTTCAGAATTTATCTAATAGGTTTACATGATTTATACATGATTTTACATGATCTATCAATTAGGTTTAAAGATTCTGTAGAGTATTTAACAAGATCTATTTAACAGTTTTATAAGATGTATGAGTTATTTAACATGATTCTGTAGAGTATTCTATCAATCATAGTTTTATAAGATGTATGAGTTATTTTACAGGATTCATGCCTTAGTTTTATAAGATGTATGAGTTACTTTACTGGATTCATGTCTTAATTTTATAAGATGTATGAGTTCTTTTACAGGATTAGGACTTGTGTGTTTTCTTTAAAAATTATCTTTGCAACATTTTTACAGTATTCTTCAACTAGTTTTTCATAGTTCTGCTAATGATTTACATGATTAGGTGTTGAAATACATTAAACTATTACATAATATACTTAACAGTTTTGTAGGATATATGAGTTATTTTATAGGATTCATTCCATAGTTTTCTAAGATGTATGAGTTATTTTACATAATTCATGTCTTAGTTTTATATGATGTATGAGTTATTTTACAGGATTCATGCCTTAGTTTTATAAGATGTATGAATTAATTTACAGGATTCATGCGTTAGTTTTATAAGATGTATGAGTTATTTTACAGGATTATGACTTATGTTTTTTCTTTAAAAATTATCTATGCAACTTTTTTACAGTATTCTTCAACTAGTTTTTTATGGTTCTACCAATGATTTACTGGATTATGTGTTGAAATGCATTAAACTATTACATAATATACTTAACAGTTTTGTAGGATATATGAGTTATTTTACATGATTCATTCCATAGTTTTATAAGATGTATGAGTTATTTTACATAATTCATTCCATTGTTCTTATCTTTGAATATTTGAAATTCAAATTTTCAATTATCTGATTTATTTGAAATTGATTTTTTAATTGTTGATATTTTCAGAAGGGAGAGCAAAAGGTTACGGAGACAATGGCTCAGAAGCAGGATAAGTAGAAAATAACATAATTCTATATAAATTTATGTTTTTAAAATTTGTAATTTGTAAGTTTCTTTTTTTCCATATCTAATATTTCATCTGATTTTATTTTCTTTCTGAGAGATACTAAGTGCTGGTGAATCAATTGTTATGTTTTGTTTAAATTTCAATTTTTTTTCAAGATCTAATGAAGATCTAATGAAGATTTTATTTTGTTTCAGAGAGAGTTATTGGTTGCCAGTAAATCAATTGAGTTGTTGTGGTATCAGAAACTATTTTCTTCAGTTAGTTGTTGTAGTCTCTAATTTTTGAGGAGCTCATTAATTGACTTGTGGAACGGAAAATGTTGTGATAACCCCAAAATTTTAAAATGATTAAATAATTATTAAAGATTAATTTAAACAAATTTATTTATATTAAAAATTTCCACCAAATATAATTTTTAAAATAACATTATATAAATAAAACATTAATAATTAAATCCAAAGAAACTTCACCAATTTATATATATATATATATATATATATATAGTGCTGGGCTTAGCTAAGCCATGGTGTAAAACGACTTGGTGCTCCACGCCTCATTATTTCTATTTTGAAAATCCAAACGACCGATCCGAACCGCTCAAGTTGTTCTCCATATTGATATGTGCTTGGAGACCAAATTTTACATTTTTTGGAATTTTTTTACTATTTATTAAGCCACTTTGAAAATCACTGATCCGGCGGTCCAGAAATTTTTACTGTTTTTTACTGTTCATAAGGATTTTCAGATTTTCAAAGTGGCTTAATAAATAGTAAAAAAATTCCAAAAAATGTAAAATTTGGTCTCCAAGCACATTTCAATATGGAGAACATGTTGGAAGGTTCGAATCGACTATTTGAACTTTGAAAATGAAGATATGGCGTGGAGTACCAAGTCGTTTTACTCCATGGAGTAGCCTAGTCGGACTCTATATATATATATATATATATATATATATATATAAATGAATAAATTAAACGACAATCAAGAAATATTAACAAATCAAAATGAATTAAAATAACTAATCACGAACGATAAATTTAGACGTATTATATTACTTAAACGTGCATGTTAATAAATAAATAAATAAAAAATATTTTAAACAATGCATAAGCATACTTAATTACGTAATTTAGATCTAGAATTAACAATACAGAAGCCTAAATTAACATTATTTCACTTAAAAAAAAGCTAAAATTAAATTCTGTTTAACTGACACGTAGGGTCCACTCATCAGACCGGAAACAACGGTTGGTTGATTACTCCAAAATGAACTACTACTTTTAAATATTTATAAATTCTAATTTCTACTTACATTCAGATCACAAGCGTATGATCCTACCGTGTAGTATGATTGTGGTATGATCTACAAGGACAGTGTATTAGATTTTAAACAATTTTTATTAGTCTAAGTTATCGTATTTTTGAAAAAAGGTTGGTGGTGATAAATGGAATCAAGGTATTATAACTAGAAAATGTTAAATAGTAGACACAGAACCTCTAGGGTTCAAGTTTTCGGTCCTTCTTAATTATGTAAAATATAAGTTTCGATATTTTTCTACGCCGCATGCTGCCTTGTCACGGTCGCATGCGGTATAGAACTATAGATTGCCCTACAGTTACTCCGCATGCGGCACTGTCACTACCCACAGGGCGTACTGGGTGTTTGTTTAGGGTTTAGGGTTGGCATATAATAGATAGAACTATGTATGCAATGACATATAACAAGATTAAAGTGCACAAGAAATTCAACAAATATTATAACATAATTAAGAATTCAAGTACAACCCTCACCCTAGAGTTGAGAAGTTTAGCTTCTCATGGCCATGACAAAATAAAAGAAATAAAATAAAGAGAACATAAATTACAACCCAATTGAAGATGGAAGAACATCTGTTTTCTTAGATGACACATTCTTTATTGTTTGGCTTCCAATGACTGTCATTCTCTCTCTAAGTAACTCTCTAACTTAACTTAACAATGATGATTGCTAGCTACAATTCCGGACTTGACACAATTAAAACACGCACACTAAATCCTATTACAAGAGGGGTATTTATAGCTTCCTAAACACTAGTGGAAGTAGTGGGGATCGTGGGGTCCACCCATGATCTATCAGGAATTGTCTAAAAATAGCGTGGCTCTTCAGAAAAGAGTGTTCTTCTAGAATGCCCATCAGGAAAGGTGTAGCTTCTAGAGGGCCCATCACAAAAACCCAATTTATGACAGTACACTGATCGTGTGTCCTCTGTATGCCGTATGCGGCATAAATATGACATTTTTGCTCTGTTTTTGGTTTAAATACGCAACTTTCTCCAAAACCTGCCAAAATGACACTTTGCATTCACTTTTCGTCATTTTCCGAAAAAAACAGATAGTGATTTTTGTTATATGTTTTGGCGTCATCATTGGTCGCACAACATTTCTTCATTCTTCTTTTCTGTTAGGCCGCTCTTCTCCTTTGTATCAAACAAAAAAGAAAAAAGAAAAGATGAATTCTCAAGCAGACAACATTGTTCTATTTTTCTTCATTTTAAATAAAGAGTTCAGAATTACTGAAAAATAGTTATCCGAATACCTTAAAAATAACTCGATGCAGATCTTTGCATATTTTGGTTGCATTTAGTTGATAATAAGTGTTTTAGTAAGAGATTTTTTTAAAATAATGTAGTATTCCCCCAGAGAAATTAAGGCTTTCAGTAAAAGTACATATTTATTTTTGATAGAAAATACAATTAAATAATGTATCTGTAATAAAAAATCAATAAAACATTATATTGAGGAATAGTTTTCAATGAAATGTGTAAGAACATTAAGTAAAAGTTATTCTAAATAAACTTGTAATGAACACAATTAATAAGAACTTGAATTATTTTTTAAAATTTAGACAGAAATTTATTTTAATAATTTTAAATTACACTTAAAAGACAGTACATAATTCAAACATCAGTTTTGCACAATGAGAAAACACTTTAAAGGAATTAAAAACAAATATGATACATAAAAAGTCCTATGGAAACTATGGGAATATAATTTTTTTTTTAATTATACATCAGAGAGCAAAAATTGAAACATTTCAATAATGTAAACAAAACGGAAAAATTTATAGCTAGCTAAACTAATTCAGCAATTTTTTAGGAAGTTTAGAAAATATTGGAAGAAATTAAACAAACAAACTTTGAGCCATATAGTACAATACAACACGAATTCAAAATAATACGTTGTAATATTTTCTAAAGCCTATTTTTTATAAGAGGAGGGTTCAAATGTCTCCATTTTTCATGCCTCCACCATGCCTCCATTTTTCAAAGCTTTAATAACTCAAAATTTAAAACTTAAGAGTCAAAATAAAACCATTGGATATGATCTACATCATTTTATCTAAGCACGTGTAAAATATTATGACATTTCAATTTTGTTTTGGTTGTCATCAAAAGCTTGTAAAAAACGTACTAATATGAATAATTTCTAGATGTTGATTTTTCAACTTATTGATTCACATAAAAACAAAATCCAAATGTGATAATTTTTTATGAGCACATAGATAAAATGATGTAGATCATGTCCAACTGTTTTATTTTGACTTTTAAGTTTTAAATTTTGAGTTATTAAAGTTTTAAAAATGAAGGCATGTTGGAGGCACAAAAAATGGAGGCATTTGAATTCTCCTCTTTTTATAAACAGCCAAATTATGCAACTTAAAATTAACAATACAAAATTGCGCTTCAGAAAGCATGCATTATTTCTAACTTCAATTGAATTCTGAAAAAAAAAATGAGGTATATGTATTTTTGAATGGTATTTATAAATATATTCAAATTTATAGGAGCTAAATCGGTTTTAAATTAATGAACCGAACTGATCTATTTAACTGAAAAATCCAAATCGTTTAAACCGATGAAAGGTTCATACAATTTCGAGTGGGGAATTAATTTCTTAGATCGAATGATCCACAATACAAAATATTATAGAAAATAAAAGTGATTTTCAAATAAATAAATTAGAAGCAAAATGATTTTCATTATAGAAGAGAAAAGTGATTTTTTTTTAGAATCAGAATATTGTACCCAATTTCGAACAATGATAAAAAAAATCTAAAATTTCCAAAGTAATATAAAAAGAGTAAAACTTAGGAACACCATAGTTTTACTCATATAAAAATACTTGTACTATAAGAAAATTGAGAAACATCTACCTACCGTACAAATTGTTTTTGGAAAATTCGAGAAATATTCTTACTGCAAGGAAAAGTTTAGTTTAAGTGGAATAGAATACAACTAATATCTTGTCCGTGCGTTGCAACGGAATATATGATAAGATAACAAAAATAAATTCTCATACAAAATGACAAATTTTCATAAAAAAACAAAATTAGAAATATATTCTACATTTATCACAGTAATATGTATAGAAATAAGGAAGTGAACAAAAAATTGATTTGCATTGTGATCCGCCGTATAGAAAATTTCAATTGGAGAGGGAGAAATAAGGAAACAAAAAAAAAAAGAAAACAGAGAATTATATCGCTAAATTTTAGAGTCTGTATAATTTTAATTGTAACGCATCATGTGGCGGTATATGTGGTGAGTATGTTTGTAGCTAAATTTAAACTTCTACACATAAAACATATGCATTTAATCAAAAGAAGGTAGATTATGTGATTGGAGAGCTGAGATTAAATTCAAAAATTAATTTTTCAATCGTAGCCGTTGGCAGATCGGACACCCAACGTGCTTAATAATGAAATGGAGATATTATATTAGGGAAAGTATTTATGAGGAGCAGATCTGCTCAAAATATTTAAAACTTCAATAAATTGTGTTGATAAACACAAAAAACGATAACTTGAGGAAACTTTGGTACACATGGACTACATTTGTTCAATAAACACCATTTCACTGGCTACAACTCGCATACACGTATAGTAGTATATAATGACATTCTGTACGACATGAACCGCGTTCACAAACTAACTTCCTATCTCCTTTCCCAGACAGGTTCTATTAAAACGCACAGAAACCCATCTCAGCGGTGCGATTGTTTTTTAGTATCATCACGCCATGAATCGGATCATCTTACAAAAGCAGCTCCTCGATAGATGCAGTCGATCTTCTTCCAGTCACCTATGCCCTTCTCTCCCCTTAATTTCGAGGTATCTTGCCTTGTTCAAATTCCCTTTTAGAAACTTCAAGTTGCAAATTCAGTTGCAAATTACAATTGAGGGTGGATTTATTCGAGATAGTGGGAACATGAATGAAAACATCTAGCCTCGTCCCAATTTCAATCAAGTTTTTCCAAGGATTGGCACTAGTGATACTAATTTGTACCCACACCTAGTTCCTAAAGAAGCGTAACTTAATATCTTGTATTGATTTTTCGAAAGTCGAAGTTAGTATAATTATATAAAAAAGCTAATTTTCCCAATCAATTTGGTACTTCATGGGGTGTTTATTTCAGTCTCATGTTTTTTTCTTGGCTTAATATGAACATTTCGATGAATGATCGAGTCCTTTTCCATTTTCTACTGATTAATTTTTAAATGAGCAGGTTGTTACATACATTTGCAACTGTATCTGCTGAGAAAATTTCAGGGTCATACCCGGCAGAGGTGCACAACTTGGGTAAATTACTTGTGTGACTAATTAGAAATCAACTTGTATAAATTAAGCTCCACTTGTGTGATTGAGCTACAATTAATCCTCACCAAAATTTGAGCTGATTTACTCCAATATTCAATGGACATCATTCAAGCAAAAACTGTTCGATTAATCCCACTAATTGCATGATTAAAGCAATAAAGGCAATGCAAGCATCAATTTAGTCCTCTAATTGCAAATGTGCTTCAAGTAAGCCTCAATTTAATCCAATTCGACTGAAGTTATATTTCAATTGTGCAAATCAAATGCTGGTCAAGCAGTGAAAACCATTACAGGGAATGTATCAATTGCCACCTAATGTACTTCTGTAAATAAATTGAATGACATTATCCTAATCAAAATCATTTACCTTATCATTAGTGCAGGGTAGCTGGAAGCCTTCTGCTAGCTGGACTTGGATAATTGATCCATTAAACGGTGAAAAATTTATAAAGATAGCCGAAGTTCAAGAGGCCGAAATTCATGTACATTTTATGACGTTCCTTGGCCCTTTTTTGTTGTTCCATTTTAAGGGCTTTATGTGATTTTTTTGAGATTGCTTACAGAATAAACAAAAGAAAATGAGAAAATAATATATATATCGAAACTTCTGTAATTCCGAAATGCACAGAATAACTTTGAAGGTAATGTTAACATGACACCTATTCAGTGCCACTGTACCAGTACAATTTATAGTACCATTAAGCTGTAAACTGCGCTGGGAATTGTATTTTGTTGTGATTAATGAATGGTGCATTCATTTAACACAAATTGTAGCCCTTCGTGTCGAGCCTATCTAGCTGTCCAAAGTATGGCCTCCACAACCCACTTCGAGCTCAAGAGAGGTTCTCTTCCTTCTTATTACTTTTAGATTAGTTATTTTGAAGTCATCATTTTTAACAAAAAGTTCACATATATAGGTATGTTATGTATGGAGACATATCAGCAAAAGCCGCAAATAAACTGGCTCAACCTGAGGTAATATATCCATTGTCCACTATAATCCAGTGAACTTGTAAATTTTAGTTTTCTTCAACCTCTCTTTCCGTTTCTCTCTTTTGAATTATGAATGAATTCAGGTGTTAGATTTCTTTGCAAGACTGATCCAGCGAGTCTCGCCCAAGAGTTATGTACAAGCTCTTGGTGAAGTTCAGGTCACCCAGAAGTTTCTAGAGAATTTCTCTGGAGATCAGGTGAGTATGCATATCCAATATTTTTGTATAATCTCACTTCTTTATAATAAATCATCTAGTTCCGTCTCATTAGTTTTTGAACTAATATCTTTTGATTTGACAGGTTAGATTTCTGGCAAGGTCATTTGCTGTACCAGGAAACCATCTAGGGCAACAGAGTACTGGTCTCCGCTGGCCATATGGACCTGTAAGTTCTCTCTAAAAAAAATAGCTAATATGTTGTCTTTATTTGCACAGCTGTTGTGTCATTTTTATTCATTTCTTCTTTCTTTGGTTGAGGAAACAGGTGGCAATTATCACACCATTCAATTTTCCATTGGAAATCCCGCTATTGCAATTGATGGGTGCGCTTTATATGGGCAATAAACCTGTGCTTAAAGTTGATAGCAAGGTCTGTGTGTTAACATCTGCATTTAGTATTATGCTTAGCAGGAAGCTCAATTCTTCTTTTTTTATTTAAGCAAGGATATGTAAGCATCTCCTGCCTGTAACAAATTGAAGGTTGCCAGCTGGACCAAGTGTCAACAACAAGGACATTATTCAATATCATCATAGATATTACTATTTATGAAGTACCAGTCTACCACCAGGAAATTGTATTAACCTCATTTTTAGCGACACTAATTCCGGGGCATCTTTTGCTGGTTCAAAACAGTTTCTGTGTGTTATGTTCATGTATTTATTTGTTTAATAATTGGAAAAACAGGTAAGCATAGTGATGGATCAGATGCTGAGGTTGCTACATAAGTGCGGGTTACCTCTAGAGGATGCTGATTTTATCAACTCTGACGGTGCCGCCATGAACAAGCTCTTGCTTGAGGTCAATTTCGGAAACCCTACTTAGATGCACTCCCAATTCACATAATTGCTTGTTCTTTTCGTTTCTCTTTGTATTTTTTCAAACTACACCTGCAAGTTTATTTTCAAAGGCAAACAATTTCAACATTATGTTATGAAATTCAGAAAAAAAAAATTTCATCTGTTATTTGAATTTTCTTGTCCCCATTTAGGCCAAACCAAATATGACACTTTTCACGGGAAGCTCAAGAGTGGCAGAGAAGTTGGCTGCTGACTTGAAAGGTCGCATCAAATTAGAAGATGCAGGTTTTGATTGGAAGATACTTGGTCCTGATGTTCAAGAGGTACAGAACGTTAACCAAAAATTAACATAAGCTCAATTTGCTACCAAATTTTATTATTTAAATCTAAATGTAGGTTGATTATGTGGCTTGGGTTTGTGACCAAGATGCTTATGCTTGTAGTGGTCAGAAATGCTCTGCTCAGTCTATTCTTTTTGTGCATGAGGTATTACAGCACCGCACTTTTTTCTGAACAAGATGTTCACTCTATTCTTTCTATTTTCCGGATAGTCCAAACAAAATATTCTTAATAAACATGTAATTAATATTTTTTTCTGTGATATTTTTACAGAATTGGGGTTCCAGTGAGCTGATTTCTAAAATGAAATCTCTTGCTGGGAGAAGAAAGCTGGAGGATTTGACCATAGGTCCAGTTCTAACTGTAAGTCCACTCTCATCATGAATCATTATTTTGAAATAGCACAGAGTGAGATTGTTCACATTCCTACTTCTTTTCTTTATTTTTCAATCAGTCTTGTAAAAATGTTGCAACATATTTCTTCGACTTGTGATGTGTATGCTGCCAGTGATCCTCATTTTGAATTATTTTCATTTTGGAAGTTTTAATTAAATTAGTAGTCTTTCCATTATTAGATACCCCTATTTTGTTCTCAACAATGGATTTCATATAACTGGTTTTGGGCTGTGAGAAAGATTTTAAAAAAAGGATTTAGTGGTATCCAACATGATAGTTACAAGAGAGGAATGATCCTCTTTTAAACATAATAGGCCTTGTAAAAAAAAGAGACAAAATGTTACATTCATAATTTTCTAAGAATTTGAAGCTAATTACTTCTTATCTTCTTTTTTTGTGTATGTGTGTTGAATTTGTTAGGTCACAACTGATGCCATGGTGGATCATATGAACAAACTGCTGAAAATTCCAGGTTCAAAACTTCTATTTGGCGGTGAACCACTTGAAAACCATTCTATCCCTGAAGTATATGGGGCTTTTAAACCAACTGCTGTTTTTGTCCCTTTAAAAGAGATGCTTAAAATTGAGAATTTTGATCTGGTGACCAAGGAGATTTTTGGCCCTTTCCAGGTAAAGTAAATTAGAATTTACTCTCGACTGCTCATAGAAATATCTGGTTTTCTGTTAAGCCTAAAATTCGGCCCTGGTATCCTCAATTTAACCCTAGTTAGCTTCTTCAAACTTCTTGAGCAAAGAAAGATAATATGACAAAGACAAATCGATCAAAACAACAGATTGGAGAACCTTTTGCCGAAGTGGTACTGATGCCATAACAGTGGTAGATATCCATGACTGGCAAAGGTACTAAAGTATAAGATTGTAATCATTGGTAATAATCTTGTATAGGTCGTTACTTCGTATAGAAATGATGAGCTGGAGTTGGTGTTAGAAGCTTGTGAGAGGATGCACGCGCATCTCACTGCTGCGGTGGTCTCAAATGATCCCCTGTTCTTGCAAGTAATTTTTTATTTTTTTGGATAAATACTGGCCTAATTAGGAAAAAAAAAGTTGCATTTTTTCTGCAAAAGTATCACATAGGTAAAGCATTGATAATTTATGTCTATTTCGAGTTGTTCGATAATTCCAATGGTACTGTATTTTTCTTTTCTCAGCCAAAATTTACTGCATGGAACTTCACTTCCATTCATATTGTGCTTAAAAGTGACAAATTTACGATTTTCCCCTTTCAGGATGTTCTTGGGAGATCGGTAAATGGCACCACATACGCTGGGATTAGAGCTAGGACAAGTGGGGCTCCACAAAATCATTGGTTAGAATTTGTTACATTTTACCAATGTGTAAATTCAATTCAGTGTCCTTGAACTCAACTAACCCATAAAACAGCATTTAATTGGTAAAAGGACTGGTCAAACAAGGTTACCTGAATTGGGACTGAGAATGGTTTAGGTTGGGTATAGCAAGATAATGTTTGTGTTTGTTACAACTCGATGCAGAGAGTTGCATACATGAAAGGATGTCAATTCTTTTTACAAAAGATATATGATATTTGAAAATTGTAGGTTCGGGCCAGCTGGGGACCCAAGGGGAGCGGGCATTGGTACGCCAGAAGCAATTAAGCTGGTATGGTCCTGTCATAGAGAGGTTATCTATGATATCGGACCAGTGCCTAAGACATGGAACGTACCGGCTTCTACCTAGTTAGGTGAAGCAATGCAGTGTGCTACTGTAGCAGCACAACAAATCAGAACTTTTGAATATGAGTAAGGCAAGGAATATTATAATTAAAAAATAAAAATAGAGTCCGCATGTTTAGACTTTTCATGAATAAAAGAAACCGATCAATTTTGTTTTTCTAAAATTGGTAAATCTAGAGTGAGGCTATGGTACTATGCATACATAGCGCACATTGGTCCGTAATTTGGATCAATATCTTTGTTTTTAAAGTCAAAATAATTGATCTGAACCGTCAGTTCAACATGATCTTTATAAGAAAATGTACTTGCATATTAAATTTTATATATGAGGCGGGATCGGATTACACTGTTTTTTTGTGACATCAAATAACATCGTCCATTTTCAAAGTCCAAACAGTCGATCCAAACCGTTCAATATGATGGATATATTAAAATGTGCTTGCAGATCAAATTTTACATTTTTTTTAATTTTTTTACTATTTATTAAGATGGGTACAAAAATTCAATGGTCTGAAAACAACGATTTTGTAAATTACTTATTAAATAGTAAAAAAAATTCAAAACAATGTAAAATTTGATCTGCAAGCACATTTTAATATATCCATCATATTGAACGGTTTGGATCGACTGTTTGGACTTCGAAAACTTTGAAAATGGACAATGTAATTCGGTACCATAAAGAGGCAAAAAAAAAACTCAAAACCCACCCCAAAAAAAAATTTCACATTTTTTTCACGTTTTATTCGCGAATAACTCGTGATTAGCATTTTATACGCATTTGTGAATAAAATGTATTATACGTTTTTTTGCATTTTATTTAGTGTTCAGTTCGGAAATGTTGAAGAAACGAATTAAACACGAATAACTCGCGAATTGTGTTACTATCTCTTATTTTTAGATAAATTTAAGAGATAGTAATATATCTCTCATACAATGAGATGACTCATATCTATATAAAAAGCGGTGATAAAAATTATTTTGTTATCAGTTTATTTTATTTTCTCTTAGACATAATCAAAAGAATAATTAGTAATGATAAAATAAATTCAGAATTTACGATTCAATTCAATTGTTATCATTCTTCACCTTGTTTTAAGCGAAGGACTTTCAATTACAAACGCTTCTCTCATCTCAAATTACGATAATAGAACCTTTTTGTTTCTCAGAGAAAATAGGTTAATGCTAACATAAAATTACGAGTGAGGCTATGGTGCTATGCATAGCACCAATGACTAGTGTACTACGGCTCAATATGGTACTTTTTAAAATCCTAACGGTCGATCCGACCGTTCAATGTGATATCCATATGAATATGTACTTGCAAACTAAATTTTATATTTTTTCGAATTTTTTTACTATTTTTTTAGATAGGTAGAAAAATCAATGTTTTTTGACAATTCTGGACCATCAAAATTCTACCTATCTGAAAAAATAGTAAAAAAATTCGAAAAAATATAAAATTTAGTTTGCAAGTACATAATCATATGGTTATCACATTGAACGGTCGGATCGACCGTTAGGATTTTAAAAAGTACCATATTGAGCCGTAGTACACTAGCCATCCGTGCTATGCATAGCACCATAGCCTCACTCTAAAATTATTTGCCGGAAAAATATACACACCACGCATATGTTTTTCTATCCAAAATATTATGACAAAACAATGCAATGAAAATGATAAATGATGATAGAGTTAATACTAACTTGTTATTGCTTTTTTAAATGAATTTTTTTATAAAATACTCTTCCTTATTAAATCATCAAACAAAATATCTCTCTTTTAAATGTTTGACAAAATGTTTCTATGGATCTCATTTTCCCCTCCCCCCCCCCTACACCCTAGGCCGTGCTTCAGAGGAGGGGAAGAGGCCGTCATTAAAGGAAAGGAAAGGGAGAGGAGGTGAAGAGCGACCAGACCGCAAGGTGCCCGGGCTCCTTCACCTGCTCCATAAGAGGAAAATCGAAGAGGGAGCGGAGGGGAGCGAAAGGGAGTGAACACTGTGCGGAGGTGACGATGCTGTGTATTTTGCTGAGATTTGTTACTTCCAAATCGGAGTGTACGAAATACTGTGCGGAGGTGAGCAACACGCTGATCATCTTCCTCTCCATTCCTTCCCCTTCATCTACGCACAGGGGCAGAACCAAGGCCTGGGCCAGCCTGGGCCCTGGCCCCCCCTTGGCCCCAGAAAACATACAAATCCCTTTTAATAAAAAAAAAAAAAACTGGCTGGAGATTACGATTGATTCCTGGTTCCTGGCCCCCCCCTACCGATCATTCCTGGTTCCTGAGCCCTTGGACCCCCCCTATCGATCATTTCTGATTCCGCCACTGTCTACGCACACTTTTTCTGGAGCACAACCCTAGGATCCTTGATTAATGCATATTTCTATTTTAAGTTAGCATATTTAAAGAAATCAGAAACTATTTATACGTTATATATTGTAAGTTCTCTAATTCGAATAAATTAGCATATTTCATTTTTATTTGCAAATTACATACAATTTTTTTTATGCAACTTGAATAAATTTACTTATCTGAAGCTATTTTTTAAACATGATACATAATCCTTATTATTATAAGCATGTTAAATATTTGAAATTACGTATTTTTTTCAAAATTTAAAAGATAAGTTTTTTAGTACCTCTAAAATTTAATAAAATGAATAATATTTCTGTTTTTGTCATTTTAGTTGTATTTAATTTTACATTACATTTGAAAATTATGCTTCTATATAAATTATTGGTAACAACCTGATGTGATACTTTTAATTAACTTGGACATTACATTTGAATATTAATTGGAAAATTAAATTCAAAAGTAATTTGAAAGATTTTTTCTTTTTTAAACAAACTTACAGCTTGAAAAAAAAAAACATGACCAATTATAACATGTAGAGTAATTTGTCAAAGATTTTAGAAGAGGATATTTTATTTGATGGTTTGATTAAAAAAATATATTTTATAAAATTCCCCCTTTTCAAATTGTAGAGTATTTTTTTTAAAAATATTTTGATGTGACATATTACTTTCAAAAAAGCATTTTAACAAAATTTGTACCAATAAATAATTAACTTGACAGATTTATTTAAAATAACATTAAACAAATCAACATCAATATTCATTCATTCATTTTGTCCTATCTTTAAATCAATTTCTCCAATTAAACTCAACTTCCCATTAGTTTCCTAAACAAAGTAGAAAAAAAAAATAACTCTATACCAAAAGAGATCGGAGTAGGTCCGATGGGCTTTAAGATCTGTGCACACATAAATTAAAGTATATCTGTACGGATTTTAAATCCAGGTCCGATGGGTTGCCGACATTTTTATTTATATCCAAAGTTAATTACAAAATAATAAAAATAACCAGAGCCGCTTGGTTTTATTAAAAGTGCTCAAACCGGTCAAAAAATGACCGGCTCCTTATTTAAATAGGAAACCTACTATTTTCTAGCCGGTTTTTTTTTTTTTTTTTTTAGACAAATAGTTAAAATGCTGAAATATAACACTAAAAAATCGAATTATTTTTTAAATATTTGTTAGATTACTTTAAGATCTGTGCGCACATAAATTAAAGCCGATATGTACGGATTTTAATGCAGAGCGCACGCATCTTTATGCAGATCGGACTGTGATTAAATCCATGGTTTCATACCAAAATTAGGTAACCGTGCTTTGCGGCTGACAACCCGATAGCACAAAACCTAAACTCTAACCTAACCCTAACTTATTAAACCATATAAATGGCACTCACCTGAAATAGCCGTCGGAGAGGAGAGGAGAGGGTTTTGTTCTCGTTGCATAAATGGAATTCCGAAACCAACGATAAGATGGAGGCACACGGCCTTGTGACGTATAAGGTCTGAATTGGCGATCATCCCCTTAGTTGTTGCTGCGCTCAATGAAAATGGTGATATCGTCGTCGCTAGTTCCGGCCACGTCAGACAGTGCTCGAACAAGATCGGACTGGAAGGGAAGCATTGCTCCAAAGTTGCCTTGGTAATTAGTTCAAATTTCCAATTCATCAATACATTAGGCCTTTAAAAGATTTCTGTTAGTTTAAGCTTAATACATAATTGGGACAATTTGATGCTTGTGTACTATGAATGATCAATAATTTACGGAAGCACAATATTTCTTTTTTTGGGAGTATTATTTGTGTTGATGACCCTTTATATAATTTAGGCTTTTGTGTTGTTATAGAATAGAAGGGTGAATTTGGACAAAGAAGAATTCTCCGATCTTGTTCACTGGCTGACGTGACCGGAACTAGTGATGATGATATTACCATTTCATCGAGCACAACAATAACGAAAGCGTTCGGATGATTGCCAATTCAGACCTTATACATTAGAAGGTCGTGTGCCTATGTTATCGTTGGCCTTTCTCAGGGGGCATGCAAGGAATGTGAGAAGGCCTTGAATTATGATATGGTTTCAGAATTTCATTTATGCAATGAGGACAAGACCATCTCCGACGGCTATTTCAGGTCATCGGCGGGGCCAATCCAAGGTCGCCATCTCCTATGGTCTAATAAGTTTAGGGTTTAGGGTTGTCAGCCGCAATGGTAGGTATCGTAAAGCGGTTACTTAATTCTGGTATATGGAGTTAGTTTTTTGTTTGTTTGAGATTTTTCTACTTTGTTTTGTAAACTGATGGGAGGTTGAGGTTAATTGGAGAAATTGATCCAAGGGTAGAGCTAAATGAATGGATTTTGATGTTGATTTGCTTAATGTTATCTTAGGTAAATCTGTCAAGTTAATTATTTCTTAGGGCAAATTATGTTCATGGGCAATTTTTTGTTGAAATGCTTCTCTTCTTTGGAAGTAATGAATTCACTGTTTCTTCTTTGAGCAATTACTTCTTATTTTTTTATTTTTGTTGAAATGCTTCTCTTCCTCTAAAATGATACTGTTTCTCATGCTTTTGCACATGGTTTCAAAGTATTTCTTCTTTTTGTTCAAATCCGGTTGCATATTTAATAAGGCCTTTGACAATTTAAAACAATCAGGTCTTTTTCACCTTTAATTTGTATATATTGTAGACCTGTATTTCTCAATTTATTAATATGATGATGAAATTAAAAATTCGGATAAAATATGGGCTAATCAGTTTTAAGTTTGTATACATAACTTTAGGTGTTTTAAGTTTGTATACATAACTTTTAACTTTTAAGCAATATGATATTATGTTGGTACCAGCATACCAGTATGGTACAGTATTGTGCTTGATACACAATTTCATTCAATGCTTAGTATTAAACTGATTATCCAAGAAAGATATAATATTGTGTCTTATCTAATCAGTTTAATAGTAAGCATTGTTAAATCTTATTTTAAACTGATTATTCAGGTCTAGCTAAAACCCACCAAAAATAAAGCATTAATTAAGCTGCTCAATTAATAAATGCTAAACTGAACATAAACAAATGTACCTACGTCAATTCTATTATAAACTTTCAGAAATCAGATTTCTATTATGGTGCCTACTCAAAAAGATCTCTTTTATGTGTTTCTGTTCTATTTAATAAATCTTCAAAGAAGACTGATCCAAGTGTTAGAATTCTTTGCAAGTATCCAATATTTTTCATCTAATTATGTTTCATACTCTCATTAGTTGTTGAACTTATTACCTTTTGATCTGACAGGTTAGATTTCTGGCAAGGTCATTTGCTGTACCAGGAAACCATCTAGGGCAACAGAGTACTGGTCATATGGACCTGTAAGTTCTCTCTTAAAAATTTAGCTAATATGTTATCTTTATTTGCACAGCTGTTGTGTCATTGGTTGAGGAAACAGGTGCGATTTACATGGGCAATAAACCTGTAAATAACTTGAAGGTTGACAACTTGAAATTATGCAATATCATCCTAGATATAACTATTTATGAAGTACCAGTCTACCACCAGAAAATTGTATTGACCTCATCTTTGAGTGACACTATTTATGTTCTTGCATTTATTTTGCTTAATAATTGGAAAAACAGGTAAGCATAGTGATGGATCAGATGCTGAGGTTGCTACATGAGTGTGGCTTACCTCTAGAGGATGCTGGTATTATCAACTGAAGAAGCTCTTGCTTGAGGTAAATTTTTGCAACTCCACTTAGATGCAGTATCAATTCACATAATTGCTTATTTCTTTTGTTTTCTCATTGTATTTTTTCAATCTACACTTGCAAGTCTATTTTCAAAGGCAAACAATTCCAACATTGAGTTCTGAAATTCAGAAATATTTTTTTCATCTGTGATTTGAATTTTCTTATCTCAATTTAGGCAAAACCAAAGATTACCCTTTTCACAGGAAGCTCAAGAGTGGCAGAGAAATTAGCTGCTGATTTGAAAGGTCGCATCAAATTAGAAGATGCAGGTTTTGATTGGAAAATACTTGGTTTTTGATGTTCAAGAGGTAAAGAAAGCTAACTAAAAAGTTTCAACATTAGCTCAATTTGCTACCAAATTTTATTTTAATTCTAAATGTAGGTTCATTATGTGGCTTGGGTTTGTGATCAAGATGCTTTGAGAAAGCAAGAAATGTTAGGATTAAAGAATAAAAATAGCCTTCATGTTTAGACTTTTCATGAATAAAAGAAACCGAGCAATTTTGTTTTCCTAAAAGGAATGTCCACTATTTTTCCTTGTTTTTCAAATTCACAGGTAAATCTATACCTCACACCTAAAATTCACCTCGCTAAGCACAAGACAAGACAGCAATGAAAAATGGACAATACAAAAGGAGCATTTCTGTCCTGAATCAGGCCAAGGGTAAGGATTTTAACAGAGCAGTTTTGGTTCATGCAGTGCATGCATTGCTGTTTTGATTCTATAATTTGTGCACTGCATGAATCCACAACTACTCTGTTAAAATATTTACCCCAGGCCAACAAGAAATGTTTGTTTCCAGAGCAACTATTTATTATGACAACGAAGGAAAAACAAACATTTCTTGCATTTGGCAATAAAGTTAAATCACTTCTAATATTTTAATGTATAATAATATTTAAGTAATTAAACAAAACAATTGAATGAAAGACTAAATTATGCTCGTCTACTACATTAGCAAGAAAGTGGTAATGTAAGAAATTTGTAAGGATAAAAATAGTTTGATGATTTAATTTTGCTCCATATTCGAAATTCTTAACTTTACTTCATTTGATGCTTTTTTTTTAGAACTTGGCAGAGAAAAATCATCGCTGCTGCTTCACTTGCTGAAATACATACATTATTTAATTTACTAATTTGACCTGCACATAACAATGCATAGTTTATTTTACATTTTTGATATCTCGCCAAATTCTCCTGCTCAGTATCTTGCTAAATGCAAATTAATTTGAGAACGAAAAATACATTATTTCTAAAGGAATCATTCTTCTTTCCTCCTTTCTTTCCCCAACTTTTAGAAATTGGATAAACTAGGGAAACTACTGCTTTCCATATAAAAAATAATTGCATATGCTACACCACTGTTTCTTTTCCCTTCAGGATTCTATCTACAATCAACAAAAAACAATCCTACCGTTGAAAAATAATCAGCAGCCTTTGTGGCAGAATCAGCTTACATCTAATCTACATATTTGTCTTATTTTCCTTTTTCACCATCTTCTTTTGAATTTTTTGAACAGGTCCTTCGGTTATGTCCCCTTATGCCACACAAGCCACATTTAATCTGCATTGCACCTAAATTTTTCTTTACTTCAGGGCAATAAGATCTCCTGTGCCCCTCTTCCCCGCAATAACTGCACCGAAATTTCGCCCCTGTCAAACCATTACAACCTGCCAGTAAAAATAATGAAAAAAATGAAAAGAATGGAGAATTTGAAACTTACCACTCTCCGAAATCGATATCGATGCTTTGATAACTTGATTGGTGAGGCTTTTCAAGACAATTGTCTTGAGATTTTGTAATATTTCATCTACAGATTCTCTTATACCAGGTATAGTACTATATTGATGAAAAGATTTTTCTTGTTTTTCTTTCAATTGAAATGTAGCATGTGTTATACGTGTTCCTTTTATTTCTGCAAGTAGAACTCTTCATATGGTAGTACCTAATATAATAGCCTGACCTTCCTAAAGCGACGATAGCATGAAACGACCATAATGTAAACTACGACTTTTGCGGATAATGGAAACAGAAAAAGGAATTAGCACAAGAAGCATATATAACCTTCAGTTTTGCTTGAACAGCTGCGCCTATTGTGCCCTTTTTTACCACACAAGCTGCAACTGAACTTAACAGCACCTTTCTTGCGCTTCAACTTTGGGCAGTAGAATTTTCTATGCCCTTCTTCCCCACAATTGCTACAAAAGAATTTCACCCCTGAAAAGCAGGAGAATCTCAATTTCAAATTAATTAGCTGAGGATCCTTGATTCTTCTTTTGAGTGCTGATCCTTGATTCTTCTTTTGAGTGCTGGCCTGGGAGAGAGAGAAAATAGGGGGGGTTACCTTTCATAGATAAACTTCTTTTACGCCGATTCTCTGGATCGCTGAAAAATATTTTCATTACTTCAGATGCTTGTTTCCTTGCTTCAGGAGCACCTTTTGTTTTCTTCAAAAGAGATGAGGCACATAAAAATGTTCATTAACTATTACATCCAATTTACCGTCTAGCAAGCAACTTTTGCACAAAGTGAAATGGTCACTTTGCACTTATCCCAATGGGGCCGTTTGGCAACACAAGTAGGATTAAATCTTAATCCGCGCTAAGGAGCTCATGTTCGGTTGTCTTAATCCATGGGTGAAAGCTAAGGAGGCTTAATCCATGGATAGAGGTGCCTTAAGACTCAGGCACGGGATTAAGATTCGGGCAAAAGGAGGCTAAAGGAGGTGATCTTAATCCTCGCTAAGGAACTGGTGTTCGAAAGAATTAAACGACTAAGGAGGTTAAAGGAGGCTTAATCTCCTCTTGCCGAATGGCCCCAATGACCTTAACTATAACTCAACATACTCAAACCTTGTATTGGTTGTTTTAAGAAGAGAAAAAAATAAGAAGACCTTGAAATGACCAATGAAGATATTTTTCTATCTAAAGTCTATTCCTCCTTTTCATCTTATTCTTTATCTTAAAGACTGAATCCCTAAAGTATCCTTTTCTACTTGATAAGAAGAATTAAATAAACCCAATGGAAGTGCCGAATTTATGCAAGAAAATAAAATTTAGAGACAGAATATCTTGTCCATTTCAATGGTCACCAAAAAGAAAGTTCTTCCTCCAAATAAGGACAAAGAAGTGTGCTGTTTTTAATATAAAAAGAAAGCAAAGGATATGCATGTCAAAAGCTTTCTAACCTTAATTGAGGCGATTCGTTGAGCACGTAAGATGGGGTCTCGGTGCACTCTCATCATGTGCTTGGTAAACAAGCCTGTTTTTTCATTTAAACTCTGCATTCAGAGCTATTACAGCTGCCGATCAAAATCAATGTCATCTGATAGATATTTTCTCTGGTACAAGATCTAAAACCTAATTTTCTCATTGTTGTATCCATCAAAGTCAATACCAGTATGTAATTCTATCATGCAGGGGTTTTTGATAACTTTCCAATCTTTATGGTATTTGAAAATAATTGAAGGAAATTTGGTTTAAAAACAATAATTAAAAGAAATTACTTTGAGAGATCGGCTAATCTTCATGATGACTTCAGGTGATGGTGACTTGTACACATGTTTTGATTTACGTGCAGCATCGAGTTTAATTTCTAAGTTGTCCACCTCATCATCCTCCTTCACTTTCAGCAGAGAACTTCATGAAAAGATATATGAAAAATGTAAATTAGTAGTTGATGTTTCCTAGCAATTTGATATCTAATTTTTAAGACACACTGGTGAAGCATAGAACTTGCTATTATTTTCCAATTCTAGTAACATCTTTAATAGCTAACCTAGACCGAGCCTTCTCCCATGGCTGCTCATCAATAGATTCTTGCCATAATACGCAATCGCCTTGACAGCGCGGACATGTTGTTTTTCCCTAGATACAATTCAAAATAGAAATTTCATGTATTATTGAGAAACTAATGGCTCCCATGGAGATCTTCAATAAACCCTCGACTTCTATCCTTCAGTCAAGATATCAACCTTTGACTAATTCAGACTATCTCATCTATTGCACAGTCATCCCTCGATTAACTATTAATTTTAGTCTCAAATAAACTTACTCCAAACTCCTGTCGAAGCAGAAACGAACTGGAGGAAATAAAAAAACAATGAAAATGTGCACAGAAATGCTCTATTACTATATCAGGAGACTGAAATTAAGAAATAAATAGAAAGGAGAAAACAAACACCTTGCCATTGCACAAATTACAATCTGATCTGGGTCGATCTATCCCGCACTCGGTGCATGGGGAATAGCCTCGTCCTCTACAGTTCGGACAAGGTAATTCGCGAATATACTGCCCATTTGGGCCAAACCAAGACTTCAATTTTTCTGGTTCTGAATTTGATCTCCTGAAATTAACAAAAACAGAGCACAAAAAATGGAACAAACCTTACTTAAGTACTATTAATTTTAGCATGTGATAAAAAGGAAAAAAAAAAAATATTACGTCGAGGTAGTATCTGGCGCTTCAAAGCCTTCAACTGACGAACTATACTGAAACTGTATTGATTTTCAGAAAAATATGAGTTGGATTTACTTGAATTTTACAAAAATGAGGAGCAAGCAAAGCCAAGCAAAGTTGGAGAGAATACTGGAGCTGAGCCCTCGGTGGTGGAGAAGGGAGTTCGCCAATAAGCGGGTCGGATCCGGAAAGCGGGACGAGGGTCCGATTTTGATCGGACGGTGCTGCATCGCCGCCAGATGGCAAGAGAGCGTACGGATTGTGAATGGATTGTGAGCATGAGAATGGTTCGTGAAATTGTGATAGATAGAGAGAGAGTGAGAGGTTAAGATAAAAATGCTCGTTCAGTTCTCTTCGCCAGGGAAATTCATATCACCTCAAGTAACTCAAATTTTAAGTTTAGATTCGGACCGTCAGATCTGTTTTGACACGAATATTAAAGGTCCCCCAGCAATCTACCTAGAACCAGATTGGCCAGGATTGAACGGTCCTTGTTTAAACTCAAAATTCAGTTAGTTTAGTGGTTTTCAGTGCAATAATCAAATTACATTAAAGAACAAATGCGTCGCATAAATTAAAATTAGAGATAAAGTTGATATTATTTGGAAAATAATTGTTAAATTTATCGACGTGGCATTATTATTTATAATTGTTATTTATAATTGTCGAAATGCACATATTCTAGGACTTATAAATTATTATTAATTGAATGGTTTCTAAAAAAATACTGGTCTACAATCAACGAATTAAATATCATTAAATATAATTTAGAATTTATAAAATATTATTATAGATAATAATTTCTAAATACATAATATATTAAAGTAATAACCAATAGATAGCAACCCAATTTTTTTAATTTATGAATACATAAAAAAAAAGTTTATATTACAGATAATTTTTTCACTTTGTGAATTTCGAATCTATGATATTTTGCAACTAGATCAAATGCTGGGTGTCAAAACCATTTTTTTATGGAAGCAGCGTAGGTTCGATGCCCATCGGACCTACCTTGGTTCGATGGGTGTGATGACCATTCGATATGCATCAAGATTCGTGTCTCTGCATCAAAATCCGTACAAGTCTGTATCAATTTCCGTGCGCATAGATCTTGATACTAATCGTACGGTCCTAGAGCTAATTGTACCTAAATGTAGGTCCGATGCCCATCAGACCTACTCCTGTCTCTTTTTTTATTGTTGGAACGAAAATGATAGATGGTGATGGAGTTAATGAGTTAAGACGGCCGACGTTACTAACCAGTCAGCGCTTTTAATTGTAAATGATGGGTTCAGTATTTTTTTTTTTCTAAATATTTTAATGTGAGTGTGACATAATCATTTTTTCTTTCCCAAATTAGTAGCTGAACGTAGCCTTGTTCGAACCAAAATATTTTAATGTGAATGTTGTACGACTAAAATGCCCACAGAAATTAGCAAAATATGCTTTGAATGTATTTTTAATAAAGTTACCTCACCAAATATATATAGTTCTGGTTAGTATGACATCATTGTTATACGGCACTAACTTCAAAATTCAGTATATAAGTGATGTATTTACATACAAAATTTATATTTTTTTGAATTATTTTAGTACCAAGTCAAGCAGTCAAAATACTAAAACTTGACTTGATACTAAATAAATTCGAAAAATTATAAATTTTGCACGTAAACGCACAACTTTAATTAAGATCGGTTTGAATTGGTCATTTAAAGTTGATTCGATAGATTTTCACTCTGATCGGAATAAAAAATAACGAGGATAGAGTTCAATTCAATAGAAAAGAAAAGAAAAGTTTTTATTCAAAACTGAATTTTGTTGATCGGAAGCTTCAAGTATAGATTGAGAATTCAGTGTTGAGAAGTATAAAAAAAGTCTAAGTTTTGACTTAATTTACAAAAATTGCCATTAAAACCTAGCAACTAGGGTTACGTATTAGTACGAAAATTTTATAATAGAATAAACTGCTGATAGCAAAATAGAACAAATGCGAAGTGGAGAAGATGAATGACACCTGATCGAAGAAGTTTTTCTCTGCTAAGTGCATCTGAGAACCACACCTTGGTTACGTACGAAGAAAGTGCAAAAGAGAAGGAAACGGGAACTATTGAGTCTTAACACAGCGTTGAAATCGATTCTCACCAAATACCTCTATTTTTCATGCGATTTCACTGAACGACTTTTTACTCTTCAAATCCCGTGGAATCAATTCTTTTTACCTTTAAACTTTACTATCGATCACAAACGCAATAGGAATTCTTTTTCCATTTCGCGTTTGTGAAGTCGCGCTGCCATTCTGATCAGATGGTTTGAGATTGGTGGTAAACGCACAACTAACCGGACTCTATATATAAATATTAAATATTTTGAATCAATTTAATTTATTTACACTTTTAGAATTTATTTTGTTTATTTATTATATGAATTGTTGTACGTAGGGCTGCACAAAAAATTCGTAGTTCATAATTCGATTCGAAAAAGTTTGGAAAAAATTTGATTCGAAATTGAGTTCGTTCGAAATTATTTCAAACCAAACTTAGTTCGAAATTAATTCCAACCAAACTCAAACTGGACCTAGTTCGTTCGAAATAGGTTCGCAAACCAAATTTAGTTCGAAATTAACTCAAACGTGAACTGTTAATTTCTGCTGATAACTTATGTTTACTGATAAAAATATAAGCCGTCCAGTCCATAATTGCTTTGAATTCTGACTTCTGAAACAGAAAGCCCGGTCCAATTACAAACTCAAATAAAAAAATTTAACAACAAAACTCAAATAAAAAAATTCACATGTTTATACCAGAAATTTTGCTTTTTATGGTAGGATTCTGAGTTTTTCAGGTAATCCAGTCTCAACTCTCTCGTTTTTTTCTTTGTTTTGATAATATTATTAATTTGATAAATTTATTCAATTAATTTCAGCTTTAAGAAACTATTAAATAATAATAATAAATAAAATAAATATTGTACCTTGATCATTTTTTTGACAGCAATACATTTTTTGGCATTTTTTGCATTTATTTTCGGATCGTTCGTTTTACCGCGAGAATTCAACGGTCGATCTGCAACAAAATCATTCCAAATCTGATCTAAAATGATCAAGGTGCAATATTGAACGTAACCAACATAAAAGTTCGGAAGTTTTATTATGTATGAGCTTTGATCCAACACGAAATGTTTATGGCCATACGATGCTTCAATTTTCGATCAACTAGATGGATGAGTAAATCAAAGCAAAATTTTATCAAACTTTCATGGAAGACGATAAATGCAGTGCTCTTTGATTTCAACGGCCCCGATTGGTCAACGGACGACATGTTTACGTGAGTCTTCATTAACTTAGAAAGCAAGAGTATATGTTTCATGAGACATAAACTCTTGCCTTATGAGTTAATGAAGGCGCACGAAAATATATCGTCTATGGTTCGATCGGGACTGTTGAAATCAAAGAGCACTGCATTTATCATCTTCCATGAAAGTTTGATAAAATTTTGTTTGATTTACCCATCCATCTAGTTGATCGAAAATTGAAGCATCGTATGGCCATAAACATTTCGTGTTGGATCAAAGCTCATACATAATAAAACTTCTGAATTTTATGTTGGTTACGTTCAATATTGCACCTTGATCATTTTAGATCAGATTTGGAATGATTTTGTTGCAGATCGACCGTTGAATTCCCGTGGTAAAACGAACGGTCCGAAAATAAATGTAAAAAATGCCAAAAAATGTATTGCTGTCAAAAAAATTATCAAGGTACAATATTTATTTATTTTATTTATTATTTATTTAAATTGTACTTTGAATACTTGAGTTTTTATTGAAGTGCTGTAATTTTGCACTATGGCCCAGTCAGAAGTCATAAATCGTAAGTTGTAATAAAGTTCGTAAATGTTTGAAATTGAGTTCGTAAAAAATTCGGTTCAAAATTAGGTTCGTTTGAAATTGAGTTTGTTCAAAATTAATTCAAACCAAATCTAGTTAATTCAAATCAAACTCAAACTAGAGATAAGTTCGATTCGGTTCGGTTCGTTTGCAGCCCTGGTTGTACGCAAATAAAAATTTGTCTTTAAATCCGCTCCACGTAAAGTAACCTCAACGATAATATAAATATCTTTATTCTTTTCCCATTTCACACTCTTCACGAGTTCACGGGGATCCACGGGGCATTGTAACTTCTTCTCTCTTCTTCTCTCTCTTTTCTAATTTCTCTTCTCCTCTTCACGGGGCATGGTCGAAAATGTCGATTGTGCGATGCAAACCGCTTATTCACCAATCGCCTCTGCTTAGAGACCCTAGCCTCTTTCTCAGAGAGCAACGCAAGAGAGGCAAGTTTCTTCCACCTCCTTTCGTCCGATGCTGCTCAAAGAACCCCTCGTTCTCCACCTCTAGCTGGCTAAATCTCGGCTTGAAACCGGATTCAGGTCGAAATTTGCGCCCAATTGTGGAAACAAAAGTTGCTCAGAGCCCCCCTTTCGCTGAAGAGACTGATGTGATCTTCTCCGAGAAGTTTACTATCGAACGAATTAAGAAGGTATTTTGTTTTTGTGTATAATTGCGACATGCTCCATAAATCCTTGAAGAATTTAATATTAGTTGAATTATTTTGTGATGATTTTAAAATTTGCTGTTAATTGAATGACAGACAGATGTCAAGGTGTCAGTCAGACTGGATCGCTTGGCCGGATACGAGTCCAGGTGGATGCTTGTGGTTGGCTGCGACCTTATCGGTAAATGGATTCTACACTGGGGGGTAGCTTACTCCGATAATCCCATGTAATGCTGCCTCTTATTTTGCTACTTCTCACAGCACTTGTTTGTTCTATAAATCAATTTTGGGAGAAACTTAATTTAATATCTTGGTTGGTTTATTAAAGACTATTGCACGTTGTCTTTTTAAATCTACTTGCATTGTTTACTTGGTCTGCTTAATTTTTTAAACACAAACATTAGATTATGTATAGTGGGGATTATTTCTTTTCTTTTCTTTTTTTTTTTAGTATATTTTTCTAACTATTACTGCATATATTGTTTCATTGTATTATAATGCAGAGAGTGGGATCAACCTCCTGTGGAGATGATACCACCTGGCTCAGTTCCTGTCAAGGTATTTCTTTTTTTTTCCCAAGCTAAATAAAGTAACAATTGATAGAATTTAACTCGATATGCAGATTTGATACGTATAGATGTGTGTAGAGATTCCTTTTGTTGTTTCTGTTATTTAAAGTACTTGTCACATGAAGTTTAGTTCTGATGTCGTTGCAAACGACAAAAATGTGGCAAAAGGCCATTTTTATCAATGATTAACCTAGATAACTAAGTGATTATTTGGAACGTATGCCTTTCAGGATTATGCAATTGAAACACCTCTCAGTGCGCCTTTAGATGGTCAACCAGCAAGGGAAGTGCATATTGAAATTGATGGTGATATCCCTATTGTGGCCATTAATTTTGTTCTAAAGGTAATATCATTTTAGTAATTCTCACTAATCGTTGGAGTCATTAACTTGAATCTGTTTGCCTTTTTGGAATCTAGTGCATGCTGGCTAATATTACTTTTACATTTCTTTTTGTTCATTAAGCTTATGCTATCTGTGAATTTACTTGATGCTTAAACATCAAAATGTGACTAAAAACTCCAAAAAGATTACCAGATTCAGTACCCGTAGACTGGTAGTATAAATTGGTACTGTCATGCTCTAATTTTTCTATATTTCATATTATACTAGGAAGAGGAAACAGGGAGGTGGTTTCATAATAAAGGGGGAGATTTTAGAGTACCATTGAGGGGTTCTTCCCAAGATGGAATCACATCAAGTGGGAAACAAAGCTTTAACATCTGGCCAGGTTTAAGTGAGCTATTATTTGCTTAATAATATATTAATATTAAAAAATCTCACTTTTAGTAGGTTGTAAGTTGTTGAAAGAAAAATGAAAAATTAATACCAAGAGGTATAAGTTTGACAAAAGCAATGTTGTCCATTTTCCACATGTTGCATCCTAGTGTACGTGTCCAAATTTACTTTGGAGCAATTCTAGCTAATGATTGGCACTGCTCCTTGTCTAATATGTTCTTTTCCCAGGGGCATCATTTGGGCAAATATCCAGCATGCTACTAAGGAATGAAGAGTCGGCACTTGACCCAACTATCGAAGATAACACAGAAACTTCCACCAAAAAACCTATCGTTGCATTTAATCAAGATTATACCATTGTAAAAGAAGAACCCATTCAAAATCCCATGACAGTTACAGTGCGAAGCGATAAAAATTCAGATAAAAATATCGTGGAATTTGATATGGATATACCAGGTCATGTTGTTCTGCATTGGGGTGTATATTTGGATGAGAGTAAGAACTGGCATGTGCCTCCACCACCTTACCCTCCAGCCACAAAACTCCTTCGCAAAAATGCCCTCCAAACTCTACTAGAGGTAATGCAGGAATATGTTGACTTTTTTGTTATGGACCTCTTCCCTTACTCATATATCTTTTAACACTCCATTGTATGTCCTTTCTTTTTGAAAAGTTTAAGTTGTGTTCTTTAAATGCATTTACAACACTCCAAAGTGAGAAATATAATCATTAATCTTTTTCCCCTTCTTTTGACAGCAAAAATCTTTGGGATTAGGTAACAAGGGTTCATTTGCGTTGAATAAGGAGGTCAAAGGGCTAGTCTTTGTTCTCCAGCTGGATGAGTACACTTGGGTGAATAATAAGGGGAGAGATTTCTGCGTACCCATAATAAATCCGACCTCAAGTAATGAAGCACAAGTAGAAGAAAAACAAGATGCAGTCTCTTCTGTGGACAAATCAACTGATACTGGCGTGTCAGTATACACAAAAAATATAATAGATGGAATAAGAAACATAGTTGATGACATATCATCACAGAGAGAGAAAGACCATAAAACAGGGGAAGAACAAGACAGCATCTTAGTGGAGATAGAAAAATTAGTGGCAGAAGCATATAAAATTTTTAGAAGCTCAACAGGAAGCTCTGTTATGCCTCAAGAATTATCTGATGACACGTCACCTAGTCAGGTGTTGGTTAGTTCTGGCACGGGAAATGGGCACGAGATCTTGTGTCAAGGTTTCAATTGGGAATCGCATAAGTCGGGCAGGTGGTACCATGAGTTGGGAGAAAAAGCGAAGCTGTTGTCTGAGTTAGGGTTTAGCATTGTATGGTTACCACCTCCTACTGAGTCAGTCTCTCCTGAGGGTTACATGCCTACAGATTTGTACAATTTGAACTCGAGGTCACTCTCTCTCTCGCTCTTTCTTTGTTTGTTTTTTTTTTTTTTGAAAACTTGGCAGTGGGTGCCAAGGTTGTTTTCAGTCTCTCTCTCATGCACCCAGTGGCAAACAGGACAAAAAAAATCATGCACCTTGATATGCAAAGAAACTTGCACACAGTACACACCAACACAAACCCACACATGCGCCCCTAGAGACATTAAAATATTATACACATACATGCAAACTAAGAAATATCTCATTTTTCCTCTAATACATTGGAAATATATATTTTCAAATAACCACAACTGCCTGCCCTTCCTTCTCTTTCATTATTTAAAGAGAGTATCTGCAACAGACCTATGCTGTGAGTGAAATGGTTGAGGGTACATTATGATATATAATTCATATGTTTTTCTGGTTGTGATTTTATGTGTTTTACTTGGGCATGCATGACTAATATGAATGTATGAGCTCAAAAAGAAAAACTACCAAAACATATTTGTAATTCTTTTTTCTTCTTATTAATTTGTGCTTAATCCTAGTGAGGCTTACGCAAAAAAAAAAAAAAAAAAAAAACCTATCAAAAGAAGGCAAACAAAGGACACCTTGAGCTTATTGATTTGATCTTTTATTCAACTAATAATTTACAACAGGTATGGGAGCATGGAAGAGTTGAAGGAAATAGTGAATAAGTTCCATGAGGCTGGGATAAAGGTGCTTGGAGATGCGGTCTTAAACCACAGATGCGCCAGTTCTCGCAATGAAAATGGAATTTGGAATATTTTTGGTGGCCGTTTGAATTGGGATGATCGAGCTGTTGTTGCTGATGACCCCCATTTTCAGGTCAAAATATCATCCTTTTTATTTTACTTTTGGATCCTGTTAACGACCGCAAACTATGTGATTGGTAATATTATATGCTTTTCACATGGCAAATGTTTTTTGGTTCTCTTGATGAAACTAAATAGTGTATAAATAAAACTGCTACCTTGAAAAAATTTACCTATATAGGTCTACAGAGAACAAGTATGTGAAGCACATACCCAACACCAATTTTAAATTCTATTGGCTTTTCAGAATAGAGAACTTTGCTTAGAAGTTTTTATGTATCTTATTTTTCCTTTATTATTATTTTTATTTTTAAAGTGACAAACACACCAGGTTCTCTTTAACCATAAAAGTTATTACGTTTAAGTACGCAGACAAGTTTTGCGATGTATGTAAAAAAGGGTGGACCAAACAAGGAAAAAACAGTGAGGAGATTTATCGCTCCCAAAGTTTTGGGGAGTACTGTTCTATAGATTCCAAAGTTTTTCTGCATCTTATTTTTTCCTTTATTATTTTTTATTTTTTAAAGAGACAAATGCACCAGGTTCTATGTAACCATAAAAGAAATTACGTTTAAGTACGCAGACAAGTTTTGCGATGTATGTAAAAAGGGTTGGGCCAAATAAGGAAAAAAAAACAATGAGGAGATTTATCGCTACCAAAATTTTCGGGAGTACTGTTCTATAGATACCCAAAAAAACCTGCAAATGTGGCAAAGAATTGAATGCTAATGACTGCAAAACAGTGCGGCAGTTAACATTACCTTACTTAGAGTCATCTTAATCATCACCATCCTTGTTGTTGGTTTTTTTTTTTGAAGAAAGGTATTTAGAGCCCGTTTCATTATTGAAACAAAGAAGTACAAAAACTGGAAGGACCTATCACAAAAGTAACAGAGTGTCGTCATTATTGTCTTGAGGAAGTTGGCAAAATGCCTACTAATATTTCATGCTGTTGTTAGTATCTCCCTTTTGCCAATTACTGGAAGCATTTTCTTGGGTTATTAAGCCTCTCGGATAGGGATTGTATGATCTTGATTTACCATGTGTTGGTTCCCAATCTGATTACTGACAGCAATCACCAAAAGGTTGCCCTAGAACTTCCAAAACTGTAATCAGTTTCAGTATTTCAATTATGATATTGGCGATAGATCTGCCATAGATATTTTCGCTTGTAAAATTTTGTGTGCTGTTTATTTGTACTCGTTATGATTCAAAATTCTACAGTTGTACTATTTTAATTTTGATAATGACGGCCAAAATACCGCCAAAATTTGCACTTATTTTCTAGACTGTAGGTTTGTTGTGTTCCTATTTACAGTATCATCATTATGAGGCTTGAACATAATATCTGGCCCATAAAAGAAACTAAAGTACCATAAATTTATACTACTATTTAGGCCACCCTATACAGTTGCATGAGTCTGATGGATCTGATTATTGGTACTAAGTCTGGTATTGTAATAGTACGGTGTAATTGTGTTCTTCATAACAATGACCTTACTCTTTTAAAAGTACTAAAGCTGCATTACTATGACGTTTTCTGAAGTTGATAACACCCTTGTCTGTTGGATCTGACTATTGGTACTGGTTTGCTATGGTAATATTTACAAAAAGTCTGCCAATATTAACTAGACAGAATTTGGTGATCTTCAATTTCAGGGAAAAGGCAGCAAGAGTAGTGGGGATAATTTCCATGCAGCACCAAACATTGATCACTCCCAAGAATTCGTCAGAAGTGATCTCAAAGAATGGCTTCGTTGGTTAAGGCAAGTTTGTTTTTCTTCTTCTCATTTTTAACTTTTTACTAATTTAGGGCATTTAAATGAGGGAGGCTATGGTACTATGCATAGCGCATATTGGTCCGTACTCCGTACTATGGATCAATATCTCCATCTTTATAGTCTAAATAGCCGATCTGAACCATCAACATGATCTCCACATGAAAATGTAATGATTTTCTTCCTATTTAGTCTATTTAAAAAAATAGTAAAATTTATTTTAAAACTATAAAATTTAGTCTATAAAGAGATTTTCATTTGGAGATCATGTTGAACGGTTCAGATCAACGGTTTGAACTTTGAAAGCAAAGATATTGATCCATAGTACAAATCATCCGTGCTATGCATAGTACCGTGGCCTCACTCCATTTAAATTATGATTATTATGACTATAAATGATGAAGCATTGCTTAGTTTAAAATTTTGTGACTTAAAAATTTCCAATAGGAATGAAATTGGATATGATGGTTGGCGGCTTGACTTTGTGCGTGGCTTTTGGGGTGGTTATGTAAAGGATTACATAGAGGCTAGTCAACCCTACTTTGCCGTGGGAGAGTATTGGGATTCTCTCAGTTACACCTATGGTGAAATGGATTACAACCAAAATGCACACAGGCAACGGATCATTGACTGGATAAATGCTACCAATGGGACTGCAGGTGCTTTTGATGTGACAACCAAAGGAATACTTCATTGTGTAAGTACTTTATCTATATTGCTACTGTATAAGGAATTTCTGCGTATTGCTTGGTTCGATTTTTAGTTCATATCATATCAATTAAACTAAAGTTGGAGAAGGAAAGAATAATAATATAATAATGGGGGTTGGTGGTATGTTATCTGTTTATATAAAAAACTTGTGTATTGCTTGGTTCCATATTAATAGTGTATATAATAAGTGTTTCGAGATTGTCTACTAACACCATGAGTACCCTGCACTGGTCACATTCAACCAAACCAATATACTTTCTTTTTACCAAAACAATAACTGTAAGTAGATGAATAGAAACACCCCCCCCCCCCCCCCCCCCCCCCCCCCCAAAGGTATTGAACCTGACCAGTCACTACTGTGGTGGTATACTGAAATTGAGAGATGGTGCTGTTGGTATTTAGGTACTGGAGAGGTGTGAGTACTGGAGATTATCAGATGAGAAGGGGAAGCCACCAGGCGTGGTCGGTTGGTGGCCATCACGTGCTGTCACTTTTATTGAAAATCATGACACAGGCTCCACTCAGGTATCTTCTTCTGGATTCTCTTATGAGCATGCAACCATCTACCTGTGCTATACTGATTGTTTTGGTACCAACATAGTTATAGGTTGTTGCAACATGAGATTGAATACTGGCACCATTTTAGTACCTGTCATGATTGTCTTCTAGGGTTGGTAACAGCTTATTACCATCTTTTCCTGTTTTGACCTTGAATTTGTACTGTAAAATCTCAGATTGGATCTTCTAGAAGATAGAATAACTGTTTCAATTATTTGATGATTAAATAGGGTCATTGGAGATTTCCGGGAGGAAAGGAGATGCAAGGGTATGCATACATACTGACACATCCAGGCACACCTGCTGTTTTCTTTGACCATGTCTTCTCTAACTATCAACAAGAGATTCACCGCTTGATCGCTCTTAGGCTACAAAAGAAGATCAACTGTAGAAGCACGGTATCGATCTTAACATATTTGAACATAAGAGTTATCTTTTATACCGTGCAAAATATTAAATTGCACCTTGAAAAAACTATCTTTTTTCAAAAATTGTATTTATATTTTCTCAATGAAAAAAAAAAATCCTGTAATAACCCTCTTCCTTAAAACTCTACTCTAGAGTTGGAGATGGGGGCGATACTGGAACATGGAAATTTAGATAATGGTACCTTGTTATTTCATTATTTTTTTTCATTTGGCAAACAGGTTTTTTAATGGTATTTGTTTGCCCTTATTGTTTTTTATAGATCAAGATAACTAAGGCAAAGAGGGATGTGTATGCAGCCGAGATAGACGGGAAAATAGTCATGAAAATTGGTCCGGGATTTTATGAGCCTGAAAATGGGCCCAAAAATTGGTCTGTGGCTGCTGAGGGAAGCGACTACAAAGTATGGGAAGCGTCGTAAAAGCATGTAAATGCGTTGTTTCTGACAGAGTCGTGTATATTTTGAAGAGAGCGGAAGCAACATAGAAGAAAGTAAACCAGATAAGACAAGTATATAATACTAAATAGCTAGTTGGTTATTAGGTCATTAGGGTCAGTAGCGCTCATAAAGAAAACTCCTGTCTCACTGAATGCAGGTCCTGTTTTCTAGTGGTGGCTTGATCCTTGTGCAACCTAGTAGCAAACTAGCAATCAATAATGTCCCCAGAATTTCTGTTATTATATGTAGAGATTATCATTCCCGAACTGACTATATCAATAAAAAAAATCTCAAAGAGTTGTTATTGTGAATAAGTTAATTACTTTTCTGTTGTTGTTTGTTTATGTTTCTTCCAGAAAAACCTCAATTTTATCCCAAATTACTACATGTTATCAGAGCCTCTTTAGAGCGGCTAATTTGGCGACTCCGCTGGGATCCTATGCCAGCAAATCTAACCATTCCGACGCTACAGTTCCATTCATTTTTCTCTTCTCCAGCGACTCTGTCCGCTTTTTGTTCGTTCTCTGTCCGTGCTGGCTAGCGACTTTGTTCTGGCGTTTTTTCAAAGTCGCTAATTTCCCTTCTCATCTCTCTGGCGCTAATCCAAGAAATGTTTTTCCGCTAATATCAGTTCTGAAAGATATTGATTTGAACTAAAATCTCATTGCATTAATTTCGTGCGTGACTAATATTGATTTTGGAGGTGTTTGTTTCTGATTGTTATATTGTGCTGGTGAAATTGAAAAGGCATTAGATTTTCTAGATGTGTATGAACTTGAGGTTATAGAGATAGATGGAGAAAGTCGTGATCACATGTAGGCGCACGGCCCGTAGTTGAGTTGTGTTTGATCTCGTTTGTGTTGGGTTTGAGATAAGGGTAGTTAACTGTGAAGATGAGAACACTTGTGACTAGTCAGGAACTGAAGGAGATCCTGGAGGGGGTGACTGGGTATTTCAGACCAAATTAGAGGAGAATTCTAGTAGGACAGTCGTCGCCGCATTAGAGTCGGCACAAGTAATGCAGAGGATAGAGTTGTTGCCTAATGACATCAAGCTTGAGGGAACAAGAAACTATCTGAGTTGGTCTAGGAGGGCATTGTTGAACCTTCGGATCAAAGGACTTGAAAAGTATGTGAAGGGGGAGTGCACTGAGCCGGAGAATAAGGCGAGTGCTAAGTGAAACACATGGAGTAATACTAATTCTCTGGTGGTTTCTTGGTTGTTGACTTATGTGTCTCCAACCATAGCTGTGATGATGGAGTCTATCTCAAGTGCAGTTGATGTGTGGAAGACATTAGAGGGAATGTACTCGGGAGCTGGGAGTGTGGTGATGATAATGGAAGTGGAGGAGAAGATTGATGCCACCATATAGGGGAAGGAGACAGTTCACCAGTATGCAGCAAAGCTACGTCACTTATGGGCAGATTTGGACCACTATGATCCGCTATCACTTCAGAACCTGACATATATTCTTCTTGGGAGGCAGTATCTTGAGCGCAGGCGTGTGGCTAGTTTTCTCAAGGGCCTGAACCCAAAGTTTGAGGAAAGGAGGGCAGCAATGTGTCACCTGTCATCTCTTCCATCCTTGGATGAGGCTATTGCATCAATGGAACAATAGGAGATCAGACAAAAGGTGATCATAGGCGAAACCTCACCTGTTGTTCGCTCGGCATTGGTGGTTCCCGATGCTCACATCAGAGATGATAGAGTGTGCTACACTTGCAGAAAGAAAGGGCATCTCAGCTACAATTACCCTCAACCCCGCAATACTAGTAGTAGCCAAGGGGGCAGAGGACAGAGAGGTGGTCGTGCAAGTCGAGGAGGCATGGGACGTGGAGGTCGAGGAGTTGCTCACCTAGCTGTAGCAGAGGAGTCCTAGACTGCTGCTGAGATGACTGGAGCTGAAATAACAAAGCTGGAGGAACTACGCCAGTTCAAGCTTCAGGTTGAGAGTTTTAAGGGCAAAGGACAAGTCACTCAGGATCTGGATAACACTACCTGCTTTGGTAACTTTGCTAGTTATGCTCATGCGAACAAAGATACACAAGTTCAGGCACTTGCATCCACTAAAACTCATGTTGATTGGATCATAGACTTAGGTGCATCTAGGCATGTCATAAGAGCATTTAGTGAGTTTGCATTATATTATCCGAGTAAGCATATGCATCATGAGACAGTTCAGATTTATGATGGGACATCCCAACCCATCAGGGGTACTGGCTCGGTCCATTTCACTCCATCTGTTACCTTGTCATCTGTATTGCATGTTCTTTCGTTTCCAGTTAACTTACTCTCTGTTAGCTCTCTCATTGATCAATTGAATTGCACTGTGTTGTTTGATCGGGATATGTGTGTTTTCTAAGAGAAGGAAACGATGAGGAGGATTAAGAATGGCATCAGGTGTGATGGCCTTTGGTATTTGGACAGGGAGGTTGCAATGATTGCTGCTGCTGTTAGTGGAGGGCCAGAGGCAGAAGTAATGCTTCAACATTGCCGATTAGGGCATTTATCTCTTGATAGTTTGAATAAGTTAGAACCTGAGATAATGGAGAAAGTAGATAGAAAAAAGTTATTTTGTAATGCTTGTGAACTTGGAAACATACTCGTTCTACTTATAAAATGATTGGTCTTCGAAGTTTTGAGCTATTTGCACTTGTTCATTCTGATGTTTGGGGACCATGTCCTACTACCTCTATTAGTGGTTTTAGATGGTTTGTTACTTTCATTGATTGTTATTCACATATGACCTGGATATACATGATGAAGTAGAAATCTGAGGTTTACAAATGTTTTCAAGATTTCTCAGCTTATATGAAGATCTAGTTTGGAGTGCAGGTGAAGATTCTTTGAATAGATAATGAACTGAGTATGTCAATAAGGAGTTTGCGGCTTTCATCTCTAGTCAGGGAATTCTTCATCAAACCACCTGTCCAGACACTCTTTCCCAAGAACATGCATCTAATAGAAATGGCACGCTCATTGATGTTGACAATGAATGTGCCTAAGTTTTTATGGAGTGAGGCTGTTATGACAGCAGCTTATCTGATCAACAGGATGCCATCAAGAGTATTAGGGATGAAGACACCTGTGAGATTGCACATATTATGTGAGATATCACATATATATGGTGAGTAAACTGGATCCGCAAACAGTTAAATGTATCTTTGTTGGCTACTCATCAAGTCAGAAAGGATACAAGTGTTGGTGTCCCACTGAAAAAAGTTGCTTGTCAGTATAGATGTGACTTTTCGGGAGTTTAAACCTTTTTTATAGGGAGAAGACAGAGTTGAGTTTCTTGTTTGGAGATAGCTTTACTGATGCCAGTAGAGATGGGGATAATGAGAATGAGAGTGACATCGTGGTTGGGATGATTCCATGTCCTTTTGAGTCACCGAGTAGTGATGGTGCATCGCCGAGTAGTGGTGGTGTCTGAGGAGTTGGCAGTCAAGGTCAGGGGGAGCTGAGAGTATACACGAGGAGACAGAAACAGCAGCATGAGCCACCTCCTATGCCAGTACCCACAAATGCTGATGTCCCAAGTTCCTCCTCTCTAGTGCCTTCTTCAACTTCTCCACCTGAGTCGAGAGATAACGATTCCTTCCCTGATACTTCTAATACTCCTGCCTTGCTCCGTAGAACCTCTAGAGTTAATGCTGGAAAACCTCCAGCTAAGTTTGGTAGTTGGGAGACTGACATTGCAAATTACATTTCATATGCATCCATTCCACCTGCATATAACTCATTCATTGCATCATTGCATTCAGTGCATGTACCTAACAACTGACAGGTAGCTAAGCAAGATCCTAGGTGGTTGAGTGCCATGCAAGAGGAACTTTAGGCATTGAAGAAGAATGACACATGAGAGCTGGTACCTTTGCTAGCTGGGAAATGTGCTGTTGGATGTTAGTGGGTGTATACGGTTAAGCAAACTCCAGAGGGCAAGATCGACAAATAAAATGCCAGATTGGTTGCTAAAGGCTACAACCAAACTTATGGCATCGACTATGATAAGACATTTGTTCCAGTAGCAAAGATGAGCACTGTTAGAGTGTTAGTGTCATGTGCTGCCAACTTCAATTGGCCACTACATCAGTTAGATGTCAAGAATGCCTTTTTGCATGGAGATCTCCAAAAGGAGGTGTATATGAAGATTCCACCAGGATTCGCTACTTCTCAAGCAGCTGGGAATGTATGCAAGTTGAAGAAGTCTTTGTATGGGTTAAAACAGTCTCCGAGGGCATGGTTTGATAGATTCAGGTTGGTAATATGTGGTATGGAGTACAAGCAGTGCAATGGGGATCGTATTATGTTTTACAGGCACTCCAAAACTCGTATCACTATTCTGGCGGTCTATGTTGATGATATTGTAATCACCAGAGATGAAGTTGAGGAAATCTTATGGTTGAAGAAGAAACTGGGAGAGAAATTTGAAGTTAAAGATCTGGGACAGTTGAAGTACTTCCTCGGGATTAAAATTGCAAGGTAGGGTATAGTGCTTTCTCAACGGAAGTATGCTCTGGATCTTCTCTTAGAGACAGGGATGTTGGGTTGTAGAGTTGCATCTACTCCTATCGAGCATAATCATAAGATGTGTGCCGAGGGTGGTGACCCAGTGAGTAAAGAGCAATATCAAATATTAGTTGGACAACTTATATATCTATGTCATATGAGACCTGATATTACTCATGCAGTGAGTGTGGTGAGTAGATATATGCATGATCCCAGAGAGTAGCATATGGAGGCAGTTCGCATAATTCTTAGGTATATTAAAGGAAGCCCAGGAAAGGGGTTATGGTTCAGGAGTTCTGGACATCTGAGAATTAAAGGCTATTGTGATGCTGATTGGGCGGGTTGTATGGATGATCGTAGGTCCACTACAGGCTACTGCGTATTTGTTGGAGGCAATCTCGTATCTTGGCGTAGCAAGAAGCAAGATGTGGTGGCTAGGTCTACAGCTGAGGCTGAATACATGGCTATGGCAGTTAGTCTGTGTGAGTTGATGTGGGTGAAAAACATGTTATCTGAGCTGCGCTTGTTTAGAGGAGACTCCCTACAACTTTGGTGTGACAACAAATCGGCGATTAATATTGCAAACAATCCAGTTCAGCATGATCGCACCAAACATGTGGAGATCGATCGGTTCTTTATCAAGGATCAACTGAATAGAGGAGTTCTGACTTTGAGCTATGTGAAATCAGAAGAGCAGTTAGCTGATTGTTTAACAAAAGAATTAGGTTCTAGAGAGTATGATATCTTTTGTAACAAGATGGGGATGATTGATATCTATCGCCCATCTTGAGGGAGAGTGCTGAGTTATTTAAATATATTAAGTTAATTAGTTAATGTGGTAAGGACCTATTTGTAAGAGTGCATTAATTTAAAAGAGGGACCTCTCCATGAGAGAAGGTTAACCCTAATTTTACCCCAAATTACTTCAATACATACAAGCATTTAAAGAGAGCACTATATATAGATGATTTCATTTAAGCATATCTGTGGTTACAAATTTGTATCAGTAAGCTATAAATTAATGTGTATATATAGCTTTCTATACATACCCTGTACAATGAACAAATTAAATGTACATATCATAAACTTTTCTGATTGGAGGTAGTATGCTAGTGCTAGTGCTAGCATATCATAATATGGCGCCAAGAAGGAAGTAGTATGCTAGTGCTACCGGTACTGCAAGGAGCATTCCGATAATAATCCTAAAAATAAAAAATAAAAATAAAAAAATAAAAAAAAGTTTTTTAATGCAATTGCTAAAAAATGTAGTTAATATTGAACAATTGAAAACTTTAAAAAACTAAAAATAGAAGGTACCCTGTGCTTAAAAAATCTGGATGAACACCGTACTCTTTAGCAAACACAAATGGCACAATGCCTTGAGGTAAAGCTGCCTGTACCAAAATTTACTGATATAATATGAATGAAGTAGTTATGATAATATGTTATTAATTATAACTGACAATAACTAACCTGCACAATTGCAACTTTTAGCAATAAGCCCCTCATTTCAATAACATACGACGAAAGTGCCATCAATAAAGGCCCCAAAACAAACCTTAGCACCAAGGATAGTACTGCCATTCGGGTCCCACATGCTATGAGTTTAGATTGATAAGCCGTAAAGAGCCCTGTATAAATGAAAGAAATTAATTATGGATCTACAGAGCAAACCAATGCCATACAGATATATTAAGCTCTTCATTAAAATATTGTACCTATGCTGAACATTGCCATGCCAAGGCCCCCATCAGAGATTATATGCAAGGCATTATTAGTGATTGTTGGTAGTTTTTTTCCCCACCTGAAGAAAACTTGGTTGATTAAGAAATGAACATCCATACTATATTTTATTAATTTATTGTTACATTTAGAATTGGTGAGTTGCACCACTATTATCAGACATTTAGATTGTATCAGTATCACAATTAACCAGCATTCAACTTTTATTTGGTATTAGTTTTGAGTCACCATTTACCAAGTCCACCTAATTTTATTGGAAAACTGGATTTTATGTAATTATTGTAATTAATTAATTTATATTACCTAAAGCTGATTAGTGACCAAACCAGGCCAGCGATGCTTGCATAAGTGTTGGGATTTAATACAATCTTCTTTCCTACATTCAACATGAAAGATACAGCTTTTGGCCACTTTTTGTGTGTGCTCTTTCTTTCTTCATTTTCTTCGCTTGCTTCTATTGCTCCAATGTCTATCTCTTCTGAAATATTAGAACCAGAAAAAAAAAAAAATTTAAAGACAGATGCACCTGTCGTACGTAGAATGTTGCCAGAAATGAGATTGGAAGAAGGCTTTTATTATTTTTGTTCCATTTAGCATAATCTCAGAAATTTCATATATTTCTAATTTAGATTTTATTATTTTACTTCCTTTAAAAAGAGAAGCTAAATAAAGAACATATATACCTACATTTAGCATTCTACAAATTGATAAGATACATAAAGTACAAAACAATTAAATTCACTGTTTATCTTATATTTGGATAATTTGTACAGTAAGATTCTTCATTCTTCACAATACTGAAGTTCAGACTTAATTTGATACAATCAAGAGACAGCAGAGTTTTTCATATTTTTTTTTGGTTTCAGGAACTTTAACCATGTTTTCGGTATATCAAACAAAATGCTCATTTTGTTAAACTTCTATTTAATAATGTTTGTAGTTCCCTATATTTTATTTTCAAAATCAGTATCGGCTTGGTATAACTTGAGATGAGATGATCATTTACCAGTAACTTGAGTTGTAGTTGCCGCCTCTGAACTGATCACCTTTTGTGCCCGGAATTCAAAAAACAACAAGAGAACATTATACCATACCATACTTTGTAAAACAACTATCTGAGTTATGAGCCGTACCGCCTCTTCTCCATACATACCTCTCAACAAAGGAATACCAACAATCAAAGTATTAGGCAATGTGGAAACTGATATACCAGTAATTATCCAATCCATACTCTTCCCGCAAAATATGTTGGCCGCGAACAAAAAGACAAAGAATGAAAGCGATTTCTGAAGAACATCAGAGAGTATGAGTTTGAAGTTCATCTGGTAAGGATTGTTTGCAGCAATGAATTGGAAGGATAGAAGAGGTAATGAAAATTTGGAAACGAATTTGTTTACTCCGGCGCATTGCTCCGGTGTGAACAACTTCCACCATTTAATGGATAAGTAGCCTAGGATCATGGCAAAGTACAGTGGCACCGTTTCCTCGAGCACATTGTAGAGGTTTTCTAAAGAAACCATTAGCTTTTCTTTCTTTAATTATTCTTTTGTGAAAATATATATAGGTAAAATGTGGATCTCAAATCAGAGCACTTCTCTGATATATATATATAGCACAGACATGGCTTTAGTTTGGAATTGGAGAAATGTCTAATATAACCCCCCAAGAAAGAAACACATTTTGCTTAAATTGTAATATGAAGGTTTTGTGTTAATTATAAATGGAGATATCCATTGTTGGATGGAATGGAGTAGTTATGATAGATGCATTCCGAATAAATGAAGATTCCTTGTTTTATTTTTGTATGGATCTAGGACTGGTTAGATTTATTTGATTCTACATGTCTCACCTTTTAATTTTACTTAAAGAGATTTCTGACCAAAAAGTGTATTGATTTTCCTTTTGTTCAAGGGTTGAAATGAAATGAAATGAGGTATCTAATTATATCTTCTCTGTGTATTTTAAGAGGAATTTGGCACCATCTGTTGCTATAATAATTTTCTTGAATTAATATTTCAAAAGCTAACATTTAAAATACAAACCTGTTTGTTCGTTTTATGAACCTTTTTCATGAGTAATATGTCCTTAAAATTTAATAATTTTTTGAGTTTGCTTTATACAAAATCAGAGTTAGATTAATTTGTTCTTTTTATGAACTTTTGATTTATCATGTAGATTATATAATTGTTTAAATATAAAATTTATGACATCAAAATGGCCCTTTTGTATTTTTGATATAAAATATACAAAGATGTATATTAGAACAGGGGTGCCCAAAAACATATTTAAAAATATAATGATGCATTAGTTGCAAATTTTCTCCATTAACTCTAATGAAAGAAAAGTGCTTTAGTTACTTTTATGATATAAAGGGATGCCTGAAACATTGTCTCCATGTCGGTCTTAGTTAGATGTCTCTATCTAATATATTCTTCATGAAATTAGAATAAAGTTATTTTATGTATCCCCTTTACATGACCCCCTTACTAAATTGTTATTATTATATCTAATAATAATAATAATTAAGCTTCATATTCTAAGCACTTAACTTTGTTACATGTACTTTTCTGTGCCATCTGTAGTGGTTTCTCTTTTTTATCTTACAACTTTTGGCTACCATCAACTTTTTTTTAGATTTTTAAAATGAAGATTAAAATAACAAAAAGAATTAAGGGAAAAGAAAAAAAAAACCCAATCCTTTAAGAACATAGCATTTTTAATTGAGAGATGCTCCACCAAACCAGACAGCTAGTTTATTCTTGGGAATTTCATAAATATGAATAAATTTTCTCCATGTATGATGTAGACAACTGTTTAATTACATTAACCAAAAATATGATGAAAATTTACTTTATATGTGAATTAGGGTTTGCAAGGAGGATAGGATATATAGCAGATGGAAGCTAAGAATAAAGAATTGGATTGAAGAAGAAGCAAGCAAGCAAGAGAAGGCTGCGCCTATACAGTGCACTAGATTTCATGTGTTTCGCCAATTTTAGTGAAAAGTGATGGAATAAGTGTGCGGTGAAACTTGCTTTAAATTTCAGAATTTCTCCTATAAATGGTGAATTGCATCTTTCTCTTTAGTTAAAAGCCGTTGTTTACTCCTTTTGGTTGGCTCAAGTAGCAAGTCATAAGATTTTACTGTTATATTCTCACGTACATTTATATACATCATGTGGGGTTGCACTTTTGCAGCAAGGTTCTGGAGCTAGCGGATTGCAGGCACAACACAACTAGAGTTGAAAAAACGTGCCTTGCCGTGACTAACACACCATGACTTTAGTCTCTTACCATGCCGTGCCGTGATCAAGTTAATTTTTTACGTGCCGTGCCGTAACCAAAATGTCAAGGGGTGGTCACGGCACGCGAATGATCGTGCCTAACGTGCCATGATCATACGTGACTTGCGTGACCATTTAATCATAATTTAGGTTTTAAAATTAAGATTCACCATTAAATCAATATCTAATGGTCCTAATTACACGTGACTTGCGTGACTACGTGTCGTGCCATGCCGTGACTAAATATTTCACGTGCCGTGCCGTGCCAAAGTTTCAAAAGATGAGGCATGGCACGCGAATGGTCACGGCACGGGACACGCTAGTCACGACACGTAACTAACACGCGTGTCGTGCCGTGCCGTTCCGTGCCATAACCGTGCCTTTCCGTGACGGAGCCGGCTCCGCCGTGCCATTTTTCCCACTCTAAACACAACATCCAACTACGGGGAGGAGCTAACATATTGGTATTGTAGATCACCGCAGGGCTAGCCATGTCATAGCATCAGAGGATGCGGTGGGACGTTATTTGGGCAGTAGGCACGTGGGCCTTATGGAGGGAAAGGAATAGAATGTTTTTTTTTCTAATAAGCGCAAGACGGTCGGTCATCTTATCAATGACACATCATTAGAGATCGAGAGATGATTAGGCAATAGCTAGCTTTTTTCTACTATGTGAACCTAACTTCGTAAGGATTTAGGAATAGCATTTTACATTAAGTTACTCCATGTATAGGTAAATAGTGTGGGAGAACTTTATGCTACAAACCCCCCCTTTTATTGTAATTATTTTTCTTAATTAATATATCTGTTGATGGTTATTTGCCATCAACCATAAAAAAAAAAAAAAAATTGGCTTTAAGAACTAGTTTTTGATCTACTGGCAAATACACATGGTTTCTACGTGGGAGGTCATAGTAAATAAATTGAAAAATTAAAAAAAAATTATATGAAAATAAAGCTCTCGTTAAGGAGATTGATTTGAACCATATGAATTTGTCGTTTGAAGCCGATTCAATAGATTTTGGAGGCCAGAAGTATATTGTTTTGAGTTACCACAAAGCTACCACAACCATTTTCTACATTTTCAAAGTCCAAATTCTCGATCCAAATAGTTCAACATGATCTCCATAATAAAATGTGCTTGCAGATCAAATTTTACATGTTTTACTATTTATTAAGATGGGTACAAAATTCAATGGTCAGAATTTGACTAGTTTTTGTAAAATACTTAATAAATAATAAAAAAAAATTCAAAAAATGTAAAATTTGATCTGCAAGCACATTTTATTATGGAGATCATGTTGAACTATTTGGATCGAGAATTTGGACTTTGAAAATGTAGAAAATGGTTGTGGTAGCTTTGTGGTAATTCAAAAGTGTTGTAATCGGATCCTTTATCATATATATATAAGGGATGGGCTATGGTGAGATGTAGAGTACAACAATTTTTTACTCCACGACTCATTATTTCCATTTTGAAAATCTAAACAACCAATCCAAACCGTTCAACATGATCTACATATTGAAATGTGCTTGGAGACCAAATTTTACATTTTTTGAATTTTTTTTACTATTTATTAAGCCACTTTGAAAATCACTGATCCATTGGTCCATAATTTTTTACTGTTTTGCTACTGTTTACATGGATCAGTGATTTTCAAAGTGGCTTAATAAATAGTAAATAAATTCCAAAAAATGTAAAATTTGGTCTCCAAGCATATTTCAATATGGAGATCATGTTGAACGGTTCGAATCGGTTGTTTGAATTTTTAAAATGAAAATATTGCGTCCACGTCTCACAATAGCCCATCCCTATATATAATGGGGGCGGGAAAGAACTAAAATTAAACAGAAATACATAATATATAGAGTCTCCTCCCCGGGGGAAATATTGCGTGTGCTATGTTTATGTTTACCATACCTTAATTACCTGACATGTGGGACCTCTGCAAGTTTATCTCTTTTTTTTTTATTATTCATAAAATGCCCGTAGGCCTTACAGTAACTTCCTAGCTGCAAGTTTATCTTTTCAGTGAAATTAATTGCCTCTAAAGCAGCTACTCGTAAGAATGGTCAAGGTAAAACCGGGTAGATATTTTAACAGAGCAGTTTTGGCACAAACCATATGCAACCGTGCTCTGTATGAAGTTAAAACTGCTCTGTTAAAATATTTACCCGTCATAATGATCAAGATACCTACCAGTAAAGGAAATAGGCCGACATTTTTATTAATATCCAAAGTTAAATAGAAATTAATAAATATACTCAGCTTACCTGGATTTTATTAAAAATGCCTAAATTGGCCATTTAATGGACGATCCCCATTTTTTTCTCGCTCGGCCATTACATGTCCGGTCCTCAATTTTTTTTTTTTTAGAGACATTATGAAGAGCAAGATACTGAAATCTAACAATAAAAATTCGAAATATTTTTTAAATATTTGTTAGATTACTTCTTTTGATGTATAATTAGCATATTTATACTAAAATACGCTAAATTACTTGAAATTATGTTAAATTACGCTGAATTACACTAAATTACATTAAATTACGCTAAATTACATTAAATTACATATGAATAGGAACGATATCTTCACTGAGAAGGCAAAAAACGACGACGGAACTTCAAACGGTCATAAAACGGCGCTCGAGTGTCCGATTTCAGCAAATGACTACTTTTCGAAAAGCTTGCGAAAATACGCATGCGTCAATGACCACTTTGCTATTTTTTTAAATTCAGAATTGCCAAAAAAACAAAGGGAAGAGTCTCAAAACTTGAGTTGAAGTTTCCGATTAAGATTTTCATTTCTATTATTCCATCTAAGTAGCTCAGTATATTAGTTATATAATGAACTTGTAGAATACTAATTTTTACTATTTTTTGGAACTTTTTTACTATTTTTTATGATTTATGAAAGATGGCACAAAATCGGCCTAATTTAGCGTATTTCAGTATAATTAGCGCAATTATTGTAATTAGCGTAATTTAACGAAATTTAGTATAATTCAACGTAATTTAACATAATTTCAAATAATTTAGCATATTTTAGTATAAATATGCTAATTATACATCAAAAGAAATAATCTAACAAATATTAAAAAAAAATTGAATTTTTAGTGTTAGATTTCAGCATCTTGTTCTTCATAATGTCTCTAAAAAAAAATTTGAGGATCGGCCATTAAATGACCGGTTTGGATATTTTTAATAAAATCCAGGTAAGCTGGATATATTTATTAATTTCTATTTAACTTTGGATATTTATAAAAATGTCGGGGAAATAGGCTAAAATTAGCTTAAGTTGGTTTACAACTTTACATTGTTTAGATTTACACCTCAAGCCCAAATTAAAATTTAATTGCAGTCTCCTCCTCTTTGTCGTTGAAAGCAAGGAGTGAATTTTTCAATTCCTCTCAAATCCGATCTTCAAAATTCAAACCCGAAACAAGCAAGAAACGAAGCGAAATGGATCACGAGAAGGAGAATTCAACGGATCCGATCGAGGAAATACAATCCGAACCGTCTTCAGACCGAAACCCTAAACCTAAGTCGGTGCATATAAAGACGCCGGAGGTGGAGGTGAGGCTGTACCAGCGGGGACGGGGCCCGGTACAGGTGTTCCAGTCGAGGCTAGGTGGGTGGGACCAGAATCAGCTCGAGGTAGGAGATATACTCGAGAAATATGGATTGAAATCTCTCTATGCGTTCAATCCAGAGGAGGGGAAGAGAGCTGTTGCGATCAGGTTTAATGCGAGAAATGGTCGGTCAATTCTTCCTTACACTGATGGATCGGTTGTTCATGTTGATGGTGAACCTAAGGTGATTCAATTTTGTGTTTATGTTTTTTTTATTTTCATATGTAGGTTGAATTTGTGATTCTGATATGAGGTTCAACTTCATAGTTTCACTTGGAATTAGTTCAACCTAAGAAGAAATATTACCCCAGTTTCATGTGTTGGTTTGATTTAGTTTAATGGATAGCTTAAAAGTGAGATTGTTAGTATTTGCTGGGAGTAACCAAATTTGTTGAGGATTGTATTTCCTCTAATGAAATCGGTGGTTATGGTGCTGTGTTTTTTTTCCAAAAAAATAAATAAGTCTATATGCCAATGTTTGTAGAAAGATTAGTTTGTAGAAAAGAAATAACTTTCCATTCCAATCAGAACATTAGTGCCTTTTGGTGATACAAGTTGTGCACAAGTTGTTCCCCTGTGGGTTAATTAAGATAATAGTGAGTTGAACTTGGGCTTAATTATGCTGTTTGATATTTCTGCATATGAGGCTATTTGAGATCTAGCAGGGCAAAACTAGGCCTGTCTTATTTCTGAAGTAAAATTAATTCAGGCCAAGTACCAGTATGTACCATGTAAATTGTTGATACAAGTGGGAACTCCTCTTGGTTCAATATTTTAATCACTTGCATTGGTGGGTCATTTTGTTTTTGTTTTGGAGGAATAATAATTCACACCTAGTAGTAATATATACCAGTGGACATTTTGTTTTTTGTTTTGGAGGAATAATAATACATTATGTTCCTTTTTTCTACAATTTTATGTAGGATTCAATGGTGATGCCTGTGACAAAGGTCTTGTTGGCAGTGACATTACTAACTCTTTTAGCGGCAATTTACTTCAGAGAGACTCCAAAATGGTTAACTAGCTCAAAGTTTTCAAGCTTGAATTTTCCTCCATGGGTTTTGGCTTGCATTATAATTGCTTTCACTCGACTTCACAAGAGAACCAAGGATGTCCTCAAGAAATTTGGTTGGTGAAAACCTAAACCCACACTGAGCTTTCTCGGAGGAAGTTGTAAACTTGATTTTCAAAAAATAAGCTATGGGAAGTTGTAAACTATCATTCACTCTAAAATTTTGTAAGAGCATCAAGATTAAATGTTTTTTATGTGATTAATTGTTCAATGAGATTGGAGGTAGATTTTGATCTTTTGATTTCATAATATAATTAGGATGTGCATAATATGGTGGGTGTATTATTGTCTCAATAAAACAAAACGGGCTATTGACATCTATGTTTGTTACAAAGAAACATAGCAATAACCCAAGTTAGTTTAAAACATTGATCTCAACCAACTTGATAAACTTTAGCAAGTTCATTTTGGCTAAAAGAAATTATGAGAAAAATCTCACTTGTATTAAACTCAAACAAAACAATACTATATTGTTATATTTGCCAATCTTCTAATCAAATATTACTGTCACCAGTAATCTTTGCAAGAGCACAGTCCATCTTTAAAATGATGAAACCTATTTCTATCTCTTACGACTATCTTTCTATGAAAAACTTTAGATACAAACTTGGTCCAATCATGGCAATCCCTGCAAACCCTCAAATTTTTTACAATTCTCAGTTCCACCCCTTCTTCTAATGCAATCAATCCAAAAGCAATCGCAAGCTTCTCACTGTGCCAACTGATCGCATCCTCTTTCTCTTCTTCTTCTATATCGAACAAAACCTCCTTTGTGTTTGCCCGATAACCCGCTAATCTGAGCCTCCTATTAACCTCTCTTAACATTGATTTGATCTCTCCATACCTTGGGTGTAACTTGTCTCTGACAAAGAACAGGTGGACCTCACCATGAACCTCTATAACACTACACCCCGGCTCCTTTCTCACTCCTTTCTCCTTCATTCTCTCTCTAACACTACTAACCCCCTTCCAATTTCTATTATCAGCATAGATGTTTGATAAAAGAACATGTGCACCATCATTGTTCGCGTCAACATTTGTGATTTTTTTCACAGCATATTCACCTAGCTCAACATTATTATACATCTTACAAGAGTTCAATAATGCACGCCATGCACTTAAATGTGGTTCAATTGGCATGTTACGGATAAATAATACTGCCTCATCTAACATACCAGCTCGGCCTAACAAATCAATCATGCAACCGTAATGCTCATGCCACGGTTCAATTTTGTACTGGTAACTCATCAAGCTAAACATCTCACGACCTTTTTGCACTAAACCGGCCACACAACAACCTCGAAGCAACCCAACAAAGGTGACTCCATTTGGTGTAACTCCTTGACTCTCCATTAGTTCAAACAACCGGAGGCTCTCTTCAGCTGCCCCATTCATGGCTAAACCGCTAATAGCACTATTCCATGTGAAGACATTTCTCTCTTTCATACTCCAAAACACGTCCATAGCTCTCTCCACGCTCCCGCATTTAGAATACATGTCTACCAAAGATGTCCCGAGAGTAACATTTAATTGTAACCTATTCCTCTGTATAAATGCATGAACCCACTTCCCCTGATCCAAAGCCCCCAAGTGTGCACATGCTGCTAACACCGGCACCATTGTCGACTCATTAACTTTGGTACCTTGTTTTAACATTTCACCAAATAGGTCTAAAGCATCCTTAGACCGACCCACGCGCACATAACCTGCTATCATGGCATTCCAAGAAACAGTATCTCTCTCAGGCATTCTGTCGAACATCTCCCGGGCAGAATCAACCTCGCCAGACTCAGTCAATGCACCTAGCATGGAAGTGATTGTGACCAGATCCGGGTTTATAATTTCACGAAAAATAAGATGAGCATGAGAAACCAGAGCAAGTGAAGAATACATATGTATAAGACTGCTCTGCACATGGCGGTCGAGACCAAACCCATGTCGGGTGACGGCACCATGGATGGCCAGACCCAATAACCCGCCACAAGTGGCAGCTGAACGAAGAAGAAAAGTGAAAGTGAAATGGTCGGGAGAGAGGGAGAGAGAGAGAAGGTGGTGGTATAAAGAGAAACAGAGGTGGGGAGAGGAGCCTGTGGAGTGGGCCCTGACGAGGGAATTAAGAGTGTAAAGAGAAGGGGGGTGAGGAGGTGAGGTGAAGAGAAGAGAGTGGGAGTAGGAAAGAAGGGGAGGGGAACTGGAGAGAGCGAGAGTGGAGAGGAAGGAGTTGAAAATGGAGGGATCATGAGTGAAGGCACCGGAGGTGAGGAGGTGAGAGTGGATTTGAAGCGCTTGGCGGAGAGAGGTGGAGGTGTCTATGAGAGAGAGGGGGCTGTGGTAAGCTATAAGATTTTTTAACAACGCCATTTCTTACCGATTCCTTCTTCCTCTTTTGGTTGATGTTTAGAGTCTCAATCTTATTAATATTCATAGATATTGAAATTTGTTTGTGCTTCCTTCTAACCTTTTTTTTTTTTTCCCCAATCCATTGACAACTATTAGATTTCACCCAATTGAATGGTACAAAATGATACTTAATTCAAAATCCAACAAATATTTGCAATCATAAAATCTGATGCATCTTTACCAATTCATTGAAAATTTTCGACTTAGTAAAAGTATGATTTAACAATCCTATATGCACTTTCAATTCATAACGATAGTCAAAGTGCAAAAGTAAAAATAAATGATGTGTTATTAATTTGAGAAAAAAAAAAATTCATTGATTTAACGATTCTGGACCATAGGATAAAAATGGTTATCAATCTATCAAAACAAAAAAAAAAAAGTATAAAAAAGTTGTACAAAAATTTATGATCGAGTACTTTGAATCATAGTAACAAATGAATAATTCGGGTTCGGTTCGGCAGGGTGAAAAATTCGTGATTCGGGAATAATTCGGGTATAATTCGGCAATGATTCGGAATTACAATACGAAACCTCACTAATGATTTATTATACAAAATACTATTTGTTTTGCCACAGAAAATCAATGCAGCAAAAAAGTAGTGGCCAGTGGCCACATGGGGTGCATTCACGTGGGTGTCAAAAAGAAGAACCACCCTCCCAGCAGCTGTGCGCGAGAAAAAGGTGAGAAAAACGCGAAAAATTCGTAAAATTCGTAAAATTCGCATTTTATTCGCGTTTTGCTCGGTCAAAAGTTCGGTCAACGAATAATACGCCATTCGGTTCGGAAACACTCCAAAAACATTTTATTCGCGAATTAAACGCGAATAAAACGCGTATCTTGTTACTATACTTTGAATATGTGCTTCATAAATCATTGTAGTGCAACTCTATATTACATGGGCCAACTCAAAGAGATCCAAAGTGTCTGAATTTTAGGTCTAGCGAATGCCTACCCCAAATCCAGAAATAATATAAAAAATACGGCCCAGAAACCATAAATAATAAAAGAGTTTTGATTCCAATTCTCTTTGGCCCAACCCATTCGCTATTCGTTATTGATTAAATTGTTTGACTTGAGCTACTCTATTTGCTAATTGTAAATGATTTTTTTTATTAAGAGGAATTAGTTTTTTTTGGCAAGATATTTTATGATGTATATTTTTATGTAGAATATTTTTTAAAGTATTTCCCACGAATTTTTTTGGCAAGATCTTTTATTATTATTTTTCCTTTTTTATTTTATAGTCTTGTTAGCATTTTGTATTCTTGTTAGCATTTTGTACTCTTAACTTATTAGATTATATAGTAAAAATCAATTATTTTGTACTCACTGTTAGCATTTTGTGTCTATTCCTTACTAAAATTTTAAATCCGCCTATGTCTATATTTAGTTATTTACACGTCTATACAACTTCATTGATTGTTTGTATGATTTAGATATCCATAACTTTACACATATTAGAAATATCATTTACAATTTTCAAACTGATATGATTGTGAATTTGTGATTTACTTTTTCATTTTAAAAAAAAAAGAATAATTATATGAATTCCCACACTCATGTCCCCCTCTGTCCCCGCAGCTACAGTAAAAGAAGGATGTATCATGGTCTCCACTAATTGTATAGTCCTCATTTCCCAGTCCCTGCACTTGTTCCCGCATCAACCTTTATAGGTATAAATACTTGAGAAATAATAGGTTAATACTTGTAAAATAAGATATTAATACTTGCATGCGTAACTTGATATGATGATTTCTCTTTTCTAGTCCCCCAATGGTCCTCGCGTCAACCTTTTTCTAATGAAGTAGTGGGGACCCCATATCCCCGCATCAATTCCTTCCTATAACAAAAAAAGTTGATCTCATAGGTATAAATACTTCAGTGCATAGGTATCAATACATGCAAAATAAGATATTAATACTTTGATGTGTAATTTAATATGATCAAACGCCTGAAGATTAAATTTTGTACAATGTATATACATATAAATACTTCAGTGCATAGATATAAATATTTTCAATACTTGAGATTAATACTTTCAAATGTCATCCAGCGCCATATGTAAACAAATATTAAGTATTGCAGCCGCTCCATATAGTTATGGCAATATTGGTATTTTAAGAAACGTGTATAGTCCCCCCTTGTCCCCTCATTTAGTTTGAGTGGTCCCTTACATGTATTTATGGTGCAGTGATAGTTTGAGAGATTTGGTTGGGGAGACAATTATTTATGTTAAAATACTTTCGTGCATAGGTATAAATACTTCCATGCATAGATATAAATATTTTTGTTCATATGTATTAATACTTTAGAAATTGTGCGGGGACGATATGGATTATATAAGGAAATTGTGCAGGGATGCCCCCCCCCCCCCCCCCCCCCACAAATTAGTTATGGAAGTTATGTGCGGGGACAGAGGTGCGGGGACATTATTTACGTACGAAAATATAGTTCCCTTCATAGAGATTAATACTTATATTGTTCCTGTTAAATACTTTGATGCTTCCTGTTAAATAGTCCTCTTTTACTAATATTTTAATGGTTCCATGGTAGTTATGGAAGTTAAGTGGGAGATAATGAGGAATAGGACTGCTGGGACAATTATCAGGATAAAAAAAATGAATTATGTCATGTTATTTAAAAAACGTCATGTCTTCATTTACTTAAATAATTAAACAAAATTATTCCGATAAATAAGAAAAATATACCTGATAATATCATCTCTGATTGTAATTTTCATTGGATCTAGAAACCCCAAGTTTAAATCTCTTATCTATTAGATAATAAAATTAATTTACAAGTAACTCATGCATCTTCCTTTTTATTTATTTGTTTGGCCTACTGGGGTAATCCCAAAAAAAGAAAGAAAAAAAAAATTGGCCTAGTTAATTAAAGCAGTTGCTTGCCACATATAATCCCTTTCATCTCAATTTCATAAGGGAGAGGTGAGAGAATAAATAAACCATTAGCAGCATTGAGAATTTGAGATTGAGATTGAGGTTGAGATTTATGTGAAAATAAAAGGTTATAATTCGATAAAAGATTTGAGAGGTTCCCTAAATTGCATGAGCAAAAACTTATAAATGCACTTGTTAAAAATAGGAAATGCAATTTTTTTGGTGAGAATTTATTGAAACCATATATAAAAACTATTGTATTAGAGAATGTTTTGATCATAACACATAATTATATTTATTTTCGTATGTGAAGGTCATCAAAACAATCAATCAAGGATCAGGCGAGCAGGGTTCAAATACACCATGATTTTATGCTATAATATGCTCCACATTCTTTATCTTCGTTTTCAAAGTCCGAACAGTTGATCCGAACTGCTCAACATGATCATCATAATAAAATATTATTGGAGACCAAATTATAAATTTTTTAGAATTGTTTTACTATTTTTTTAGATAGGTACAAAATCACTGTTTAAAGGAGATCCTGAACCATCCAAAAAAGTAATTTTGTACCTATCTAATTAGTAGTAAAAAAAAATCTAAAAAATATAAAATTTGGTCTCCAAGAATATTTTATTATGAAGATCATGTTGAGCAGTTCGGATCGATTGTTCGGACTTTGAAAATAGAGATAAAAGATGTGGAGCATATTGGAGTACAAAAATCTTGGTGCATTTGAACTAGGGGTGCATACGAATCGGATACAGATTGGATAGTGGTAAAACCATATCCGTATCTGCTTTTATGTTTCGGATACGGATACGGATCAGATATTAGACGGATACTTACAGATACGGATCGGATATCGGATATCCATAGATATATACATAAATATTTTTATAATATATATTAAACTATATGGTATATATCTACTATTCGGATACAGTTATACAGATAACTTAAATTCAAAATCATATCCGTATCCGTATCTGCACGGATATTCAGATATCAGATATCCGTATCAAATTTTCGGATACAGATCCAAATACGGTCGGATATTATCCAATCCGGTTGCACCCCTAATTTGAACCCTTGTATTTAGAATGCTTGTGATTTTGTATGATTCAGATACCCATAAATTTACACATATATATGGAAATATCATTTACAATTTTCAAACTGATATGATTATGATTTATTTAAAAAAAAAATTTGGTTTATGCCTTGTTATTTAACAAACGTGATGTCTTCATCTACTTAAATAATTCAATAAAATTCTTCCAATAAATAAGAAAAATTCACCTGATAATGTCATCTGATCTCATCGTAATTTTTCATTGGAATTTAGAAATCCTAAGTTTAAATCTCTTATCTACTTGATAATAAAATTAATTTTGCAAGTAACTCATGCACCTTTATATGAAAATAAAAATTATAAATTGTCTCGTAAATCTAAATCGAATGCGTAAATCGCAATGTTAATCGAGCAGTTCATTACATCAAATCAAATTTTATCTGATGTCCATCAAACTTCTTCACTTCTTTTAAACATAACTTACTGATAATATGTTAAATTAAACAATCAAATTGTTTAAAAATGGGATAGGGGTGAAAATGGAGCGGGTAATATCCGATCCGTATTTCTGTATTCGAAAATTAAATACGGATATTCGATATCTGAATATCCATACGGATACAGATATGAATATAATTTTAAATTTGATTATTCGTATTCAAATAGTAGATATATCTCGTATAGTTTATATATATTATGTAAAAATTGAGGAGGGTTCAAATACTTCATGCCTTTCAAAATATCATCGTACTTCATATTCTATATCTCCATTTTTAAGGTTTAAATTGTCGATCTGAACTGCTCAACATTATATTCATATTTATTAAAATTTGTTATCATTTATATATATTTTTTTAAAATTTGTTACTAACAGTGAATTTGTATCTATCTTAAAATATATAGTAAAAGGATTAAAAAATATAAAATTTGATCTCCAGACATATTTTAATATGGAGATCATATTAAACGGTTCAGATCGACAGTTTAGATTTTGAAAACAAAGATATAAAATATGAGGTACAATGATACATTTGAACCCTCCTTATAAAAATTTATGTTATTCATCGTTATAATTAAATAAATATTATGAATTTAAATATTTTTTTGATGGATATCTGTATTCATCCAATATTCAATCTATATCTGTATTCGAAATATAAAAACATCCCGTTCGATTTACAGGACCTTATTAAGAGTGGTTTGGCCCGATATATATGGACGTTCGATTTATAGAAGGGGTGGGGTTTTTGTCCAAACGGCTTTGAACAAAGTCTCATCCAAAGTCTGACCTAATCTGTCCGATCTGCATTAAAATTAGTATAAACATTTAGATTCAAGGAGCCATTTAAATGTATTAAGTTTTAAATATATTTGCACAAATGTCAATTCAGATCATATTTCTCAAAAGCTGAGTCCATATATTTCACAAGAGTCTTTGAAATAATATTTTTTATATATAAATATTAACATACAACAATTTCTAAAAGATAAAGATACAGTTACTAATAAAATATTTCATATTATTTGAGATTTTAGATGAAATTAAGTTTTACTTATAACTATTTCTTTTTGAAAAAAGGTTTGAAAGATCATTTATTAAACTATGTATCTGTAAATTTGTAATTACAATCTTTTTAAAAAGAGGAGGGATCGGATAACACCATTTTTTTGACACATTTTGACACCTACCATTTTCAAAGTCCAAATAGTCGATCCAAATCGTTCAACATGATGGATATATTAAAATGTGCTTGGAGATCAAATTTTACATTTTTTTTTGAATTTTTTTACTATTTACTAAGATGGTTACAAAATCGTTGTTTTCAGACCATTGAAAAATAGCGATTTTGTAACCATCTTAATAAATAGTAAAAAATACAAAAAAATGTAAAATTTGATCTCCAAGGACATTTTAATATGGTGATCATGTTGAACGGTTCGGATCGACTGTTTGGATTTTGAAATCGCAAAATTAACCTATATAAAAAACGGTGTTATGATGTGTCACCAAAAAAGGTGTAATTGGATCCCTCCTCTTTTAAAAAATATACTATATATTTGCTATTGAAATCCCTGCTCTAAGAAAATTCCTTAGCTATATATGGTCTCATAAACTCACATATATAATACATCATCAATTTAAATAGTTTGCTTATAACTATGGAAAATATTTATGTTAAGTTTTTATGTTCAGTGCAATTGAAACTAGAAAGGCTCTTAAAAGAATTGAACTTTTGTTTAATCTTAAAAAAAAATTAAATTTATATTTTAATTTTGTTAATTATAACAAAATTGTTGAAACTTAAGGAAAATAATTTAACAACTTAATATAATTTACATCATTTTTTTCTATTGATATTATATTTTTTAATTTTTTTCCTTTCATAAGATCTTTTGTTAACAAACTATTTTTGTTAAATGAAATTAATTTGGATATAAAAGAAAAATGTAGCCAATAGTATTTTGAAAACAAAAAAATATATTAGTATTGAAAGGCATAATAGAGAATTCAAATGCAATTTTTTTGTAACCAAATTACAACGTTATCTTAACGTCTCCTCTCCTGACTCCGAGTGCATAGAATATTTCTGTTTATGACCGTCCGATTAGGATTCGGGCCTTTAATATTCGTGCGGATTCTGATCAAACGGTTCAGATATAAACCGAAATATTCCGTTACTTGCATGATATGAATTCTCGCCTACTGTCTCCCCGCTCGGATCAGTATCCTCTGCATTAACTGAAAAGGGAATCTTTTGAGTTAATGAATTTCAACCGTCTGATTTTAAACAGAGTCAATCCGACTCGTGTCTATAACATAAGGGGTCCTTTAATATTAGTGTAGATCTAGTTCACACGTTGAAACAAATTGGACAGTCGAGATTCATTAACTCAAAAGATTCTCTTTTGAGTTAATGCAGAGGATATGAATTCCTCCTGGCTCTCTCTCTCTCTCGCGAGGTACAGCCGCCAAGAGCTGGAACCAGTATCTTCTGTGTTACTCGAGAAAATAAAATGAGCTCTCAGCCGGTGGATATTCGGGTGATTGGAGGGGGCAGTATTATTTGTGCTTTGAGATTCGTGTAAATTTAAATCCACCGGCTGAGACTCACTTTATTTTCTCGAGTAACACAGAGGATCTGAATTCCCAAGAGCTGGCTCTCAAAGCATGGCGTCTTTACAAGCTAATCCACAGCCACTCAAAGCCCTAGCCAATGGTCGCAGGAGACCTTGTCCGGCGCTGAATCGGATGAGATTGAGGTGTTCGGCCTCCGGAAAATTGGGAGAGAGGAGCTACAGCGTGACTCTTCTCCCCGGCGATGGGATAGGACCGGAGGTTGTGGCGGTTGCCAAGGATGTGCTCTCTCTCGCTGGTTCCCTCGAAGGCAAGTCTCTATCTCTGAAGATTGACCTCCTTTCGTACTTCTGTTTAAAGGACAAATTCAGTATGTACATTGTTTGTGGGATAATGTGAGGGGACGCAGGAATTGAACTGCTATAGCTAAAAGTGAATGCCACTGGTACTTCAATGATTGATTTTATGCAACTTAACTGCTCTCATCAGGTGAATTTTTCCTTAATTTTGTTTTGGGTATTTCTACTAGAAATGGCTCATTAGGGAATCAACAAAGTATCTTCTTTTTGTATGATTATCTTGATACTATGTGGAGAGGATTTATGTAATGTATCAAGAATATACTCCCTTACAATAGATCTAAGGCAAGCTTTTCTAGTAGAGCTGCATATCCATGAAAACCATGGGGACTATCTAAGCAATTGGCAATTGCCATTGTCATTTGCATTTTCTTTTTTCTTTTTTAAATATAGGGATAAAGTTTCAATTCAAGGAAATGCCAATTGGTGGTTCAGCACTGGATGCAGTGGGGGTCCCACTTCCTGATGAGACACTGGATACTGCAAAGGGTTCAGATGCAGTCCTTTTAGGAGCCATTGGAGGGTTGGTTTTGTACATTAACTTAATTTAGCAAATCGGAACCTTGGAAGGCATTTTTGTGACGATTGAATAATTTTAGATATAAGTGGGACAATAATGAGAAGCATCTCAAGCCTGAAACTGGACTTCTCCAGATACGGGCTGGGCTTGGTGTATTTGCTAACCTCCGCCCAGCTGCTGTCTTGCCACAGGTATTTTTTTGTTCTACTATAATATGTGTTTGATTAATTATTTTCTTAAGAACACTTCAATCATACTGGTTTTTAACTATTTGAATGTTCTTATTTAGCTGGTAGATGCATCAACTTTGAAAAAGGAGGTAGCTGAAGGAGTTGATCTCATGGTTGTAAGAGAACTTACTGGAGGTTAGTGCATCTTACAATTGATATTTGCATGTTTTTGCTACGATTGCTAAATTTCATTTAATCTAGGTCATCTAATTTATAGGGATATACTTCGGTAAACCAAGAGGTTTTGGAACCAATGATAATAATGAAGATATTGGTTTTAACACTGAAGTGTATTCTGTTTCTGAGGTAACTACAGTATTAAATTACTAATAAAAATTCCTCCTGTTTGGGTTGTTTTTGTCCAACTGTATTATCTGTTTCTGTTAATATTTGTCTCCTATTTGATTGAATCTAATCAATTGCTCAGATTGACCGAATTGCACGTGTGGCATTTGAAGTTGCGAGAAAACGTAATGGCAAGCTTTGTTCAGTTGATAAGGCAAATGTGCTTGAGGTGGGTGTGTATTAATTTTTGCATTCCTTGTAATCTTGTTAAAAATTACTGTGGTTAATCTTAGTGTTTTCTTTCTAATTTTGAAATTAATAGGCATCGATGCTATGGAGAAAAAGAGTTACTATACTTGCATCAGAGTATCCTGATGTAGAGTTATCACATATGTATGTAGATAATGCGGCTATGCAACTCATTAGAGATCCAAAACAGGTCATATTTCTATTTATGATATGCTATTGTTATTATTATGACTTACGAGTTTTGTATTTCAATTGTCTATTAACAAATAAAGGTTGTACTTTTTACAGTTTGATACGATTGTGACAAATAACATTTTTGGTGACATACTGTCTGACGAGGCATCGATGCTTACTGGAAGTATCGGCATGCTTCCTTCAGCAAGCATTGGTGAATCAGTATGTAAAAAATGACTGCAATTCATTGCCTGAAATTAGTTTAACAATGAGGCAAGCATGCATCTTCATATGTCATTTTATCCTTTTTATACAGGGACCTGGTCTTTTTGAACCTATCCATGGATCTGCACCTGATATTGCTGGGCAGGTTAGTTTTAAGATGCTTTGTTTCTATTTTTTTTTTATATTTGTTTATTTTGTATAGTACCATGAAATACATTTACTGTTTTATTTATTTTTGTTAATAAATTATGACATGTAGGATAAGGCAAATCCGTTGGCAACAGTGCTGAGTGCGGCTATGCTATTAAAATATGGCCTTGGTGAAGAAAGTGCAGCAAAAAGGATTGAGACTGCTGTTATAGAAACTTTAAATAGAGGGTTCCGGACAGGCGATATCTTCTCATCTGGAGCGGTATTTTATTCTTTTTTTTCTTTTTCAATCTTTGTGTTGTTACCTCATGAATGTAGCACAGGTTTTCCATTGGTTCATTTATGGGATGTGCACCTGTTCATTTTGACATGTAGGTAGTAAAGCACCATTGTATGGGAGTGTTAATTCATGCATCACAGATTCTTCTAATTAGCATTTTTTCATCAAGCTCACTAACAGAATTACAAAGACAAATTTAAGTCCAGTACAACTTGTTCTAATTATGATATGATTGCAGCAGAAACTTTGGCATGGCCTATTCTATAATCCTTGTATTTATTTATTTGAAATACTATAAAAATATGTTAGGGTTAGGATAATATCATTTGATGTTCTATCAAATGTCGTTAAGTATGAACCGTGTCTGTTTGTAAATTTCAAGTTATTTGATGAACGGTGAAATTTTATCATTTTTCATGTACTTGAAATTGTCTAAAGTACAGATAAAATTCTGACTGCTGGGTTTCGAAATTATAAGTTATTTTTACGGTTGTCAATTGTCAAGTTATTCCATTGTTAATGATTATCCACCCATAATTTATTTTCTTTCTGTTGATGGTACTGACACTAATATTACTGCTGCTTTTGGTCCTATTTTTTTTACTCCAGACATTGGTTGGTTGCAAAAGGATTGGAGAGGAAGTATTGAAATGTGTTGATTCGCAAAAGCCAGCTGCTGCTTTTTAACCCTTTAATTTGCAAATTTAAATCACGATGCTAGAGAAATTTTGGGTTCTACAGCACTAGAGGCTATGTTGAGTTCAATGACGGTCACCTTGTTTTTAGCGGAATAAGAGTAGTTTCACTCATTGGTTATCATGGAACTTTTTATTTGCAAGGTATTGGAATTGGAAAGAGTTTTGATATATGTTATTGTAGAAATTTGCTTCTGGATTTGTTTATTCTATGATAACTTAAAAAGAAAGTTTTTTCAAGAACTTGTATCATTTTGGGATTCAAGGGAATTTTTTTTTTCTGTTGTTGTGATTTAAATATTGTTGGTTGATTATGCTGATGTGGTTATTCTCTGATGGAGTTTCATAGTTGGATTTAGTTGATATACAACTGGTATGAATTAGATTGGAGAGTATTGCCTCTAAAATTAAAGAAGGCTCATAAACATCCCTTGGTATGTGTGGGATTTCTGCCTTTTTCTGTTTAATCACAAATTTAAAGCAAATAATTTTATAACTTACGTGGAATGAAGTCTGCTGCTTTTTTTTTTTTTTTTTGGATAAGCAGGCTCATCCAACCATTCATTTTCGTCGAAATTTGCGCATGAAAAACATTGAACGGTTGGATGAGGAAAAAAAGATTCCTGCTTTTCCAAAAGAAAAACAGCAGATTCCCTTAGGTACCCAGTACCCTCTATTGGTTTGCCACCAAATTTGTTGGTTTTCTTTATCTGTGTTTTTCAGTACAAGCCTGAAGGATTTTTGGTTTTCTGTTTAGTCAGCCAACTAAACAAATTTGAATTTGTAACAAATCTGTGCAGTAAACAACCATGCATAAAACAATATCAAATAACTAAACAAGTGTCAAGGGTGGAATTTCCAGGAATAGTTGCAGGTGGAAATTTAGCAGCTGCTCTTTACTATGCATCATATATTGGCTGCGGTTCGGGAAATCATGTTCACTAAACGAATATCAGATAGCAACGCAGAGACTTCTGTCAGAGATCTCATGCACATTATTTGATCTACTCATAAATAGAACGCGCCACTAACTCATTTGCAGAAACCAGTAAGCTTGGCTCAGGAAGTTACGGTACAGATGACCTTGTTGCCATCAAACGGATTTGGTACTGTGCTGATGATTAAGATTCAATCGATCAGGTCAGAAATTCTTCTTAAACTTAATAATACTTTCTCACATTTTTATTTTTTGTGGTATTCTAAGATTTAGTTTGATATTATGTCATGGTGACGATGTATATAGCAATATCAGATTAGCAGACTAGTATTATTTGATAAAAATATATACATAATTAGTGTCCTTAACTTCATATACCAAAAATAAATTAACCAGTCTTCTTTGTCAAGTAAATCTTTTAGATCCACTAGTTGGTTAATAACAAATGATATCAAGCTAACAAATGACATCAAATCACAATCCCATTTTTGTTAAAATCAAGTTCAGGGGGTGATGATTGGGTCATGGATTCAAGAAGGTGGCTGAGTTGCCATTCAAAATTTATATGAGGGATCAGGTACCAGTACCACTGGGATGGCAACTGGTAAGAGATATTGCTTAAACAAGTGCACGGAAATAGATCTCAGGACAAAGCGACGGCAGCAGTATCTTTACCAGCAGCATCACAAACAAAATCATTTATTTCCAAATTTTAAATTTTAAATTTTTAGTGTTTTCGTTTTTTGGTTGTTTTAGCAGAACACCATGTTACGGCCAATCAATGAAATCAAATGAGGGCATGACCCCCATTTTTTCTCAAAAAATATCGAATTTCTTCTTCATTTTTCTCTAAAAAAATATTGTCTTACACAAGTATACCGTTCCTTGTATCGCTGAATTGCATCGTCGGATATTTTAATAATACGAGGTCATTTCACCAATTTAAAGAGATGATACACATTTTTTTTTGAAGTTTAGTGGAAAAGATCCACTAAAAGATATATTGTTAGGAAAAGTATTTACAAATGTCAGACTGTTTCTCGTAGTCTTGTGTTTAAATATTACAATAACTCCTCATTTGCTATAAATTCTATCTAACAAAATTTAAAAAAGCTAAGGTTATCAGTAGGCCTTCCTGGCCTACTTGTTCTCTAAATAAGAGATGATGCACATTTAAGAAATTCCATAATCCCTTATTATTTTAAAAGATGAAAAAACTTGAATTGACTTCTAGATTTTCAAATATTTCTTAGTAATTTAGTGCTTCACAAGATTGGCTTGAAGTATTTATTTATTCACACTTTCAACGAATAATGTTCACAAGGGGTCGTATATAATTATTGTTAATTGCCAATAAATTTTCTAGACCCCTTCGAAAGGGATAACTCTCCATCTGTATTTAAAAAAAAAAAAACCTAAACCCTTAGGGAATATTTAGTTGGATTGAGAATCGACTATTCAGAATAGCCTATTAGGTGTTTGGTTGGGTTAGAATAGCTAGAATAGTGAATTCAAATTTTTTGTCTTATTAGAATAGGCTATTCCTAAGAGTTTTTAGATTTGACTATTCGAATAAGACAAACAATAGCTATTTTTGATTTGGTTATTCTAGCTATTCTTATTTTGTAACCAAACATATCCTTAGATGTGCTCCAAAAACTGATCGTGTAATGGAAAAGGAAGAAAGTGAGTTCACCTCTTCTATACTCCAAATTGAAGATTAACAAAATTAGAAAGTTTCTAAAGACAGTTCACCCTCTCTCCCTCTCGTTCATCTTCGCTCCCCCTCAAAATTTTCACTTGTGGAGCAAGTAAACTCCTTCGGTTAGGACCGGTCATTCCACCATTTTCTTCCCCTTCCCTTGATTTTCTTTAATGTACCCCGTCTGAAGCACATCCTAAGAGAGAACCGCTTCTCTGCATTCAACATTTCTCCAAACTTATGGATTATATATTAGTGAGCTATAGAGAACCAGCCTTTGTCTAGTGGCAAAGACACATCTTCTCTGATATGGGAGGTCGTGGGTTCGAAACCTGAATGGAAAAAATTCTTGTTGGAAATTCGGGTAGATTATTGGTGTAACAATTCAATTCAGTTCAATCAATTGATTACTACCCGAAACAGAATCCAAGTGTAAAAAATAAATCTAAGATAAAGTTTACTATTAGACACGCAACGGAGATTTTCATCTGGTCGTAGGAGCAGTGACCTTCTTTCCCATTCTCGTGTCAGATGTACGCAACAACAACAACAACAACCACATCTCTACTGATATCCACACGAACAAGTTAAAAAACAACTGCAAGTCGGAGTGCTAGCACCGATTAAGACCCCCCCGGCCCCCGGTTCTCTCTCTCTTACTATCTCTTGGTTTTCTAAAGAAGTGAGCATAATAGATAACCTAAAATGAACTGCTACATGTATATTTATAATACTTCGCACCAGTTGACTGCACCTATTCAAATGCATCAATTCATATGTATTTAATCAATGACGTTTATCCACAGAGAGAGCATATCTTACTACCCATAATTATGCGGCCCAATTTGTTTAATCCATATTAATTTCAAAAAATAATTATTACTTTTCATCCAAAATATTCTGACATGTAAGACATTTTCATCGAATTCAGAGTAGGTCCGATGCCCATCAAACCTACTTTAGTTCGATGGGTGTGATGACCATCCGATCAGCATCAAGATTTGTGCACTCTGCATCAAAGTCTATGTGAGTCTGTATCAATTTCCATGCGCACAGATTTAATATTAATCGTACGGTGCTAGAGTTAATTGAACCTAAAAGTAGGTCCGATGCCCATTGGACCTACTCCTAAATCATTTGTGGTAGTTACATGAGTTTGAAAAGAGTGTTGGATGGTTTGACTCCCAACTCTCTTATTCAAAACAAAAAATATTAGTGAGTTGTATTGTCCGGAGAAACGTATTACAGCGCAATTGATCATTTCCATTTTGAGTCATTTTAGTGTGAATGCATACATTAATTTAATCTTTTAGAAAATATTATGCATACAAAAAAAAATAATTAAAATATTCATTGCTTAAACATAACAACGTGTATTAGATTTGGATCAATTCAAAACTCATTTTTTTTTATCAAATAATTTAAAATCATTGACAATTTCGTTTTAACAATTTTTTGACGGATAACTAATCAAATTTCAAATTAACTTAAATTGGATATACATCATATCTATTATTATTAAAACCAAGCCTGATACCTAAAACTAATTCAAAATAAACACAAATTATTTAGTTTGGGTGCTTTTTTACTAATCCTATCAAAACATGAAATTGCTTTTTTTACTAATCATCATAACATGACATCTCTAAATGAAGACAGGGATGAAAGCTATCCCACTCCAAATGTAAACCCAGCAAATCAGCCACATCATATATCTCGTCTTTCTCGGAATGATAAGCGTCTCCCACTAGAAACTTGTGTACCACCCCATCCAACTCAATCCAACTGTAAGCAGCCAATTTTTGCACATTTCTATCCTTCATAAGATCCCTTATTCCATGCGCCTTATCCCACTTACCAGAATCAGCATAAATATTTGCAAGAAGAACATAATTAGAAGAATTTTCTGGCTCCAAAACAAACAACTTTTTTGCTGCTATTTCAGCTAATTCTATGTTAGAACAAGCCCTAGATGCATTTAACAGTGTGCCCCAAATCATTACATTTGGTTCAATTTCCATCTCAGAGATGAATTTATAGGCATCTTCTAGTCTCCCCGCCTTACAAAATAGGTCAACTACGCAAGAACAATGCTCAATTTTGGGGTTAGTACCATGTTCCAATTTGATGCTATTGAAAATTCTCAGTCCTATGTCAACTAATCCTGCATGGGTACAAGCAGTTAGTACTGCAAGAAAGGTTACAGCATTCGGCTTGAAATTTTGCTCTTTCATCCTTTCGAACAAACGAATCGCATCCTTTGCAAACCCATTCAGTGCAAGTGCCCTTATCATGGAGTTCCAAGTGACAACATCTTTGTGAGGCATTTTATCAAACACCGTATGTGCTCTGTTAATTTTCCCGCATTTTGCATACATATTTATTAGTGCAGAACCAACGTGCACACTAAATGCATTCCTTTGGTTCTCTGTATATTTTCCAATGGTTTCTCCAATTTCAATTGAACCGATCTGTCCACAAGCTGACAAAATACTTACAAGAGTTACATCATTAAGCTTGCAATTTTGTGTTTTCATCCTCTGAAAAAGCTCTAATGCATCGTTTGGCCTCCCATTTTGGGCATAACCAGCTATCATGGCAGTCCATGCAACTACATCTTTATTCTCGATTTGATCAAACTCGCTTCTTGCCTCATCAACCGCACCACACTTCATGTACATTTCCATCAAAGCCGTTCTTACAATGATATCCTTTCGCACATTATTAGTTTCAATTAAGTCCCTGATCCGTAGTCCGCCTTGGAGATTACCAGCTTTGGCACACAATGACAAAACCGTCACAACTGTAATGGTGGTTGGTGTAAATTTCTCGACTTGCATTTGTTCGAATAATTTAAAAGCCTCTTTAAAGTTTCCAATACGGGCATAACTTGCTATTATAGAATTCCATGTCGAGGCAGTTCTCCTAGGCATTTGATCAAACAGTTTTCGTGCTTCGAATAAATTGCCTGATCTAGAGTAACCACTTATCAAGCAGTTGGTACATACTGGGTCTTTCTGAGGTAATTCATCAAATAACTTTCTGCCAGATAACATGTCGCCACTTTTCACGTAGAAATCTATCAGAGCGGTTTGAATATAGACAGGTGAACTAAACCCATTAACCAAAATGTATGAATGCAGCTGTCTTCCTTCAATTGCTGCATTTATTGATGTACACGCCTTGAAAACAGGAGCTATCATGCCATGTGTTATCTCAGTATTCCTTTTGTGTGCCGAGAAGAAGGTTGTAATCACCTCTCTATGCAAAGAGAGCTTTGAGCAGGATACAATAAAGGTGCTAAGTAGTACAGGGTTTAATTGGGGAATTGTGTCGAACAGGTGGTGTGCATATCTAATTGTAGAGGGAGAGGGTTTTGATGCAAGATACATAAATAGACGGGTTGGGTCGAGATTATGTTTGAGATGAACGGCGTAGATTTGCTTTAGTTGGTTTGGTTTGACGGTGGATTGGAGGAGAGAGAACAAACGAGCCTCCATTGGTTATAAATTTTGATTTATTCGCAACTTAAATTTCAAATGAAAAGGCATTTGGATTTTGGAGGCAAAGAAATAAAGGAATTCAAGCTGGTAGTTAAATGAGGCCCGATCCGACTGCTTGTGGGATCCATCGTGTAGTAATTTCTCACAAACAGAGAGCAATAAAGAATTTTGAAGGAACAATTTGGATTCTCTTTTGGGTCACATCCAGTCAGTTTTCAGTTTTCACCATGTCTTTCAATTGATATGTCATTATCACCATATATGCAGTGCACACAAAATGAACCGACATTTTTATTAATATCCAAAATTAATTATAAAATATTAATTATATCCAGCTTAGCTGAGTTTTTTTAAAAATGACCGGTTGGATTAAAAATTAGAACCGGTTATTTTTTGGCCAGGAGATTTTTTTTTTAATATTTGTTAGATTATTTCTTTTGATGTATAATTAACATAATTATACTAAAAAAGGTTAAATTACGCTAAGAGAGACGATATCTTCACTGAGAAGGCGAAAAACGATGACGAAAATATGCATGCGTCGGTGACCGCTTTGCCGTTTTTTGAAATTCAGAATTGTCATAAAACAAAGGGAAGAGCCTCAAAACTTGAGTTGAAGTTTCCGATTAAGATTTTCATTTCTATTTTTCGATCTAAGTAGCTTGGTAAATTGGTTATATAATGAACTTGTAGAATATCAATTTTTACTATTTTTTATGATTTGTGAAAGATGGCACAAAATCTGTCTAATTTAGCGTATTTTAGCATAATTAGCATATTTTAGCGTATTTTAGTATAATTAGCGTAATTTAGCATATTTTAATATAATTTAGTGTAATTTAGCGTAATTTAACATAACTTCAAGTATTTTAGCGTATTTTAGTATAAATATGCTAATTATATATCAAAAGAACTAATCTAACAAATATTTCAAAAAAAAAAAAAAACCTGCGGATCGGCCAAAAAATAACTGGATTAGGCATTTTTAAAAATACCCAAAAAAACCTGAGTACATTTGATATTTTTTATTTTATGTTGGATATTAATAAAAATGTCGGCAAAATGGACAGCAAGCATAGCTAATGGATGTACACACAAATACAATATACCCTGATTTATTTTTCATTTTTTTTGTGCATCGCTTGGATCAACTGATGGGATGTAACAACTGAAAATAATATACCATGCTTGTGTGAAGGAAGCTTTAAATTTTATTTTCTTATTTAACGAGTAGTTCAAATTAGAAAATTACTAGAACACAGCTATTTCTACATACCAAAAAATAAACACATCAATTAATGCAACAACAAAAAAAACACACACTAATAAACAAGACACGAGTTTTGAACAAAGATTAGAAGAGTTCAATCAAGCAAGCCTGGCCGAACTAACCAAACGAACTAACCAGAAAGGGCTATACAAAAAACTCATAACAAATCCTATTAGGGGAGAGGTAAATAGCATCTATTAAGACAACCAATCAAAACAACAAAGTAGACAATCTACTCAGTTACAAAGAAGAGAAATAAATAAATCTTTTTTCCATCACAAGCACAGCAATAAACCATCAAAAGATTAAACTTCAACTCTCATCCTCTTTCTGCTTATAGAAAAGTTAACGCCTCCATTCCACAATAGGCTTATCTGCTTATTTACAAAATTAACAAAAAAGCGTTAAGAGGCAAGTTCTAATCTCTTTTTTTTTCAGGAAACTACACCCAAATTTTTTCCCGAGTTACAAACATCACCCCATAACACCATGTAATCCAACTATTGATTATAATACTGCATAATTTAATTATGAGCGAGGCTATGGTACACAACGGCCTGTGCTATGGACTCATATTTCCGTTTTTAAAGTTCAAACAGTCGATCTAAACCGTTCAACATGATTTTTTTTAGATAGGTAAAAAATCACTTGATTTAAAAAGTTTGGACCATCCAAAAGCAACGATTTTCTACCTATCTAAATAAATAGTAGAAAAAATAAAAATATATATATAATTTGGTCTACAAGTACATTTTGATATGAAGATTATGTTTAACGTTTCAGATCAACCGTTTGAACTTTAAAAATAGAAATATAGATCGTAGCATGAGTCAATCCGTAATATGCATTTTACCATTGCCTCACTCTTTAATTATATATTACAACAGTACGGGCAAATACCAGGTATGTACTGGTTTATGGTACTGAAGTATTGGAAACAACCAAAAGAAAAGGAAGATGGAGAATACTTACCAGCCCCATCTCTAGAAGAGTGCATAGACTTGTCATTCTTTGCTCCACCTTTAGCATGTACCGGTCTCTGAGTGCGTGGTGAGTGAGAACTCAGCTTACCGTTATTGGTGCTAGTTGGGAGGGAATGGCGCCGGGTTGACCCATTCTTCTCACCTGAGCCCGGATCTGGCCCAAATCGAGGCGAAGCCTGGCCTCTGAGCTTTGTCTTAGCTGATGCAGTCATTTGCATGTAACTTGGAACAGATGGCGAGTTATTCTGTACCAAAATGTTGTTATTCTCAGTGTACTCAGGTTTTGTTGAGAGAGAAGACCTTCTCTTAGTAGTTTTGTAGTTCTCATTAGAAAATGGAGACTCTGACTCGTCCTTCGATACAATTACCTCCTCCAGTGGTTTCTCTTCAACTGGAGAGACAATGGCCTCTGTGAAATTAGCAATCTGCCCCTCAATTTCAGGTGTCTCCTCATTTTGAACAATTTCAGCTGTTTCTCTCTCTGTCTTAGTTTGTAACTCTGTTGGTACAGAACTGTCTTTTTTTGGTTTGATTTCAGGCAGTGTACCAGTCAATGCACCTGTGCTGTATTTTTTGGCCTTCTCTATTAAACTCCCATTCGAAAGATCAGAGCTATTAGATCCGGGGACAGAAATGGAATTTCTCTCAGCTTCAATCTCAGGAGATGAATCTTGTACTGAACTCGAGACCTTTCTCAGGCTACGCTTGACTTTTTCAAGCTCAGTCAATGGGCTGCTCTCCTGTGCTAGCTCTGAAGGTGGGGCCGAGAACTTCTTAGGGTTCCTAGTTGAGTTCATACCAGTGACTGTCTGAGAGGATTCACTAATCGCATTGGCTGGGTTTTTGCGGGTATTGCGCTTGAGCTTGCCGGATTCGGTCTCCATGGCGTAGCTGGACCTGCGGGTAACTGGTTTTGCATCGCAAGTAGTTTTCTTGGGCTGACAAAATGGTTTCCAGGGTTTAACAGCTGTCCACATAGACAGCCAAGATAAGACCGAGTTCGGGTCCCGTTCGTCATACTGGAAATGTAAAAGCTCGACCTTCATATGGAAAGAGATAAGCTGGAACAAATATGAGGCATGTATCAGTTATTTCATTGATTTTATATTAGTAAACTTAATTTAAACTACCAAGCTATAAACCATACGGTTCGGTTAAGGCACCAACTGGCAGTATATGCCAATACTTGAATAAAGATATCTGTCATTGTTTTTTTCCGGTGCAGAAGTAGATAACGAGACCTCAATTAACCATTCAATTATGCAGAAAACATTCTAAACCGGACAAGTATACTGGTACCTTTTATCTGACTAGCATGCAATTGAACATGGGTACAGATGCATTAAATGTATACCTTACGAGCAAATGCATTACCAGATGCATACTCCTTCCAAGTATCAGAGCAGCTCTTATTAAACTGCAAAGCAAGAGGAGCAATAAATATTGTATTATTGAAGTTCGTAGATAACTTCACTTGATCAAACAAACAAAGTTAAACCATATTAGTGCAAAGACATATAAGAGTACAAAGGCATCAGTTGTGCAATTCATTTTGAATGATCTCATATGACATTAAAAACCATATTATATGCTTACCTGGAGCTTGGTACGCATAATAAGGCCATTATTTGTGCTTCTGACACTGTTTCCACGAGCTAGGGCTTGAATCCTGACAACAGCATATATAGCACGGAGAGATGCAATAGCTTGCCTCCTCACAAGATGGCCTCGAATCAGGGCTTGCAACCTTATAATCCCCTTTAATGCCTTAAACGCCCTCCGTGCCTAAACCAATATAATAGAACTCTGATATTATGATCTAGAATTAAGGAATAGAGAATTGACTAACTATAGCGCAATTGACCGTGCAATTTACCCCAATTGAGCCTCAGTTGAGATTGCAATTTCATTCGTCAAAACAAAAGCTACAAAAAGATAATAATTATAAAGAACAAAAAACAAGTACAATGTATCCATGGTTGCTTATTCAATGATGCAATTTGAAACCCAAAAACTTCAAATCAAAAGATTACAAATAAGATCCTGTCAAATCTCTCAGAGTATATGCTCTTATTGTAAATGCATTTTTCAAAAAATGAAACTATTTAAGTTTTTTATGTTAAACCAAGTAACTTAAATAATTACCAAATAACCCCTGAAGGCAGCTTGGGCCCGTACTGCAGCCATCTCTTCTCTGATTTTCTCCTCCTGATTCTCTGATGCATCCAGCTCTACCACCCTTTGTGTGTCAATTTCTTGATTTGTAACAGGAAGCGTGACAGGAGCATCTGCCTGAGTACCAGTGTTTTCCTCATTTGCCCCTGCGGGAATAGTAGCTCCATTGCTATGAGTTGTCACGAGAACTGGTTCAGATATAACTGGAGAAGTCTCAGTAAAAGCAGGCCCCTTCCCTCCAGTGTTGACTTTCTCATTTGCACCTTTCTACATTTAGAAAAAATAAATTGGAAGATAAGGTTGGTGATAGTGCCCAATATTTCAAGTAAAAGAAAAAAAGAATTTGATTTTGAAATTATAGGGTCAATGTGCTTGGCACATAATTAATAAAATAATTATAGAATGACAATTCTTTCTAAAGTGATCCCTACAAATGAATTGGACTTAAAGTTTAGTTTCATGTCTTACCCAAAAAAAACTAGAAATATCACACACCCTGCAAAACGAACAATGCCATGTAGTGAAACCCAAAAACACATTGAAAATATCACATACACTCCTTCCACACAAGTACTTCCGATATGTACACCATTTTCTTTCCCTTTCCAAAGATGCTTAATCACCCCCTCCTCTTTTGGTATTTCAGATATAATCAGAGGGGAGGATGCATGCCAAATTTCCAATCCTCACTTGCCTATATGAGATATAATTGTCCAACAGTGGTATGCATGGAATTTTGAGGTTTTTCAGGGTTCAAAATTAGCTTTATACAAGAAGAGCTTCACATGATCCCTTAAACCGGCAAGTTCAACAAATAATTAATTCAATCAAAGAAAAATCCTGACCTTTGTAGAATTGGATCGAGATGATTTCTTCCCAAATAGAACCGTCTTAATCCACTTAGCTGGTGACTTTCCCATTCTGGAAACTAAACTTTAAACAACCAGAAAAGAACAAATTAATATAGTTTAATAACAAAAGAAAACGTCTTTTGAGAAGAAAAAAACAAACAAACTAATTAATGTGTCTAACATCGTCTTGAAGCATGTTTTACAATTAAGTGATACTACACGTAAGTCAAATTGCTGAAATACTTCATTAAAAAATGGTCTGAGGCGAGCATTCTTTAATAGAACTGAGAGATATATTTTTCTCAAGTTAAATTGGTATCAAAACCAGCAAAAGGAAGAAACAGTAGTTCAAAGCACACAAAAATTCAGATCCAAGTAAAACTAGCTGCGTTGTCGGATTGAAAGCAAATGTGGGTAGTAAGAACAAAAAATCTTACTAAAATGACAAGATATACCTTAGATCTGAGAGATCACCAGACGAAGCAGTGAGGTTCCGAACCCTAGTTCGCCACTCTACTCCATTATCACAAGCTCAAACTACCAAGCAGTGAGAGAGAGAGAGAGAGAGAGAGAGAATAAAGCACAGAGATCTGGAAACACGGATAAAAGAAATCTAGAGAAGAGATAGAAAATTTGAAAAGAAAAAAAAATTGAGAAAGGGGAGGCGGAGAAAGGAAGAAAGCAGAGACAGAGAGAGTGGCTGAGAGACTGGGAGAGAGTTGCAGAAAAGCATGCGCTGTCAGGAGTGAGGAAAGCGCGGGGCCCACATATAATGCTACAATTAAATCAAACAATTCTCGCCGTTTCCTTTTTCTAAGCTCTCCATTTCATTCACAAATGGAGAGAACCTATTCCTTACTCTTTTCATGAACAATTTTTTTGTACAAATTAGGAAATGAAATTGTAGTATTCGACTTTATTCAATTTTATATGGATTTTATTATTTACGAAAATAATTTCACAAAAAAACATGGTTATTAATCTTTATCTATAATAAAAGGTGGTGTTGTTGAATTGTTATGAGATCAAATTACTTTATTTTTTCTATCTTTACAAAATAATGCTGATAGTGATAATAATAATAATATGAAGATTTTGAATCGATAAAATATGGATTTTGTCAAACAATTATTTAAGAAAGATAAAAATAATAATAAAAAATAAAGAGAGATGCTTCTATGGACATAAGGACCTATTTGTAAAATGAACATATTTTCATTTTCAAAGTTCAAATAGTCGATCCGACCGTTCAACATTATCTCCATATTAAAATGTACTTGGAGGTCAAATTTTACATTTTTTTTGAATTTTTTTACTATTTATTAAGTATTTTACAAAATTCAATGGTCTGAATTTGACTAGTTTTTGTAAAATACTTAATAAATAGTAAAAAAATTCAAAAAAATGTAAAATTTGACCTCCAAGTACATTTTAATATGGAGATAATGTTGAACGGTCGGATTTACTGTTTGAACTTTGAAAATGAAAATATGTTCATTTTACAAATAGGTCCTTATGTCCATAGAAGAATTTGTCAAAATAGAAAGGTAGTGCAAAGACCCTCTCCATTTAAAAAAAAATGAAGAGGAGATGAAAGAAAAAATAAAAGAAGGGATAAAATGCTATGGAGACACAGTAGTAGACCCAAGATTACAACTCATCCTTGTTGGCACTGTTTTGTGCTCTGTGCTCCATTTGGTAAGCTACTTCACTGTATCCACTAAATTAAATACAGTCCCTCTATTAGTGGCTTAAACCAAGGATTACACAGACATTAATTAATTATACACACAATGTGAGTGTGTGCTATTTTTTTTTTTGCATTGACTCACGTTAATTATGCTCCGGACTGAATGGTGGTTGTCTTATCTAAAATTCTTTTTTAAGCTAAGAACGTTTGGGGAAAGAATTTTAACAGAGCAGTTTTGGCTTCATGCAGTTCATCGACTATAGAATCAAAACAGCTTGTATATGATCTTGAAATCCATCGAACCTAAGTAGGTCTGATCGCTTTTTGCAGCCCCTTTCATCTTTTCTAACATTGGGTTGTATGATAGGCATTTGCTTTAGTTGGAGGATGAGCATCAAACCTACTCCACTCTATAAGGTCCTGTTCGGCTGCATAGTGGGCTCGGAAATGGATACGGGAAATAAAAATTTTTGAACTGAATTTTACTGTTCACTTGGGAAAAAAAAAATTCACTCTGAGTGAATTCTTTTTTTCCCACGTGAACAGTAAAATTTAATCTGCAGCCGAACAAGACCTAAGGGTCTATTCGGCGGAGGAGTGGGCTGGGAAATGGACACAGGAAAACAAAATTTTTGAACTGATTTTTGCTGTTCACGTGGGAAAAAAAAAATTCATTCTGAGTGAATTTTTTTTTCCCACGTGAATAGTGAACGCCAAACAGGCCCTAAATTTGTTTGGTTCGAAAACAGAAATAAATAGAAGGAAATGGACGCTAACTACCTCCGATATTTTTTTTTTTTCCATTTTGTTCTTTAAAAAAAAATTTACTTTTACAAAATTATTTTACTATACTATTAGCTATCTTCATAAAATAAAATTACATAATACTCACTTATCCGATTTTTATCACAATTTTCTGATTTTGCTCCGATACGGCTCACTTCATTCACCACACAACTCAAAAACTATAGTTAAAAAAACATAATGGAATTTTAAGTATTTATTTACAAAAAATTTGGGGCATTAATGCATTATACATGTAAAATATTTTGTACAATATTTTTATTGTTTATGCATGAAATTGTTCTTATCTTTTTTTTTTGAAGGTTTAATACATGATCCTTCATCATGTTCCGTACTTTTTAAATTTTAATAAAGACTCGTTTATATGATTGTAAGTAGTTGGAAGAAAAAGTAATTATAATATTTATAGTTTCAATATTTAACTTATCTATTTTAACTACTAATTCCAACTAATCAAACACTTCCAAAACATCTTTTATGTTCTGAGGAGGGATCGAATTACATTCATTTTTTTGACACATTTTGACACCTATCATTTTCAAAGTCCAAATAGTCGATTCAAACCGTTCAACATGATAGATATATTAAAATGTGCTTGGAGATCAAATTTTACATTTTTTTTGAATTTTTTTTAACTATTTATTAAGATGGTTACAAAATCGTTGTTTTCAGACCATTGAAAAACAGTGATTTTGTAACCATCTTAATAAATAGTAAAAAAATTCAAAAAAAAAATATAAAATTCGATCTCCAAGCACATTTTAATATGATGATCATGTTAAACGGTTCGGATCGACTGTTTGGATTTTGAAAACGCAAAATTGACCTATAAAAAAAAACAGTGTCATTATGTGTCAAAAAAAATGTGTAATTGGATCCCTCCTCTTATGTTCTAATAATTTTAATTTCCACGAGATATATTTTTTAAACTCTTCTACGTGTTAAGTCCATTATGGACCCAAGTACACATGCTATTTAATCAGCGTTAATCCTCTACAATAATTTCAAGTCACAATTTCTGGAGTCCGAATCTGCTGCGATCCTGCGATTCCGAATCAACAGTTCAAATTTTTCTGTGCGTGGATCTCGAAAACACTTTGGAAAAATAAATTTTCATGCACGTATCACGAAAAAAACCAACAGCTGAGATTTAGGATCGCAGGATCCTGCGATTCCCGAGAATCACAGCAGATTTATTTTCCAATTTCTGTCCATTGCAATATATCATACTCCCAACTTGCCAGTTCAAAACGAACTGGAGAGGAAGAAATGCTGGACTTGAAAAGGAAATTAAATCCGCTAAGCAAAGCGACCTTAAAATAGAAGAAACTAATCAAAGACTTATTCTCCTTTTGCAAACAAATTAAAAATGGTTAGGAAAGAGAAAGAGTAACAAACAAGAGACATTTCAACCAATAATCCCACAAAGGGACAAGTATTCTCTCTAATATTGTAAAATATTGTTTTCACTTTACGGTTTGAGATTAACTCCCAGCCGCTTTGAGATTCGGACTAGCGCAGGGCAGTATTATTGGGCTTTGAGATTCGTGCCAAGTTAAAAAAAACGGTCCAGATCCAATAATTCTAAAAGATTTCCTATTACGGTACCAGGGAGGATCTGAATTCCCGACAAAGATGGTGCTATTGCGGATGGGGGCAAACGGGTCGATATTCACTTTAAACCCGACCCGACATTATATTTTACTGCTAACGAATTACCCTTGAAGATTAGTTTATAAAAAGCATGTTATATAGTAAATTTCATTACTAGTGGATAATTGATTATGGATTAAATCATTTGAAAATTATTTAATTGGTGGAGCGGAGTAGGTCCGATATCCATTCGCTATAACATTCGTGCTAATCAAGCGCGCACGCTCTTGAAGCGGATCAGATAGAAGCGTTGTCCATCAAATTCAAATTTGAGTCTTATGTCTATTATGGATAAAATCATTTGAAAATTATTTAATTGGTGAAGCGGAGTAGGTCCGATGTCCATTCGCTACAATATCCGTGCTAATTAAGTGCATACACATCTTGAAGCGGATCGGATGGAAGCGTTGTCCATCAAATTCAAATTTGAGTCCAATAGTCATCGGACCAACCCCTTTCTCTTGAATTGGGTAATTTAGACAACCGTGGTGAATGATAATTAAGTTTTTAATTTTGATTCTTTGTGTTATTTCATTAAAAAATACACGTTTAAACAACAATCTGAATTATATACCTCATGATGTGCTATTAAATTATGCTGAAGTTGCATGAAATTTGATAGACGGACTATCTATGCACTCATAACCATAGTAATAAGCTTCGCGAATTATTTACGAATAATTTCAGACTCGAGTTGTTGGTGAATCAATCCACGTATTATTTGATTTTCCGAATTTTCCCGAATTATTTACGAATTTTACGATTTATTAGCTAATTTTTCTTTTTTTTTTTCTTTTTTTTGCTTTCTTGTAGGAATTTTTTTTTCTTTTTCAATGTATAATTCCGAATTATACTCGAATTATTTCTGAATTACAAATTTTTAATTCCGCTGAACTTTTCTTGAATTATTAAGTTGTCACTATGCTTATAACTTGCATCTGAGTCTTGAAACTTCTATTGCAATATCTGAGTCTTGTAAAATACTAAGTTCATGCTAACCAAAAACAAATCCTGATCTGACTAGCAAGTGCTTAATTCAAAATAGGTAAGATCTAACAAAATTCCATGAGTTTGCTCATCCATTTAGACCCTTCAACAACCTTTCTTTTTCTGTGTACTTTTTGAAAATAAGAGAAAACCAAACATATCAAGAGAAATTTGTTTCCTTTTTAGCATGAGAGAGACTTGGTTGGGACCATAACCATTTCATCAAAGATTCAACATAAGGTAGTTTTGACAAAACAGTTTTGACAAAACAGTTTTGACTTCATGCAGTGCACACACTGTGTGCATATAATTCATGCAATGTACATACAATCAAGGGCGGACCCAGGAATTTGATCAGGGGTAGGCACAATGAATTAATCAAAGCAGCGGACTGAACCAATGAATAAATTAGAGCAGCAAATCTGTTATTCTGGGTCAGGGTTGGCACATGAATAAAAATACACTGGGTCTAGAAAAAAAAATTTAAATCCAGGGGTCGGCACTTGCCTACTCCTGGGCCTTTATGGGTCCGTCCCTACATACAATAGCGTCAAAATAATACACATATGATTCGTGTGATGCATGAAGTCAAAACTGCATTGTCAATATTTTTAGAAGAAGAGGTGGCACCTTGCGGTATTGCGCGTGTAGGTGCGGATATTGACAGCACAAAAATGGCTCAAGCAGTGTGCAATTCATTACTAAATTTTGGATGTCTGTATTTAATTAATATAATCTGATCATTTTGCTTGACCTTTCATTTAATACACTAAATATGACACATTATTATGCGAACAGTTCAGTCATCAATTCCGTCTGATTGGGAATCAAATATGACAAAAAAGGGTTTGGTCAGAAGTCCCTTTGCTGTACAGCATTTAATATATGTTAAGTGGTGGTAATTTAGCTTAATTAGTTAGCTAACAAGAGTATTAATCCATGCATTAATAATTCCGTTTTAAGTACTTCTAAGTTTTATTAATTATGCTCATGGGTCTCAGTCAGATTGTTTTTTTTTTTTAATTAATTATATCATTTTTATCTATCATTTTGACATTATAATGTGTGGATGTCAAAGGTTGGATATGTCACTTCACAATTTCATATTCTTGAAAATACCTGAGTATTCCGAACAATATTATAAATAAAATTAAAAATTAACTGATTATAAATATATATATATATATATATATATAGAGAGAGAGAGTGACTAAGGTCAAAGTGGTAGTTCCTAGCCCCCGGTGCTACCAAGTCGTTTTCGGATTTCCAAATTCCAAATGGCCGATCCGAACCGTTCAAGTTGTTCTCCATATTGAAATCTGCTTGGAGACCAAATTTTACATTTTTTGGAATTTTTTTACTATTTATTAAGCCACTTTGAAAATTGCTGATCACATGGTCCAGTAAAAACAGTGCAACCAAATTCTGGACCATGTGATCAGCAATTTTCAAAGTGGCTTAATAAATAGTAAAAAAATTCCAAAAAATGTAAAATTTGGTCTCCAAGCAGATTTCAATATGGAGAACAACTTGAACGGTTCGGATCGGCCATTCGGACTTTGGAAATCCGAAAACGACTTGGTAGCACCGGGAGCTAGGAACTACCACTTTGACCTTAGTCACTCTCTCTCTCTCTCTATATATATATATATATATAGAGATCGACTATGGTGAGTTGTGAAGTAAAACGTCGTTTTACTTCACGCTCATATTCTATTTTGAAAATCTAAACAACCGATCCGAACCGCTCAACATGTTCTCCATATTGAAATGTGCTTGGAGACCAAATTTTACATTTTTTGGAATTTTTTTACTATTTATTAAGCCACTTTGAAAATCTCAGATCCGGCTGAACAGTAAAAAATTCTGGACCATTTGATCAGCGATTTTCAAAGTGGCTTAATAAATAGTAAAAAAATTCCAAAAATTATAAAATTTGGTCTCCAAGCACATTTCAATATGGAGAACATGTTGAGCGGTTCGGATCGGTTGTTTAGATTTTTAAAATAAAAATATGAGCGTGAAGTAAAAATGACATCTTACTTCGCAACTCACCATAGCCCAGCTCTATATATATATAGAATTATGCTATTGTGCCTTGCAAAGTAAAGCCATCGTTTTACTTCGGCTTACTTTTTGGATTTTCAAAGTCCAAAATTTCGATCCGACCGTTCAAGTTGATCTACATATTGACATGTGCTTGCAGACCAAATTTTACATTTTTTTTGGAATTTTTTTACTATTTATTAAGCCACTTTGAAAATTGCTGATCACATGGTCCATAATTTTGTTGCACTGTTTTTTCTGGACCATGTGATCAGCAATTTTCAAAGTGGATTAATAAATAGTAAAAAAATTCCAAAAAATGTAAAATTTGGTCTGCAAGCACATTTCAATATGTAGATCAACTTGAATGGTCGGATCGACGTTTTCGACTTTGAAAATCCAAAAAGTAAGCCGAAGTAAAACGATGGCTTTACTTTGCAAAGCACAATAGCCCTACTATATATATATATATATATATATATATGTGCTGGGCTTAGCTAAGCCATGGTGTAAAACGACTTGGTGCTCCACGCCTCATTATTTCCATTTTGAAAATCCAAACGACCTATCCGAACCGCTCAAGTTGTTCTCCATATTGATATGTGCTTGGAGACCAAATTTTACATTTTTTGGAATTTTTTTACTATTTATTAAGCCACTTTGAAAATCACTGATCCGGCGTTCCAGAAATTTTACTGTTTTTTACTGTTCATAAGGATTTTCAGATTTTCAAAGTGGCTTAATAAATAGTAAAAAAATTCCAAAAAATGTAAAATTTGGTCTCCAAGCACATTTCAATTTGGAGAACATGTTGGAAGGTTCGAATCGACTATTTGAACTTTGAAAACGAAGATATGGCGTGGAGTACCAAGTCGTTTTACTCTATGGAGTAGCCTAGTCGGACTCTATATATATATATATATATATATATATATATATATATAGAGTAGAACTAAGGTGCTCTTAAGCTCACCAAGCTCTCCGTGAGCTTAACTCAAAAACCTATCAATCCGACTTCAAACGACATTTTCAAACCGTTAGATTTTCAATCTATATTAAAATGTGCTCGGAGACCAAATTTTACATTTTTTGAAATTTTTTTACTATTTATTAAGCCGGTTTGAAAACCGCTGTTTTTATTAAAAATCTGCACCATTAGAAAACAGCGGTTCAAACAGGCTTAATAAATAGTAAAAAAATTCCAAAAAACGTAAAATTTGGTCTCCAAGCACATTTTAATATAGATTGAACATCTAACGGTTTGGAAATGTCGTTTGAAGTTGGATTGATAGGTTTTTGAGTTAAGCTCACGGAGAGCTTGGTGAGCTTAAGAGCACCTTAGTTCTACTCTATATATATATATATATATATATATAGAGAAGGGATCAGATTACACCATTTTTGGTGATATCGAATTACATCGTCCATTTTTAAAGTTTTCAAAGTCCAAACAGTCGATCCAAACCGTTCAATATGATGGATATATTAAAATGTGCTTGCAGATCAAATTTTACATTTTTTTGAATTTTTTTACTATTTATTAAGTACTTTACAAAATTGTTGTTTTCAGACCATTGAATTTTTGTACCCATCTTAATAAATAGTAAAAAAAATAAAATAAAATGTAAAATTTGATCTGCAAGCACATTTTAATATATCCATCATATTGAACGGTTTGGATCGACTGTTTGGACTTTGAAAATGTACGATGTCATTCGATGTCACCAAAAACGGTATAATCTGATCCCTCCTCATATATATATATAGAGTATAGCTAATTTGCTTCCGGAAGCATTTCGGCCGAGGTGCTTACGGGGGCATATCTTGCAATTTGATGTTCAAACAACAAATTCAAACCATTAGATGTTCAATCTATACTAAAATCTACTTGGAGACCAAATTTTACATTTTTTGGAATTTTTTTACTATTTTTTAAGCTGATTTGAAAACCGCTGTTTTCAATGCTTCAGAAATTTAATAAAAACAGCGGTTTTCAAACCAGCTTAAAAAATAGTAAAAAAATTCCAAAAAATGTAAAATTTGGTCTCCAAGTAGATTTTAATATAGATTGAACATCTAACGGTTTGAATTTGTTGTTTGAACATCAAATTGCAAGATATGCCCCCGTAAGCACCTCGCCGAAATGCTGCCGGCAGCAACTTAGCCGCTCCCTATATATATATATATATATATATATATATAGAGTCCGACTAGGCTACTCCATGGAGTAAAACGACTTGGTACTCCACGCCATATCTTCATTTTCAAAGTTCAAATAGTCGATTCGAACCTTCCAACATGTTCTCCATATTGAAATGTGCTTGGAGACCAAATTTTACATTTTTTGGAATTTTTTTACTATTTATTAAGCCACTTTGAAAATCTGAAAATCCTTATGAACAGTAAAAAACAGTAAAAATTTCTGGACCGCCGGATCAGTGATTTTCAAAGTGGCTTAATAAATAGTAAAAAAATTCCAAAAAATGTAAAATTTGGTCTCCAAGTACATATCAATATGGAGAACAACTTGAGCGGTTTGGATCGGTCCTTTGGATTTTCAAAATGGAAATAATGAGGCGTGGAGCACCAAGTCGTTTTACACCATGTCTTAGCTAAGCCCAGCACTATATATATATATATATATATATATATAGATGGACTTAGCTACTTCATGAAGTAAAACGACTTTGTACTTCACGCCATATCTTCATTTTCAAAGTTCAAATAGTCGATTCGAACCTTCCAACATGTTCTTCATATTAAAATGTACTTGGAGACCAAATTTTACATTTTTTGGAATTTTTTTACTATTTATTAAGCCACTTTGAAAATCTGAAAATCCTTATGAACAGTAAAAAACAGTAAAAATTTCTGGACCGCCGGATCAGTGATTTTCAAAGTGGCTTAATAAATAGTAAAAAAATTCCAAAAAATGTAAAATTTGGTCTCCAAGCACATATCAATATGGAGAACAACTTGACCGGTTCGGATCGGTCGTTTGGATTTTCAAAATGGAAATAATGAGGCGTGGAGCACCAAGGCGTTTTACTCCATGAAGTAGCTAAGCCCAGCACTATATATATATATATATATATATATATATATATATTTGTATGTGGATCAGATAGTTAAATATTATCCGAAATACACAAATACCTTATATTATGCAGATTTCTAAATATGAGCAAATATGATATTGTCTAAGATAGTGGTAAAATAAGATTGAAGGACTTGAGATTAATTAGAAAGACATGATGGGTCTAATTGGCAAAAAGAAAAAGAAACGCAAGATTTTATAATTATACATGCAATATTTGGACCCGACATTTTTAAAAATACCCTGAGTTAATTACAGATTAATAAATATGCCTACGGTTGCCTAAGAATTTTAAATATGCCTAAACCGGCCATTTAATGGCCGGTCCTGCAACTTTTTTGTTTTTAAGAGACAAATAGATAAAATGCTGAAATCTAACACTAAAAAATCGAATAGTTTTTTTAAATATTTGTTAGATTACTTTTTTGATAGCATATTTATACTAAAATACGTTAAATTACTTGAAATTTTGTTAATTTATGTTGATTGATACTAGATTACTTTAAATTATGTTAACTTTTTTTAAGAGACAAATAGCTGAAATGCTGAAATATAACACTAAAAATTCGAATTGTTTTTTAAAATATTTGGTAGATTACATTTTTGACATATAATTAGCATATTTATACTAAAAGATGCTAAATTACTTGAAATTATGTTAATTTATCCTGAATTACACTAAATTACTTGAAATTACAATAATTATGTAGAATTATGTTAAAATACGGTAAATTACGCTAAATTACGTATGAATAGGGATGATATCTTCACTGAAAAGGCGAAAAACGACGACGAAACTTCAAACGGTCATAAAACGGCGCTCGAGTGTCCGATTTCAGCAAATGACCACTTTTCGGAAATCTTGCGAAAATATGCATGCGTCTGAACTGTTAGTGTAATAATCTAGAAGTCAATAAAACGATAAATATATCATATATATTTTGTTCATGAATTGAATGATTAATCATTTTGTTACCTTGAGTATTATTGAATTTATGAATCATTTCGAGTTCATGACTGGAATTGTGAAACTTCATAATATAGATGATAATACTCTTAAAAGTCTCTAACCAAGGTAATTAGCAGGAACACTAATTACCGCGATAAGGTTAGTGTGTGGATTAAATGATGGTTAAGTTTTACAAACCATAGACAAAGAGTTGTCATTTTAATCACACAGATACATGCTTGAGAACATGATATTTGACAGACCCCAAATGAAACATTAAATGGAATTGTGTTTGTGTCATTAATGTTTTCATTTAGTGTTAAGTTCTAAAGTATGAGATATTCATTTTTCCTACATAAGAAATGTATATGTGTGATTGCTATCTAACGCTATCTGTAAAAAGTAGCTATAAGGGTAGTTCTTCGGTATACATAGCTTATGCAGAGAAAAAGATGGTTTATTAAAAGTACTATTGTCCCTCGTATCTCAATACGAGCTATAGCATCACTGGGCCCCTTGATAGAATATGATTATCTGGATCTAGTATGATTACAAGAGTAAACATATTTGATAATGTATTTAGGATCAAGAAAAGATTAAGTTTGCAAGGATGACACACACATACCTTGAAACTAATCTGATAGCTATGAGACAAAAGAATTAACACGAAGTAAATCGTTTACTGGATCGTGATATTGTACCGTACAGCATCATCTGTGTAATTGGTGTCATAATGTACTTGCCAGGTGCCACCTATGATTATAGAAGTTAGAACAGTTCTAATTCTATTTGCCAACATAACACAGATCCTATCGGGTCACACCAATAGGAAAGTCATCAGAGAAATTTTATGATTAATTATAAAATGTTATAATTAAGAATAAAATATATGTCATGGAGATGACATGCTTAAACCGAATTAAATTTATAAACGTGTATGACACGTCGTATAAATTTATCGCAAACGCAAGAAATACAATTATTCAGAATAATTGTATATATATATTATATGGATTAAAATATTAATTATGAATTAATATTTTGGACCAAAAAGTCCAATTTGAATTTAGGCCTTAATTAAATTTAGAATTTAATTAAAAGCCTAAATTAAATAAAAATGTTTAATTAAATATATTAAACAAATTAACAAAATCAATTTGGTTTTGACATCTCTTAAAACCGACTTTGTTAAACCGCCATATATTGGCTATATAATGGCATGAAATGGTAAGAGAAATATTAACATTTGAAGTCCAAATCAAAGTACGAATCAGAATCCGATTCGATTCGTATCTAATTTTCTCTCCCAAATAGTGATTTGCAGAAAATAATCTGATTATCCATATATATATTTTGCGAGAATAAAAGTTATTCTTGTGAATAGTGTTTTGTCAGAAATTTCGTACTTTCGGTGAATAGTGATTTACCGAAACCGCACTTTTCGAATACCGTTGGTATAGTATTTCTGGCAAAAGAAATACCAACTCTCTGGTAGTTCCTGGTGGATAACCGATAGAGGCACTGTATTTTTGGTGCTTGCTTAACCGGGTCAGACAGCCGGGTCAGACTACATTCCAATTTGAATTTGGAAGCAAGGTAAAGAAATGTTATATTAATCTATTTAATTGTTAAATAGATTTAATCTTTTAGAAATCAATCAAAGGAGTAGATCTATAAACTGATTAAAATACAAGTAAATACGGTTTTACTACTTTGGGTCTATACAGGATTCATATGGTATGTAACTCTCGGTTATTATCCGACATACTACTTAATCTATGATCTGAATGAGTAAAGTTTTACTTACGGCTTTTAATCTAAGAAACGGATTGAACAGTTATGTAACTCTCGGTAGATTATCCGACATACCACTTCAATCCTTTTGGCTTGAGTTAGAAGTAAAAATTTTGTTTTACGGTATTTCCGCAGCTTAAGCCTAATGGCTTTGGGTAGCCTCAAAACCCAACACGAACTAGCAATGCTAGATTTCCAAATTCAGAATCGCTAAAAAACAAAGGGAAGAGCATCAAAACTTCAGTTGAAATTTCCGATTAAGATTTTTATTTCTATTCTCCAATCTACGTAGCTCAGTAAATTAATTATATAATGAACTTGTAGAATACAAATTTTTATTATTTTTGGAATTTTTTTACTATTTTTTATGATTTATGAAAGATGGCACAAAATCGGACCTATTCATACGTAATTTAGCGTAATTTACCGTATTTTAGCATAATTCTACATAACTATTGTAATTTCAAGTAATTTAGTATAAATCAACATAAATTAACATAATTTGAAGTAATTTAGCGTATTTTAGTATAAATATGCTAATTATATATCAAAAAAGTAATCTAACAAATATTTAAAAAAAATTCGATTTTTAGTGTTATATTTCAGCATTTTAGCTATTTGTCTCTTAAAAAAAATTAACATAATTTCAATTAATTTAGTGTAAATCAGCATAAATTAACGTAATTTGACAAAGGAATTTAGCGTAATTTGACAAAGGTATTTTAGTATAAATATGCTATCAAAAAAGTAATTTGACAAAGGGAAAAAAAATTCGATTTTTTAGTGTTATATTTCATCATTTTATCTATTTGTCTCTTTAAAAAAAAAAAGGGAACCAGCCATTTAATGGCCGGTCGGGCTTTTTAATCAGGACCGACCATTAAATGGTCGGTTTGGGCATATTTAAAATTCCGAGCGAACCGTGGGCAAATTTATTAATCTCTAATTAACTTAGGGTATTTTTAAAAATCTCGGTATTTGGACCCTTCTTAGAAGAAAAGTATCCGACATTTTTATTAACATCCAAAATTAATTACAAAATATTAATCATACCCAGCTAAGCTGGGTATTTTTAAAAATGCCCAAACCGGCTATTTTTTGGCTGGTTGGATTAAAAATTCAGACCAGCCATTTTTTGGCCGGTCAGGAGATTTTTTTATTTGAAATATTTGTTAGATTACTTCTTTTGATGTATAATTAGCATAATTATACTAAAATACGCTAAATTACTTGAAATTATATTAAATTGCGCTAAATTACGCTAAATTACGCTAAATTAAGCTAATTTACGCCAAATTACGCCAAATTACACTAATTAGGCTAATTATACTGAAATACACTGAATTACGCTAAATTACGCTAATTACGCTAATTATACTGAAATACACTGAATTACGCTAAATTATGCTAATTATACTGAAATAGGTTGAATTACGCTAAATTATGCTAAATTATGCTTAAGTACACTAAATTACGTCAAATTACGCTAATTATACTGAAATACGCTGAATTATGCTAAATTACGCTACATTAGGCCGATTTTGTGCCATCTTTCATAAATCATAAAAAATAAAAAATAAAAATTCCAAAAATAGTACAAATTTGTATTCTACAAGTTCATTATATAACCAATTTACTGAGCTACTTAGATCGGAATATAGAAATGAAAATCTAAATCGGAAACTTCAACTCAAGTTTTGAGGCTTTTCCCTTTGTTTTTTTGGCAATTTTGAATTTCGAAAAACATCAAAGCTGTTATCGACGCATGCATATTTTCGCAAGCTTTCTGAAAAGTGGTCATTTGCTGAAATCGAACACTTGAACTTCGTTTTATGACCATTTGAAGTTTCGTAGTTGTTTTTGGCCTTCTCAGTGAAGATATCGTCTCTCTTAGCGTAATTTAGCGTATTTTAGTATAATTATGCTAATTATACATAAAAAGAAGTAATCTAACAAATATTTAAAAAAAAAACCCTCCTGATCGGTAAAAAAATAGCCAGTCTGAATTTTTAATCTAACCGGTAAAAAAATGACCGGTTTGAATATTTTTAAAAATACCCAACTAAGCTGGTATAATTAATATTTTGTAATCAATTTTGGATATTAATAGAAATGTGGGGAAAAGTATCGTTACATGAAGCATTAAAAATTTAAATTGTCGTTACATTAGGTAGGCCGTCGGCATTAAAAGTCAAAATGAGAAGACTAACGCAGTCTTGTGTTTCGTCCTATTTGGAGCATCTTAGTTTTTTTTAGGAAAACATATTTAATCTGAACCATTAAATTTTAATCAGACGGTCCACATACAAAGTAAGTATGCCACTTAGCCGTATAACAACGGAATGCGAAGTCCATTTCAACAACCTAATCATATTAACTTCTTCATTAAAATTTTATCTTAGACAAGACAGTTTGGATTATGAATTTATGATATCAGAACATCTGATGTGGCAGTTTCTAATTCAGTTTCGAATGTGGGAGAGTTTCTTATTTAGAAAATATACAGTAAAGTTTCTTATTAAGAAACTATTTATAAACTCAAAGTTAGCAAAAGAATTAGCTTAAATTATTTTTCTTTTTTAATTTGTTGCTGATGTGGCTTAATAGAAACTCTAAAATTAATTTTAAATATGTAAGAGTTAAAAACTTTAGAGATCTTAATTTCTAAAAAGTGGTTAATATTTATTTAGAAACTCATTTGAGTTGCTGAAATGTAGATACTCTCAGAGTTGCTGGACGAAAATTCCTAAAATTCTCATTTCGGAACAATTTTTCAATTAATTAACAAAATTCAGATTTGGGCATATTAAAAAGTCCCCTCATATTCACACAAGTAATGCCACTTTCTACTTTTGATGCAATCAATTAAAGAACATTAAATAAAATAGGTAAAGCAAAGATCTCATGAGCTGTCTGTCAAATTAAAGTGCTTTCCTTTGGTTCCTTTTATTTAAGTCCTTTTGTACCTGCTACACAGAATGCTTCTAATAATTGACAGCAAATGATTAAAAAAGTTCTAGGCGACCTCAGGGCTCAGGCCCAAGGTTCCAAATTTGTTTATATAACCAAAATTAAGATTGTGTCCATCAACTCTATTTTACGACAATTGCCTTTATATTTTCCAAAATTTTAATTTTGATTATTAATAAAAGCCCGACCTGAATACACTTGATAAAAACAGTGCCATATAAAAAAAAAAGACCCTTGTTATTTTTCTTTTCCTCTCTAATCAGACAACAAATATAAAATAAGATAAAGCCTTGTTTTGGAAATAATCACTTCCACTTCCAACAACCCAAATTGCTAACAAAAAGAAAGCTGAAAGCACATTTGTCTTTCTTTAAAGCAATGAGATACGATTATATGTATAATTACAGAGTAGTTTAGGAAGACTATATTGCAAACTAATTTACAAAATGCCCACATGTCACATCCCAAGGACCACAGATATTTCTAAATCAAAATGGACAGTTTAGATCTACCAATGATAATGGAATGTAATTGCCATAAACCCAAAGGTATATCTTTGATATGTATCTCTTTTCTTGACAAAGAGAATCACAGTTAAAAATTTTCTAGGGTCTACATAATGAAAACATTAGCTAACATCAAAATTTTGAGTTCAAAAATTTATGAATTGTCCGCTCGCATAAATGCCAACATGTTAAGTTGAACGGACCATCATCCTACCAGTTATAGGTACAAATCAATAGTGGGCAACACGGTATTTAGTACGCTTGAGTGTTTTCATTATCTTTTACCTTTAGCCATCAAATTTTATAAGGCCTATTTCAACAGATGAAATCAGGATGCACCTCATCCTCTACCAAGTGCTCAGTTGCAATTTCCTCGTTTGCACCACGAGTCAAACTGTAACTATCCCCTTTCACAGTTTCATCCCCAATTTTTTCTTCTTCTTCTTCATTTATATCATCCAAATAGTCACTCCATCTTGACCGTTGATTTGACAACATGCACATCTTAGCCTCCTTTCCACCTAAAAGGATACTTCAAAAAATGAGAACTTTTGGGTCTGGTAAGTGCAGTCTTTTGCAAGAAGTGTCATACCAGTTGGTTTGTACTAGTTCTAGTCAATTTTCACATGTACCTATGTAAGTAGATAGCTTACAAGCTGGTAAGCTGGTAGTGTACTAGAATAGGTCTGACAGGTATAGTACTGGCACTGAAATTCTTATAACCTGGCAACCGTACCGGTACTGAAATTTTTTGTTGACTCCTAACAAGGGTTTTAAGATATACCACTTGAGCAGCTACTGTCCTGATTGTTATTTCCTTCAAGGTCCCTCTTCCTTTTGGATACATTTTTATGAAATAACTTGTTATCATAAGTCTGCCGTTGATATCTTGAAGAAGCATATTTGGGTTTTTGCGGGGACATTTCTGTCACTATCTCCACATCAAGTTCTAAAACAAGACATAAAAGCTTATTTGGTATACATTTTCAATTAATAATCACTCATTTGAAGTAGCACTGTAGGACTTGATTAATAATGTAGAAGTTCAGTGTTAATCACTCATTTGAAATAGTATACATGACTCATTTTCAATTAATAATACTAAAAAGTACACTATTATCTGATTCTGCATTTTGCCTAAATAACCCCAAGTCCCCAACCTAAACCCTCAGAATTGAAACTAACTCTCAATAAGTTCCAATTGCACACTTAAGGCTCAACATGTTCCAATTTTGCCCAAATTAACCCTCAAGTGCTGAATCATGTCCCCATGAAGACCAAGTCTATCCTCATTGACCCTCAATGGCTAAATCAGTACTCAACATATCCACAATTAATCCTCACCGTATTAAATTTTTTCTCAACAGCCTTACAAATTAATGGTGTAGCCTGTATTGCTAAAACCGTGTCTCAATTAAGACCAATTGATCCTCATTTTATCCCCTCAATGACTAAACCAGTACTCAATATACCCACAGTTGACCCATATCCCATGTTCGCCTCTAAGGGTCCGCTCCAGATGGGGGAAACAGAGGGAAGGGGAAGGGAAGGAAACAGGCCCCTGACCGGACCTGACCAGAGTCGCCTCCTTGCTTCAAAAAAAAAAAAGAAAAAAGAAGAAGAGGGAACCGAGGGAAGAGAGGGTGAACCGCATATAGAAAAGTGACGAATTTGTTCACCCCCAAATCGGGGTGTAGAGGAGGTGAACCGCTTCCTTCTCCCTTCCCTTTCCATTACACAACTTGTTTATGGAGCACAGCCTAAGTAACCCATAAATGCTTAAGATGCCTTAGTTTCTCAACTAGCCTGCCCTAATATACCTGAGTTAAGATGTAAGCAAATTAAGAAATACAGCAAGCACAAACCGTTTTCTTTATTTTTGCAATGTTCATTTTCCTCTACAGGATCCATAAACTCGCTCCAATCCATCCTTTTCTTTGGCTGACACGCCTGTCCCAGCAGGTCAGATGCAGGCAGTGACAAATCCGTGCTGTCAGATCGGCCAATTTCCATGCGGGCCATGTTGCACTCCTGAACAAACTTGCGAAGGTCGCGGGCTTTGGGCCCACGTGCATAGACACGGCATTCTGACTGACGAAGGTTACACACGGCACATACCCACTTGTTACTGCTTTTCTTCTGTTGTTTTACCTGACACAGGTGTTTGAACAAATAGCTTTTTGAGCGTAATGGATGCACGAAGCATATGATTAAGGTATTTCAACAACACTCGAGGTTATAAGTGGATATATCGCAAGGAGGAGTACCTTATGCCTGAGATTGACATGACAGATTTGGTTCAGTGCTGGTCAAGCTTGGTGGCAAAGACAGTTTGAACTTTTTCCCTTGGCTTTTCTTTCATTGTGCTTTTCGGGTTGAATTTATAATTAAGGCTAAATTGCATGGTGCTGTGGCTCAAAAGTTCAAGTTCAATTTGAGGAAGTCATGGATTAAATTGGATACTATTGCACAACATGAGGTAATGATTGTCAGGATGGAATTGCGCTTAATTGAACATATTGGAAAAAGGTATTGGTGTATAATCCTTGGATGAAGAATTTCACAAAATGCAAAATTGTTTATTTCATTTCCACACCATGCAACTCAACTAACAGGTAGAGCCTTAGAGGCATATAAGTTAGGGTTTTACTTGCATCATAACATAGAGAGAATAATGCGAAAATTGATTCATTAAATAAAGATTTAGAGAGATATACACTGATATTTCGTACATACTAAAATGTGTATAATCCTTCAATGAAGAATTGAAGAAATCCGCAAATGAAAAATTGAGGTTTCATCTCCACACCATGCAATTGAACGAACAAGTAGGGGAATATCAATTAGTCCCTCGCCTAGAGGATTTTACTTAAATCATTCATGATATAAATAGATCATTGCAAAATTAATTGATTATATCAATTTTTTGACAGAATATACAATGATATTTCGTTATTACTAAAATAGCAAAATGATTTGTGGCCTCTAACAAGGCAACCACAAACCCACTCGCACACAAATAGAAACGCGCACGCAAAGAGATGGTAATGTCACCTGCATAGTAGAGCATTGAGAGCACTGCAGCGCAAGAAACATCGTCGCCATCTCACTTGAGAGAGACAGAGAGAGAGATCGAATTTCAAATGATATAGTCGATGTTTAAGAGGGAAACATTTTATAAGATTGTTTCGCAGCTTTCGCCCCATTCCTAGTGGATCCGTATCCTCTGCGTAACACAAAAGGGTAATCTTTTGAGTTAAGGAATTTCAACCGTCTGATTTGAAACGGAGCCAATCCGGCTCGTGCCTATAACATAGGGGCCCTTTAATATTAGGGCAGATCTAGTTTACACGAATCTTAAAACAGATCGGACGGTCAATATTCATTAACTCAAAAGATTCCCTTTTGAGTTAATGCAGAGGATACGAATTCATTCCTAGTTCCATGCCGAAATCAGATCCTAAAAAAGTAACTCAAAATTTGAGTTTGGATCCGAACCGACCGATCAGTGGGCTCGTAGCATCCGAATTTTTTTTATTAATAATAAATAAAATAATAAAATATTTAAAAATAAAAATAATTTTGAAAATTTTAAAAGATAGGCAAATGGCCAGAGCCCGGACACCTTAGGCTGTGCTCCATAACACCAGTACGGAGAGGAAAGGGAAAGAAGAGAAAGTAAGAAACATCGCGGGTTTCCCTCGCTACTGTGAAACCTACACTCCAATTTGGATGGTACAAATTTCGAAACTTTCTATAGCGTGTTCCCCAGCGTTCCCCTCGTTACAGTATCCGCGTTCCTTCATTTTCCTTTCCGATTATCTACTTCTGAAGCAAGTGAACGGCATGGGCAGACTGTCGTTGTGCGGATTTCCCCTTCCTTCTCTTTAATGAAGGGGTTCTCCCCCTCTCTGGAGCACGCCCTTAGGGCGTGTTCGGATGAATACTGTTGTCGTGGGAAAAAAAAAATTCATTCAGAGTGAATTTTTTTTTTACCCACGAGCACAGTAAAATTTAGTTCAAATATTATGTCCATGCCCATTCCCTTCTTGTTTGGTTGGGTTGAGAATAAGTTATTTTTAGAGTTAGGCTACTCAGAATAGCCTATTCGGTGTTTGGTTGGGTTAGAATAGCTATAATAGAAAATCCAATCTTTTTGTCTTATTATAATAGACTATTCCTAAGAATTTTAAGATTTAGCTATTCTAATAAGACAAACAATTGCTATTCTTAATTTGACTATTCTAACTATTCTTATTTTACAACCAAACATACCGGATATCTGACCGCCATATATAGTTTGTGGAGTCCAGGTCCAGTACTCCATATTTTTTTTTTTAAAATTCGGTTACCTTATTTATTTTTTTTAAAAAATTTAAAATACAAAGTAAAAATGTATAAATCATAAGAATAAAGATGAAAATATAATATTAAAAAATGACAAAAGGAAATCCCTTACATTGCTACTGATTTTGGAATTAGAAATTGACAAAACATAAAGACAAGTCTAAAATTAATAACAACGTCTAAATTATAATGGGGTTGTTTGGCAACAAGAAATTAAGAGTGAAGAATTAAGAGCTTAAGAAATGCTAAGGAACCGATGTTCGGTTGTCTTAATCCGTGAGTAAAAACTAAGGAAACTAAAGGAAGGAGTAGAGGTTCCTTAAGGTCTGGGCAGATGATTAAGATCCGAGTAAAATGAGGCTAAAGGAAGTGATCTTAATCCACATTTTCGCACTAAAAAACTAGTGTTCAACATGATTAAGCGGCTAAAGAAACTAAAGAAAACTGACCCAATCCCTTGTTGCAGAACAACCCCAATATTACGCTGCTACCGGCAACGTACAATTAGAAGATGTTTTTCATTTTCTGCCTCTTCTTCTAGAAGATGCTCATGCAAATTTTTGAAAATTAAAAATGTATAGAATTTTGAAGAACTTTAATTTGACAGACATAATTAAAAATTAATACCGGTTAACTACAAACGTACTTACAAATTCGAGGATTACTAATGTTGGTCAAAGTTCTTGAAAATTTTATATTATTGTAATAACTTGAATCGCAGCACCTCTTCTTTAAGACATGAACATTTTAACACTTTGAAAAGTATCTTCGGTTTGCCTCCACCTGCAAAATATATACTTGTTCATGGAAATTAATGGTAAGAGTTACCATTTTCCTTTTTTCCTCAACTAAAACACTTCTCAAATCACTGTTTGAGCTCACATATCATGAGGCACCAACCGTTATACTTTCAGTTACCATCTGCTACTTAACATTGATTTCCTTAAACAACACATGCATTTGAGCTTGGCTTCTTCAGCCCCAATGGGTCAAGTAATCGCTCTGTTGGGATATGGTACCACAAAATTAATTCCACTCCAAACCACAGTTTGGATTGCAAATTGTAACAATGGAGACTTAACTGGCGGATGCAAATGCCAAAGCAACTTGCAGTGTTCAACTAGCCCAGTAAATTAATATAACATTTCTTGCTAGGGGGGCTTGAACAATGTGAAGCTGTTTGCTTGGGTGAGTGCAATTGTACCGGTTATGTCTTTTCTGAAGTGTGCTACGTTTGGTATGGAGATATTATAAACTTGCATGCGTGGACTAGAGGTTCTAATATTACATTACAGCAAGTGTTCTAGCTCTATGTTCATGAAAATGCATCAAGCTTAAGGTGTTGCTACTTGTCTCATGCAACCGTTAATCATGATCTTTATTACAACTTACAAGCAATTTATGCACATAATAGTTTTGAACTTTTCTGCTTTCGACAAGGACAGGAGATAGCAGTTAAAAGGCTTGCTTCGACTTCCGGGCAAGAGATAGTTGAGTTTAAAAATGAAATCCTTCTTATTGCCTGTCTTCAGCACAGAAATCTAGTTAGGCTCTTAGGATGTTGCATAAGAGAGGAAGACAAGATGTTAATTTATGAGTACATGCCAAACAAAAGCTTGGATTTCTTCATATTTGGTAAACCATTTGAACTTCAACTTCTCACTTAGGCCCTGTTCGGTGACAACAGTTCCCACAGTTCCCATAGGTTATGGTATACATGAGAGAGGATTAATGTCTTTTTTTTTAGTTTAATGCAGAGCATTTGTCTTAGCCACCAAACCAAAGATTGGTTCTCGAGAGATACTTAATGTGATTCATAGTTTCATTTTGCCTTTCCTCGGATCACATAAGAGGAGCACTGTTAGGTTGGGGTCAGCGTTTTCACATAGTAGTGTTATATGTATGTGCACATTCTGATCATTCGAGGTTGTACCAAAGTTGGTGCACTATTCATCCATGATTGAACTTTGTATCAAAAAAAGGTTGGTGTAAGAGGCACGGAGACTGGTTGAATCAATGCTTTCTGAACCAGGTATGGACCTCAATTTTAAATGGTTACAAAATGAAATTTAATTGAAGTGATCAAGAGTAAAATGGAGTAGGTTAAGTCAAGAAAGAAACCAGGTCTTAGATATAAGTATAACAGGCTTCTGGTGCCCAGTCATTTGCAAAACAATTTTTTTTTTTTTTTTTTTCAATTTTCTGAGAATAATTATTTTGATTTAGTTACTAGAAAACTTCATGTGTGTAATCTACAGTAAAGAAGAAAAGGAAATGGAAAACCATACTCATCTTGAAATGTTAAAATTAGTAAATTTGCTTTTATCTATATCAATAAAACAATATCTACTCCAAAATTTCATTTCTACTATTTAACAGGAATCATCATTTTGATTGGTCTCATTTTCAACCGGCCTTTCAAATCTTAACCAATTCCAGTTAGCGTACAGTTTTGTTTCATCATCAAATGCGAGATCACTTGTGGGAGGTGGTTCTTGTTTTGGAAGAATAATTGGTAGCTTTTTTCTATACTCTTTTGCCATCTCTTCAGCCTCAGAAAGTACCTTCTGTTATATAAATAAATTTCAGTTAAGAGCAAGTTATCTTTCTTTATTATTGTTTCATATTGTTTGAGATCACATGGGTTAGGTGTACATATATGAATATATAACACAGTGCAAAACCTTAGAAGTGGTAGAGTAAATAAATATGGTAAAGAAAGAATGACCTCTTTGTTAGATAGAAATAATCCAGGCTCGCTTTCTAGCTCTGAAATGCTGTTCAACAAATTGAGTAATAATAAGATAAGGAAATTAAGCAAGACAACAATAAGTAAAATAACAAAAAGAAAATAGTAAAATAGGGAGGATAATACAAACCTAAGGGAAATTCTGTCAGGAATAATTGATTTAACCACCAGCACTTTGACCTCTTCATCTATTTTCAGTACTTCATTTATAGACCTAATTCTTCCTTTTGATATGTTTGATATATGAAGCAATCCACTGTACCAAAACAGCATTAAGTAATTAGTTTTTATGTCAAATTAGACTCTATGGAGCTTCTTGCCAAAAAATAAAAAATGATCATACTATCAGTTGTTACTAAAACAGAGATAGACTTACGTTCTGTTTGTCTGCCCAATTTTTATCTGAACACCAAAAGGAAACATTTTAACAACCGATCCTTGTAAAAGTGTCCCCTCTTTAAGGTAAATCTTTTCCTGCAGAAATCCAAGCAAAACAGAATGAATATATCAAGTGAAAAGATAGTTTCAAAACACAAGGAGGTAAAACTTAGCTGAAAATTCCGTGAAATTTCTTATCTCAAGCCAAATGATTTAAATAAAAAGAAAAACTAACCCATGCTACTTTTTCGCTAATTATAAGGTCATTATTTGCTTCATCCATCTTCTCAATGCACACTTTTATACACCTCCCAACCTAAGAAAGAATTAAAAAAAAAATGAAATTATCTGTATATATTCTTAAGATAGAGAAAGACAAGGAATTTGTTCAGCAACTTACATTATTTTTGTAGTCAGTAAAATTGTTAATTTTTGTCATCATTTCAGCTTTAGGAAGAAATGCTCGGAGCCCCTAAGTACACGAAAGAACTATTATTAGTACCATGCATACAAGAAATTCTAATAGTAAAATAGTCCAAAAAGAAAATTATAACATAGGAGATTATAAACAATAAATAAACAAAATAGATATATCAGTATGGATTTACACCTCTATTCTTGTCAGAAGTCCACCAGTGTTCCATTCATACAATTTAACTTCAATGGGCTCATCTTGGTGCAACATCTACATATAAAATTCAATTTCTCCAATATAATCAAGAAAAAAGTATGAGAACTAAAATACTCAAAAAGTAAAGAAGGCAATAACAAGAACTAAAATAATTTAACTTCTCTGCAGTAAAAGAATTTAATTCAAACATTGAATGGAGGTTTGCGTGCCTTTTAATAGCTGTCAGATGTTCTGATTGGGGCTAAATGCGTCTTCATAAAATATCCTCAACAGAATAGATTTCCATGAAATACAATAACCTCACTTTAATATCGGCACTGTACTGTGCGTTGACCAAAAGACTTGGCTCTATATAACCAACTGGAACAACCACTCTATTCTGTGATTTTCAGGTTTAGGTTATGTTAAATAGTACTTGATTCCGAGCTAAGACTGTGTAATTCTTTCTTCTTCTTATTTTACGTGAACGGATGGTGGTGCATCTGTCCCACTAATTTGAAAAAAGGAATATTCCGGTGTCATACTGGTACAGTAACAGTAATTCGTGGTTTGGCAAACTCTCAATATATCAATTAAAAAGAAATGCAATATAAAATCATAAAGATTGGGGCAGAGAGAGAGAGAGAGAACCTGCCTCACTCGGTGCCACGCAAGCCTCCTAAACAACCTTCTACAAGAAACCAAAGGTCGCGCACCAAGTGTTCGACCTAATACCTCCGCATAAACTACTGTACCTATTTCCACCACTGATTTCCCTGCCCCACCACCCATCCCCACCTCATCTCTCACAATCCCCATTTTCCCAATATACCCCTTAATCCCATCTCCATCCAAATCACAGGCCAGATGTTCCATCTCTTCATCATAAAGTGGCATGACCTCCTTTTTTAGCATAATTGCTAGCTTATCTGCACCTATATCCACTTCAACTTTATTCTCATCTCCAGAAACAACCACTCCCATCACAAAGTCGCCTGCTTTGGGATCATAATATAAATTACCCGAATTCGTTTCCTCATCTTGTGGCCTCTCTTCAGAGGCTTGTTCATTGTAAGGGCTTTCTTCATTGCTGAGGCCGTTTGAGAAAAGGTTGAGAAAGCTGGTCAGGTCCGCCTTTGATTGTCGGGTTTCGGGTTTGGTTTCATCTTCGGGTAACGGTATTGGATTCGGTTTTTCGAGCAGCTCAACCGGGTCCGAGGAGGAGAGTAGTGACGGGTCAGGTTGAGAGGAGCAGCCGAGTTGTGTATTGACCCGTTTGGGAAGCGGGAAGAGACGGGTTTTAATGGCTGTCGTATGGAGTGAAGGAGAACAGGGAATGGATAGGGGAGATGAGAGGAATTGAAGTGGCATGGTTGATTCATTGTTGGAGAAAGAGAGCAGTTAATAGGTTTTATTTCTAGGCTTTTTCAAAATCGAGAAAAACCCAGCTAGGTCTAATTTAAATTATATAAGGCTGATCATATTTTGGGCTGTCACGATACAGCCCATTAAAAAGGAGGATATTGCCGATCCAGGCCGTTAGTTTCTGATAACACGATCCAAAAGCAGCTCACTGGATAGAGAACGGAGTAGGTCCGATGCCCATCGGACCTACTTTTAGGTTCAACGAGCATGATGACTGTCCGATCTAAATAAGATTGTCCGCACAATAATTGAAACGGATACGCACGAAAATTAAAGCATTCACACGAATTTTAAAGAATATCGACGGTAATTAAACCCATCAAACCAAAGTAGGTCCGATGCCCGTCGAACCTACTCTGAAGTCCACTGGATAACCGCCGAGTGCGTATCCTCTGAGATATCTCAAATTTTGCATGACCGACGTGTACGGTGCCTATTCGGAATAGCGGAGGGGCCAGTATTATTTGTATTTTGAGATTCGTGCAGAACGTATTTGAACGGTTGAGATTTTCCAGAAAAACACTCAAAGTTTGAGATATCTCAGAGGATGCGATTAAATGGAACAATTTGGATAAAGAACTTAACAGAGCAGTTTTGGCTTGCAGCGCACGGATAAAAAAAGCGTTGCATATGGTTCATGCGCTGCATGAAGTTAAAATTACTCTGTTAAAATATCCACCCCACAGTTTTGAAAGGTTCAAGGATCAAAGAGAAATTTGACACTTCGGAACTGCTTGTGCCTCGTATACTTTCCAGTCTTCCTCGCTAGTTCTACTACCTTCGCTCCTTTTCCCGGGTTATCTCATGGAGACCGCAATTTACAACCCGACCCGATTCCGCCTCCTCCAACCAACTTTGCACTCCTCTTGCCGTAGTGCCATAGATATGCAATCCTCCAGTCGTAGTTCCTTCTCTATCAGAGGTTGGGCCCATGCCCAGCCATTGGTCCGGGTTCTGGTTCCAGGTCGAACCCGGTTCAAGTGTACCGTGGTTCGAGGAGAATTGACCGATCTGACCCGGCCGGTGAGCATTGTGACAGTAGTAGGAGAAGGTAGCAGTAGCCCCTTGAAAAATACTCCATGGGAGGAGGTCATGCAACACACCGTGAGTTATTATAACATTCCTTTAATTTCTTTGGTGAAGGAAATTTACAAAATAACCCTCCTAGTTTGGTTTTGTTCTGAAACAGCCCTTCCTGCAAATTTCATAAAAAAAAAAATGTAAAATGGGATTACGGGAGATGTCCAGTCCCTTGGAACCTCACTGGGATTTAATTTTAGAATAAATAAAACTAAATGTTCTAGTGATTAGAAGAGTGAGAGCAGGGCACCTGGAGAAGTAGGGTACAGCTTCATGTTAAAATGATATATTGTACAAAATCAATGTTAGTATATATAACGCAGGTGTGGTATTTTATTATAGACATCTTAAATATAGCCTAATGGCTCACTGCATGAGATTTAATTCAAAATCAGAAACTTAATCAAGCGTTTTAAACTTCTAATAGAGAAAACCTACATGTCTACATGATAGAGAAGAAACTGGCACACAGCTAAATGTTTTTGCAAATTGCAATACCCAGTCAAACCAGCCAAATTCAATACCAGTATTACCCTTAAACTGAAATTTAATTCTGGTCATCCTAGCAACAATTCTGACAGCAGGCCATGTAGAGTACTCGGGTAGTAGCCTAGCAGGCTTGTTTTGTCAATTTGTGCATTTTCTTGATACACTTTGTTGAAAATTGCACAGGTTTCTAATTGAACTATCTCACTAGTCTTGGTTGTTGATTCGAGTATTTATTTTTAATTCAATCATTACAGGACTTGCTATATTTTTTTTTATGGTTATAATTGCCAATGATGGAATACACGATACATATATCATAACGGGTTAAATTTAATGCTGGTACAGTATCAGTAGGTAACTGGGTGGTGATACTATTAGAGAGTTGTAAATGTATCTCTTGCTCTTTTCTTTTCCTTAAAAGCTATTGCCTATTTTTTTCTTCATTGATTTTCTGCTGTTTTTATTACTTATTTTCTGGCCAAATATAATCTAGTCCTAAAAGCACAAAATTGGGGCATTTTTATTGTACAATCTTAGTACTGGGTCAAATCAGTACGATTCTTGTAGCAACCATTACCACTTTATTAGAGAATGTTATAAGCTATTTAGTCTCTAACCAACTTTTTATTCCTTATACTAGGCAAATCGTCTAAAATGGGTGGATGAAGGATTTGAAATGCATGTTTTCACAGATAAATCAATCCATCCTCAAGGCAAAAACCATGAAATTTTCAGAAACCAACTTTCCCAGTGCGACATGCTAGTAAATGTGGCAGTGCAAAATAAGGACTCGGTCGACTGGCTGCTAAACAACTGCAAGAATATACCTAACATCATCTCCTTTGAATCATCTCCCTTTCTTGTACATAAACTTGGTGGTCAAATCATCTCAAATGGTAAAAGGAACTCCTCAGAAGTGGTTAAAACCGTGGCGGAAGCTTGGGAGAGATACAACTCTGATGACATCCGGTTTTGCATTTTAGTCCTCATAAATTCGTATATCCGCCCTGTCTCAGTACTTAAAAATTTACGAGCCAAGGGGCTATCTACTCTCACATGCATGGTAAAAAATTGTGGGCCCCAAATTCTAAATTGTTTGTTAGACTCTAATTGTAGAAAGGCACTGCAGTGCCTAAACTCCTGTTCCCCTGTTGATCAAGTGTGCAACTACAGATGCATTGCATCTTATGAGAGCCCGAATCTCGAGGCATTCTCTCTTTGTGTCTTACAAAAGCACAACTGTTTAGAATTAGACGCTGAAATTCCCACCAAGCCGATTGTACCTCCATTGCTAACATTTCGGGGACAAAGTTTGAGCCATGAAACAGCCGAAGACTTATTCATTGGTTGGTTAGGTGATTTGGAATGGAGCTGGCGGGTTATAGCTGGTCAAAATCCTGCTTATGACCAGTTCCCATGTCAGTACCAGTTGTTCTACAGAGGCAAGGCGAAAGGCTCTTTCTGGTACGAGCCAGTCTTTCAGGTACGAACATTAGATGGAAACTTGGTATGGAGAAGGAGGCGGTACCGGGTCAAGCGGTCAGTTATACCCGGTACATTTTATTTCACAGTTTTAGACAATGGAGTGGTTTCAAAGGAGTTTTGGACTATAGTGGATGTGGCTGAAGACTTGAGCTGGGGTTTGTTTCACTATAGTGGGGCCGCTAGCGCAGCGGGTCAATCGTACACTGGCTCTGTGCTGGTTAGTCCTGATGGGAGGTATCCTGATACGGCTGGTACAGAGAAAAGGATTGAGACGGCTTTAGAGAAATGCGGTATAAAGAACTGGGAGCTTTATAGTGTGGATAATTGCTCTTGCGAGGGAGCGCCTTTAGGACTTCCGGAAGGTTCTAGGTTGCATGCAACAATTGCTGTCTGAATGTGTTTTTTATTTCATAACTATAAAAATATGAATATGGCAAGTGATTTTTTCTGTAACATGCAACAATTAAATTTTTGGGAGAATTGGTTATTTGCCACTCCAAAATCTTCTAATTCTAAAAATGCCATTCCGAAATTTGAAATTCTAAAAATGCCACTCTAAACTTCATGAATTCCTAATTTTGTCATTTGTACTGTATTCTTATAATATTTTTATTAAAACTTAACTGAAAAATACTGTTTTGATATACGTATTTATTTATTTTCGATTATACCCTCGTATAATTAATTAGTTTGGCCCCTCCAGTTGTAAACAACGCCTCCTCTTCAAACTTGAGAACTCCTCTCCAGAGGTGATTACCTAGACCACCATTGGTGTTCTTTCTAAATACACCAGAACTCGCCTCCTCCCTAATCGCCTCCTCCTCTCTAATCGCCAGCCCTCCAGTATTCGCCTCCTTCCATTGCCATTGCCAGTAACCCTAATCGCCTCCTCCTATCCAGCACCTTAATCGCCTCCTCCTCCTTCCGATCTAATCAGCATGCATCGCCATCAGTCCTCCTTTGGGAACTCTACGCAATCGATTTCGTCCACCGCCGCCCAGCCGAGTGACAGTCTGTTGCCAATCGTGCAATGCCCGAATTGCGGGATCTATGTGAAGAGATTTGTGAGCGGTACCACAGCAAATCCACAGAGGATATTCTACAGATGTGTAAACTACAAAAAGGTACTGGTATTTTTGACAAATGATCTCTAGGTTTTCGAGATTTCCAGATAGTTAAACAAAGAAATTAATGCACAATTCTGCATTTTTTTTGGTACCAGTCTACTATTGCATGGTTTCATGTCAGTGGAGAAATTAATGCACAATTCTGCACAATTCTGCACAATTCTGCATATTTAACAGAAATTGCTGTAGCAGATGGCTCTTTCTTACTAAATTGATTTTGACATAAAAGTTGCTGGACCAGCCTGTTACACTAAAATTGCTATACCAGATAGCTCTTTATCTTAACATAAAAATTGTGATACCAGATTTCTCTTTCTTGCTGTAACCATCTGACTGAATTGTGAATTGTGGTACCAGATTTCTCTTTCTGCTGTTCCAGGGATTGAATTGTGAAAATAGAAGAAATCGGACTGGTCTGAGATGCCCCGACCTGACTACTAAGTGCAATAGATGGTGCTGGCTGGAATGAAGTGTTACACCCCTGAGAGCTCTCCACTTGGCTCTGATTAATAGGTGCAACAAATGGTGTTGGCTCTACCACTTGCATTCTTCGATATTAGATCACTAACACATGGCCAAAAGCTCTAGTTAAGTGCAAAAAATGAAGTTATTTATCACACTGTAGTGCATCAAGAAATGTACCAAATAAAAAAGGCTAGAGAAAGTTTAAGGTGTATGAAGCTGTTTTTGGCAGTGCCTACAAATAATCACCAAATGCACCTAAATTTTTGCCATTACCAATCGAATCAGAAGATGATACCACTTGTGGTTTTTCAGAAGCAGAGATATCATAAGAGCCAACATTTCTCATATTTGCAAATAAAAGATCTGGTTTTCAATTTGAAGTTCTTACTAATGATAAATGTTGGTCGTTAGAATAAAAATCACCTAGAGGTTACATATAAAACAAGTGCCCTTACTAAAAATCACCTAGGGTTCGTGCCTTGAGAGATTCCGAGTAGGAGGCGGAGGGGCTGCCGAACTTCGGAGTGGAGAGTATTTTAGGAGGCGAAGGAGCTGCCGAACTTCGAAGTGGAGAGTATTTTAGGAGGCGGAGGGGCTGCCGAACTTCGGAGTGGAGGCGGAGGGGCTACCTTCTCAGAAAAACCTTCTTTCTGGCTAGGTTCATGTGTTTTTCAGCTGAGGGTATTTTAGTCCGATTTTTTTTTTTTTTTTTAATAAGAAGAATACAGTACAAATGGCAAGATTAGGAATTCATGAAGTTTAGAGTGGCATTTTTAGAATTTCAAATTTCGAGATGACATTTTTAGAATTAGAAAGTTTTGGAGTGGCAAATAACCAATTTTCCCTAAATTTTTTAGAATGTATGTATTATATTATTTTTCATAGAGGACAGGCTTCTGAACTGAAGTTGTTTCCTTTAAATGGATGTCAAGGCGAATCGATTCGGTATATATCCTTACACTTCTAATGTGTTTGTAGATCAACTTTGCTTAATGCAGTTATTTCTTTGCAACCTTGTTCATGCATAGATTCCACTAGTCACGGATCAAAATCTACTTCTATTCTTTGAAAATAAGAGAACCCTCTTCTTCTCTTTTTGTGTTCATCTCTGAATACATAGTCAGGGAGCAGTATTTTTCTTGGTTTTTCTTTATGCGGCACTCACTTCACATTACATTTCTCATTGGACACAAAAAGACACACGAAAACACTTGAAAGCACAAAATTTAAAATATATTTACACAAAAATTCACAAGAAAACAAGAAAGAAATGAAAATTAAATACAACCAAATGTAGTCTAGTCACAATTGATACAAGTGACATCTTTAGTAAAATATGCCCATGTTTAAAATAGGTTACTTTCCCCAATAAATAATATGTTACTAATTTTTTTTTATTTTTCCCAACTAAGATATAATAAAAATCAAAAGAGATTCTTGTACTCAATTTTATTTATAATTTAAATATAAGTTTTATTACAACAAAGCTATTGTGACGTCAATTACAATTTGCATAATTCCTTGTATATTCCATATAACAATTGTTGAATTTGATTTTTCAATTCTGTGCCCGTTTGATAACCAAGATTCAATGTTATTTGGAACATGGGTTATTTGCAGTTCATTCATTGAACTGGCTTTTTGTTTTGCAAAAAATCATTCCAAATAGTCAAATATTTTTCCACCATGTAATCGGATAGAATATTCATAATTATTGTTCCAAACTTTTTTTCATCTTATGCTCATAACCCATGGTAATTATGAGTTTTCTCCAATATCTCTAATTATTATTTTTAACAATTCATATCAGAAGAGAAACAATTACTTGCTCTGCCACTACTGTGGCTTGAAAAACAAAAGTTGTTAGTACTAATTCTTGGTTCTTTATAATCACTATTTGATGTTATATATATATATATATATATACGAGTAGAACTAGGGTGTGATGTGCTCACCAAACTCTTTGGTGAGCACAACTCTACATAAACTATCGGATTCACTTCAAACGAGATGAATCCAACCGTTATAACCGATGTACTTTACGAGTGATGTGCGTACATACAAAATTTTAAATTTTTTGAATTCATTTAGTCTCAAGTCAAGTGGTCAAAATTGATGATTTTTTGAATGCATTAAAACAACTTCATTTGGATCATTCATTTTTCATCAATTTTGACCACTTGACTTGAGACTAAATGAATTCAAAAAATTCAAAATTTTGCATGTACGCGCATCACTCGTAAAAATTCAATTTTGACCACTTGACTTGAGACTAAATGAATTCAAAATTCAAAATTTTGCATGTATGAGCATCGCTCGTAAAATATTGTGCAAATAATACCGTTGAATCACTCAATATGTGAGTTACAACGACTCTAATTTATATGATGGCAAAAAATAAAATTGCTGGTACAATAAAACTATTATTGAATATTTTTTATTAAAAAACTTTATAACAAAACAATAAGCATTCATGGTGTGTGAACAGCTGGTATCATCTGCATTTCCACTTTATCTATGTAGCCAGAAAAATATTACCTCTTTATAACTACTATATAAAAATAAATAATTCTAACATACATTCAATTCTTACGGTATATTCAACTCTTATGGTCCATATATTAAAAAAATGTTCAAAAAATTAAAATTATAGACGTGTTCTAAATTGTTTAGATTGGATGTGTATCTAATTTTTTTTTATATATAAAAGTTGAAATAAACAATAACCTACTTAATAAATATACTTTTTTTATATTTAAAAAACAGCCATTTCCAATTTTCCATTGAAGAAATCACGAAGTACCTTACAAATATTGAGTTTAAGCTACCCTAAATTTACCGATAAACAAACATAAACATGTAAATATGCAAAATTGAGCCTATAGCTCCCAGCATCTGCCTAAAAAACTAAATCAGGTTGTTCTAATAACCATAGTAACAAATGAATAATTCGGGTTCGGTTCAGCAGGGTCAAAAATTCGTGATTCAGGAATAATTCGGGTATAATTCGGGAATGATTCGGAATTACAATACAAGATCTCAGTGCATTTTAATTCATTACCGATGATTTACTATACGATATACTCCTTGTATTTGCCACAGAAGATCAACATAGTAAAAAATTTAATAAAATGGAGAAATGAGAAATGGGCTCACGTGGTGCTGCCTGGGGACCTGCTCAATGAACAGTGGAAAAAAGTGAAATGTCGCCAATAATTGGGTACTGTGCCCGTGATATTTCAAATTTTCTTTCCGACAAAAAAGTGAAAAAACGCGTATTATTCGTAAAATTCGTAAAATTCGCGTTTTATTCGGTCAAAGATTTGGTCAACGAATAATACGCCATTCGGTTCGGAAACACCCCAAAAACGTTTTATTCGCGAATTAAACGCGAATAAAACGCGAGTCTTGTCATTGTGCTAATAACAAGTGAACTGTATTTTATAGAAAAAAATTCTCTCAAAATGTCTCATCGATCTCAGAAAAAATACTATGTAACTGTTTCATATATCTCATAAATTATCTCGTGAGTCAATTCAATTTCGGAGAACCAGCTTTTAGTCTAGTGGATTATTAAATTTCTATTACGAGTATTTAAAGCTAATCTCTCATATAACGATATTTGGGCAAAATCAGCAATTTTACTGCATTTGAGATGGCATTTGAGAAAGGAGAAAGCAGATCCTAGATACTAGATTGTACTAAATAAAAAAAAGAAATAAACTAGAGATCAAGGGGAGGGGAGAGAGGAGAGTGGAGAGAATAGGCTGCTACAAAGGCATCGATGATATAAGGGCGTTGACTTGGCGAGTTGAGATAGAGGAATTGGTTTAACAACTCCTCCAAATCATCCCATGCATAGATCTCCATCTCAGTTATCATCTCCACCATCGCTTTGTAAAAATCCCCACACGGGTAGGTCGAAGTAAGGGTCACTGACGCACTCTGATCTCTAATTACGCTGCCATTGTTGCAAATTCTCTTCTTTCTTCTTGGTTTTCTTTCTCTGGTGGTATGGTTTGGTCAGCTTTCGTTGAGGTAGTTGTTGCGGCCATAGTAGTCGGTCGAAGTAAGGGTCACCGGCGCACTCTGGTCTCTAATTACACTACCATTGTTGCAAATTCTCTTCTTTCTTCTTGGTTTTCTTTCTTTGGTGGTATGGTTTGGTCGGCTTTCGTTGAGGTAGTTGTTGCGGCCATAGTAGTCCCAGGTATCAGTAGTGGTAATGGTTGCGGCCATAGTAGTTGTGAGAGTAGTGGAAGAGGAAGGTGAATAAGAGGTTTGGTCGGGAATGGTTTGGTTGGCCTTCGTTGAGGGAATTGGTGGTGAATGAAGGTGGGTCCCAGGTGTCAGTAGTGGTAGTGGTCGCGGCCGTAGTAGTTGTGAGAGTAGTGGAAAAGGAAGGAGAATAAGAGGTGGTGGATTTGGGTTTGGGGTGAGATGAGAAGAGGGAGAAGAGAATGCGAAGTAGGCGACAGTTGCAACTTATGTCGACAATGGGAGGTTGGCGGAGAGAGAATCCTTTGCTACTTCTCCGGCTTGACATTTTTGAGAGAGGGAGAGAGAACAGGGGAGATGAGAAAATTAGAATCGACTTACAAGAGGAGAGAAGTGAAGTGAGGAGCTTCTGAGCTGGGTGACTAGGTGAGGGCGTATGTGAAGTTTCAGTTTGGATCCTCTGCAGTGATACACCTTTAATGGGAAAGTTTATAGCCAATCAGTAGCTGTTCATTTTAAATAAAGGGTCAAAATCAGTCTGGATTGAACAACTGATAAGTTGTCATCGAATCATGAATCACGGGAGGCTACCACGCAAAAACAGTCTGAGCGGGGTTTATTATTATTATTTTTATTCAAGCTCGTAGGTAATATTACATCAAGCTTTGTATAAGCAAGGAATGCATAAAGCACTAAACAGATAACAGCTTAACTACTCTACCTAGCTACAACAATCAAGCGTCAGGGTTTAAAAGTAGGGTAGGTGTACCTTGTAACTGACCAGTTTTCCATGCTGCCCCTTTTCGCTAGACCATCAGCTACAGAGTTCAGTTCTCTACTTATGTGGCTACAGTATAAGACTTTACTGCCCGAGAAGACATTCCATAACTGCAAGGATTCATTAAAAGCTCTCCAATCCATTTCCTTTGGTGGTTGAGGCTGGTTGCATGCTTCTGACAAGGAAAGGCTGTCAGTGAAGAAGTTGCAAGGAAGGAGACCCTTTTGGCGAACACATTCAACAGCCGCTTTGAGGGCAGCTGTTTCAACCTGAATTGCACAACAAGCTTTTGTTGCAGAGGAATGATACAGTCTGAGCGGGGTTAGAACAACTGATAAAACAGTCTGAGGAAAAAAGGCATTGGAGGCATTAAAAAACCCAGCTATTGTACACCATAGAAACCCAGTTCGCCAGTTGCGGGGTAAGAAGTGCAAACACCCAGGATGGGTCTAAAGAATGGTGAGTATGGATTGGGACTATTTACAGACGATGCTCCCTTATTATGGTGTCCCGCAAAGAATGGTGAGTTGGATTATGGGCTGTGTGGGATCAGCTTGTTTTTCAATTGTATTAATGGAGCGAATGATGGGTTTTTTGTGCCTCAATGTGGGTTAAGGCAAGGGTGTGCACTTTCACCGTACCAATTTATAATGGGTATGGATCTTCTATCTCTCACCTTGCAAAACCTCTCTCAATCTGGACATCTTAGAGAAGTACGCATAGCACCAAGGGTTGTTCCTTTAACAAACTCCTTATATGCGGACGACCTTCTACTGTTTGGATCAGCTACCAAATATGACGCAACTTTGGTAATGGAGGTCCTAAATGCTTTCGAAAAGGTCTCGGGGTAGAAAATTGGGCCAGAGAAGAGCAAAGTTTGGTTCAGCCGAGCCACAAAAGGAGAACAACATGAGGTAATTGCAAGAATATTGGGTGTTTCTTTGGAGGCCTCCTCAGACAGCTATTTGGGGGTTCCGCTAGCTTCCTTAAGATCATCCTTTGATTTTCTAATCGAAAGATTTTCTAGCTCGACTGACAATGTGGAAAAGTAAGACGCTTTCACAGGCAGGCCGTGTGGTGGTCATCAAATCGGTCCTTCAGTCTCTACCGATTTACTACATGGTAACTACACAAATCCCAAAGCAAGTCCTTACTAAACTAAATGATCTTGTTAGAAGATTTTTTTGGGGGGCACTGGACAAGTCTAGGTATATGGCCTACATCTCATGGGAGAAAATCATGCTGCCAAGTGGTTTGGAGGGGCTTGCGATTAGGGACTTGGGAGCAGTGAATCAAGCTTTGTTGTTAAGGGCTCTCTGGAAATTGGCGATGGGGGTTGACTCGTAGTGGGTTAAACTGGTGCAGGCCAAATACATCCCTAACAGTAAGTTGTGGCACTCAAAAAGGTTGTACAGGTGCACTAACTTCTGGAAGGGGCTGATGATGTTGAGAGAGAAATTGTGCGAGATGGTCCAGTGGCAAGTGGGGAATGGAACGATAGTTGGTGTCTTTGGGGAACCATGGTTTCCAAATGCTTTGACGTACCAACCAGAGGGCTTGGAGGCGGGCTCATTAACAGTTAATGATACGTCAAAATGGTATATGTAAAAAGCTTTATCCTCAAATACACTTTCGGCTCAGATTGCAAGTATACAATCCTACCGTGTAGTATATTATCGGGTATCGAACCACAAGGAGTAAGGTAAATACTTAGTTTTCAACTTTAGATAATAAATTTCATAATATTAAAGAAAGTAAAAGTTGATTTGGGGGTTTTTTTGTTCTAATTTCCTAAAGTTTGGGTTCAATACCCGAAAAGAAGAAATGCAACAATTTAAACTAAAAACTGAAAAGTAAAGGAGAGTTTTGGTTGTTTTTCAAGGTTTGGAAGTCTAGGGGCATTCGGTCTACAATCCCTTGTTAATTCTATCTACTCGGTTTGTTTAAATTCATGTATGATTTTGACAAGGTTTCTAACTTATGTTGTCCTTGGAATAAATATTGATGCTATTATCTTGGGTGAACGGATTAATATTCCTCCAATTCTAGGGTTTTTACACTGCCTAGCGGGATATTTAATACACATAATTCAAGACGAACATCAATATTTATTCTAAGAAAGCTTAAGAATGGTTTATAACTTGTGTTAGCCTATGAACAAATATTGATATAAATACTTTGGGTGAACGGATTAATGTTCCTCCATTGTTAGGGCTGTCACTCACCTAATCGGGATATTTAATACACATAATTCAAAGTATATATCAATATTTATTCTAAGGTGTCCTAATTAGGTTGTGATTTCTTCCCATCCTCCTAACCTTAATTTCTGGAAATCCGGTTTAGATATCAAATTTTTTGTAAGATAAACTAAATCCTAAGATATATATTTATGATTTCAATTAGTACTTCCTTATCTTGACCAATGCCAGAATTTAATAAACTAAAGCGGAAAGACAAGACATAGCATGATTTCAAGCTACTTCAATTCACTAACCCTAACCAGGTGAACTATAAGTCAAGTACTAATGAAATTCATAAAGAATAAATCACAGAAATTAACATCAAATCAAACAATCATAATAAAAACTAAGATACGAGTAAGATAAAATTAAAAAAGTTCATGCTTAAAGACCTAAACCCTTAGAGAGGAAGACTAGCCTCTCATGGAGATGCAAGTGTTCATCAAAAGATTAAAACAAAACATGGCTAAAACAAAGAGAAATTAAATAGAGAAATAGTTTACACCCTTCTCTAGATGAAGAACCTTGATCTTGCCTTTGTTTGCTGTGAACTTTCCTTCTCCTTCCTTGATTCGGCTCCAAGAGATTGATGGTAAAGAAGATTGTATGTGGATTGGTAGTGGATGCCTTGGAAAGGAAAGTTGTAGCCCTTTTATAGGAGAAGTCCTTGTTAATTCTGGAGCAAATGGACGTGGAGAGTCATTAGATACTTGCCCCACAAGTTTTCCCACGTTGTGCATTCTAATTTTGGCCCTTGGAACACGGCCAGGAGTGCCGAAAATAGAAAAACCGTCGAAAACGCTGTTTTTAGGCTGAATGCGACCTTAGTGCGTCCGCACGGGATTTTACATTCCGAATTTGAATTTCTTTTCTTCATGAAAGTTGTAGATCTTGTTGTCCTGGTTCCGTCAAGCTTTGATTCACCCAAATCGGAGTTCGTATGATCAAGTTATGGCCAAAATACGAACTGTGTGTCGGAAGCTGAAATTTCAATGCGGCCAGAGTGCGTCCGCACTCAGCTCGGACTTTTCTGGCTTGCTCTGAAATGTGCTGAATTCGTCTAAGTACTGGATGCGTCCGCACTGGACCTTAGTGCGTCCGCACTGACTCCAACTTTAAGTTCAGGCGCTAGTTTTGCGTGCTGCTACAGTGCGTCCGCACTGGTTCTCACTGCGTCCGCAATAGGCTCGGACTTTTCCTGTGCGACCAGAGTGCGTCCGCATCGATATCCGTGCTTCCGCACGGATTTTGATGCACAGCTCATTATACCTTTTTAAAATTGGCGCGTGTCCAGAAATCCTTCTAAGTACTTAGTGCGGCCGTATTGCAATCTGTGCGTCCGCACTTGGCATTTTTCTTCGTTTTTCTTCATTTCCTGTAAATTAAAGCCGAGCAAACGCAGTAACTTGATTCTAGGTGTATTCTATTCTCTTTATGTTCAAAATACAAGATATTTGGTGTTATTTCGTGATAAAAATCAGATCGAATATGTATATAATTTAGGTCTATCAGTTACCAACTGGTGACTGATGGTACTGGAGAATGGGATGCGCCCAAAATTATGCAGGTCTTAGGATTGCAGGCATATGTTGAGATAATAAGCTTCTGTCAACCGCCAAGAGTCGAGGCTAGTCCAGATCGGCTGATCTTTAAACACACGGTCAATGGAGATTTTTTGGTCAAACATGCCTACAACAAATCGAGGGAGGAGAATATGAGGCATACAGGACTATCTCAGGGCAGAGATCTGATCTGGAAGGTGATTTGGAAAAAAGGTGTGGTGGTGCCGCGAATTCGCCTCTTCTTATGGAAACTGGTACATAATGGGTTGCCCCTGGCAAAGGTGCTCAAGGACAGAATTTCGAGAGGCGATCCGACATGTCAGACGTGTAGGCAGGAGGACGAGGATACTCTCCACCTAATATTCAATTGCCCCTTTTCAAGAGCCTGTTGGTTTGCAGGACCATTGGCGATTCGAACGGAGCAATTGGCGGGGGTAACGAACATGAAGGAGGCCTTACAGATACTGGCACAAATTACACCTGACGAGTTTTGGGGAACTGCCTCTTATGTGATATGGGCAATTTGGAGATGCCGAAATGATAGGGCCTATTCTGCAAAGGAGGCAACTTTCTCAAAATTTAAGGGTTATCTAGTCAAGTATAATGATGGAAACCAGAATTTTGGAGGGAGGAATGCTAAAGACACCTCCAACGGTGAGCTCAGCATCGCAAACGGGTTCGGATCACATTCCAAGGTATCACTGCCAGGTGGATGGATCATGGATCGCAAATTGGGAAGGTGGTATCGGGTATGTGGAATGGGAAGGATCCACACTACTGTCAGCTAAATCAAAAGGGGTTCATGTCTGTTGTGCGGTGCAAGCAGAGGCTGTGGGCATCTATGAAGCAGTCCAATATATCAGGGGCTTGGGGATTACTGAGTGTCCCTTTGAAACTAATAATAAGGGAATTTCAATGGCAATCATGGCGCCTCAACCTCCAACTCAGATGGATTGGAGAGCCTTTCGAGAAGTCTTTAATGTGTGGAAATGGTTCAAAGAAAACAAGGGCTATACTTGCAAATATGTCTCCAGAAGGGATAATGGCAGTGCTGATTTACTGGCACGAAGGGGCACAAAAGAAAAATGGGATATCACTGTGTTTTCTTTCCCGTTATTTCTATTTGATAATGGATGATTGTAACAGGGTTGGGTAAGCTCTGGGAATTGGTATAGGTCTTAGCAGGTTTTTAAAAATTGATCTCTGTAACCTGTAACAGATTTGGTGATGAATGGAAAGCCTACGGGCGCTTTAACTTGCAAAAAAAAGGATGGGCCTAAAGGCATAGACACATGTCCGAACACAACATGCTCCCCTCATTGAGATAACACGTGTTTGTGTGAAGTCCGATCTTCTCCAGTTTCAACAGAACTGCAGACTTCGGTGCGTATAAAAAAACATAAAAGCAAAAAAATTTCCAGTTTTTAACTATATCACTTCATGCAAGCTGTGTTATGTCTGTTTTTTTTGTTTTATCCTTATTTACGTTATTAGCTAAATTCAATTTGGAATCCAGGTGTTTTCTCACATGATCATTACAAGCAATAACATTGAAAACTGTACCAAACGGTTGCATCGAAAAAACGAAACCTGGAATCAAATCCGATTAGGTCCATAAAAAATATCAAATATGCTAAGAGCATCTACATCTCTGGTATTATTTGAGTTTCTAATCTGATGTGGCAATTTCTAATCCAATTTTAGAGATGTGGGAGAGTTTCTTATATATAAACTATGCAGTAAAGTTTCTTATTAAGAAACTGTATATAAACTCATGAAGTGATTATTCTAAATTACGCTAATTAGGCTAATTATGCTTAATTACGCTAAATTACGCTAAATTACGCTAAATTACACTAAATTTCGCTAAATTACGCAAGTTACGCTAATTACGCTAATTACGCTATTTACGCTAATTACACTAATTACTCTAAATTACTCTAAATTGTACTAATTACGCTAAATACGCTAAATTGGCAATTTTAAGTAGGATGTGTCATGTGCAAATGGTTTGAGTTTTGGAAAGAAAGGAAAATAACACTCATGAATCATGATGGCTGAATGGATGTAGGCTGCTTGTGTGCTCAGATCATAGGCCCCAAATGCTTGACAGAGATTTTCTGGAGCTCTTACTTTTTCTCTTGACAAATTTGTGAGACAACTATCAAAAATGTTTTACCATTCAGTCAAAATATAAAACAGGAATGTTTCACATATTCATAATTTAAAATTTATAAAGAGGATAAATTTTCCAGTTGTTTTAACTATATCACTTCATGCAAGCTGTGCTCTGTCTGATTTTTTTTTTGCTTTATCCTTATTTATGTTATTAGGTAAATTCAATTTGGAATTCAGGTGTTTTCTCACATGATCATTACAAGTAATGTTATTAAAACTGTACCGAACGGTTGCATCGAAAAAATGAAACTTGGAATCAAATCCGATTAGGTCCAGAAAAAGATCAAATATGCTAAAACCTGAGAGTAAATAAAAGAAATCTGACCAATTTTTTTTAACAAAAAGGGTGAACCAGCCCCCACACTACAAAAAAAATCATGTTTTTTACTGTTTTGAGATTTTAGAGAATTACTGTTGTGTCCCTGCTTTTTGTATTGTTACGTGGTGTTCAAAATAAAAGGTACACTAGCCCCGACGCAACAATACGAGCCCCGTACCAAAGTCAGACACTCAAATTGCAATGCCTCGCCTCGTACAAAATAAATCATACACAAATTATTTTTCACAAGTTATTTTTATTTAATAAGGTGACTTGTACAGTAAAGAATTTCGAAAATTCAAGCACTCGATTAACATAATTCTAACGATTTGGCATAACATAAAATTGAACAATTCAATGGGTCGATGACAAGTTGCAAACTCAAGATTCAAAGATAGTAATAGGTTCACCATTCGGCATTTCAGATTTCAAGCAAAAGGCAAAAAAATCAGCAAGCAAGAGAGGTGCCATTCGGCATTACCGTAAAGTATAACAGTTTCAATAGTTTGGATGTGTCGTTTGAAGTCAATCTGATAGATTTTTGAGTTAAGCTCACAAAGGGGCTTGTTGAGCTTAAGAACACCTTAGTTCTATTCATTGTAGATATTATAATATCTTAATTTTCAATGAGGTGTGACCTCAGCAATGAACAGTAAGACCTCTACTCTGTGCCGTTGGATGAGAGATGGAGCAATCATATTATTTTGAGCTGATGTAAACTGGCGTCATCCCACAAAATTCACCCGCCTCTCACAAATTCGGTCTCCATTGTGCAGGCGTCATTTTTACCTTTTTCGCGCTCGCCACGTGTTTACCCCCGCTACTTGTCCTCGTCGCTGTTCTTTCTCGAGCATTTCCTTGCTTGGAGACATCGGCTCTAATTCCCACCTACCATCTTCTTCCTCTTCGAAACAATCACTCCCTCCCTGTCGCTCTCCTTTGCCTTCTTCCTTCGTCTCTCTTCTCTCTATTTTCTCGCGTCATCGACCCCCCACACCTCTTTCTTCCATATTTGATTGACAACCAGTTGACTACACTTAGTTGTTGCATTGCAATTTACCATATTTCAAAATATGTTGTGGAAATAAGAAATTAGGTCCTTGTCAGACCAACATTTTGCAGGGAAACACGTTTAATATACTAGAATGATAGTTTACCACAACAATACCAGTGTTGTCATATGATTAACCAATCCTGTGTTGTATGTACTTTGTGCATTCCAAATACCTGATACCGAACCTGAGAAAGACATGGTAACTGTTGGTACAAGCTTCGTTTTTTGCTATTTTTTTCCTTTTGTTAATGCAATTAATTCTTCATTGCATTACAATTTACAAATTATATGATATTGTGCTCTTTCGTTTGTTTAGCGCAACAGTTGCCGCCAGCTAATCTTTCAAGTTTTCTTGCCTCTGTCTACCTGTACAGAGGTAAAAGTACTACCTTTTTTTTCTTTAGTTTGTTGTCTTTTTTTTCCTGGACTGACTCAGCAGCTTACTGGTTTCATTTTGGTTTTATTTTTGTATCAATAACAGTGTTGTTGTCAGTGAGACAGAGTGCTTAGTTGACTCTGTATGCATATAGTGTGTTAGATTACAATTAGGTTAGGCATTTGAGGTTCTTTGAAAATTTTGGGACATGTAAGATTTTTTGTAGAGAAAGAGAGTAATTAGAAAGAAGTTTAGAAGAATCGATATGGAGAATCGGGAGACCCGCACCAGTGCCAATTTGGAGCATGTTTTGACCATCATAGTTGAAGAAAGAGCAGGGGTTGTTGAGATCATTGGTGACATGGTGTGTTGCCCTGGAGTCTAATACCCATTCGGAAGAGGTTGCGGTCGACGTCAAAGGGTTCATCACATAAGCTTGGTACGGTGGTCGGCCAACATAAGTCAGGTCAGCTTCGTAGCGAAAATAACACTCTTTGGCTATGTGACCAAATTTTGTGCAAATCTGGCATTGGGGCCGAGAAGCTCCTGAATAGGTCAGTCTTGGGCCAGATTGGTTTGGGCCAGAAACAGGGCCTTTGAACTTGGCCTGTTGGAAGTTGGGCTGCAATGGAGCTGGTATGGGGTGATTGTAATTTAGGGTCTGTGGGTTAGGTTGATTGTTGTATCTGGGATTGGGGTTTGGATTGTAACTCGTTTGGGAAGCGCGTCGGGTCTGGGGGTTAAAGTGGTTTGTTCTGTTGGGTCTTGCTAAAAAAGCTCCATGAGCAACTTTCAAAGAAGAAAGAGAAGGGTTAATTGCTGACTGACTAGTAATGAGATTTTCAAAGCTCAAGAGAGAACCGCGTAGATTGGCAAAGGTAATGGATTGAAACCGGCTAGCTGTAGTAATTGAGACAACGAACGAATTGTATTCCGACCCCAATCCATTAAGCGCCATGACGAGATCATCATCGGAAAAGGGTGACCCGATGAAAGCAAGCTCGTCGGCGAGACGTCGCAGCTGCTGAAGGTAATCAGAACACAAGGAGGAGCCCTTCGTGGTGGTTTGGATCTGGCGGCGCAGATCTTGAAGTCGTGCGCAAGACTGAGCCGAGTATGACTGCTTGAGGTTGGTCCAAAGTTCTCCTATGGTGGCGCAAGAAGACACTTGGGCTTGTATGGTCTCAGTCAGCGATGCTCGAATCTACCCTAATATCATCTGGTCTTGGTAGTCCCAGAAAGAAAAGGCCGGGTTGATCTTTAAGGTACCATCGGCTGCACGGATAGTCTTCTCAGGTGGATGGACATCAAGAAACCGGGTGAGTCTGAAGTTGTGTAGAATGGGTTGGATTTGAGATTTCCAAGTAAGAAAGTTATTTTCATTTAATTTTGTGGCAATAGGGAGATTGAGAGGAATGATAGGGTCAGGTGTAGGAGGTGGTGGTGTGATGAGTGGTGGTGGTAGCTGCTGAGGAGTGGAGTCGGAGTCAGTCATTGTTCAGGCGTTGGCCTTGAATGCTCTGATAGCATAAAACCTTTTATAGGTTTTCATTCATTTGTATTTACCGGTAAAGAGAAAGAAGAAGATGTGTTTGAATCTTTATTTTTGTATCTCCATTCCATTATTAAGCACGTTGGGTGTTCGATCCGCCAACGGCTACGATTGAAAGATTAATTTTTGGATTTAATCTCAGCTCTCCAATCACATAATCTATCTTCTTTTGATTAAATGCAATGTTTTATGTGTAGAAGTTTAAATTTAGCTACAAACATACTCGCCACACATACCGCCACACGATGCGTTATAATTAAAATTAAACAGACTCTAAAATTTAGCGATATAATTCTCCGTTTCCTTATTTATTTGTTTCCTTATTTCTCCCTCTCTAATTGAAATTTTCTATACGGTGGATCACAATGCAAATCAATTTTTTGTTCACTTCCTTATTTATATACATATTACTGTGATAAATCTAGAATATATTTCTAATTTTGTTTTTTTATGAAAATTTGTCATTTTGTATGAGAATTTATTTTGTTATCTTATCATATATTCCGTTGAAACGCATGGGCACGATACTAGTATTTCATTAAGCTGTTATTACATGGTTTATATAGAAAAGGGAAAACGCATAAAACAACCTAGAGTATGTGTTGTAAATTAAACAAGGGAAGCACAACGGATCAATACTGATTTACTGACAGACAGAAAATAATTCTTCCAACAAGAATCAATCTAAACTATTGTGCCTCCAGTGTGGAATTGAATGGATGTCTTCATTTATGATAATCGGAATTATTTGTTAGTTTTGTTATCTTTAAGAACCCTTCTTTGGTTTAGTGGCAAGACAATGCTCTCCGTGTGGGAGGTTGCAGGTTCAAAACTCAGAAGCGGCAATTTTTTGTGAATATTAAATAATTGGATGGTTTGACCTCCAACCTTTCCAACTTTTATCCGGAGCTGATCCTTCAAGGTATTAATCCAGCCCGTACCTGTGTGTTAATTGTTAATATATATATATTTTTTTTGAAAAATGCTCAATCTCAGATTACCTTCATTAATCAAAAGGAATTGGTAAAATAAAACTCAAAAGCTTTAAGCTAAGACAAAGACAAATAAAACTCACTCACCCTAAACATAGTATTAAGCTAAGACAAATAAAACTCAAAAGCTGATTTGCCCTTAGAGTCTAACGCTTATTTATAATAAAGAAAAACAAAAACTAGCTGTTACAAAATCATTCAAAATATGATGATAAACCAGCAGGATATTCTCCCCATAATGAGTTATGATATGATGCCTTTTAAGTAGGGGTGTAAACGGAGCGGATTCGGAGCGGATAATGCCGATACCAAATCCGTATCCGTTTTTCAATGAGCGGATACGGATATGGATACGGATAGTAAACGGATATCAAAATTCAAAACCAAATCTGTCTTAAACGGATACGGATACGGAGCGGATAATCCACGGATAATTGTCGGATAATTGAGTCATATGAACTTTAGGTACAAATACTAAATTAAAAAAATTAAAAACAATTAAGAAAAACAAAAGTAAATTAAAAAAAGGTAAAGAAATGGAGAATATATAGGAATGGAGAGGAGTTAGGGAATATTAACAGCTGAAAGTCAAGTTACAGCGAAGCGGAGAAGTTGAAATTTCGGATCCGGATAGTGCGGATATCCGCTCCGTTTATACTTTCAAAAAATTATCCGTATCCGTATCCGCATCAAATTTTCCTATGCAAAAATTATCCGTATCCGTATCCGTATCCGTGATATCCGTATCCGTTTAAATCCGGATACGGATAATAAGCGGATTCGGAGCGGATATCCGTCCGGATATCCATATCCGTTTACACCCCTACTTTTAAGTTGCATTTTTGACCGTTAATTCCTTGCCAAAATTGCTGCCACGTTTCCATCAAACAATTTAAAAAATTTATTGGTAAAGTTTTAATGACTCTGTGATAAATAAGCAATCAAATTATAAATTGACTCAAATATAATACACACATCCTATCTAAATAATTGAGAACACATCTACAATATATATTTTTTAAAATTTGAATAATATTTTTGAAATATATATACGTAAGAGTTGGATGTACGTTAGAATTACCCTATATTTGCATTAGTTAGGATGATTGTCAAAAAAAAAATCAATTAAATTTCATATTGATAGAATAATTTTGTAAATTGCTGTCAACTTCATTGGCATTAGTTGTACCCTAAAATTAAATGTTTTAAAAAAGTACATTCATGTTTGCAAAAAGAAATTCCCCATCAATAAAAATTCTGTTTATATTACAAAAAAAAAATCCATGTTGGCCAAGGATTTGCACTTCATCACATTATTGACTTTTTCTATATATAAAGTAACATGATTAATACTAAGCTTAATGAATGATTAAACTTTAGTTACTAATACGTGAAACTGAAATGTGACAAAATATTCCTTGTATATTCTAAAAACCTCAAGCTTTCACCGTTTGTTTTTTAGTTACCACAAAAAAGTTCAAATTAAATGATTACCACCTCTGCTGGGTTATTTCAAAACGTACCACCCACGCGTATCCAGTACGCACACCAAATTGGATGGTGCGCGTACTGGACAGGGGCACCGCTTGGTGCGTGTATTGGGCAGGGGCACTGCTTGGTGTGCGTACTAGGCAGGCGCACCGACCCACTTGATTCGGTGCGCAGACTGGATAGGCGTATCGCGGACAGATTGATATCATTCATTGATATGATTTCAATTTCAATTTGGACGAATGTGCAGCCTTCGCATTGGGTATGTATTCATGCAATTTAAATCATATGGAAGATCTTTTTGAATATTGCGCCAATCAAATCAATGAATGATATCGATTTACGTGAAATTTGATTATTGATTTTTTTAAGATTTACCGCGGTACGCCTATTCAGTCCGCGCACCGAGTTAAGTGGGTCGGTGCGCCTGCTCAGTACGCGCACTAAGCAATGCACATTTTCAGTACGCGCACCAAGCGGTTCGCCTGTCCAGTACACGCACTGTTCAATTTGGTACGCGTACTGGATACGCGTGGATGATATGTTTTGAAATAATCCCACGTGGTAATCATTTAATTAAATTTTTTTTTTTTGTGGTAACTAAAAAAAACGGAAGCTTTCACAACGAATCTTCCCTGTGCTTTTAAAAAATAAAAAGAGAGCAAATCGTAAGATAAGAAGTATCAACATCTTTAAAACATGACATTGCTGTAAGCAAGGCCCAATCCGGGACCAAGGCCCAGCCCAATACAAGTAGAAAGAGATCGAGGAATTGCGTATGCGGCGAGGTTCCGATCGTGTCGTTACCTGCGAATACATCAGCAAAGAGAAAAGAGAAGAGATAGTGAGAGGAGAAGAGATGGGGTTTATGCTTCGCGTGAGGTTATCGTCGTTCTTCGCTGGCGCCACCGTGGCGTCGGTTGCCGGAGCCTTCTTCCTCTACAAGGATTACAAGCAGGCGCAAGAGAGCTTGTATAGTCAGGTAATCTCCATCTCTTCCCTCTGCGCAACAGAGCCTTCTTTCTCTGTCTTCATTTCCTGTTTCCTATTTGAAGATTACGGCAATTGAGAAATGATCAAATTGCCCTTAGCATTTTGGTCTGAATCGGGTCAAACAGACCTAACAAGTTTTGGTTATTTCTGGTATTGTGCAATCAAAATTCTATTTATTCAAACATTATGTTTGGTTAATTTATACTCTATTGGTGCTCAGATTTTGGTTTAGGTTTAATGACTATAAAGATTTGTTTGTTTAGTGGAAAGGGGATAGTTTGTCAAATATTAACCGATAATGCAGTTTTATTTGAAAAATTATGTCTCAAAAATATAGATCAGGATCAATTGAGAGAAGTGTTGGTAATTGTTACCAATTAAGTGATGTTGGGCATTTTGCCCGAGCTCTTCTTTATAGTAATAAATAGGAATACTAACTTTCTCATGTGTCATAGTCATAATTGATTATATGTTCAACTTCCAACAGTTCGATGCATTTTTATATATGGAATGAATAAACGACATTATGGTTTGCCATTCCTAATTAAAAGTATCTTGAAACAAGGAAAAAAGAATGGGATTTGACATGCGCTTGTCAAATGGTCTTATTTGCAGAACCTGTAACATGACATATGTGATGCATATTGTACCAAATGTAGCAAACATAAAATGTATCCCCCAAATAATACGGTATCTCTGAGCACTAACTTTTCCCATATATGTGAAAAAATGCCCAAACTTCTAGTCATTTGTTACAATCTACCTTCATGGAAATGAGAAACATAAGACATACAATTTTTTTTAATAGAAATTAGGAGAGGCACATGTGACATTTATTGTGTTTGCAAAGAACATTTGAGACTCTCTTGCTTCTATTGCTGCATGTAGGGGCATCTCTGAAAACTTTAATGCAGTCTTCTCACCAATAGAGTTTTACCTGTTTAGCTACTTGGTTAAAGCTGCATTTATTAAGAAATTTGTTAAAAATTCTTATAAATTATAGCAACGTCTACACCTCTTGTAAATAGTTCGACATTTCTTTGTAACCTAAATATTTAATATTGTTAGTTTTACAAAATTGAAAGCAGTATCAGAATGTGTATAATTGTGAGGTTCTGACTATATGAGCAAAGTAACTCGACTTCTTACTGTGTTTGAACAAAAGAGATCATGACATTTTTGGGTAATTTGCAAAGATGGCCAATTATTAGACTCAAGGTCGAGTTAGGCAAAGTTTTCCCGACTTCCCTTACCCAAGTTGAACTTTGCTCAGGAAAATCCATGTATAACTAGATGTTTCCTTTGCTAGTCAACTTGTTTTTAAGAAATTATAACTTAAACTTTGCTCAGAGAAGTCATTTCACAACTGCTAATGAGTTCCCTTTGATTGTTCAGTTGGTGCTTAGAAAAGTAGAGAACAAGGGTGTTAAAATTTAACTACATGTGTAACTTTTCCACGACACTTATTTAATTGTTTCTTTGTTTAATATAAATTCTGCACAATGAGAACTGTTTAGTGTTATTTGAATATGAAATGTAATATTAGGTGTTATTGACAAAAGACTATAATTTCTTTCATTGGTTTTGTATTTGTACTGTTCTAGCAAGGCTTGGTACATTACAATACGGAAATAACCAAGCCATACCTACTGACACTGAATTGAAAACAGTTTCTTTTCAGATGCATATCAAGTGACAGTTTCCAATTTATTTATTATTTTTTTTCCAGGTGAGTCATGTATATAATTCCCTAGATGAAAGGTATACTGCTCTGGAGAAGCGCATTGCTGAACTAGAAGGACCTAAAGAACCTGGAGTTGCCGCCGCTGTTCCTTCCCCAGATACAGTTATTTGATGAGTTTTGCCTTTTAATCATGCTAACGCCTTTTAGGTTTTCAAATTCACAAAAAGGAATATTGTCAGAGTTTCCTTTTTATAGCGTTTTGCATGGATGATAAATAAACCTTGCTCTTTTGACAGACAATCAATGAGATTTTTGTTTGTTCTCCCTTGCTTCTGTTATCAGTTTTGTAATTGATATTGTAGTATTAAAGATGGTTTTATATTTTCAGAGGAAATGAAAAAAGAGAGGTGTCTAAAATAGCTGTAATATATTGAAGCAATTTTATGAACTTAAATATCGTAGTGAATAAATTAAAAAAGCTGACAATATATCATATCAAGAGAACAGAAATTGTGCTTTCATTCTGATACATTTATTAAACAGTCAATATCCAATCCATAACTTAAATTAACAATTATGAATTTATTCTGTAACTAAGTAGATATGAAATGACACAATGATCAGTTAAGACTTGGGTTTTCCAACAAGCATGTATGATAAATAAAACAACTTGCGACTCCCTGTCGAATCTCCCCATTCTCTCTTCATCTCCTTCAAAATATCATCTGATAACAGTTCCACCCCTTGCTCCTTCGCCTTCACAAACGGCGACCCTGTTTTAAGTGACTCAGTAAATTCATCAAATGTCATCTCAAACCCCATGTCAAGCTCCATTGGGCTGCCTTCAGACCCGTACCCGACACTCTCAAACGGGAATGGCAATTTCTTGTAATTCTCACAGGCATGAAATGTTCTTGGATCCCTGTAAGGCAACACTGCTTCAAAAACCATTTTCATCGAATTTTTCAGAATGGGTATGTCATAGTAGTAAGTCCAAACTGCAATGATTCCATGGGGTTTTTTAAGCACACGATTCACGACTGAGTAGAAAAATGGCAGGTCGAACCAGTGAACTGCGGTAGCAGAGATGATAAGGTCGATGGAATTATCACCACCCAGCATGGCAACAAATTCATCTTCTGAGGTGGAGATGGGGGTGTGGAGGTAGTGCACTTTTGGGTGTGGGGCCGCGTGCTCGAGTTGAGCTGTGCTCACGTCAGTTGCTATCACTTGGTCGTAGTGTTCTGCAATCTGATATATGATATAATTAATTAAACAGAGGAACGTTTATTTTTCCGGTACCAATATAACTGATTTAATTTCAATATGAGCACCAGAATGGCCAGAAACATTATAATGTCTGGACTATTGTGGAATGGCAGGTACCTGTTACCAGTAGTTCTCTGTTGGTACCGCAGCAGCTGTACTGGTCATGAGTGACATGCAAATCTTTTGTGTGATTGTGTACTACTATATTAGAGGAAAGTTTGTACGTAATCTATTATTGTTACCAGCATGTTTCATATGTCATCAGAAATTAAGAACCAGAGATGCATTTTCAACTTATACATAAGATAATGAACCGTTACTCTGGGAGAAAGTTTTTTCGATTGGGTGGGGATAGGGTTGAGAGATTACGCCGAGAGCAGCTTGGCCGCTGCCAGTGCCAGCGTCCCAAGCGACCTTGTGCTCGGGAGTGAGCGACGCCAGCATAGAGAACCATTCCTTGGGATACTTTGGTCGCCTCTGCGCGTATTGCTCCGCTTGGTACATCCCGGCCATCTCCCCTCTTAGCTCTTTTCCTCTTTTCAAAATTTCGGGATGCCAGCCGAATTAGACTCTCTCTCTCTCTCTCTCTCTCTCTCTCACTCACAGTTGAGCTTGGTTTTGATGAATTTGGATCAATTTCTTCGGCCTAAATTTATATTGGACGGATGGATGAATTCAATTTGGATTTGGAGACTGAATTACAGGATGAAGGGTATGTGTCAAAGGTTCTAAATGAATCGGTTCTGAGCCAAGAACAAAATGGGATTCGGAATTCTATCGGAGGCCGATCTGAAATAAAAAAAAATAGAACCCATAATCAGGTAACAACTCGGCCCAACAAAGCTCGACTGGGCCTCACCTGACAAAGCCCAACCGGGTCTCGTCCGACAAAGCTCAACTGAGCCTTACCTGACAAAGCCCAAATGGGTCCTGTCTGACAAAGTCCAACCGGATCCAGTCCAAACTCGACTTTTTATCACCGCTATCTATGCGAGTATCACCACTTCTATGCAAATTCTTCTAACTGCTCTGACAACACAAAATGACAGTTAGGAACGACTTATTTAAGATAAAGAGTTCTATGAAACGGGAAACTTTTACCATTCAGGGAGGTATCTTAGAGAAAAGAGTCCGAATACCTTCGTATCTTCCTACTACTCCGGGAACCAACAATTCACATTTCTAATCTCAGGTTGTTTTCTCGAGACAGAATGAGTCCAAATCCAAATACTTTCGCATACAGCATATTGTCTCCGAAACAGAGCGTATCACAGTGAAAAGAGTGCGGAGTCAAAGATAATTAGTCAAAAGATTCCTCTTTTGTTTATGCGTTCCAATGCTCAAAGCTTGTGATTGGTTTCCAGTTTGATTTTGTTTTCTGCTTTTCGGGAAATCCATTTACCGAGTATTTCGTTGGTACATATCGGAGGGCTGTAACAATATTAGAATAATATGCACAGAACAACAAAATTGTGTGCTAGCTGTGTCCGCTCATTATCCGGCCTACTTCTAAACCATGAGTAATGCTACGGTGCTTTGGGAAGTAAAGAGGGTGTTTTACTTCCCGCTCATATTTCCATTTTCAAAGTTCAAATAGTCAATCCGAACTTCTCAACACAATCTTCATATTGAAATGTGCTTGGAGACCAAATTTTACATTTTTTGGAAATTTTTTACTATTTTTTTTGAATTTTTGAAAATCAGTGTTTTTCTGAATTTTTTATTATTTTTTTATTTCATGAAAAGCTGTGATTTTCAAAAATTCCAAAAAAATAGTAAAAATTTTCTAAAAAATGTAAAATTTGGTCTCCAAGCATATATCAATATGAAGATCATGTTGAGATGTTCGGACCGACAATTTGAACTTTGAAAATGAAGATATGAGCGGGAAGTAAAACACCCTCTTTACTTCCCAAAGCACCGTAGCCTATCCCCTAAACCATTGAGTACCTATATTTACATCTCCAATACAATTAATTTTTCTCTCTTGCCCCTTAAAATGGTATTTATTAGATGGAATCAGAGTAGGTCTGATACCCATCGGACCTACCTTGGTTCGATGGGTGTGATGACCATTCGATCTGCATCAAAATTCGTGTGCTATGTATCAAAATCCGTGCAAGTATGTATCAATTTCCATGCGCATAGATCTTGATACGAATCGTACGGTCCTAGAGCTAATTGAACCTAAATGTATGTCTGATGCCCATCGGACCTACTCCTATCTCTTATTAGATTACATTTCCATACCACTATTAACATACCGCCTCTTAAATATTTATGTAAATCAATTGCCGAATTAAAAAAAAGGGAAGTTTCCAAAACAATCTCCTAATTGGTTGTCAAAATATGTCTGGATAATGAACATAAGCATTAATATTAAGACGAGGGATTCACTTTCACTCTTTTTTAGTGACACCGGATTACACTCTATATTTTCAAAGTTCAAACAGTCGATCCAAACCGTTCAATATGATTAATATATTAAAATATGCTTGCAGATCAAATTTTACATTTTTTTTGAATTTTTTACTATTTATTAAGATGGGTACAAAAATTTAATAATCTGAAAACAACGATTTTGTAAAATACTTAATAAATAGTAAAAAAATTCAAAAAAAATGTAAAATTTGATTTGCAAGCACATTTTAATATATCTATCATGTTGAACAGTTTGGGTCAACTGTTTGAACTTTGAAAACTTAAAAAATGCAAGATGTAATTCGGTGTCACAAAAAAAGAGTGTAAGTGAATCCCTCTTCTAATATTAATATGTCTGTGTATAATAATAATTTGGGTGTCAATAGCGCCTCCCAATTAATCTTAATAAAAATTAAGATTTTTTGAAAGGAACAACAAATACATTAGTCATATTCACTCTAATTTAATCTAAGCATTAATTACATAGGTCTTGATCCATTCATGACAAATTTAGCCCTACTTTTCATGAATGCATGTAATCAAGTTATTGTTTTGTTTTACTTGATTTTTTTTTAAAAGGTATCAATACATCAATATATTTTAGATACTATTTTCGAAAATTTTTTGAAATCAAGCAATTGTTTTCGTTCTACTTAAGAAGCTCAATAAATATATTAATTTTTAAATATATTTGAAATTTAAAAAAAAAAACTGATTATTTGGTTTATTTTCTTTTCGAAGATCGATGATAAAAACAAAAATTTCAACAATATGTCAAGATGTTGTCGCATATTAATTATTACGCTTCCTCCTTGCTCCATAAGCCATAATACAACCAATAAAATTTTATTACAACATCATATTAATACATGAATTAATTAATAAAATCATTAAATCAAACTAACATAGATCCATACAAACAAGGATGTAACCTATATAGCTCAATATCTCAAAACAGGTATCCAAAGAGAAGCATGACAGCTGAGGTTGCAACACCAATTGCCGGGCCCGGGATGGCGGTGGCTGCTTCAGACATATAAACATCACCTCAGGTTACTTGACTGAAGACAATTACGATCAGACGGTTCTTTTAACATGGCACAAATCTCAAAACAGACCCCTACAGTCTCCATAGGCACCGGATTGAGTTTGATCCAGATAGGTTTAATATGGACCGTCCGTTTCAATTTGCTTTGAGTCAGGTACCTGGGAAAAGATACGGATCCTGTGACAAGCATCATTATAGTGAACACGACAAGTGCCACAAAAATCGATTCATCCCTACTGCCTCCACCTGTTTACTCTTTTATTTTTTTTGTGTGAAGAATCAAGTGATTAAAGAATTTGGCACTATAAGATATGTGTAGGAGGGATGGTATTTATAAAAAAATTATAAATGGTGGGGTTTGAAATATAAGCAAGGATGCTGGAGAAATAAATGTTGAACACGGTATGTCAGTCTCATACGGTGTTAGTGTTACTTTACAATGTAATAAATTTATTACATTTACAATTTTGATGTGATTATACAATTCACATTTAAATACGTAAACAAACAATATCGTATCTCGCATTCATCATTAGATATTATGAGATATTGGAAACAATACAGGTAGTAATCAAGCACTGTCTACATTAGATCGGCGATACTGTTAGGTTACATATTATCTGTATAATTGGATAGTAAAGATGTGTTGCTAGACGCTAATCTTGATCAACTAGAAAAAAATTTTCTAGTTGCCAACATAATACAGATCCAAGCAGGTCACACCTATAAGGTCCATGGTCGAGATGTCATACGAGTTTATGACACAGTGCTAAGATGTTATATGAGGGTATATGTTTAATTGGATTAAACATATATTAAAGTTTACTAAACCTGCTAGTTTGGTTAATTAGATTATACCAAAGGATAGAGGATTAGTAGACGAGCGCGTGGATATGTGGTATGCGCGATTTGGACTTACGGTTCAAAAGATACGGCCATTTGAATGGAGGTTTGACCAAAAGAGAGTTGAATTTGACTGTTGACCTGGTCAACAATATGAGAGGGATGTTGCTTAGAGAGGAAACAACATTTGGAATGAAAGTTGGATGGACCAATGGTCCAATGAACCATTAATATATGATATTACTAATATGTCCTCACATGGTGTCTTCTCGTTTTGATATTAAGTGAGGGCATTATGGTAAATGTGAAAGTCTATATATATGTGTCATCCCTCCACTTTCATTCAAGCCAATCCATTTCACAAGTTTGAAAAGTAGATCTAGATCTCTCTCTCATTCTCTCTTCCTCTCATCTCCTCCATTGGCTAAGACAAAGCAAGGAGCAAGCAAGGGCGCGCCACCACCCGAGTCGCCCCTCTCCTAGTCATACCACCACCGAGCATCGCTAGCCTTGCCGCCTCCACCAACTGTCGATCGGCCTTAGAGTTGCCGCCGTTCGCCACGCCAAACCCCGCGCCGCCTTGTGTGGCCGTCGCTCCGCCTCGCCGATCCGAGCCCTGTCGCTCGACCTCCTCTCTCCGCAGCCGTGTGGGCACCACCGACCACCGCCTCATTCTCGCCTCTTTTGGCTTGATCTCCTCTCTTCTTCTTCTTCTTCTTCTTCTTCTTCTTCTTCTCCTTTTGAGATTGATCTAGATTTTGATCTCCTTCATATCTCCTTGATCTAAGTTGAGATTCGAATTTGTGAATGATTAGAGATCGTGTTGATTGGCTAAGCAAGACCTATTCAAAGTGTTTGAAGTAGTGAGCTAGCTTTTGGTTTCGCAAGGGTGAGAAGATTCGAATAACTAGCATTGATCTCCTCTCATTCTCGATCAACATCTTGGTGTGCGAAGCTTGCGGTTTCCTATTTTGGAAACTGTGACAAGGGAGACCCTACATCTTTTCGAAGCTTTGCACTTGAGACTGCTATGTTGACTCTTAATAGAGTCTCATCCAAGTCATTTGAAAGAACCCCATATAAATTATGGACTGGAAAGGTTCCGGTAGTGTCTTTCTTTAAAATCTGGGGTTGTGAGGCTTACGTGAAGCGTCTGATGACTATAAAACTCGAACCCAGATCTGACAAGCATACTTTGTAGGATATCCAAAGGAAACAAAAGGGTACTACTTTTATAACAAGAGAACAGAGTGTTTGTTTCTAGAACTGTTGTATTTTTGGAGGAGTTTCTCTCTAAGGGTAGTGGGAGTGATGTTAGTCTTGAAGAAATTTAGGATACATCACAAGATGTTCCAATTAGTAACATACCCCTTGTTCCTGCTACGGATGTTGGAGTTAGTGGGAGTGGTGACGAGCCTCCACAAGGGATGTTGTGGAGGAGGTTCGTGAGCCAGCTCAGGAAGAGTGTAGCTCAAAGTGTTGAGCCACAGGTTGAGTATGGAGATGCACAACAAACTCCTCCACCACAAGCTCCCGTGCTACGAAGGTCAAAGAGAGTGGTTAGTGCACCTGAGAGGTACATGGGACTGCATGAAGCATATGTATTGGATACAGATGAGTCATTGACGTATGCGGAAGCGATGGATCGACCTAACTCTGATAACTGGCAAGAGGCCATGAAATTCGAGATGAAATCCATGTATGACAACAAAGTTTGGAACTTAGTTGAACACCCAAAGGGTGTTAATCCTATTGGAAACAAGTGAGTTTTTAAAAGGAAGATCGACATGGGTGGGAATTTGACTGTATACAAGGCACGGCTTGTTGCGAAAGGTTTTAGACAGATTCAAGGAGTTAATTATGATGAAACCTTCTCGCCCGTGGCCATGTTCAAGTCAATCCAAATTCTCTTAGCAATTGCCATTTTTCATGATTATGAAATATGGCAAATGGATGTCAAGACAGCCTTTCTGAATGGGTTCTTGGAAGATGATGTCTATATGGTCCAACCCGAGGGATTTGTGGATCCGAGGGATGTTAAGAAAGTGTGCAAGCTTAAGAGATCAATCTATAGATTGAAACAAGCATCAAGAACTTGGAATATCTGTTTTGATGAAGAAGTAAAGAAATTGAACTTCATCAGATGCGATGAGGAACCTTGTGTATACGTAAAGGCAAGTGGGAGCATTGTCATCTTTCTAGTGCTCTATGTAGATGACATATTGCTGATTGGAAATGATGTACACTCACTTGAAAGGATTAAGTCATTATTGAAAAAGCGTGCTTTCAATGAAGGACTTAGGCGAGGTTGCATATATTCTAGGCATAAAGATCTATAGAGATAGATCTAAGAGACTTATAGGTTTGAGTCAAGCCACATACATTGACAAAGTGTTGAAACAGTTCCACATGGATGAATCAAGAGCTTGACAAAGAACTTTTCCAATTGCCAACATAATAAAGATCAAAGCCGGTCACACCTACAAGGTCCCTGGTCGAGATGTCATACGAGTTTTTGACACCGTGCTAATATGTTGGGAACAATATGCACAACGAATCAAATAATGTAGGACATTATATTGATCAACACTATAAGAGACGTGCGGACTAATCAAATCAATTTGGTACCCGGTTGTACAAATGATGATTTGATTATGTGAGGGTATATGTTTAATTAAAATAAACATATATAAATGCTTACTAAACCTGCTATTTTGTTAATTAGACTATACCAAATTATAGAGGATTAGTAGACGAGCACATGAATATGTGAAATGCGCGATTTGGACTTACGGTTCAAAAGATATAGCCATTTGAATGGAGACCATGGTCAAACGTGGTCAAACAATTTGACCAAAAAGAGAGTTGAATGGAGCTGTTGACCTGGTCAACAATATGAGATGGAGGTTGCTTAGAGAGTAAGTAATCAATTAGATCTAGACTTTCTCTTTTACCAAAATTCCCTCACTTCAAATCAATCAATCAATCCATTTCACAAGTTTGAAAAGTAGATCTAGATCTAGATCTCTCTGTCTCATCCTTTCTTCTCTTCCTTTAGCCGAACTAAGCAAGGGAGCAAGCAAGGGGCGCCCAAGCCGAGCCGCCGCCTTTCCCCTGCCGCGCCACCACCTAGAGCCGTTGTGCGTCGTCGCCTCCGCCTTGACCAAAGATGAAGACAACAAGTATAACATGAAAAAAAAACTAGTAGAATATGAGACAAGCAGTAGAACATTAAAGACAACCTGTAGAACATGAAAGACAAGAAGAAGAATGGAAAACAACTAGAATAAGATGAAATACAACTATTAGAAGATGAAAGACAACTAGAATAAGATGAAAGACAACTAGTAGAAGATGAAATACAACTAGAAGATGATGAAAGACAACCAGTAGTATATGAAAGACAACTATAAGAAGAAGAACCACAACTAGTAGAAAATGAAAGACAACAAGAAGAAAATGAAATACAACCAGTAGTAGATGAAAAACAAACCAGTAGAATATGAAAGACAATCATTAGAAGTCGAAAGACAATCAGTACAAGATGAAACACAACTAGAAAAAGATCAAAGACAACTAGAAAAAGATCAAAGACAACTAGAAAAAGATGAAAGACAACTAGTAGAACATGGAAGACAATGAGAAGAAGTTGAAAGACAACCAGTAGAACATGGAAGACAACGAGAAGAAGATGAAAGACAACTAGTAGAACAAGAAAGACAACCAGAAGAAGATTAAAGACAACCAGTAGTTCATGAAAAATAACCAATCGATAATTAAAGACAACCAGAAAAAAGATGAAACAAAACTAGGAGTATATGAAAGACAACTAGAAGAAGAACAAAACCAACTAGTAGAAGATGAAAGTGTTGGATTGTGCCATAATCTACTTGTTTGTTTGACTAGATTTGCAAAACATATATTTGTTGAATTTTATAGCTTCATGTCTTGAGATATTGTGCAGGTTCATTACGATGTAAATTGCTACAATACGCGTCAAGGATACATGATGAATTGCAATATTAATCAAGAATGAGTCATGAAGAACCAAGCTTTGGATCTAGAAGCATCACCTCAAGATTAGGTTTAGAAATCTGTAAAATTGATAAAGCATGCTTGAGATTGAGATATTTGACATTAACCGTTACAACGGCTAATTAATCGTTACAACGAAATAAATCATAATTCCAAAATACAGTCAAATTGATTTATTCCGTTGTGACAGCCGGTGCAACAGAACCCCGAAATTTCCAGAGAGTTAACCGTTGTGACAACCGTTATAACGGCTAATAAGTATTAGGATTTCCCAGCCTGCTATCTGGGGTTAACCGTTGTAACGCCTAATCTACCTTACAACGGTTAAGGCCAGATACCTTATGTTGCTTCTCTCTCTATAAATAGAAGCAAAATCTAGGTTTGGATTATCACTCTAGCCGCCCCCAATTGCAATATTCTGATTTCTTTTCAAATCTAGAAAAAATCATTGTTGCTTGTGCACACAACTTCAATATTCATACAACAATCTCAAGCATACTCAACCACAATCAATCTTGTGTAAGAAGTAGAGTGATCCTTTAGTGATCATCTTGTTTGTTTCATACATTTGAGCCTTTAGTGCTCGTGAGCCATTTCCATGCTCGGGCCGTGTGACTTCCCAAACTTTGTAAGGGCTCACCGATTCCACCTTGTACTCCTTCTCATTGGGTAAGAAAGGGGCAAGATGAAGACAAGTACAAGATGGTGAATGGCAACTACAAGAAGATGAAAAACAACTAGAAGAACATGAAAGACAACTAGAAGAAAAAGAAAGACAACCAATAGTAGATGAAAGACAACTAGAATAAAATGAAACACAACTAGTAGAAGATGAAAAACACTAGAAGAATATATAACACAAAAACACTAGAAGAATATATAATGCAACTAGTAGTAGATGAAAGACAACCAGTAGAAGATGAAAGACAACCAGTAGAAGATGAAAAACAACTAGAACAATATGGAATACAATCAATAATAGATTAAAGACAACCAGTACAAGATGAAAGACAACTAGAAGAACATGAAACACAATTAGAAGACCATGAAAGACAACTAGTAGACAATGAAAGACAATGAAAAGAAGATTAAAAACAACCAGTAGAACAAGAAAGACAACTAGAACAAGATGTAAGACAACCAGTAGAACATGGAAGACAACCAGTCGAACAAGAAACACAAATAGTTAAAGATGAAAGACCACAAGAAGAAAATGAAAGAAAACCAGTAGAACATGAAAGACAACCATAAGAAGATGAAAGAAAACCTAAAGAATATGAAAGACAACTTGTAGAACATGAAAGACAACCAGTAGTACATGAAAGACAACCATTAGAACATGAATGACAACTAGTAGAACATTAAAAACAATTATAAGAAGATGAAAGACAACCAACAGTAGATGAAAGACAACTAAAAGAAGATGAAACACAACTAGTAGAAGATGAAAGACAACTAGAAGAATACGGAATACAACCAGTAGTAGATGAAAGACAACTAGTAGAACATGAAATACAACTAGAAGAAAATGAAATACAACCAATAGTAGATGAAAGACAACCAATAGAATATGAAAGACAAAAAGTAGAAGTCGAAAGACAATCAATATAGAAGAAATACAACTAGAAGAAGATGAAAGACGACTATAAAAAGATGAAAGACAACTAGTAGAACATGAAAGACAACCAGTAGAACATGAAAGACAACCAGTAGAAGATGAAAGACAACCAATAGAACAATAAAGAGACAGTAGAACATGACAACCAGAAGAAGATTAAAGACAACCAATAGTAGATGAAAAACAACCACTAGAACACAACTACTAGTTGTCTTTCATGTTTTACTGGTTGTCTTTCATCTTGTTCCCGTTGTCTTTCATCTTGTTCCCGTTATCTTTTATGTTCTATTAGTTGTATTTAATCTTTTTCTAGTTGTCTTTCATATTCTAGCTGTGTTTCATCTTCTACGGATTGTCTTTCAACTTCTACTGGTTGTCTTTCATATTATACTGGTTGTCGTTCATCTACTACTGGTTGTCGTTCATCTTCTTCTAGCTGTCTTTCATCTTCTTCTAGTTGTCTTCATGTTCTATTGGTTGTCTTTCATCTTTTTCTTGGTTGTTTTTCATGTTCTACTGGTTTTATTTCAATTCTACTTGTTGTCTTTCATGTTCTACTGGTTGTCTTTCATCTTGTTCTTGTTGTCTTTCATATTCTACTAGTTGTATTTCATCTTTTTCTAATTGTCTTTCATTTTGTAGTTGTGTTTCATCTTCTGCGGATTGTCTTTCAGCTTCTACGTCTTTCATCTTCTTCTAGTTATCTTTCATGTTCTACTAGTAGTGTTTCATCTTCTACTAGTTGTGTTCCTGCTTGTTATAGTTGTCTTTCATCCAATACTGGTACTCTTTTATCTTGTTCTAGTTGTTTTTTCACATTCTACTAGTTGTCTTTCATCTTCTTCTAGTTGTGTTTCATCTTCTACTTGTTGTCTTTCACATTGTACTGGTTGACTTTCATCTACTAGTGGTTGTATTCCATATTCTTCTAGTTGTTTTTCATCTTCTACTGGTTGTCTTTCATCTTCATGTAGTTATGTTTCATTTTCGTCTACTAGTTGTGTTTCATCTTCATCTATTTGTCTTTCATGTTCTACTAGTAGTGTTTCATCTTCTAGTAGTTGTGTTCCTGCTTGTTCTAGTTGTCTTTCATCCATTACTGGTAGTCTTTCATCTTCTTCTAGCTGTGTTTCACCTTCTACTGGTTGCCTTTCATCTACTAGTGGTTGTATTCCATTTTCTTCTAGTTGCCTTTCATCTTCTTCTAGTTGTTTTTCATTTTTTTTCTACTGGTTGTGTTTCATCTTCTTCTATTTGTCTTTCATGTTCTACTAGTTGTTTCTCTTCTTCATGTTGTTTTCTTACATCTTCTTCTAATTGTCTTTCATCTTCTACAAGTTGTGTTTTTGTCTTTTTCTAGTTGTGTTTCATCAAATACTAGTTGCCTTTCTTATTCTACTAGTTGTCTTTGATCTTCTTCTAATTGTCTTTGATCTTCTAATAGTTGTCTTTAATATTCTTCTAGTTGTCTTTCACCTTTTTCTAGTTGTCTTTCATCTACTTCTAGTTGTCTTTCATCTTCTACTTGTTGTGTTTCATGTTCTACTGGTAGTCTTTTATCTTGTTCTGGTTGTCTTTCTTGTTCAATTGGCTGTCTTTCATATTCTTCTTGCTGTCTTTCATGGTCTACTAGTTGTCTTCCATCTTTTTGTAGTTGTGTTTCATCTTCTTCTAGTTGTCTTTCATCTTGTACTAGCTATCTTTCATATTCAACTGGTTGTCTTTTATCTACTACTGGTTGTATTCCATATTCTTCTAGTTGTCTTTTATGTTCCACTAGTTGTGTTTCATTTTCTTCTAGATATCTTTCATCTATTACTGGTTGTATCCTCTCTTTTTGTTGTCTTTCATCTTTTATTAGGTTTTTTTTATTCTTCTTCTAGTTTTCTTTGATCTACTCCTAGTTGTGTTTCATATTCTACTGGTTGGCTTTGAGTGAGGCTATGGTACTATGCATAGCACGGTTGGGTCCGTGCTACGGCTCCAAATTTGAGTTTTCAAAATCCTAACTATCCATCCAAACCGTTCAACATGATTATAAAATGAATATGTACTTGCAAACCAAATTTTAGATTTTTTCGAATGTTTTTACTATTTTTTTAGATAGGTAGAAAATCACTTGATCTGAAAATTCTAGACCATCCAAAAACAGTGATTTTCTACCTATCTAAAAAAATAGTTAAAAAATTTGAAAAAATGTAAAATTTGGTTTGCAAGTACATATTCATTTTATAATCATGTTGAACGGTTTGGATGGACTGTTAGGATTTTGAAAACTCAAATTTGGAGTCGTAGCACGGACCCATCCGTGCTATGCATAGTACCATAGCCTCACTCGTTGGCTTTTATCTAATACTAGTTGTATTTCATTTTCATCTAGTTTTCTTTCACCTTCTACTGGTTGTGTTTTATTTTATTCTAGTTGTCTTTCATCATCTTCTAGTTGCATTTCATTTTCTGCAAGTTGGGTTTTATATTCTTCTATTTTTGTTTCATCTTCTACTAGTTGTCTTTCATCTTCTACTAGTTGTCTTTCATCTTCTACAGATTGTCTTTCAACTTCTACTGATTATCTTTCATATTATACAAGTTGCCTTTCATGTTCTACTAGTTGTCTTTCATCATCTTCTTGTTGTCTTTCATAATCAACTAGTTGTCTTTCATCTAGTACTTGTTGTCTTTCATTTTCTTCTAGTTGTGTTTCATGTTCTACTAGTTGTGGTACTTCTTCTCCTAGTTGTCTTTCATCTTCTACTAGTTGTGTTTCGTCTTCTACAAGTTGTCTTTCATCTTATACTAGTTGTTTTCATGTTCTACTGTCTTTCATCTTCTTCAGGTTGTCTTTCATATTCTACTGGTTGTTTCATCTTCTTCTCGTTGTCTTTCATGTTCTACTAGTCTTTCATTTTCTTCTAGGTATGTTTCATCTTTTACGGATTGTCTTTCAACTTCTAATGGTTGTCTTTCATATTCTACCATTATCTTTTTATCTACTACAGGTTGTATTTCAATTTCTTCTAGTCTTTCATGTTCGAATAGTTGTGTTTCTTCTTCTTCTAGTTGTCTTCCATCCACTACTGGTTGTCTTTCATCTTATTCTAGTTGTCTTTCATTATCTACTGGTTGTCGTTCATGTTCTACTAATTGCCTGTCATGTTCTACTGGTTGTCTTTCATGTTCTACTGGTTGTCTTTCATTTTCTACTAGTTGTCTTTTTTCTTTTCTGGTTGTCTTTCATTTTCTACATGTTGTCTTTCATCTTCTTCTCGTTTTCTTTCATGTCTCACTAGTTGTATTTCATCTTCTTCTAGTTGTCTTTCGTCTTCTTCTAATTGTGTTTTTTCTTCTACGGATTGTCTTTTATATTCTACTGATTGTCTTTCATATTCTACCAGTTGTCTTTCGTCTACAACTAGTATTTAGTTTTCTTCTAGTTGTCTTTCATGTTCTACTTGTTGTGTTTTATCTTCTACTAATTGTGTTTCTTCTTCTTCTAGTTGTTTTTCATCTTCTTCTCGTTGTGTTTAATCTTCGACGGATTGTCTTTCAACTTCAACTGCTTGTCTTTCAAATTCTACTGGTTGTCTTCATATAGAATTGCTGTATTTCGTTTCCTTGTAGTCGTCTTTTAACTTCTACTTGTTGTGTTTCAAGTTCTTCTAGTTGTCTTTCATGCGCTACTAGTTATATTTCATCTTCTTCTAGTTGTCTTTCATCTTCTTTTATGTTTCATCTTCTACGTATTGTATTTCAACTTCTACTGGTTCTCTTTCATTTTCTAACGGTTGTCTTTCATCTATTACTGTTTGTATTTCATTTTCTTCTAGTTGTCTTTCATGTTTTACTAGTTGTGTTTCATCTTCTACTTGTTGTGTTTCTTCTTCTCCTAAGTGTCTTTCATCCACTACTTGTTATCTTTCATCTTCTTCTAGTTGTCTTTCATTTTCTACTAGTTGTCTTTAATCTTCTTCTGGTTGTCTTTCGTCTTCCTCTAGTTGTCTTTCATGTTCTAATAATTGTTTTTTTTCTTGTAGTTGTCCTTCATCTTCCCCAAGTAGTGTTTCATCTACTACTAGATCTACAAGTTGTCTTTCATGTTCTTTTTGTAGTCTTTCATCTTCTACTAGTTGTTTATATTCTTCTTCTAGTTTCCTTTCATCTACTCCTAGCTGTGTTTCATGTTCTACCGGTTGTCTTTCATCATCTTCCAGTTGTTTTTCATGTTCTATTTGTTGTTTTTCATCTTCTTCTTGGTTGTTTTTCATATTCTACTGGTTGTATTTCATGTTCTACTAGTTGTCTTTCATGTTCTACTGGTTGTCTTTCATCTTGTTCTCGTTGTCTTTCACGTTCTACTAGTTGTATTTCATCTCTTTCATATTCTAGTTGTGTTTCATCTTCTACGGATTGTCTTTCAACTTCTACTTATTGTCATTTATATTCTACCGGTTGTCTTTCATCTACTACTGGTTGTCTTTCATTTTCTTCTAGTTGTCTTTGATGTTATTCTTGTTTTCTTTTGTGTTCTACTTAAAACGTCTTTCATGTTCTTCTCGTTGTCTTTCATGTTCTACTAGTTGTCTTTCATCTTCTTCTAGCTGTTTTTGATCATTTTCTTATTGTATTTCATCTTCTACTTATTGTCTTTCAACTTCTACTGATTGTCTTTCATATTTTACTAGTTGTCTTCCATACTTGTTTTATTTCATTTTCTTCTATTTGTGTTTCATTTTCAACTAGTTGTGGTACTTCTTCTTCTTCTTGTCTTTCATCTTCTACTAGTTGTCTTTCATCTTCTACTAGTTTTGTTTCATGTTCTACTAGTTGTCTTTCATCTTCTTCTGGTTGTCTTTCATCTTATTCTCGATGTTTACATATTCTACTAGTTATCTTTTATCTTCTTCTAGCTGTCTTTCATCTTCTTCTAGCTGTGTTTCATCTTTACGGATTGTCTTTCAACTTCTACTAGTTGTCTTTCATATTCTACTGGTTGTCTTTCATCTACTACAAGTTGTATTTCATTTTTTCTAGTTGTCTTTCATGTTTTATCTTCAACTAGTTCTACAAGTTGTCTTTCATGTTCTACTGGTTGGTTTTATGTTCTTTTTGTTGTATTTCATCTTCTACTAGTTGTTTTTATTCTTCTTCTAGTTTTCTTTCATCTACTCCTAGTTGTGTTTCATCTTCTTCTGGTTGTCTTTCATCTTCTCCTTGGTTGTTTTCATGTTCTACTGGCTTTATTTCATTTCTACTGGTTGTTTTTCTTGTTCTACTGGTTGTCTTTTATCTTGTTCTCGTTGCCTTTCATGTTCTACTAGTGGTATTTTAATCTTTTTCTAGTTGTCTTTCATCTTGTAGTTGTGTTTCATCTTCTACGGATTATCTTTCAACTTCTACGTCTTTCATCTACTACTTGTTGTCTTTCATCTTCCTCTAGTTGTATATCATGTTCAACTAGTAGTGTTTCATTTTCTACTAGTTGTGTTCCGTCTTGTTCAAGTTGTCCTTCATCAATTACTGGTAGTCTTTCATCTTCTTCTAGATGTTTTCACCTTCTACTAGTTGTCTTTCATCTTCTTCTACTGGTTGTGTTTCATCTTCTTTTATTTATCTTTTATGTTCTTCTAGTTGTTTTCTTACATCTTCCTCTAGTTGTCTTTCATCTTCTACAAGTTGTGTTTTGTCTTCTTCTAGTTGTGTTTCATCTTATACTAGTTGTCTTTCTTATTCTACTAGTTGTCTTTGATCTTCTTCTAATTGTCTTTGATCTTCTACTAGTTGTCTTTAATCTTCTTCAAGTTGTCTTTAATCTTCTTCTATTTGTCTTTCATCTTCTACTAGTTGTGTTTCATGTTCTACTAGTTGTCTTTAATGTTCTATTGGTAGTCTTTCATCTTGTTATGGTTGTCTTTCTTGTTCAACTGGTTGTTTTTCATCTTTTACTAGATGTCTTTCATATTCAATGGGTTGTCTTTCATCTACTACTGGTTGTATTCCATATTCTTCTAGTTGTATTTCATCTTCTTCTAGCTGTCGTTCATCTATTACTGGTTATCTTTCTTCTTCTTCTTCTAAATGTCTTTCGTATTCTACCGGTTGTCTTTCATCTACTACTGGTTGGCTTTCATCTTTTTCTAGTTTTGTTTCATCTTTTACTGGTTGTCTTTCATATTCTACTGGTGGCCTTTTATCTACTACTGGTTGTATTCCATTTTCTTCAAGTATTCTTTCATCTTCTACTGGTTCTGTTTTATCTTATTCTAATTGTTTTCATCTTCATGTAGTTGTCTTTCATCTTCTTCAAGTTGGGTTTTATATTCTTCTATTTGTGTTGCATCTTCTACTAGTTGCCTTTCATGTTCTACTAGTTGTGTGTCATCGTCTTTTAGTTGTCTTTCATGTTCTACTAGTTGCCTTTCATTTTTTTCTAGTTGTATTTCATGTTCTACTTGTTGTGTTTTATTTTCTACTAGTTATGGTTATTCTTCTTCTAGTTGTCTTTCATCTTCTACTGGTAGTCTTTCATGTTCTACTGGTTGTCTTTCATGTTTTTCTTCTTGTCTTTCATCTTCTTTTGGTTGTCTTTTCATGTTCATCTAGTTTTCTTTCATCTTATTCAAGTTGTCTTTCGTCTTCTTCTAGTTGTATTTCATCTTCTACTGATTGTCATTCAACATCTATAGATTGTCTTTCATATTTTATTGGTTGTTTTCAATATACTATTTGGTTGTATTTCATTTTCTTCAAATTGTCTTTCATGTTCTACTATGTGTGTTTCATTTTCTATTAGTTGTAGTTCTTCTTCTTCTTCTTCTTCTTCTATTTGTCTTTCATCTACTACTGGTTGTGTTTCATATTCTTCTAGTTGTCTTTCATTCTACTTGTTGTTTTTCATCTTCATGTAGTTGTCTTTCATCTTATTTTGGTTATCTTTCATTTTCTACATGTTGTCTTTCATCTTCTTGTACTTGTCGTTCATCTTATACAAGTTGTGTTTCATCTTCAACTAGTTGCATTTCTTGTTCTACTAGTTGTCTTTCATTTTCTTCTAATTGTCTTTCATTATCTACTCGTTGTCTTTTATGTTCTTCTCATTGCCTTTTATGTTCTACTGATTGCCTTTCATCTCCTTCTGGTTGTCTTTCATGTTCTACTGATTGTCTTTCAACTTTTACTGATTGTCTTTCATATTCTACTAGTTGTCTTTCATATATTACTGGTTGTATTTCATTTTTTTCTAGTTGTATTTCATGTTCTCCTTGTTGTGTTCATTTTCTACTAGTTATGGTTATTCTTCTTCTAGTTGTTTTTCATCTACTACTGGTTTATTTCATTTTCTTCTAATTGTCTTTCATCTTTTACAAGTTATCTTTCATCTTCTTCTAGTTGTCTTTCATCTTCTACTATTTGTCTCTCATCTTCTTCAAGTTCTACTGGTTGTTTTTCATCTTTTTTAGGTTGTCTTTCATGTTCTACTAGTTGTCTTTCATCTTCTTCTCGTTATCTTTCTTGTTCTACTAGTTGTATTTCATTTTCTTCTAGTTGTCTTTCATCTTCTTCTAGGTGTGTTTCATCTTTACGAATTGTCTTTCATAGTCTACTGGTTGTCCTTCATCTACTACAGGTTGTATTTCATTTTCTTCTAATTGTCTTTCATGTTCTACTAGTTGTGTTTTATCTTCAACTAGTTCTACAAGTTGTCTTTCATGTTCTACTAGTTGTGTTTTATCTTCAACTAGTTCTACAAGTTGTCTTTCATGTTCTACTGGTTGGTTTTATGTTCTTTTTGTTGTCTTTCATCTTCTACTAGTTGTTTTTATTTTTCTTCTAGTTTTTTTTCATCTACTCCTAGTTGTGTTTCATCTTCTTCTGGTTGTCTTTCATCTTCTCCTTGGTTGTTTTCATGTTCTACTGGTTGTTTTTCTGTTCTACTGGTTGTCGTTTATCTCGTTCTCGTTGCTTTTCATGTTCTACTAGTTGTATTTCATCTTTTTCTAGTTGTATTTCATCTTGTAGTTGTGTTTCATCTTCTACGGATTATCATTCAACTTCTACGTCTTTCATCTACTACTTGTTGTCTTTTATCTTCCTCTAGTTGTATTTCATGTTCTACTAGTGTTTCATTTTCTACTAGTCGTGTTCTGTCTTATTCAAGTTGTCCTTCATCCATTACTTGTAGTCTTTCATCTTCTTCTAGTTGTTTTTCATCTTCTACTAGTTGTCTTTCATCTTCTTCTACTGGTTGTGTTTCATCTTGTTCTATTTATCTTTAATGTTCTACTAGTTATTTCTCATCTTCATGTTGTTTTCTTACATCTTCCTCTAGTTGTGTTTTGTCTTCTTCCAGTTGTGTTTCATCTTATAGTTGTTTTTGTTATTCTACTAGTTGTCTTTGGTCTTCTTCTAATTGTCTTTCATCTTCTACTAGTTGTCTTTCATCTTCTTCTAGTTGTCTTTCATCTTCTTCTAGTTGTCTTTCATCTTCTTCTTGTTGTCTTTAATGTTCTATTGATAGTCTTTCATCTTGTTATGGTTGTCTTTCTTGTTCAACTGATTGTTTTTCATCTTTTACTAGTTGTCTTTCATATTCAATGGGTTGTCTTTCATCTACTACTGGTTGTATTCCATATTCTTCTAGTTGTATTTTATCTTCTTCTAGTTGTCGTTCATCTATTACTGGTTGTCTTTTTTTTTTCTTCTAGTTGTCTTTTGTATTCTACCGGTTGTCTTTCATCTACTACTGGTTGGCTTTCATCTTCTTCTAGTTGTGTTTCAACTTGTACTTGTTGTCTTTCATATTCTTTAGGTGGCCTTTTACTGGTTGTATTCCATTTTCTTCTAGTCTTCTACTGGTTGTGTTTTATCTTATTCTAATTGTCTTTCATTTTCATGTAGTTGTCTTTCATCATCTTCTAGTTGCCTTTCATCTTCTTCAAGTTGGGTTTTATATTCTTCTATTTGTGTTGCATCTTCTAATAGTTGCCTTTCATGTTTTACTAGTTGTTTTTCATCGTCTTCTAGTTGTCTTTCATGATCTACTACAGTGTTGTAAAATGCAGTTCTATGCGGCCTCATATGTGTATGCAGCCTGCTGCCGTATAAAAAATGCCTATGCTGACCGCATATGCAGTTTAGGCTAAAAATGGGTTCCAAAATATTCAAAACCCATTACCGGTCATAAAAATATGCTGAAAACGGGTTAAAAAATACCCGGAACCCATTATTTAAGTCCCAAGCCCGAATCCAAAACCCATTATTTGAGTCCCACATAGAGAGGGAAAAACGTGCCGTGCCGTGCCGTGCCGTGACTAACACGCCGTGACTTTGGTCACGTGCCGTGCCGTGCCGTGACCAAGTAAATTTTTCACGTGCCGTGCCGTGCCGTGACAAAAATTACAAGGGGTGGTCACGGCACGCGAATGGTCACGGCACGCGAGTCACGCCGTGACTCGCGTGCCGTGACTAAGTCGTGCCGTGACTAATTCGTGCCGTGACCAAACGTGCCGTGACCAAACGCGCGTTAGTCAAATTTGATCGCATTTAACGTTTTAAAAAAAAAATATGAAACGATTCTTTAAAATTCAAATGTTTTAATTGAAATTTAAATGTAAATATTTTAATTAAAATAAAATTATACCTTATAGGAAGGTATGTTAGTGTATTGCTTCGCTACTGCCGTGACTGGCGTGTCTTCCGTTCCGTGACTCGCGTGTCCCGTGCCGTGCCGTTCCGTGTTTCCGTGCCGTGCCGTGCCGTGACCAAGACAATTTCCGTGCCGTGCCGTGCCGTGTCTTCTTTGTCAACAATTGGTCACGGCACGCGAATGGTCACGCCACGGGACACGCGAGTCACGGCACGTGACCGACACACGTGCCGTGCCGTTCCGTGCCGTTACCGTGCCGTTCCGTGACGGATCCGGCTCCGGCGTGCCATTTTTTCCACTCTAGTCCCACATATGCAGCGCCTCAATGGCTTCTTTTATAGGCGCTCCAGCCCTTTGGTTTAATTGTTTTGAAATTGTGGGACTAAATGAGGGAGTAAAAACCGGATTGGTGCTGGATTCTGCTGGGCGCTGGGCTTCTACTGGGCTGCTGTTTAAATGCTGGATTCTGCTTGAGCTATGAATTGAATAGTTTTTTAATGTAGCCCATTTCCTATATATGAAAATCTGCGCATATATCTTCTGGGGGCTGCTTAAAATTATTCAACTCAGATAATGACGTTTCATTTCTTATATAACTAAAATTATAAATCTTATGAATAAGTTGTCATATGAATTGCATATACTACAAAAATCCGCATATATAAGTCCGCATTAAAATCCGCATATGCGGCCGCATACCGCATATGCGGTATGCAGTGACCTTCCGCATCCATGAACAAAACCGCATTTTACAACATTATTCTACTAGTTGTCTTTCATGTTCTGGTTGTTTTTCATCTTCTTCTGGTTGTCTTTCATCTTCTACTGGTAGTCTTTCATGTTCTACTGGTTGTCTTTCATGTTTTTCTTCTTGTCTTTCATCTTCTTTTGGTTGTCTTTCATGTTCATCTAATTTTCATTCAGCTTATTCAAGTTGTCTTTCGTCTTCTTGTAGTTGTGTTTCATCTTCTATTGATTGTCATTCAACTTCTATAGATTGTCTTTCATATTGTATTGGTTGTTTTCAGTCTACTATTGGTTGTATTTCATTTTCTTCTAGTTGTCTTTCATGTTCTACTAGTTGTGTTTCATTTTCTATTAGTTGTAGTTCTTCTTCATCTTCTATTTGTCTTTCATCTACTACTGGTTCTTTCATCTTCTTTAGTTGTGTTTCATCTTCTTCTACTAGTTGTTTTTCATCTTCATGTAGTTGTCTTTCATCTTCTTGTAGTTGTCGTTCATCTTATACAAGTTGTGTTTCATCTTCTTGTAGTTGTTTTTCATCTTCAACTAGTTGCAATTCTTGTTCTACTAGTTGTCTTTCATCTTCTTCTAATTGTCTTTCATTATCTACTCGTTGTCTTTTCTGTTCTTCTCGTTGCCTTTTATGTTCTACTGGTTGGCTTTCATCTCCTGCTGTTGTCTTTCATGTTTCGACTGGTTGTCTTTCATGTTCTACTGATTGTCTTTCAACTTCTACTGATTGTCTTTCATATTCTACTAGCTGTATTTCATCTATTACTGGTTGTATTTCATTTTCTTCTAGTTGTATTTCATGTTTTACTTGTTGCGTTTCATTTTCTACTAGTTATGATTATTCTTCTTCTAGTTGTCTTTTATCTACTACTGGTTGTCTTTCAAGTTCTACTGGTTGTCTTTCATCTTCTTCTCGTTATCTTTCATGTTCTACTAGTTGTATTTCATTTTTTTCTAGTTGTCTTTCATCTTCTTCTAGTTGTGTTTCATCTTATACGGATTGTCTTTCAACTTCTACTGGTTGTATTTCATTTTCTTATAGTTGTCTCTCACGTTCTACTAGTTGTGTTTCTTTTTCTTCTAGTACTCTTTCATCCACTACTGGTTGACCTTCATCTTCTTGTAATTGTCTTTCATCCTCTACTAGTTGACTTTCATCTTCTTCTAGTTGTCTTTCATCTACTACTGGTTGTCTTCATATTATACTGGTTGTCTTTCATCTACTTCTGGTTGCATTTCATTTTCTTCTAGTTATCTTTAAAGTTCTACTAGTTGTCTTTCGTCTTCTTCTAGTTGTCTTTCATATTCTACAGGTTGTCTTTCATCTTCTTCTTGTTTTCTTTCACGTTCTACTAATTGTATTTTATCTTCTTCTAGTTGTGTTTTATATTATATGGATTGTCTTTTATACTCTACTGGTTGTCTTTCATATTATAATAGTTGTTTTGATCTTCTTATAGTTTTCCTTCATCTTCTTCTAGTAGTGTTTCATCTACTACTAGTTCTACAATTTGTCTTTCATGTTCTACTGGTTGGCTTTATGTTCTTTTTTGTGTGTTTCATTTTCTTTTCATCTACCCCTAGTTGTGTTTCATCTTCTTCTGGTTCTCTTTCATCTACTACAGGTTGTTTTTCATCATCTTGCAGTTGTCTTTCATATTCTATTGGTTGTTTTTCATCTTCTTCTTGGTTGTTTTTATTTTCTACGCATTGTATTTTATCTTCTGCTGGTTGTCTTTCATGCTCTACTAGTTGTGTTTCATCTTGTTCTCGTTGTCTTTTATGTTATACTAGTTGTATTTCATCTTTTTGTAGTTGTCTTTCATTTTCTAGTTGTGTTTTCATCTTCTACGGATTGTCTTTCAACTTCTACTGGTTGTATCTCATATTCTACCAGTTGTCTTTCATCTACTACTAGTTATTTTTCATCTTCTTTTAGTTATATTTCATGTTTTTTTGGTTGTCTTTTATGTTCTATTGGTTGTCTTTCATCTTCTTCTCGTTGTCTTTCATGTTCTACTAGTTTTCTTTCATCTTCTTCTAGATGTCTTTGATCTTCTTCTAGTTGTATTTCATCTTCTACTGATTGTCTCTCAACTTCTACTGAATGTCTTTCATATTTTACTAGTTGTCTTTCATCTACTACTTGTTGTATTTCTTTTCTTTTTTTTCAAGTTGTGTTTCATTCTACTAGTTGTGGTACTTCTTCTTCTAGTTGTCTTTCATCTTCTACTTGTTGTCTTTCATCTTTTACTAGTTGTGGTACTTCTTCTTGTTGTCTTTCATCTTCTACTTGTTGTCTTTAATCTTTTACTAGTTGTCTATCATCTGCTTCTAGTTGTCTTTCATCTTCTATTAGTTTTGTTTCATGTTCTATTGGTTGTCTTTTATCTTATTCTGGTTGTCTTTCATGTTCTACGGGTTGTCTTTCATCTTCTTCTCATTGTCTTACATGTTCTACTAGTTATCTTTCATCTTCTTCTAGATGTATTTCACCTTTTTCTAGGTGTGTTTCATCTTCTACGGATTGTCTTTCAACTTACACTTGTTGTTCATGTTCTACTTTGTCTGTCATGTTCTACTTGTTGCTTTTATTTCATCTGGTTGTCTTACATCTTCTACTGGTTGTCTTTCATGTTCTACTAGTTGTCTTTCATCTTCTTCTGGTTGGCTTTCATGTTCTACAGGTTGTCTTTCATCTTCTTCCCGTTTTCTTTCATGTTCTACTAGTTGTATTTCACCTTCTTCTAGTTGTCTTTCGTCTTCTTCTAATTGTGTTTTATCAGCGACGGATTGTCTTTCATATTCTAATGGTTGTCTTTCATATTCTACCGGTTGTCTTTCATCTACTGCTAGTTGTATTTAATTTTTGTCTAATTATCTTTCATGTTCTACTAGTTGTGTTTCATCTTCTCCTAGTTGTGTTTCTTCTTCTTCTAGTTCTCTTTCATCTTCTTCTAGTTGTCTTTCATCTTCTACGTTATTGTCTTTCAACTTCTATTGGTTGTCATTCATATTCAACTGGTTGGCTTCATCTACTACTGGATGTATATCATTTCCTTGTCTTTCATCTTCTACTGGTTGTGTTTCAACTTCTTCTAGTTGTCTTTCATGTTTTACTAGTTGTGTTTCATGTTCTACTAGTTGTGTTTCTTCTTTTTCTAGGTGTTTTTCATCTTCTTCTAGTTCTCTTTCATCTTCTTCTAGTTGTTTTTCACCTTCTACTAGTTGTCTTTCATCTTTATCTGGTTGTCTTTCGTCTACTGCTGGTTGTCTTTCATTTTCTTCTTGTTGTCTTTTATGTTCTAATAGTTGTTTTTCATCTTCTTGTAGTTGTCCTTCATCTTCTTCTAGAAGTGTTTCATCTTCAACAAGTTCTACAAGTTGTCTTTCATGTTCTACTGATTGGCTTTATGTTCTTTTTGTTGTCTTTCATCTGCTACAAGTTATTTTTATTCTTCTTCTAGCTTTCTTTCATCAACTCATACTTGTCTTTCATTTTCTTGTGGTTGTCTTTCTTGTTCTACTGGCTGTCTTTCATCTACTAGTTGTCTTTTATCATTTTCCAGTTGTCTTTCATGTTCTATTGATTGTCTTTCATTTTCTTCTTGGTTGTTTTTCATGTTCTACTAGATGTATTTCATTTATACTTGTTGTCTTTCTTCTGGATGTATTTCAGGAAATTGCGTTATCCTGGAAGGCTCATCAGAGCCTATTTTTATGACAGTTCACGGATTGTGCGACCTCAGAGTATGCCGCATGCGGCATATAAGAGGTCACAAGGCTTCCTAACTTAGCAGATTTTCTTGTATTTTCGCCATATTGCATGTTGTGCACTTTGTGAGAGGTGTTGTATGCTCCATGTAATGTCACATTTTGACGCCTTATTCAGAATTAGCCTAAATACGACACTTTTGCTTTATTTTTGCTCTAAATACACAAATTTTTCAAAAACCTGCCAAAAAGACCTAAAAACACGTTTGCGGTAAATAAATCGAGAAAATGGTTACTTTGCATTCGTTTTTCGTCATTTTTCGGAAGAAAATATAGTGATTTTCGCTATATGTTTTGGCTTCATCACGGCTCTATGCAGATCACAAGATCTACAAAATAAAGGATTAGCCTGTTTTGCTTGTGCCTAGTTTCCAGTATTGACTAGCCCGGTTTAATTTGAATTTTGAATTGGACTTTCAGTCATGCAACGGCTAGACTCGGACAACCACAACCTCAAATCTACTTTACCATACTTTTGGGTATAAATTAAAAATGATAAAGCAAAATAGTAAAGTGTGATCTTCATGATATTCATGATCTTGATCTCTATGATCTTCCATAATCTTCATGATTCAGCTTCTCGTCAATATCTGACTTTCCAAATGGCTTGTGTGAATCATCCATCAGATCATCATGTATCAGATCATTCTTTAAAGCTCGAGTAGATCATGTACCCGATTATCTTGGACAACTTGTCACGTCAACCTGTAGAAGATGAAAGACATATAGAAGAAGAAGAACCACAACTAGTAGAAGATGAAACACAACTAGTATATTGGCTGATACGGTCCATATTCACACCTTGTCGCTGAGGGGTTTAATGCGTATCACGCCATCTCCTAGTCCGTATCTGGCTAGGTCCGTATCAACTAATACGGACCGTAACAGGGCCTTAGTCGATGAGCGTCGCTTGTCCGATTGACTTGATTATTTCTCCATTTGATATGTAATAGTCCCAAAACCTGTTTTCTGCAATAAAACATAAATAAAGGTGACAGTAGCCTTTTTCTCTAATTAATTAAACATAAGTGTGAGATAATATGCAAAACCTAAGCCAAAACCCTACGTAATTCATCATCATTTTGACTCTGATCACTATTATTTAATTTTCTTACAGAAACTAATTTATTCAAAACAATATCAGAAGCATGTCCAACTCCAATGCCATAATTTATTTTGTTTTCATTTATTAGCAAGCATTGCTTTATTTGACATATCTAAAATATAAAGCTCCTTTTCTAATTTTCTTTCACAATCTTCTTCGTTATTTTATCTTGAAAGATCACATTTTCAGGTGAGAAAATCACATTACAATTTAATTCATTTGTGATCTTACTCACGGATATTAGGTTAAATGCAAAAGTTGGTAAATATAACACATTGGATATTTTATTTGATAATATGGTAGTCGTTCCTATTTGATCAATATGTACTTTGGAACCATTTGCTATTGTAATAGGACTTAAATTTTTTTCCTTAATTTTAGTTTCTAATATATCCAAATTTCCAGTCATATGATCGGTTGGGTCAGAATCTATAATCCAATTTTTATTTTTATATGAATTTAAACAATAATTTGAACCAATACCTGTGTATTTACCTTTCTGTCCCAATGCAGTACTGATTTGGGCTAGCAGCTGATTGAGTTGGGCTTGATTCAATAGGACGGCCTGGGTTGCTCCAGAGTTCGGATCCATTCGCTACACCCAAAATTGAGTCGGAGCCGTTCTGAATAACAGTAGCCGCCTTTCTTTCTCCCTCACACCATCTCCCCCTTTCTTTTCCTCTTCCCCTGCCGTCTTTCTGCTCCTTTCTCTTTGGTCGGAGGTGAGGGTAGAGGAACCAGCACTGGTCTTGCACATGGCCTTCCTTTTTGCAGTTGTCACATCTCGGTGTAAAGTTGGATCCCCTCTCCCTCTGACTTTGAAACTAGGGTTCAGTTTGGCAGAAAAGGCTTTGGCTTCGGGGTTTTCGTTAGACTGAGGGTTCATCACTACTCTACGAGATTTTTCTTGTTGTATCATGGCTACTACACTCCTAAGGGTTGGCAGTTCCTTTGATAACAGAATTTGGGCTCTAGTCGGTTCATAGCTTGGGTCAAAACTAGTGAGAAATTGGAAGATTTGTCTAGTTCTAAGGCTTTCAAGTCAGTTGTTTGAGTATAGAGTGCTAATTCGTTCCACTTGGCTTTTAAATCACCGAAATACTCGGTTACTGTTTTGGTTCCTTGTTTTAATTGAGCAATTTCTTGTTTCAAGTGGAAAATGTATGATAAATTATGGTCTTGACCGTACATCTCTTTGGTTTCATCCCAAATTTCTTTGGTTGAGTTCATATACATGGATAATCTTGCTATTTGGGGTTCCATTGAGTTTAGTAGCCATGTCATGACAGTGGTGTCATTTTGTTGCCATTCCAGGCTTGTTTGTTCTGTACTATTTTTTGGATCAGCTGTACCAGTATTTGGATCTGTTACCTCTGTGTTGGTTTTTGTTTCTGTTGATTTTCCAATTTTACCAGTGATATGGCTGAGTTTACCTTTGCTATGGAGAAAGAGATACACGGATCTGGCCCATGATGGATAATTTGTACCGTTGAGCAGCGTGTTGGTGAGTCTCGGTGTCTGGTGCATCTCTCCAGTGTGAGAATTGTGCCCGCCGAAGACTTCTGTCATTGCTGGTGTCACGCTGCAATTGCAACCTTGTTTTGGTTGACAATTTTGAATTTTCTGAGGCTTTCAGTTTTTCTCTGATACCATGATATTTTTATGTAAATTGGTGAGAGAATTTGTGAAGATTGCATATATGATTTCTGATTTGTACATGAGATTACAATGCCTATTTATAGGCTCATGTGGCTGTCATAGCCGTTGGCACTTCCTAATATGTTTTGCTAGTTGTCTAGCTAATTGCTTAATTATAGAGATTTATATAATTGTATATATGGTAATTAATTGCTGGTGAGATGTTGATTATCTGTGCAAATATTATGAGGATATGGATTGATCGATGATGAATCTTCTCTGAGATCTTTTGATATCACAACAAGAATTAATTCTATAAAAATTTACCTGGTATATTTGGTAAGCAATCAAAAAAATTAACGAGGGCTGATTTTATAGTTGTTGCTTCCCTTTCCCATCTTGCCCCTGTTCCAATTTTTGTGTGATACTGGCACCAGACCAGCTAGCTGGTCTAATTAGGCATCTCTTTAGCACAGTCGAATATTGGTAAACATAGAGTATATATGTTAAATCATGTAAAAAGTAAAAACATTGTATCAATAAACCAAGACCCAGCGGTAGAGTATACCATTTCAATCAATGAATAGGTTATATAAAGAACAACCCCATCTGAAAAGAAATGTGAATAAAACCCACAACATGACCATGAAAATTCGAAGAAATTGCAGCGTTCTTCATACAATTCTTGGTTCGATCTGATAATATGATGAAGATCTGTATCCATGAGCTCAGTTGCTATGTACATCATGAAACAATTGGTTCAATGATTGAAGTTTTTTATATTCAGAAAAGGAGACCTACAATTAATAAATACTTCACCTACATATCCTATCTGACTCTGTAATAAATCGTCAAAATGAAATGAATATATATGATATCAAGTAACTAAGAATCATCTTGGATGAAAGCCTCACACTTTTTTGTATCTAAAAAAAGACAGAAAACAATGCAAACCTATCGCTTATTGAATTCAAAAAAGGCATCCCGGCAAAGCCTGACTATGCCACTTGGTCCTTGTATTGAAAACTTCCTTCACGAAATGTATAACAATTTAAATATCATAGTGAAAAAAATTAAAAGCTGACAATATACCATATCAAGAGAACAGAAACTGTGATTTTTATTTTGTTGTTGATAGTAAGGTTCTTATTATTTATGCTGATACATTTATTAAACAGTCAATATCCAATCCATAACTAAAATTACTAACAATGAATGCATTTTGTAACTAGTTCATATGAAGGAATGAAATCCGTTGCTCTCCAAAAAACCCTGCTATTCCTACTATCCTCTCTTTTCTCTCTCCTCTTTCTCTCTCCTCCTCTTTTGAAGAGAGATAGACAGAAAAGTGGAGAGCACCCGTTGCTATTCTTCTTAGAATAGCAATAGAATCGGATCCTCATATGTAGGGGCGGAACCAAGTGTATCCAGGGGGGCAGCTGCCCCTCCTGGATTTTGAGTTTTAGTGGAGATTTAGCGGTTCCGACCGATTTTGCCCCCCATGTAATTTTTTTGTAGCCCCCTCTGGACGTTTGATTTGTAATTTGGGTTAAATTTAGGGTTAAAATTGAAATAAAATTGTTGAATTTTGATTGGTAGTTAGAATTAATTACAAGTCAAAGCATTAGAAATTACAAGTCAAAGCATTGGAAAACATAAGTTAAAGCATTATTTTTTATCGAGTACCCAATTGGTTAATGGATTTAAAGCCGATTAGGTATTTAAACCCGGTTTGATATTTTATTTGCCCCCCGACGAAAATCCTGAATCCGCCCCTGCTCATATGAAATGATACAATGATTAGTTAAGACTTGGCACAACAACAAAGTAGGCACTTTTCGCGAGGAAACTTCGTCGCTAAAAGTACCGTCGCAAAAGAAAAAGCACGTTTATGACGGTACTCCGTCGCAAGAAGTCACTTTTTATCCTCGCGAAAAGTGACTGTCTTTTGTAGTGTGGGTTTCCCAACAAGCATATATGTTAAATAAAACAACTTGCGACCCCATGTCGAATCTCTCCATTCTCTCTTCATCTCCTTTAATCTACTTAATTATCAAAATAAATTACTAATTTAAATAATTAAATAAAAAAAATTATCCAAAAATCACTTCAGAGATCGCCTCAAATCACCTCTTTTTTTCCTCTTTCTTTTTCTTATTTTCTCTTCTGTTGAATTTGAGTTAATTGTGAGTGGGAGGAGAGAGAAACAAGCCTTATATAACATATAACTTGTTTGTAAAAAAAAAAAGAAAATCTCAGCATCGCCAGAATTCTTGAATATATTTGTAATTTTTTATTTAATTATGGATATTAATAAAAAAAATCGGTGTGATTGGTTCCGAGTTTGATTTTATTTTCTGCCTTTCGGGAAATCTCGTTGGTTCATATATATTGGAGGGCTGATTGCTGATGTAGAGACTTGGCAATTTTTAAGTTTATACGACAATGTTAGCAATCCGGTCGACAATCGTATATTGTTATTTGCTGTAATAAATTAAAATTTGTGTTTGAAGAGTTTGAACTAATTAAGCATAGTAGTAGTGTGGAGATGATGAACTTGGGATTCAGATGAGCTGAAATCTGATATCCATGAACAGTAACTCTGAAATTCCTGAAATCCGAGATCTAGCCGTTCAATTTTTCTGTGCACGCATCTCGAAATAACTAGTTTTTCTGTGTACGTATCTCGAAACAATTCAATAGTTGAATTCGGGATTTCAAGAATTTCAGAGTTACCGTTGATGATATTAAATTTCAGCATATTTGGATCTGATGAACTTGTTGACTCCTTTATATGTGAAGTTCGAATTCAATATTAATCAATCCTCTTGTCCACCTATTTGTATTCTATATCCAAGCTGCCTGTATACGGATACGAGTGTATTTGATATTATACGGTGATATGGTATTTTCAAAAAGTAAGGTTACATAATATAAATGAAAAATAGAAGTATGAGTTAGTTTCTAACAAATTAGAATATAGAATATAAATAGAAGAGTGAGGCTATGGTACTATGCATAGCACGGTTGGATCTGTGCTACAGCTCAATATTTGAGTTTTCAAAATCCTAACTGTCGATCCAAACCGTTCAACATGATTATAAAATGAATATGTACTTGCAAACCAAATTTTACATTTTTTCAAATTTCTTTACTATTTTTTTAGATAGGTAGGAAATCACTTGATTTGAAAATTCTGGACCATCCAAAAACAGTGATTTTCTACCTATCTAAAAAATAGTAAAAAAAATTCAAACAAAATGTAAAATTTGGTTTGCAAGTACATATTCATTTTATAATCATGTTGAACGGTTCGGATCGACCGTTAGAATTTTGAAAACTCAAATATTAAGCCGTAGCACGAACCAATCCGTGCTATGCATAATACCATAGCCTCACTCTAAATAGAATGAGGCTATGATACTACACATAACTCATATTTCTGGAATTTCCAAAAATACCATATCACCGCTAGATTATTCAACGCACATTTCTGGAATTTCGTTCTAGTCCGGCAGGTGCTGCAGCGAGAGATGTTGTGGTAAAGGGTGCTGCTAGCGATGCTGCTCAAAGAATGATGGAGATTAATTCTGGAAACTAATAGCAACATAAGTACATTTTACATATTTATTTCGGCTTGTATTAATTAATTAATACACAAGTGTGATTATAGATGATATCGGCAGTACTAGTACTTTTACTATAAATTATTTGGATATATTAATTGTGTTCAAGTCATCATTATTAAAATGCTTTAGTTAATTAATGATGTAGTGAACAGTGATGCATTTTTATATATTTAAATATAGCGGTGATATGTAAACTTCTAATATGAATTTTATGATTAAACTGAAAATGATCTACAGATGATTATTTCCAAGTTTATGCTGAATAAATAATCTATGATCTTAAACAGAATATAATTCAAGAATTACTCGTATAATTCATGATCTTAAACAGAATATAATTCTTTAGGGACCGACTAACTATCCCCCAACTCCTATCTCCCATTCATCCCCCAGTCAATAACTGCATTTGTTGACTGCTAATTAAGAGGGGAGCACAAATTTCAGCGCTAAAAGACAAAACAAAACGCGTCATTATCGCGGCGAGTACAAGTATTCATATATAATACATCAAGTATTCATATATAATACATCAAGTATTCATATCTAAGATATCAAGTATTTAAAAAAAAAACTGGACACATCGCTCACTCATTTTTTACACGTTTTTAGAAGTGGGATTTTTTCTCCGTTCACTCTAACCAATATTTTTGACAATCTGTTAGAAATTTTATAAATCTAAAACCACGAACGTCTTTTACATAATTTTCTCTTTCAAATGAGATCCATGATGACATACTTTCGAGTTGTCCGTTGCACAAGTATTCATACCTCGTCATTCAAGTATTCATACCTCATTGAGCAAGTATTCATACCTCAATAGTATTTCACAAATAAAAAACTAGACACATCATTCACTCATTTTTTACCGATTGAAATTTCATTACCACTCAATCACTGGAAGTGTCCAGTACACTCTGTCTTAAGTATGAATACTTGTTCAACGAGGTATGAATATTTGCTCGACGTGGTATGAATACTTGCATGACGAGATATAAATAATTTTATGAGGTATGAATACTTGTGCGATGGATAACTCAAAAGTATTTCATCATGGATCTCATTTAAAAGAGAAAATTGCATAGAAGATGTTTGTGATTTTAGATTCGTAAAATTCTTTACAGATTGTAAGAAATATTGGTTACAGTGAATGGAGAAAAAAAAAAACCACTTCTAAAAACGTGTAAAATATGGGTGAGTGGTGTGTCCAGTTTTTTTTTAAATACTTGATATCTTAGATATGAATACTTAGTGTATTACATATGAATATTTGATGTATTATATATGAATACTTGCGCGTCAGTTGTAAAAAATTTCAAATATAAGCAGTCCCCCATGTAATTAATGATTGATACACGTTTTTTTTTGTCTTTTTGTGTTTGAAGTTGTGGTCCCATAGATAATTAATGATTGGGGGATGAATGGGGGATAGAAGCCGGGGGAAAAAAATCTTTATCCAATTCTTTAATCCAAGTTTATGCTCAGACCAATCTGAAAAAAAAAAAAAAAAATGAAAAATTGGGCCGCCATGGCTCTCAGCCAAACCCAACCTTCATCTTTTGCAATTAAACTTTCTCAAATTTTTTTTTGTAGCTTCAGATAATTCATCAAATCAAAAGAGATGTACTCGATAATAAAATGTTAAATTATCTTCTGCATCACGCGAATATCATGCTTGTCAAATATAATATTCATTTTAGTTGTTTTGTAGCTTTTATTTGTTTTGTTTTGGATCTGTAGACCTTACCATGTGAAAAAAATGAAAAAAAAAATAAGGGATTAAATAAAGCTCTTTCCTAACTTTAATACATTCAAACTTTATTATTTTAAAAAAGTTAATGTTAGAGTGATCGAATTCAACGATTAATTTGATATATGTTAAAGTTAAATTGAGTAGAACTAGGTATTCATAAGCTCACAAATTCAGCGGAGAAACAAAGGTGATACGATTGAATGAAACTGTGCAATGAGCCATGGCGAGAGATGAAGGTTGGGTTGGGCTGAGCCATGGCAGCCCAATTTTCTATTTTTTTTTTCCGAATTGGTTTGAGCCATGGTATCCCATATTTGATTTATTTTTTTTCGTTTTTTTTCCACGGTCTGGATTGTGTCATGTCTGCCTTCCCATTTGTCAAATTTCCACAGTGCATTTGTTATTTTTACTATTTTTTTTATTTTCTTATGTATAAAAATTCTGGTTGGAAAACACTAAATTAATATAAAAATATTAGATTTATTTTATTGAATGTTGAAACAAAAAATTAAGAAATTCATGTAAAAAAAAGTAAAAAAATAAAATAAGAGATGGAACAAGTTGACTTATACATGTTCAAATGGAGTCCGACTCTGCTACTTTTTCGGATCCAATTATTCAAATTCGTCGAGAATTGTGCATGAAAAATTTTCTTTATCAACATACGCGAATGAAAAAATTTGAATAGTTTGAATCTGAAAAAGCACAAGAGTCTATTTCGTCCAGATGAGTCTTCGTTTGTGGGTGCTGCAATTCTATGGTGAAAAGACAGCTACACTAAAAATTCAAACTTCACACTTGATTTCAATAAATCAAGTTAGAGGTACTTTTGGCAGGTAGGGACTAGGGAATTGACTTCCTCAGGTCTTTGTCATGGGCCCTGCGGCCTGCTTTGGCATGGGACTTGACTTGACTTGGGAGTTGATTTGCACAGGTCTTGTTATAATTTACCAGTATAAAAGAATGAAGATGGAAGAAATCAAGCGACACAGCTACTGGTAGTGTGTAGAGTTTTTGGGGAGCAAAATGAGGAGTGTATTAGTGATTCTCTGTTTGCTGCTCTGAGCTATGGCCATGCAACCTGCTGCTTCTGCTGGAATCCCCTACTGGTCTGAAACTCCCGGTAGAGGTAAATGCTCTGTCGTTCTGAGTGACTTGATAATAATGTACAACCATATTATAGATTAATAGTGTGTTTTACAAAAGAATAGATAAGCCTTGGGTATCCATTTTTACAATGAAGTCTTTCATTTTGAAGGAAGGATGATAAAACAATTAACAGGAAACAATAAGTTTAAGGGGCAAAAAAATAGTGATTTAGCTGTTTGGATCGTCAAAAGAAATAACAGAAATATAGTACTATCTAGTATATGAGAATAGTGTTAGAAGATAATTAATCCAAATAGTGTGGAAAAATTATTAATTGGTAATAGTGGAAATGTTATTTTGGCTATATTATTCAGATTAAGAATTAACTTTCTGTGTTGAACTTCGTTGGTTGGAAATCCGGATAAAATATCTCTTATATATGGATATTGATCATTAATATCTCTATAGAAATTAAATTTGCTCTCTTGAACTCTTTCTAAGAATTCAAGCCAAATGATATTTGTTTATTCAGAACAACACAAATATAGCACTTTCTTCATATTATTCAAATTAACACTTTTCTTGCACAATTTTCATGTACTAATTAATCTAAATAGCATTATGTTTTCATTTTTTTTTAAAGATCCAAACCCATCATTTAGAAAAAAAAAAAAAAATGGGTCTGCATTACGTCCAAATGCAATATTATTTCTAGAAGTCAGTTCTAAACAGTGTTATTAGATATCAAGCATCTGAACATATCATTTAATCACATAATTAATTAGGAGATTGTTCTAAAAAGCAGTCTAGCTAGTTCAAAATGGTTTGAGCGCTGCTTTATCAACTAGTATATGAATAACCTCGAGGTTTTTTATGCTGTTTAATATAACTCCATATTTATATGTTCTTAACTTTTGCACAAATTCAGTGCTCCCTCCTACAAAACCTAGGTATGCTCGAATCCATCCACCCGTGAGGTTAGAGTGGGAAAAATGGCACGCCGGAGCCGACTCCGTCACGGAACGGCACGGCACGCGTGTCCTTCGCGTGTCGTGACTCGCGTGTCCCGTGCCGTGACCATTCGCGTGCCGTGACCAATTGTTGGCAAAGAAGGCACGGCACGGAAATTGCCTTGGTCACGGCACGGCACGGCACGGGACACGCGAGTCACGGAACGGTAGACACGCCAGTCACGGGAGTCACGGCAATCACGAGGCAATACACTAACATACCTTCCTATAAGGTATAATTTTATTTTAATTAAAATATTTACATTTAAATTTCAATTAAAACATTTGAATTTTAAAGAATCGTTTCGTATTTTTTTTTAAAACGTTAAATGCGATCAAACGTGACTAATGCACGTTTGGTCATGGCACGTTTAGTCACGGCACGCGAGTCACGCCGTGACTCGCGTGCCGTGACCACCCCTCATAATTTTTATCACGGCACGGCACGGCACGTGAAAAAATTACTTGGTCACGGCATGGCGTGTTAGTCACGGCACGGCACGTTTTTCCCACTCTACGTGAGGTGCTGCGGTCGTATATGTTGTGGTAAGGGGTGCTGCTAGCGATGCTGGTGAAAGAATGATCGAGATTTCTGGAAACAAATGAATGGCCACATTTAAGCTGGTTGATTAATTATGTAATTACCTAGTTTAATTAAAGCAAGTTGAGATGAGAGACAACACAAGTACATTTTACATATTGTATCCATTTTATTTCGGCTTGTATTATTACAATAATTATAGATGATTCAGCACTACTTTAATTTACTATGAATTATTTGGATTTATTAATTGTGATCTAATTAATCATCCAATAAATGCATTAAAATGCTTTAATTGATTAATGATGATGCTGTGATGCATTTTATAGATTAATTTAAATATAGTGGCGATGTAAACTTCAAATATTATTTTGAGAAATTATATATATACCCATCATAACTTTGTGATTTAGATATTTCTCCATCAAAAATTTAAAATTAGTTATTTCCTCATCTTAACTCACTAATTTTATAAATCTCCCCATTTCTGATCTTTATCAATTAAAACAACTTATTAATATTAATAAAAACAGGAGAACACAATTATAGCCTTACCCGAGAAACGGGGATGGCCATGCCACAGTGTTTTAAAAGTAAGGGTATAATTGTCTTTTTCCTTCTTTTTATTAATATCAATAGGTAGTTTTAATTGATTAAGATTCGTGTATATTTTATATTCGTGCATATTTCAATTTGGTTCAAGATATAATTTATTTTATATTCGTGCATATTTTAATCAGGGAATTACCAATTTGGGTTCGATGGGTTCCACATCCATCTTATCCGTTTTAAGATTCGTGTGCACGAATATTAAAGCTGACACGCATACATATTCAAGCAACGCATACAGATCTTAAAACGGATGAGACGGACCTGAAACCCATCGGATTCAAATTGAGTCTGATGTCCATCGGACCCAATTTATTATAGCATTAAAATTAATCAAATTAAAAAAATGACATCACTTTTCTGGAATTTCCAAAAATAATATTTCTGTTGTACAATTCCACTGGATTATTCAGCAGAACTAGTTTTTTTATTATTTTTTTTTCAATTCCGCTAGATTATTCAACAGAATTATGATTTTCTTAAGGGTAGGAATCCAGCAAAATAAAAATAAAAAGACCTAATTCCGCTGAATAATTCAGCAGAAATAGGAAACAAAAAACTAATTCCGTTGGATAATCCGGTGGAATTGAGCCCATGCAATTCCGATAAATAATCCAGCGGAATTGGGGCCCAATTCCGCTAGATAATCCAACAAAAATGTTATATTTGAATTTTCCAAATAGCGATGTCATTTTCTTTTATTTGATTTGTATTAATGTTATTAATAAAAATTCATAATTTTCTACATATTCTAAAAAATGTAAAATTTGATTTGTAGATACCTTGTAAGAAAATTATGTTAAACGGTTCAAATTGACTGTTTGGACTTTAAAAACAAAAATATTGATTCAAAATACGGACCAATGTGCGTTATGCATAGTACATAGGCTCACTAAAAGAAATAACATAAATATGTAGGTTGTGTTGCAATTAAAAACAAAAATATTGGAGTAGAACTAAGGTGTTCTTAAAAGCTCACCAAGCCTCTTTGTGAGCTTAATTCAAAAACCTATCAGATTGACTTCAAACGACACATCCAAACCGTTGAATCCGTTCTACTTCACGAGTGATGCATTTACATGTCAAATTTATAATTTTCGAACTAGTTTAGTATAAAGTCAAGCGGTAAAAAAATGATGAAAAATGAACTCATTAAAATTAACTTATAAATCATCTTTTTTTTACCGCTTGACTTCATACTAAATTAGTTCAAAAATTTTAAATTTTGACATGTAAACGCATCACTCATGAAGTAGATCGGTTTCAACAGTTTGGATGCGTCGTTTGAAATCAATCCGTTAGATTTTTGAGTTAAGCTCACAAAGAGGCTTGGTGAACTTAAAAACACCTTAGTTCTACTCAAAATATTGATCCAAATACAGATTGATACATAGTGTCATAGCCTCACTCAAATAAATAACATAAATATGTAGGTTTTCTGTTTTGCAAAAATGTTTTTTGAATAAATAAAAACTAAAAGTTGGTTTTCTTAAAAAAAATAAAAATAAAACTAATGGCTAAAGCTTCATAGAGAAGTTACTTGGGTCTATGGGCTATGGCCTTAGCAACGTGATGGTGACAAGTTGATTCCAGGGCCCATTTTAGAGGAATTCCCTCGTCATGCATTGGATTTGGAACGCATAAAGAAAGGGGGAATCTTTTGACTGATCAGTGGCCTAATCCAAATAAACTGAGAGTAGGTCCGATGCCCATTGGACCTACGTTGGTTCCATGGGTGTGATGACCATCCGATTTGTATCAAGATTCGTGTGCTATGCATCAAAATCCGTGCAATTCTTATCAATTTCCGTGCGCATAGATCTTGATGCTAATCGTACGGTTATAGAGCTAATTGAACCTAATTGTAGGCTCCTATCTCAATCCAAATAGAATACACTTCTAAGAAATTAGGCCGAAGAAATTGAGGCAAATTCATCAAAGCCAAGCTCATCTCTCAAAGAGGAAAAGAGCGAAGAGGGGAGATGGCCGGGGTGTACGACAAGAAAGCGGAGCAATACGCGCAGAGGCGGCCGAATTATCCCAAGGAATGGTTCTCTATGCTGGCGTCGCTCTCTCCCGAGCACAAGGTCGCTTGGGACGCTGGCACTGGCAGCGGCCAAGCTGCCCTCAGTGTAATCTCTTAATCCGATCTCTCCCCACCCCTCTCTATCTCGTTTCTCCAAGATTAACGCTTCATTATTTTAAGTAAAAGTTGAAACTGCATCTTTGGTACTTAATTTCTGATGACATATGAATCATGCTTGTAGCAATAGATTATGTAGAAACTTCCCTCTGATATAGCAGTACATAAATACACTGTTGACAAATAGGGAATTGGTTTCGGAAAATTATCATAACTCATTTACAAAAAAAAAAAATTAGCTAGTATAAATGATATAGCCGTTAAGTACTATTTAGTGCCTAGCACAATCTCTGTAATTAATTAGGTAACAATCCAAGAACATGTATTTTTGGAATATAGCCAAAGAGCTAGAATAGAATTGATTTATAATTATAAATACCCATGTACGGGTGATGATATTAACAAACTATTTTTTTATTTGGACACAACAGCTTCAGATTTTTTTAATTTTATAGACATTTTTGCCCCTCCATACATATATCTTTCAACTGCCAATTTTGTTCCTGGAGATTATTCAATCTTCTAGCACAAACACCATTTATTAGTTACTATGTATTCTTCATTGTTAAATCTTTATCTAATTTGAAAGAACAACAACAAAAGAAAAGGTAACCCGTGTATCTTTGGATGTACATCAATGATTTTATTTTTAGGTAAATATGTATTTGGTCCTCGTTTGTTTGAATATATTTAGTGTAGTATAAGAAGTATAAAAATAAATTTTACTATATTATCATTTTTTTTAACAAATTCAACACGATTAATTTATTCTTACTATGTTATTAAAGCATAGACAAATTCAAACTAACACCAATTGAAAAGAAAAAATACTGCAATAAAAGCATAAGATTATTATTGTAATGGAGCTTTTTTGTTTGAAAATAATGTTGAAGGAAGTTGTGGGATGGACTATTTTATTTATTAATTTATGTTGAGATAAAAAAATTGGTTATTTCAAGTGTACACATTATTTTTGTGCCCCATTGGTTTTGTGCCTCATCATGCCCAACATCGTTATCTTTATTTTCAAAGTATAAACAGTCGATCCGAACCGCTCAATATGATCTTCATATTCAAATGTGCTTGGATACAAAATTTTATATATTTTGAAAAAAAAATTCTATTTTTTAATATAGGTACAAAATCACTGTTTTTAGAAGATTTTCAACCATTCAAAAATAGTGATTTTGTACCTCTCTAAACAACTAGTAAAAAATTCTCAAAATTTTAAAAAATTGTTATCCAAGCACATTTTAGTATGAAGATCATGTTGAACGGTTCAGATCGATTATTTAGACTTTAAAAATAGATATAATGATGTTGGGGCATGATGGGGCACAAAACCAATGGGAGATTTTAACCCTACTCATCTTTATATTCACTTGTAGCATTTATGTTTACAATTTTTTTAAACTATCCAGTGTTTTTTTAATATGGTCATACATTTTATTATTATGTAATTTAATAATAGGTTTTGATCTTATTTCTAAAAATCAAGACAAATTATTAATTACTATCATATACAAATGGTTAAGATTATTTTTAGTCCAAATAAGAAATCAAATAAGATACACGTTAATTTTAATGAACTAAATCAGTGTGAAAATAAAAATAAACAATTATGGATGAAAGAAGTTGCAGAAGAAAACAATTAAAGAATGGTCAAATTGTATACGGATCATCAACCAAAAAGGTACATGTTTATTTCTTCATATTAATGACTTATTTGTTATTCATATTATTTTCATAACTGGAGTTTTCAAATACATTTTCTTTTCAAAGAATAGAAATAATAAAACTAAAAATCATTCTATGAAACAACTTTTTTAGCTTATAATATTTTGTTTCAATACGAGTTTATTTTCAATTAATAGAAGCCTTAGTGTTCTTTTTGTTGAACTACAGTAATTTATTTGAATGTAGTTTGTACTTTTTTTTTAATCTCAATAATATAAAATTGGTACAAACCATCTAATGCATATAAGTAACAGTAAACAAATAAATAAAGTGACATATGATGCAAGGAATGGCATATTCGATGTTGCAAATCCAACTAAGTTGACTAACGTTACTAAAAAATAAGATTTTTTTCCTTCAATAAATGGTTGCTTAGTAAATTCTTGCAGCTATACTTTTCAATTAAAAAAAAAAAAAAATTCAAACATTCCCTACAGGTTCTTGAAGATTTCATTAATTATGGAAATAAAATAAATAAGCAATGACCATCAATATAAAGAAAGTCTATTTTAAAAAAGATATGGCATTTAGAGAGTAGTTAAGCAAGGAGAAATTTGTCCATACAAATAAAATATTTGAATTTGTTTGTGTTAATAAAAACATTAATTGTGTTAGTATCATCACCCCCCATGTACAGAAGCTTGTAAAGATCTGAACAAGATAATAATTTTTTTGTCAATTCTTCATTTCTCTCTAAATCTCATTACACACAAGATTTGAATGGAGACCAATGGTTTTCAATAATCATTTCCATCTGTCATTTAAATATCAGTCATGACCAGTACAGTCGCTGCAGTACCAGCAGAGAAGTACTGGTAACAGGTACCTGCCATTCCACAATAGTCCATGCATTATAATGTTTCTGGTCATTTTGGTGTTCATATTGAAATAAAATTACTTATATTGGTACTGGAACAATACAGAATGCTAATCTAGCCAAAATATGTACCTCTGTTTAATTAATTGTCATATACCAGATTGCAGAACACTATGACCAAGTGATAGCAACTGACGTGAGCGCAGCCCAACTCGAGCATGCGGCCCCACACCCAAAAGTCCTCTACCTCCACACCCCCATCTCCACCTCAGAAGACGAACTTGTTGCCATGCTTGGTGGCGATAATTCCATCGACCTTATCATCTCTGCTACAGCAGTTCACTGGTTCGACCTGCCATTTTTCTACTCAGTCGTGAATCGTGTACTCAAAAAACCCCATGGAATCATTGCAGTTTGGACATACAGCTACGACATACCCAATCTTAAAAACGCGATGAAAATGGTGCATGAAGCATGGTTGCCATACAGGGATCCAAGAACGTATCTTCTCCTTGAGAAATACAAGACGTTGCCATTCCCGTTTGAGAGTTTTGGATACGGGTCCGAAGGCAGCCCAATGGAGCTCGAGATGGAGATCAAGATGACACTTGATGAATTTGTTCAGTCACTTAAAACGGCGTCACCAATTGTGAAGGCGAAGGAGCAAGGGGTGGAACTGTTATCAGATGAGATTTTGAAGGAGATGAAGAGAGAATGGGGAGATTCGACAGGGAGTCGCAAATTGGTTCATTTAGCATACATGCTTGTTGGAAAACCCAAGTCTTAACTGGTCATGGTGTCATTTCATATGAACCAGTTACAAACTAATGAGTCAATTAGCTAAGTTCACTAGCTAGTTTATGATGCCAGGTGTGAGTTCCTACTTTATGCGTGAAAGTAGTTTGATTTATCAGGTAAAGAATTTTTCAGTAAGCAAAGCAGGAGTTGAGGTGAAACACAAATCAGAAAAAAAAAAAAAAAAAAAACAGAGAGATGATACATGAACTTAGGCCAGTTTAAATTATTTATGTTTGGTTGTGCCTAAGTTATGAGGAGAGGGGTGAAATGGTTGAAGGTGAATGACACTAAGTTTTATTGACTTAAAATTGAAGAAAAATTTAAGGCACCTCTTGAGGTGGTTTAATTTAGACATGTTTAGGTTGGATTAAATTTAAATTATTCCATATTAGGCCAATCAATTTAAATCGCGTTTGGTGGAATAACAGTGGCCTAAAACTTTTTAGTCCACAACCAAACATGGTGCTCGGAAGTAATTTGTTGGCATTATATTAGAATTTCGGGAAAAAAATTAACCAACAAAATATGATCATAATTGGAGGAACATAACAATTATAGTACTAAAAAAGTTAAATGAGGGATGAAAAAGAAAATTGAAGTGGGTCAATAAATATTTGTTCCTTTTCAGAAAACCAGTCTAACCAACAATCTATGAGAAAAATAATTGAAAATAAATAATTGTTATATTGAGTAGCTTAGAATACAAGTATGGTACTGCTGGAATGAACAAATAAATGAGAGATTGTGTTGGTGCAGTACTATATTTGCCAAATCTAGTTGGTCACAACGTGTTATTATTCTCCAGCTACATTTGCTAGCTAGTTGTTAGTTGGCACCTCACCTGATATGTGATTCTCTACACCTCATGGTAAGGAAATTATGTGATTCATCTTATTTTTGTTTTTGTTTTAACAAGTCGGCTTCAAAATTTCAATTCAAATGCCACATTAATCTTTTCATCTCACAACAATTCCACCCCTTGCTCCACATTATATTCAAGTACTGCCGCAATGAACAATTAATGAGATGTCATAATGAATTACCAAATATTAGATTGGGTTGGTGCAGACGTGCAGTACTATAATTGCTGAATCTAATTGAACAATGCAACCTGTTGTTATTATGACTATATACATTGCCAGTTGTTAGTTGGTACCTAATATGTGATTCCCTACACTGGTAAGGAAATTACTTTATATCTATGAGGAGGGATTCAATTATACTCTTTTTTTTTTGACACATTTTGATATTATTTTTTTTATAGGCCAATTTTGCGATTTCAAAATCCAAATAGTCGATCCGAACAGTACAACATGATGGATATATTAAAATGTGCTTGGAGATCAAATTTTACATTTTTTTGAATTTTTTACTATTTATTAAGATGGTTACAAAATCGCTGTTTTTCAATGGTCTGAAAACAACGATTTTGTAACCATCTTAATAAATAGTAAAAAAATTCAAAAAAATGTAAAATTTGATCTCCAAGCACATTTTAATATATCCATCATGTTGAACGGTTTGGATCGACTATTTGGACTTTGAAAATGATAGGTGTCAAAGTGTGTCAAAAAAAAGGGTGTAATCCGATCCCTCCTCTATATTTAGAGGTATCCAATTAAATTCAGCTTCAATTTTTTTTTTCTTAAACAAGTTGGCCTCTGTGGTCAATTAATATGATATTATCAAGCAATCACCGATACATTTTCTGTACTAACTGGGCTGGGTATTATTTCGTAATTCCTATATGATATAAATACATTTAAGTGTATATTTTTTGTGATCTAAAATTTTTGTTAGAAAGGCAAGGCTCCACATTAAAAAAAATAATATATTTTTTGAGTGAGTCTATGGTACTATGCATATCACGGGCTGGTCCGTAATACAGATCAATATTTCCGTTTCCAAAATCCTAACAGTTGATTCGAACCATTCAACATGATCTCATATGAATATGTACTTGCAGACCGAATTTTATATTTTTTATATATTTTTTTACTATTTTTTAAGATAGGTAGAAAATTACTTGATCTGAAAATTCTGAACCATTCAAAAACAATAATTTTCTACCTATCTTAAAAAATAGTAAAAAAAATCTAAAAAATATAAAATTCAGTCTTCAAGTTCATATTCATATAAAATCATTTTGAACGGTTTGAATCGACTGTTAGAATTTTGAAAACGAAAATATTGATTTGTATTACGGACCAAATCGTGATATGCATAGTACCATAGACTCACTCATTTTTTTTTTTTATCTAAATCTAATTGAGGTCCCTAGCGACTTTCTTGTCACCACCATATATACATACAAATAGAGCAGAGAGAGAAACAAACGCCATAAAAAAAATAAACAAGCAAATGCTCCAAACCAAAGCCTAATAATGTATAACTCATCTTGTCTATTTGCTACAATTGTTTAAAATATGGGATAAGATATAAATTACAAGGTTCTTGTATCATATTTGAGAGCAAAGCAAAGTCAATATGGAACTACTTGATAATTAATGTGCATGGCAGCACCTCTGCCACAGAATAAATATCACTCTTAATTTATATCAAGACAACGTCAATGTAGGTGAAATGGGTCATCCCTTCATTAGACAACTAAGCAACATTTACTAGATTGATTTTATTTAAAATTTTCATAGACAAATATTTAATTGAGTACACTATTTTGTCAATAGTAGAGAAACATTCGTCAAGTAGGGTTTTCAACACGTGACGTCAGTGACGTAGCTAGAAATATAATTAGAGGTAGACAAATTTTTTTAAAATTTAATTCTTATTAAATGTTTTATTATTTATTAATTAATTATGAAATCAAAATCGGAAGAATCGGTGGTAATCGGTCAAATTAGATTGGAAACTCGAATTTTTTCGAAAAATTATGTTAAAATAAAATTTTAACATAAAACACTATTTACATGTTAAATATTAAAGTAATAAATTTTACCTTGAAGTATAGTCCATTAGACTATTTTTTTGAATTTCAACTCATTTTTAAACAGTTGAATTTTCGGAAAAAAAATTAATGCTTTACATTAAAAGTCAACGTATTTCTTTGTTAAAAAAATTGACTCATTCTTTTGAAATAAAAAAAATAACATATTCATTCAGATCTCACTGTTGAATCCTTCATCTTTCTTTTGTTCTATTTTCGAAACAGATCGAAGAAAAACTCTGACAAATATATTGCAACCTGACCGATTTCATCGAGAACTGAGAGCATCAGAGGTAGGCAAAATTCAAATTCAAACGAAATTAGTACAAGTTCGATAATATTTTTCAAAATCCAGGAACACCTGGTTGGCTGTGGCTCTGCCACTGTGTGACGTGTCGTGACCACATTTGGAAGGATGATCATAGCTAGAGAGGGAAAAACGTGCCGTGCCGTGACCAAGTAAATTTTTCACGTGCCGTGCCGTGTCCTGACAAAAATTACGAGGGGTGGTCACGGCACGCGAGTCACGCCGTGACTCGCGTGCCATGACTAAGTCGTGCCGTGACTAATTCGTGCCGTGACCAAACGCGCGTTAGTCAAGTTTGATCGCATTTAACGTTTAAAAAAAAATATGAAACGATTCTTTAAAATTCAAATGTTTTAATTGAAATTTAAATGTAAATATTTTAATTAAAATAAAATTATACCTTATAGGAAGGTATGTTAGTGTATTGCTTCGCTACTGCCGTGACTGGCGTGTCTTCCGTTCCGTGACTCGCGTGTCCCGTGCCGTGCCGTTCCGTGTTTCCGTGCCGTGACCGTGCCGTGCCGTGCCGTGCCGTGCCGTGCCGTGCCGTGTCTTGTTTGCCAACAATTGGTCACGGCACGTGACCGACACACGTGCCGTGCCGTTCCGTGACGGATCCGGCTCCGGCGTGCCATTTTTCCCACTCTAGTCATAGCACGTTAGTCACGCAGGCCGTGATTGATCATGTTTAACTACTTTTTTTTTCATAATTTAAGTTAGTTATTCAAGATTCACCATTCGATTAAGATCTAACCGTCCTAATTACACGTGACTCGAGTGACCACGTGTTGTACCATATCGTGATCAGATTTTTCGCGTGATGTGTCGTAATATGTCAAATTTTTCAAAAAATGACCACATCATGTGAATGGTCACAACACGAGACGCGCAAGTCATGACACACGTGCCATGACGTATCTAGCCACGCCATTACTTTTGCAAGTTCCTATCGTAAGTCTAAATAGCCTCTTTTAAATAATTGGAGGAAGTGGAGTCACTGTCTTTAATTTTTTGATGCAACAGATTCTTTCAACTTATGAATCATTCCGAGTTTCCGACCATAGAAACCATGAATGATTGTAACAAAAAATTTAAAAATAAAATAAATATTTAAATTAAGGTCACCCTACCTATGTAACTACTAATCTACTATGTATAGTTTTCTCTTTATTTAATGAAATATAAGCGAGCAGTTTGTCTGCTCGTCTAATAATTAAATTAAAGTCCAGCAATGTAAATGAACACTGTGCATTGACATTTCCTTCACTCTACCAAAATTAGCGTGCTTCAAACAATATTTGCAATCAATTAAAATTAGCTTATAAAATATCAGAAAAACGAAGTTGGTAATTTCAATGTATAATAAAGAGAAAATATTACCCAACAATCACCAAAATGACATCGGATAGGTAAAAATTAGAGCAATTGGAGAATTTCGTCGAAAGTTTTGCAATTTTTTCCCCATTGAATCCCTACACAGTCTCCACATAAAATCTGCTTCAGATTTCCTGTAACCCATGGTCACGCTACCACGAAAATAATTAATAAAAGAAATTTATTAAAAGGTTATAATTACCTGAAATCTGGAAACATAGAGATAGTGCGTTTGTGCTCACAATTATTACTGTACCCATCTAGCAACTAGCAACTCCAGCCGACATTTTTATTAATATCCCAAAGTTAATTACAAATTAACAAATATATCCACCTTTGCTGGGAATTTTTAAAATGCCCAAACCGGTTATTTAATAACCGGTTCTTTTTTTTTCTCAACCGGCCACTAAATGACCGGTTCTCAATTTTTTTTTTTTTTTGCTGTTTCAGATCCTATAAATATCCATCTTTCTCTCTTCTCCCTCTCACAACTCACTCAACTCAGGGGTGGACCCAGTGTATTTCAGGGGGGGCAGCTGCTCCTCCCACCCCTGGATTTTGAGTTTTAGTGGAGATTTAATGGTTCCGACCGACTTTGCCCTCCCCTGAAATTTTTTTTGCCCCCCTCTGAACGTTTGATTTGTAATTTGGGTTAAATTTAGGATTAAAATTGAAATAAATTTGTTGAATTTTGATTGGTAATTAGAATTATATGTCAGAGAATCAGAAATTACAAGTCAAAGCATTGGAAAGTATAAGTTAAATCATTGTTTTTTATCGAGTACCCAATTGGTTAATGAATTTAAACCCGATTCGATATTTTTTTGCCCCCCCCTGACGAAAATCCTGGATCCGCCCCTGACTCCAACTCATGGAAGAGAAAGAGAGGAAGAGAAAGGCATAAAGAGAAGGCGATTTCTTAGGCGATTTGAGGCGATTTTCCAAGCACCAAAAGATGAACAATAGTAACTGAGGTAGATCGTCCTATCGTGGCCTAGCGAGAGGAGGGTCTATTACCTCGAAACAATGTCTTTCCCATACCACGTACCATACCGGAAGGAAAGGGGTAGTGAAGCTTCAAGGGCGGATGATGATGATAAAAAAAGGCACCTCACAGGGTTATAACCGGTGCATTCGTAAATCATTGTTTTCAAATCCCAAAGTGAGATATCATCGGGAATCATTAATGAATTAACTGGCTCTTTGGAGTAATAAATCTCATATGTATTAGTAAGAAACTTCTCACCATAGTGTAATGAAATCAAGGTCATGGCCAACAAACTACATTTTAGTAAATGATAAACAATTGTCATGTTACTAATTTAAATGTATAGGTTGCTGAAAAAAATTAAAATAAATAAAATAATTACAAAAAAAAAAAATTTAAATTAAATAAAAAAAATTACCTGAAAATTGCCTGAAAAATCGCCTCAAATCGCCTCTGAGATCGCCTTCTCTTTCTCTCTTTCTCTTCTGTGAGTTGAGTGAGGTGTGAGAGGGAGGAGAGAGAAATATGAGTATTTATAGGGTCTTAAACAGCAAAAAAAAATTGAGAACTGGTTATTTAATGGCCGGTTGAAAAAAAAAAGAACCGGCCATTAAATGACATGTTTGAGCATTTTTAAAAATACCCAAATAATGTGGGTATATTTATTAAGAGGAGGGATCCAATTACACCTTTTTTGGTGACACATCATGACACCGTTTTTTATATAGGTTAATTTTGCGATTTCAAAATCCAAATAGTCGATCCGAACCGTTCAACATGATCACCATATTAAAATGTGCTTGGAGATCAAATTTTACATTTTTTTGAATTTTTGTACTATTTATTAAGATGGTTACAAAATCGCTGTTTTTCAATGGTCCGAAAACAACGATTTTTGTAACCATCTTAATAAATAGCAAAAAAAATAAAAAAATATATAAAATTTGATCTCCAAGCACATTTTAATATATCCATCATGTTGAATGGTTTGAATCGACTATTTGGACTTTGAAAATGATAGGTGTCAAAGTGTGTCACCAAAAAAGGTGTAATTGGATCCCTCCTCATTTATTAATTTGTAATTAACTTTGGATATTAATAAAAATGTCGGCAACTCCAGCTGAATTCGTATCCTCTGCATTAACTCAAAAGAGAATCTTTTGAGTTAATATATCTCGACCATCCAATTTATTTTAAGATTCGTGCTAATTAGATCTGCACTAATATTAAAGATTTCCATGTTATAAGCACGAGTCAGATTTGCTCCGTTTACAATCAGACGGTTGAAATTCATTAACTCAAAAGATTCCCTTTTGAGTTAACGAAGAGGATACGTATCCACTCCAGCCACTCGTTGGTAATGGGTGCAAAAAGCTTTTGACTGTCGAGTAAATATAGCAACAGCCAATAAGCCAACAAACCATGTGCTGTTGATACATGCACTAAACTCTAAACTGGACCAACTCTGGCTTAAAACCACTTATTCACAGTTCGGATCATTTGTGGATTATATAAACTTCCATCGGTGTAGCGAGTCAAAAAAAAGATTTGTGAATTATTCACGAATAATTCGTTTTTTTGGTGATGATGAACCGAACGCCGAATTATTCGGTTGACTGAATTTTGACCGAATTATTACCGAATAATTTGCGAATTTTACGAATTTTTCACAAATTTTTCCCAGAACATTTTTTTTGCTTTCTTGTAGGACTGAGATCTCTAGTCCGGATAATTCTGAATTATTTCTAAATTATATCCGAATTATTTCCTAATCACGAACTTTTGATCTCGCCGAACCGAACGTGAATAATTCATTTGTCACATCGATGGAATTTATGGTTTCTTTTATTGACTCACTACATTGCGTAAATCCAGCGGCTACTGTGAATGACTGTCTTGTGAAAGATTGATTGATTGATGGAAAATGCCAACTACCGGATAAAATAGTGCCCAAACCTTTTCTATTTTAGGCTAGCTTCCAAGCAAATTTTTTTTTTTTTAAATAGTGAAGTTTCAAATTATTAAAACCAATCTACTTCATCACTCATGATGTGTTTATATATCAAATTTATAAAAAAATTAATTACTTCAATGTAAAGCCAAGCATTAAAAAAAAAATAAGGTTTATAGATACTTCATTTTTGACTGCTTGGTTTTATACTAAATTAATTTTGAAAATTTATAAATTTGATATGTAAACGCATCACTTGTGAAGTAGATCAGTTTCAAGAGTTTAGATTCATCATTTGAAGTCAATCCAATAAGTTTCGGTGTTAAGCTCCCAAAAATACTTAATAAGCTGTATATATATAACACCCTAGTTCTACTCCAAATATATGCCATACAGTCAGGGGCGACGGTAAGAAACGCTAATGGGGTCAATTGACCCTTATTTTTTTTTTTGGTATTTATACATGATTTTGTAAGTAATTTAGAATAAATCGTCACGTTACGGTAAAATTGACTCCCATTCTCTACACGAAAATTTTATATAATTAATCCTCATATATTTTTTACCCCATAGTTCGAAAGTCTGACTCCGCCCCTGCATACAGTACTATTGAAATCCAAAGTATCTTGGCCTTACCGTAGTCCAACCCCTTGATATCTGACAACCAACCCCCTTGTACCGGCGCCAAAATGGATCCATATCCTCCTGGGTACCTAATTGAAGACAATTACGATCGGACGGTCTAGATTAATTTTATTTGGGCCTAACTGTAGGGGGTCTGTTTTGAGATTCGTGCCATGTTAAAAAAACCGTCCGATCGTAATTGTCTTGAATCAGGTACCTGGGAGGATACGGATCTCGCCAAAATGTCAATCACAAGGTAATAAAAAAGTTATCTCAGGAACAACAATCAAGAAATACTCATAACAGTAAACAGCATAACATTTGTGAAAAGTTTGGGCTATCAAAAAATCAGATAAGAACAATAAGAGATCTTAATCGTTGGTCAGAGAAATGCATATGAGTCAACGCATGATACCAACTAAAGTGTTTATGCTCTTCATGTCTGATGTGAAGTCTTAAAGTGTTTATGCTTTTCATGTCTGATGTGAAGTTTATAATGGCAATGTAAAACAGATATCTTAGAAACATCTTCATGTCTGATGTCAAATCTATCTATAGTATCAAAAAATGAAGATACTCTCTCTGTTTTTATTTATTATTTAATAATAATTGAGTGGTACTATGCATAGCACGGATTGGTCCGTGCTACGGCTCAATATTTGAGTTTTCAAAATTCTACGGTCGATCCGAACCGTTCAACATGATTATAAAATGAATATGTATTTGCAAACCAAATTTTACATTTTTTTGAATATTTTGACTATTTTTTTAGATAGGTAGAAAATCACTTTATCTGAAAATTCTGGACCATCCAAAAATAGTGATATTTTACCTATCTAAAAAAATAGTAAAAAAATTCAAAAAAATGTAAAATTTGGTTTGCAAGTACATATTCATTTTATAATCATGTTGAACGGTTCGGATCGACCGTTAAGATTTTGAAATCTCAAATATTGAGCTGTAGCACGGACCAATCCGTGCTATGCATAGTACCGTAGCCTCACTCATAATAATTTCTATAAATAAAAAATTCCCCGGTACTAGGAGAGGAGGTTTCAGAGGTAGTCTAGTATAGGGCTGTAAACGAGCTGGCTCGGGCCGAGCTGGGCCCTAGCTCAGCTCGTTAATTCTGAACCGAGCTTTTACCGAGCGAGCTGGAACTCGTGACGAGCCAGACCGAGCTGGCTCGCTGGGTCTGATTGGATCTTGTTTTAACCGAGTTGGCCCGAGCCAAGCCGAGCTGGACCGAGCCAGACCGAGATGGACAGTATAAAATGTACACAAATTCATACAAATTTACAAATTAATGTCTAGCCGAGCTAGTGGTGAGCTGGCTCGTTAATTGCTCGGTCCAGTAACGAGCGAGCTGTTAGTGAGCGAGTCAGGTGCGAGTCACGAGCGAGCCACAAGCTACGAGCTTTTTTGACACCCCTAGTCTGGTAGATGAAGAGCGGCACATGCTTGGAGTTTGTGGAGGCACTCTTATTAATGCAATCTCTGTAGCATTGGAAGGTACAGGATTTTTGAATTTTTATATTTTGTGGGTGTTGCTGGTTTGTAAATTTTTTTATGGTACTCTTACATTTGATGTATATATGGTTCGGTGTTGTTTGGATCATGAAAGTATTAGTACGTAGAAGAATATAGCAGTTGGAACTAATAGATGAGAATAGAAAATATACTGATTTTCGAATTAGTGTGAAAATATTATTAGTGTGGTGTTATTTAATTATATTAGTAAAAAAATTATCATGTCGTAAAAATAGTAGAATTGACACTAACTTTGTCTGGTCGGGAATGTGTTGGCGGAAAACTAATAAAGAAGTATTTTTTTCTCTCTTCCACACGAAAGTAGTCGCTATCCTAAACTTCACAAGTAACATCAGATTAGCTGAATTAGTAGCTATTCATAATAGTCTTTTGGTTTTTGTTGTTTGGATTGTTTTGGATTAAGAATAACGGTGCTGTTAAAAAAAGTAGTTTTTTTGTTTTTTTTTTTGCATTCAAACGTAAGTGATTTGGAATTTAGTACTCAGAACTTTACTGGCTAGGTGCTATTTCGATTTTTTTTTTTATATAGAATTTCCCTAAATTCTTTTAACCAGAGGAGCCTTCAGCAGTCGGATTTTCACAATATAGCCTCCACCGATCCCTAGGACCGGTGGAGCAAAAAAAACTCAGACTACACCGGTCCTAGGGACCGGTGGAGGCCCTTTTGCGCCAGCCACAGAGACCTCACGGAAGATTACACCGAAAAAGGCCTGCACCGATCCTGTGGATCGGTGTAGCTGCAAAAAATCCGAAATTAGCCCTCCACCGATCCTGTGGATCGGTGTAGCTTCAAAAATCCGAAAAAAATCTGCACTGGTTCTGTGGATCGGTGTGGGTTTAGATTTTTTCTTCCTGAGCCTCCTTCTTCTCTCTTCTTCTCTTCCCAGCCTCCTTCTTTCTTCTTTCTTCTTTCTTCTTTCTTCTTTCCTTCCTTATTTCGTTTTTTTCAAGTTCAATAGAGAAGTTGCCGTATGAACAGATCGCCACCACCATTGTACTCAGCATCGTCTTCTGATTAATATTGTGAGTTTTTTTTTTTAAATATGTTTATATTTAGAGTTGTAAAATTGAAAAATATTTGGAGTTAATTTAGTGTTTGATTTTTGTTCAGCAAAATGTCACTGCTATTGATCAATGTGTATTACGGTGGTAACCTCCAAAGCACTTCAACAGGTGTTGGTTATGACATAGGGGCTGCATTTACCTTTACCGTATCTGATTCTACCAGTTTTGCTATTATAAGACGGCAAATATACGTTGGACTTGAATTGCTTCCGAGTCGAGTTAAATTGACAATCAGGGTACGTATGAACACAGCACAACCCGGATCGTACCATTTCTCATTATTTCGGATAGAAAATGAGGAAACTTGGGATGTCATTAAACAAACAGCAGCTCAAGTGGCTGGATTTAAGGTTATAGAATTGGCAGCTGAGGCGCACCAGGGTAGAAACCAAAGCAGTTATGATCCGTGTCCAGATAGTTTGCCTGGAGGTAGTAACACACCGTCGGTTCAGACCGGCTTTCATCCTGACTCGGGCAGTGTACCTGTACACACCTACACACATCCGGTTCAGGCCGGTGATGACCCTTGTGAGCAATCAGAAAAAGACACAGAATCTGATACAAGTTCTTTTGATGATGACGATTCGGCTGAAGCATGAGACGCAGATATGGACGAGGCGAAGGCTGAAATGAACGCCCAAGAAATATTGAAGGATTGGCACAAGTCGATCCCATTCCTCAATCGAGGACTTAAGCATCCATGTTCATTGATACCTCGCATATTTAGTCTATTTTAGGCCTGTTTTAGTACCAGATTCGTGCACTAATTCACCAGAATCATGCGCATTTCATCGATATATCTTTAGAATTTGGTACTGCTGAGTGTTTGTTTGTTTTCTGCAGGTTTGGAGCAAAATACACGAAGAAATGGCGATTTGGGATGATCTGGTACGGCCTGGCCTTACCAGGCTTGGTACGGGTCTTACCAGACTTAGCCAGTTTCAGCTCATCACGCCTGGTACGGCCAGGCCGTACCACTTTGGTACGGGCCGTACCTAAAGGCGGCCTGACAGATTCAAATCTTGGCAGAGGCTATTTAAGGCGGGGAGCTCTCCAATTTCGACAAACTTTCATTCCAGAGACATTTGAGAGCACAGTAAGAGAGAGAAAGAGAGCTGAGGAGCTAGGAGCAAGAAGGAAGGAAGAGGAAAGAGGCGAAGCTCGACGGATCAAGCCTCTTCCACTCGATCTCTTCGATCCATGGCTTTCTTTACCTCTTTTATTGTATTTTTAGATCAGATCATGTGCTGTGAGTAGTTGTTTTAGTTTCTAGGGTTTTGAGATGGATTCTTGATTTGCTTTGACTTTCTTTGACTTGTACTTTGTATGAACTCTTTTGATTGATTGATTGTGATTTCTTTGCTATCTCTTGCTTTGCTTGCTGTGATTGTGTATGGTGAACCTTTAGGTATAGATCAAACCTATCAAGGTCATGTGATCATCTCAATCTCTCAACCAAATCAATTGCTTAGGGTAGATTTGTTCGAATTGAAGCCGAGAGGTTGAATTCCCCTCTAATTGACAGATTAGAGGGTACCTTAGGTCTCCAATCAACCAGCTAGGGTAGATCTGTACCAACATATGAAAATTGAGGTGTAGAAACCCTAAAAGGCAATCAATTGCAATCCAACCTAGATCTTGATCCAACACACGAGAGTTGAGGCTTAGGAACCTTAGGTGTGGTCAATTAAACCTTTCTAAAGAGTTTAGCACAAGGTACCAGCAAGAAATGCATCAACTCGAACTGGTAAGCTCTGTTCTGGGAAGCCAGTACGGGTCTTACCAGAGTGGTGCGGCCTTGCCTTACCAAGTCTGGTACGGCCTAGCCTTACCAACTTGGTACGGGCCGTACCACTAGAGGCAGATCACAGATGAAGTCTGAAACCCTGGAAACGCCTTTTATCCATAATAAAAACACAGTTTACATTTCTTCTAGCACTTTATTACATTTGTTTGCATTGTTCGATCTGTTAGTTTGTAATAATCTAGAAGTCAATAATACGATAAATTTGTTATATAAAGCTTTGTTCATGAATTGAATGTTTAATCATTTTGTTACCTTGAGTATTATTAAATTTATGAATCATTTCGAGTTCATGACTGGAATTGTGAAACTTCATAATATAGATGATAATACTCTTAAAAGTCTCTAACCAAGGTAATTAGCAGGAACACTAATTACCGCGATAAGGTTAGTGTGTGGATTAAATGATGGTTAAGTTTTACAAACCATAGACAAAGAGTTGTCATTTTAATCACACAGATACATGTTAGAGAACATGATATTTGACAGACCCCAAATGAAACATTAAATGGAATTGTGTTTGTGTCATTAATGTTTTCATTTTAGTGTTAAGTTCTAAAGTATGAGATATTCATTTTTCCTACATAAGAAATGTATATGTGTGATTGCTATCTAACGCTATCCGTAAAAAGTAGCTATAAGGATAGTTCTTCGGTATACATAGCTTATGCGGAGGAAAAGATGGTTTATCAAAAGTACTATTGTCCCTCGTATCTCAATACGAGCTATAGCGGCACTGGGCCCCTTGATAGAATATGATTATCTGGATCCAGTATGATTACAAGAGTAAACATATTTGATAATCTATTCAGGATCAAGAAAAGATTAAGTTTTGAAGGATGACACACACCTACCTTGAAACTAATCTGATAGCTATGAGACAAAAGAATTAACACGAAGTAAATCGTTTACTGGATCGTGATATTGTACGGTACAGCATCATCTGTGTAATTGGTGTCATAATGTACTTGCCAGGTGCCACCTATGATTATAGAAGTTAGAACAGTTCTAATTCTATTTACCAACATAACACAGATCCTATCGGGTCACACCAATAGGAAAGTAATCAGAGAAATTTTATGATTAATTATAAAGTGTTATAATTAAGAATAAAATATATGTCATGGAGATGACATGCTTAAACCGAATTAAATTTATAAACGTGTATGACACGTCGTATAAATTTATCGCAAACGCAAGAAATACAATTATTCAGAATAATTGTATATATATATTATATGGATTAAAATATTAATTATGAATTAATATTTTGGACCAAAAAGTCCAATTTGAATTTAAGCCTTAATTAAATTTAGAATTTAATTAAAAGTCTTAATTAAATTAAATGAAAAATGGCTTAATTAAATATATTAAAAAATGGCCAAAGTTCAATTTCGTTTTTGCATCTGTAAACCGCCATAAAATGGCATGAATTGTAAATATGCAAACCGCCATATATTTCTATATAATGGCATGAAATGAGAGAAAATAAAGAAATCCATTTCTAAGTCAAATCAAAGTACGAATCAGAATCCGATTCGATTCGTATCTAATTTTCTCTCTCAAATAGTGATTTGCAGAAAATCTGATTATCCATATATATATTTTTGCGAGAATAAAAGTTATTCTTGTGAATAGTGTTTTGTCAGAAATTTCGTACTTTCGGTGAATAGTGATTTACCGAAAACTGCGACTTTTCGAATACCGTTGGTATAGTATTTCTGGCAAAAGAAATACCAACTCTCTGGTAGTTCCTGGTGGATAACCGATAGAGGCACTATATTTTTGGTGCTTGCTTAGTCGAGTCAGATAGTCGGGTCAGACTGCATTCCAATTTGAATTTGGAAGCAAGGTAAAGAAATGTTATATTAATCTATTTAATTGTTAAATAGATTTAATCTTTTAGAAATCAATCAAAGGAGTAGATCTATAAACTGATTAAAATACAAGTAAATACGGTTTTACTACTTTGGGTCTATACAGGATTAATCTGGTATGTAACTCTCGGTTATTATCCGACATACTACTTAATCTATGATCTGAATGAGTAAAGTTTTACTTACGATTTTTTTAATCTAAGAAAAGGATTGAACAGGTATGTAACTCTCGGTAGATTATCCGACATACCATTTTAATCCTTTTTGGCTTAAGTTAGAAGTAAAATTTTTGTTTTACGGTCTTTCCGCAGCTTAAGCCTAATGGCTTTGGGTAGCCTCAAAACCCTACACGATCTGTTTGAATTGATCCTTTAGGAACTTAAATACCAAACCCAATCTTTCTCACTTCTAGTTTTTAATTGAGTTTAGTGAATTCTAACCTAGTAATTGCCCGTCCCTGTGTATCGACACCCGATTATACTACTCGATAGGGGTTGTACACTTGCAATCCTTACTCGTGAAGTGTAAGCGCGGTTTTAAAAGGTACGCCCTCAAGCGTACCGAAACTTGCGTTGCGCTTTTGTGCGAACATTCATCATTCAACGATGAATTGCCAATGCCATATGCGGATCGTGCATTTTTTGTGAACCCCCCAGGTTAGATGAAAAATTTGCTGAAGGTCAAATGTTTGAATCCAAAGCCAAACTAATAGCAGAACTTGCTGATTTTAACCTACCAAAAAATACAGAGTTAGTCGTGCTAAACAGCAGCAAAACTAAGTATAGAGTTAAATGTAAATCTTCCAAATGCCAATGGAAATTGTATGCAATTGTAGTACCAACAGGTGCATGGACAATTTCCACCAACCCGTTTATCCACACATGTTTTGGAAGTGCTGAAAGGTTGGATAGTCATCAAATGACTGCCAGAGTAATTGCTGATGTTATTAAACCGGCTTTGAAAGATGATCTGGAGTTAAGCATGAAAATGGTCAAGCATCTGGTTAAAGTTAAATTTGACACAGTAGTGCCCTCGTATAACAAGTTGTGGAGAGGTAGGGAACTTGCAATTGCGGACTTGTTTGGGAGCTAGGAGAAGTCTTACGAGTTGCTGCCATCGATTTTGGGTGCCATCAAAGCATCTAATCCAGGTACACAGTACCTAATAGAACATGAACCATCAACCGAGTTTAATACCGATATTTTCAACCGGGTTGCATGGGCATTTGGGCCATGCATTGCAGCATGGCCTCATCTTCAACCCGTTATCAGTGTTGATGCCGGGTTCTTATCCGGAAGATACAAGGGTAAACTTTTTATGGCTTGTGCTTACGATGCAGAGCAACAACTCTTGCCACTTGCATTTGTAATTTGTGAAAAAGAGTCTATAGAAAATTGGGGTTGGTTTATGAATTGGTTGCGTACCAATGTTGTCGGGCCAGGAAAAATATGTGTTATTTCGGACCAGCACCTTGGTATACGAGGGGTGTTTGAGGCTCCTAATCTGGGATGGTGTGAGGAAACTGGTGAAGCTGTCCACCAACTGTGTTCACAGCATATTTGTGAAAATATTTGGAAAAAATACCCTGAAAAGTGGATTAAAAAGGTATTCAAGAAATTTGTTGAGAAGAAAAAAATCTGGAGATTTGAAGAGGGGATGGAGATGATTAGGCAAAGAGATGCAGCCGTACATGACTACATTATGAAATTTGGTAAACGGCTCCGCAACTCTGATGCAGAGCCTTTGGCTCTGCATAAGTGGGCACAAGTGCATGATGGATTCCTCAATCGATGGGGTATAATGACAAGTAATGGCTCTGAGGTACTAAACAGTGTATTTAGGATTGCCAGGCAACTACCCGTGTGTGCAATTGTTGAGAAGACCTTTTATAAGTGCGTCGACTGGTTTGTAAATAGGCGGGAGGCCGCGATTGGATGGGAGGCAACGGGATTGGATTTTTCGTTGAACATTACACTGATTTTACATCGTCGTAATGAGAAAGCAAGGAAGCATTTAGTAGGACCGATGTATTATGGCCATAACAACTATGAGGTTATTGATACAAAGGGAATTCTCGAGACAGTAAGTCAATAATTCAAAAAATCTAATTTTTTACTTTCACGTAATACATTTGATGTAAATATTATTTTTTAATTGAAGGGTGCTCGGGGCGAAGTGAAGTACGATGTTACCTTCTCTCCAGAAGGGATGCCTATATGTGTGTGTCGGAGACCTCAATTAACAGGAATCCCTTGTAACCATGTTCTTGCAGTTTGCTTCGTGAGGAGGCTAAATCCTAACGACTATGTAAGTCCATATTACAGCTTACAAAATTATATAAACACTTGGTCTGGTCATTTCAATGGATTTGGAAATAAACGGGATTGGCCATTGTATAATGGGCCCATTATAAGGCCAGATCCGAATAAAGTAAATAAGGGTAGGAGAAAACACAAGCGAAGAATAATGACTATGGACAAAATGGAGGCCCCTGCCACGAGGCGAAATGCTCGACAACATAATTAAGAGTCAACTACAGCAAGACATTCAGGTATAACAATTTAAAAATTCAAAAGACAATTCGTTTGCATAATTACCATTTTATTTGAACTAAGTTGTACTCATTTTGTAACAGGTGCATCGACTCGATAATTTGCTGGATGGAGGGATTTCTAAGTTTACAAATTATATTTTATCATGTTATGACATGCATTAATGTATCTTATTTAGACATTTTTATTGTATTCTAAGAATTTATGTGGACATTTTATTGTATTTTTAGGGATGTATCTTGTTTAGACATTTTTATTGTATCATGTTATGACGTTGGCGTTGGCAGACTTGATTATCTTTGGAGTTTTTATCATATTTATCTTTGGCGTTGGCGGACTTGAATTTCAAATATGATTCAAATAAGTATAACTTATACAACACATTTAGCCATGCTACAAAAATTGAAATAAGCATAATTTAAAGGATAATTAAAGTTAGTCCAATTAAAGTTACAATAGTCCACTTAACATTACAAATAGCATACATATAATAATGGATCCAATCTAACATTAACCTCGTATTAATGGATCCAATCTAACATTAACCTTCAGATACCTCTGCAAAAAAAAAAATAATGCATCATGCATTAATCAATAAATAATGGATACAATGAAAAAAATTAAAAGGTATCATGCTTAACAGAGGCACTTACTCAGTCGAAACATGTTAACGCCTTCGTCGGCGACGCGGTGGTCCAAGGGCATCAGTCCCGGGAGTGTACGGATCTGTTGGAATCCTTATACGGCCTTGAGGTGGTGCATCTGAAGTGGATGGAGCATAATTTGCTGTAAGCTGTCCCGAATCTGCAGTGGATGGTCCCATCATACTAATGCCTCCCGCTAGTTCATCGATCATAAACTGAGATATAGATCCATACTCTGTGCCGCTCATGAAGTTGTCCCACGCCGGGGGAGGCTCTGAAGTTGTAGGGCGACGATAATGCTGATCAGGGAAATCATCATCCAAACTGATCATGTCCAAGTTCATAGGGATCCCAGCACTATCGAGTATGCCTCAGAAGATATGGACCTGATCAATATCCTCCATCGTGTCACGAGCATGCTCGAGCATAATCTTGCCGTATGCCACTTGTCCCGGGGTTTTCACCATGTCTATTGCCTGCATAGTTAATCGTATCACTCGAGAAATCTGCATAACACATTTCGAACTGTTACATATTGTACATTAATATTGAAACAAATAGTTTGATTGAAAAAAATATAATGTACGAACCACACGAGAATGCCTGTGACCATGAGGAACGTATGCCAGTGTAGCAACATCTCCTGTCCACTGGGGAGCCTGACGTTGTAGAGCTTGCGGATTTTTATCTGATAGATACAAATATCTCATACCACGCGCGTTGAACCAATGCATGTACATGTGATGCCTCCTCATATCATATGGTCTCCGCTCTCCAATTAATACTGGAGGCTTCTCGATGAACTCCTAAGAGTAATCGCCCAACAGCCATCCCTTGTTGAATTACCATCGTGAAACCACGTCTGACGTAAATAACTGATATCATCCCATGGTAGAGGAGAAGGAGGCGAGATCTCTTGGTGCTTACCAAACTGGCGCATGACCCTATCCGCATGCTGAAACTCCACCATCCAAAAATGAATCACGTAACCGCAGCTCATCCAATACCTCTTTTGTCGTCGGACATGTCGAGGTAACTGATCATAGTAATCAACGTATGGTCGCCAATTAACTGTCTCATCAGCTAGTCTATCGAAGCTATCTCTATACGTGGCTGTACCACCTGTAAAAAAATATAAATTTTAAAAAACAATTATAAATCTATCGAAGTTATCTCGAATTATAAATCTTTTTACCTAAGTGAGGGTTGTCGGGCCACAAATGAAAGGTGGTCCACTTCACACCGAAAGCATTCCTCGTATCCTCATCGGCACCACCGAAGGGAGGTGGCTCTGATCGGGGTACAGGCCGACCAACAGCAAATCGAGTCCATGACCAAATCTGTAACAACAACATCGGACCCGCTATCGTGTCTACCCCCGCGTGGCAAGCACGTGACAACTCTCGATAGAGATGTGCAAGTACAGCACCTCTCCAATTGTATTCTCGTGTAGTATCTAGATCAGTGATGAATTGCAAGTACATCGCAGGGACTCCATCCGCACTTGAATCTGGAAACATAACCGACCCGAATAAATCCATACAAAAACCTCGGGTGTACCGTGCAACCGTCTCATCATTGTGCCAAGCTTCTAAGGGTAAACTAAATTGCACCCGCACCCATTTCAGTCTAAGCGCATAAGCAGAGAGGGACAATCGTTCTTTCTCAGTGTTAGGATTATAAATCCTATATTTGTATGGCATTGTCTCATGTAGGTGATTGTAAAAAATAGCCGGATCAGCCCCTAGATCAAACTCTAAGTATGGGTCCCAATCAGTATCGCTGGTGCCAGTAATCGCGTCACCTGCAAATTAAAACAATTATACAATTAACAATTTATTTTTTATAAATAGTTAATTAAATTAACCGATAAACAACTTCTGATTATTAATTACCCTTAATCGATAAGCCCCATAGACATGCAACATCTTCTAACGTCACTGTCACCTCACCGACAGGTAAATGAAATGTATTGGTCTCCGGCCTCCACCTCTCAACCAGAGCAGTAATCAAATGCGGATCAATCTTGCAATCATTTAGGCGAGCAATTTGATACAACCCTAACCTCTTCAGAGCATCGTCCATCCGACTGTTGTAAGCAATACTAGTCTGATGTGAATTTATCTGCATTGAAGAGGTAGGCTGCCAAAAAGAATTAAAACATTATAAACCCTTCAAATACTTCATATAATATTTATTTGCAACAAATAATTAATAAATATAATCAAAATTACCATATCACGAACTCCCCATGCCCTGTGGTTCTGTGGTGCTAATTTCAACAACTCCGGATAATCCAGATTATCCATTGACTCTGTTAGAAAATTTGATAAACAGATATTTTTGCAACTGATGAGAGTCATCACACATAATTATATAAACAAATATTTTTCCAAGCATATGGCTACAATAATCAAAATTTAACTACATGTAAATAACATATCATCTAATTTTGATTTTAATAATAAACTTCATGAACACTTAATTACACAAATTTATACTACATATTACTAATTTTACACAATTATAATTTTATCTAATTTTAAACTTCATGAGAGTCATCACACATTTATCTAATTTTAAAAAAATTATAATACAAATTACTAAAAAGTTACATTATACTACATGAACAATTAATTACACAAATTTATACTACATATATACTAAATTACACTAAATTAACATCATATAAATTCTAAATTAATACTACATTACACTAAATTAACATCATATGAACTCCAAATCACACTACATTACACTAAATTAACATCATATGAATTCCAAATTACACTACATTACCACTAATTACTAAATATACTCCAAATCAACACTAAATTACACCAAATACTAATTTAACACTATATTTCACAAAAACAATCTAAATATACTAAACAAACTAAATTAAATTAGTTATTCATTTTAATTCGGCTAAAATAAAAAATTATAAAAAGAGGGATATTTACCTTGTCAAAATTGTAGATCTGAAGAGTTTCTAACTCTCTTAGACGATCCAGAAATTTTAAAACAATTGGATGGAGAAATGATTGAGTAAATTGAAAGGATAAAAAAAAAAAAAAAAAACAGAGAGAGTTCGGAAGTGTTTGGGAGAGACAGAGAAGGGAGGTAATGGTGAGACAGAGAAGGAAAGGGAGAGCCCTCGCCCCTCGGTTTCAAATTTCGGAAACAAGCCTCCACCGGTCCTAGGGATCGGTGGAGCAGTGTGGTTGGGATTTTCTGTGGCGACACGCTGTGCTGGCGCAAAAGGGCCTCCACCGGTCCCTAGGACCGGTGTAGTCTGCGTTTTTTTTGCTCCACCGGTCCTAGGGATCGGTGGAGGCTATATTGTGAAAATCCGACTGCTGAAGGCTCCTCTGGTTAAAAGAATTTAGGAGAATTCTATTTAAAAAAAAATCGGCTATTACTATGGACAATGGAGGAGGTCTGATAGGCATCATATCTAATTTTGAGTCTGATGAGCTCCAGAACTATATGATCCGCTTTAAGATATGTGCGCTCCGCTTTAATATTTGTATGCGCTCGTGTCAATTTTCACGTACACGGATCTTAAAATGGATCGGACGGTCCTGGAGTCCATTGAATCTTAAGTAGATCTGTGATAGGCATCGGACCTACTATGCAGTCATTACTATGAATCTATGATGCGTTCATAGATTTCTAGTCTTTTTAATAAGGCATTTGCTTCTGTGGACATAAGGACCTATTTGTAAAATGAACATATTTTCATTTTTAAAGTTCAAACAGTCGATCCGACCATTCAACATTATCTCCATATTAAAATGTACTTGGAGGTCAAATTTTACATTTTTTTGAATTTTTTTTACTATTTATTAAGTATTTTACAAATTCAATGGTCTGAATTTGACTAGTTTTTGTAAATACTTAATAAATAGTAAAAAAATTCAAAAAAATGTAAAATTTGACCTCCAAGTACATTTTAATATGGAGATAATGTTGAACGGTCGGATCGACTGTTTGAACTTTGAAAATGAAAATATGTTCATTTTACAAATAGGTCCTTATGTCCACCGAAGCATCCCTTTTAATAATGAGGATTATGAAAAACAACTAAATTGTTTGACATTATAAAAAATGACTCAATGATCTTTAAGATAAAAAAAAATGTAGATATGTTTTCTATAATTTAAAAAAAAAAAACTAATTGAATCTTTTTATTGTTTAGTTTGATTGCCATCTAATCAATGACAAAATGATTCTTAAATTGTAACCAATTTGATACATAGTCTATCTAAATGAAGAAAAACACAAAACTAAATTTTGTATAACTTTCAATAGTAATTATCACTTTGTTATAATTAATTTAATTATCAATAGAAAATAAAAATAAACGTAGTTGTCACAAGTTTAGAAAGTCGATTGCAACTTGTTAGGCAATGAATACTCTTCTATAATCAACAAGGGACCATAATAACTTTTCCTTTTAAAAAGGTTCTCCTGAAATTGTCAACCTCTCATAATGCATGGCTTGAAAAAGAAGACTTAGAAGAGAAGTTTGGTGATATAATTGACAAATATATTGAATTTTTTTTATAAACCATAATTAATTTTTTTTTTTTTTACGAATCCAACATGATTACTTTTTTTTTTTTTTTACAAAAACTATAAGAACCGAAATGTCATTTCGGCCCGTTATTTTTTTTTTATTCTGGACCAAAATGGCATTTTGGTCCGGTCCCCTTTTTGGATTTTTTGTGGTATTGGTTTCACAAGTTTTCATATGAGCCGTCACTGAAAATCCAAAAAGGGGACTGGACCGAAATGCCATTTCGGTCCGGAATAAAAAAAACTAACGGACCGAAATAATATTTTGGTTCTTATGATTTTTGTAAAAAAAAAAAGTATTCATGTTGGTTTTGTAAAAATATATTTTTTAATTATGGTTTATAAAAAAAAATTCAAATATATTTATCCTTTTTATTGCACGTTTAGTCATGTTCAGTTCTTCTTCGGTTACATTTCCTTTTTTTTTAATTGAAAGTTGAAAGTGACCTTTAGTTTATTTAATTAGCTGAATTAAATTATAGGACGGCGTTATTTATGAATTAAAGGACAAATAAACTTTTTTAACATAAAAAGGCTTGCATTATTGTTAATTATAAATTATGATCATGAATCATACATAATTAGTACAAAATGGGAAATGTGTATATGGATATTAAGAAAAAGAAATATAATTTTGAATGCCCAAATTAAATACAAAGGAAAAGAAGTCAATGAAAATAATAAAATTGAATGAGTATGATAATCATGCTCTAAAATTGCTACAAATGAATATTTAAATGATACAAGTGTTATCTCGTTATAATCTTTAAAAGTTCACAAGAACATGTCAAAAAATTTGAGTAGAGATATCTCAAACCGATTTGTTTGATTTATTCCGGATCTAATCCCCACAAAATCCTTTTTATTTTTTAAAAAGAAAAAATCAAAACGACTACTTCAATTTTTTTTATTTTTTTATTTGAAAATTCGTTCCTAATTGTTATAAATGAACCCACAAAATTATAATTTATAATATAAATCAAGTATATTTATATAACTTTTCATGCACAAAATTATTGTTTTGAAGGTATATTTTAAATAATATTTTGTTCAATAAGTCATGATTTCGTAATTATTTTAAAATTTAAGCATATTACAAATTTTACTATTTACCAGTATAATTTTGAAATTAAAAAAAATGAAAATTAATTTGGTAGGAGGGCAACCGATGCTCTGTCTACGCGTGACACCGTCAATCATGATTGCTTTCAAGTTTCTTTTTTTTTGAAAACTTGGTAGACTTGGTAGTGACTACCAAGACAATTGCTTTCAAGTTTCAATACCGACAATATGAACAAAACTTTATAACTTAAATTTCAAAGATTCGCGGTAAAAAAAAAAGAAAAAGAAATTACCGCGCCACATGGATCAGTGTCAGTGGTGATAACTATTTGGAATTCGTAGCACCTAAGGTAACAGAATATTTCTGTTTTGATCTGGACCATTCATCTCGGACTGGATTGGTCTGGATTTCGATCGGACGGCCATGATCCAAACAAAAATATTCTGTTACCTCAGACGATATGGATTAAACTTTTTGAGGGGCTTGTGGCGCGAAAATAACAACCCACCCACGGAAATGGCAACATTTGTTAAATCTTTATATTTTTTTTTATTCTCAATCAAAAGTAAGTGAAAATGAAAGTGGTATAAGTATTTAAGTTTTGTCTAAACTAGTTCAGAGCTTCTTTAATATCCGTGCTAAAAAAAATCTGACGGTTCAGATATAAACGAAAAAAAAAATTGAGTTATTTTAGGTGATATGAATTCCTACCTCAAGGATATTTCTTAATTTGGAAATTTCTAACTTACGGTCAGAAGGGAATTCATATCCTCTGCATTAACTCAAAAGAGAATTTTTTGAGTTAATGAATTTCAGCCGTCTGATTTTAAACGGAGCCAATCCGGTTCGTATCTATAACATAGAAAACCTTTTAATAGTAGTGCAGATCTAATTCACACGAATCTTAAAACAAATCGGACAGTTGAGATTCATTAACTCAAAAGATTCTCTTTTTGAGTTAATGCAGAGGATATGAATTCGTCAAAAGTACGCTCACCACATATCATTAATTCCCACGCGTCCACCGATAGTACACATCAACTCCCTTCCTCTGCTCTTATATTTAGTGAAACCATCTGTAACAGATCATATTCTTCTTCAACAACATCCGCCACACTTAATACTATAAGATTATCATCACATACAATCCAGATAGTTTATAATTTGATTAAGATAAATTACTCTATTCCGAAGCCTTCTGCCTCGTTCTGTAATCTGTACAGTACAAGTCAGAGACGTTGTTTTCCTTTCCTGCTTCTTCTTCCAAAAAAGGTTTCTTCGAATATTCTACGAATTCGAGAAAAGCTCAAGGAGAAGAGATCATAATGCCACCTATGAACAACAATGTTTATCGCACTGGTTCCTCCACACAAGCGTCACTAACTGACACTCTCTTACCTAGCACTTCTCTCTCAATGCGAGGAGCAACGAGGAAGAAGCAGAAAGAGGTGAAATTTCTCTCTTTTTTATCTCGATTTTTGGTTCTGGTTTCGATTTTTTTCTTTATCTTTTGCGTTTATGGAGCCAACCCCTCTACATACAGCAATGGAGTTGGGCTAAACTGTGTTGTTTCGATTGCGAGTGCGTGCAGCTCTGGCCAAAGATCGTGCTTCGCAAATGGCTTAACATCAGCTCGAAAGATTCCGACTTTAGTGCTGACGAGGCTGAAACCACCGAGAGCGAATTTGAGTATGAAGGTACGTGCAGAATTGATTTTCCATTTTTTTTTTTTAATTTTAGTTATTCTTTTTGTGATATTTTTCTTGCACGCTAGGTGTTTGTTTTGTTTGCTGATTCAATTTTAGTGGGTCCCACTCGTGCTTGTCCTATAGCAAGTAATGCAGGAGCTTAAATACTTTTGACTATTTACTTGATCATTAATTTAAGATATCTCTCCATTAACTGCCATTGCTAAATTTTTTGATAACTGAAAATTTTATGCTCCTGGTACTTGATAGTGAGTTTTTTGCAAAGACATACATAGTTTGTCTGATAATTGCTATATCTTATTTGGAAAAAAATTCTGATTTAACCAAATGATTTCAGAGATGTGCGCTTGGGAGCGGCAATTAAATGATGAGGAGAGGAGATTGACTGATTTAAGGGCTGAAACAATTGGTATTTATTTATCTACGTACTTAAAAAATAAATGTTCATGTCGATTAATCTATGAATCTTGTACAAGTTGTTGATTTAATTGCCATAACTGTTTTATATCATTGCTGCTTTAAATTAGGCAATAGGATAGGAGGCATTCCAAGCAGGATGAGGAGAAGAAAGTCAGAAACATTTCGTGCACAGTACATTCACACCAAAGAACTCAGGCATGAACCTTTTCTTTATTTATGTTTCCTAAAAATATATCTAGCAGATGAAATGGAAAAATTGTAAGATATTGCTGATTTTATTAAAACTGGCTACAGGATTTGTGCAGGAACATGGAATGTAGGTGGGCGGATCCCACCTGATGATCTGGACCTCTCTGATTGGCTTGACATGTCTGAGGCCGCTGATATCTATGTACTCGGGTATTTGTTCATTTCTTATTGTTCTATTCATGTCTCCTATTTTCTTAGAAAAAGTAATCTTCTTTTTTTATGGAAAATAGTTAATGCATGATGAGTTTTAAGTTTAACAAGGTTAGAGGTACACTTTGCATTACATGGTACTGGTACTAGTCAAGAACTAACTGTAACAGTAACAGGTAAAGTACCAGGTGAAGGGACATGAATGTCCAGATTCATTTTTTTTTTTTGGTCATTTTTATTGATTTTACTTAAAACTCATCATGCATTAACTATTTTCCATAAAAAAGAAGATTTTACTTTTAAATACTTTGTTTGGATTTTCTAATTGGATGTAATATCCGTTATAATGGCCAGTTATGGTACTGGTACAGACTAGCCTGTTCTTATATATGTTATTTTAATTTATTGATGCTTTATGCAGCTTTCAAGAAGTAGTGCCACTAAATGCGGGAAACATATTTGGAGCTGAAGACAGCCGCCCGATCCGCATGTGGGAGTACCTGATCCGTGAAACCCTTAACAAGATCCGACCTGTTAAGGAGAAATACAAGTGCCATAGTGACCCGCCTTCTCCTTCTCGATTTAAACCCTCTGATGATTCTATTCCTCTAGAATCTGTATTAAGCTCAGTCTCAGACACTGATTCCGATGAAGAAGCAAACCCATTTGCCAAACCTAAACCCGAGTCTATAACAAACCTGAATAAAGAGAAGAAGTTAACCAAAACACTTAGCCACTGCGAGAGGATTGGTATGATTTGGCCGGAACAGCAGTTGGATATGGTATCATCAGCTAAGGTTTTGAAAAGTATGGCATCATTCAAATCAGTGCAAGGAGATGATAATTTGAATTTGAATTCGGAACTTGATTGGGAGAGTGCGGTGAGTAGGAAGAAGAAGAAGAAGAGGTCAAGTTTTGTGCGAATAATAAGCAAACAAATGGTGGGTGTATTTCTATCAATCTGGGTAAGGAGGAGTTTAAGAAAACATATTCAAAATCTAAGGGTTTCGACTGTCGGTGTCGGGGTCATGGGCTATATTGGTAACAAGGTAATCTTGTAGATTCTTTAAGTATTATTTCCTTTATAATAACAAGTTAGTACTATACAAAGGAGAAAATAATGGAAACATTTTTTTACTGCTACTTGATTATAATTTCATACAAGGAATGCTCAGACCAGTACCAGCAATAGTTGATCTTAGGAAATGCCCCATTTTGACTTAAAAATGTTGTCACATATTTTCAATGTCCATGGATTTCTTGTTATGAAGTGTATACAAGGAAACGCTCCTGATTCATTATTTGTAAAAGATGTTATTGAAGTATTTGTTAACAAGCAGGGTGTTTGGCCAATTTCTTAAAAAATGTACCATTTCTACTGTAGGGGTCGATATCTGTGAGCATGTCGATATACCAAACTCTATTTTGTTTTGTGTGCACACACCTCACATCAGGGCAAAATGAAGGAGACGATCTCAAGAGAAATGCTGATGTGCAAGAGATTCATAAAAGAACTAACTTTAACCCTCTCTCTTCTACAATTGGCATGCCTCGAACTATATTTGACCACGAGTAAGCATTTCAAATATTGTATTATGTATTTCTTTTGTTAATGTCAAATATGACTCTTTCTTTTGGGAAAGAAAAATAAACTACTACCTCATGGTAATTTAGTTATTTGTAGACAACTCTTTATATGGAAAAAGAAGATTTTTCCTAGGTAATGATTTTTTCTTTTGACCAATTTACCCTTCCATAGTCTTTGCATGAAAACATTAAATGGTAAAATTTGTGATCCTTAATGGAGCCAGACAAAAAACAACAAGAGGAAAAGGAGGAAATATAAAATAAGGAATTCAATTTTAGAAGAGAATCTTATTATTGGTACAATATGAGATCTAAATACTATGCCCTTTGTATTGCCAGCCCATTATGTAAGACTTCTATCCAAATTATGCAATATGGTCGTTTTTGGAATTAAGAATCATGCAGCAAAAGTGAATGCCATTGTTGGAAAATTAGGCATTTCCACCGGTACACCCTTATTTACAGGTGTAGCAACCAAGTTCATTTTTCTTGATTATATGTCCTCTTTTTAAATACACAAATCATGGGTGTTTTGTCAGATACCAATATAAAATTGTTGTATTTCTGCAAAAATTCCTTTAACATTGATGAATGGACATAAAATTGTTCTTATCTTACTTTTTCAGAAGGATTATATGGTTAGGAGATTTAAATTACCGAATCAACCTAGCGTATGAAAGAGCCCATCAACTCATTGCCGAAAACAATTTTGATAAATTGTTCGAGCAGGATCAGGTTAGCTAATATTGTTTTACGAAAAATTTTATGCATGCTGGACAAACATCAAAATGTCATGTATACACATGCAAAATGAATAATGATTTTTATTTAGTAGGCATGGGGGAAAAAGAGATGAATAGTGACTACAATCCTAGTTCCTTTAACACATGAGACTGCATCTCTTTTCTTTCTCAGTTTCTTTGAGATGAATAGTGACATAGAATGTAGTTACTGTTTTTTTCCCATGTCACATGAGGGATATGTGACATTTCTTTCTTGGCATTTATTGAATGACATTTTGAGGATTTGAAAGGATGCTAATATAGTTGTTCTTTTCTATATTTTTTTTCTTCCTATTTTGCACTCAATATTTCTTTTTGTCTGTTTAATGATGTAGTTGAAGTTTGAATTGAAGAAAGGGCGTGCCTTTGGTGGGTGGAGTGAAGGGCCAATTACATTTCCGCCTACCTATAAATACGAATTTAATACTGACAATTATACTAATGATGGGAAAAGAACACCTGCCTGGTATTGTTTTTTTATATACTTTTTTATTTTGTGGTGGTTAAAGATATTTAATTAGTTAGTTTTGCTTGAGTCCTTTTGCCAGTATCATTGGTTTACAAACAGTAAGCTACCAGCATTGCTATATACTGGCCAGTTTCAGTTGGATAACTGGTTCTCTGTTACTGTAACAGTAAAATAGTCAACATCTTGGTTTTAGCAAATTATTACATGGTGTTAGCAACTTTTGAAAACTTGTTTTGATAAACCGTGAAGATTGGCTTCAGGCAACCATGGCAAGTTTTCTTCAAAAGAAAAAAAAAGAGAGTAACTATGTCAATTTTATACGGAATAAACTCATGTATGCTCCTAAATACATTACTATGAATATCTGCAAAAGAGTAAGTATAACAGATAGCCCACTAAAACATGAAAGTTATCACTTCTAGGATTCCAAATTGATTGGAGTGCCCAATTTAACCCTCTTTCATCATTACTTCATAGACATAGACAGCAAGGAATGACGAATTATTTGGGCATTTTTAAAGTAAATACAGGGGTATGCAAGAAAATTTTCATGAATACAGGGCCACACATAAAATTTAATGCTTTAAGGGACTGTATGATAATTCATGTTTGGTAGCAGTATACGCAATGTTTTCACATTTTTCTTGGGCACAGTAGTTGTTCCTTTTCATTAATTTTTTAGCCTTTAAAAAATTGTAGGTGTGATCGAATACTTTCTTATGGAAAAGGAATTCATCTAATAAGTTATAAAAGCATAGAAGAAAAACTGTCAGACCACCGGCCTGTTAGAGCAGTGTACATGGCTGAAGTAGAGATTTTTAACCACAGAAAGTTACAACGGGCTCTAACTTTTACTGATGCTGAGATAGAAGAGGAATTGGGAGCTGTGGCTGAGGAGTAATTCTGGGTTAGGTGGCCTTCCCTTGGAAGCGGTTAGTTGTGTTCTGACATTTACATAATTGCTAAAAGAGTGAGGCTATGGTAATATGCATATCACGGATCGTCCTGTGCTATGGACTCATATCTCTATTTTTAAAGTCTAAACAGTCAGTCTGAACCGTTAAACATGATCTTCATGTGAAGATGTACTTGAAAATCAAATTTTACATTTTTTAGAATCTTTTTACCATTTTTTTAGATAGGTAGAAAATCACAGCTTTTGGATGGTCCATTATTTTCAAATCAAGTGATTTTTCTAGCTATCTAAAAAAACAGTAAAAATAAAAATGTAAAATTTGGTCTACAAATACATTTTCATGTGAAGATCATGTTGAACGGTTCAGATCAACTATTTAAACTTTAAAAATGGAAATATGAGTCCATAGAGTGCACCGTTGTGTAATATGCATATTACCATAGCCTCACTCTTGCTAAAAATAGTACTGTAAACCATGCATAAATTGTGTTAAATTGTATCTTGTTACTTGACAACTGGGATAATTTGGTTACTGACATGGTAGATACTTGGAGGATTTTCTAATTACATAAAAAGAAGGAAAGTAATCATTGAAATTAAGCCTGAGATATTTGTTGTCCCTAAAGCACCACTAATTTACTTTAAAATTGAAACTAAATACAAATAAAGTAAATAGAAGAGTTTAGAGAAATTGACACTCGGGATGTTAACGGAGTTCGGCAAAATGGCCTACGTCTCCGGGGCGTCGCAACCGCTTCTCGGTGCGCCTTTCTATTACCCAATGAGAAAGGTTACAACTTGTGAACCGGTGAGCCCTTACAACCAACGGGAAGTCACTCGGCCAACTAGAGTAGAGAACGAAGTCTCTAAGTTTATAATCTCGAAAGAAACACTCACAAAAACTAACTCTAATCTAATCTAGCAAGATTAGTGAAGTAGATTTGAGGTTGTGTAAAGGAATTTTGAAGTTTTGAATTCTCACAACAATGGAGGGATAGTGCACAGAAAAATCGCTTTTTGAATAGCTGGGGGCGGCTCTAGTTGATTTGGAAGAAAACCTAATTGCTCTATTTATAGAGGCAGCTTCCAAAAGAGTATTCTGCCCATAATCGTTACCAACGATTGATTAATCGTTACAACGATTGATACTCTAATGCAATTAGGGTTTCAGCCAAATTCAAATTTCTGCGAGACTTTAATAATCGTTACAACGATTATATAATCGTTGGTAACGATTACTCTCTGGAAGAAATGTGTTATTTCTCGCTTTCTGATTTTCTGTGCAGCTATTTTAATCGTTACAACGATTAGACAATCGTTGGTAACGATTGTTCCCTGACTTCAACATCAAATCTATTTTACCAATTCTATGAATTATACAAATTAAAATATTGATAAAGCTTGATGATTTCTTCAGGATAACAGATCCAAATTGCAATTCCAATTATCTTAAACCTGCAAAACATCTTAACTCAAAGGAATTGTTAGATTCAAGTATTGTATGTTTTGCAAATTAGTCAAATAATATATTTAGAGTATTGCTTACAACAACAATCTCCCCCTTTTGACGATTTGCAAAACATACATCGCAAGTAAATGCATAAATTGATTTGAAATTAGTTTTCCAATAGTTTAGTTCCCAATTTATCAGTTTTGCATGTCTTGCAATTTCTCCCCCTTTTGGAAATCGACGAAAGGGAAGAGAAAACAACGAGTGCTCCCCCTCAAAATAAGCACTCCCCCTTAATGATTGGAATACAGTAAATAAATTTTAAAGCATATCACACAGTCGAAAAATGTCATAACCAACAATATAAATCATAGAACAAGTCAACCATGCAACAGAAAATAACTAAACCAACACAACTAAAAATAGCAAATTAAAAGTTCTACATAACATGCAACTCAAAATAATAATAAGTGCCTAGCATAGCAATCACATAGTACGCGACAAAATAGCGATAAAAAAATAAAAGGAACTATATGTCATCATCAGGCGCATCACCATTTGCATCATCATCATCATCATGAGCACTACCACTGCCCGCTCCAAAACGTCGCACCCAACGCTTAGCCAGATCCGTTTGAGGATCATCAAGAGATTTAATATTCTTGGCATTGAGACGAACACCTTTATTGACCCGATCAATTTTAGTGCCGAGAGTAGAAAGAGTGGAGGTGATACCGCACAATTGAGCCATAACCCAAGCCATTTCGGGAGTGGAAGCCTGTGGTTGAGCCGGATCAATAGGAGGTGGAACTTGATGAGGAGGGGAGGGTGGAGGAGCCTCATTTGGATCCCAATATTGATTTGGAAGTGCATTGGGAGCTTTAATCCAGCGGTTGACGGGACGGTTGTCGGGGCGGAGACCGGGTGGGCCATTAGCAGCGGCCGTTAAAGACCAACCAATATTCGGCATTTCAGTAACCAAATTTACCGGGCCGAGTAGGGTTAGATCATGGGAAAGATGAATTCCATTGAGGCACATAATTTTGTGAATGATATGAGCATAGGGTAAATTATAAACCTTGCTATTGAAAGAATTTCGCATGTGACGGAGAATAATATACGGAATGTTGAAGCGTTTCTCATCCAAGCAAATGAGATGGCGCATATAGAAGGTAGCATTCCATTCCATATTAGTTTTGATTGTGGATTTGGGAGTGAGAATATTGTTGACAAGGAGATGTAACAACCGATGAAGGGATGGAAGATGTGAGGCATAAAGAGGAGCACCAACTCGGTTGGTACGGTCAAACCAGGTTTTATAGTTATCGGCTGTATCGACGGCTGTCTCGGGCCATTTTCTAAGAGGGTATGATTCCTCTCCTTCATTTGGTAAGTCAAGCCATTCAGCCAAGTTGGCAAGAGAAAGATCTATTTCAGTACCACAGACATAGGAAGAGGCTCGGAATGGGGATAGAGTCATGAGAAAATTGGCATAGAAGACCCGGGTTAAGATAACATTGTACGGTTCCATGCAGTTAATAAAAGGTTCCCAATCCCAATGTGCCAAGTACTCATTGATTTTGTTGGTCTCATAGGCAGGAAATTCGGCAGAATGCTTGTCAAAGTGATAGCAATTGGTCAAAGCCCGACTTTCAAATAAACCGATATAGTTGGTATATGCCTCGGCATCCCTAAATAGGTACCGATTATCTCGGCTAATTATCCAATTTGGTAATTGAGGATTAGGGGGGTCATCGATGTGACGAGAGGTTTGGCCTGAGTCAGTACGGCTCCTTTTGCGAAATGCAATTTTGGACGGTTTAGGAGGCATCGTAAACGGTGAAAGGATAAAGATTTACCGATTGAGAAATGAAGCACACACCCGTGACGAGAAGAACAAGAGGAGCGCAGTGATGAAGACGGATCGTCGATCAAGTGGTCGGATGGTCGGATTCGAGAAGAGGTGAAGTTAGGGTTTTGGTGGAGAAGAGAGAAGAAGGAGAGGAGAGGGAAATCTAGTGAGAGAATAGAGTAGAGGAGAGAGAGGAGAGAAGAAAAGTAGTAAAATTTGGAGAAATGGTGGATTTTGGAGGTAGAAATGGTGGAGAAGAGAGAGAGTCGGCGGAGAGGAAGAGAAAGAGAAATAAGAAAGAAGAGATGCGAATTAGAGGAGGAAGAAGGAAGAAATAGGAGGCGGACCCGACTTTTCGCATTCTGCAAACAATCGTTACAACGATTGTTTAATCGTTGGTAACGATTGTCCTCTGGAAAGTATTTTGAAAGACGAAATTTTGGAGAGGAAAATGCGAAAATTGAAATTTAATTAATCGTTACAACGATTGTTTAATCGTTGGTAACGATTGTGCTCTGGAAATTCTGCAGAAATTGATGAGATTTCAAAGGGAAAAGTCGGATTTTGAAATTTATTAATCGTTGTAACGATTAAACAATCGTTCCCAACGATTGTGCTCTGGAAGAATTCAGATGAAGTTTGCGTTTGGCAGTTTAAACATTTCAGATTTTCTTTAATTAATCGTTATAACGATTAAATAATCGTTGGTAACGATTGTGGTCTGGTAGGGTTTTCTAAAGGTTGTCGGAACGTTGATGTGATCGAGTGATTGCTATGCGTCCTATCTAAGATGCAGATGCACTAATTGAGAATAATCAGTAGACTAATTAAGTTCAAGCATGCCTAATTTAAACCTTAATTCATTATGTTGTTGAGGATTTAGGGGCTTGGTGAAAATATCGGCAATTTGATTTTTGGTGTCAATATGAATAAGTTGAATTTCACCTTTCTCAACATGATCCCTAATAAAATGATGCCGTATTTCTATGTGCTTGGTACGAGAATGGAGAACCGGATTTTTGGAAATCATAATGGCACTGGTATTGTCACACATAATTGGTACGTTGCGGAAGCGTATTTCATAATCTTGGAGAGTTTGAATCATCCATAACAATTGTGTGCAACAACTACCGGCCGCAACATACTCGGCTTCCGCAGTGGAAAGCGCAACCGAGGTTTGCTTACGGCTTGACCAAGAGACAAGTGATCCGCCCAAGAATTGGCATGTACCACTTGTACTTTTACGGTCCATTCGGTCTCCGGCAAAATCAGCATCGGTATAACCTATCAAATCTAATTCCGATTGTTTGCCATACCATAATCCCAAATTTAACGTGCCTTTGATATATTTAAGGATTCTTTTAACAGCTTTCAAATGCATGTCTTTGGGATTGGCTTGAAATCTAGCACATAGACATACCGCAAACATAATATCAGGTCTACTAGCAGTTAAATAGAGTAAGCTACCTATCATAGCTCGGTATTGAGTAATGTCCACCGGCGTGCCGCTAGGATCCGAGTCGAGATTTGCATTGATGGCCATGGGAGTAGGACTCGTCTTGCTTTCAGTTAAGCCAAATTTCTTGATCAACTCCTTAGCATACTTGGTTTGACTTACAAAGGTTCCATCGATAAGTTGCTTAATTTGAAGTCCCAAAAAGAAGTTCAATTCACCCATCATGCTCATTTCAAATTCACTACTCATAAGAGATGAAAATTCCTCGGCAAGTGCCGCATTAGTAGAACCAAAAATAATATCATCAACATAAATTTGCACAATTAAAATTGATTCACCTCTTTTCTTAGTAAAAAGAGTTGTATCATTTTTACCTCTTGTAAATTCATGTTCAATTAGAAAGGAACTAAGTCGACCGTACCATGCTCTAGGAGCTTGTTTAAGTCCATAGAGTGCTTTAGTGAGTTTATAAACATGATTTGGAAAGGTTGAGTCAACAAAGCCGGGTGGTTGGTGAACATATACTTCTTCTTCTAGAAATCCATTCAGAAATGCACTTTTAACATCCATTTGGAATAAGATAAAACCTTTGTTAGAGGCATATGCTAAAAGCATCCGAATGGATTCTAGACGCGCTACAGGTGCAAAGGTTTCTTCAAAATCAATACCTTCTTGTTGCTTATATCCTTGAGCGACTAACCTAGCTTTGTTCCTGACAACATTTCCAAATTCATTCTTTTTATTTCGAAAAACCCATTTAGTTCCAATAATCATTCGATCATTTGGTTTAGGTACTAGAGTCCAAACTTTGTTTCTTTCAAATTGAGCAAGTTCTTCTTGCATGGCACAAATCCAATTTGAGTCAATATTCGCATCTTTAAAGTTTTTAGGTTCAACATTTGACACGAAAGCACAATGCGCAATCATTTGACTCAATCCCGATCTAGTTCTAACCCCTTCCTTAGGATCCCCAATAATATTAGAAAGAGGGTGAGAGGAAACTTCCCTTAGGTCTTCGGGAGGTTGATATTCAAATGGTGGAGATTGTGACTCTTCGGATTGCATTGAAGTGTTCAAAGGATTATTTACATGAGGTGTTGCATTTTCTTCGGATTGAGGTTGTTCGGATGATTGCTCACTTATGATGATTTGATTTTCAATTACTTCAACCTCAGGAGTAACATCTTCAGTACCTACAATTAAAATACCTTTCTCGACCTTTTTGTTAGTAGCTTCATCAAATTTAACATGTACCGATTCAATTACAACCCTATGATTTGCAATGTAAATTCTATAGGCTTTACTTGTCATTGAATATCCTACAAATATGCCTTCAATTGATTTTGAGTCAAATTTTGTTATTTTAGGGGATTCATCTAGAACAAAGCATTTTGAACCGAATACTCTAAAGTGGGATATTTTTGGTTTGTACCCTTTCCATAATTCATATGGTGTTTTCTTCAATATCGATCGAATACTAACGCGATTGATCACGTAGCAAGCCGTATTGACTGCCTCGGCCCAAAGATGTTTGGGCAAAGGATATTCATTTAGCATGGTTCGGGCAAGCTCTTGTAATGTTCGGTTTTTCCTCTCGACAACCCCATTTTGTTGAGGTGTGCGAGGAGCCGAATATTCATGTCTATATCCCCTTTTAGAGCAGAATTCATCAAATTTTGCATTTTCAAACTCCCCCCCATGATCACTTCGAATTCGAATGATTTTTAGACCCTTTTCATTTTCAACACGAGTACAAAATTCAATGAAATTATCAATTGCTTCATCCTTGTGTTGTAGAAATATAACCCAAGTAAAGCGACTATAGTCATCCACAATTACAAATGCATATTTCTTTTTAGCTAAACTAGGTATACTAATTGGCCCAAATAAATCAATGTGAAGTAATTGTAAAGGTTGATCGGTTGATACCATGTCTTTGGACTTAAAACAACTTTTAGTGTGTTTACCTTGCACACAAGCATCACATAAGCCTTCAATTTCTAATTTGTGAGTTGGTAATCCACGAACAAGATTTAATTTAACTAATTTTTTAATTGAATCAATTGAAATATGGCCTAATCTACGATGCCATAACCAAGATCCGGTTGTTATAGCACTTAAGCATGTTTCACCGGAATCAAAATGAGTAAGATATAGATAATAAACATTTTTCTTTCTCTTACCCGTATATACTAGAGTATCATCCGAAGCTCTAACTAAGAAACAAGCATTAATGTCAAATTTAACATAATAACCGGCTTCACACAACTTACTTACACTAAGTAAGTTATAGTTCAACCCATCAACAAGGTAGACATCCGATATGGTTAAGTTTTGGTTACCAACCGAACCTAATCCTATGATTGAACTTTTTCTTTGATTACTACCAAAAGTAACCAACCCACCATCATATGGTTCTAAAGATTTGAAATTAGATTTATCACCGGTCATATGGTGTGAGCATCCACTATCAATGATCCAAGCATTTTCTTTATGAGTAGTGATCAAACACACCTACAAGAGTATATATTAACAATTAACATATACTTTGTTTCAATCTCCCCAATTTTAATATTTTTAGCAATTTTAGTATTTTGGGGAGATTTCAAATACAAATTCACGCTAGCTTAGCTTTAGGAATCCAAACAACATTTGAATTGTTGTTTCCTTTCCTAAATCTACATTCTAATGAGGTGTGACCAATTTTACAACAGTAGTTACAAAATGTCACTGATTGCTTGATGTTGTGTGAACCATGAGTGAAGGTAGCTTTAAACTTATCTTTCACTTCTTGAATTTGATTCCTATTATTTTTGACTAATTGATTTGAAACATTTAATGATGAATTTTTGTTGATAAATTTATTTTGATGTTGGGGAACATCTCTTATCTGACCATTTCTTTGAGTTTTATTTTCTAAAGTATTTTTATCTTTGGGTTTATAAGACCATCCATTCGATCCTTTAAAATAAATTTTATTTGACCCTTTTGGATGGAATGTGTTCCTACCACTATTTTGAAAATTATTTTCGTTTTTATAATTTTTATTGGAATATCTATACTGAAATGCATGATTTTGAGACTTTTGGTTTGGGATTTGACAATTTTGCTTTCTATTTGACTCATTATTCAAAAAAGTTTTTCCCTTTTTAGTATAAAATTGGTGAGTCAAATAATCTTTACTATCAAATTTAAATTTGTTTAAATATTTTTGTTGATTTTCTACATTTAAATTTTGAGTATGTCCCCCTTTTTCTTTCGGGCTTTGTGAATAATTTGATTCAAATGAGAAGTGACCCTTCTTGTATCAAATGCCCGTTTTATCAACATTTGCATTGGTCAAATTATGCATGTAATACGGATCTATACTAGTGATATTTGAGAATTCACTAGGAGATCTTAATGCCCTATTTTCGGTCTCCAATGTTTGAATTTTTACTTTTAGCATTTCTATTTCTCCTAAGTGTGATTGACATGAATTTGAATTTGGTGTTACTATTTCTAATTCTTTTATTTTGGATTCAAATTCAAGAAGTTTAGAGTTTAAATCTTGGATAATACCTTCCTTTTCATGCAATAACCTTTTTGATTCATCAAGCAACCTAGGGGCATTATGATATGTTAAAATCTCATTAACGAAACTGCTTGTCTCATTGGTAATTATCCAATTGGTATTCAAATCAATTTCGGTTTCCTTGATCTCTATTTGGTTATCAATCAATTCAGTTTCGGACTCACAACCTTCAAAATCAGAATCAAAATGTACCTCATTATTGGAGCTTGTTGAAGCTTCATTCGTATCATCCACCTCATTGTTATTTCTTGACTTTGCAAGATTTTTGAGAAATGCAATGGTGGTCTCATCGGTGATGTTCTTGTTAGCAATGATTGAGTCCACATCGATTGTTGACGGACCTTCATCCACACTTGCTACCAATGCGAGGTTGATCTCTTCTTCATTTCCCGACTCCGTGTCGGATTCCTCTACATCACTTTCACCGGAGTCTATGCTCCACATAGCTTGCATTGCTTTCGCCTTTTTCTTGCCTTTGTATCCGTCATATTTTTGTTTTGGCCTCCGGTCGTGTTGTCCTTCACCATCCTTGTTCTTCAAATGAGAAAATAGCTTGAAGCATGTTTGAATGGTGTGCCCTTCTCTATGACATGCAAAGCACACTACCCTTTTGTTCTCATCCTCACGTTCCTTGTTATACTTTCTTTCAAAATCAAGCATTCCTTGGAACATTTTGGATAAGAGAAGGGCATCTTTGGAGGATTCATGGTCTATTTTATTTATGAATTGGTCATTTGGCATACGGTTGTTTGAGGAGCTAGAGTGGTTACAGTTTTGTGCCGGGAAAGCTACGATTTTTGATTTAGATTCTTGCTTTAGTTCACCGGATTGTATCAGTTTTTCCTCAAAACTTCTAAAGTGCGCATACAGTTCATCTGCGGTGAATGACGCATATGTTCCTTGAATTGCTTCTAGGGCACTCACCAATCCTTCCCATCTAGGTCTCCTAAGCATAACTCTTAAGAGCTTTCCTACAATTTTATCGTTAGAAAGCGGTTCTCCCAATTCGATAAATTCATTCTGTATATGCATAAGTCTATTATACATTTCTTCTATGGTTTCACCATTTTCTACTTTGAATGTTTCAAATTTGGTCTCTAACCCGGTTATTTTGGTTCTTTTGATTTGAGTGTTACCCTCATACCGATTTATAAGGGCGTTCCACATTTCTTTGGCGCTATTTAAATTACCAAATATTAGGGCAACTGATTCACTAACTGCGTTTAATATTGCATTAACCGCATTGTCATTTTCTTTCTTTTCAAGTTTTGATGCATAAGTTTGAATTTTGTTATCTTCTCCCTCAAACTTAGGTGCATACCCTTTTTCGATAATATCCCATACTTCAAGTATATTTAAATAGTTAATCATAATTCTTTTCCAATGACTAAAATTTTTGGTTGTAAGACCGAAGGTTGGAGGTTCTTTCACAAATCTATTGGGTGCCATTTTAGATCAATATAGCAAGAATTAAGTGAGTCTTAATTCGAGTAACTTGCTTTGATACCACTTTGTTGTCCCTAAAGCACCACTAATTTACTTTAAAATTGAAACTAAATACAAATAAAGTAAATAGAAGAGTTTAGAGAAATTGACACTCGGGATGTTAACGGAGTTCGGCAAAATGCCTACGTCTCCGGGGCGTCGCAACCGCTTCTCGGTGCGCCTTTCTATTACCCAATGAGAAAGGTTACAACTTGTGAACCGGTGAGCCCTTACAACCAACGGGAAGTCACTCGGCCAACTAGAGTAGAGAACGAAGTCTCTAAGTTTATAATCTCGAAAGAAACACTCACAAAAACTAACTCTAATCTAATCTAGCAAGATTAGTGAAGTAGATTTGAGGTTGTGTAAAGGAATTTTGAAGTTTTGAATTCTCACAACAATGGAGGGATAGTGCACAGAAAAATCGCTTTTTGAATAGCTGGGGGCGGCTCTAGTTGATTTGGAAGAAAACCTAATTGCTCTATTTATAGAGGCAGCTTCCAAAAGAGTATTCTGCCCATAATCGTTACCAACGATTGATTAATCGTTACAACGATTGATACTCTAATGCAATTAGGGTTTCAGCCAAATTCAAATTTCTGCGAGACTTTAATAATCGTTGCTAACGATTACTCTCTGGAAGAAATGTGTTATTTCTCGCTTTCTGATTTTCTGTGCAGCTATTTTAATCGTTACAACGATTAGACAATCGTTGGTAACGATTGTTCCCTGACTTCAACATCAAATCTATTTTACCAATTCTATGAATTATACAAATTAAAATATTGATAAAGCTTGATGATTTCTTCAGGATAACAGATCCAAATTGCAATTTCAATTATCTTAAACCTGCAAAGCATCTTAACTCAAAGGAATTGTTAGATTCAAGTATTGTATGTTTTGCAAATTAGTCAAATAATATATTTAGAGTATTGCTTACAACAACAATATTGTGGTGATTTTGAAAGAAGGAAAAAAGAAAAGAATTGGAATTGAGAAAAGAAATAGTAAGCTCAAAAGCAATGGCCTAAAATATACATTTTGCACAAATGTGGCTTTTAAAATTGGAGTATACCTGATCCGTATAACAGTCATAATTGTGTTTATCTGGTTTCTTTACTGTAGGAGGTGCATTCATGGGACCAATAAGGAGATGACAATAGTTGCTTACTATAAATACAAGCGGATCCGCTTAACACATTTTGGAATACAGTTTGTATACTCATGTTGTACATTTATTCAGAATGTCACACTGGTGATACTTTGCTGTCACTTGCTGGAGCAAATGTCTGAAGAAATGAAAGAATTAATACACTGATCGGAACACTATAGTTGGTGGAGTTCAATTGATTTCAATTCAATGTATTTCCAATTGAATTTTGTTGATTGGAATGAAAATAAAAAAGAATTGAATTCATTTCTAGTTTTTAATTGGAAACTCTATATAATAGAAGGAAATGATTTCACTTAAATGAAAATTACACTTTTATCCTTTTTCTTGCTTGAGTGTTTTTTTTGTTGAAATAATTTTTAAGTTTAATTAAATATGATCACAAGGTCCTTATTCTATCTACTATTACTCAAATCATTTTTTTTTATCAATTTTTTAACATAGATCAATTGTCCACTGAACTCTGACACAAAATGTGCCTGTTTCTTTTTATTAAATTTACACAAAAGAAACGAAAATAAAAAGAACAACAAATATAAAATTCATAAAGAAATGAAACAGAAAATAAACTATAAAAAAATTCAAAACCTAAAAGGGAAAAAGACTAATATATGTCATGATATTTTACCTAGTGACCCCTACTGGTATTCTTGGTATATTTACCGGTAAGCTTGATTTACATTGTCATAAAGTACAAATTTTCAAATAAAGAAACTGCCAACAAACTATTTAGAATTAAAGTCACTCAATTTTTAAAAAGTGAAGATTTCTACCCACCCGCCACGTTCCATTTGCAAAAGAAAAAGTTTGGAGGACCCATCAGTAACTTTTGTTTTTCTTCTGACATCTCCTTCTCATGTTACCAGTAAATGCGAAGTCCCCATTTTCCATCATTTTGAGCTTGATTTTGTACCAGTAAAAGATGAGACAGCTCTATATGTTAGGCCATAGGATATGTTGTGCTAAATTCGGAGGGGATGACCATTCAGTCTTTCTACTTCTTAAAATCAGGCATAGTTCAACATGTACCAGAAACTACAGTAGCTACATAAAATCTAAGAAAAAAATAAAGAGAAATTACAACAACAGTGTAAAGGTTTTCTATGTAAATACGAAGAGAGGCAGAATAAAGGGTTCTATTGGACTGAATTGAATTAGTAAATGGGCCTGTGTAGAGAGCAACGTTTAAAGCCCAGAAGTTTTTTTTTTTTTTTTGAAAAACTTGACAGTGGAGACTAATTAAAGTCATTTACACACAAAATAATAATAACTTCCGAGAGAACCTAGTAGTTTTAGAGACCAGTATTATTTTATTATATTCAGTAATGTGATCATCTCATCTGACCTGACATGACACGGGTCGAGCAGGTTTTGACCCGTACCCAATAAGGATGAGTCACGGTTCAACTTGATCCGACCTATTAAAGTCTACAGATATATTAGCTATAACAACTTAACAAGTATTGTTATTATTAAGACAAATAAAATGATCCATTGGTTAGTTTGTTTTAGAAGCAAAAATAGAAAATTATACTTAATCAAAATAATTATAAAATTATGTTCACCATTATCAGATTTCTTGGCTCCGGGTTTAGGGTTTAGGGTTTAGTTTGATATGACATTTGACCCCAAAACAAAAAATCATTTAAGCTGTCCCAGCTAATACAGATTTTTTTTTTTAAATAGAATTACTCTAAATTATTTGAACCAAACAAGCCTTCGCTGTTTTGATTTTCGAAAAATAGCCTCCACCGATCCCTAGGACCGGTGGAGCAAAAAAAACACAAACCACACCGGTCCTAGGGACCGGTGGAGTCTGTTTTGCGCCAGCCCCTAACCTCGCCACAGAAAATCCCAATCCATAGCTCCACCGATCCCTAGGACCGGTGGAGGCTTGGTTTCCTATTTTCACGCCCTGCGGCTGTCTCTCCCTTTCCTCTGCTTCCAATTTCTTTTGCTAACCTTTTCAACATGTCACATCTAGTCAACTAGAGTTTATAAAATTCGAATTTTTTAGAGACAATATGAATGAAATTGAACCATAAAAATTCGAATTTTGTTTTTAATAATTTTTAGATTACTTCTTTTGATGTATCTGAAATTTTTTTAATTTATATTAAAATACGCTAAATTACTTAAAATTATGTTAATTTATGCTGAATTACACTAAATTACTTAAAATTACAATAATTATGTAGAATTATGCTAAAATACGGTAAATTACGCTAAATTACGTGGATGATATCTTCACTGAGAAAGCGAAAAACGACGACGAAACTTCAAACGGTTGTAAAACGACGCTCGAGTGTCCGATTTCAGCAAATGACCACTTTTCGGAAAGCTTGTGAAAATGCGCATGCGTCCGAACTTGCTTTGCCAAATTTCCAAATTCAGAATCGCCAAAAAACAAAAGGAAGAGTCTCAAAACTTCAGTTGAAGTTTCCGATTAAGATTTTCATTTCTATTCTCCAATCTACGTAGCTCAGTAAATTAGTTATGTAATGAACTTGTAGAATACCAATTTTTATTATTTTTGGAATTTTTTTACTATTTTTTATGATTTATGAAAGATGCCACAAAATAGGCCCTATTCGTACGTAATTTAGCGTAATTTATCGTATTTTAGCATAATTCTACATAATTATTGTAATTTCAATTAATTTAGTGTAATTCAGCATAATTCAATATAATTTCAAGTAATTTAGCGTATTTTAGTATTAATTAAAAAAATTCGGATACATAAAAAAAAGTAATCTAACAAATATTAAAAACAAAATTCGAATTTTTATGGTTCAATTTCATTCATATTGTCTCTCAAATCTTAAAAAAAAAAAATTGCAGTTAATTTTTGGAGCTACACCGATCCACAGGATCGGTGCAGGTGTTTTTTCGTGTGGTCTCCCGTGTGGTCTCCCGTGTGGTAGGTGTGGCTGGCGCAAAACAGACTCCACCGGTCCCTAGGACCGTTGTAGATTATGTTTGTTTTGCTCCACCGGTCCTAGGGATCGGTGGAGGCTATTTTCCAAAAATCAAAACAACGAAGGCTCGTTTGGTTCAAATAATTTAGAGTAATTCTATTTAAAAAAAAAATCGCTAATACATACATAAAAAAGAAGGGTTGGCTGGAGTCTAACAAACATAAAAAAAAAAAAGAAAGATCATTCATTTCAAATTAATTCCTCTTTCGATTTAAGAGCACAAAATTGTTTTTTTGACACGAAAATGTAACTGGAAGGTGATTCATACAAAGAATAATTCAATTTCTGCTCAATCTTTTCATGTGGTATCATAAAACAGTTTAGAATAGGGTAATGATTTTTTTTTTTCAGAATAATATTGAGTACCCATCTTTAGAATAATACAAATAATTAGCAGACGTAAATGTCATTGTCATAAAGATCCATTTGATGAAGAAACATCTTCCTTGAGAGTTGAGACTTTTCTAAGCAAGGAATCATTAACACTTTTGAAATAATCAAACAAGAGATTCTAAAGTTGGTTATTAAATTTGAAGGGACACATCAACATCATAAAATTGGCCCCTCAATTATCCAACTTTTTGAAGTTCTCGTTTTTTATATTATAACTTTCAAAGATTTTGGATCAATGGAGGAGGGAGCACATCGTTTGTGGGGTCAACTTGAAAGAAACTTATAACATTTCTTAACAAAAATATCTCAATATCATAAAGTGAGTGGGATGAATTGAACCTCAATGCGTTTCATTTCTAATTTTTTAAATAAATATGTTACACATGTAATAATTAACTAGATGACTGTGTGGTTTTAACATTAATTAGTTAACTTTAATAAAAACATTATTCTTGTAAATTCTACTTAATATTTTTTTATTTGGTATAACACTTATATATTTACAATTTTTAAGACATGTTTGATTATGGTATGGAAGTACAATGATGACCACTATATGTGATTTTTGTATATTATCAAAATTTAAAACTTAAAAGTCAAAATAAAACCGTCAGATATGATATTCATCATTTTATCTATGTACATGTAAAAAATTATGATATTCTAACTTTGTTGTGTTTGTCATCAAGAGCTTGTAAGAATGTACTTTATGTGAATAATTTTTGAACTTTTATATTTCAACTTATTGATTCACATAAAAATAAAATCAAAATATAATAATTTTTTACGAGCATGTAATGAAAATCATATTTATCACATCTAACGGTTTTATTTTGACATTTATGTTTAAAATTTTGAATTACTAACATTTTAAAAATAAAGACATCGTGGAGGCACAAAAAATAAAGACATTTGAACCCCTCTAAAAATAACGATTTATGTGCAAAAAAATGAATATGTAAATCTTAGCAAAAATTAAGAAATTTGGTACGTGGAGACGGTACAAAATTACAGTAATTTATCTCTCGCATAATTAATTATCTGACAGGAACAATAAAAACACAAAATCAAACACAACAACTTTATTTACAAAACGAGGTCTTACATCATATCTATCACATATATGTACAACTTAATTAATATATTGCAAGCTAATCCAGACATCATTTTTCTTCACAGAAATGTTTCGTTTAGACTGTTAATTCCTGCTGTGCCAAGCCAAGGCACTATACCATATCCGTATCCGCTTTTAATTCTCGGATACAGATACGGATCGGATATTAGACTGATACATATGGATACGGATTGAATATCGGATATTTGTATATATATACATACATATTTTATCTACTAGTCGGATACGGATAATTAAAATTCAAAACCATATCCGTATCCGTATCCACACGGATATTCGGTTATCGAATATCCGTATCTAATTTTCGGATACGGATGCGGATATGGTTGGATAATATCCGACCCGTTTGCACCCCTGCCGTGAAAAGACTACCCTGAGCCCCATTTAATCTTTTTTTCAATCCAAAAAAAAACTACTTCAGCTGTTCAGCAGCCCCTACACCCCCTCCCCCCTCCTCAAAAGTACACGAGTACCCTTTGAATAAGTGCATTTTACGATGCGTTAAGCCAGTATTGACCGAACCTCTGCCTGGAATACTCCATGTAATCAAAGTCTATGTCATTGATATGTGCCTGTTCAATTCGAAAAAAGATAAAAAAATTCAGTTACGCCAAAATAAAATTAAGTTTCACAAGTAAAAATGGAGCATTTCACAGGTACAAGTGTCATACCGAAATAATACCCCAAAGTCCCCAAAGAAGGTGACTTGCTAGCTTGTATCTCTCAACACTTTGAAGAAGTTTTTCTACTTCTGATGCATTAGGTTTCTCATCTGTTAATTAAAACAAGTAATTAGTTAGTCAACCTGAGCTTTCAAGATTAGAATCAAAGAAGAAAGAACATAAATCTATGACCATAGAACCATACACATGTCATATCATAAGGTTCCATTTGGTTGGAAGCAAGCAAATTTGGAATATAATCACATTAATTATTGCCCTTAGTCCTGATTCTTTTATTATTTTTCCCTTTCTTTTTGCTGATCACAGCTTTGTTCTGATTCTAGGGAAAAGCTAGTTCTTTACATGACAATATTCACTTGAGATCTCCAGTTTGACTTTGAAATCCAAAATTGTAGGTTTATTTTCCTAATTTACCTGATAAAGTAAGATAGATCTGTACAAATCTCCTACGCTCTTCAATATCTGCCAAAGAACATGCATGACATCATTAGAATATATTAAATATAGATAGATATATATGAGAAAATTTAGAATATGTACTGAACTGTTTCCAAAATCTTAAAATTCATACCAGGATATTTAGAGTAGTCCAAAATGTGCGGTGTATCAGTGTGGTAATTAGCTGCCATTTCACAAAAATGATTTGCTATATCATATGCAACTGGATTGAAGCTTGCATACTCATAATCCTGTTAAAATAAATTTTAAGGAATACTCATTAGTTTCCAATCTTCAATAAAACTGTAAGGGAAGTAAAAAGATATAGTAAACACAAAACAGGTCCTCTAATACGAGTATACATGGCATCCGATATTTTTCAATACGAGTATTCTTTTCAGGTTTTATTTAGTTTATTTTAGGGTTTTACTGGGCTCATTTACTGTGGAACCTTGATTGGTTCTTCTGATGAGAAAAAGTCTACCAAAAATGATAATAATGAAGTATTAAACTAACATTTTGTTTAAAAAAAGACTTACTATCATAGTAACTAGGCCTGTTTCTTCATCCATCATAATATTTCCATACTGTAGATCATTATGACAAAACGCTATTATTTCATCTTTACCCGACAATTCTTTCTCTAATTTTGCAATTTCATCCCCTACTTTTTCTAAACTAAATTCTACCGCCTCGTCAGATGTGCACAGCGTCTTTGCAGTACTCAGCCAATTCCTAATAAATAGAAAAAAAAAAAAAGTATGTTTATCAATTATAAGTATGAGACATATGCAATCAAGCTGGTATGTACCAGACTGGTATAGTACGGACATTAAGAGGTAACTTTTGATTTGATATTATATCCCCATCCCTACATAATATAACATTCAAAATTTGATGAAATTAAATGTACCTTAGTCTGTCCCAAAGCAGCACCTTTTTTGGACCAGGCATGTCGAGGCCATGAAATTCTCTCAATTTAGATGCAATTAAAGCTGATATTACAGGGTCCCGCAGGTCAGTGGCTGAGAGAGTCTGAAAAGAGAAGGAAATAAATGTAAGATATTTTAAACATAAGATTTCCTTTGCTGTCATCAACGGAATATGAACAAACTAATCATTGTGATAAGATAGCATGGTGATGCTTATATGAAAAGAGAAGGAAATTAATAATAAGTCAAACATCCAGAGAAACATTCAACTTTTAAAAATCATATTAGATTACATATTATAAACTTATGGAAGTTGGGTCAGAAAATAATTAGATTAAATATATATATATCTTTCTTCTGTACACTTAACCGCTAAGCAATTGCAAATTTTTCTCATCTTTGGGCTGTAGATAAATTATTATTTAACTACGTTCTGAATCTGACCAATTTAAAATAATATGAACACAAATATTGATATAGTAAATTAAATGTCATTGTCATGAAGGTTCCTAAAGAGAAGGACCACAATTAAATGAAAGAAAAAATAATCATTAGACTTATCTTATCAAACATCAGATTCTAAGCAACATTTATTAGTAAATACTTTTCTCCAACAGTCCCTATCAAACAGTCTATCAATAGCCCTTATTCAACAAAGTTTTCTTCTTCTACTACTCCACAAATAGATTATTTCAAAAGGCTTCGGATGCCCAATTGCCTCAGTTTTACAGCTAGATAAATTGGAGACCATAATAATTAATCTTAATTTTTTTTATCAGAGCCAACATCTTTTTCTTCAAAGTTGGAGAAAGGAAATTTTTTTCAATTTTTCTTTAAAAAAAACAGAGAAACACTTTCGTCTACAAATATTTAGCAACGTTTTGAGTTTGGACTGTTCTTTTTTACTGGTAATACATAAAACGAAAGATTCTGGTGTTACCAAAATTACCAGAAAGGAAAAGAATCAGTAACAAATTGGGTGTAGCACGAATTCCTAGATATTGCAAGGTTTCATAATGTTTACTACCATAAAAGAGATTAGACACCAAACTTGTTGGTGAAACAAATTAGTACAACAGAAATTCGGAAATCCAGACAAGAGGAGACTTTTCTTACTCTTGCATGAAGAAATTCCTCAATTCGGCCATTGGGGAACCGACCGAGAAGCAGGGGACCTTGTCCATGCTTGGAAACGCACTCAAAGGTGCGAATCTCCTCCTCTCTGTCAAAGAACGCATCGACCCCATCTCCGTACACCCGCACGAGAACCCTCCTATCTACCTCGCACTCGGTGCGCCACCTCACCTCGTAGACCGTGTTCGTCATCGCACCCTTCATCTGCTTCACCTCAACCGGAGCACTTTCGTCCGCCACGTCAGCCCACCGCGTTGCCACCTCCCTTAGCACCCCTCTCGCCTCCTTCGGAATCCTCGCTATCGCTTCTATCGCCACCATTTCTTACTAAATACTTGGATTTTGTTGTGGTTTTCAATGAGGAAGAACAGAGCTGATCAGACAATTGAGGAAGAAAATTGGAGGAAAGAGAAAGAACGCGTGGAAGCGTCTGATCAGACAAAAAGAGGCGGTGTTCGCTGTTCTGACTGCTGGTTATTACTTATTAGTGGTTATTTTCAGAACAAAGCTGTCTGTTATGTTATTTTGTTCGCACTTGCCTTGGAGTTGTATTTATAGAGGCGGTGCGGGCCAGAGACCCGTTGGATTTCTGACACGTGTACGGATAGATCTCCCGGTGACATATGACGTGTGGGGACAGGTGCGAGTGGCCTGTATTTCGGCTCATGATCATGGGGCGGGTCTTACGCGGATATATGTGGACACGTGTACGGTAGATAAACCCATCACATATGTCACATTTCTTCATCTCTTTTTAACAAGTCAAATTTTTTTGGATAAGTTCTGGTTCTATTATATGAATGACGGTAGCACATGTGCACAGCTGATTTTATGTACTCTTCTTCCAAACCCATTTATGACAGCTCAATGTGGGGTTATATGATGACGTGGAATGCTCCCAATGGTTATCTTGGATAATTAGTAGTTTTTAAGTGTAGAAGTATGATTCATGTCATCATGTGGGTAACTATATCAACTCTAGTCTCCAGTGAAGTCTGAAAAGGTGGGGAATGTCACTATACGGCTGTACCCTCGTCTTACGCGGGCAAAACTTGGTCAATTTCTTCGCGTTCTATAATATTGACAGTTATACCCCTTAAGTAACTGAACACGAGTGTTGTTCTTCTGCGGTCATTGTTTATGAATTTCATGTAGCGAGTCCTTTGGAGTTTCCATGTGGATCCATAGTGACCATATTCGCGTTTAATTCGCGAAAAATTCGTTTTTGGAGTGTTTCCGAACCGAATGGCGTATTATTCGTTGACCGAACCTTTGACAAAATAAAACGCGAATTTAACGAATTTTACGAAATTATTCACGTTTTTCTCACGTTTTGTTCAGAAAAAAGTCTTTTCTGCACCTACGTAAAACCTAAACAAAAGGTCACAGTTTCCCATTATAGTCTACTTTTTTACTATATTACCACAGCTGGTCTTCTATGGCTAATACAGGCAGTATCTTGTATAGTAAATCATCGGTAATGAATTAAATATGCACTGAGGTCTCGTATTGTAATTTCGATACATTCCCGAATTATTCCCGAATTATTCCTAAATTACGAATTTTTGACCATGCCGAACCGAATCCAAATTATTCATTTGTTACTATGTGTGGATCTACTGTGGACAATATTGACATCTTTGTACTCATTAAAAGCATGTTTAAAATATTGCCACCTCTTTTTATATCACTATAAAAAGTGTGGTACTTGTAATCTACATGGTTTTTTCTGGTACCTGTAAATTGTAATAATTAATTTCTTTTACAAGTACATTAAGACATGGTTAAAACATCCACTTTGATGAAATTGATACCTCTTTATTGATATAACAAAAGGGTGGGGATGATATGAATTCTATTTATTTATAATTTTATTTAAAATTAGAAAGAAATGATACCCCTAACTTATAATAATCTAATTTGTATTTGAACAAGTACAATAATCTAAATTTGACACTAGGTTTTTCTTTAATTAGATGACGTGCGTATTTAAATCTTAAATTTGGTACCTTGTCTCTCTCTACAAAGTCAAGCAAATCATATCTAAAAAAATATTTACGTTGAAAAATTGCAGCCGTTATTTAAGAAAAAAAAAAGAAAGATTACGTGTATCTCTTCTATTGATGATCTTAATTAAGTTATAATTGTAAATAATTTAAAATCTTTGCTATTAAATAAAGTCATATGTGTTGTGGGTTTCAACAAGACAACAACTCAAAAGTGATGAAATTTTTGGGTGGGTTTCTAGATCTGACTCTCCTGTTATTCAAATGGAATAACATGACTGTATTATTCTAAATATATTATTCAAATGGAATAACATGACTCTGTTATTCAAATGGAATAACATGACTCTACTCGAGAGTTAGCCCGCGCTGGTTTGTCACAATTTCGTATAAATGGCTTTGGACAAAGTCTCATCTAAAGTCTGACCTAAACCGTCCAATCTGTATCAAAATTCGTATAAACATTTAGATTAAAGGAGCCTATTCAAAGTCTGACCTAAACCATCCGATCTGCATCAAAATTCGTATAAACATTTAGATTCAAGGAGTTATTTAAATTTATTAAGTTTTAAATATGTTTGCACGAATCCCAATGCAAATCGGACGTTTAAGTTTAGTTTTGGATGAGACTTTGTCCAAAACCCTTTGAACGAAACCCAATTCCGAAGTTTTTAGTGTGTAAAATAAGTGAAATAATTATGTTAATTTGGGTCATTTAAACTTTGGATCAATGTACTTGAAACTTCTAAAATTTTGAAATTTATATATGCAATGAAAAGGAAATGAGGCACCTAATTGTCAAAATCAATTGTTTTCTTTGCTACAAATGAGTGAGGCTATGGTGCTATGCATAGCACCAATGGCTAGTGTACTACGGCTCAATATGGTACTTTTTAAAATTCTAACGGTCGATCTGACCGTTCAATGTGATATCCATATGAATATGTACTTGCAAACTAAATTTTATATTTTTTCGAATTTTTTCACTATTTTTTCAGATAGGTAGAAAAATCAGTGTTTTTTGAAAATTCTGGACCATCAAAATTCTACCTATCTGAAAAAATAGTAAAAAAATTCAAAAAAATATAAAATTTAGTTTGCAAGTACATATTCATATGGTCATCACATTGAACGGTCGGATCGACCGTTAGGATTTTAAAAAGTACCATATTGAGCCGTAGTACACTAGCCATCCGTGCTAGCACCATAGCCTCACTCGCTACAAATTATAGCTAAATTAGAAAGTTATAATTATCACTTGACGTTCACACTATACTTGTGGAAAATTGCGCTACTTGGTGTTTAAGTACCATGAATTAAATGTTTTCGTCAGCGGTGCAATCTTGCAAGTAACATGGATCCCACTCTGCTGGATCTGACTCTGCTGTTATTCAAATGGGACAACAGGACTCTATTATTTCAAATCTAATTGTTTATCCGTATTAAGATTCGCGCTTGAAAACATCCAACAGTTAGATTTAAAATAACAGGTCGTATTATTCTATTTGGATAAGCAGAGGTTGCCTTATTTTCCTCATAAACAAATAAATAGGGGGGTTAGACCCTTATTTTCCTCATAAACTTTGGAATTTTTATTTTAAAAGTAGATTTTTGACTACAAAGCTCCATTTGAAAGTGCCAGTGAAAGATGGATTCTCTTGGTACATTTTTTTCAGATGTTTTACTACTAAATTCAAAGCTCCGGATCCTTAGTTTGAAAGTGCCAATGAAAGATGGATTCTTTTGGTACATTTTTTTAGCATTATCTTGATGATTAAAGCTCTGCTCACTTTAGTGAGATGCAATGAGTTTTCAACTTATAACTTTCTATATTGAGAACAGGGCCGGTCCTGAAGATTTTGGAGTCTGGGGCAGGAGAAAAATTTAGGTTCTTTATATATACAATTTTTTATGAGACCGGCTAATTCGTTTGCATAAGTACTTCAACGCCATATGCTTATAAGTCATTTTTACATTTTGAAAATTCAAATAGTCGATCCGAACCGTTCAATATGATATCCATATTAAAACGCGCTTGGAGACCAAATTTTACATTTTTTGAAATTTTTTTACTGTTTTTTAAGACAGGTAGAAAATTCATTGATTCAGAAGATTGTAGATCATAAAAAATAATGATTTTCTACCTACCTTAAAAAATAGTAAAAAAATCAAAAAAATGTAAAATTTGGTCTCCAAGCACGTTTTAATATGGATATCATGTTGATTGGTTTGGATCGACTATTTGGATTTTTAAAACGCAAAAATGACTTATAAGTATATGGTGTTGAAGTACTTATGGAAGCCTATTAGCCGGTCGCATTTAGTATTGATATGCCAATAAATCATACTTATTTATAGAAAAGTTTGAGTCATTTATATATACAAAATTTGAACCCAAATATTTTATTTATTTTTAATATATACAAATTAATAGTTTTTTAATATATATACAAACTATTTTTTTTTTTGGCCCCTCGATCTTGGGGCCCGGGGCGGTCGCCCTGGATGCCCTGCACCAGGGCCGGCTATGATTGAGAATAATGCTTTTGTGTTTTGTCTATTAGGCGTAATTTTCTCAAAATTTTGAAAATTTCTATGTTTTGAGATGCAATGAAGAATGATAAAAGCCTAAAATAAACAACTATGACAAGATTGGAGTTGATGAATGCTTTTGTTTTCATTTTGCTGGTTTTCTCTTTTGATATATATAGAGAGAGAGAGAGAGAGAGATTGGCTACGTCAAAGTGGTATGATCAAGGTCTTGGTGCTACTAATTGTTTTTGCGATTTCAACGTTTAAATAGTTGATCTGAAGTGCTTAATATGTTCTCCATATCAAAATGTTCTTGGAGACCAAATTTTACATTTCTTGAAAAAAGTTTTACTATTTTTTATGAATTTTTAAAAATCACTGTTTTTTAGATTTTTTTATTCATTCTTTATTATTCAAAACAGTGATTTTTAAAAATTCATGAAAAATAGTAAAATGTCCATGAAATATAAAATTTGGCCTCCAAGAACATTTTAATATGGAGAATATGTTGAGCACTTCAGATCGACTATTATAATTTTGAAAATCGTAAAAACGAATTGGTAGTACCAAGGTCTTGGTCGTACCATTTTCAAATAGTCGATCTGTTTTTAATCAGTCAATTGATTTTCACAATCTTATACTATTCATGAATTTTAATCGGACAGTGTTAGTGGTTTTGTGCCATGAAAGGGAGAGAACAAATGGCTTGGCAACGTTTCAACAAAGCTTAGTTTTTTTTTTTTTTTTAACTTCTGATGAAAACAGAGTTTACTGTCAATTGACTGATTAAAAACAGAGGAAGGATAATGACTTCATCAATGGTGCCAGTATCACAGTATGAGAGGAAACTTAATTACACTACTGACGGCCAATTCATATCATTTTGTTGTTTCTTAAATTATTTCTACTCTGAAATTTGGATTTCAACATTTCTAGTCCTTTATTTTATTTCCTTCAATTTTTTTTTTTTGGCAGTCCTCAATCCTAGTGTGCATTAATCAGGTGTCTGGATCCTAAGTTATTTTTCATCAACATTAAGAAAAACTTGAAACAAATATATCATATTCGAATTAAATAATTGTGTGAGAATCAGTATTTGATCTAGTGGTCTATGAGTAGAAGGTCATACGATCAAAACCCAGATGGGATCTCCACTAGATATTAAAAACAGTTGTGTAACTTGACGCCCTAACTTTACTAAAAAAAAAAAAAAAAAAAAATTGAGCATGTAGAGGAGATATGATGAATCTTGTTTGACAATTTTGATGATATTTGAATCACAAATGAGACCATAATTAATTAGAAACATCACAAATTATTATTTTTTTTTTCAAATTGTTAGTCTTATTTATACTGACAATGTTATTGCTCTCACAGGGTTTTGAGCATTTTTTTTTTTTTTTTTTTGTGAAAGATGGTTTTGAGCATTTTCTAACTGCACAAAAGTTTAGCACTTTTCAAGCACCCCTGTACTTCCTAGCATTTCTAGCTACGCTTATTATAGTATAAATTAAACATATTTGAAAAACCAACTACCAAGTTAGTTAATCAAGTTTTTCATTTGCATCATCAAATCAGCGAACCTAATTAAACAAGCATAAAGATGGTTTGACTATCTTGTACCGTCCCTTTCTTGATTCACTTTGAATAATTTTTATAAAAAGAGGGTTCAAATGTCTCCATTTTTTGTGCCTCCATTATGTCTCCATTTTTAAGAACTTTAATAACTTAAAATTTAAAATTTAAAAGTCAAAAGTCAAAATAAAACTGTTAGATGTGATCTATGTTATTTTCTCTATATGCTTATAAAAAATTATCACATTTCGATTTTGTTTTTATGTGAATCAATCATTTGAAAAATCAACGTGTAGAAATTATCCACATTAGTAGGTTTTTACAAGCTCTTGATGACAACCAAAACAAAGTTAAAATGTTATAATTTTTTACACGTGCATAGATAAAATGATGTAGATTATATCCAACGGTTTTATTTTGACTTTTAAATTTTAAATTTTAAGTTATTAAAGTTCTTAAAAATGAAGGCATGATGGAGACACAAACAATGAAAGCATTTGAACCCTTCTCTTTTTATAAATGAAGAGGCAAATATTCTTGTGGCAATTTGTTTAAAATATATTCTTCTATCTTCACATGGTCCATACAAAGTGCTTGAATATTTAATTTGAATTTGTACTCAATTCGCCCTTTAATTAAAGACATCCATTAATAAAAAAAGGAGGGGAGATCCTTCTGGTTTGTTGGATGGAAGAATATATTGAAATTGATGAACAATTATATTATAATTAGAATTATGTCCGTTGAAAATGAATCATGTAGATAAGAAATATATTCAAATTTAATCTACGTTTGAAATTATTTTATCACCAAGCATAAGCCAATAACAACAATCCATTAAAACTTCAAACGTTTAGTAGGTAGCCAATCAATTCTCAAATTACTTTAAATTTTATATATGTTTAAAATAGAACTTAACCATCAGAATTTCTAATCTCTATTATATTTCAAGTGTGATATCCAACTTATGTGATTGACTTGTGCCAAGAGGATTCCAATGCTCCAAAAAGCGAAGGGAATTTGTTGCATGTTGCAATTAAAATTTTCTATAATATAAATATTATTATCATATGCATAGTAATAAAATTTTCAACAATATTTATATTACATCCATCAATTATTTTTTAATATTTTTTAAATTATTTCTGATTTTCAACATGATATGTAATCCATATTATCCACAAACATATGAAAACTTTATTTTACTTTGTACTAAAATTGATATTTTAACATATTATTTGAATTATCAAATGAATTATTTCTGTTTTATATATATATATATAGAGAGAGAGAGAGGGGTTAATATCAAAATGTTTGTTCCTAAGTCCTCATGCAACTGAATTGTTTTCGGATTTTGAAAGTCCAAACGGTTAATCCAAACCATTAGATGTGATCTCTATATTAAGATGTGCTTGGAGACCAAATTTTACATTTTTTTTTTAATTTTTTTTACTATTTATTAAGCCACTTTGAAAATTACTGATCGGGTGAACAGTAAAAACAGTGCAACCGAATTCTGGACCATGTGATAAGCTATTTTGAAAGTACCTTAATAAATAGTAAAAAAATTCCAAAAAATGTAAAATTTGGTCTCCAAGCAAATTTTAATATAGAGATCACATCTAACGGTTTAGATCGATCGTTTGGACTTTGAAAATCCGAAGACCATTCGGTTGCACGAGGGCTTAGGAACAAACGTTTTGATATTAGCCCCCCCCCTCTCTCTCTCTCTATATATATATTATATCAGAATTAAAAAATTTAAGTATCGCCAAATTATTTTTGAATCTTCACTTTAGTCATAATAATGAGTCCGACTAGTATGACATCGGTGTCATGTGACACCAACTACAAAATTGATTGATAGACTTCAAACGACTAATTGAAATTGTTCAAACCGATTTACTTTATGAGTGATGAGTTTACATGCAAAATTTTTATATTTTCTAGTTATTTTAGTATCAAATCAAGCGGTCAAAAATGTTGAAAAATAAATGCATTAAAATTAACTTAAAAACTCACACATTTAACCGCTTGACTTGATACTACATAAATTCGAAAAATTATAAATTTTGCATGTAAACGCACAACTAATAAAATAGATCGTTTTGAACAGTTTGAATTCAACGTTTGAAGTCGATTCTATAGATTTTGGAGTTGTGTTATATAGGCTGAAATGACACTGATGTCATACTAGCCCGACTCCATAATAATTTTTGTCTAAGTGATTTATACTTGTTTTTTTTTCCGAAATTCTAACAAAAATATCATCCACATGGCCCAAAGAGTGTTAGTGGGGAAATAGGAAAAAAAGAAATATCTCAAATAGCTTTCAACAAACTTTGCAATTATTGTCAAGAGCTATATGTCATGTCAACTGTTTTGCAACAAGGACTGAAATAGTACATGCTAAACCCCACTTTTTTTGTATTTTTGTTGCATGTTGCAATTAAGTACCAAAATTTTAAAACAATAGATAAAAAAATAGACCAAAACACATTATAATAAGTTGAATTCAATCAGTAAGATGTGAAAGAGACAAGAAAGATAAAACATACAGAGTGAGGCTATGGTGCTATGCATAGCACGGATAGCTAGTGTACTACGGCTCAATATGGTACTTTTTAAAATTCTAACGGTCGATCCGACCGTTCAATGTGATAACCATATGAATATGTACTTGCAAACTAAATTTTATATTTTTTCGAATTTTTTTACTATTTTTTCAGATAGGTAGAATTTTGATGGTCCAGAATTGTCAAAAAACACTGATTTTTCTACCTATCTAAAAAAATAGTAAAAAAATTCGAAAAAATATAAAATTTAGTTTGCAAGTACATATTCATATGGATATCACATTGAACGGTCGGATCGACCGTTATAATTTTAAAAAGTACCATATTGAGCCGTAGTACACTAGCTATCCGTGCTATGCATAGCACCATAGCCTCACTCAAACATATACTATGAAATTAAATAAATCTACTATATTTAAGGAGGCAAATATTTTCTTGATGATTGATATCATAATCTTCATCTTTACAGGAATAGGACATTTCACTTTCATCCAATAAATGAAAAAAAAAAAAAATCAAAGAATACACATAGCTTTTAGTTCATGTTTCCATTCCATGTCATTTAGCAAATTTCTCTTTGATAGAGACATTATAGTGTTCATGTTTCTTTCTTCTTGCATTGAAAAAAAATAAAAATCAAAGTTGGCATCTCATAATATCTTGAGACCTGCCTCCTGCTCTGTAACCTGTTTCTCTATCCTACTCAACCTCAGTTGACAAAGAGGCCGCTAAAGACCACCAAAAGCACTAACTAAAATATCCCCAGTTTCAGCCCCTCTATAAACATCTATTCTCATACCAGGGAAAAAATATATATATATAAAAAAAGGAAATTAACTAGCCAATAAACACCACCATAATGCCCAACCCAAATAAATCTCTATATAATTCCTAATCATATTTAGACTCATAAATGATATAAGAGGCTGATAAGGAGCACCAAGAACGATGCCCCCCAAATCCCCGGCTCCCTCCTCTGGTTTTCACTGACTATCTGCACAGGGAAGAGGCACTTATCGGTTGACGGGTTCTCGTGAGTGATGGTAGCGAGGCCATTGAAATCGCATGCTCTGACATCCTGATCTTGCATCTGGAAGTACATGTTGAAAGCATAGGAGGCATTGCCGAGCAGGCTAAGACCGTGGCATGATGAGTTGTAGCCAATAGAAGTGCAGTCGGTTGCTGCACATGCGAAATTTATGCTGCTTTCTACCTCATAGAACCTGATATTGCATTATTAGACTGTATTAGTCTCATATTATATATGGGAGTTAGGTACCAACCAGTAAGTAGTACCTCTTGCTTGTGTTTTCTGGTACCGGTACCGTACTTGTATTGGTTGTGTTAGTGTGTTTGTGTGTCGTGCGCTTTCTATGTGTCATTTGTTACCAGACATATTTCAATTGAATGTCCTGCATATACCGGGCTAAATTAGCGATACATCCGTACCAGACAGGGAACAACTTATCCTCTGCTCCTGTTCCTTTCATATTATTGAAATATTTGCATACTTCTGTGTATTATGAAAAATTAAACAGTTGGTTATCGACACATACAGGCAGGTACACCTTTGTACCGGCCATTACCATAACAGGTCAAAATTTGTACCTTTCTTCAGCTTCTTTCTTTGAGACGCACCACTGAGCTGGTAAGTGCTCGATCCCCTTGGCTCCAACCAAGTACCTCCCTTTTCCTGTACCAGTAAAATCTATGGGAAATTTCGGCTTCCCATTGTATGTAAACAGACCCCAATGCCTCTCAAAATTTCCAGGCAATATACTCTTTCTGTTCTCATCTATAAGCCCGAAAAGGTAAACATCCATAGCACCTGGTCGTTTCGGCGTGCCAACCTTCCTGACTATTCTTTGCATATATCCATCATAAAATCTCTTTGCATTTTGTTTATTTGCATTTTTGTCCCCATCAGTAGGCCAACCGACTTCTCCTACTATGATCTTCATATCTGGTACACCGGCTTTTGTCAGAGACCATACCAGCATATCAAAATTCGCATCGAATACATTGGTGTACACCAGTCCTTTATCTACTATGGGTTTATCGGTACCATCAAAAAAGGCGAAGTCAAACGGGAAATCAGGATTATCGTACAGGCTAAGAAACGGGTAGATGTTGACTACGAAAGGTGCACCGGTATGGTTCAGGTAGTGAACTATCTTGTGCATTTTTTGGCGAATGTCAACACGAAATTGACTGGCCGATGGGACCGGGTTGTCAATGGGTGTGTTGTACACGTCAGCATTCAGCGGTACAGTTGCTTTGATAGCCTTGCCAAGACCTGCCTCATCAAGGGCCTTCTGGATGTTGCGTAAGGCGGGATAGGTCGAGTTTATGTATGCATCATTATAGCTCTTTAAAAACGGCTCATTGCCGACTGCGACATACCTGATATGACAGTTTTTTTAATCAGATGATAAGTGAATTATTAATTTAAGATATATAGATTAATTTAATTCTTCTTTTATTAGACATTTACAGGACTGAAATAGTAAAAATTGTATAAAATCCCCTTATATTAGAAAAGACTAAATCTTGCTTTTATATCCTGTGCACTAAATTTGAAATGCCATACCAAATATTGACAATATGGCCGTAGTAATTTTTGGTGCCATTTTTCTTGACCCAATAAAAGTTTATTAATTAAAAAAAGCCATACAAAGTATATCTTAACTAAAATGTTGACATATTTCTTGCCCAACCACAATTCAGTAAAATTGAATAAGAAAAAAATATAAGAAAAAACCTTGCCCAAGAACTGAAAGGAACCCACTGATCTATGGTCACAGTGATAATTTGAGATGCATTCTAGAGCCCTTTATTACAAATACCATTTCTTGACAAAAAATTTCCCAAATAAAAGACTTAAAAAAGAAAAGAAAAGAAAAGAAAAAGAAGGAAGAAGCAAACTTCAAAATAACATACCGAATGTTAACCGCATGATCATGATAGTATCTCGTGACATTATTCTTGACCCATTTCTTGGCATTATCATAATTGCTCGCGATTTTGCCGAGCTGATCATTGGGAATGGCAACCATTGTCTCAATGTGGGTCCCACCGAGCGCACCCAAGGTCCATGGATCGGCATCAAAGAGCTTCACCTTTTTTATCCCGTTGGCTCGAAGCATCTCCACTATGATGGGAGGGTTTATCCGGTGTGAAGTCATGGTGCCCCAATTCACCCCCAGCCTGTCTAGCCCTGGTGGGGCCGAGGTGGCAGAGAGACAGTAGCATGTCAGAAGAAAGAATGTAATGTGTGCAGTGAGGTTTGCCATAGTGAGAGAGAGAGAGAGATGGAGAGAGATGGAGATTGGTCTCTGTTTTTCGCTCTTTTCCTTTTGTTTTTTTGACTGGAGATGAGTTTGATTGAGAGTATTTTTTTTCAGTGCGCAAATTTGGGAAGAGATTGAAGAAGAAGAGGGTTTTAGAGAGAAAGAAAGAGAGACGTTGGGACTTGAAATGGGATCAAGATTTGACCGTTAAATGCGCGTTATGGAAGAAATATGACCAAGAATACCAATTCTATTGTGGGTTCTTTACTATTCTTGTTTTTCTTTTATCGGATCTCGGTTGATAGCATAATAAATAATTAACAACTCCTGGAAAGAAAACCCAAGCCCACGCATCTTTATTAACTTAATTAACATTAGAATTAAGGAATAGCAAAGGCCCAATTTATAGGTTCATTTTCTTTTTCAAAGCTCCTTTGTTGCATGTAATCAACCTTAAAATAACACTTGATTATTGCTCAATACACATTTAACTATTGCTTCAATGCACATTTACATATTCAAATTTTTAAGAAGTTGATCAAATACAGTTGAAGATTTTTTCATTGGTGAGAAATTAGGTATACATATATTAATATTTATTTTTTGGAGCTTGCTAATAATCACTAAGGTTACGTTTGGATTGATAGAGAATAGAGCTATTCTCATATTAGTGTACTATTCTCAGAACAGTGTGATCCAAACGACAAATAGAAAATAAGAATAGCAGATGAATAGCTCTAATCCGCTATTCCACAGAAATGTTGGATTAGCGAAAATAGTTGCTCTTGGGTTAGTGAAATTAATATAATATTCGGACAATCCATTTTTTTATCCATTTTTTATCAATTAGAGTTAGTTTAAATATTAAATTAGTATTAAATAAAATATTTGATTAGTATTAAATAAATATAATATTAGATTAGATTAGATTAGTGTTAAATAAAATATTAGTTTAAATATTAAATTTAACATAATATTAATTAAAATATCAGATTACTATTAAATAAATATAATATCAAATTAAATTAATATAATATAAAATGTTAGATTAAATATAATAAATATTAATTTAAAATTTTAATATAATATAATATTAGTTGAAATGTTAAGTGTTAAATGTAATATAATATTAGTTTAAATATTACATTAGTAAATATAATATCAGATTTGATTATATTAGTATTAAATAAAATATTATATCAAAATATAATATAATATTAGTTTAATATTAAATGTAATATAATATTACTTTAAATATTAGAGTATTAAATAAACTATTAGATTAAATATAATATAATATAATATTAGTTTAAATATTAAATATAATATAATATTTATTTAATTAAATGTAATATAATATTACTTTAAATATTAAATGTAATATAATATTACTTTAAGTATTATATGTATTAAATAAAATATTAGTTTAATATAATATAATATTAGTTTAAATGTTAATGTAATATAATATTTTGGTTTAAATATTATATTAGTATTAAATAAAACATTAGATTAGTATTAAATAAATATAATATTAGAATAGATTCTATTAGTATTAAATAAAATATTAGATTAGTTTAATCAATATTTTATTCATTCCCTCCATTGTTATTCTAAATATACAATCCAAACAATATTTCTACTGACCCGGAATAGTCCAAAATAGCACTATTCTCAAACCACTTGGGTTAGTACTATTCTCAACCACTAACTCAAAAATCGCTATTCTTGCACTAATCCTTGCACGATCCAAACGTAACCTAAGAAAATTTTGTTTAAAACTCGCGCGTCAAACAATTATGCCACGTCGCCTTCGTCTATATGCATGATTAATGTGCAAAATTTAAATAAATTATTGACAAGTGACTAAAAATTGCACTGGATTTACAAGTAACGCATGAGGTGGTTGGTAGTTAGAGCATCTTCTTATTTAGAAGCTATACATGAAAGTTTCTTATTAAAAAACTGTTTATAAACTCCACTCTAGCCAAATGATTGGCTCAAATTATTTCTCATTTTTAATTTATTGCTGATGTGGCTTAATAGAAACTCTAAAATTAATTTCAGGGATGTGAGAGTTAGAAACTTTAGAGACCTTAATTTCTAAATAATAGTTAACAGTTATTTAGAAACTCATTTGAGTTGCTGGGATGTAGATGCTCTTAGTACAATAATCCAAGCAAAAAAATCATTCTTTTTGTTATTCAATTTTTTTGGGGCATTTCATGTATACTCCTCAAAAACTAGAAATTTATCATATTTCCCCCTTTAAAATTTATAATATCATATTTACCCGTCTAAACTTCAAAAACTTAAAATATTTACTCATTTTTAAAGTTTTTTCTATTAAAACTCATTTGAAATCTAGAAAGTACTCATTTTACCCTTCATTAAAAAAAATAAAAAATACGTAGCATGTTTAAAAAAAATATAAGTATTCTAATTAGACTGTCTTTTAGGCCAAATGGGTCATTTATCCACTTCTGATGCTTACACAATGATATTTAGGTATATACTTATGTAAGTGTTAGAAGCAAATAAATGACTCATTTGCTCTCATAAACCGATCAATTATAAAACTAACATTTTTTTTAAATATGCTACTAGTTTTTAAATTTTAATGAAGGATAAAATTGATACTTCATAAAGAGTTGGGCTATGATGCATTGCAATGTATAGTCCCTCTTGTACATTGGACTATAAATCGTTAGTTTTAATTTTCAAACAACTGATCCAAACCATTCAATCTGATATCCATATTAAAATGTGCTTGTGTTCCAAATTTTACATTTTTTTTAGAAATTGTTTATTATTTTTTTTATAATTTTTGAAAATCACTGTTTTTCTATAGTCCATAAGTTTCTGAAAAATAATGATTTTAAAAAATTCTAAGAAAATAGTAAAAAATTTCCAAAAAATATAAAATTTCATCTCCAAGCACATTTTAATATGGAGAACATGCTGAGCCCTTTAGGTCGACTGTTTGAACTTCGAATCCAATGATTTATAATCCAATGAACAAGTGGGGCTATACATTGCAATGCACCATAGCCCAACGCCTTCATAATTTTTTAAAATGAGTTTTAATAGAAATTACAATAAAATGGATAAATTTGTGAGTTTTTTGAAGTTTAAAGGAATAAATATGATATTATGAATTTCAGAGAGGAAAATACGTAATCTCCAAATTTTTGAAAGATATACATGAAATTCCCCCTAAATTTTTTCATGAACTTGCTAGCTGATGGACCAAAATGGTACTACTACTTTTAAAGATTTATAAATCCTAATTTCTACTTATGTTCAAATCACAAGCGTATGAACCTACTGTGTAGTATGATTGGGGTGTCGATCCACACGGATAGTGTATTAGATTTTAAACAATTTTTACTAGTCTAGGTTATCAGATTTTTGAAATTGAGGTGGAAGTGATAAATGCAATCAAGGTATTATAGCTAGTAAATGTTAAATAGTAGATAAAGAGCCTCTAGGGTTCAGGTTTACTGTCCTTCTTAATTATGCAAAACACAAGTTTTGACATTTTTCTATGTCGCATGCGGCACTATCACTGTCGCATGCAGTATGGATTGCCCCACAACTACCTCGCATGCGGCACTGTCACTACCCATAAGGCGTGTTGGGTGTTTGTTTATACAATTTGAAAGGTTTTCCGATCTTGCGATTGGCTTTTGGGATACCAAGACTAAAGTATTTTAGGTACACAATTATATTATTTCCCTATACTACCCTATAGTTGAAATATCTCAAAGACCCTACTTAATCTAAGTGCTTTCGAATGTTGTTTAAAGTACGATTTACGCTATCCTGCCAAGGGAGCCCACTAGGTTCTAACCCTAGTTTTTGAATCGCTGCCAAGCCTCGTTAGCCGAAGTGTTTGTAGTACTTACATGCATTATCTTTCTCACACAAGGATGCAACGACTTAACACATATTGGTATGTGAAGATCATTGGCATATAGTAGACAAAACTATGTATGCAAGGATATAATAAAAAGAAATTTAAAGTGCAAAGGAAAACTCAAACCATAACATAAACAAAATATAAACATATAATAAAACATAATTAAGAATTCAAGTACAACCCTCACCCTAGAGACGAGAAGTTTAGCTTCTCGTGGCCATGGAAAAATAAAAAGAATAAAATAAAGAGAACATACACTACAATTCAATTGAAGATGGAAGAACCTCTGTCTCATTAGACGACGTTTTCTTCTCTTGCTTGGCTTCTAATAGCTATCATTTTCTCTCTAAGTAACTCTCTAACCTAACCTAACCTAACAATGATGATTGCTAGTCTACAATTATGGACTTGACACAATTAAACACGCACACTTATTCCTATTACAAGAGGGGTATTTATAGTCTTCCTAAATGAGTAGTGGAGTTGTGGAAGCAGTGGGGATCGTGGGGTCCACCCATGACTTATCAAGAATGGTCTAAAAATAGCGTAGCTCTTCAGAAAAATGTGTTCTTCTAGAAAACCCATTAGGAAAATGTGTTCTTCTAGAAGGCCCATCAAAAAAATGCAATTTAGGATAGTCCACGGATTATGCGGCATAGAGGAGGCCGTAGGGTCTCCTAACTTAGCAGATTTTCTTGTATTTTCACCATTTCGCATGTTGTGCACTTTGTGTGAGGTGTTGCATGCTCCATGTAATGTCTTCTTTTGACGCCCAATTCAAAAATCGCATAAATATGACACTTTTGCTCTGTTTTTGTCATAAATACGCATCTTTCTCCAAAACCTGCCAAAAAGACCTAAAATTGTTACTTTGCATTCGCTTTTCGCCATTTTCTGAAAGAAAATATAGTGATTTTCGCTATATATTTTGGCTTTATCACTAGCTAGTCAGACTTTTATATATTATTGGCCTGTGACGGATTTATCCTGTGACATTTTCGAAGTTACATTTTTATGTGAAGAAACAGTATATTATGTGATTTTTTTTCTTTAAATTATATTTATAAAATAAGTAAATATTCTTCCGTATTTGTCATTTACATTTCGTTACATCTTTAAGATTTTAAAAAGGAGCATACAAGATGAAAAGATTAACATTGTATATATTTATTTATTTTATCCAATTCTACAAGTTTTGTTGACAATCTACTTCTAAAAAATGTATTGTCAATTGATATTTTATCTTTATTTTTCTAAAAATATTTCAAGTGGTTTTACTCCATTTCCTGAAGTGAATGTTGTAGTATATAACAATAATTATTTTAGACAAACTCGTCACGTGGACAAGATCGAGGTTATTTTCATGGTGATAATTCCAAAGACACAAATTTCCCCCAAAAGTGGAAAGATAATAAAGAAAAAAATAATGAGAAAGAGAATAATGGAAAGAATAACGAGTTGTTGATAAAAATAATGAAGTGAGTTGTTCATTTCCTGAAGTGAATGTAGCAACACATAATACTCATAATAATTTCTAGACAAACTCGTCTGGATGTGGTAATGATGAAATTACACATCTTTCCACCAGAAGTGGAAAAATAATGAAGACAATGAATGAGAAAAAAAAATCAAAAAGAAAATTTATACCTATAGTCCCAATAACTGAAGGCATAAAGTCCAAATGATAGAAACTGATATTTACGCGAAAACAAAATGAGAAAGGTGAAATTTTGAGATATACTCACCTGTGGTGGATGCAATAATTTTTCGGTAATTAATTAATTTAGCAATACATAAAGGACTTGATTTGCGTCTAATAGATGTTGTTATAGCATATTTATATGGCTCACTTGATAATGATATTTATATGAAAATTCCTGAAGGATTTAATATGTCTGAAACATGTAATTTAGATTCTCGGGAACATTATTCAATTAAATTGAATAAATCTTTATATGGATTAAAGCAATCTAGACACATGTGGTATAACCATCTCAGTGAATATTTATTGAAACATGGATATAAATATGACACAATTTGTCCATGTATTTTCATGAAAAGATATGAAAATCAGTATGTTATAATTGCAGTTTATGTTGATATCCAAATATCATTGGAACTCCTGAAGAGTTTTCAAAAGTAGTAAATTGTATAAAGGAAAAAAAATTAATGAAATATCTTGAGAGGATAAAATTTTGCCTTAGATTGAAAATTGAACATTTGAGAAGTAACATTTTTAAACATCTAGAAAAGTATATTGCATGTGTGTTGAAAGAACTATTTGGTCCTGAAGTACCATATCTTAATGCAATATGAGTACTTATGTATCTTGTTGGACATACAAGATTTGATATATTTATTATTCTATTATTAATTATAGCAATACACGAAGCAAGCCAAAAATGTGTTTGGTTAAGATCTGTGATTCAACACATTCGTCAGACTTATGGCTTGTCTTCTAAAGAAATGATCCCGATGATCATATATGAAGATAATATTGCATGTATTGCTCAATTAAAATAATGATATATTAAAGGAGATAGAACAAAACATATTTCACCAAAATTCTTTTTCACACGTGATTTCGAAAAGGATAATGTTATTAATGTTCAACAATTATATTCAAGTGAAAATCTAGCAGATTTATTCACTAAGGCACTCCCTATTGCAATATTTGAAAAATTAGTTCATAATATTGGAGTTCATCGACTTAAAAATCTTGATTGATGTTTTCATGAGGGGGAGTTAATATGCACTATATTTTCCTTAACTATGATTTTTTTTCACTGGATTTTCCTGGTAAGGTTGTAGTTGCGTACTAAAAGAATAATGTATTATTTTTCCCTCACTATTTTTTTATCTCATAGAGTTTTTCCTAGTAAGGTTTTAATTAAGCATATTCTTATGTAATGGACATCCAAGGAAGAGTGTTATAAATAAATTATTAATGTAGATGTTCATGACTCCCAATATTCATTTCTCCACTACCTCCATTACTATTGGAATTCATATCCCACAACTATTGGAATTTATTTTCTCATTTATTATTGTAATTAATTTAGATGACTTTTCATTCACAATTTGTGGCTTATAAATAAAGTATTTGTAATCTTGTAAGTCACATGAGAAATATATGAATAAAGATATTGCCATCTTTTTATGTGTTCTTTCTATCTTGTTTATTGTTTATTTATATTTATTTTATAACACGTTATCAACACGAGAGCTCTACTAGTTGAAGATTCGAGCTAACTTTGATATCATTTATTTAAATGATACTTTAATTAGTAATTGGTAAATGAAATAAAATGATTTATTCATATGGACTTGAGAAAGTGATTTTTTTTTTTTTGCAGTATGACGTGTTACAAGTCATTGTCATCTTTTATGTATCTTATTTATTATTTGTTTATATTTATTTTATAACAGACGCTAGCTTTGTGAGTGTTTATTTTTTTTTAGCTGGATGCTGACAATGCCGAGATTTTTATTTTTACCCAAAAAAAAATATATTTTAATATAATTATCCAAGTTTTTGAAAAATTTAAATTTATACCCAAACCGTAAGAAAAATTTACGGTTTGAATTCGGAATTCAAACCGTAAATTTTTCTTACGGTTTGAAACTCTTTTTTTTTTTTTTTTTTTTTTTAAGAGAAAAATAGCTAAAATGCTGAAATGAAATATAACACAAAAAAATCGAATTGTTTTTTAAAATATTTGTTAGAAAATACGCTACGAACAGAGCCGATTTTGTGCTAAAATACGTTAAATTACAATAATTATGCCAAAAGACATGACGTCTGTTTAAATACAAACCCTAAAACAGAAAATATATATAAAAGATACATCAAAGACCCTAAAAACTCTAAAATTATAAAGAAATGTTCAAAAGTCCATGAAGGAAGACTCGGATCGCGAATCTGAGCCCGCAAATGGGCGAAACAGATCGTAGATGGGTTTCGGATCGGGTTTTGGGTTGTGGAGTTCCTGTCAAAATTTCAGCCTGATCCGACGGACGGATCAAAAGTTACGCTCCTTTTAGTAAATTTATGAAAGATGCCAGAAAATCGGCCCAATTCATACGTAATTTAGCGTAATTTACCGTATTTTAGCATAATTCTACATAATTATTGTAATTTCAGCATTTTAGTAAATTTACCGTATTTTAGCATAATTATTTTAATTTACCGTATTTTAGCACAAAATCGGCTCTGTTCGTAGCGTATTTTCTAACAAATATTTTAAAAAACAATTCGATTTTTTTGTGTTTTATTTTATTTCAGCATTTTAGCTATTTTTCTCTTAAAAAAAAAAAAAAAAAAAAAAAGAGTTTCAAACCGTAAGAAAAATTTACGGTTTGAATTAGAATTCAAACCGTAAATTTTTCTTACGGTTTGGGTATAAATTTAAATTTTTCAAAAACTTGGATAATTATATTAAAATATATTTTTTTTTGGGTAAAAATAAAAATCTCGGCTGACAATGTCAACCTCCGTACTAATTTAGCAAATTGAGCCTCCGTTTTGCTATACAATTAATTTTTTTTTTTTTTCAGAATACTGCATTAAATGCAACCTGTAGATAACAACATAAGACTTTTTTTCTTCCTTTTTTTAATACAAGTTTATAGGCTCTCGGACACCTCACTCCAAAACACAAATATGTTATAACAAGAAAAATAATTTTCAGCTGGAAAGAAATGGGTGCATGGGATTTACAAAAAAAAAAAATGAAATCTACTGAACTATTGGTGCGGTATAAGAGTGGAGAACATAGTAACAAACGAATAGTTCGGGTTCGGTTCGGTGGAGTCAAAAATTCATGATTCGGGTATAATTTGAGAATAATTCAGTACAACATGGAAGCAAAAAAAAAAACTAAAAAAAAACCCCCACAAAAAGAATTTTTTTTGCATTTTTTGTGAATAATTCGTGATTCACATTTTATTTGTGTTTTATTCGCGAATAAAACGTATTATACAGTATGATGACATTTTACTCTAAATCATGTAGAAAATCAAACACAAAAATATTTAAATTAAAAAAAAAAATAGAGGTCAATTGATCTCATTCCTATCATATAAATCCGCATCTGGTATGATGACATTTTATTCTAAATCATATAGAAAATCAATCACAATTTAAAAATAAAAAGGATCAATTGAACTATTCCTATAATATAAATTGGCATTTGGTATGATGACATTTTATACTAAATCATATAGAAAATCAAATACATATACAATTTTTTTTTTTTAAATGGAGTCAATTGACCTATCATATAAATTCGCATATGGCTAAAGTGCTATACATAGCCTATATTGGTTTATACTTCATACTATGGATCCACATTTTTTTTTCGAAGTTCAAATAGTTAATCCAAAACGCTCAACATAATCTCCATTTTCCCTAAAAATCTATTTGGAGACAAAATTTTATGATTTTTTTATTATTCTTTTAGATAGGTAGAAAACCGCTACTTTCATATGATCAGAATCTTTAGATCAAGTGATTTTCTATCTATCTAATAAAATATTATAAAAAACTCTATAAAATATAAAATTTGAACTACAAATTTGGTGATCATGTTAAACAGTTCAGATCAAATGTTTAAACTTTGAAAACAGATATATGTAATGCATTTATATTTAGTACATAGCCTCACTCGTATGTAATATTATTTTATAAAATATGTTGAGAAGTATAAATTAAGGAGTGAGGCTATGGTGCTATGCATAGCACGGATGGCTAGTGTACTACGGCTCAATATGATATTTTTTAAAATCCTAACGGTCGATCGGAACCGTTCAATGTGATAACCATATGTATATGTACTTGCAAACTTAATTTTATATTTTTTTCGAATTTTTTTACTATTTTTTTAGATAGGTAGAATTTTGATGGTCCAGAATTTTCAGAAAACACTGATTTTTCTACCTATCTAAAAAAATAGTAAAAAAATTCGAAAAAATATAAAATTTAGTTTGCAAGTACATATTCATATGGATATCACATTGAACGGTTCGGATCGACCGTTAGAATTTTAAAAAGTACCATATTGAGCCGTAGTACACTAGCCATCCGTGCTATGCATAGCACCATAGCCTCACTCTAAATTAAGTGTCAAGGTCAAACTTGTTATCTGTTTATAAAAGAATTTAGCCACGCAACATCTCCTAAATATTCTCTGGAAAACCTTCAATTTCTACGTATAATTAGTTTTATGCATTTATTATATATTTCTTTAAATCAATTTTCATCTTTCTTACTTGGAAAGTCATATTTGGAGGCGTTGAAGATTAATAAAAATTTAAAGATCTACCGCTACACGCTAATTGTAGGAAACAAAATTAATGAATAATCAGCGGTGCTGTTTCGGAAAGAGACTTAATTTGATCTCTCAAAGTCTAAGATTATTCAAAAATATACAAATAAAATCATTTTATTACCATATGATCCCACGGTTATTAATTTGATGTTGCAAAAAAAAAAAAAAAAAACCCAACGTTATGTGCATATTTTTCACTCTTTTTCAAAATTATATATATTCACGTAGCTAATTAATATGATAAATCTCACGATTATTATAACACGGACGGACAAACATAATTACATATAGCGGCGGAACAATCCTAGTTCAGGGGAGTCAACTGCCCCTCCCTGGATTTTGAAATTTTATACAAATTTATAGGTTCAGACCGACTTTGCCTCTCTCTGGATTTTTAGTTTGTAATTAATTTTAAATTTAGAGTTAAAACTATGATAAGTTTCTTGAATTCTAATTGGTAATTATGGTTAGAAGTCATAGTATTGAAAATTAGAAATCAGAACATTAGAAATTAGAAACTAGAGTATTGTTTTTTATCTAGTACCCAATTAGCTAATGAGTTTGAATCCGATTAACTATTCAAATCTGATTCGTTATTTTCTTGCCCCTCCCTGACGAAAATCCTAAATCCGCCTCTGATTATAGAGTTATATATTAATTCCCTTAGTGTTGAAAGCTAAGCTATAATATATTCACAGCTGAACCGTTGTTAATAAAATAATTGTGTTTGCTTGTTTGGTACGAATTATACAAATGGGTGACCCATTTAAAAATTGTTTCGAATTATAATATATTAATTCCCTTACCTGCAAATGGTACGAATTATAATATTTTAATTCCCTTACCTGCACTATTTAAACTTGATAGTTCAAAAAGTCTACATTCGGAAAATATATGAAAAAATAATAACAAAAGGATAGTGCTTGCCAAATACCTATCAAAGTAAAGAGGAGGGTTTCACTCATCATATCTTATATTTTACATCTTTGTTTTTAAAGTGCAAACTGTCGATCCGAACAGCTCAACATGATATCCATACTAAAATATGTTTGGAAAATATAATTTCATCCCCAAACACATTTAGTATGGATATCATGTTGATCTGTTTGGATCGACAGTTTGGACTTTGAAAACGAAGATATAAAATATGAGGTATTATAACCCTCCTCCAAAATAATGCAGTTGTAATTGTAATTTATTATGCTATTTTTTGCTCCAACCTCAATTCTACACAAGGTAAGAGGTACTTTATTATAAAAAAAAAAAAAAAAAAACTACACTGTCAAAGGTGCCAACAAATTCTTTTTTCTGAAATAAAAATTGAAAGTCAAGTCACCAAACTATTTAATATTTACAAAAAATTTCTTATATCTGGATTTCAAATTTGTAACCTTTTACACTGAAGGTATTGTCTTTGCCACTAGATCAAATATTAGTTCTCAAAAGGCCCAAGTAATTAGGTCACCAAGTTTATTAAATTCTCTTATTGTATGTAAAACTTAGATTATAATAAATATGTGTATAGTTTAAATCTTATTTAAAACTTTTTCAGTATTCTTAAAGAACGTTTTAACTCTTTATCTATAAAAATATAAAAGTGCAGAACTGACTATAGGGACTGAAATAGTACAAACTTTTGAATGTAATACTAATTTTTTTTGTTTTCACAGAAAATAGCTTAATTATGTTTTAGTTTCATATATGCAACAAAAAAAACTGACAACAAAATACATGTGATAACATTATCATTAAAATGTGGGGTCAATTTCGGAGAACTTTATGAGTAGAGTGGGAAAAATGGTGCGGCGGAGCTGGCTCCGTCACGGAACAGTACGGCAAGCGTGTCAATTATGTACCGTGACTCGCGTGTCCCGTGCTGTGACCAATCGCGTGCCGTGCTCATCTTTTGAAACTTTGGCACGGCACGACACGGCACGTGAAAGATTTAGTCACGGCATGGCACGACACATAGTCACGCGAGTCACACGTGTAATTAGGACCATTATATATTGATTTAATGGTGAATCTTGAATAACAATAACTTAAATTATGATTAAATGGTCACGCGTGTCACGTATGGTCACGGCACGTTAGGCACGGCTGACTCACGTGGTGTGACCATTCGCGTGTCGTGACCACACCTTGACATTTTGGTCACAGCACGGCACAACACATGAAAAATTAACTTGGTCACGGCACGGCATGGCACAAGACCAAAGTCACGGCGTGTAGTCACGGCACGGCATGACACGGCACGTTTTTTCCACTCTATTTATAAGGATGTCAGATTTCCATCGAACATTACATCGAAAAATAAAATAAAAAAGTTTCTGATATCTAAAGAAAACTCAGGAAATATTCCTCTTCCTATTTAGTTTTTTGTAAGGACTCAACTGCAAATTGGTTTTACTTCCGCATAAGAGATTCTCACATCTCACCCATGGTAGAATGAATCAGTTCCTCTGAAATAACTGAAATTTTGAGTTTACATCTGGACTGTCTGATCATAATCCAACCCGAGATGAAATGTACAGAACTTTTTTAATATCCGTGCCAAAGCAGATTTAACGGCCGGATCTAAATTCAAAATTTGAGTTAACACAGATACTATGAATTGAGCTAGAATCTTTCTCCTCCTTTAAAGAATCAAATCAACAACCTCATCCCAACTTGGCCTATTAAAACCTCTCTGGCTTTCTCTGAAATTAATAAGAGAAAAAAACAAACAAACATGGAAGAACAATTAATAAGAGAAAGCCCTGCTAAAATATACCTCTCTCTCTTCTACCTCTCTCTGCTACTGAACATTTTCTTCCTCTCTCAACACTTCTTCTTTCTTCCTCCATCCCGGCTCGACTCAACCGTCTCAGAGCTGACATGGACACGACGTGCCGCCGAGGAGGCTGAGGCAGTTGCCGCAATCTCCTGCTCCGGTCATGGCCGTGCATATGTGGATGGTGTTCTAGATAACGGGCGGCCCACGTGTGAGTGCAACACGTGCTACACCGGTGCGGATTGCTCTGTGTTGCTCTCGAATTGTTCAGCTGATGTCGATAGGTTAGTGATTGATCGCCTTTATAATATTTCAATTTTGGATTTCATAAGTTTCATGATTGATTCTTTTATTTATTTATTTTCCCTTTTCCTCTTCTTGTTCTTCAAAAATAGTAAGATATTGGGATACTGCTGAGATTGCTAATAATACTAAACATGATATTGATAAGAGTTCATTGTTTCAGATATCTATGTCACTAACCAATATTTTTGAAAAAATATTGTTTCAAAAATAGAAAAATAAAGAGTTCATTGTTTAACCTAACAAAACATTGGGGTCCTTGTGGCAGCTGATAGTTCCTGTTCAAGAAAGCTACATGCTATCAACTTGTTTTCATATATTCTTTTGATATTTTAAATGTTTTGTAAGGTAGTTCTGTTAGGAGTGAGAAGGGAGCGAATACGGAGCGGATAGTGGTAAAACCATACTCATATTTTTTTTTTCGGATATGGATACGGATACGAATTAGATATCAACTGAATACAGATATGGATACATATCGAATCGGATCGGATATTTATTAAAATAATATTAAAAAATACCAAAGTTCATAATATTTATCTAATTTTAATGGTGAATAACAATATTTTTTTCATAATATATATTAAAATATATGATATATATCTACTATTTGAATACGGATAATTGAAACGTAAAACCATATCAATATCTATATCCACACGGATATTCGGATATCGGATATTCACATTTAATTTTTCAAATACGGATTGGATATTATCCATACCGTTTTCACCCATAAGTGTTGTCCATCAAATAATAGTTCAAAGTAAAATCATGATTTACGGGGTTGAGTAAATTTTCTTTTTAATTTATTCAAAAGCCCGTAGGCAGAATATTTTTTTTGGTGGTGGTGGTGGGGTCTATATCTTTGTTAACTGGAACTAAATCCTTTTTTTTTTTTCTTTTTCTTTTGCATCAAGCACGCCAGTAGGCAAACCAAATCCCTTTTTGATATAGTGTATTAGGATGATAAGTGTCGCTGTCCGTATAGCAAATAGTGAAGCAGTTAGCAGTTAGAATATATAGTCTATTTGGAATAGTTTAATCTCAATTTTTAGAATAGTTCTTTTTTTAGGGAACTTTTTGGAGTAGAATTAGATTGTTCTTAAGTTCACTGTCTCTGTGAACTTAACTTTAAAATCTATCGGATTGAATTCAAAAAGATAAATTTGAACAATTAAAATCTAACTTTTGAATTAATTTAGTACAAAGTTACTGAATTTTTCATTTGTCCAACCAAGTACTCTATAGATCTCTATAAAATTTCAAAATTTAAAAAGGAACGACTGCTCCCCTGGTTTTTACTGGATCCGCCTCGAAAACTTAGTTCAAATTTCATATAACACATTATGTATTTTAGATTTTAACTCTCTCGAGCTAAATTTTGATCTTTTTGTTCTGACCTGAACATGATATACGAGATCATGTACAAGTGGTATCTTTTAAAGCAGACACATCACTACAAGAATGGGACATTATCCGTGAGAGTAAAAAGTGACTATCCGCGAGGGTATACTGTGCTTTTTTTATTAGCGACGGGAGTATCCGCAAGAGTATACTGACAGTATCCCTCCCATTCATGTTGTTTGGGAACGCGTATTCTCTACACGTTGTGTAATGCGTGTCAGCTGTCTGATCAGGATTGGAACTAATCCGGCTCCGTCTATGATGTACGGGGCCCTTTAATGTTAGTGTGGATCTCAATTGGACGGTCCAGATCTATTAATACACGGTGGATTAATGCAGAGGATACGAATTCCGTTGTTTGGGAGGTTGGATTTATTATTATTATTATTTGAGGGGCAGGGGTTGTTTGTTTATCTTTGTGTATTTGTATGGTAATGCACGGTGCACCGGTGCATGCAAATAATGCAATGGGTCGCTGTCCGTACACCTAATAGTGACGTCAGACCCAACTGTCAACTACAGACTACAGTGACTTGAGATTTTTTTTAGTGAAATGAAAAACAGGGAACCAATCAAAAAATCTGACAAATAAAAAAGAAACTATTGTTCATTACTGGTGCCAATTGTAAGGGACATTTCATTTCCTACCAGTACCAGGTCGTCTTGATTATAATTCCTACAGTTCATATATTATCCTATTAATCTTTTTGTAGACGTGAGTGTAACAGATCATAGATTTGCAAAAACTGAATTGCATCCCCCTGTTGTTTTTTGAATCCAAAACAATAATTCTCTTCAGTTTGTGGCCAAGGGAAACAGGTATATATGCCCTTCTTGAAGGCTACAATATACTTCTACATAATAAATAAAAAGAAATTAAACAGGAGCTGTTACTAATGGGGAATCTTGCATGGATTCTGAAAGTTTGTTTGGATGAAAAATTATATATGTTTGTTACCTCTTGAACTTAAATTCATGAATTCCGTTCATAGATGGGGCTAGAAAATGTTAATGGGTGTCAACTGTCGAGCACCATATTTGACATTGAGATCAATATGCACGATAATCACATTAAAACCGTACCGTTAGGTACGTTATAATTACGGGGATCAACAAATGGAACAATTTCATATTTTTATGGGGTTCTATTTCCATGTATGAGTTTTCACCCCATTAATGGTATGTGTTTTAGGAACAAATTGTAGAAACCTTAATTCTCCTATCAAATCTGATCAAAACTTTAATCTAAATACATTTTTTTTGGCATGCATTTACGATGATTCCAGTGGAGATCCATTATTCTTGGAGCCGTACTGGATGTCGCATGCATCGGGAAGTGCAGTGGTGCTGTCAGGGTGGCACAGGATGAGCTATCTCACCACCCACAGTTTCCAGTCTGTTGAGCTTGAGAAACACATTCGGTACCTCCATGAAGCCGTTGGAAATGCTATCACACACGATAAGTACCTGGTGTTCGGTTCAGGGTCGACCCAACTACTCAATGCCTTGGTCTATGCGCTCTCGCCTGAGAACTCAAGCTCAGCTGCCAGTGTGGTTGCTACTGCTCCTTATTATGCGGTATTCATTTCTTTGATTAATTTAGGTTGTGCTAAATTTCATTAACAGTTACATCTATGTTCCATACAATAATGCACAAAATGAGTGCACATATTGTGTCATTTCAAAAATAAAACGAGAATGATAATGTTAATGATCCTACAACAGTATATATATATTAACAAAAGCAAAAATATTTCAGATGTACAAAGCGCAGACTGACCTATTTAATGGGCGAGAGTACGAGTGGAAAGGATTAACCTCGAATTGGATGAATTCTAACAAAACAAACTTCATCGAGTTTGTGACATCCCCAAACAATCCTGACAGTTTACTGCGTGATTCAGTTCTCGGTCATTCATCTGTTATCTATGATCATGCGTACTATTGGCCTCATTTTACTGCCATACCAGCACCAGCAGATGGAGATGTCATGATCTTTACTGTCTCAAAAGTCTCTGGCCATGCAAGCAGTCGCTTTGGGTACGAAATTAAACTACATCTAAACATTTCCCCTACATTTAAACCAAACTGAAACTGTACTGGTTGTTTACCAGAAATTTCTCACCTTAAGCATTCAACTCATCTCCAAACAAAAATTTATATCATTCTACTTCCAGGTGGGCATTTATAAAGGATCAGAACGTTTACAACAAGGCATTAAATTACATGCAGTACAATAGCATGGGTGTGTCACGGGACACACAAATGAGAATACTAAAGCTTTTCAAGGTTATGTTAGAAAATATTGGCGGTGACGAGGATATTTTCAAATTTGGATTCAACAAATTGAGAAAAAGATGGCAGAGGCTTCATGCACTCGTTAACTCTTCGAGCCGTTTCTCACTTCAGCACTTGTCTCCTCAATATTGTACCTATTTTGAAAAAATCAGAGATCCCTCTCCAGGTTGGTTTTGCATTTTTGCATTCTTATTTCCTAAGGGAAATGCACCATCTATCTAGAGATAGCAAATGGCTGGGTCAAGTCCGACCTTGGCATGCATAATTCAAATCAATCTACAATTCCAGTTTCAATTGGTTAATTTTGAGCGTTAGATTGTTTAACTTTGGTGTAAATATGATCTCCAAAAATATTCAGTTTAGTGTTTCAACTTTCAAGTTTCAACCATGTAATTTCAAGCCAAACCCTGTTATAATACAGTACCATTTTGTTTTTCTCTAAACAAAGTTGGGCTGAACCATTGACTTTTTGAAAGTTGTTTAGATGATGTCAGATTATTTATTGTTTCCAGTGCTAACTGTATGGTATGAATACCAAGAAATCAATTTTTTTTTGCATGAGTTTCTCTACATTTGCAAAAGAACAATTAAGTTTGTTATATATATCTTTCAAATAAATGCTTGCATATATATATGTAGCTTATGCTTGGCTGAAATGTGAGAATGAAGAAGATGTGGATTGTGAAGAGGTACTAACAAAAGGCGGTATTATTTCTCGTGGCGGCATGATTTTCGAAGCAAGCACGCGTTACACCCGATTGAGCCTTCTCAAGACAGACGATCATTTCGAGATGCTTCTACAAAAGTTGAAGCCTCTTGTTGCCTCCTCTAAAGAGAATCATGTCAAGATCAGTTCCTTCTGATAGCTAGTACATTGATTAATTCAAAAAATTTAATCATCAAAATTGTGTGATCAACAAGGTGTTGATTTATAAGATACCAAAGTATATATATATATGCTCTGATCAACTATGTGTTGATTATAAGATCATATATTGCGATGTAATCAACTAAACGTCGATTACGATATTAGGTTGTCTAAAGAAAAAGGAAATCTGGTGTTATAATTATGTTTGCATGTTATTATTGCAATAATATTGTAAAGAGTTTTCAGAAGTTATTTTGTACAATCATGTGAAATCAATGCATATATCTTAATTACATACGTGTATCAACTACAAATTTTATCAGAGAGAAAATAAAAATTCACATTTAAGCAATCCTAGCTAATTTAATTAAATTAACGCAAGGTTTCACAAATGGGCGACGTACCAACTAATTGTAACTGATCCATACATTAATATAACAGCAGATTTATTTCCCTCTGGGCTCTGGCTTTCTCAGAAAGGAAAGGATCTCATTTCATAAAATAAACCCCCACCCAAAAAAAGAAAAAAAACATGGGAAAACAATTGTTTTAATTGAGCTTAAAAAACGTTTCTCTGTTAGAGGGGTATATATACCCATTTTACATGTAGGTCCCTATACTTTTCTCTAATTACACTTTTATCAAATAACCTTCTAATTACACTTATAAATCTCAACACTCCCCCTCAAGATGGGCAAAATATATCCACTAAGCCCATCTTGTTACACAATCTAGATAAGTCTAATGAGCTAAGTCCCTTGGTGAGGCAATCCGCCACTTGCTCTCCGGTTGAAACGTGACTTAGTTTCAATAGTCCACTGTTCAGCTTTTCCTTGATGAAGAACCTATCAATCTCCACATGCTTGGTCCTGTCATGTTGCACCGGGTTGTTTGCAATGCTAATGGCTGACTTATTATCGCACCACAACTTCATTTGGGCTCCTCGATCCACCTTTAGCTCCATCAGAAGAGATTTCAGCCACAACAACTCGGCAACTCCTAAGGCCATAGCCCTGTACTCAGCCTCGGCAGTTGACCGTGCTACCACTGACTGCTTCTTGCTCTTCCAAGAGACCAAGTTACCTCCTACAAAGATACAGTAACCTGAGGTAGACCTCCTGTCATCAGCGCAACTAGCCCAATCGGAGTCACAGTAGCCTTCAATGCTTAGATGGCCATTCTTCCTGAAGATCAACCCCTTTCCCGGTGCACTCTTCAGATACCTCAGAATCTGATACACTGCATCCATATGACCCTTCCTCGGATCGTGCATGTAGCGGCTCACCACGCTAACTGCAAATGAGATGTCAGGACGAGTGTGACTCAGATAAATCAAGCGGCCCACCAATCTCTGGTATCTTTCTCGATCAACTGATTCTCCGGCCTCTGCACTCAGCTTGAACCTTTGGTCGATTGGTGTCACTGCAGGTTTGCACCCCAACATACCTGTTTCGGTGAGAAGATCTAATGTGTACTTCCTCTGGGAGAGGACAATCCCATCTGCTCCTCGTGCTATCTCGATCCCAAGGAAGTATCGAAGCAAGCCCAGATCTTTCACCTCGAACTCCTTGCCCAGTCTCACCTTGAGTTGAGCAATCTCCATCTCGTCGTCTCCTGTGACAATCATGTCATCCACGTATACCGCAAGCATAGTAATGTGGTCCTTAGTTTGTCGGACGAATACGGTGTGATCTGCATTGATCTGCTGGTATCCCACACCTATCATAGCTCTCCTGAACCTGTCAAACCAGGCTCGAGGAGACTGCTTTAGCCCATAAAGAGATTTCTTCAATCTGCAGACCTTACCCATTGTCTGATCTGTGCTAAATCCTGGTGGTATATCCATGTACACCTCCTCCACTAGATCCCCATGAAGAAATGCATTCTTCACATCTAGTTGGTGTAGTTTCCACCCCCCATTTACCGCCAGAGAGATCAAGGTTCGAACAGTGCTCATTTTTGCTACAGGTGCAAAGGTCTCATCATAGTCGATGCCATACGTCTGGCTGTACCCTTTTGCCACCAAGCGTGCCTTGTAGCGCTCGACCTGCCCATCTGGGTTTTGTTTCACAGTGAAGACCCACTTGCATCCAACCGCCCTTTTCCCAGCTGGTAGCGGTACCAGTTTCCATGTGCGGTTTTTATCGAGAGCTCTCAGTTCTTCATGCATAGCTGCCTTCCAGTTTGGGTCCCCTTTTGCTACCTGCCAACACTTAGGAATAGAGACATTGTCCAACGATGCAATGAATGCTCCATGGGCAGGTGATATGTGAGAATAAGATACAAACTGGGCAATGTCATGTGGAAAACCATATCGGTCAGGAGGAATTCCCGCATTGGTGCGAGAAGTCCTCCTTATCGATAGGGGAGTGGGAGGAGTAGAAAGAGGAATCATATCACCTGTGTATTCTGGAACTGTGGTGGATGGTGTAGGTGTCTCAGGAGTCGAAGAAGGCCGGGACAAAGGACTTGGCACAAGCGGTACTGTAGTCACGGTTCCCTCATTCTGCTTCTTTCTCCTCCTGTACTGTAGACGATACCTCAGCTCCCCCTGAGCCTGAGTCTCTCCTCCTTCACCTTCTTCCACCTCATTTTCCTCTCCTCCTTCCGACTCATCTTCAGCCAATACCAGTTCCAACTGAATCGGTTTCTGAGCCGACACCTCATCCTCAGTTTTCTCCCCCTCTCGCCCGATCTCTCTGTTATCTGGCGAGTCACCAAAGGGTGAGGTCACACTCAAGGGGTAATATGGCTCAGATTCTCGGAAAGTCACATCCATACTTGTAAACAACCGCTTCTCCACTGGGCTCCAACACACATACCCCTTTTGAGTTGCCAAGTAACCTACAAAGACACACCTAACTGCTCTGGGATCCAGCTTCCCGACTGTTGGTCTGTTGTCTTTCACGAACACACAACCAAACACCTTCAAGGGAAGAACTCCCCCATTATCCCCCTTTAACATTTCACATGGAGATTTCCAATCCAGTATCCTTGAGGGCATCCTGTTAATCAGTTGAGCAGCTGTCAGGACCGCTTGTCCCCACAAGTACTTTGGGACATTCATCGATATCATCATACACCGGGCTATCTCTAAAAGGTGTCTGTTCTTTCTCTCCGCTACCCCATTCTGTGCCGGTGTATATGGGCAAGTGGTTTGATGCAGTATCCCTTGGGCAGACAAGTACTCCCCAAACGCCCTGTTGGTGTACTCTGTCCCATTGTCAGATCTTAATACCTTCACCACTGCACCGTATTGGGTCTGTACCGCCTTGTGAAAGTCTTTGAAACACGCAAGTACATCACTCTTGTTTTTCATCAAATACAACCAAGTAACACGAGAAAAACAATCAATAAAAGTCACAAAATATCTATAACCATTGATTGTATTTGCCGGACAAGGCCCCCATACATCAGAGTGAATAAGATCAAAAACCCCAGAACTCCTATTTCCAGAACTATGATAAGAGCTTCTGGTATGCTTCCCTAACTCACAAGAATCACAGACTAATTTTCTTTTATTTGCCCTTTCATACAATGAAGGGTACATCAGACTCAAAACAGTAAATGAAACATGGCCCATGCGCTGATGATGCCGTAGCAATATCTCATCTACAGTCATCCTAGAACCCCCTACTCCTGCTCCCTCTACCAATGATATCAACGCTGAATCCATCCCCTCTCTGTCCATGTACCACAATCCTCTACGCCACGTGCCAGTCCCAAGTCTCCGGCCCGTCCTCTTCTCCTTGAAGATCACCTTGGGAATATCAAAGGAAACAACACAGTTTAGTTGGAGGATTATAGCACTGATAGACAATAGATTTACGGGAAATGAAGGAGCATGCAACACATTGGACAAGGTCACTAAATTGGTACATCTAACCGTACCCTTACCGACCACAGGCTGGGCTGTACCATCCGCTGTCTGGATGCTTTCTGGAGAGGCTAAGTGAGTGTAAGAGGAGAACTCACTAGGAGCCCCTGTTACATGTCGAGATGCACCAGAATCTATGATCCATTCTAGTGATCTGGTGGGAGGTATAGCAGCGAGAGCATGTGCAGTACCTGTAACAGGATAAGCTGAAGAAGCAACAAAGTTACCCCTGGTGTCTGATGTGGAAGTCTCGTCTGTCATGCCCCTTTTTCCCCCATCACCTACCATCTTTTTCTTTCTCTTCAGCATCTCGAAGAGCTCATGCTCCTCCTCAGTGAAGCCTGTCTCCTCCTTCTCCTGTGGATCTACCATCAGGTGTGCCCGGTAGCCTCCACCTCTGCCTCCTCTACGGCCTCGACCACGACTCCCAGACTGCCCCCTTCCACCTATATCTCTCTCCTTTGGTGGCTTAGGACAAGCCTGCTTCAGGTGACCTACCTCACCACAGTTGTAGCACTGTCGAGTCTCGCCCCTGTACCCTGTGTTACCTGAGTTGGGAACCGCTAGTGCTGACTTCACTCCTGGAAGTCCTCCTGTCCCAGCCTGTAACCCTATACGGCTCTCCTCTTGTATCATTGCAGAGATCGACTCATCCAGAGAGGGGATCTTCGGATGGGCTAGCAACACTGCGCTCCTCTGCTCGAATGCTGAGTCCAGATGCCTCAGAAAGTGCATAGTCCTTCTCTGGACATCTCTCACACCCTTCTTGCAATTTGGATCCAAACAGCACTCAGCAGGAGAGAAGTGGTCGTAATCTGCCCACAGTCGCTCCAGATCTGCGGCATACTCCTGAATCGACCTACCTCTCTGTGCTACCTCCTCTATCTCCCTCTCGATCTGGAACACTCTCATATTGTTGTCAATCCCTGCATAGATCCTCATCAACTTCCCCCAGACATCACTCACGGCCTCTATGCCATCAACCGTCTTGGCAATAGATGCAACCATCGAGTTTAGGAGCCAGGTGTGTAGCAGACTGTTTGTAGACCTCCACTCACTGTACCCAGCCGAGCCCTCACCTGGCACGTCCATCTCACCTGTGATATACCCATCCAGGTTCTTCCCTACTAGAGCCCTCTTGACCCGACGTGACCAGCTCAAATACGTGGCTGGCCCATCCAGTTTTATGTCCACAGACTGAAGGTCCAACTTCTGCGACTTTGGCTTGTTCTCAACAGAAGCTTGGCTCCCAGCCAACGCTCGCACCACGACAGCAAGTTCATCAGGGGTCAGCTTCGCACAAGCCTTCGCGAACACATTTCCAGTCTCCTCCTCTGACATTGACTTTCTCAGCCTCGGCCTTTTTCTCTCTCCAGTTGGGCCTGGCTTTTCTGCTGGTGCCTCTCCTTTGCAGCCTGGACCAGTCTCTCTCTAGCTTCTGCTGTAGCTCTCTCTACTGCAGCCCTCTGATCCCTCCTCTGCTTGTCTTTCTCAGCCTAAACAACAATAAAAACGGGTTTGTGCAAAAAACGGGTCTGTGCCAAACCGATCTGGTGAGAGAGGACAAAAACGGAGCTAAGGCGGAGCTAGGGCGGAGCTAGGGCGGAGCTAGGGCGGAGCTAGGACGGAGCTAGTTGTAGGCGGCGCTGGGGCGGAGGCAGCTGCTGGGCGGGCGGAGCCACTGCTGGGCGGACGGAGCCAGCAGCCGACCTAGGCCGCTGAAGCCAGATCCGCGGTGATGGAGCTCAGGCGGGCCAGGAGGAGGTCTACGGGGCCAGACGACGGCGGGCGGAGCTCAGGCGGCCTTGGCGAACGGTGGGGCAGAGAACTCGCGTTTTAGGGTTTTTCCAGAAAAATAGCTCTGATACCAAATTGTTTTAATTGAGCTTAAAAAACGTTTCTCTGTTAGAGGGGTATATATACCCATTTTACATGTAGGTCCCTATACTTTTCTCTAATTACACTTTTATCAAATAACCTTCTAATTACACTTATAAATCTCAACAAAAACAATTAATAAAAGAAAGCCCTGCTAAAATATACCTCGTGCTCTTCTACTTCTCTCTGCTACTGAACATTTTCTTCCTCTCTCAACACTTCATCTTTCTCACTCCATTCCGGCTCGACTCAACCGTCTCAGAGCTGAGGTGGACACAACGTGCCGCTGAGGAGGCCGAGGCGGTTGCGGCAATCTCCTGCTCTGGTCATGGCCGTGCATATGTGGAGGTTCTTCAAAAATAGTAGGATTTCTAATAGTACTAGCGTGCACAACTAAGAAGAATTGGTGAGTATAACTCTAAAATATATAAGATTGATTTCAAACAACGAATTCAAACCGTTAAAATTGATCTACTCTATGAGTGATGTGTGTGCATGTGAAATTTTCGAATTCATTTAGTACAAAGTCAAATAGTAAAAAATGATGAAAAATGAATGCATTAAAGTAACCCATAAAGCTTCATTTCTTTTACGCTTGACTTTGTACTAAATGAATTTAAAATTTTGAAAATTTTGCATGTACGCGCATCACTCGTGAAGTAGATCGGCTGCAATGATTTGGATTCGTCGTTTTAAGTCAATTCGATAGATTTTTGAGTTATGTTCACCATATCTTCTTAGTGAGCATAGTGCACATTAGAATCTTCTGAAATATGTTTCATTATGTAGCTATGTTGCATGGATACGGGTACGGGTATTGTATCGGATACGATACGGATACGGCGATATGACAATTTTCAAAAATCCCGGATACGATACGCCAATTATATATATATATATATATATTATTTTTATTATTTATATATTGTATTTAGATAATCATAAAAAATTTAATTAAAGGCTCAAACTATAAAAAATTAAAGGTTTAATCTAAGTATATATTAAATACTATAACTATTGGAATAATACACAAGTTAAACTGTGGCGCAGTGGTAAAGCTTTTGGGCGGAATGGGAGACGTCCCGGGTTCGAATCCCGCTGGGCACCAAAAAAATTTCATTTGAACGTCGGTGTATGCACGGCTCACGCGTGTCCTGCCGTATCCCGCCGTATCCACACATAATTGCCGTATCCTGGAGTGTCAACAGAGTATCGGCGACCGTATCGGCCGAGTAAGGATACGTCATGTAGGCGGATACGCCAGCTGGCGTATTGGATACGTATCGGTGCCGTATTGGACGCGTATCGGTATCAGATACGTGTCCGACACGGATCCGAGTAACATAGTTATGTAGTGATCAATAAGAGGGTTCAAATATCTTCATCTTTTATGTTCTCATCATTCTTTCATTTTTAAATTTTTTTAATGACAAAATTACTAAAACTCTTGTTTATCAAAATAAAATGGCCATTAAATGTGATTTATATTATTTTTTCAGCATGCACATATAGGATTTGGCTTGCACTAAAATATTTGGATAGAGACACTTATCTAACTAAGTCCAGAATTGGTCTAGTGCCAAAGACAAATGATCTCTATGTGAGAGGTCATGAGTTTGAAACTCAAATGGGGGAAATCATTTATTGTAATAAACAGAGGTATTAAATAGTTTGATAACTTGACCTCTAACCTTTACCAAAAAAAAAAAAAGAGTCCAGAATAAGCTTATAGATTTGTGCATCAATCAGATCAATCGCCGATGAAAAAAGAGACGAAATGTGACCTCGAATTTAAAATACCTATTCTTCAAGGGTCGGATTTTAAATACCTGCTCTTGATTATTTATATATATATATTTCTAGAGGTTTGATTTGAAAATTCATATTTCTCAAATAAAAAATTTCGGTTGTGACTGACTTTAAAATAAAATCAGAAATGAACAAAACGAAGTGCATTAATAATAATAACATATGAAATGAAAATACCAAACATAGTATCAGTGGCAGTGCATAACATTAACATAGGAAACAAACTATTCAAATTTCAAATGCTATTCATTTCTATACTTATTGGATTTTTTTTAGCTAACATAAAAAAAGTTCAAATAATGTGGGTAATATTATTTCTTATTTAAGAGTTAGATAGTAAGACGAAACAAGAAGATGACATCTTTTATCACTTCCATATAAAAGATTATGAATTATCTCTTCCATTTAAGTCCAATCTCAATCATAGTCTAAGTATACTATAAATTTACAAAGAGGAGGAATATAATTACAACTTTGTTACATCATGCAAACACACCTATTTTGCGTCAACAATTCAAATATGTAATTTTGTTATACATCCGTTGCTTACAACTTATAATAATACCAATATTTCACTTACCATATGAAACTCCAAATTAAATTATGGCTACAACTAATTAATAATGTTGTTATCAGGTGATAATAGCTCTTGGGCTGCTATTCAAGAACAGTGATCGGAATTCCAAGAATTTCTTCTTTCTGGCCCTCTCTTGGCCCGTATGGAGAAAGCCTCCTTCACAGGGGTGCTGGGTGATTTGGCTGCGTCAATGCAGCGAATGATAGACTGCACGAATCAGCTGCTGCAGTTGGGTCGGCACTTCGATTCTTCTCTGTCGATAGTTCCATCTAATCCGATGGGGTCTCCAGTTCTTGATCCATTGAGGCAAGTTATCCATGGTCCGATTCCTCCTCTTCAAGCACACATTTCTCCATCGGGGGACATCTCGCTCTCTGGCGGCGCATTGGACCCGACCTATCGTCTTTTTTCCACCTCCAGCCCTTCGATTCCTACGCTCTCTACTGGTGGACCCTCTTTGTCAGACACTGGCCAGAGCAGTCGCCCCGCCAGTCGGCCTTTGGATTGTTCCATCTCTTCGGTGACTGCAGATGGGCCCTCTCTAGGAGACCCTTTCTCTCAATGGCGCCCTTTCACCTCTTCAACAGTCGACCGATCTTCTGTGATTAATGCTGCATCTCCTCCTACCTTTTCTAGTATTACTCAATTGAAGCCGCCCACATCTAATCCCATCCCCACCCCATCTAGGGTTCCCGAAGGGTCGGCTCGCCTCCGTTCAAAATTACATTCGCTCAATTCTTTTTCAAAGAAAGGTTCTTTAGCCTGTTTTCGGTGCGGCGATTTGGGTCATCTGGCTCAATCGAGCCGCAACGCGGTGGTCTGCTTCGCATGTAACAGATTGAGTCATCGTTCTAACAACTGTCGACAGATCACTATGCTGCCTTCCTCTTCTCGTCCTCCTCTTACTATAGAGATGCGTAATATTGGTAATTCTCTTCCAGTCTTACATTTTGGCAGTACTAAGGCGATCAAGGAATTTGATCTTATTTTGCGTCGTGATGTGGTGATCAAGGATTCTTATCATAAGGGAGCGGAATTTATTCGCTCATGTCTGTCTGATCGATTCCCAGTACAAGATTTTCAATGGAAGGTTGTTCCTCTTTCTGATGATTGCTATGTGACTACTCCACCTGATCCAACCTGGCGCCAAATTGCATTAACTGAGGGCAGAGTTTTACTAGGTGACATTGTTTTCCCTCTTGAAGCCTTTGACCCTCTTAAGTATGATGGTGGTTGGGAACCCTTAACATTCTGGATTAAAATTTATGGTTTACCTGCTGTTTTGATGCGAGGCCCTGAGTTTGAGAAAATTATAAGTGACATGGGTGGTTTTGTTATACATGTGGATCCTCTTTCGCGTAGTAGAGAGGTTATGCAATATTTACGTTTGAAGATTGGGGTGTCAGCACGATCTGACATTCCTCCCTGTCGCAAGATCCTGTTTACTGGTCCTGATGGTAAATCACGATATTATTGGCTCCAATTCATTGTAGAAGGGGAAAATCGACCCAAACCTGTTCAGCATCGTGCCTTTTGGCAGGAATGCAAATCTGGGGCTCTCCCGCCTCCCTCTTCTCAACCAATTCATCCTCCTCCTCCACCATCACTTCTCCCCTCGCCTTTGCCCATTATGCAAGCCCCACCCCTTGCTCAGGAATCCCAACCTACTTGTTTGGTGACAAATTCTAGTTCTCCAAAAGACTCGAGTGGATCCAATCGCTTCTCTCCACTCTGGGACTTTCCGGATCAGGTCTCACAAAAAATGGATACGGGCTCTATCTTAGTTCTGGATCATGATCCATGGACTATGTCAGCCCCTTCTCCTACTCCTCCACCTCCAGTAGACCCGAAAGACCCATGGGAAGTTGCCATTCGTCATGAAAAGGAGAAAAAAAGGAAGGGGAAACATCAGGAGTCTGCCTCTGCTATTGAGGAACCTCGCAACAGTCTACGAGTGAAGCTCAATCAATTGGCTGGTGCCAAAGAGGGGACTTCTGGTGGGGGAACTAAACCTCCCGCTAAATCTTCTAAAGCAACTACAGGTACTCAGTTTCTCATGGAACAATTTCCTTACTCGTCTCTATCTGATTTGGATTTGGTTAAGTTGTATGATATTAGTGGATTTAAATTAGGTGAAACTTTGGATGAGAGCATCCAGATTGTTCAGTCGTTAAGGGCTATATCAAAGCCCCATTTTGAGTCAGTTCTTTCAGATTGTGTTACTACTGGTAAAATTACTAGTTCTGTTGTATTAGAAAAATTAAATGCAAATCACACTGTTGATTCAGCTGTGATTCCTGAGTCTCAGCTAGTTAGGGAATTTCCTACATCTAATGGTTAAAATTCTTAATTGGAATGCTAGGGGTTTAGGAGTAGCGGTTAAAAAGAGATACTTAAGTGATTTAATTAAGGACAATAATATTGATGTAGTTTGTATCCAAGAAACTAAAAAAGAATTTTTTCATGATAGAACCCTCAGAGCTTTAAGCTTTTATGTGACTCAATGGATCTTTAAACCCTCTGTTGGGGCATCTGGAGGCTTACTCTTAGGATATAATGATTCTCTATTCTCTTTGATTGCTTCTTATGTGCGCAATTACTCTATCACAGTACATTTTAAAAATAAGATAGATAATTTTGAATGGTATTTCACAACTGTATATGGTCCTTTAACTGCTGATTCTAGAAGAAATTTTCTTTTAGAATTGGCAGATATTGGCACCTTAGGAACAGATGCTTGGCTTCTCATGGGAGATTTTAATATGATAAGAAGAAGGTCTGACAGGTCAGGCCCTTCTTTTAATCATGTCATAAGTAGTCGTTTTAATTCTTTCATTCGAGATAATGAATTAATAGAGCTCTCTTTAACTGATAGAAATTTTACTTGGGCTAGATCTTTAAATTCTCCTTCTCTGGCCTTATTAGATCGATGTTTTTGCACTACTTCTTGGAACTCACACTTTACTTTAGCTAAACTTTCTTCTTTACCTAGAGCATACTCTGATCATAACCCATTAATTTTGGATACTCATGCTGTCATTCTTCCTAAATCCAAGTCCATTAAATTTGATAAGACTTGGTTAGCTTATGAAGGTTTTTATGACTTGGTTGTTTCTTGGTGGACAGCCAGAACATCTGACCTGGGTCTTAGTTGGAAATTAAGAATGCAATTTTTACGGAAGAAACTTAGGGGATGGAGTTCTAATGTAAGGGGAAAAAAAAAAGAATTAGATCTGGTCTCCTTGCCCGTATTGGTTCTTTTGAACAACAATTTGATAACAATTGTCTTAGTGATAATGATTTAGATAATTGGATTTCATGCCAAACTGACTTACATAAGTTGTACTTAGAGGAAGAACAATATTGGCAACAAAGATCAAAACTTAAATGGTTTTTAGAAGGTGATCTTAATACTAAATTTTTTCATGTGGTAGCTTCTACTAGGAAAAAGAAAAATTATATTAACAGTTTAGAAATTGAAGGTACCCTAATCCATGATCAAGCTATTATTCATAAACATATTACTGATTTTTATAAGAGTCTAATGGGCTCCTCTACTCCTAGACTGTTGACATTACAATCTAACTTGTGGGATGCTTCTGAAAATCTCAATGGAGATCAGTGTGCTTTTTTAGAAGCTCCTTTTACAATAGAAGAGATTAAAAAAGTTGTTTTTGCATGCAATCCTTCTAAAGCACCTGGTCCAGATGGGATGTCTTTCCAATTTTATCAATCTTTTTGGAATATAGTTCAAGATGATTTGCTTAGATTATTTACTGCTTTCTATGATCATACTTTAGATGTCTCTAAATTTAACCTTGCAGCCATTTGTTTAATTCCTAAAAAGGAAGATGCTATTACTGTTAGAAATTTTAGACCTATTAGTCTCATTAATTGTAGTTATAAACTAATTACTAAATTACTAGCTGATAGATTAGCTACTGTAATGGATTCTTTAATTGACTCCTCTCAAACTGCATACATTAAAGGTAGATTAATTCTAGATAATGTAGTTTGTGCACATGAAATCCTTCATCAAGTAAAAGTTAAAAAACATAAAGGGGTCTTGTTTAAGCTAGATTTTGAGAAGGCTTTTGATCATGTTAATTGGGATTTTTTATTGGAAGTGCTACATGCTAGAGGTTTTGGTCAGAAATTTATTACTTGGATTAAATTGACTTTAGAAGGTAGTAGAACTTGTGTTAATCTAAATGGTTCCTTGGGTTCTTATTTTTCTTGTAAAAGAGGTGTAAGACAAGGAGACCCTTTATCTCCTTTTCTTTTCATTTTAGTCACTGATGCCCTTAATAAAGTTTTAACTAAGGCTAATCGAGGAGGCTTTGTAGATGGTTTAGGAAACTTTCCCAATTTTGGTACAGTAATGAACCTACACTTTGCAGATGATACCCTCCTTTTTCTCAAAGCCGAAAAAAAGTTTCTGACCAATATTAAATGGTTACTGGTAGCTTTTGAGAATGCATCAGGACTCAAAATTAATTATGAAAAAAGTGAGATGTACTCTTTGAACTTAACTGAGCATGAATGTAGAGATTTAGCTACTGTTTTAGGATGTAAAGTAGCTACTTTACCACTTACTTACTTAGGTGTTCCTATTAACAATAAATCCTTGACTGATATTGATTGGCAATTATTGCTTGATAAGATTGAAAAGAAACTTCAAAGTTGGAAAGGTTCATTATTATCCTTAGGGGGCAGAGTCACACTTTTAAACTCTGTCATTTCTGCTGTTCCGTTATACTGGTTATCTATTTATAGAATGCCTGCTAAAATTAGACATAAAATAGATAAAATAAGAAGAAAATTCTTGTGGCATGGAGGTAACTCCACTCGTAGGAAATACTCCTTAGTTACTTGGAAGGTAGTTTGTAAGAGTAAAGATCAAGGTGGTTTAGGAGTCTTGGATCTTAAATTAATGAACAAGGCACTCTTAGCTAAATGGTGGATTAGATTTCTTGATAACTCAGTCACGGGTAGATGGAAGGAGATTCTTATTAGCAAATATGGTAATAAGACATCTCCTGCAATTTGTTCTCCCTTTTGGAGATCCATTCTTAAAGATCATATGGTAATTAATTTAGGACTAAATAAAGAGATTGGCAATGGTAAATCCACTGCTTTTTGGTTAGATAGATGGTGTACTGAACATGCCTTGCAACATCAATTCCCTAATTTGTTCTCTATTGCTTCACACAGATTTATTTCTGTGGCTGATGTCTTTGCTTATTCTCATCTAAACTTATCTTTCCGTAGACAATTAACTGGTATATACCAAGTAGAATGGTTAGCTTTACAACAAAGATTTCAACATTTTTCCTTATCTAATCAAACTGATGACAGATTGATTTGGAGATGGTCTCAAGATGATAAGTTTACTATTCATTCTTTTTATAATTGGCTGAAATTTGGTGGTATGCCTAATTCAGAATATTCCACTATTTGGAAATCTCATATCCCTTTAAAGATTAAAATCTTTTTATGGTTAGTCAAACGGAACAAAATTCTTACCAAAGTCAACTTATCGGCTAAAGGATGGCCGGGTGATACCACTTGTGAGTTCTGTGACCAAACTGAAAGTATAGATCACTTGTTTGTCCATTGTTCTTATATTAGAAGTATTTGGAATTGGATTGCATCTCACAATAATTTTACTTTCGAATGTGATTCATTAGAAGATCTGTGGTTACTTGATGCGGCTATTCCTTTAAAAGATCGATTGTTAGTGGAATTAGTTCGCGCATCAGTTCTTTGGTCTATATGGTTGGAGAGGAACCGCATTTGTTTTAATGATACTCATCCTCTCTCTATTAAGGCACTTGGTACCAAGATAATCTCATTAGCTACTTTTTGGTGCAACTCTAGCTCTAAACACTCTTTACTTAACTTAAATTTGATAATTCCTTTTGATGTTAAGGACCTCCCAGATCTCATTCTGGAGGAAGAGCTCAGCAACCCGGATTCATCTCAGGTAGTGGATTCCGAGGTAATCTCTATTCTGGATTTTGGAGCTGGCAGCCCCCAAAATCGAATGTCTGGAGAAGAATCGAGTAATGATGCTGATGTGCTTTAGAATGGCTTTACTTAAGTTCTTTGTAGTATTCTGAATTGCTTTATTTTGTTGCTTTAGGGCTTTTGATTAGCTTACTGTGCTTGTTATACTTAGTTTGTTTCTTTCAGTGTATCTAGTGCTTATGTTATGATGTATAACTCTGGACTCTGATGTTTGGTACCTATTTTAGGTACTGAATCAGATCATTTTTGATTTCTATATGAAATCGGTGGATGTTTCCACTATTATTCAAAAATAATGTTGTTATCAGCTACTATAGAAATGCAATCAATACCCACCTATGGAAAATTATAATGAAAATAGAAAATTCAAAAAGAATATATTAATATCTATCTCTTTACAATTCAAAATGATTTAATAAATGCTTCATGAATTAATTACTATTTTTGCTCCACAAAATGAGTTTTGTGGGGCATACAAATATGCTACAATTATATATGTAGCCAGTGTTTAACAACGTTAAGATAAAAAAAATTAGACACAAATGTTGGGCTGTTATGAGCGCAGATTCAATTGATAGCAATGCTATAACTTAATCTGTTGTAATTTTAATTAGGAATGATGTATTAAACAAATTTATTAATATAGTCTTGGTAGTCACTGCCAAGTTTTTTTTTTTTTTTTAAATTAGACACTGACATATTTTTAAAATGCTGATGCTGCTAGTTATTCTCTATAATAAAATAGGCCCGAATTGATTCCTAAATATGAACAGTGATTTTCTTGCTAATAAATATCTCATTAAGTTTCAACATCCTTCTGTTCAAGGCAGATGGAAATCAATTTTATTTGCTTAGTTTAAACATAACCTCAATAAAGTTAAGTTTTCTCCTTTTTGAAAGGCAATTACTAAAGATAGTACTCTAGTTAATTTAGGCATAAACAAGATAGTAGGCAATGGTTCTCATACTCTTTTCTGAATGGATAGATGGGTTGATGAATGTGCTTTACATAGTATATTTTCCTATTTATTTCTTATTGCTTGTAACTCTACAATTACAGTTGATAAAGCCTTCTCTAATGGTAGATTAAATTAAATGTCTTTTAATAGACAAGTTGCTGGTATTTTTCTTTGTGAATGGAAATTAAGACTTGCAATCAAAGTTTTTCAAATTTTACTTAATTTGGATCATTCTATACAAGATCAGTTTGTTTGGAGATGGACTCCTAATGGTATTTTTTTTCAGTAAAGTCTCTTTATACTTGGATGGATTTTGGGGGGTGTCCAAGAGACAGTTTGGGTATTTTTTTAAAATTTCCAAAAACGTGGGCATTTCTGAAATTTTCTTATTTAAGAGTTGGATAATATGACGAAATAAGAAGACAACATAATCAGTCTCATATAATAATTAATATGATTTATCTCATCTTTCCATTTAAGTCCAAACACAATCATAGTCCAAGTATACAATAAATTTACAAAAGGGAGGATTATAAATATATAATTACAACTCCTTTATTATACATCATGCAAACACCAATTTTGCGTCAACAATTCAAATTTGTAATTTTGCTATACATCCGTTGCTTACAACTTATAATGAGACTAATATTTCACTTTACCAAATGAAACTCCAAATTAAATTATTGCTACAACTAATTAATAATGTTGGTATGTGAAATGCAATCGTAACCCACCTATGTAAAATTATAATGAAAATAAAAATGATTTAATAAATGCTTCATGAATTTCTAATTTTTCTCCAAACAACGGGGTCCGACTCTGCTGCTTTTCTGATAGAAAAGTAGCAACCAGCTTTTCCAGATCCAACCATTCAAATTCGTCAAGATTTGTGCATGAAAAAATTTCTGTATCGAAATGCGCAAAATGAAATTTTTTGAATAGTTGGATGCAGAAAAGTAGAATCCTGCTTTTCTGCCGGAAAAACAGCAGAGTCCATTCCCCAAACAACGAGTTAGTTTTTTGAGAAATTAAATGGGGTCTAGCTCTCATTTTGTTACAGTGGTTGGGATTCGGACAAGAAACCCTGTGCCAAACAATGAGTTTTGTGCGGCATAAAGATATGCAGCAAATTATGTAGCAAGTGTTTACAATATAGAAATTAAGCAACATTACCCATTGAAGCACGTGTGTGGTACTTGAGACGTGCTTGTAACATAACTGGCCACGTTCGAGTTGGATTCATTGTCGGTTCATGCTTAATATATATCACACGCGATGCACATTTCGCGCTAGCTTCAATAGTATTAAATTAATTACAAATGCAAGTCAATATTATTTGTGTAATATTCTTGGAAGCAACTTAGTCGTGATTCCTGATTAGGAAGTTTCCCAGCAGCATTACATTACATTTGAGTCTATTTATAAACTTGATTATGATCCAATACTAAGCATCTCTACTAATTACCTACTACCCTTACATTTTTAACTATCTCCCACATTGTATACCCAATAATATCTCTAAGAAATAAGAAGCTGTTAGTAACATTAATTCCGGAAATTTTTATTAATATCCTCAATTAAAAAATTCGACAAATACCCTCCATTTTTTTATTTTTACAAATACTCCAACCACCAGAATTTCTGACGATTTTGATTTTTTTTTTAAGTTCTCAAATGAAAACACTCAACTAAATTTTTGCTAAATCACTAAATTAAATCTCAACGATTGTCTTTTTTTATTTTATAGAATACACTAAATCTGAATACCAAAACCGCTAAACTAAATTTCAAAATGAAAACATTTAGTACATTAATAACATTTGAACTAAAAAATATATATATATAACAAAAAAAAAATCTAGATTTCAAACTTCATACATTTACATGAACAATGTCAAAGAAAAAGGAGTAGAACTAAGGTGTTCTTAAGCTCATCAAGCCTCTTTTGTGACCTTAACTCAAAAATCTATCGGATTGACTTCAAACGATACATCCAAACCGTTGAAACCGATCTATTTCATGAGTGATGCGTTTACATGTCAAATTTTTAAATTTTTGAACTAATTTAGTATGAAGTCAAGCGGTAAAAAAAAGATGATTTATAAGTTCATTTTTCATCATTTTTTGACCGCTTGACTTTATACTAAACTAGTTCGAAAAATTATAAATTTGACATGTGAGTGCATCACTCGTGAAGTAGAATGGTTTCAACGATTTGGATGTGTTGTTTGAAGTTAATCCAATAGATTTATTAGTTAAGCTCGCAAAGGGGCTTGGTGAGCTTAAGAACACCTTAGTTCTACTCAAGAAAAAGTATCACATATTATTGCTTACATGAATAACATTCTAACTAAAAAAATAAAAATACAACAAAGAAACTCTAAATATGAGCCTTTATACATTTCTATGAACAATGCCTAAAAAAAATAGTACAAAATAGGCAACTTGATAAATGAGTACAAAATAAAAAATTAGAAATAATTAATCAAAAATTTCAATTCAAGTTTTGAGGTTCTTTCTTTTGTATTTTTGCAATTATAAACGCGTATTCTTGGAACTCCGGCACACCGGATGTAATTGGAACTCCATAGTTAATTAAACGTAGGTGGACATGGGTAATTAAATACTATTCTTAGAATAGGTGACATCTCTGTATTGCATCCAGTGTTCTAAATAGCGCGCTATAGCGGCGCTATAGCGTTTTTGGACTCCAAACGCTACGCTATGACATCAAAATGCGCTATTTGTGCTACGGCCACTATAGCGGCCGCTACAGCGCTATAGCGGTCCGCTATTGCGCTATACAATATGAGTTTTTTTTTAAAGCAATTTATATGGGTTTTAAATAAAGATAAAAAAATCTCAAACCGAAATTGAATTTGTTGCTACTTGCTACAGATAAATCAATTTGAAATTGAGAATAGAAATAGAAATTTGAATAGAAAAAAAGTCCAAACCAAAATTAAAATTTGAATAAAAAAAAAAGATTATGTCATGAATCATGATGCTTAAGATATTTTTAATAGGAAAAATCGATAGTTTATGATATTACTATGGATATTTTGAACCGCAATTGACTTTGTACGGGTTCAGTATAAATATTATAATTTCTTAATTACTTTGGTGTTATTTATTGTTCTATGAGACTTTAGATAATGTTGATATTTAGTACAAATATTGAATATACGAAATGTAAAAAAAAAAAAAAACGCTATTTGGAATAGCTTCCGCTATAGCGACGCTATTCGCTATAGCTTTTTTTTTAGCCTTCCCGCTACGACGCTATAAACGCTATTTAAAACCTTGGTTGCATCTCTTTTTAAATGAGAACTAGTTTTTAATTTAGTGTCAAATGTAATATTGTAGTTTAAAAATTCAAATGAAAAATCTCTTGTAAAAATTTGTTTGGCCTTCAACTTCATTAAAAGAAATATCGAACAGAGAGAGAGAGCAGGATAGTAATAAATGCACTAGGTTATATATATATATATTGCCCGATTGGATGGCTTTGGATTAGTAGTAAGAATAATTATTTAAGTACCCCCGCTACAGTACCCGCACTGTACGTGCTACAGTACTCGAATTGTACGCGCTACAGTACCCGCACTGTTATTTTAGGAAAATTCATATATCATATGTAGTTCATTGTATAGGTATAAATACTTGTCCTATTTGAGCTATATACTTCACAGTATTACTATTAAATTTGGGAAACAAAATTACAGTTTTGGAATAGTTGCAGTCCCCACATGCCGTTTGAGTGGTCCCCTAATGCGGGTACAACATGAAAATTTTACAAAAAAGGTGCGGGTACAGTTATTTTAGGAAAATTCATATATCAGAAGTAGTTGATTGTATAGGTATAAATACTTGACCTGTTTGAGATATATACTTCACAGTATTACTATTAAATTTGGGAAACAAAATTACAGTTTTGGAATAGTTGCGGTCCCCACAAGCAGTTATGGCAGTTTGAGTGGTCCCCTAATGCGGGTACAACATGAAAATTTTACAAAAAAGGTGCGGGTACAGTTATTTTAGGAAAATTCATATATCAGAAGTAGTTGATTGTATAGGTATAAATACTTGACCTGTTTGAGATATATACTTCACAGTATTACTATTAAATTTGGGAAACAAAATTACAGTTTTGGAATAGTTGCGGTCCCCACAAGTAGTTATGGCAGTTTAGGTGGTCCCCTAATGCGGGTACAACATGAAAATTTTACAAAAAATGTGCGGGTACAGTTATTTTAGGAAAATTCATATATCAGAAGTAGTTGATTGTATAGGTATAAATATTTGACCTCTTTGAGATATATACTTCACAGTAATACTATTAAATTTGGGAAACAAAATTACAGTTTTGAAATAGTTGCGGTCCCCACAAGCAGTTATGGCAGTTTAGGTGTGGGTACAGTGCGGGTACTGTAGCGTGGGTACTCATATCAGCTTCCAAAATTATAATGAAAATAAAAATGATTTAATAAATGCTTCATGAATTTCTAATTTTTCTCCAAACAGCAGGGTCCGACTCTTAGAAAAGCAGCAACTAACTTTTCCAGATCCAACCATTCAAATTCGTCAAGATTTGTGCATGAAAAAGTTTTTGTATCGAGATACGCGAAATAAAAAATTTTGATGGTTGGATGCAGAAAATCAGGACTCTGCTTTTCTGCCGGAAAAGCAGCAGAGTCCATTCCCCAAACAACGAGTTATTTTTTTGAGAAATTAAATGGGTCCAGCTCTCATTTTGTTACAGTGGTTGGGTTTCGGAGAAGAAACCCTGTGCCAAACAATGAGTTTTGTGCGGCATAAAAATATGCAGCAAATTATGTAGCTAGTGTTTACAATATAGAAATTAAGCAACATTACCCATTGAAGCACGTGTGGGTACTTGAGACGTGCTTGTAACGTAACTGGCCACGTTCGAGTTGGATCCATTGTGGGTTCATGCTTAATATCACACGCGATGCACATTTCGCGCCAGCTCGATTAAAGTATTAAATTAAGGAAGCTGATATGAGTACCCACGTTACAGTACTCACACCTAAACTGCCATTACTGTTTGTGGGGACCGCAACTATTCCAAAAATGTAATTTTGTTTTATAAATTTAATAGTAACATTGTGAAGTATATAGTTCAAACAGGGCAAGTATTTATACCTATACAATAAACTACACCTGATATATGAATTTTCCTAAAATAACTGTACCCGCACTTTTTTTTTAAAAATTCTCATGTTGTACCCGCATTAGGGGACCACTCAAACGGCCTGTGGGGACCGCAACTATTCCAAAACTGTAATTTTTTTTTTAATTTTAATAGTAATACTGTGAAGTGTATAGCTCAAACAAGGCAAGTATTTATACCTATACAATGAACTACACCTGATATATGAATTTTCCTAAAATAACTGTACCCGCACATTTTTTTTCAAAAATTCTCGTGTTGTACCCGCATTAGGGGACCACTCAAACGGCATGTGGGGACCGCAACTGTTCCAAAACTGTAATTTTGTTTTTTTTTAATTTTAATAGTAACACTGTGAAGTATATAGCTCAAACAGGGCAAGTATTTATACCTATACAATGAACTACATATGATATATGAATTTTCCTAAAATAACTGTACCCGCACCTTTTCTGAAAAATTCTCGTGTTGTACCCGTATTAGGGGACCACTCAAACGGCATGTGGGGACCGCAACTATTCCAAAACTGTAATTTTGTTTTACAAATTTTAATAGTAACACTGTGAAGTATATAGCTCAAACAGGGCAAGTATTTATACCTATACAATGAACTACATATGATATATGAATTTTCCTAAAATAACAGTGCTGGTACTGTAGCGCGTACAGTGCGCGTACAATGCGGGTACTGTAGCACGTACAGTGCGGGTACTGTAGCGTGGGTACTGAAATAATTATTCTTAAATTAATTACAAATGCAAGTCAATATTCGTGGAAGCAACTTGAACTGCTTTTGTTAAATTAATTAGTATATAGTTAGTCGTGATTCCTGATTAGGAAGTTTCCCAGCAGCATTACATTACATTTGAGTCTATTTATAAACTTGATTATGATCCAATACTAAGCATCTCCACTAATCAGCTCCTACCTAGCTACTACCCTTACATTTTTAACTATCTCCCACATTGTATACCCAATAATATCTCTAAGAAATGCGAAGCTGTTAGTAACATTAATTCCGGAATAAGATCGAGATTCACCAATAATATACAGTATCTTCTCATCCCTTTGAAGTTTGAAGGGTCAAATCAACAATTAATCTCTCTTGCTTTCTCCCTCAATTATCTCTGTCAGAGGCCAGAGGGGATATATATGAATTTCCATTTAATGAAATAAAACCCCAGTCCCCACCGCTAAAAAGAAAACAAACATGGTTGAGCAATTAACAAGGGAAAGCCATGTGAAAATATACCTCGTGCTCTGCCTCTCTCTGCTACTGAACATTTTCCTCCTCTGTCCCCCATCTCGGCTCGACTCGACCGGCTCAGAGCTGAGCTGGACACGAAATGCTGCTGAGGAAGCTGAGACAGTTGCGGCAATCTCCTGCTCCGGTCATGGCCGTGTATATGTGGATGGTATACTAGATAACGGGCGGCCTACGTGCGAGTGCCACACGTGCTACACCGGTGCGGATTGCTCTGTGTTGCTCTCAAATTGTTCGGCTGATGTCAACGGGTTAGTGATTGTTTCTTTTATGGAGTGAGGCTATGGTGCTATGCATAGCACCAATGGCTAGTGTACTACGGCTCAATATGGTACTTTTTAAAATCCTAACGGTCGATCCGACCGTTCAATGTGATATCCATATGAATATGTACTTGCAAACTAAATTTTATATTTTTTCGAATTTTTTTACTATTTTTTCAGATAGGTAGAAAAATCAGTGTTTTTTGAAAATTCTGGACCATCAAAATTCTACCTATCTGAAAAAATAGTAAAAAAATTCGAAAAAATATAAAATTTAGTTTGCAAGTACATATTCATATGGTTATCACATTGAACGGTCGGATCGACCGTTAGGATTTTAAAAAGTACCATATTGAGCCGTATTACACTAGCCATCCGTGCTATGCATAGCACCATAGGCTCACTCTTCTTTTATGATTGTTTCTTTTATTTTATTTTCCGTACGTTTTCCTCTTGTTGTTCTTCAAAAATTGTAAGATTTGTTGTTAGTACCTCTGCCTTACATTGCATTTCGAGCTGATTGACTGAAAGTCCCCATGCAAATTAAAAAAATTTGAGTTACTTTAGGGGATTCAAATCTGCTGAAATCCGAGATGATCAACAGTAATTCTAAAATTCTTGAAATTCCGAATCTAGCCATTGAATTGTTTCGAGATGCGTACACAGAAAAATCAGTTGTTTTGAGATACGTGCACAGAAAAAGTTGGACAGCTAGTTCTCAAATTTCAGAATTACTGTTTATAGATCTCGGATTTCAGCTGATTTGATAAATGATAGTTCAAAAGTAAACCATTATGTAGGAATGGGTATCTACTATTGGACTTTATTGGGCTACGCTACTGCAAAGCGCCATTCCATACAATATATTAATTACATAAATCAGAGCCTAGGCCCAAAAACCATAATCCAACAAAATCCCACAAAAACAAAAGAAAAAATGGCTGCCCAACTAATGATGCCAATTAAAATTATCATGAATGAAAAGATTGTTCATTACCGGTGCCAATTATAAGGGTCATTTCAAATCCTACCAGCTCGCGTTCATTCCTGCAGTTTATATTTTTTTTCCAAATTAGTCTTTTTGTTGGCGTATCAGCAAATTTTGAAATTTTATGGAGATCTATAGGTTTGAATTAATTTTGTTCCTCTAAATTTTTTTTGTCCACTTCTAAAATTCTGATATGTAATTTGGATTAAATTTAGGGTTAAAATTGGAATAATTTTTTCGAATTTGGATTGGTAATTAGGATTAGAAGTCAAAGCATTGAAAAAAAAATCTTAGAGTTAAGAGTATTATTTTTTATCTAATACCCGATTAGCTAGTTAAATCTGATTCGCTAATTTAAGCATTCCGACCAACTAAAATATTTGAATGAGGAACAACCACTGTATTTGAATGAGGATAAAGCATTCCGGCCATGTTATTTTGGAACCAACTACTAGATGCTTTCCTCTCCTATATATCAAATCTAATCTAAGTACAATTACTATGCATTTATAACAGTGGAGATCCATTATTCTTGGAGCCATACTGGATGTCGCATGCATCGGAGAGTGCAGTGGTTTTTTCAGGGTGGCACAGGATGAGCTATGACACCACTGACAAATTCCAGTCTGTTGAGCTTGAGAAACACATTCGGTTCCTCCATGCAGCTGTTGGAAATGCTATCACACATGATAAGTACCTGGTATTTGGTTCAGGATCAACTCAGCTTGTCAATGCCTTGGTATATGCCCTCTCACCTGACAACGCAAGCTCAGTTGCCAGTGTTGTTGCTACTGCTCCTTATTACGGGGTATTGATCCACTATTGACTTCATTGATTAATTTAGGTTGTCCTAAATTTTCGTAATAGTTAATTACCTCTATGTTCCGATTCTCATATGCCTACATTAATGCACGTGCAAAACATGTCGTCAGTGCATACTGTGTGATGTTCATCCGAACCGAACCGAACAAAAGTTTTATTTCGGTTTGTTCGGTTCAAACCGAAGTACACAAAAAACAGCACCAGTCCTCCTCTGTTTTCCCCCAACCCTAACAAGCAAAATTGAAAACCAAAATCTGTACCAGTAAATTAAAATAGCATACCAGGAAAAATATCAGAAACCAGAAACCAAAAATACCAGTAAGCCAGAACCAAAAAGTTTCGACGAATCGCGATGTCAAAAAATCGAGAAATGCTTAGAAAGGAATCAAGGGATTGATCTCGTAAATCATCATAGATCAAATCTGATAGCTAGGTTTAAATAAAACATTTGAAGAATTATTTGTATCTGTCCATATCAATGTAAATAGAAAGAAATCATCTAGATTAAGGGAATAAAATATAGAAATTAGGCAATGGCTAATTGAATGACTATGATAATAATAATAATGATGATGATGATGATGATAAAAACTTTACAGTTTATCAATAACATCACAGAAAAAGTTTACATTTAGTTTATCCTTACAAAAGCTCATGTATTAATAAAAGCAAAAAATATTTCAGTTGTACAAAATGCAGACAGAACTATTCAATGGGCGGGAGTACGAGTGGCAAGGAGTAACCTCGAAATGGAGAAATTCTAACAAAACAAACTTCATCGAGTTTGTGACATCCCCAAACAATCCTGACTGTTTATTGTATGACTCAGTTCTTGACCATTCATCTGTTATCTATGATCATGCATACTATTGGCCCCACTTCACTGCCATACCGGCACCAGTAGATGGAGATGTCATGATCTTTACTATTTCGAAAGTCTCTGGCCATGCAAGCAGTCGGTTCGGGTACGTTCAACATATCGATCTCTCCCTCTCAGTTATATATATTTGGTGCATGTATAACAGGACTAGCTAGAAAAGTACATGTTAACATTTTCCCAAGAATTGAATATAGTTCTAGTTGTGTACCCACCTTAAGCAAATTCAACTCATCTAGCTAGCTCCAAACAAAAAATTTAATTAGTTGATATATTAGTTCAATCTAGCTACTTAATTTCAGGTGGGCATTTATAAAGGATGAGAATGTGTACAAGAAGGCATTACAGTACATGCAGTTGAATAGCATGGGTGTGTCACGGGACACACAATTGAGAATACTTAAAATTGTCAAGGTTATGTTGGCCAATATTGGCGGTGACGGCGACGGGGATATTTTCAAATTTGGATTTGACAAACTGAGAAAAAGATGGCAGAGCTTGCAAGCACTTGTTAACTCTTCGAGTCGTTTCTCACTTCAACAGTTGTCTCCGCAATACTGCACCTATTTTGAAAAAATCAGAGATCCCTCTCCAGGTTGGTTTTTCATTTATCTAGAGATGCAAACAGATTATTTTTTGTTTCCAACACTAACAAATGGTATAAATAAGAACAAATCAATTTTTTTGCATGAATTTTCTACATATACAAAAGAATAAATTTGTTATATATATCTTTCAAATACATGCATGCAGGTTATGCTTGGTTGAAATGTGAGAATGAAGAAGATGTGGATTGTGAAGAGGTACTAACAAAAGGCAGTATTCTTTCGCGTGGTGGTGAGATTTTCGAAGCAAGTAAGCGTTACACCCGATTGAGCCTTCTCAAAACAGACGACCATTTTCAAATGCTTCTACAAAAGTTGAAGCCTCTTGTTGCATCCTCTAAAGAGAATCCTGGCAGCATCAGTTCCTTCTGATAATATAATACATTGATTCATTTCAAATTTTAATTATCAAAATTGTGCAATCAAAAAGGTACTCATTTATAAGATACCATAGTATGCTCTGATCAACTGTGTTGATCATAAGATCTTATACTTTATACTGCCATGTAATCCTCAAAATGTTAATTTTCATATTCCTACTCTTGATTTTATTTTTTGGAATATATTTTTTTTTTCTATTGAAAATGTGTATGGGCTGGAATTTCATATTCCAACCAATCCTAAATTTAAAATCTATTTTTCATATTTTTCTGGAGAATTAAATTGGTATTTCATTTCTCAAACAAAAAAATTGAGAAAAGAAAATAAAACTGAAATGCATTAATAACATATGAAATGAAAATATCCAAACGGAGTATCAGTGGCAGACTGGTGGATCCGTATCCTCTGCATTAACTCAAAAGGAAATCTTTTGAGTTAATAAATTTCAACCGTCTGATTTGAAACGAAGCCAATCCAGCTCGTGCCTATAACATAGGGGGCCTTTAATATAAGTGCAGATCTAGTTTGCACAAATTTTAAAACAAATTGGACGGTCGAGATTCATTAACTCAAAAGATTCCCTTTTTGAGTTAATTTAGAGGATACGAATTCCAGACTGGCAGTGCATACTGCATAGCATAGGAAACAAACTATTCCAATGCTATTCTATTCATGTATGTACAAATCAGGGACCTAGGCCTCATCATATATAGTGATTTATTTTTTCTGATTTGAAAGTATAAATATTAAATGGGCTTAAGGATAATGAAAGCAATTAAATATGAGAAAATTAAGCGAAGGCCCATGCAACAAGCCATTTAAATGCTCAAGTAGCTTTTCCATAGTTTGTTCTAAATTTTGATATCATGCTTAATAGGCTTATAGCGGTATGGGCTTTTTCTTAAACAAAGCACAAATTTGCAAGAATATTAGTGGCATTTGATAGATCTTATAGTGCAAACACCTTTTTTTGCGTCACCAATTCAAATTTCTAATTTCCCATCTAATACTTGTTTGTCCAAAATTACAATTATTTAGATTCATTTAGTACAAAACAAACTCTTAATTGCATCCGGCCGTTCATTTTCATTTCTTGTTCTTGTACTAATTAAACAAACTCTTAATTATTAAAAAAAATTATACATGACCAACATTTCACTTTATCATTTGAAACTCCAAATTTAATTATTGCTACAATAAGTAATGTTGTTATGTGCCACTATAGAAATGCAATTGGATACCACCGGTGTAAAATTATAAGGAAAATAGAAAATTCAAAAAGAAAATAATACTATGAGTAGGGTTAAAATGCATCATTAGTTTTGTGCTCCAATCATTTTACACATTCTTATTTTCATTTTCAAAGTCCGAACAATCAATCCGAACTGTTCGCCGTGATATTTGTATTAAAATGTGCTTGGAGACCAAATTTTATATTTTTTTGAAATTTTTTTACTAACTTTTTAGATAGGTACAAAATCACTGTTTTCAGACGATTCTGGACCATCCAAAACAGTGATTTTGTACCTATTTAAAAAAATAGTAAAAAAGTTTCAAAAAATATAAAATTTTGTCTCCAAGCACATTTTAATATGAAGATCATATTGAGCGGTTCGGATTGATTGTTGGAACTTTAAAAACAGAGAAAAAGATGTGGAACATGATTGGAGCACAAAACCAATAGTGCATTTTAACCCTCCTCTAATACTATTTATGAATTTCAAAATGATTTAATGAATACTAATATAGGAAGACAGCTATATGGTCCAATGAAGGAAGTAACATTATTCATATTCAACGACAAAATTAATCTTAATTAAGGGAATAAATAGTAGCACGTGTGCATGGGTGCTTGAGAACTACTTGTAACATAGCTGGTGCACGTGTGAGTTGGATCCATTGTCGGTGGTTGCTACGTTGATCTCTCTCTCTCTCTCTAAAATATATCACACGCGATCGATGATCATTTAGTGCTAGCTAATTTCTTGATTAATTAATATCATTGAATTCATTACAAAATGCAAGTCAATAGCTTGAATTGTTTTTTTTTTATATATAATTAGTAGTTAGTCGTGTGATGACCTGATTATGAAGTTTCCCAGCAGCATCATTTAATGTGTTATTACGAAATTTTAAATATCGGACAGAGAGAGAGAGAGAGTGAGCATATATATATATATATATATATAGAGAGAGAGAGAATGGCTAATATCAAAACGTTTGTTCCTGGGCTCAGGAACAAACGGTTCCGTTCTCCAATTTCCGAAGTTCAAACAACAAATCCAAACCGTTAGATGTTCAATCTATATTAAAATGTGCTTGGAGACCAAATTTTATATTTTTTGGAATTTTTTTACTATTTATTAAGCTAGTTTGAAAACCGCTGTTTTTATGAAATTTCTGCAGCATTGAAAAACAGCGGTTTTCAAACTAGCTTAATAAATAGTAAAAAAATTCCAAAAAATGTAAAATTTGGTCTCCAAGCACATTTTAATATAGATTGAACATCTAACGGTTTGGATTTGTTGTTTGAATTTTAGAAATTGGAGAACGGAACCGTTTGTTCCTGAGCCCAGGAACAAACGTTTTGATATTAGCCATTCTCTATATATATATATATATATACATATATATAATTGGTTCTATTAAAAAATGTGGCTGATGTTAGTTGCATGCACTTGTTATATTGCACGGTTGCATGGCTGGTTTTGGATTAGTAATATATTTTGTTAGTTCAAAGTTAGTGGATATATGTAAATTAAGTTGGAAAATAAATGTTTTGTTGTATTTTTGAGGTGTTATGTGCTAACTAAATTTTTGTTGTATTTTTTTTTTTTGGAAAACCATTTAAAAGTCATTAATTTCACCATTACCTGCAAATAACACATAGGTATATTCCTGATTAAACAATATATTTGAGGTGCAATATTGAGAGGCGGACTCAGGATTTTCGTCGGGGGATATCAAATCGGGTTTAAATCCATTAACCAATTGGTTACTCGATAAAAAATAATGCTTTAACTTATACTTTCCAATATTTTGACTTGTAATTTCTGATGCTCTGACTTATAATTCTAATTATCAATCAAAATTCAACAAATTTAACCCGAATTACAAATCAAACATCTAGAGAGGGGCAAAAAAAATTTCAGGGGAGCAAAGTCAGTCAGAACCGATAAATCTCCACTAAAACTCAAAATTCAGGGGAGACAGCTGCCCCTCGAATACTCTGGGTCCGACCCTGGCAATATTATCATATGGACCATCTATGACCAATAAAAGACAAAAAGGATTCATTTTTTCCAGGGTTTTGAGAAGGCAACAATATTAATATTTGCTGAATGTGTTGAGCATAATCATGTAGCCTTTAACCTTTTTTTTATATATATATATGGTTGTACCATTCAAATATTTTCAAATGATATTTGCATTCAGTATATTCAATTGACCAGGAAAGAAACAAAAAGGTCACTGGTAATCTTGACACAATTATTATTTGTATTCTTCTCTCAAAGAGCATCTCCTGTATTAAATTCAACCCTCAATCATGTACATATTATCTAGATTCTAAAATCTTTCTAATTTGAAAATTAAGCAAATTTCCAGACTCTCACCCAAATGCTTTCCTTTGTTAATAATACCAAAATGTGCAAGACTATATATATAAACAGTAAAATTTTGGCATTTTTCAAAAGATCAAGGTATATATTTACTATTCTATAACATGTTCACATGTCATCAAGGTAAGATAGATATATAGATATTTGTTAGCATTACAGGTGTAAACAAGTAATATAATTGAAGTTAGGTGCATATGACAAACAAATTAAAAATATTCATTTCATGAAGTTGACCTTGCTGGGTAGAAACAGGGGCAGCCTAATTTTTCAAGGGCCCCATTAATTATGTTGCTTTAGAAAGCTATAGATTTGTATATTGCAACTACATGCATAGTGCCATAACTGTTACATACAATGACTAATTGATTATGATAAGATGTAAATTACCACGTCCAACCAAAACTTTTAATTTTGATTATTATTGATCATCTCACCTATCAAATCCAATTACAAATTGAACACTCCAAATTTCCAATTTAATAAGCAATAGAGTTATAGAGTAGGCATTATTGTCTGTTTCTTATATTTTTTTTAGATGAACACAGAGGCAGAGCTTAATTAGTGTTATCAAAAACATGTAACAACTCCCTCTTTCATTTTAGGAACAATATATTTGCATAAATAAAAAATGAAATATTTATAATACATAAAAAATTATTAGCTTAGCCTTCTATAATCCATTAATTATTGAGTCGGATGTTATTATTATTTTTTTAATTAGTGATTATTTTCTCTTCATTTGCCCCTATAAATTTCCATTCTAAGTTTTGCTACTGGATGCTTGTATACACTTAGGGTATGTTTGGTTGTAAAACAAGAATAGCTATTGTTCGTCTTATCTAGTGTGTTTGGTTGGAGTTTTTAGATTTGGCTATTCTAATAAGACAAACAATAGCTATTTTTGATTTGGCTATTCTAGCTATTCTTATTTTGCAACCAAACATACCCATTAGAATAGTCAAATCTCAAAACCTTTAGGAATAGCTTATACTATTCTAGCTATTCTAACTCAACCAAACACTGAATAGGCAATTCCGAATAGCCTAACCTGAAGAATAGCCTATTCTCATTCCAACCAAACATACCCTTATGATTTTGGGATCCTCCACAATTAATATTTTGACAGACTTGGTGATATATTTTTAAATTAATTAAGTGATGATAGATTCATTAATATTAACGAGCGGATAAATTAATATTAATTAGATCCTTGTTTTTCATCAAAAAATATATAGCTAGCTGTTGGAAATCTTTATCTGGTTTTAATTTGCTTGGTCTAATAAGTTCTGACCCTAAATAATTTTTTTTTTTTGCGTAGTAAAAGTAAATTAGATTTGTCGCTTTCTTATGGATTGAATTGACCATCAGGGGTGGATCTAGGATTTTCGTCAGGGGGGCAAAAAAATATCGAATCGGGTTTAAATACCTAATCGGATTTAAATCCATTAACCAACTGGGTACTCGATTAAAAACAATGTTTTAACTTATACTTTTCAATGATTTGACTTGTAATTTCTGATGCTCTAACTTATAATTCTAATTACCAATCAAAATTCAACAAATTTATTTCAATTTTAACCTTAAATTTAACCAGAATTACAAATCAAACGTCCAAAGGGGGCAAAAAAAATTTCAAGGGGGGACAAAGTCGGTCGAGACCGATAAATTTCCACTAAAATTCAAAATCCAGGGGACATATAAAACGCAAAAACACTCTGGGTCCGCCCCTATCGACCATGCATTTATGTTGGCGAAGAGGAGCATATAAATATATATATATATATAAAGTATGTAAGCTTTTAACTAGTAATGGTTAAAAAAATATTTGCATGCTGCTGGCAGATGTTGCCTATTTTTAGCAAAGTGGTCCATTATCATAGAAAAGCTATTCAATGTTTTTGTTCGGTTACTATCAAAATTTAATAAAGTGAAACCTGGTAAATAATTTTAATAAATTTCACCATCATGCATGTCTACAATCTAATAATTTTTTTTAGATTAATTTTTAATAGATTTCAATTTAAAAATATTAATATTTAGTTTATAGGCTTTATTTTAAATAGAATTTGATCAACACTGAACTAGAAAAATAAAAGTATATGGATAATAGATCAAAAAATTTAACCACAAAGATAGTTCAAGAAAATCTGACCAAACCAATTAACATATGTAATTTATTATGACTAAGGCTATGGTACATTGCAATGCGTGGATCAGTCTGTGTATTGGATTCATATTACTGTTTTCAAAGTCCAAATAATCAATCTGAATTGTTCAACATTATTATCATATGAAAATATACATGGAGATCAAATTTTATATATTTTGGAATTTTTTTGCTATATTTTTAGACAATTTGAAAATCACTTAGATCAAACAATTCTAGACCATCAGAGAGTGAGAGTAGTGATTTTCTACCTACCTAAAAAATAGTAAAAAATTCTAAAAAATACAAAATTTGATCTCCAAGTATATTTTCATATGATAATAATGTTGAACAGTTTGGATTGATTATTTGAACTTTGAAAACGGAGATATGAATCCAATGCATGAACCGATCAGCGCATTGCAATGTACCATAGCCTCACTCAATTATTATTCACTTTATGGACTTTATATATATATTGTTTAGTTTAACTTAATATATCATGGACTGGTTTATTCAATAATAATGCAATAAAGATAGTGCTTGAACATTTTCTATTTTTTCTATATATTTTGCTAGAAATACCCATAGGATTTGTGTACATTTGGTTTGGCGCACTTGTTTGTTAGTTGATTCCAATTAAAATAGCTTGCTTGGAAATCTAATCATGCCACTGTTACAAAGTAGCCATCTCATAAAAATTAAAATAAACCCAAGGAATTAGTTTCTCTGTTAATTGTAAAATTAAGGTAGGTCCATTAAGTTTCTTATTGTACTCTGAACAAGCGACAAAAGGAGATTGTAAAGATTAATTTTATATAACATGTTTCCACATAAGATGTTTCCATTACGAGGCTGTTTGATAACAACAATTGTAAAAAAACTAAAAGAAAAACCCCACAAACTTCAAAAAAAAAATTATGAATCAAAGTTTCACATAGGGGTGTCAATAGCACCCTTTTATCCGTTTACCCGACCCGTACCGTATCCGATAAGATGCGTACGGGTAAGATTTTTTTTCGTAAACTTATCGGGTACGGGTACGGGTAAAGATTTTTTTCGTTATTTAAATGGGTAAGGATACGGTAAAGCCTATTTCGTACCTGTTACCCGATCGGGTAATTATAAAAATATTATATATATTATGAGAAGGGATCCAATTACACCTTTTTTGGTGACACACTTTGACACCTACCATTTTCAAAGTCCAAATAGTCGATTCAAACCGTTCAACATAATGGATATATTAAAATGTGCTTGGAGATCAAATTTTACATTTTTTTGAATTTTTTTGCTATTTATTAAGATGGTTACAAAAATCGTTGTTTTCAGACCATTAAAAAACAGCGATTTTGTAACCATCTTAATAAATAGTAAAAAAATTCAAAAAAATGTAAAATTTGATCTCCAAGCACATTTTAATATGGTGATCATGTTGAACGGTTCGGATCGACTGTTTGGATTTTGAAATCGCAAAATTGACCTGTATAAAAAACGGTGTCATGATGTGTCACCAAAAAAGGTGTAATTGGATCCCTCCTCATATATTATATATATTAATAAGAATTGAAAGAGTACTTTAATTAGTTTACTTGCACTTAGCATGATTAAAAAAAAAAATCAATAAAGTACTATACACATGTGAAATGAATATATATGTTTTAATGTATTATTTAATAAATAAATAAATAATTATTATATTAGTATTACCCGTTATTTACCCGCTACCGTTTCGTTATCCGACAATCATAACGGATAAGAGTAGTATACAGGTAAGATAATTTGTAGTGGGTAAGAGTATGATACAGGTAAGGACAATTTGTAATGGATACGGATATGAAAATACTTCCACCCAACCCATACCGTACCGTTGACACCCCTAATTTCTTATTTTCCCCATTTTATATTAAAATACTTGTATTTCTCTTATGTTCATTAAATCTGAATTTTTTAAATTTAATTAATTATTTAGTTCTATTTAATATACAGTTGCTGACAATGAGAGAGGAAGCTAGGTGCAGTCCTTGACTCTTAGCTGTTGGACTGCATGCCATTTAACTTAACCTGATTAGCAGTGCCCCCACTTCAGCATGGTAAGCCACAAAATGTTCCATGCATGCCATACTATTACTGTATTAGCAATATTTTGAATTGTATCTTGTAAACCAAGTGTATCCAAAAAGAATGTACATTGAGGAGAAAACACATAAGCGACGCGCCGACGCCCCATTTTCTCCATGTTTTTCTTTTTGTGGCTCAATCCGTGAGACAAACTGTGTTGCTGCATGATTATTTGTTCAATTCATAGTCACAACTCACAAGATTGTATGTAGAGTAGGAAACACAGAATTACCGAACTGAACTATTAGTCTAACAGTGGGTAATTGAATAATAGGGTAGGTGTAAGGTGTTAGAAAGAAAGTGTGAAAATATAAGAATACTGTCTAGTCCCAATCAAAACTATTTATTGGGTCTGTGGTTGGCCTAGCCTCAACTTTCAATTTGGCATTGTTTGCTTTCTATTGGGTCCCTCTCAATCATGCAGCCATCTTGTTAATTCCATCTCTACTTGGATTTTACAATTTTTTTACTTTTAACTAGATAATATAATAACTCAGGCTTGTCATATTTAGCTCAATCTTTCTTACTGGCACATTAAATACTGTTTAATATGTTTGTTTAAATTAATCAAGTCCGGTTAAAAGATTATTTATTATTATTAAACTAGTTATAAAACAAACATGTCTTCTTGTACACCAAGTTGAGTTTGAGTAAACATTTGTGTTCAAGCCACTTAACTATTTAATATTTACAAATAATTATTTTTTCTGAATTTTGAACCTATGACTTTCTAGACGGAGAGCATTGTCTTTGCCATCAGATCAAAGACTGGTTCTTGTACACTAAGTTGAGTTGTTCTCACACTCAAAAAGCTTGGCTAGATCGGGTTCGTAAAAATAAAATCTCATAATCTTATTTTGTTCTCACTCAATAGCTATTGGAGTGGGGTGCGGTCCAATGAGCATTGGATCAAATTTTATTCAGTGTCTGATGAAAACTAATCAATTTACATTAAGATTCGTGTGTATTTAATCTGCACAGATTAAAAAGTTGTCCGCACGAACTTTAATGCATATCGAATGGTTCCGAATGAACATCAAACCAAATTCGTTCTAATGCTCATCGTGATTATGTAGCTATTTGTTTCATAATTTTGAGGGGAAAACTATTTTTGAAGAAACTAGTTTTGAATTAAATGTTCAACTGTTTTTGCTTTCCTTTTACACAATACAATACATATCTATTTACCAGCACACATCCCTTAATCCTTAGATTATCTATCATAAGTGTTCTATTTTGCAATATCAACTAAATAAAAACCATCACCCTTGTAGGTGCCTTAATCCCCCACAAATTCTTGGAAACAAATCTGCTGTTCCAATGGAATAACAGGGTCCTGTTATTCCGATCCCAACCATTCAACTTCGTTGAAATTTGTGCATTAAAAAATTTCTTTATTGAGATACGCGAATGAAAATTTTGAATGGTTCAGATCAGAATAACATGATCATGTTAGAATAACAGCAGATTTATTTCCAATTCTTTATGTCAGTGAGCATTACTAGTCCTTTTATGGAAGGTGGCTCTTAATAAGGGCAATTAAGAACAAGTTATATTTCTAATTTATTTGAGATTTGATATAAATTTGTTTTAATTTAAGGATAAAAATTAAGTTCATGAAATCTATAGAAATTCTTTTGAAAAATAAAAATAGGAGTATTTTGTTTCAACTTTTCAAAAAGAAGAGTATTTTGTAAAAAAAAAAAAATTGTTTTACATGCGCATATCTTGTTTAGTTTTTTGTTTTTGAGTTTCTGATATTTTATTGTTGACAATTTAAAATTAAACGAATCACATTTCAAACACCAATTTAAAATTGCGACGTCATTTGTTTCCACTGTTTAAAATTATCAACACTTATTAGCGTCGTCATTTCTTTCGTATGAAATTTTGCAAGTTCAAAATTGGAATGGAAATTTTTTACGGATATTGAAATTTGAAATACTAAAATTTAATCTTTCCCTTAAAATAAATTATCAAAATTATCAGAACAATCTCATTTTACTTTTGTTTACTTTTATCTGCATGTTTTGTTATTTAGTTAAATAATTAAATTTGTCTATTTAGTTAGAATTGATTACACATTTATTTATTTATTATTAGTAATGTGATTGCATGTGTGAAATGAGTTTTGATATTCTATTTGTAAAATATAATAAAATTAATTATTATATTAATATTATTTGTTATTCACCCACTACCATTTTGTTACCAATAATTTTAACTGATAAGTGTAGGATAAGGTAAGATCAATTTTTAATGGATAAAAATACGATATGAGCAATGTCAACTCTTAGTGAATATGAGTATAAAAATGCTTTTGCCCTACCGTATCGCACCCATTAACACCTTTATTTGAGGAATTTTTTTATTGGTAGAAATTAATGAAAAAGAGGAGAGAGAAATAGAAAGAGTACATGAGTTGTAATATTAGTAGAAAGACTGGTAAAATTCTTACCGGTCTAAAAGTTTTTTTTCCTTTTATTTTTTCTAGTAACATATAATTTATTTTATAAAAATAGATAGAGTATCTTAAAATTTAGATATAATAGAAACATTATATCTATTTTTTGAAAAACTTTTCATATTTTACTAAAAATATAATATAAGAATTCCCTCCATCTATACATCAGATTTTTTTTTAAAAAGAAAAACTAAGTTCGGACCGGTAGACAAACTTTTTGATTTTTTAGACCGATAAAAATTTTACCGTTTTCTACCAATAAAAAAATTCCTTTATTTGACGTTTGTTGTTTTGGAAACTCACAGCAAATAATTTAAAAAGTGACCCGCAACTAGAGTGGGAAAAATGGCACGCCGGAGCCGGATCCATCACGGAACGGCACGGTAACGGCACGGAACGGCACGGCACGTGTGTCGGTCACGTGCCGTGACTCGCGTGTCCCGTGCCGTGACCATTCGCGTGCCGTGACCAATTGTTAGCAAAGAAGACACGGCACGGCACGGCACGGCACGGCACGGCACGGCACGGCACGGCACGGCACGGCACGGAAACACGGAACGGCATGGCACGGGACACGCGAGTCACGGAACGGAAGACACGCCAGTCACGGCAGTAGCGAAGCAATACACTAACATACCTTCCTATAAGATATAATTTTATTTTAATTAAAATATTTACATTTAAATTTCAATTAAAACATTTGAATTTTAAAGAATCGTTTCATTTTTTTTTAAACGTTAAATGCGATCAAATTTGACTAACGCGCGTTTGGTCACGGCACGAATTAGTCACGGCACGACTTAGTCACGGCACGCGAGTCACGGCGTGACTCGCGTGCCGTGACCACCCCTCGTAATTTTTGTCACGGCACGGCACGTGAAAAATTTACTTGGTCACGGCACGGCACGTGACCAAAGTCACGGCGTGTTAGTCACGGCACGGCACGTTTTTCCCTCTCTACCCGCAACCATTAAGCCAACAATTTTTTTTAATCCTACTTCGTATCAATTACTCATGTCCATTTTATTTGAATACAACATAAATCTAATAATTAGACAAAGGGAGAATTTCATATATACCACTCAAAAACTGTGAAATTACATATTTACCATTCAAATTTCTATAATTACGTATTTACCATTTAAAAATATAATAACTCACATATTTACCCAATTAATCAAAATCTTAGATTAATTAGAGATTAATTAAGTTTAATATTATAAAAAATATAAGTAATACTTGGATTAGTCCTTTCACCTTCTACGCATATAATTCTTCTCTTTTTGACGCGACATTTCCTTTCTACGCTAAAATTTATCGTTCTTTCTCGCCTCCTCCTCTCCTGCTCCGCTAAAACTTTCTCCTCATCAAATGAATGCTGGCATCAAATGGATGAAAATAAATAAAATTTACACGTCTTACATTACACCTTAACTTGCGGTTGAAAATATATAAACCAGTTGCATAATCAGCCTAAATAACATGAATTGAAAATTAGAAAGAAATCATAAAATTAGCGAAACAGTTTCACATTCCTAGTTATGTTGCTCATGTACATGTTGAAAATCGAAGGCAGTTGCTTGTGCTGGGGCTAAGTTAATTCTTGATTAATTAGATAACGTATTTAAGAAGAGAAAGAGAGGGTGCTAAGTTAATCCTTAATTAATTATAGTTTTAAGAATATTAAGCATAATTAATCTTAGTTTTGGGTATATTTGATATTTACTAAAGTTATATTGGGTAAATATGTGAGTTATTAGATTTTTAGATAGTAAATATGTAATTATAGAAATTTGAATGGTAAATACGTAATTTCACAGTTTTTGAGTGGTATATATGAAATTCTCCCATAGATAAAAGAGTGTCATTGACATCCGTATTTTCAAGCCTTTAAGTGGACGAGAAATTGATACAAGAAGAACACTTGAAATGCTTGGTGGAAAGAATTTACGCATCCAAATCTGCTGCTATTCTAAGAAGAATAGCAGCTTCATGCTCTCTATTTTTTTCTCTATCTCTCTCTTCAAAGGGGAGAAGAGAGAGAGGAGAAAGAGAAGATAGAGAGAATAGCAGGGAAGAGCAGAATTTTTGGAGAGCAGAGGATTTCGTTCCAGAATTTATACCCTCAGCTCATATGAGTCTTGATCTTTTGAAGTAACTCAAATATTGAGTTTGGATCTGAATCGTTCAATTAGAATTCAAATCAATCTGATAAGAGGAAGAATGCGTGGTACTGCTTTAATATTCGTGCCAAAGCTGATTGGACGGTACGGATCCAAACTGTAAATTTGAAGTACCTTAGGTGATATGATTTCCAGCTCATACACCAACATTATCCTGCCATCAGAGTATCAGACTGACACAACTCTGATTTACATCACAATGAAGATCCCTTTTAATTATCAATCCACTCAGATTGCAATCTAATTCAAGTTATAATTTTGTTACCAATTTACCATTGAGTTATTTTACATACAGCTAAAACTTTTAGGATAAAATTTATTAGGAGTGCAAGTCTAATTTGTTAGGATAAAATATAATTCAAGTTCATATGCAAGTTTTATATCTTCATTTTGATATTTATTAGGAGTGCAAGTCTAATTTGATATAAAAACTACGACTTTAATAATTTAATTTTCTAAGAAATTGGTTTAATTGTATGTATTTATATTAGTAAAACCATTATAGAAATAAGTGTTAATTTTAAAAAATTTAATGATATTGTTTTCTCATTGTTATTGTTACTTTGAATAGGTAACAAGTTTTTGTTCCTTTATTAAATAAAATTCACGGAATCTACAAAATCCAACCACCTCACATAAAGTTCGGATTGAATAAATTTTATTTTATTTTGACTGATTAATCAAGAACTAAAGATTTTTATTTGAAAATGTACCAGCATATCAAATTTTTTATTTTTTGAAATTTTTTACTATTTTTTTAAATAGATAAAAAATCATTATTTTGGCCGACCCATAATCTTTAGATTAGTTAATTATAAACTTATCTAAGTACATTTTCAGCTGTAAATCGTGTCGAGCAGCTCTAATCAACTGTTTGATTTTAGAAACGAAGATATAAATCCATAACACGAATCAACATGCACTTTGCAATAACTTTTACAAAATTGTTTGACTTCTTATCTCCTTTACAAAATTGTTAGAGCTTGAGTTTTACAAGACTGGATCAGAGCATAAAACCTAATTAATTAAGGAACAATAGATTAATTTCTAAGTAGAAGCTTAAATTGTGGTTATAATTCCCTTTGAATATAGAAGCAATTTGGGCTTGTGTAGTTCTATTTTTTTTTTTTTTTGTCTGCCTAAGCTTTAAAATTTTTTTTTTTTTTGTACAGGTAGCATTGTAATTCATTATTCTGGTAAACAATTTAACATAATAATTTTTTCTTTATTTAGCAAACGAATTATAGAATCAAAACAACACAACATATAATTTGTGCGCTGCATGAAGCTAAAACTGTTGTGTTAAATCTTTACTCCATTATTCGTAGGTAGGGCTGGACAAAATTGCTCAAACTCGTAACTCACTCATAACTCGCTCATTTACAACTCGAGTCAGTTCCAACTCGAGTTGGTTGACTCATTTAATGAATGAGCTGAGTTTGAGCTTACCCAACTCACTCATTTATAACTCGAGTTACATGGAATTGGTTACAATAAATCTCAGAAATTGTTTTTGTTAAGCTGTTGTATGAAAAATTGTTGGTGCTTATGTACTAAGTTGCTGTATGAAAAATTGTTGGTGCTTATGTACTATTGCTATATGAAAAATTGCTGGATACTGATAAATTCATTTACAAGTAGTATATAATTAACTAGTTAAACGAGTTATAAACGAGTTGTGAGCCAACTCGAGTTGATAACGAGCTGAGTTCGAGTTGGCTCTATAACTTGTTATTACCATCCCTACTCGAGTTGACTCGCTCATTTATTTAATGAGCTGAGTTCGAGTTGGAGGTAACTCGTTTAAACTCGGCTCATTTACAGCCCTATTCGTAGGTCATGGATATATCGCAATGCAACCTCTAATAAGGCGAAAACAGAAGAAAACAAATTTTTTTTTTTAATGCTGTATTTGAACTTTTACTTATCTAAGTAAAATCCATGTAAGACCAACTAAAGGAGTTATTGCATTTTATTTTTCATATACGAATACGGATCGGATATTAAATGGATATATATATGGATACAGATCGGATATCGGATATCCGTAGATATATACATAAATATTTTCATAATATATCTCCATTCCATTATTAAGCACGTTGGGTGTCCGATCCGCCAATCTCAGCTCTCCAATCACATAATCTATCTTCTTTTGATTAAATGCATTTGTTATATGTGTAGAAGTTTAAGTTTAGTTACAAACATACTCGCCATACGATGCGTTACAATTAAAATTAAACAGACTCTAAAATTTAGCAATATAATTCTTCGTTTTCTTATTTCTCCATCTCCAATTGATATTTTCTATATGTCATATCACAATGCAAATTAAATTTTTGTTCACTTCCTTATTTATCTAATTCATTATTTCTATACATATTACTGTGACAAATCTATAATATATTTCTAATTTTGTTTTTTTATGAAAATTTGTCATTTTGTATGAGAATTTATTTTTGTTATCTTATCATATATTCCGTTGCAACGCACGGGTACGATACTAGTATTAAATTATATGTGGTATATTATATCTACTATTCAGATACGGATAATTAAAATTTAAAACCGTATCCGTATCCGTATTCGTAAGATATTCAGATATCAGATATCCGTATAATCGTATTCAATTTTCGGATACAAATCCAGATACAGTCGGATATTATCCGATCCGTTTGCACCCTAGGGGGGTCCAGTGACCTCCATCAATAGGCCCTCTTGCGCCCCCATAATTAGACCTAATTATATATGTATAATTACAAATGGCCAATAATTTGTGAGAAGTTAAGCGAGCAAGAATTCAAATTTGAAGGGGACATTGTAGCCTTGTCGTGCAACACATGTTACCATCAAAGACCCCTCTTGTACCCCCTTCCCTCTCTCCCTGATCCTCTGCAATACAAATCAATTTTATCTCTCTATTCTTCGTTACAAAAAAAAAAATTCATATAAATTTATGTTATTTTTTTTGGAAGCTTCAATTTTTTTATATAGGCTTCTGCAATCACATGTAAATATTTATATAAATGTTCATGGTGGAGCTTGTGTTAATTGATATTATATGCATATTATATGTATTTTTTAAGTTTGTATGAATATCTCTGCAATTCTTCACTTGTGTTAATTGATATAAAAGGTAAATATATAAAAATATATTTGCAACATTTTATTCATGAAACTTGTATCTAAACTGAGCAAAATGAAAGATAAAGAGTATGTTAATTTAATTATTTAAATTTAAAAGATACAAATAAATTTTACTATCTATATTACAAATAATGTGATTCAGAATAGCGTAAACTCAAATACATTCACAAACTTGAGAAAAAAAATATAAATCAATTATATGTTTTTCTAAATATATCAAATTTATTTGTATATCTTAACTATTAATGGACTATAGCCAAAATAACATCAAGAATTGAAAAAAAAAAAAATGTATGAATTGTACATAAATGCAATAAAAACATTACAGACGAAATGTTTGTTTGTTTGCACGGAGAAAGCAACAAATACATTCAACCTACCAGAAATTAATTTCATGCATGTACAGCAACTCAGCCTTTTTATTTTATTTTTATTTTATTTTTACTGTAGAGACATGTTTAATTATAGCATAAGCACAAAATTAGTCATTTATTCAGAAAACTTTATTTTAAATAATTTAATCATAATTAAACGGAAATAGAAGCAACCAAAGGAGACTTAATTTATTGTTGTTTCTTTGTTATTTTTTGTTCTTTATTGCAATTTATCATATTGTGATATTATTATCATTACATAATTATTATTATTTGATTATCACTACAAGTATTATATATCGTCCTCATTATAATCATGACATAATAATAAGTGAATAAACTCCCGATGTAAATATATAATAAATACATTCATAATTTTTTTTTTTTTATATTAGAATTTTATTAGTTATCACTAATGAATAAAATATGTTGTTAATGTGGCATTGTGTGTGGCATATATATTTTTTAAATTTCGAATTTTAGTAATCACACATTCCTAGTCCGTGTGTCTCACAACTGTGTATTTGCTGCTCTTTTTTCAAACAAAAAAAAAAGCAGGAACTTGTTTTTCTTTTTCTTTATCCAACCGTTCAAATATTTTTAATGGTTCAGATTTTGAAGAGTAGAGAAGAATAGCAGATTTCATCTCCAAATCTGCACCGTTAAAAAACATGTAAACAGTTGTGATGAAAAAAAAAAACATGCTCCTGCTTTTCTGAAAGAATAGCAACAAATTTGATTATGTTTCTCATGGGTGACACAGAGGGATCCAAATCTGCTTAAATTCAAGATCCATGAACAGTACCCTGAAATTCTTGAAATCCCGAATCCAACTGTTAAACTGTTTCGAGATGCGTGCACAGAAAAATCAGTTGTTTCGAGATGTGTGCATAGAAAAAGTTGAACGGCTGGATTCGGAATTTCAGAGATTTCAGGTGTATTGTTCATGGATTTGAAATTTCAGCTGATTTAAATCCGACACAGAGACCATATTTTATTTTTTTGAAAATTTGTTTGAAGTTTTTAATGTTAGGATTTTTTTTCGTATTGTTCATAATGTCTACGAAAAAAATGATATAATCTTTGAATAATGATGTAATGTTTATAATATTTATTTTATCATTATGGGCCACTAATAAAATCAGAAATAAACATTGCAAAAGCATTAAAGAACAAGTACATGATATAAAACAAAAATGCGAACGAAACTAACAATTATTTTTTAGATTTTCGGAATGCATATTAATTTGTTGACAAAAAATTTATTTTGATATAAAAAATTATTGGCAGACCAAAGAATTTCAAAAAAACAATACAAATAAAAATTCAAACTTCAACAAAATTAACTTTTGATAAAAAACTTCAATTTTTTATTATGACCACAATCCGGAAAGTTCGCGAACAGATCTATAATATTTTTTGGTGTAACATGAAAACTCCTGTTCTCGGAGCCAGAAAAAAAAGTCATAGGTTTTATGATCCTCAACAGTTTGTTTTTAAATAATATTGCAGATCATTTTTTAAATTACAATGGCAAATAATTTGTAGTTTTTTTAAAAATTCAGTAAAAATTCTTTATTTATGCACTTCTAAGATGGTGCTGGTGAGATGATGACAAAATGAATATAAATTTTGGAGATCATAGTTCATAGCTAATTATGAAGGTGAGTTTAACAATTTTTTGCATTTACCATATTACTCTCTCATTAGTTATTTTAGTACAAGATTGGAATTAAATTCTTTAAATGATCTCTAGCAGCATACTGAATTTTAAACTTACAACTGCTTATACAGAAAGCAATATCTTAATTGACTGTACTGGTACTGGTACTATATAAGTAATTGATGTATACATCCTTTCTAATTTTGTTTCAATTAATACAGATAGTCAATTGAATTGACAGGATGAATTTGGGTTTTTTTCTCAACCATTGGAATTTAATTGAGGGATGAGTGATGAGAGGACATGTAGGGCTAGTTTGGGACAGATTTATCATGGCCTATTCACTAACATCTCTATCTCATTTATTGCGTTTGTGGTTCAGAACACCAACACAGATCAACCAATTAGTACAGCTAGTTTCTCATTTCTGGTTGGTACATTTGAAAAGTTTTTGTGTCAAGAGATGATTGCTTTTCAGGCTTTTATACAGTTCCTGACCCTCAGTTCCCTTTTTTTTTTTTTTTTGAAAAACTAAACAAATTTCTTTCCAAGTTTGGTGGCTTTATTTTTGTCAATGTCACATTTTTAGGGGCAAAAACGGAGCGAATACAGAGCGGATAGTGGTAAAATCATATTCATATCCTTTTTAATTTTCTGGATACAGATGCGGATCGGATATCAGCTGAATACCGATCGGATCGGATATTATCCATACCGTTTCACCCCTACACATTTTGCATAGTAGAACTAGTGTCTTCTTTAAGTTCACCAAATAATTGGTGAGATTAACTTCAAAATTTATCAAAATAATTTTAAATTACAAATTCAAACCATCCAAACCGACTCACTTCACGAGTTATGCGTTTACATGTCAAATTTATAAAATTTCAAATTATTTTATTACAAAGTCAAGTTGTAAAAAAAATTATAAGTTAATTTAATACATGTATATTTTCATTATTTGTTTTACCGCTTAACTTTGTACTAAATAAATTTATAAATTGACATGCAAACGCATCACTCGGAAAGTAGACCGGTTCCAATGGTTTGGATTCATCATATGAACTCAATCATATAAGTTTTGGAGTTAAGCCTCTTTGTGAACTTAATTCTAAAACTTATCGGATTGCTTCAAACGACGAATCCAAACGATTGAAATCTATTTACCTCATGAGTGTATAGGAATAGGAATAGGAATAGGTAACATTGTTATAACAATAATTAGATTTATTGTTTGCTCAATTAGTAAACTATTGGAAAACTGTTTGTCAACAATGTGCCAGAATCCTGATAATTGCAATAGCGCTTCCTTTTATTAGTAGCAGTGCTGATTATATACGTTGAACCAATAGTGCTTTCTGACAAAAGGAAAAGGCAAAGATAATTACTAACATCATAAAATGGAGCCCTGTGTTTTAATTATTTTATGCAATAATCCTTCAGAAGTGGTGGTGTCCTTGCTCATAACCAAAAACATGCAAAAAAATATAATTAAAACTTAAAATAAAAATGTCACATTTCAGATACAAACAAAAGCGTTTAAAAGTTGAAAAATAGAAAACCCACTCAGACTTGTCTTTAATTGCTCTTTAAAAGTTGAGATTCCCTAGCTAGTCCCAAAATGAGAAAAATGCATGGCGCACCAATTTTAATGAAAAATGAAAAATGAAAAATGGGGAGAGACCGAGACGGATTCGTATCCTCTGTAGTAGTACTACAGAGGTACTGTTCTGGAAAGTAATTGGATCCAAGCCGTTTTTTTAACTTTGCACGAATCTCAAAGCACAAATAATACTGTCACTTCCTGAATCCTGAATAGGCACTGTTTTTTACTTAATCTGAACCGTAAAGTAGTGGGTCCCACCGTGCGGTACTAAAGAGGATACTTGTCCACACCGAGACGGGGGGAGTTGGATATGGCTATAATATAATATATGTTCATGAGCTCCAACCCATGTTACTTATCATAGGGAAATTAATATATTTGGATCAATGACAAATTGCTTTGGATGGAACCTTTGACCGGCTCCATCGGATCAGAGTCTTAACAAAGAGCCCAATTGTTTATATGCTCTCATCCTCTCCATTTATTATAGTCTTAGAGAGTTGCTTCAATGATCTCTAGATTTATGAAATCATATTTTTTATGTTAATATCCATTTTATCAATTGTTATAGTTTTCAAATAAATTTATCCTTACTATGTGAATTCTCTCCAAGTTCATAGATTCATAATTAGACATGTCAATAAATAAAGCCCCTCTAATTCTCCATTGTTGTTCTAAAATTGAGGGAGGGATCTAAACCCAAGTTTTGGATGGTAGCAAGCAACTAGCAAGGCCAGCTATTTCGTCTCTAGAGATGGAACAGCAGAAATTAAAATTTCCTTAGTGCTTGCTTGCTTGCTCACTAAAAAAAGTAATAAGGTCCCACTGACTCCCAAGGGTGGACCCCACAAATACTAGAGAACCATGAACTCTCACATGCAAACAGGGCTCTTGTGTCAGTCCCTGATTGGGTCTGGCTGGAGTTCCCTGTTCATTATTAGGGTTTGGTGCCCCAAGAAAACAAGAAGGTCACTGGAGACCATCTCCTAGGGTTCATGTCACTTCCCTTTAAACAAAGGAGTTTGGGGTTTTCCAAATGTGAAGTGCACATGGAGTAGAGAGAGGGTAGTCAAACGGCAAGATGAGAACTTGTAGGAAAGTTGCTGCCTTAAGACAAAATAAAAATAAAAAATTCCTTTTGGAAACTTTCACTTGTGCACCTGAAAAACCTTCAATTATCTCAGGTGATGCTACAAAGCACTAAAAGGCATGATCACATCCACATGTAGTTGATACAGGTGAGATATTGTAATCTTCCAAGGTTGAACTCAAAATTACTCCAAAAAGGGTGTTTACATGATCAATCTATCATCCAAATTATTCAACCACAATTACAAAGCAAAAGGAAAACATATCATTGGTTAATCAGCACCACTAATTCATGATTGAAAGAGATAAAACAAAAACATATTCAAGGAAAAGAAGAAAGGAAACAAATATACATGTATTAGGGCTTTCTTTTTGTATCCACCTTAGTGGATAGGTTTTCTGTATCCATATTGAGAAAAGATATTATATGCTTCAATTATGAGGTGTTCGTGCACACAAGGTCACCATTGTACAAGTTGTAAAAAGCTATAGCAACCACATGGGATCATAGTTGTAAACAGGCAAAGAGTGAACTATTTCCAAACATTGATGTAGAAATTGAACAAAACTCCTTATGTATGTACAGCACAGATAACCCTAATTACCCAGGTGTATACTAAAAAGACCCCCCAAAATAAAAAAGACAAAAAAAAAAACACTAGTTTTGTAAATACATAATACTTTTGAAGTGGCAAACAGTACAAAGTGGAATCAGGGGAAAAATTGTTGCCGTTTCTTGGTACCGTCTATCGGTAATGGCCGCCTCACTCGAAACCTGCTTCATCAGTTCTCCTCTTTTCCCTCCTTCAACGTGCTCATCCCAGCCATGAAACCACCATCCATGGAGGCACCGGGTGGGCCCGATGAACCCTTTGAGTCAACTGTAGAACCCGCTTGTATCTCCTTGAACATAGCCATGACCTTGAGCATGGTTGGTCGTCTAGATGGCCGATCATCCAAACATGCACAGGCAATCTTTAAATGCTCCAACAATTCAAGCTCAAGTGAGGGATCTTCTTTAAGCATCTCCTGATCAAACACATCAGTGAGTTTCAATTTGGAGTGTTGCTTCACCCATCCCACCAAATTATTATCCTCGCCAAAATCTGACGAGTCAGTTGGCTTCCGCCCTGTAAGCAACTCGAGCAGTACAACTCCATAACTATACACATCTCCCTTGGTTGTACACCTAAAGCTTTGGTAGTACTCAGGTGGTACGTATCCTGGCGTACCAGCCAGGGTTGACACACTAAGGTGAGTATCCATGGCACTCATCATCCGTGCCATGCCGAAATCTGAAACCCTAGCTTCTAGATGCTCATCTAGCAACACATTGCTCGATTTCATATCTCGGTGGATGATATGGGGAATGCAATTGTGGTGAAGGAAGGCAAGGCCCCTTGCAGACCCCACCGCAATCTTTCGTCTAGCTTCCCAGCTCAGTTTCATGCCGGTTTTCTTTCGATCATGCAATACATCCTCCAAACTACCATACTTCATGTAATCATACACCAACAACCTCTCCTCTCCTACTTTGCAATAGCCTAGGAGAGGTACAAGGTTACGGTGCTTGATTTTCCCTATGGTCTCCATTTCAGCAGTGAATTCCCGATCTCCTTGGCCCGATATGTGTATCAACTTTTTAATGGCAACGATTTTACCATCTTTCAATTGGGCTTTGTACACATCTCCGAAACCACCTGACCCAATAAGGCTATCGTTGTGGAACCCGTTAGTGGCCTCTAACAGATCCGCAAAGGTCAATTTTTGGAGAGGTTTATCAAAGGTGGCGAGGTTTATGCTGAAGGCATTCGTACCAGATAGCTTCCAGTTGGAAATGGTGGCAGATTGTGTTCGACTATCAAAATAAAAGTCTCGGGATCCATTCGACTCTTCTTTCTTCTTCTGCCTCTTTCTACTCTCAATTGCAATTATTACAAGGCCGAATATGCAAAAGAGAGAGAATAGTAGTCCTAATGCAACACTACCAGCCAGAGACGCCTGACGGTGGGAGCGCTGGTGGGACCCATTTCCACTCGAGTCGGACTTCTTATCACAAGCCGGCAAAGGAAACCCGCAAAGACCTGAATTATTCTCATATACATTCCTTGGAAAGGTGGCCAAGGAACCTAATTCGGGTATAGATCCATTTAGCCGGTTATTAGACAAATCAATCTCTGACAAGGACATGGCAGAGAAAGAAGGAGGTATGGGACCTTCTAATTGGTTGTGCGACAAATCAAGAACAGCCACATGGGCCATCCCACCCATTTCCGGCGGTATCAGACCCGATAACAAATTGTGCCCAAGATTGAGAATCATCAAGTAATACATGGTACCAATCTCCTTTGGTATAGGGCCATCAAGCTGGTTGTAGGACAAATCGAGGAATATCATTGACCCATTGTTGTTAAAGGTATACTGGGTATTACCCATATAAACCCGTGTGAAGTTACACAACCGTTTACTTGGCATCCTGGTTAAATCATCAGATCGGATCCCACCAAACTCCAATAAGCTACCCGTACCATGGCACTGACTATTCTCATCATTTCTCAAATAAACATACCGCTTACCCGTTACCAAACCGACTGCCACCTTACCGGATTGTTTAGACAGAGCTGGTGGAATTGACCCATTAAGCTGGTTGCCATTCAAATCTAGCCATACCAGACTCTTACAGTCACCGAGTTCAGGAGGTATTGGTCCCGTAAAGGAATTGTTACCAAGTTTCAAAATGGCAAGGCTTTCAAGCTTTCCGATCCAAGCAGGTATTGACCCAGAAAGCCGGTTGCTTGCAAGTGAAATCCAGTTGAGGTCGGTACAGTTCGCTAACCCATCAGGTAATGTACCTGTCAGGCCATTGTAGTCTAGAATAAGGTTTTCAAGGGATTTAAGAGAAGAGAGCTCGCCTGGTATCTCTCCATCCAAGTTATTCTGCCACATTATAAGATCCTTCAAGCTAAAGAGGGTGCCCAATGAAGCGGGTATGGATCCACTAAGTAAATTCAAGCTTAAATCTAGTGAGACCAACTCGGTGCAGTTGCTTAGTGAATCGGGTATAAATCCAGTGAAGTAGTTATTCTGTAAGTAGAGCTCCTTTAAGCTTGAGGCACCATTGGTACATAGAGATGGTATCGGGCCTGAGAACCTGTTAGAGCTAAGATCCAATATCTCAAGAGTTGTAAGCTTTGAAACGGATTCGGGCAGGCTACCACTAAAGTTGTTAAACCCGAGTTCCAGGAGCTTGAGGTCAGGCATGGAGGTGATTGCCTGAAAGGGAACTTGACCAGAGAAATTGTTGTAGGCAAGGCTGAGAGTGGTGAGACGGGTACAAGAGGCAAGGTCAGGTGGCGCAGTACCAGTAAAATGGTTAGATGAGAGGTTGAGATAGGTTAGGCTGAAACAATTTGAGAATGTACCCGCCGGTACAGTACCGGAGAGGAGGTTGGTGGATAGGTCGAAATGCTGTAGGGAGGTGCAATTGGAGATTTCAGGTATGGAGCCAGGTATTTTGTTGCTAGAGAGGTCCACCCTCTGGAGGATGCCAAGACGGGACAGGACCCACTGGAGGTCTCCAGTGCTTTCGATCTTGTTGTAGGAAAGGTCGAGGCTCTTGAGGGGGAAGACGGAGGGCAAAACAACGCCATTTTTCATGGGGTAGACTCCAATGGAGTTACTGGATAGGTTAAGCAACTGGAGGGAGGAACAGGATGTGACAAGGGACGCTGCATCGGAGACTGAGCCGCGTAGGTTGTTACCGGAGAGATCCAGTCCGGTAAGTTGGTCGGCACACTTTGTAGCCGCCGAAATGTCTCCAGTGAGATTGATGGAACGGAGAGAGAGTGTCTCTAGGGTTTGGAGAGTGAGCAGGAAAGTTGAGACCGAGCGAAAGTCTGGGCTGAGAGAAATCCCTTGGATAGTCAGAGAGGACACGTGCCCCCCTTTGCAAACGACACCTTGGAACGAACACGGGCTCTGGTTAGAGTTCCAGCCCGAGAGTAAACTAGGGTTCGGTAGAGAGTTCTTGAAGGAGAGTAGGAGATCTACATCACCAGCCATGGCTGGTAAGAAGCGAATGAAGAGAAGAAGCAAAAGTTGGAGTGTGGCCATGGAAAGGCGCGCGGTATTTTTTTTTTGTCCCATGTTATCTTGTTGACTTCTTTAGCACTCCGACCAAACCGCCATTAGAGAACTGGTCCGAGTTTCGGAAAGAGAAAGTGAAAGAGAAAGAGAAAGAGAAAGATAAGAAATATGGTTTCTGTGAGGTGGCTTGTGTATGTTTTTCTTTAGTCGCTCGAATCCACCATTAGAGAGCTTGATTATTGAGCTAGAAAGACAGAGAGTGGTCAAAAGTTCTGGGAGTGAGCTTGAAGAAGGAGATGAAGAGAGAGAGAAGAGGGAACAGCTGTAGGTGTGGTGGGGTCACATGGGCATGTGCAATTGAATCGTACTCGCAGCTCTCTTAAATCGCCTAAACACACTATTAATTAGGATAATCTATTCTATTCTTTATTAAGCCTACTTGGAATTACCTCAACGCCCCCTCCAACCCCGTTTCCTTATCTAACCGTTCATATCCAATCCAAAGGTGGTGATTGCCTCGACTGGATCAAAAATGTATCGCGATTCGCGACAAATAGTGCTCTGCTCGAGACGGGATCACGTGCCTTCAGTCCGTTTGTTCCGCCAGATTTTCATTATTCCAAAAATACCCCTCAATAAAGTAATCAGTTGGAGAAGAGTACAAAGAGTCAGTGGAGGGTGTTATTGTCAATTTCGGACAGTTGGGCGTGGGAGGAGTTACTTCGAGAAGGGTTTTTGTCTTTAATTCCACGGATCCGAACCAGAGCGTGCGGTTTAATTAGTAGAGGTAAAATGACGAGAATACCCCTCTATACGCCTACTTCGATAAAGGACGAGCGCTCAGATGAGAGGGGCACTGGATGAGTTGTCAGCATCGTGCCCAGTTCGCAGAATAGACTAATCAGCTAGCATCCTGACCGTCCGTTAGTACATCTTCTCTGGACCGTCAGATCGGAGCTGTAATGCATGCGGGCGTGGGGGAAGGGACGCTCCGCAACAGACAAAAAGACGCAATTTTTTGTTGAAAAAGAGTTGGAGCAGATTTTTGTTTATGACCTTGGAATTTCTTTTGCGGTATTTAATGATGAACCGTGAACGGCTGCTCCGGTGCTCCCTTGTCCGTAAACTTTATCCATAATTTGAGGCAAATAATTTTGCAATTGCATTTATTTATATAATACGAGGTCACCATTTGATCTTATCTTCATTTTAATAATACTTTTTAATTTATTCACATTTTAAATGTTAAAAATCTTTCTACAAATGTTGGTAGGCAAAAATGGATCACCAATGGTCTCAACCATTGTTATTCCAACAAGTAAAGTAAAATAAAATGATTAATCTCTGTCAGGGTTCTAAATAGTGCGCTATATAGCGCTGCTATATCAGTGTAATATGGCAAAAGTGTTATTTTTTTAGCCATTCTACTATAACGCGATAAACGTTATTTAAATCTTTGATCTCTGCAAAAGACTGATGAAGTCAAATACATATTGCCAATATTTTATACATTTTGCAAAATTAATTTTAATTCAAGTTTAAAAGAACAAAACATTACATATATTATTTAGGGATGCGCAATGAACATAATTAATTAATTTTTTAAAACTTAAAGCGAACTTCATTATATTGGTTTGAAGTTTTTCAAATCCATCAAGGATCAAACATATTTTATTTTCAATAAACTCTAGATAATTTTTTATTTTAATTTTATATGTAACAAATTAATAATAGAGGAGGGATCCGATTACACCTTTTTTGGTGACACACTTTGACACGTATCATTTTCAAAATCCAAATAATCGATTCAAATCGTTCAACATGATGGATATATTAAAATGTGCTTGGAGATCAAATTTTACATTTTTTTGAATTGTTTTGCTATTTATTAAGATGGTTACAAAAATCGTTGTTTTCAGACCATGGAAAAACAGCGATTTTGTAACCATCTTAATAAATAGTAAAAAAATTCAAAAAAATGTAAAATTTGATCTCCAAGTACATTTTAATATGGTGATCATGTTGAACGGTTCGGATCGACTGTTTGGATTTTGAAATCGCAAAATTAACCTATATAAAAAACGGTGTTATGATGTGTCACCAAAAAAGGTGTAATTGGATCCCTCCTCTTAATAATATATCAATTATAAAAAATATAAATGCTAAATAAATAGTGCAAAGATAGTTTAGCATTAATAAATGGATAAAAATAAATAATATTTTATTTAATTAGTTAAGACAGTTATCCTAATACAATTTAATATTAAAGATTAAACAATGACATATAACATTAAAATGAACAAAAATTATTTGATATCAATGACTAAAATTTGACAACTTGTACTCTCTTCTAGAGCTTGAATTTCTTCATCTAAATGAGCAACATATTTGTTATTGATTAATTTTCATGTAAAGGCAATTATTTTTAATATGTTGACTATAAAATAAAGATACAGATATTTTGGGAAAAAAAATGGATGGGTCAGTTAAAACGAATTTTTTAAGGTCAAAATTATAATCCAACCTGAACTCACAAATTAATCAAAATTCAAACATGTATTTAAATCGGATCCAAATATGCTGAAATCCGAGATCATCAACAGTAACCCGTAAATTCTTGAAATTCCGAATTCAGCCATTGAATTGTTTCGAGATGCGTACACAGAAAAATCAACTGTTTCGAGATACGTACACAGAAAAAGTTAGAAGATTGGATCTCAAATTTCAAGAATTTCAGAATTACTGTTCATGAATCTCAGATTTCAGCTGATATGAATCCAACCTAATCACATCCAAGCCAAAAAAAAAAGGAATTAAATTGAGTCAAATCTGAACTAACTTACTAGTCAGAATTCCAACATGTACCCTACCCAATCACATGTAGACACATAAAAAGGTTGTTAAATTGGAATTCGGATTCAGTGAAATAACTCAACTCTTGGTTTTAGATCGAGATTATCTGATTCAAATCCGTGAAAATTCATTCCCGAAGTGAGCGCACACATCTCGACGACGAATTTGAATTCCGAGACGATCCCGAGCGATGAATTCGAATCGGACGGTTTCGATCCAAAACCCAAAGATTGGGTTACTTTAGGAGGTCCGAAATCGTTAAATTTGTGGGGTTGAAATGATCAATCTGAGTTGTAACTTTTTTTTATAACCCTGCATATAACAGTAGAGAAGGAAATTAGTCAGATCCGGTTTTGTCACATCACATCACGCATCACATTACAGCACAACATGTTACGCGTGTCGATCATATGACTTGATTGCATGTCGCATGACGTGATTATGTCTTACTATTTTAATCATATCATAAAACATCACGTCACGTAATTGACCCATTTACGTTATTAATTTTTTTAACATCATTTCTTAATTATAATTTATTTTGTAATAATTACTTATTTTTGGTATATTTTGTTATTATATTATTTGAACTAACTTAAAACTTAAAAACAATAACTAAACATGATCAGTTACTTCACGTTTAATCACACCACACGTGACGTAACTATTAACGTGACATAACTATTGTCTATTATTTTAATCATGTCAGGTAAAAAATAAATTATGATTACATATTGTGACGTGACCGAGTCACAACATATTAATCACGTAACATCACGTTTTTCTTCACTATATCTATAAGACTATAACACAACATTAATTACATCAATACTTTCTTTCTTTTTTTTTCCTAACATTATTCTAATTTTCTCTTTTTCCTCTTGTTATGATCAATGTAATTTTTATTTTACATAATTATCATGTCTCGAGGGGGAATGTCTTGCACTAACCATAATATATATAAATATAAATTCTCAAAGGATGTGTGCGGAAAATTGCAGATAGATAGAAAATATAAATGTGTAAAAAGATCTAAAAGATAATAAAGAGAAAAGGAGATGATGGGTGCTACGCAAGACACGCCCGTGCGTTTAATTCAGATGTCGACCGAATCCAATATCTCTATCCATTCCTTATTACTTTATTATACGTCTTCATCAGGCGGGTTTTCATCCACCGCATAATAACTCGTTACACAATAGTTCACACGACATATGAAACTGCGGAGCTGATCTTAACTCCACCGTTTCCATGCCATTACCATTGGATGATTTGGCATTGGAATTGGATATACACGCACGAACAAACTTGAGCTACGTAATTGTAATTGGACCCAAATCATGGCGCGAAAAAAAATACCACAACTTGATCCTTATTTCCAAGTTTGATCAATCATCATGTCATGTGAATTCTTGTGAAGTAGGGTAAGGTAACGTAAGGTCGCTGGTGTGAGGATAATAATAATTATTTAATTAGGCGCTGAAACCCGCGAGGGAAATTGGGGACCACACTGATGCGCGGCACGTGTGGCTGTCTTTTAATCCTGGCCGTTGGATTTTTTGGATTGGCTGGTCAATGGTCATTACTCATTGCTGAGCAGAGCCGGGGCCTAAGTTTGGAAATGGTGGGCCCACATGTCTGGGATCTTACTTTGTTGAGTGCACTTGATTGGAATTAGATAGAATCCACCGTTGGATTTTACAGTACTGTTTCTGTGTCGGAGTGGGAAATTGAATGAAAAGGTTTTTGCATCATCATCCCATTTTGATCCCACAGATGATGTGATAGCTCTATGCCTATGACATCTCATGTGTGTATGTGTCTGCACTTTCTAGGGTCCGGATCCCCTAAAATAACCCAATCTTTGGGTTTGGGATCTACACCGTCCGATTCGAATTCATCGCTCTAGATCGTCTCGGGATTCGAGTTCGTTGTCGGGATGTGTGCACTCACTTCGCGGATGGATTTTCACGGATTCGAATCGGACGGTCCCGATCTAAAATCCAAAAGTTGAGTTACTTCACTGGATCTGAACTCCACTTTCTATTTCTCTTCTATACACAGTGACAAATTAATTATTCGGGTTTCGGTTCGGCGAGGTCAAAAATTCGTGATTCGGGTATAATTTGGAAATGATTCGGAATAATCCGAATCAGAGATCTCAGTCCTACAAGGAAGCAAAAAAAAAATGTTCCAGAAAAGATTCAGGAAAAATTCGCGAATAATTCGTAAAATTCAGGAAAAGTTCGTAAAATTCGCGAATTATTCGGGTATAATTACGTCAAAGTTCGGTCAACTGAATAATTCGGCATTCGGTTTGGCATCACCAAAAAACGAATTATTCAGGTACAATTCAGATATAATTCGCGAATCTTGTCACTATGCTTCTATATACTTTGGTTTATTATACATTTCAATAAAAATAATAAATAACATTTTGTAGCTTTTCATGTATATTCTTTTAAAATTATACTACGTACATTATTATGACATCATATTCATTGCTCCCTTTGGATAATTGATTGTCATATTTTTCATATTTTATCTAATATTATGCGTTGCACACTATTTGTACTAAATTTGTACATTCTATCCAATTAGTGTGTTATTGTGGGATTTTGGCAATATATTGGGAAAATACATTATTTTTTTTAATATAAATTATTCATTCTATTTTAATCATTTGTTTTCGGTTGCTAGTATTCAACTGGAAACTGCATGCATGAATTATATATATTTTTGAGTAAAGATTGGAGGTCAAATTATCTAACTATTTAATATTCACAAGAGATTTCTTGCATTCGAGTTTTGAACTTGGAACCTCCCTATATCATATTAGCAGCCCTATATCATGATTATGTATTGCCATTTAAATACGGTGATTGCATGTCAGTTAGGGGTGAAAACGGTATGGATAATATCTGATCCATATTCGATCCGTATTCGAAAAATTAGATGTGAATATTCGATATCCGAATATCCGTATGGATATGGATACTGATATGGTTTTACATTTTAATTATTCGTATCCGAATAGTAGATATATATCATATATTTTAATATTTATTATGAAAAAATATTGTTATTCACCATTAAAATTAGATAAATATTATGAGCTTTGGTATTTTTTAATATTATTTTAATAAATATCCAATCCGATCCGTATCCATATATGTATCCAGCTAATATCCAATCCGTATCCGTATCTAGAAAATTAAAAAAAGATATGGATATAATTTTACCACTATCCGCTCCATATTCGCTCCGTTTTCACCCCTAATGTCAGTTTTATTCCGGTCATTTACATGTCATACAAGGTCATGTTTTAAAATATTGGTAACATTTGGACAATGAAGAAAAGTTAATATATTATCTTAGAGTGAGGCTATGGTACTTCAGCTAGTGTACTACGGCTCAATATGGTACTTTTTAAAATCCTAACGGTCGATCCGAACCGTTCAATGTGATATCCATATGAATATGTACTTGCAAACTAAATTTTATATTTTTTCCAATTTTTTTACTATTTTTTTTAGATAGGTAGAATTTTCAGTGTTTTATACAAATTCTGGACCATCAAAATTCTACCTATCTAAAAAAATAGTAAAAAAATTCGAAAAAACTATAAAATTTAGTTTGCAAGTACATATTCATATAGATATCACATTGAATGGTTCGGATCGACCGTTAGGATTTTAAAAAGTACCATATTGAGCCGTAGTACACAAGCCATAGTACACTAGCCGAAGTACCATAGCCTCACTCATTATCTTATATTATGTTCATGTTTTTTTCAGAACAGAAGAAATTGGAGAGGGTGAGGTGTGGGGGCCAGTCCATTTAATGATGGTGAGGTGGGGACGCCTTTGTTTTAATTTTATTTGTAACTGATTTTATACAAGAGAACAAACGCATTTGTATTTCTTACATCTTTCCTCATTTCATCTCCTTTTGTATTTTTTTTTTTTCCTAAAGACAAGAAACCTAACGGACCATTAGAAATTTAATTACAAATAATTCATGCATATATATATATATATATAGAGACTGGCTAAGCTCAAAACGTTTGCACCAAGCCCTTGGTGCAAACGTTTTGGTTCTTCTATTTGCAAAGTCCAAACGGTCGATCCAAACCGTTAGATATTTAATCCATATTAAAATGTGCTTGGAGACCAAATTTCACATTTTTTGGAATTTTTTTGCTATTTATTAAGCCACTTTGAAAGTTGCTGATTCGGGTGAACAGTAAAAACAGTGTAATAAAATTTTGGACCGTGTGATCAGCAACTTTCAAAGTGGCTTAATAAATAGTAAAAAAATTCCAAAAAATGTAAAATTTGGTCTCCAAGCACATTTCAATATGGAGAACAACTTGAACGGTTCGGATCGACCGTTTGGACTTCGAAAATCCGAAAACAAATCGTTTGCACCAAACCCTTGGTGCAAACGTTTGTAGCTTAGCCACTCACTATATATATCTAGAGATAGGCTACCATGCTTTGCAAATTAAAGGGCCTCTTGTGCTTTGGGCTCCTTTTCGGATTTTCAAAATTCAAAATGTCGATCCGACCGTTCAAGTTGTTCTCCATATTGAAATGTGCTTGGAGACCAAATTTTACATTTTTTGGAATTTTTTTACTATTTATTAAGCCACTTTGAAAATCGCTGATCCAATGGTCACACTAGCAAAATAGTAAAATTTTCTGGACCAATGGATCAGCGATTTTCAAAGTGGCTTAATAAATAGTAAAAAAATTCCAAAAAATGTAAAATTTGGTCTCCAAGCACATTTCAATATGGAGAACAACTTGAACGGTCGGATCGACATTTTGAATTTTGAAAATCCGAAAATGAGCGCAAAGCACAAGAGGTGCTTTAATTTGCAAAGCATGGTAGCCTATCTCTATATATATATATAGAGAATGGCTAATATCAAAACGTTTGTTCCTGGGCTCAGGAACAAACGGTTCCGTTCTCCAATTTCCGAAGTTCAAACAACAAATCCAAACCGTTAGATGTTCAATCTATATTAAAATGTGCTTGGAGACCAAATTTTACATTTTTTGGAATTTTTTTACTATTTATTAAGCTAGTTTGAAAACCGCTGTTTTTCAATGCTGCAGAAATTTCATAAAAACAGCAGTTTTCAAACTAGCTTAATAAATAGTAAAAAAATTCCAAAAAATGTAAAATTTGGTCTCCAAGCACATTTTAATATAGATTGAACATCTAACGGTTTGGATTTGTTGTTTGAACTTCGGAAATTGGAGAACGGAACCGTTTGTTCCTGAGCCCAGGAACAAACGTTTTGATATTAGCCATTCTCTATATATATATATATATATATATATTCGCATTGTTTGTTGGTGCCAACTGGCTGAATATTATTTCTTGTGAGAGTGATTGAGACAATACAATGTTTTGGAAGTTTTAAAGCTATTATTAAGTGCACGTACATGAATTTCAATAATGACCAAGTTTGACCAAATTATATGAATCCGTATCCTCTGCATTAACTCAAAAGAGAATCTTTTGAGTTAATGAATCTTGACTGTCCAATATGTTTCAAAATTCGTGCGAACTAGATCTGCACTAATATTAAAGGGCCTCCTATGTTATAGACTTGAGCCGGATTTGCTCCGTTTAAAATCAGACGGTTGAAATTCATTAACTCAAAAGATTCCCTTTTGAGTTAATGCAGAGGATACGGATCCAAATTATATGAGGGCTGTCATGTACACAATGCAATAATATTAAAATTGTCAAAATTCAATTTTTAATTTTTTAAATAAAGACAGAGACAAACCACCTAAATATAAATGAGGAGGGTTCAAATGTCTTCAGTTTTAAGAACTTTAATAACTTAAAATTTAAAATTTAAAAGTCAAAATAAAACCGTTGGATATAATCTACATCATTTTATCTATGCACGTGTAAAAATTATGGCATTTTAACTTTGTTTTGGTTGTCATTAAGAGCTTGTAAAAACCTACTAATGTGGATAATTTATAGACGTTGATTTTTCAAATGATTGATTCACAAAAAAACAAAATCGAAATGTGATAATTTTTTTATAAGAATGTAGAGAAAATAACATAGATCACATCTAACGGTTTTATTTTGAATTTTAAGTTTTAAATTTAAAGTTCTTAAAGTTCTTAAAAATGGAGACACAAAAAATGGAGGAACCCTTCCCAATATAATTATTCATAAAGAATCTTCAAGTTAAATTTTGAACCTATGTCCCCATTAAAAAAAATATTGTTCTTAATCATTAGATCAAAAGATGGTTTTAAAAAATAATCATTTTTCAAAAACGAGATGTTAATTAAAGTCCTCAAGTCATTCCAATTAGGGCTGCACAAAAAATTCGTAGTTCGTAATTCGATTCGAGTTTGATTCGAAAAAGTTCGGAAAAAATTCGATTCGAAATTGAGTTCGTTCGAAATTATTTCAAACCAAACTTAGTTCGAAATTAATTCAAACCAAACTCAAACTGGACCTAGTGTTGGGTTTTGAGGCTACCCAAAGCCATTAGGCTTAAGCTGCGGAAAGACCGTAAAACAAAATTTTTACTTCTAACTTAAGCCAAAAGGATTGAAGTGGTATGTCGGATAATCTACCGAGAGTTACATACCTGTTCAATCCTTTTCTTAGATTAAAAACCGTAAGTAAAACTTTACTCATTCAGATCATAGATTAAGTAGTATGTCGGATAATAACCGAGAGTTACATACCAGATTAATCCTGTATAGACCCAAAGTAGTAAAACCGTATTTACTTGTATTTTAATCAGTTTATAGATCTACTCCTTTGATTGATTTCTAAAAGATTAAATCTATTTAACAATTAAATAGATTAATATAACATTTCTTTACCTTGCTTCCAAATTCAAATTGGAATGCAGTCTGACCCGACTGTCTGACCCGGCTGTCTGACCCGGTTAAGCAAGCACCAAAATTATAGTGCCTCTATCGGTTATCCACCAGGACTGATCGAGAGAGCGGTTTATTTCTTTTACCAGAAATACCGTAAACCGCGAAATCTGACAAAAACACTATTCACGAGAAAAAGCAAATAATAATTACGACTCTCGTAAAATATTATTTCTAAAACCCGTAAACTCTGATTAGAACGAATCTGAGAAAAGAGAGAATTATCGTTCGATCGGATCGAATCGTATTCAGGAATTTTAATGAAATCTCTTATGACTTTGATCATGTATTTATATACATTTCCAACCGACATATTAACTTTGGCAATTTATATGGTTTCAATTTTTAAGTCGGCTAATTGAGTCGGCAAAAAATCAACGGCCAAATTCAATCGGCAAGAATTTAGCAAAATGAAATTACCATTTTGCCCTTGGCCCATTAAGGCTTGATTAATTTTGGACTTTGATTTGGACTTTTGATTTGGGCCTTTAATCTTTAATTAGTGATTTATTCTTAATGGGTTTTAAGCCCAAAATATAAATCCAATAATTAAATATTCTAAGTCCAAATCAAATACATATTTTCTCGATCGTTCGTTCGGTAACTTTTATGCAACGTGTCAAACACGTTCATAAATTAACCAATGTTTCTGCATGTCATTTAAATGACATTTATAATTTAATTATATCATATATAATTAATTTTATCCATCTTATTATTAATTATAATCATTATAATTAATCAACAAGATTCTCCGACTAGCTCCTATATGGTGTGACCCAATAGGATCTGTGTTATGTTGGCAAATAGAATTAAAACTATTTTAACTTCTATTTATCATAGGTGGTACCTGGCAAGTACATTATGACACCAATTACACAGATGATGCTGTACCGTACAATATCATGATCCAGTAAACGATTTACTTCGTGTTAATTCTTTTGTCTCATAGCTATCAGATTAGTTTCAAGGTAGGTGTGTGTCATCCTTGCAAACTTAATCTTTTCTTGATCCTGAATAGATTATCAAATATGTTTACTCTTGTAATCATACTGGATCCAGATAATCATATTCTATCAAGGGGCCCAGTGATGCTATAGCTCGTATTGAGATACGAGGGACAATAGTACTTTTGATAAACCATCTTTTCCTCCGCATAAGCTATGTATACCGAAGAACTATCCTTATAGCTACTTTTTACGGATAGCGTTAGACAGCAATCACACATATACATTTCTTATGTAGGAAAAATGAATATCTCATACTTTAGAACTTAACACTAAAATGAAAACATTAATGACACAAACACAATTCCATTTAATGTTTCATTTGGGGTCTGTCAAATATCATGTTCTCTAACATGTATCTGTGTGATTAAAATGACAACTCTTTGTCTATGGTTTGTAAAACTTAACCATCATTTAATCCACCCACTAACCTTATCGCGGTAATTAGTGTTCCTGCTAATTTCCTTGGTTAGAGACTTTTAAGAGTATTATCATCTATATTATGAAGTTTCACAATTCCAGTCATGAACTCGAAATGATTCATAAATTCAATAATACTCAAGGTAACAAAATGATTAAACATTCAATTCATGAACAAAGCTTTATATAACAAATTTATCGTATTATTGACTTCTAGATTATTACAAACTAACAATCTCCCACTTAAGCTAGGAGCCAATCATCGTAGGCCCTATCTTATACAAATCTCTATTTTCTAAAAATCTCATAGATCTAAAGAAAATCTCATAGCCAATCTCCTATGTGTCTCAGACCCATAGAAGCAGTATGCATCTGATGCTTGGCTTGAGGAAGAGGTTTTGTAAGTGGATCAGCTGTGTTGCTGGCTGTGTCAACTCTACAGATCTTTACATCACCTCTATCTATGATTTCTCGTATGAGGTGATAACGGCGTAGAATATGTTTGGATTTTGAGTGCGATCTCGGTTCCTTGGCCTGAGCTATAGCTCCATTGTTGTCACAGTAGAGGTCCACAGGGCCTTGAACACTGGGAACCACTCCTAGTTCGCTAAGGATCTTCTTAATCCATAAACCTTCTTTTGCTGCCTCGGATGCTGCTATGTACTCAGCTTCGGTGGTTGAGTCTGCAGTAGTTTCCTGCTTTGAGCTCTTCCAGCTCACAGCACCACCGTTGAGTATGAACACATACCCGGACTGTGATCTCGAGTCATCTCGGTCAGTTTGGAAACTTGCGTCTGTGTAACCATTTACCACGAGTTCTGAGTCACCACCGTAGACGAGAAACATATCCTTAGTTCTTCTCAAGTACTTAAGGATATTCTTTGCAGCAATCCAGTGCTCCATGCCTGGATTAGCCTGATATCTACTCGTAACACTCAAAGCGTACGAGACATCAGGGCGAGTGCACAACATGGCGTACATGATAGAGCCAATAGCCGAAGCGTATGGTACTTTACTCATGTTGCTTCGCTCATCAGTTGTCGAAGGACACTGAGTCTTGCTAAGCTTTGCGTCATGATTCATTGGCAGGTATCCCCTTTTGGAATCCTGCATGCTGAACCGATTCAGCACTTTGTCAATGTATGTGCTTTGACTCAATCCTATGAGTCTTTTCGATCTATCTCTATAGATCTTGATGCCTAATATATAGACTGCCTCGCCCAAGTCTTTCATCGAGAACACTTTCTTTAATGAAGACTTGGCTTGTTGCAATAACGGAATATCGTTTCCCATCAGGAGTATGTCGTCTACATATAAGATTAGAAAGGCGATGGCACTCCCACTAGTTTTTCTGTACACACAAGGTTCTTCTTCGCATCTGACGAAGTCAAACTTTTTGACTTCCTCGTCAAATCGAAGATTCCAACTCCTTGATGCTTGCTTCAATCCATAAATGGATTTAAGAAGCTTGCACACCTTCCCAGCATTCTTTGGATCTTCAAAACCCTTGGGCTGTATCATATACACGTCCTCTTCTAAATTTCCATTTAAGAAGGCGATTTTGACATCCATTTGCCATATTTCATAATCATGAAATGCGGCAATTGCTAGGAGCATCCGAATTGACTTAAACATAGCCACGGGCGAAAAAGTTTCATCATAATCTACACCGAGAATTTGTTTGAAACCTTTCGCTACTAGCCGTGCTTTGTATATAGTCATATTACCATCCATGTCTGTTTTCCTTTTGAAAACCCACTTGTTATCTATGGGTTTTACCCCATCAAGTGGTACAACTAGGTTCCAGACCGTGTTGTCATACATGGATTGTATTTCGGATCTCATGGCCTCCAGCCATTTTTCAGAGTCGGGTCTATCCATTGCTTCCGCATAGGTCAGTGGATCTTCAGTGTCAAACACTGAAATTTCGTGTAGTCCCATGTACCTTTCAGGTGCATGGACTATCCTTGCTGACCTACGTAGCACTTGTTCTTCTGGCTGTTGAACTTCATCCACAACTGTTTGTGGGTTCAGTTCTACTTCAACTTGAGTCGAAGTATCTGAGCTCGGGACTAGAACCTCTTCCACAACTACTTGTGGATTTGGTTCTTCCAGATGCTCATCAGCTGAAGTAACAAGTGGTGGGTTTATCTGATCTTGTTCAGATATTATATTGTGTGATGTATCTTGAACTTCTTCAAGTATTACATTACTCCCACTACTTCCTCTTGTAAGAAAATCTTTCTCCAAGAATATACCATTACGAGCAACAACTATTTTGTTCTCGGATTGGTAATAGAAGTAATATCCTCTCGTTTCCTTAGGATACCCTACGAAAAAACATTTATCAGATTTAGGACCAAGTTTGTCAGACGTCAGGCGTTTGACAAATACTTCGCAACCCCAAATTTTAAGAAAAGATATGTTTGGAACTCTTCCAAACCATAACTCGTACGGAGTCTTTTCTACTGATTTAGATGGAACCCTATTTATCGTTAGTGCAGCAGTTTCTAGTGCGTGGCCCCAAAACAATTTTGGTAGAGTGGCGTTACTCATTATGGAACGAACCATGTCTAACATAGTTCGATTCCTTCTCTCGGAAACACCGTTCCATTGCGGTGTCCCTAGAGGCGTGAGTTGTGAGACTATCCCACATTCCTTTAAGTACGTTTTAAACTCATAACTTAAGTATTCGCCTCCACGATCTGATCGTAAGCTTTAATACTTTTATTCAGTTGATTTTCTACTTCAGCCTTGAATTCCTTGAACTTTTCAAAAGATTCAGACTTATGTCTCATCAAGTAGACATAACCATATCTACTGTAATCATCAGTAAAAGTGATAAAGTAGTAATAACCGTTTCTTGTACAAGTACTCATAGGTCCACATACATCGGTATGTATTAGACCTAATAAGTCACTTGCCCTTTCTCCCTTTTTAGAAAAAGGCGCTTTGGTCATTTTTCCTCGTAAACAGGATTCGCATGTGTTAATTGATTCAAAATCAAATTTACCAAGAAGTCCTACTTCTTGTAATTTCTTAATGCGTTTCTCGTTTATATGACCAAGGCGACAATGCCACATGTAAGTCGTACTTTCATGAGATGTTTTGAGTCGTTTGTTATTATTAATGTTAAACACAGGTTTATCCATTTCCAGCATATAAAGACCATTTATCATATAAGATGATCCATAATATAATTCATTTTTATAAATAGAACAACGCTTGTCTTTTATAATAAATGAAAAACCATTCATCTCTAAACATGAGATTGATATGATATTTCTGGAAATGCTAGGAACAAAATAAACATTTTCCAGTTCCATTACAAGCCCGCTGGGCAAACACAACTCTATACTACCGACTGTAATGGCTGCAACACTTGCTCCATTTCCAACTCGGAGTTGTATTTCCCTATTGCCAAGTTTCCTTCTATTCTTTAATGCCTGCATATTTGAACAAATATGAGCACATGATCCAGTATCTAATACCCAATCATTAATAGAGGTAGCAACATTAACTTCAATAACATAAATACCTGAGGTTGAAGCCTTGGAAACCTTTCCAGACTTTACATCCTCCAGATACTTCGGGCAGTTTCTCTTCCAATGACCTTTGCTATTACAATAATAACAGTCAGAGGAAGCAGAGACCTTTACCTTGGGAGCGTTCTGTTTAGGAACCTGCTTCCCTTTGCCCTTGTACTTCGGAACCACTTTCTTCTTTGCCTTATTGATCTTTTTCTTACCCGCTTGGATCATGAGAACAGAAGAACTTTTCTTCATGTCTCCATCTGCAATCCTAAGCATCCCCTGCAGCTCCTGTAAGCTCCTTTCCATCCCAAGCATGTGGAAGTTCATGATGAACCCTGAAAAGCTGGGTGGAAGCGAGTTCAGGATAATATCCGTAGCAAACTCTTTGCTCAACGGACTATTAAGCTTATGCAGCTGCTCAATATCACTCGTCATACGGAGCATATGAGTGCCCATAGAGCCGCTCTCGGCCAACTTGTGACCTAGTAGGGACTTGGTTACCTTGAATCTCTCCACACGTGCCTGCTCTTGAAACATGTTCTTAAGCTGGACACACATGTCGTTGGATTTGGTATCCATGAATCGCCTCTGCAATTCAGGACCCATAATCCCAACTATGAGACTCTGTACATCAAGCTCATCTTCCTTGTGCTTGTTGTACGCTGTTAAGTCATCAGCAGTAGCACCTGCTTTGAGTTCATCAGGGTAAGGGGTATTTAAGACATATTCTCTTTTCTCGCGCCTTAGTACGATCGTGAGAGCACGGAACCAATCAGTAAAATTAGTCCCGTCTCCTTTCAGCTTTTCTTTCTCGAGCAGGGAGCGCAACGAGAATGACGTTTCTTTAGACATGTTCTACAATGTTAAATGTAAAGATTTTAGCTTTGTTCATGTAATGTTTTATTTTTAACAATAAAACTCCCACTGCAAATATGTTATATTCCCATTTTGCAGAAGAACCAAGATCCCTATCTTTCATTAATAGACAAGTCGATTAAGAAGCTTGCCTATTAATTATTTTTAGGTAAGCAACTCTTTGCTAATCATATCTCTATATGACTCTTGGTTTCGTTAAACATCGTATGTTTTAACGAAGACTTTGCCCCGAGCCCAAAACGATTTTGGAAATCACCGGTAAGTAACCTCACTCTATTTGGTTTGTTATGTCGAACATAACCCTCGACCACCAAAGGTAAAAGGCGACGTCTGCTGAGCAGTCCGTCAACCAATGAACAATGGTTTGAGAAGGATAGAGTAGGAAGGGCATACTACTTAATTAGATGGGTTTGTTTTATGCTTTAAACCTTGTAAGCAACCTTTAAAAGAGGTCTTGCCAGAAAGACAACCGAAGGTATCCACTTCCAGTCTTCCTTTGACTAAGACACTCTTTCACATGCTTGACTTTGTTTTAAGCATGTTTATCTCGTAAATCTGGTTTTAGACAGTCTTACGGATACGTGAAAAGAGTCTGCCAGAAAGACAACCGAAGGTATCCACTTCCAGTCTTTCTTTGACTAACGACTAATTTCACGGTTCCTTGAAAGCGATAAATCTAATTTATGCATTTCATATCAAAGCAATAAATCCTATTTATTTATATACGTGACCAAGTTACGTATACAACTTATCAGTTCCTAATTCTTTATTTTGCACCTATGCTCAGTTCTTTAGTTATACCGTTTGAAAGCATATAAACAATTTATATGTTTTTAAAGCAGATATTCTTTTTGGCATGTAAAGTAATTTGGTAATGTGACAAAGTTCCTTTTGGGCCAGCCATTAGGACACGAAAAGGGGCTCCCAGGAAAGACCGGGGTCACGAGGACCGCTTTAGATTCGGTCTTTCCTAGACAGAACCATCTCTTTTACGGTGTGGAAATGACAGCTCTTACTCAGGTACTTTATTGCTTCATCACATTCTTCGATGAACTTTACAAAACCAAAGGTTTTCAAAAAGGCGAAAGAATTACATTTTGCCATGCTTCGACAGTAGTAAAGCAATTTGGTAACGTGACAAAGTCCCCTTTGGGCCAATTTATCAGGACACGTAAAAGGAATAGGATTGGCCAGAAAGAAAACCGCTTTTCTTCTTTGACTCAACCTTTTCTCTTTTACGGTGGAGATAAACAGTTCTTACTTGGGTACTCTATTGCTTCATCACATTCTTAGATGAACTTTACCACAGTCGAAAGTTTTTGAAAACGAAAACATAAAGAAAATATTAAAGAAAGCTTAAATCTAATTTAACTTTCTCAGTCGAAAAACCGAACCAAGAAAATCTCATTTCTAATCGGTTTTGGACTTAAGCTGCAAATCTAAGAATTAAACCGATACGCGGTATATGCAAACAATTTGCATAAGTTATAACTTTTTAGAAAATCAATCAGCAGGAGAGCCTTGCGCTCTGATACCACTGTTGGGTTTTGAGGCTACCCAAAGCCATTAGGCTTAAGCTGCGGAAAGACCGTAAAACAAAATTTTTACTTCTAACTTAAGCCAAAAGGATTGAAGTGGTATGTCGGATAATCTACCGAGAGTTACATACCTGTTCAATCCTTTTCTTAGATTAAAAACCGTAAGTAAAACTTTACTCATTCAGATCATAGATTAAGTAGTATGTCGGATAATAACCGAGAGTTACATACCAGATTAATCCTGTATAGACCCAAAGTAGTAAAACCGTATTTACTTGTATTTTAATCAGTTTATAGATCTACTCCTTTGATTGATTTCTAAAAGATTAAATCTATTTAACAATTAAATAGATTAATATAACATTTCTTTACCTTGCTTCCAAATTCAAATTGGAATGCAGTCTGACCCGACTGTCTGACCCGGCTGTCTGACCCGGTTAAGCAAGCACCAAAATTATAGTGCCTCTATCGGTTATCCACCAGGACTGATCGAGAGAGCGGTTTATTTCTTTTACCAGAAATACCGTAAACCGCGAAATCTGACAAAAACACTATTCACGAGAAAAAGCAAATAATAATTACGACTCTCGTAAAATATTATTTCTAAAACCCGTAAACTCTGATTAGAACGAATCTGAGAAAAGAGAGAATTATCGTTCGATCGGATCGAATCGTATTCAGGAATTTTAATGAAATCTCTTATGACTTTGATCATGTATTTATATACATTTCCAACCGACATATTAACTTTGGCAATTTATATGGTTTCAATTTTTAAGTCGGCTAATTGAGTCGGCAAAAAATCAACGGCCAAATTCAATCGGCAAGAATTTAGCAAAATGAAATTACCATTTTGCCCTTGGCCCATTAAGGCTTGATTAATTTTGGACTTTGATTTGGACTTTTGATTTGGGCCTTTAATCTTTAATTAGTGATTTATTCTTAATGGGTTTTAAGCCCAAAATATAAATCCAATAATTAAATATTCTAAGTCCAAATCAAATACATATTTTCTCGATCGTTCGTTCGGTAACTTTTATGCAACGTGTCAAACACGTTCATAAATTAACCAATGTTTCTGCATGTCATTTAAATGACATTTATAATTTAATTATATCATATATAATTAATTTTATCCATCTTATTATTAATTATAATCATTATAATTAATCAACAAGATTCTCCGACTAGCTCCTATATGGTGTGACCCAATAGGATCTGTGTTATGTTGGCAAATAGAATTAAAACTATTTTAACTTCTATTTATCATAGGTGGTACCTGGCAAGTACATTATGACACCAATTACACAGATGATGCTGTACCGTACAATATCATGATCCAGTAAACGATTTACTTCGTGTTAATTCTTTTGTCTCATAGCTATCAGATTAGTTTCAAGGTAGGTGTGTGTCATCCTTGCAAACTTAATCTTTTCTTGATCCTGAATAGATTATCAAATATGTTTACTCTTGTAATCATACTGGATCCAGATAATCATATTCTATCAAGGGGCCCAGTGATGCTATAGCTCGTATTGAGATACGAGGGACAATAGTACTTTTGATAAACCATCTTTTCCTCCGCATAAGCTATGTATACCGAAGAACTATCCTTATAGCTACTTTTTACGGATAGCGTTAGACAGCAATCACACATATACATTTCTTATGTAGGAAAAATGAATATCTCATACTTTAGAACTTAACACTAAAATGAAAACATTAATGACACAAACACAATTCCATTTAATGTTTCATTTGGGGTCTGTCAAATATCATGTTCTCTAACATGTATCTGTGTGATTAAAATGACAACTCTTTGTCTATGGTTTGTAAAACTTAACCATCATTTAATCCACACACTAACCTTATCGCGGTAATTAGTGTTCCTGCTAATTTCCTTGGTTAGAGACTTTTAAGAGTATTATCATCTATATTATGAAGTTTCACAATTCCAGTCATGAACTCGAAATGATTCATAAATTCAATAATACTCAAGGTAACAAAATGATTAAACATTCAATTCATGAACAAAGCTTTATATAACAAATTTATCGTATTATTGACTTCTAGATTATTACAAACTAACACCTAGTTCGTTCGAAATAGGTTCGCAGACCAAATTTAGTTCGAAATTAACTCAAACGTGAACCGTTAATTTCTGTTGATAACTTATGTTCACTGATGAAAATATAAGCCATCCAGTCCATAATTGCTTTGAATTCTGACTTCTGAAACATAAAGCCTGGTCCAATTACAAGCTCAAATAAAAAAAATTCACAGGTTTATACCAGAAATTTTGTTTTTTATGGTATGATACTGAGTTTTTCGGATAATCCAGTCTCAACTCTCTCGTTTTTTTCTTTGTTTTGATAAAGTTATTATTAATTTGATAAATTTGTTCAATTAATTTCAGCTTTAAGAAACTATTAAATAATAAAAAATAATAAATAAAATAAATATTGTACCTTTATCATTTTTTTGACAGCAATACATTTTTTGGCATTTTTTGCATTTATTTTCGGACCGTTCGTTTTACCGCGGGAATTCAACGGTCGATCTACAATAAAATCATTCCAAATCTGATCTAGAATGATCAAGGTACAATATTGAACGTAACCAACATAAAAGTTCGGAAGTTTTATTATGTATGAGCTTTGATCCAACACGAAATGTTTATGGCCATACGATGCTTCAATTTTCGATCAACTAGATGGATGGGTAAATGAAAACAAAATTCTATCAAACTTTCATGGAAGATGATAAATGCAATGCTCTTTGATTTCAACAGCCCCGATTGGTCAACGAACGACATGTTTACGTGCGCCTTCATTAACTTAGAAAGCAAGAGTATATGTTTCATGAGACATAAACTCTTGCCTTGTGAGTTAATGAAGGCGCACAAAAATATATCGTCTATGGTTCGATCGGGACCGTTGAAATCAAAGAGCACTGCATTTATCATCTTCCATGAAAGTTTGATAAAATTTTGTTTTGATTTACCCATCCATCTAGTTGATCGAAAATTGAAGCATCGTATGGCCATAAACATTTTGTGTTGGATCAAAGCTCATACATAATAAAACTTCTGAACTTTTATGTTGGTTACGTTCAATATTGCACCTTGATCATTCTAGATCAGATTTGAAATGATTTTGTTCCAGATCGACCGTTGAATTCCTGCGGTAAAACGAACGGTCCGAAAATAAATGCAAAAAATGCCAAAAAAATGCCAAAAAATGCAAAAAAAATGTATTGCTGTCAAAAAAAATGAAAAAAATGCTGTCAAAAAAATGATCAAGATACAATATTTTTTTATATGTCTAAAAATGCAAAAAATGCTGTTATTGATCAGCTATTCATTTAGAAAAAAAAAATTATATGTATTGCTGTAAAAAAAATTCAAAAAATGCAAAAAATACTTATTTATTTGATAAAAAAAATAAAAAAATAAAAAAAAACATGCAAAAAGTAAAAAAAATGTAAAAAGTTTGAAAATATATATTTTTATTTTTTTTCAAATTATTTGCTGTCTAATTTTATTTTGTATCACTGCAATGCACTTTTAGACTCACTCAATAAAATATTAAATAAAATATTAACTAAGCGAGTGACCCCACAAATCCTGCAATCCGATCACCTCAATAATTTCACACCCTTAGATCTATCATCTTATCAACGTCTAGATCTCTTCCATGTCATCAATCCGCTCACTTTCCATTCAACCAATTAACCCGCTATTTTTTCTGCCACTGCCTCCAATTTTTTTCCCTCTTCCTGCTAATTTACGCCAAAACCGCTCGCCCAAATTCCTCTCCCGCTAAGTACCAAAATAATCTCCCTTACGTCTTCTCTCTCTCTGGTTGCCTCTCACAACAAAGACTCCTCTCTCGCCCAAATCCCCTGTTGCGTACATTCAAACTGAGTGTGGTATTTGGTTATAATTAATTTTGGAGTGCTTAAGTTTTTATTTAAATTGTACTTCTATTGATATTTGAGTTTTATTTAAATTGTATGTTGAATACTTTGGAGTGCTTGAGTTTTTATTTAAATTGTATTTCTATTGATATTTGGGTTTTATTTAAATTGTACTTTGAATACTTGAGTTTTTATTGAAGTGCTGTAATTTCGCACTATGGTCCAGTCAGAAGTAATAAATCGTAAGTCGTAACAAAGTTCGTAAATGTTTGAAATTGAGTTCGTAAAAAATTCGGTTCGAAATTGGGTTCGTTCGGAATTGAGTTCGTTCGAAATTAATTCAAACCAAACCTAGTTCGAAATTAATTCAAACCAAACTCAAACTGGAGGTAAGTTTGATTCGGTTCGGTTCGTTTGCAGCCCTAATTCCAATGCACATATGAATTTTCATGACATTTTAGTCAATTATACAAGACGTAATTATTTAAAAATAAAATAAAGGCAAAATTAATAGAGATTTTAAAAAATGAGCTAATTTACTGAAATTTTAATAAGCAAGTCCCCTCCTATAGTTAAACTATTTTAGTTCATACATTACTTCTATAAAACATTTTTTTACTGCAAGATTTAGTCAACATGTGTTTTATAAACCATACAAGGTTATTATGGGTATATACATAGATAGATAGTGTACAAGCAAATTATATAAACAAAAATCAATATTATTTGATAATATCTCAAATTTAATTATGGAGAAGGATGGAACTACAAGAATCAAATATTATCATTTTCATATACATCATATGCTTGTCACGTACATTCTATCAATCATACTCCCATTTAAATTATATTTAAATTATAGTGGTAAAGAAACATATTCTCTCATGTGCGAAATCATGCTATACGTTCAGATTAACTTTGCCCCTCATTCCTCCAGGAATTTTATTTGGTCTCTTGTGGAATTCTGATTCGTAATTTTTGATTAAATTTTAAGTTAAAATTGAAATAAATTATTTGAATTCGGATTGGTAATGAAGATTAAAAGGTAAAGCATTGAAAATTAGAGGTTAGAGCATTGGAAATCATAAGTTAGAGTATTGTTCTTTATCTAATACTCAATTAGCTATTTAAATCTAATTTGCTATTTTTTTGCCCTCCCTCCTGGCAAAAATCCTAGATCCGCCCATCATGAATAAAAATATTTGTTCATTCAAATTTTATAATGCATCAATTTGATATTATGAAAATAATCATTTACAATAAATAAAATAATTAATATTGCAAGTGATTTCCATTATTTAGATAAAACATTTATCAAATTTGAGTCAGTTAAAATTGATTGGTCATCCATAGGGGTGTAAACGGAGCCGGATTATCCGAAGGATATCCGCTCCGAATCCGTTTATAATCCGAATCCGAATTAAACGGATCCGGATAATTATCAAATATCCACAGAATATCCGGATTCGGATACGGATACGGATAGTAAGTATAAAACGGAGCGGATATCCGAACCATCCGGAACGTGATCGGACCCGCTAAGAACCCCATTTGCTGAGGCGAACCCGGACCCGCTAGGCGGACCCATTTGCTGAGGCGGACCCGTTAGGCAGAAACTCAAAGCTAAAATAAATTGCTACTGCTGGGATTCGAACCCCTGCCCTCTATTATCAAGACTTAGCATCAAACCACTACACCACTTTGTCTTTTGTTACCATTCCATTATTTTGTATATATAATATATCAATAGATCATCTCCCATCTCTCCAACATTATAATTAATATTTATATTTAATTCTTTTTATTAATATTTGTATCTTAAAAGTTCATATACCTCAATTATTCGTCTTGTATTCATATTCGAATCCGTATCCGTAAATTATCCGCTTCGTATCCGTATCCGTTTTAGGCGGATTTGGTTTTGAATTTTTATATTCGTTTACTATCCGTATCCGTATTTGTATCCGCTCATTATCTGACGGATGTGGATATGGTATCAGCATTATCCGCTCCGTATCCGCTCCGTATCAGCTCAATTAACTGCCAAAATTCGATCATGAAAATAAAGTTTTGATGAAAGAATAAACATTGTTTAACTGATTTAAATTAAATGTACGCTCCATTTAAATTAACTTATGGGCCAAAAGAGATACATTTGGTCTCTCTGCTGGGCCTCAGGCCTGAGCAACTCAAAAATTAGATTGTATGGAGTATGGACGGTGAAGATTGATCAAGTTGAAGTGATCTATTGCAAAAATTGCAACCCAACAGGGTACTCGTAGAGATTGAAAAAATTGTTTCAATTCTAGTATTGCAAAATCCATGTATTGTATTCGTAATGAAATAGTGACTAAATAAACAAACTTGTCTTATATATTACACATGTTCATTCCCCACAGTAAATGTACTCCAATTGAAGCAGAAATAACTTGTATATGATGCTCATACAACATTAGGACCTGTTCAGCGTGGTACTGTGCGAATGGGAAAAAAAAATTCACTTAGACTGAATTTTTTTTCCCCACACGCACAATAAAATTCAGTTCAAAATTTTTTTGTTCCCAAACCCATTCCCGTTCCCCTCTTGGCGCCGAACAGGCCCTTAATCTGCTACAAATTGTGACCACGTACCATTCTGGGAAGGTTATAGGAACTGCACTAAACAGAAGGTGACAACTGTGCTGTTCAAAGCTTTTCGGCCTTATTTCTTCAATAATCGGGCTGGTATTTGACTGGTACACATGCCACTTGTGTACCAGTCAAAAGAAAACAAGAAGAGAAATATAATTTGCAAAATGTAACAGTACGGTACAGGGCAAAATTGGGCTCAGATCAGCAAACATAGTAATAGCAATCAGTGGACATGGTTTGCAAAGGGAAACGGTCAAATAACTCTTATACATTTTTGTTTGAAAAAAGTGGGTATAAAACCCACCGATTTTCATAATAGAAATCAAAATGGTATGAGAGGATTGGTACCAAACAACTGGTACACATCCCCTATTCGACTTATTACAAAGCCAGGCCTATTTTTGAGAATAACAATAAACCAGTAAAAGTTAACTATGATAAGTTGTCATCAATAGTACAGAAATGAACAAACCTAATAACTCATGGGCCAGATATGGGGAAATTTTGCAATAAGTTGCCGTTTATTTGGGCCTTGAGCCCTTAACTTCAACTTCCCTACCAGGAATCCATGAGTTTCTAGTGCAAGTATATCCAACGTTTGTTATCTTCAACTCATAATAAACTAAAAGCCCACACGCAATAGACAAACATGCTCAAAATGAGAGTAGGCATTTAGTTCACATCCTTGCACCCTAAATCTAGGGATGGCAATGGGCCGAGCCCACAGGCTTTTTACTAAACCCATGCCTGGCCTGCCTGGTAAAAATCTATGCCTGGCCTGCCTGGCCCAATCTGATGGGCCAGAAAATCAATGCCTGGCCTGCCCATGGGCCTTTCCTCCATACCCGCGCCTGCCTGTGCCTGCCTGTCCATGCCCATGGGCTGCCTTACCTGACCTAGCCCGACTATACCCAACCCAACCAACAATTTTTACAATCAACACAACCATAATTTAGCACAACAAAACAGCAAAACAACAACAAAGAGACGTAATTTAACACAATAAACAACATAGATTTAGTCAATACATCCAACACAACAAAATAGTTCAGCACAATATAATTTAACACTAAACTAAAATAAAAATTTTACACAGTTACACAAATAATATTTAGCACAAAAGAATTTAGCACCAAACAACAAGCACTCGTCACATAATACTTCTCTTGCTCCAACCTGCTACCTGCACAATATAAATTGTAAGGTAACAATACCAATATCAAAATAAACTTATCATGCTATAAAAGTTGTTTAGTTTAATCCCAAAACTTGTATAATTACAGGAAAATAACCAATTTACTAATTTTTCTAAACAGAGAATAACTCATCTAATGATCACACATATTTTGTATACTTTTTCTAAACAGAAAATAACTAATTCATACATTATACTTTTTATACATTCACCAAGTTAGATTATCAATAGAAATTAACTTATGAATAATTACCTCTACATCATTAGTAATAGCTGAGTAATCACTTTGATATTCACCTTCATCTAATTCATCACAATGTTTTAAATGGATGGATTACCCTCTCCCAAATCTGAAAAAACAACAACTAAAAGTTAAAGAAATACAAGCATATTTAATCAAAGAGTACAGTACCACACTAGCACCTAAATTTATTAAGATTGAAATGGCACTTGTCATTCAGTACAATTTATATGGTTATGCATGGGGAAAAATATAAACTCATGACCAATAATTCAACCACAGAAGGAATACCATATCATAAAATCAGTAGAATCTGCAAAAGACATCCTGCATTTCAAGATTTGTCAAATTAATAGGGCAAAATTGTCAATATTTATTAAATGTCTGTTTCTTGACATATCTTGACAAGATCAAGTTCATTTGCAAACCTCGTAATCCTGAGTATCAGTTACAAATATATCAGGAGAGTAATTTAGATTACAGCAGCAGATGAATAACTTCACCAAACACATCATAAAATCATACTGGTACCATTATATATAGCTCAAATATAGCAACAGCTTACAAAAATATTATACTCATATATTAAATTTTCAAGGGAAACAAACAATCAACTTAGATGAGAATAAGAGATGTACAAAACTCAAAACAGAACCGAATCTCTACTCAGAAAAGAACAAAACCAAATCAAATACTGGTATTCTTCATAATATATGTTATCTATTTTATTACCCTTTAGTGATTCTTTCAATCAATTTCCTGCAGATCTGCTACTTTATTTTAAACAAAATTAAAATCTATACTTACTATCAGTACCAAGACGGAGATTGGAACCTTCTCCCACCTCGCCTCTGGCCTAGCCTCGAGCTTCGCACAATAGCAGCAAGCAACGAAGGATCCAAGGAAACCTTAACTTAATTTGAGCAAAATTGAAAGGGGAAAGAGAGGGGTCATCATGCAAACAAAACGCACAAAAATCGCATAAGAAAGCACAACACAGAGGGAGCAAACTAACCTGATGGAAGAACGAGACAGATCAGTGCGAGGAAGAGCGAGGCAGATCAACTGTGAGGGCGTCACTGGTGGGCCGTGACGGAGGACTGGTGGCGGAGGCATATCAGATTGGTGGTGGCCGGTGGAGCTTGACTGGAAGCGAAAAGAGAAGTGAAAGAGGAGAGCGGCGCCTAGAGAGGTTTTCGGTAGTGAGCTGTGAGCCAGAAACAAATCACGATAATAAAAACCCTAACCATTTGAAATATAGGCCCAACAGGCAGCCTTTGGGCTTTAGCCTAAGCCCAAGCCTGACCTGGCCTGTCTTTAGGCCCGGCCTTACCTGGCCTGTTACAGTGTCGGGCCGACCGGGTAAAGGGCTGGGCCAGGCAGGCATAGCAGGGCCGACGGGCCGATGGGCTTTTCTGCCATCCCTACCTAAATCGAAGGTGACAAAATCTTTAAAATTTTGTTTAATTTTCATACATAACTCATCTCTTTTTCTCTTCTCCTTCTGCTCACTTCCGAAATTCACAGTTCCGGGATAAATAAACAACCTTTGTCAGATCCGGTCAGGCGTAGTTTCTCTCTGTTCCCCTCTCTTTTTCTCGCGTCGCCTCCTTTCGGAGCATGCAATTAAGAATAAAATGTTCACTTGAAAAAACTCTCGAAAAAATATTCAATTGGTATAGGTAATTAAGGCTGTTTGCTTTTGACAGTTACTACTTTGTTTCTTCTATGCTGTTTTTGTCAAGACAAATACTTCGTTTTTGGTTTCAAACCATCTATTATGATCGTTTGTTTTTTTCATTATGTTTCTTTTCTACTCGTAGCAGGTTTGGTACTGGTTTCATGCCTCGCTTTTGTAAGTTTAATTTCATGAAATTCTTCTTTTTTAATAACCTCATGCATATATAGGAGGTATGATCCTACTATATGGATTCTCAAAGAAGACAAACACAAAGAAAGAAACATGATATAACCCCTTTGACAAAGAATAAAACAAATTATTCATATATGAAATTTGTAACTGAAATTTAAATTAATTAATAACTCCAAAACATTTAATGAGATACAAAATAGATTTCATCCAAGTAGAGCACCTAACATAGTTCTTGCAGACTGGTCGGAGCCAGACTTGCAAACTATGGGGGTTCAAACACACATTGGAAGTTAATTATATAAAATTTTCACGCTGAGAATAGGAGTTAATTTACAATATTCATGACATTTTACTCTAAATTATAAATCATATAAAAATTTAAAATTTAAAAAAAAAATGGAGGTCAATTGATCCCCCATTCATTGTACTTAACTCCGCCCCGGCTTGCAAATAGATAGTTACATCCAAGACAAATGCCAACCTATCGCAGAAATTGACCTATTATAAACCCAATAATCATGAAGATGACGAACAATAACCCCAGTGCAATCCACCAGCCAAGAGAAGACCCATGATTTGTTGATGACTGCTGAGGCACATCCTCCTTTGGCATGGACGAAACATTACAAGGCGGCAATGGTAACCCGCAGAGACCTGAATTATTCTCAAAAGCATCTTTGGAGAATGTGATAAAAGAACCCAATTCGGGTATGTGCCCGCTTAGCTGGTTATTTGACAGATCCAATATTGACAAGGATAAGGTCGAATAGGAAGAGGGTATACTGCCTTCAAAAGCATTATGCGATAAATCGAGCACATTTAATTGGTTCATGCCACCCAATTCTTGTGGCAAAGGTCCTGATAAACGATTGTGCTTGAGATTCAAGAACACCAAAGATTGCATTAATGCAGAAATCTCAATTGGTATGTGGCCTTCGAGCTGGTTGTATGACAAATCAAGATAAAGCATTGATATGTTATTTCTATAGTATTGACCAGTAATGCCAGTGACACCCATATAAACTCTCGTGTAATTACAATATAGTGTACTTGGTAAGCGCATTATGTCTCCCATTCGGATTCCATCAAACTCCAATATTCCTGTTTCATGACATTGACTATTTTCGGGGTTACGAGGATCAACATACCGCTGACCTACCATCGATTGGTCTGCCACAATCTTACCAGACTGTTTTGCTAAACTGGGTGGAATAGACCCATTAAGTTGGTTGCTACATAAACTTAAATATGCCAGGCCCCTACAATCACCAAGCTCTGGCGGTATTGACCCAATAAAGGAATTATTTCCAAGTAATAAATAAACAAGCTTTTCTAGCTTACCAATCCAAATTGGTATCAACCCCGTAAGCCGGTTATTTGTGAGAGAAATCCATCTAAGACTGGTGCAGTTAACTAACCCATCAGGTATTGCACCGGTTAGGTTATTGTAGTCCAAAAGTAGGAATTTGAGTGACTTGAGGGATGAGAGCTCGGCTGGTATCTCACCATGCAAATTATTCTGCCACATTATAAGATCCCTTATGTTGGAGAGGGACCCTAGAGAATTAGGTATGGACCCGGAAAGTAAGTTCAAGCTCAGATCTAGTGAGACCAAGTTGGTACAATTGCAAAGTGAATCGGGTATATACCCAGTAAAATAGTTATCCCGTAAGTATAATACTTTCAAGCGCGATACGACGTAAGTGCACAATGGATGCGGTATTGGGCCTGAGAACCTATTCGCACTAAGATCCAATAACTCAAGACTTGTAAGCTTTGAAATAGATTTGGATAAATTACCATTAAAGTTATTAAATGCCAACTCTAGAAACTGAAGTCTGGATATTGCAACTAGGGACCATATGGGGAATTCACCAGAAAAATTATTATTGGAGAGGCTCAGAGTGACGAGATTCATGCATGCCTCTATGTCAGGCGGGGCCATACCAGTAAAATGGTTAGATGAGAGATTTAGATAAGTTAAATTCAAACAACCTGAAAACGTACCAGCCGGTATGGTACCAGTGAGTTGATTGGAAGATAGGTCAAGATATTGCAAAGAGGTGCAATTAGTAATTTGTGGTACGGTGCCTTTGATGGTGTTATTGGAGAGGTCTAGATGTTTGAGTAACTTGAGTTTAGAGAATAACCACTGGATATCTTCATTATTTGTGATCTTGTTGTTGGAGAGATCAAGCACCTTCAGGAGGGCGGGAACAGGAGAGGAACGATTGAAGGCTTGGCCAATGTAGTTATTGGAGAGGTTGAGTGACTGAAGAGAATGACATGAGGCCGCCAGAAAAGTTGTATCATAGACAGACCCTTGAAGGTTGTTACTGGATAGGTCTAGTTCTTTGAGTCGCATGGTGCAGTTTGCAAGGGCTGAGATGGATCCAGTGAGATTGGTAGAATGGAGAGTGATCACTTCTAGGTTTTCAAGAGAGAGTATGTGAGCTGAGACTGAATTGAAGTCTACTCCGAGTGGCAGTCCTTCAATCTTCAATGAGGACACGCGGCTTCCTTTACATGTTACCCCTTGAAATTCGCACACTTCATGCTTGTGGTTCCAGTCAGATAACAAATTAGGATTTGGGAGAGAATTCTTGAAGGAAATTAGATGATCAACATCTCCAGCCATGGCTGATAATATGTAGAAAAAGGGAAGATGTAAAAGGCAGAGTAGTGTAAGTGTAACCATTGTATGCTGCATTCTTTTTGTCATCTCTCCTATGCTCGTTTTGGTTTTCCTATTCTGGTTCATATCCGTTGCAAAGCTTCGATTTAAATAAAGATAGAGAGAGAGAGAGGGCCTATTGTTTTCCCTCGTCTACAACTAGTCAATAGACTCCTAGTATCTGATTGTTAGTCAAAGAAATTGAGGTTATAATTCACACAGTTGTCGTTTAGTCAATAGTCTATTTATTGACAACCACTTCTTGTTAATAAATATTAGGGAGACAAAAAAAGAGAAAGATCTCAGAGGAGATTCAAATTAATTGTTGAATAATTTTTTGATGTGTATGTGAATTACATATATAGAAAATCTTATTATATATACAAGCCAAATTAATTTTGTAATGATTTTTTTTGGTGTGTGTGAATTACATAGATAGAAAATCTTATTATATATACAAGTCAAAATAATTTTGTAATGATTTTTTGGTGTGTGTGAATTACATATTTATAAAGTGTTATTAGATATACAGTATACACACATAAAAGTTGCTGAAAATTTAGTAAAAATTTATCACCTATATACTATCCAAGTAACCATACAATCACACTCCATGTGTGCAGAGAGAAAAAGGACAGCTATTCCTAGTTTTTGTTTTTTTGTATTTTGAAGTTTTCAATTTTTACACACTCCATGTGTGCGGTTCCAATTGGATAACAACTTAGGATTTGGGAGAGAGTTCTTGAAAGAAATTAGAAGATCAACATCTCCAGCCATGGCTGATAATACGAAGAAGAATAGAAGATGCAAAAAGCAGCTTAGTGTAAGTGTAACCATTGTATGCTGCACTCGTTTTGGTTTTCCTCTTCTGGTTCATATCCATTGCAAAGCTTGAATTGTAATTCACACAGTTGTTGATGAAGGAAAGGATCGAGGGTGTTTAATTGTCCACTCAAAAATTCATGACGGTCGTTTAGACAACAGTCTTTTTATTAACAACCATTAATTTCTTGTTAATAAATATTAGAGAGAGACAAAAAAGATCTAAAAGGACATTCAACTTAATTTTGTAATAAATTTTTGATGTGTATGTGAATTACATGAGTAGAACTAGGGTGTTCCTAAGCTCACCAAGTCTCTTGTGAACTCAACTCTAAAACCTATCGAATTGACTTCAAACGACATTTTCAAACCGTTAGATGTTCAATCTATATTAAAATGTGCTTGGAGACCAAATTTTACATTTTTTGAAATTTTTTTACTATTTATTAAGATGGTTTGAAAATCGTTGTTTTCCAATGGTGCAGAATTTTAATTAAAATAGCGGTTTTCAAACCATCTTAATAAATAGTAAAAAAATTCCAAAAAATGTAAAATTTGGTCTCCAAGCACATTTTAATATAGATTGAACATCTAACGGTTTGGAAATGTCGTTTTGAAGTCAATTCGATAGGTTTTAGAGTTGAGTTCACAAGAGGCTTGGTGAGCTTAGGAACACCCTAGTTCTACTCGAATTACATATATAGAAAATCATATTATATATATATACAAGTCAAAATAATTTTGTAATGATTTTTTGGTGTGTGTGAATTACATATATAGAATATCTTATTATATATACAAGTCAAAATAATTTTGTAATGATTTTTTGGTGTGTGTGAATTACATATATAGAAAATCTTATTATATATACAAGTCAAAATAATTTTGTAATGATTTTTTGGTGTGTGTGAATTACATATATAGAAAATCATATTATATATATATACAAGTCAAAATAATTTTGTAATGATTTTTTGGTGTGTGTGAATTACATATATAGAATATCTTATTATATATACAAGTCAAAATAATTTTGTAATGATTTTTTGGTGTGTGTGAATTACATATATAGAATATCTTATTATATATACAAGTCAAAATAATTTTGTAATGATTTTTTGGTGTGTGTGTGTGTGAATTACATATATAGAAAGAGGAGGGTTCAAATGCACCATAATTTTTGTGCTCCAATATGCTCTATATCATTTATCTCTATTTTCAAAGCCTGAACAGTCGATCCGAACCACTCAACATGATCTTCATAATAAAATATGCTTGGAGACCAAATTTTAGAATTTTTTACTATTTTTTTACATAGGTACAATATCACTTTATCAGATGGTCCAGAATCTCCTTAAAAAAGTGATTTTGTACCTATCTAAAAAAATAGTAAAAAAATGCTAAAAAATATAAATTTTTGTCTCCAAGCTTATTTTATTATGAAGATCATGTTGAGCGGTTCCGATCGACTGTTCGGACTTTGAAAATGGAGATAAAGAATGTGGAGCATATTGGAGCACAAAAATTATGGTGCATTTGAACCCTCCTCTTTCTATATATGTAATTCACACACGCACCAAAAAATCATTACAAAATTATTTTGACTTGTATATAATAAGATTTTCTATATATGTAATTCACATACACATAAACAAATTATTACAAAATTAAGTTGAATGTCCTTTTAGATCTTTTTTGTCTCTCTCTAATATTTATTAACAAGAAATTAATGCTTGTTAATAAAAAGACTGTTGTCTAAACGACCGTCATGAATTTTTGAGTGGACAATTAAACACCCTCGATCCTTTCCTTCATCAATAACTGTGTGAATTATAACCGCAATCATGAATTTTTGGTTTTCAATTTTTTCAAAAATTATTATTATTTGCTCTCTTTCATAAAAGTAAATTACATAACACTTATTCATTTCGTCATCCCAATTGGGAGTGAATAAATAGAAAGAGAGATTTATATATATATATAACTTGGGGGAGGAATATTGGTGATATTTTTTTTTATAAATCATCACAAAAAATATATATAAAATCTAAAACCAATTTGATTGCTTAATTTTTTAGAAAAACCATCAATACCAAAAATTAATTCCGGTATCCACTTTTGAATTCCGAAATTCAATTTCGGTTCGGACTTTCTACCAGTTATATACTACTCCTAGCCGCTGCTACAGTAAATTAAAAAAGGCAAATCCGAACTTCGAATTCGGTATTGGAATTGATTTCCGAACTTGAAATTCAGTATTCCCCACTCAATATTAAAATTATTAATATTCAGCATTAGGTGATTTCCGAACTTCAAATTCGGTATTGGCATTGGGTGGTCCCACTACCAATTGAAGTTCTATTTTACTACTTACATTTTATTATTGTAAATAAAATGATTGTTCTAACTTCAATTGAAGTTAAATTGGGCTGTCAGAGAAGATGAAAAATATTGATGTCTATTTTTGCTATTCCATTTTTATTGTAAAAAAACTAATATTCATACGGTAGCATAGCCTATTGCCATTAATTCTCTTACTAAAATATAGCGAACCATCCACAATAAGGCTCAACACAATTTTACGAGACTGTTTTGCCAAAGCTGGTGGAATGGACCCATTGAGTTGGTTGATACTCAAATCTAAATATTACAGGCCCTTACAGTCACCAAGCCCCAGAGGTATCGACCTAGTGAAGGAATTATTTGCAAGCATTCAAATCACAAGTTTTTCTAGCTTGCCAAACCAAATGGGTATTGACCCCGTAAGCTGGTTGCTTGCAAGAGAAATCCAGTTGAGGCTGGTGCAATTCACTAACTTGTCTGGTATTGTACCAGTTAAGATGTTGTAGTCCAAGAGTAGGTTTCTAAGTGACTTAAGGTATGAGAGCTCGGCGGGTATCTCGCCATTCAAATTATTTTGCCACAATATTACAAGATCCTTCAAGTTGAGGAGGGACCCTAGAGAACCGGGTATGGACCTAGAAAGCAAGTTCAAGCTCAGATCAAGTGAGATAAAGTTAGTACAGTTGCTTAGGGAATGAGGTATCAATCCGGTAAAATAATTATCCTGTAAGTGTAACACTTTTAATCTAGAGATACTACTGGGGCACAAAGGTTGTGGTATCAAACCCGAGAACTTGTTCGCACTAAGATCCAATAACTCAAGACTTGTAAGCTTTGAAATAGATTTGGATAAATTACCATTGAAGTTATTAAATGCCAACTCTAGAAACTGGAGTCTGGATATGGCAACCAGAGACCACATGGGGAATTCACCAGAATGGTCAGGGAGGACACGTGGCTAGCTTCCTTTACATGTTACGTCATAAAATTAGAATTAGAAGTTAAAACATTCAAAACTATAAGTCGAAACAATAAAAATTATTAATTAGAGTATTATTTTTGAACTGTGTACTATAAGTCGAAAAAATTATATGAACCGTGTATTATAAATGCGAACTGCATGTCATATTAGCCGCCCTATATCATGATTATGTATTGCCATTTAAATACGGTGATTGCATGCCAGTTAGGGGTGAAAACGGTATGGATAATATCTGATCTGTATTCAATATGTATTCAAAAAATTAGATATGGATATTTGATATATGAATATCCGTGTGGATATGAATACTGATATAGTTTTACATTTTAATTATTCATATCCGAATAGTAGATATATATCATATATTTTAATGAGGAGGGATCCAATTACACCATTTTTTTGACACATCTTGACACTGTTTTTTTATAGGTCAATTTTGCGATTTCAAAGTCCAAATAGTTGATCCGAACCGTTCAACATGATGGATATATTAAAATGTGCTTGGAGAACAAATTTTACATTTTTTTGAATTTTTTTACTATTTATTAAGATGGTTACAAAATTGCTGTTTTTCAATGGTCTGAAAACAACGATTTTGTAACCATCTTAATAAATAGTAAAAAAATTCAAAAAAATGTAAAATTTGATCTCCAAGCACATTTTAATATATCCATCATGTTGAACGGTTTGGATCGATTATTTGGACTTTGAAAATGGTAGGTGTCAAAATGTGTCAAAAAAAGGGTGTAATCTGATCCCTCCTCTATTTTAATATATATTATGAAAAAATATTGTTATTCACCATTAAAATTAGATATATATTATGAGCTTTGGTATTTTTTAATAGAGGAGGGTTCAAATGCCTCCATTTTGTGCGCCTCCATCATGTCTCCATTTTTAAAAACTTTAATAACTCAAAATTTAAAACTTAAAAGTCAAAATGGAACCATTAGATATGATCTACATAATTTTATCTATGCATGTTTAAAAAATTATGATATTTCCACTTTGTTTTGGTTGTCATCAAGAGCTTGTAAAAACGTACCAATGCGGATAATTTTTAGACGTTGATTTTTTAACTTATTGATTCACATAAAAACAAAACCAAAATGTGACAATTTTTTATGAGCACATAGAGAAAATAATATAGATCACATCTAATGGTTTTATTTTGACATTTATGATTTTAATTTTGAGTTATTAACGTTTTAAAAATGGAGGCATGGTGGAGGCACAAAAAATGGAGACATTTGAACCCTCCTCTTTTTAATATTATTTTAATAAATATCCAATCCGATCCGTATCTGTATATGCATCCAGCTAATATCCGATTCGTATTCAGAAAATTAAAAAGAGATATGGATATGATTTTACCACTATCCGCTCCATATTCGCTCGGTTGTTCACCCTTAATGTCAGCTTTATTCCGGTCATTTACATTTCATACAAGGTCATGTTTTAAAATATTGGTAACATTTGGACAATGAAGAAAAGTTAATATATTATCTTACATTATTTTCATGTTTCACTACTACAGAAATGGTCATTCTACACGGCACATTGTACACGGATTTGGCAATTTTATATAAAAACCATGTAGAAGTTGTAATTTTTTGGATGCCTGAAATATCTGTAGGATCTCTACACAGATATTTATTAAAGAATCAGTGTAGAAAGACGTGAGAGAGCTACACGGACGTTTACTAGGAAATGTACACGGCTTATTGTTTAAATAACAGTGGAGAAAGCCTTGAGAGAGCTACATGGATATTTAATTAAAGAACCGTGAAGAAAGGTAAGAATTGTACACGGATGTTTGTTTAAATGACAGTGTAGATAACCTGTGAGAGTTACACGGACGTTTAATAAAGAGCCGTGTAGAAAGGTCGAAATTGTACACGATTTTTTGTTTAATTAACAGAGTAGAAAGCCTTGAGAGAGCTACACGGACGTTTAATAAAGAGCTGTGTAGAAAGGTTATTTTAGGTTTTTGGTTATATAAAAGGCCTTCTCCCCAGCGCCGTTTTGATCAATTTATACTCTCCCTCTCACAGTTAACAATTGGGTTGAGATGTAGGTTTATCAATTATGTCGGATCGCAACTTATATCAATATGAGCTACTGTTTATGGAGCTCACAGATGAGCGGTCCGATATAATTGATAACCTACATCTCGAATTGCCATGCGAAGTGCTTCATTTCCCCAATTAATTGGTCTGATTTCTGCGCTAAAGTGTTTTTGGAGGGTAATATGATGATACATCTTATAACCGGAGGCCGAATCTGAGATCTTGGAAGTTAATTTGTATTTCTCCTCTAGATCTTGCTAAGGTGTTTAGTTTAGGACATATGTAAGGAACTAATCAAAAGACTACTGTTCAGTTACATATGTCCTTTGGTTACATTAGCCACTTTTGGTTAGTTCCTTGCAAATGTCCTAAACTAATTCGGGCAAGCAAGATCTATTGGAGAAATACGAAGATTCTGACAAAGGCCTACTGTTACAAGATTTATCTTCATATTACCCTCTGTAAACATGTATCTCCATATTACCCTCTGTAAACCCTACTGACACTTTTCATTTTATTTGTTTAGCAATTGATATTTTCATCTTACTCTGTTTTGCTAACTGAAAACAAAGAAAATACTTGCTCGCAAAAATAGAGGCTAGCCAAAAAAAAAAATACAATTAGGAAAAAAAGAAAATTCTACACGGCTGTTTATATCATTTTATTGTTAGCAAATTGATATTTTCATCTGTTTTGCTTTCTGAAAACATAGAAAATACTGGCTAGCAAAAATGGAGGCTAGCCAAAAAAATAAAAAATAGTTAGAAAAAAAAGAAAATTCTACACGGCTATTTATATAAAAGTCTGTGTAGACAGAAAATTTTACACGGCTGTCTATATAAATGTCCGTGTAGAAATAGTAATCTAAACGGTTACTTATATAAAAGTCCGTGTAGCTCTCTTAATGCTTTCTACACGGATTTATAGCTAATTATCTGTGTAGAAAGGTTATTTTAGGGTTGGAATTATATAAAAGGCCTTCTCCCCAGCGCCGTTTTGATCAATTTATACTCTCCCTCTCACAGTTAACAATTGGGTTGAGATCTAGGTTTATCAATTATGTCGGATCGCAAATTATATCAATATGAGCTACTGTTTTTGGAGCTCACAGATGAGCGGTCTGATATAATTGATAACCTACATCTCGAATTCCCATGCGAATTGCTTCATTTCCCCAATTAATTGGTCTGATTTCTGCGCTAAAGTGTTTTTGGAGGGTAATATGATGATAGATGTTATATCTGGAGGCCGGATCTGAGATCTTGAAAGTTAATTTGTATTTCTCCTCTAGATCTTGCTAAGGTGTTTAGTTTAGGACATATGGAACTAACCAAAAGGCTACTTAGGTTAATGTAACCAAAGTAGTCCTTAATTTGGTTACATTAACCTAAGTAGTCTTTTGGTTAGTTCCTTGCATATGTCCTAAACTAATTCGGGCAAGCAAGATCTAGAGGAGAAATACGAAGATTCTGACAAAGGCCTACTGTTAAAACATTTATCTTCATATTACCCTCTGTAAACATGTATCTCCATATTACCCTCTGTAAACCCTACTGGCACTTTTCATTCTATTTGTTTAGCAATTGATATTTTCATCTTACTCTGTTTTGCTAACTGAAAACAAAGAAAATACTGGCTAGCAAAAATGGAGGCTAGCCAAAAAAAATAAAAAATAATTAGGAAAAAAAAAGAATTATACACGGCTGTTTATATCATTTTATTGTTAGCAAATTGATATTTTCATCTGTTTTGCTATCTGAAATTAAACATAGAAAATACTGGCTAGCAAAAATGGAGGCTAGCCAAAAAAATAAAAATAGTTAGGAAAAAAAAAAGAAAATTCTACACGGCTGTTTATATAAAAGTCCGTGTAGGCGAAAAATTATACACGGCCGTTTATATAAATGTCCGTGTAGAAAGAGTAATCTAAACGGCTACCTATATGAAAGTCCGTGTAGCTCTCTCAATGCTTTCTACACGGATTTGTAGCTAATTATCCGTGTAGAAAGGATATTTTAGGGTTGGAGCTATATAAAATGCCTTCTTTCGGTGCCGTTTTGATCAATTAATAATCTCTCTCTGTATTGAATTGATATGATTTCTGCGCACAAGGATCGAGGCCGGATCTGAGATCTTTGAAGTTAATTCGCATTTCTCCTCTCTATTGCTAAGGTTAGTCATACATATATTTCTCTTTTCTTTATCTAATTTTCTGTTACTGATTAATATTGCTTAATTATTTAGGTCAATTATTATTTAATGCATGCGTGCTTGATTTGTTAAGATAATGTAAATAATTAGTGTATTGTGGTCCAATAACCGACCTACTGATGCTTTTAGGTCCATGCCCGTTCAAAATTAATCCAATAGGGATTAATTTTGGATAGTCCCCCGTTTGGGACTGCTCTTTGAATATTGTGTCTCATTTAGGATGTGAACAGTACATATTAGCGGGATTTAATTAGTATTTGAGAAAAGTTCGACAGTATTTCTCCTTATTGCTCCTACGAGTATGTGGTTTTTACGCATACTTGGGGAGTTAAGGGGAAATGCTGTCGAATTTTTCTCAAATACTAATTAAATCTCGCTAATATGTGTTCACATATGAGGCATAATATTCAAAGAGTGGGTTAGGATTGTAAACCAGCCCTTTGTAAGCCAAGAATTTGTTGACCACCATATATGTTTAATTGGAATTTTTTTTTAATTTAATTTACAGATGGATCGAAGTTGGATGTACGAATTGCGACGTGATAGTGCAGAATATTTGGCTCGCGTTGATGAGTTCATAAAATTTGCTGAGAGTTATAGAGTGGACACAAAAGATGACGACATCTTGTGTCCTTGTAGAGATTGTAAAATTTTTATAAGATTTGGGGATTCAGAAGAAATTAGAGCTCATTTGATTTGTCGGGGATTTAAGAAAAGATATACATGTTGGTTTATGCATGGTGAGAAAATTGGGGAATGTAGTGGTACCAATAGAAATTCTGTTTTGGACGAGAATGATGATAATGTAGAAATTTTTGATAATTTTGAACTTGAATGCAACGATGATTTTGAGAATGTCGAAAATTTCGATAATGTTGGGCTTGATTGCAACGAGGATGATGAGCTGGAGATGAATATTGATGAAAATGCAGAATACTATTTTACTGAGAATCTAGAGGACATGTTACGTGATGTGGAAGATGAAATTAGTGATAAAATTTTTAAAAATTTCAGTATCTGTCTAATGAATCTAAAAAGCCGTTATATCCTGGGTGTACCAAATTTACAAAACTATCAGCTGTGTTGAAATTATTGAACTTAAAAGCAGACAACGGTTGGAGCGATAAGAGTTTCACGTCATTATTAAAGCTTTTACGAGAGATGCTCCCAGATAACAACGAGTTACCCTGTACAATATATCAGGCGAAGAAGTTGATCTGTCCAATGGGTTTGAAGATCGAAAAAATACATGCATGTCCGAATGACTGTGTATTGTACCGTGGAGAGTACGAGGCCATGCATGTTTGTCCCAAATGCGGTGTTTCACGGTATAAACGTAAGGACCAGGACACTAACAATTGTGATGAAGAAAAAAAGGGCCAGCCTCCGGCTAAGGCGGTGTGGTATTTCCCGATAATACCGAGATTCAGACAGTTATTTGCAAATCTCAAAGATGCGAAATTGTTGCGTTGGCATGAAGAAGAGCGCAAAAGAGATGGTAAACTAAGACACCCAGCTGATTCAATCAAATGGAGAAACATTGATAGATATTTTTCAAAGGATTTGGTGGCGAATCACGAAACCTTAAGTTAGGGGTGAGCACAGACGGAATGAGTCCGTTTGGAAGCATGAGCAGTCAGCACAGCACTTGGCCAGTTCTTATATGCATCTACAATCTTCCTCCTTGGTTGTGCATGAAACGCAGGTATATAATGATGTCATTACTAATCCAAGGACCCAGACAACCCGGAAATGACATAGATGTGTATCTCGCACCATTAATTGAGGTACCTCCAGAAATTGTGGAGGGATGGCGTCCGAGTGTGGGATGCGTACGGCAAAGAGCAATTTAATTTGCGGGCCATGATATTCTGCACCATAAATGATTTCCCCGTGTACGGGAATTTATTGGGTTACACTTGTAAAGGAGCAAAAGCAAATTACATGAGATTTGACCACAATGAAGGATTATGGGAAGATGTTCAAATAGTGGAAAAAAAGAGAAAAAGGAAAAAAAATCCAATGTATAATATTTACTCCTTTTAAACTTGAAAATTTTAATATTTCTTATTTGGAAAAAAAAATTCAATGTATAATATTTATTTCTTTTATAATATTTCAGAGAGCCCAATGAAGAGTCAGACTAAAGACTTAAGGTTGGTTATCTCTGGATATTTCTGTCTCATTGTAATATTTTTATTTCGTTTCTAATATTTCTTTTTTGCATATCATGAGCAAGAACCAGATAGATTATTTTAGATATATGTGGGCAAAGTGGTTTCAACAGGAATTTTGTAAACCAGAATATGGATTTGTATAATTTAGTGTGCATGAATTTTTGTATAATTTTTGATTAATTTAGTGTACATGAATTTTTGTATAATTTTTGATATAATTTAGTGTACATGAATTTTATATTTTATTTGTTTAAATAAAAAAATCCATCTTTCTAGTTCATTAAAAAAAATCTTTTAATCACGGATGTTTCATTAAACATCCGTGTACAAATACGTTTCTACACGGATGTTTCATTAAATATCTATGTAGAAATTCAAAGGGAGCTACACGGACATTTAATTAAACATCCGTGTACAAATACATTTCTACACGGATGTTTCATTAAATATCTATGTAGAAATTCAAAGGGAGCTACACGGATATTTCATTAAACATCCGTGTATAAATGTATTCGTCACAGATGTTTAATTAAACTGATATCTCGCAAACTCATCTATATTCCGACCCGTATGGTACAAAACCTGCGTTTAGAACTATTAAATCGGTCGTATTTCATTGAATATCTATAGAATGTGGTACTGCTGCGCATTTGTTCTTACTTTGCAGAAAATTGGCGAAACCGAGGAAGAATCTGGAATTCGAAGGTTTATATACGGTCCGTGTACCCTATTATGCGGACCGTACAACCCTCTGCCTGACCACAGACACGACCAAGACACCATCCACACGACCTGTATATGATGCTGAAATTTCAGCACCTGAAATTAAAACAGTCATAGATTTTGACTCGTAACTCCATTTTGAGTGTATGACCACTTTTCGGAAAGCTTGCGAGAAGATCTACAATTTGAGCTAGAAACACAGGTACACGGTCCGTGTAGCATTTCACACGGGCCGTGTCAAGCATTTTCAGAAACAGATCCAGAATTTGGAAATAAGGCCAATTGAAGGAAGGTCGGCCAGAAAAGCTTATAAGCGGGATTTCTTGTACCAGAGGGCATTCATTCTGGAGCAGAGAAGCATTTTCTAGGGTTTGGACTTGGCGGCTAAGCTTGGAGGCGAAGTTGAGAAGCGAAAGACGCGAGTTTTCGACGGATCTTCTTTGTTCTCCGGGTTTTGCCATGGATATTTCTTTTATCATCGCTTTTATCTGTTTTAGAACTATGTCTGAGTAGATTTCTTAGTTTCTAGGGTTGTGATGTAATCGAATGTTTTGTTTTGCATGTTAGTTATTGGATTCTTTTGTTGAAATTTGTGTTTTCTTGATTGTGATTGAATTTAATTGCTTAGTCTAAGTTGTTTGATTTTTATTGGTTTACCACTAGATGAATGCGCACATCTAGAAGGTACTTTGGCCCTTATAATCTCTCAACCAAACTAAGTACATGAGGTAGGATTAGTGATCCGGAAGGTGAAACCAAGTAGTAGCCGACAGGTGAACATTTTCTCATATCGACGGAATGAGGTTACCTTTAGTATACCAAACAAGCAACTAGGTAATTTAGACCAACATACGACAGTTGAGGTCTAGAACCCGACGAGGGCACATATTGCAATTCCATACCAAGTTAATGAACCAACAGACGACAGTTGAGGTTTAGAACAGTAGGTCTGGTCAGTAGAACCCTACACAAAGGAACAACACAAAGAAACAATAACTGCTGCATTCACTCGAGGACCGCACAGACCGTGTACGACAGTACCCGACCCGTGTACATTGGACACGGCCCGTGTAGGACACTACACGGACCGGGTACCTCGAGGCAAAACTGAGATGAAGTCATAACCCTGGAAACGCCTTTTTATTTCTGATTTAAACCAAGTTGATTTACTTTCTTGCATTTAATTACTGTCATTGAACTATTAGGATACGTAAAACACCAAAACCAACCTTTTCAAACTTCTAGTCTTTACTTAATTTAGGTAGAACTCTAGTCAAGACTTGAATCGTCCCTGTGATCGATACCCGAATTTATGCTACTCGATAGGATTGTATACTTGCAGTCTGAACCGAAAAGTGTATTGAAGGTTAAAAAGTACAGTTTACTGTACTGAAACTTTGTACTATACCTTTTGGTGTAACATAAACATCCGTGTAGAAAGGTATTTTTTTCCGAAAAATTATTCTATGGTTGTTTTATAATTTGTAAACCCAGATAAGGTCATATCAAGTAAAGTGTTCATTTATGTTTTCAAATCGTTACAGGGATATCTTATGTTACATTCAAATCATTATTTTGAAATACTTTACTTGAACAACAGGGACTAAATTGCATGTTACAACAGCGTCCCTGTTATTTTGAAATATTTTTTTTAAAATAATATACTTTTGAAATATTTACTTGAACAAAAGGTATTTTTTTTCCGAAAAATTATTCTATGGTTGTTTTATAATTTGTAAACCCAGATAAGGTCATATCAAGTAAAGTGTTCATTTATGTTTTCAAATCGGATTATTTAGAGAGCATTAAGCATTAATTATTCTATGATATTATTTAGACAGATTATTTAAGTTAATTTTAAATAATTTTTTTTTAAATAATATACTTTGTAGTGATTATCCATAATAAATTATTTGTTGGTTGTTTTGTACTGCTAATTTATATCTATAACAGTATTTATTTAGATAGCATGAAGTATTTAACAAAATAGTTAAACGGATAGAAAACAAAATGCTGATTAAATTAAGAACAAAATATATTACATCAAAACAAAACGAAAAAAAAGCTAACTTAATTAAACACTCCTTCACTGGCTTGGCTGGATTGCTCCTTGGGCTGACCCCCTCCTTCTAATCCAGGGTCTCTTTGGCCAGATCCAGGGATTGCCTCTCCTTTTGTAGGGCTTTGGTGGTGGGTGCCCCCTTGGGCTTCGCCGTGGCACATTTGAGGGCGGCCATGCCATGTCCTCCTGTAGTTGGGAGGAGGCATTTCATAGCCGGGAGGGACTTCCAACATGGAATCGACTTGAGCATCTTCGGGAGGGATTTCATAGCCGGGGGGCCATGGCCATGGCACATTTGTGTCTTCCGGTGGCACCCAAGCGGCCATTTCTTCTTCCAAAACTTCTTCTTCCAAATCTCAGAGAAAAGTAATCGAAACGGGGGAGTTTCTCAGATTATATTGAATTTTGAAGAGTCGTTTCGTCTTCTCAGAATTAAAAAGATAAGGCAACTTCTCGAATTCCGTTATGAAACCTGTTCAAATTAAACTTTTAATTTAAAAACAGACACGGACGTTTAATTAAAAATCCGTGTAAGAATAGTTTTCTACACGGTCGTTTGAAGAGTCGTTTCGTTTTCTAAGAATCATACACGGCCGTTTAATTAAAAATCCGTGTACGAAAGGCTTTCTACACGGCCGTTTAATTTTGAAGAGTTGTTTCGTCTTCTAAGAAACGTACACGGGCGTTTAATTAAAAATCCGTGTACAAAAGATTTTCTACACGAATATTTAATTAAACGCCCGTGTAGAAATTGAAATATTTATTTGCATTTATTATTAAGTTATGTTAGATACTCGAAGATACATGGATAAAATAGTTTTCAAGCTAAATAAAACTGAAATCAGGTTCCTTTTTATTTTTAAGTTTTTCATTTTGAAAAATATGGAATTTGGAATTAGAAAAATTAATCTGGAAAAACCATATATAGGCGCGCATTTTATTTCGCGTAAACTAAATCTACACGGGTGTTTAATTAAACGTGTAGCTCTCTTACGTTTCTACACGGTTGTTTAATTTAATGTTCGTGTAGAATTAGTTTACGCGAAATAAAATGCACGCCTCGTCTCTGTCGCTCGATCTTTTCAAAATCCCCTCATCTCCCCTAAAACCTAAACCCCCTCGTCTCCTCTCTCTTTCTGTGGTGCTGCCATCGTTCTCTCTCTCTCAGTGCTAGCTCGGTCTCCAATCTCTGTTGCTCTCCTCTGAACTCGCCAATTGAATCTCTAAGCTCCTCTCGCGCGGTTGCTGTTCTCTCTTTGAAAGGTTCTCTCTCTCTAAGTTGCAATGCTCCCTGTATCTTGGTTAAATCAAAACCCTTATCTCTGATTGTATTTTGGTTAAATGAAAAGTTACCTCAACTGACCTATTCTGGTGATCTAGACAGAACCTAATGTTACAGGGACTAAATTACAAAACCAACACTATGATTGAACAAAGGACCCAACAACACATAAGTTAGACCTAAATTTTACATTCATAGCATTTGTAATAATGTTTCTTTTTTGTAGAAAGAACCATGTCACAGTCAGGTGAGAATGTTGATATGATATTGGAAGAAGAGGAGCCTCAGGCTCAGGAAGAAAAGAGGAAAAGAGGTCCGACAATGTGCACGAAGACCTCAGAGGCGAAGGATTTGCAAATCGAGTTCAGCAAAATCGGATGTCCGAAGGGTCCACGTAGGGCAGAGTACACAAATTAGTGTAACAATTTGGTGAAGCAAAATGCATCTATCTTGGTTGAGAGGTGGGACAAATTCGATGACAAAGATAATAACGAATGGTGGAACATTGTGAAGGTAAAGTACCTAACAATTATAAACCTTATTTTGATTATTGTACATGATCGGTAATTGGTTAATTCGTTTGACTGGAACGATGGCTGCGTTATCCTTGACTGGAACACCCACCAACCTTCATGTGTAGTTCTTTCTTTAATCTCTTGAGTTATATTTTTGAGGACCATTTAGTAATTGAAAAAATATATAAAACTTTACATGCATTATATATTCATTTTTCCTATTCTCTCTCTGTTTGTTATTTCTTTTTTGTTAGATACAAGTTTTCTATCATGTCTTAACCTTAGCATATTTAGAATTTGCTTTTATAAGTAAATAATAACCTTTTTAAATTGCTAGGCATCATGTAGTTGTCTTCCTGCAAGTTATATATGTCTATACCTGACCTCAAAACTTGAATGAACTTACATGCAGTAATTTTGTTGTCAATCATGCAGGCTCATTGGAACATCCAGGATGACGACCCAAAGTCCGCGAAATAAAAATGAATGAAGGTTGGAAGCAATTCAAGAGCACGTTGAAGACGGATTTCATGGATAAAGGGAGAAATCCAGTAGGCTACTATAAATGGCTGAAACAAGAGGACTGGGAGGAGTTTCAAGCTTTGAAGTCCACAGCAGAGTTCAAGGTATATAAATTTAGCCAACTTAGTCTTTGTTCTTTCTCGATATGTACTTATCTTCCTTAAACTAATTGATTTACCTTGATGTGTGAAGATAAAAAGTGACGAGGGCAGGAGGATCGTGAAATTGAACAAGTACCCGCACAAATTAGGGTCAGGTGGTTACGAGGGTAAGTCGGCCGAATGGGCGAAAGTACTGGAGAAAAACAAAGATTCTGACTCACCTGTGGTTAGGATCCAAAATCCTAGGGGCCAACACTGGGTCATGGGAAGATCCGAGTTAACCGCTGATGGGAGGATAGTACTCCCAGATGACGTGCAACCCGTGGCTCAGAAAATGGTAATATTCTTTGTTGTAACTTTGTGTACATTACTTTGTCTTTTGCTATAACTAATTTTTTTATTAACAGTTGGATGTGGAGGAGGAGGTAAATTCGGGCTCCCTGACTGTCGAAAGAGTGGATGATTCCTTGTCCGCAGCGCTCGGGAGTAAAGAACACACGGGTCGAGTTAGGGGTGTCTCGGTCTACAGTGGCTGGAAGGATGTATACGACGGACCAAAACCAAAAAGAAGACTGCGTGCCAAAGTTAGCATGGACGAGATGGAATCAAGGTTGGTGGAGGTACGCCAGGAGGTACGCCAGGAGATCAGAATGGAGTACGATGGAAGGATGGCTGAGATGGAATCAAGGTGGTTGAACCAATTTACATCTCTTATGCAGCTATCCGAGCAACAACCTCCCATTTCGCCGGGAATTCGGCGAAGCAGTCAAGCATCCGGGACCGAAGTGCTGGGCGAGTTGGACAATCTACAGGTAATCACTACTTGTTCATAATCTACCCGTAATTTTGACTTGTTCATTAACTAATTGCTGATAATTATTGCAGGAGGCCACAGCATGCGACCTCGTCATGTGGCACGATAAAACTCCTCTGACCCTTGCTAAGGGCATTGTACATCCCCCAGCCGGTTATCAGCTAAGGCCCAACCATCTCCCCGTAACGGTTGACATGATCATGACCGAATGGGCTGCCCGCATACCTCTTCCTGTCCCTACCGACGACATGCTGGTGCTTGATGAAGCCCGTGGACAGATTGTCCAATGGCCCAAGTGTCAGATTATTTTGGATCAGGTAATCTCTAAATAAAACACGGATATCTTATGTTACATTCAAATCATTATTTTGAAATACTTGAAAAAGGTACAAAATTTGATACAGACCCGAAGAGGCGTTTCCAACACTGCGGACGAAGCTTTGTCACCGGTACGGCAAGGCTTGGAAGTAGTCATCAGGGCTGATGCGCAAGAATCTCCTGATGCGCCAGTAGTTGCGCCAGTAGTTGCGCGGGTAGACCGTACGGGGCTCACCGAAGAAGAGGTTAGCCGTTTGCCTCCTGATTTGCGGAATCTCCACGCCTGCTTGATCAAGGCACCTGTTTCTATGGAGGAAGTAATATTCGCTGTCCCCCCCGAGATGCTTCTACACGAAGGCAGGACGGTCCTGCTGCCTTTCCAAGAATTCAAGGACTTTCTACATGCCTCGTCAAGCGATAAATGGCTCGATGTGGGAGTCCTCACCGTTTTCCTCATGTTAGTGACCAAAAATCATATATATCATGTGTATAACACTCAAATATATATTCTAATGTGAAATGATGATTTTTCAGGATGTTACACCGAAAACATGCTGTGGATTGTGGGAAAGGTAAGGTGAACTCCTGTGCATTGTTGGACCCCGCCAAAACTAATGGTACGATGGTGGAATATCATCCGGAAGAGACTGTCGAGTACTTGTGTTCAGCGATGCATAAGGCTCATTCGGAGAAGAAGAAATTTATTCTCCTGCCATACCACCAAAGGGGCCACTGGTGTTTGATTGTGATTGTGCCACTTGAAAATTTGGTTTTTATCATGGATTCTTCACAGCCCACAGGAAACATCACTCCTCAGCGTCCAAAATGATCTGCACTCAAATAAGAGAGTAAGCAATAGTAATTCACTTGGTTTGATTTTTTTCCAATTATATATAACAAATTGTGGAATTGCTAATTACATTCACTCAATTTTGTAAGGGCTTTTCTGAAATATATTCACGATGGAGGAATGCAAAGCACGAAGCAGAAAAATAAGTTGAGTTGGAGGTGGCAGCCGGTGAGCACACTATAATTTTATAATTTCATATTTTGTTCAAAAAATTATTGTCATTCTAACATAGGCCGCTAAATGTAAATTTCAGTGCCCGCAACAGTTGGAGGGTTGGGAATGCGGTTATTACACGATGATTTATATGTTTCACTTTGTCGAATCCATACAATTCACATGGCCACAATATCCGGTATGTAATTCATATGTTTGCCTTGACTTGTCCATATAATTAATATTGATTTCCTCTAATATTTTATTCTACTAAATTTGTTTTATTAGTTGCATTGTTATAAGAGGAGGGATCAAATTACACCTTTTTTGGTGACACACTTTGACACCTACCATTTTCAAAGTCCAAATAGTCGATCCAAACCGTTCAATATGATGGATATATTAAAATGTTCTTGGAGATGAAATTTTACATTTTTTGAATTTTTTTACTATTTATTAAGATGGTTACAAAATCGTTATTTTCAGACCATTGAAAAACAACGATTTTGTAACCATCTTAATAAATAGTAAAAAAATTCAAAAAAATGTAAAATTTCATCTCCAAGCACATTTTAATATGGTGATCATGTTGAACGGTTCAAATCGACTGTTTGGATTTTGAAATCGCAAAATTGACCTATAAAAAAACGGTGTCATGATGTGTCATCAAAAAAGGTGTAATTGGATCCCTCCTCTTGTTATAATTACAATATTTATTTTTATAAAGCAAAACAGAGATGTAGTTGTTATATTGTATTTTTCTAACCTACATATTTTGAATTTTTGGTAGTATAAATCGAAGAAACAGGCAGGGCATTACTCCAAGGACCAGATAGATTATTTTAGATGTATGTGGGCAAAGTGGTTTCAACAGGAATTTTGTAAACCAGAATATGGATTTGTATAATTTAGTGTGCATGAATTTTTGTATAATTTTTGATATAATTTAGTGTACATGAATTTTTGTATAATTTTTTATATAATTTAGTGTACATGAATTTTGTTTAGGGGTTGTATTCTGATATATTGGAAATTCTCTGTTTTGGAATTGATTTTTAATGGCTAGCAAACTGGAGGCTAGCCAAAACATAAAATAAAAATTGAAAAAAAAATATTACCATTCTACACGGATATTTCACAAAAGTCCGTGTAGAAAGCCAAATAAAGAGCAAATAAAAATATAAGATAGCTACACGGTTGCTTATGTAATGATCCGTGTAGAAATAGTTATTCTACACGGATATTTAGATAGACGTACGTGCAGAAAGATGATCGTACACGGCCGTTTAGTTAAATATCCGTGTATAGATCTCCAGTAATTGTACACGGTTGTTTATGTAATAAGCCGTATAGAATAACTATTTCTACACGGATATTAACCTAAAAGTCCGTGTAGACAGAGTAATTGTACACGGCTGTTTATGTAATAATCAGTGTAGCTCGGCTATGGAGAGCGCCACTGGCAAGGAATTGGACACGGTTGTTCATGTAATAAGCCGTGCAGAATAACTATTTCTACACGGATATTAACCTAAAAAGTCCGTGTAGACAGAGTAATCCTACACGGCTGTTTATGTTACAATCCGTGTAGCTCGGCTTTGGAGAGCGCCACTTGGCAAGGAATTGAACACGGTTGTTTATGTAATGATCCGTGTAGCTCTCAGGAATTGCACACGGGTAAATATCCGTGTATTCAGGGATTATACACCCTCGCACTCCACACGGCAGGAAATCCGTGTAGCTCCCCTGTTTATGTCCGTGTACAATGACCATTTCTGTAGTAGTGTTTTTAATAACAGACGAGGTGAAGTGAAGCAAAGAAGAAGAAATTGGAGAAGGTGAGGTGTGGGGGCCAGTCCATTTAATGATGGTGAGGTGGGGACGCCACTGTTTTAATTTATTTGTAACTGATTTTATACAAGAGAACAAGCGCATTTTTTTTTTTTTCCTAAAGACAAGAAACCTAACGGACCATTAGAAATTTAATTACAAATTGTTTGTTGGTGCCAACTGGCTGAATATTATTTCTTGTGAGAGTGATTGAGACAATACAATGTTTTGGAAGTTTTAAAGCTATTAAGTGCACGTACATGAATTTCAATAATGACCAAGTTTGACCAAATTATATGAGGGCTGTCATGTACACAATGCAATAATATTAAAATTGTCCAAATTCAATTTTTAATTTTTTAAATAAAGATAGAGACAAACCACCTAAATATAAATGAGGAGGATTCAAATGCCTTTATTTTTTGTGTCTCCATCGTGCCTCTATCATGCCTCTATTTTTAAGAACTTTAATAACTTAAAATTTAAAATTTAAAAGTCAAAATAAAACCGTTGGATATAATCTACATCATTTTATCTATGCACGTGTAAAAAATTGTGACATTTTAACTTTGTTTTGGTTGTCATCAAGAGCTTGTAAAAACCTTCTAATGTGGATAATTTCTAGACGTTGATTTTTCAAATGATTGATTCACATAAAAGCAAAATCGAAATGTGGTAATTTTTTATGAGCATATAGAGAAAATAACATAGATCACATCTAACGGTTTTATTTTGACTTTTAAGTTTTAAATTTTAAGTTATTAAAGTTCTTAAAAATGGAGGCATGATGGAGGCACAAAAAATGGAGACATTTGAACCCTCCTCAATATAAATATTCATAAAGAATCTTCAAGTTAAATTTTGAACCTATGTCCCCACTAAAAAAATGTTGTTCTTAATCATTAGATCAAAAGATGGTTTAAAAAAATAATCTTTATTTAAAAAAAAACGAGATGTTAATTAAAGTCCTCAAGTCATTCCAATGCACATATGATTTTTCATGACATTTTAGTCAATTATACAAGACTTAATTATTTAAAAATAAAATAAAGGCAAAATTAATAGAGATTTTAAAAAATGAGCTCATTTACTGAATTTTAATAAGTAAGTCCCCTCCTAGAATTAACATGATTTTTTACAACCATCAGTCCTACAGTTAAACTATTTTAGTTCATACATTACTTCTATAAAACATTTTTTTACCTCAAGATTTAGTCAACATGTGTTTTATAAACCATACAAGCAAATTATATAAACAAAAATCAATATTATTTGATAATATCTCAAATTTAATTATGGAGAATCAAATATTAATATGCTTGTCAGGTACATTCTATCAATCATACTCCCATTTAAATTATAGTGGTAAAGAAACATATTCTCTGATGTACGAAATCATGCTATACGTTCAAAATTAACTTTGCCCTCTCATTCCTCCCGGAATTTTATTTGGTCCCCTGTGGAATTTTAATTTGTAATTTTGGGTTAAATTTAGAGTTAAAATTGAAATAAATTCTTTGAATTCGGATTGGTAATTAAATTAAAAGGTAAAGCATTGAAAATTAGAGGTTAGAGCATTGGAAATCATAAGTTAGAGTATTGTTCTTTATCTAATACTCGATTAGCTATTTAAATCTAATTTGCTATTTAACTGATTTAAATTAAATATACGCTCCATTTAAATTAACTTATGGGCCTATATATTAAGAAGTTTTCTTAACCAAAAGAGATACATTTGGTCTCTCTGCTGGGCCTCAGGAGCAACTCAAAAATTAGATTGATCAAGTTGAAGTGATCTATTGCAAAAATTGCAACCCAACAGGGTACTGGTAGAGATTGAAAAAATTGTTTCAATTCTAGTATTGCAAAATCCATGTATTGTATTTCTTTTCTTGTATTGTATTTATTGAAATAGTGACTAAATAAACAAACTTGTCTTATATATTTATTACACATGCTCATCCCCCACAGTAAATGTACTCCAATTGAAAGAAGCAGAAATAAGTTGTATATGATGCTCATACAACATTAATCTGCTACAAATTGTGACCACCATTCTGGGAAGGTTATAGGAACTGCACTAAACAGAATGTGACAACTGTGCTGTTCAAAGCTTTAATTTTGGCCTTATTTCTTCAATAATCGGCCTGGTATTTGACTGGTACACATGCCACTTGTGTACCAGTCAAAAGAAAACAAGAAGAGAAATGTAATTTGCAAAATGTAACAGTCAAATAACTCTTATACATTTTTGTTTGAAAAAAGTGGGTATAAAACCCACCGATTTTCATTAAAGAAATCGAAATGGTATGAGAGGATTGGTACCAAACAACTGGTACACATCCCCTATACGACTTATTACAAAGCCAGGCCTATTTTTGAGAATAACAATAAACCAGTAAAAGTTAACTATGATAAGTTGTCATCAATAGTACAGAAATGAACAAACCTAATAATTCATGGGCCAGATATGGGATAATTTTGCAATAAGTTGCCGTTTATTTGGGCCTTAAGCCCTTAACTTCAACTTCCCTACCAGTACCAGGAATCCATGAGTTTCTAGTGCAACTATATCCAACGTTTGTTATCTTCAACTCATAATAAACTAAAAGCCCACACGCAATAGACAAACATGCTCAAAATGAGAGTAGGCATTTAGTTCACATCCTTGCACCCTAAATCCAAGGTGACAAAATCTTTAAAATTTTGTTTAATTTTCATACATAACTTTTTTTTTTTTCTTCTCCTTCTGCTCACTTCCGAAATTCACAGATCCGGTCAGGCGTAGTTTCTCTCTGTTCCCCTCTCTTTTTCTCGCGTCAAATAACTTTTATACATTTTTGTTTTAAAAATTAAATAAAGCCCCTTTGTGAATTCAATACTAAAACCTATCGGATTGGCTTCAAACGACGAATCCAAACCGTTGAAATCCTTCTACCTTACGAGTGATGCGTCTACATGCCAAAATTTAAAAAATTTAAATTAATTTTGTATAGAGTCAAGTGGTCAAAAGATGTCCAAAAAATGAATTCATTAAAATGAATTTATAAACCTTCTAATTTTGACAACTTGATTTTATACTAAATTAAAACGAAACTTTACAATTTTCACATGTAGGCGCATCACTCATAAGGTAGAAGGATTTTAACAGTTTGGATTTATCGTTTGAAATCAATTCAATAGATTTTAGAGTTGAGTTCACAAAGATACTTGGTAAACTTAAAAACACCCTAGTTCTACTCCGTCAATACATATCAGTGCTTTTTCTTGATTTGTCATACAATCATCTCGATAGACAAATTCCAACTTAGATTTCAGCAATGCAATCTTTGACGGTTTTCAGTATCGATCACAATTACCTATCGGAACCTTTGCTTGATGAATTGGGAAGCTTGGCTAGCTTACTAATACTCGATTTATCACATAATATGTTAGAAGGCATGATACCCGCTTCCTTTCGACCTTGTCCTTGTCGCAGTTGGATTTGTCAAACAACTTGCTAAGTGGGCCCATACCAGAACAGGGTTCTTTGGTTACATTTCCAGAACATTCATTTGAGAATAATTATGGTCTCTGCGGATTACCATTGCCACCTTGTAACAGCAGGTACTCATAAAAGGGAAATGGTGTAAGAAAAATATAATTAAGTGGCCCAAATTAAAACAGCCCATTTAATTAAATGACTGATGCCCAAATTAAAACAGCCCATTTAATTAAAGGTGCATGCATCAAATTAAAAGGTGCTATTAAAAGGTGCTATTTGATTAAAGGTGCATGCATCTCTGTTCAGAAATTATATGCGTTGATTAATTAAAGGGTGCATCTCCCCTATAAATAATTGCTTTAATGACAGGCAATGAGATACGAATTCTAATAGTAAGGTTGATCCTCTCTTCATCTATATTCAGAAAGAACAAAAGTTGTCATTGCTTAGAAAGAGAAAGAGGAGAGAAATCGCTTTACAGTTCTTCTGACGGTTTGTGAAGAACGTCTCAAGAGTTTACTATGGACAAAGGTATGAAATTAATTTGATTGATTTACATGTGGAGACTATGATTTCTAAGGTCTTTGATTTGTTTTTAATTAATTCTTAATTCCGCTGTCAAAAACTTTAAAGATGATTAGTTGTACTTATTTTAATAATTATGTATAAGTAGTTGATCACGATAAAAATCTACTTACATGTGGTATCAGAGCATGGTTTTGGAATTCATAATCTCCCGAATAAGTTACTTGTTTTATAAATTTATTATTATTATTATTTTCTTTTTAATAATTTGTGATTGAAATTTGCGGTAACTTTGAATTATGACGGTATTGCTAGACACCAAAGTGTCCTTACCCTAAAGAAATCGAAGTATGGATTATATAGAGTTCATTAAATAGACTATTCTGAAAAATTCTTTTTTTACCATAAGTATGGATAATTATGACGGCATTCTTTCCAATTAAAATTCTGAAATTGAATTATTATGAGTCTAAGAATTTTAGAATAGTTTTATTGCAATTCTGTTTTCTATAAACCGTAGATTAAAATTAATTGATCATTTATTAAGATTATATGATATTAAAATCTGTCATATACTAAATTTAATGGTTTAATTAATTAGTAGATTATGAGATTTTTGAATTGCCCAAAGGTTGATTACATTCTCATAATTTACACAACTTAAGTTGATAATTTACGTTATTCTTCAATTGTTGGTTACCCAAAGGCAACAACATGTATTGAAACAATAAAATTATCATATTAAAGTATTTTCTAGTAAAATATTATGTTTAATATATATCTTAAGAAATCCCAAAGGATAATTAGGATATACATTAATTAAGTTATTGCTCCGAAAATCTGAAGTTATAAATTATTGCATTATGTCTCCTATGTTCTGATCTTCTCTTTGAGTTAAGTTATATATATATTATATCTTCCAAAAGACATGACTGTTTAAATACACACCCTAAAACAGAAAATACATAAAAGATACATCAAAGACTCTAAAAACTCTAAAATTATAAAGAAAGGTCCAAAAGTCCATGAAGGAAGACTCGGATCGCGAATTTGAGCCCGCAAAATGGGCAAAACAAATCATAGATTTGTTTTAGATCCGGTTTTGAGTTGTGGAGTTTCTGTCAAAATTTCAGCCCGATCCGACGGACGGATCAAAAGTTACACTCCTTTTCGTGAAGCATGCGCAGGACCATATTGCTGATTATGTTTTCTGATTTTCTTTTCATTTATAGCAAATTTCGGAAAAATTTATTTCTTCTTAATTTTCCTTATGATCTTCTTTTCCCCTAATTTATTTTAATTTTTTCTTCTCATCTTCTCTATTAAAATTACAGTTAATGTACCTGTATCGATGCAATCGCATGCGTCATCTGTGACGGTCTTTAATGGTCTTAACTTTGCTGAATGGAATGAACAAGTCCAATTTCACTTAGGTGCACAGGACTTGGACATAGCACTATTATTTGATAAGCCCGATGCTATAACTGATGAAAGCAGCGAGGAAGATAAGACTTTTATGGCAGAATGGGAACGTTCTAACAGGTTATGCCTTATGTTTTTGCGAATGACGGTTGATGGAAACATTAAGGTTGCTCTTCCGGACACGGATAACGCTCAAGAGTTTCTAGCAAATGTCAGGGCACGCTCACAGACAGCCGATAAGTCGCTTGCCGGTTCGCTTATGGCAAAACTTACCACCATGAAGTATGATGGTAGTCGCACTATGCATGCACATATCGTAGAAATGACGTCTCTCTCCGCAAAACTTAAGAGTTTGGGAATGACAGTTGACGAAGGGTTTCTAGTTCAATTTATTTTTAACTCTCTGCCGAATGATGTTTATAGTCCGTTCCAAATTAATTATAATGCTCAAGAAAAGAAATGGAACATAAATGAATTGACTAGTAAACTTGTTCAGGAAGAGGCAAGGCTTAAGGAAATGAAACCTAACACTGTTCATTTTTCAAAACTAGAAGTTGGGTCGGGTTCTAATGCTAAACCAGGGAAAGCTAAGACCAAAAAGAAGGGGAAAGCCTTTCAGGTGTCTTCTAAGGCAAGCTTCAAGAAAGAAGGGAACAAGCAAAAGTGCCACTTTTGTCGTAAGGTGGGTCACTTTCAGAAGGATTGTCTGAAAATGAAGGTTTGGTTCGAAAAGAAAGGTATGAATCATACTTTTGTTACTTTTGAGTCAAATTTTATTGATGTTCCTAATAATACTTGGTGGATTGACTCGGGCTCTACAACTCATATTTCAAACAATTTACAGGAATTTCTTACGATCCAAACCACAAGCCAAAGTCGACAAAGTGAAAGATATGTAATTATGGGCAATAAAGACAAGGTGCTAGTGGAAGGTGTCGGTACATACCGACTTATATTAGGTTCTGGCAATATTGTTGATTTGTATGATACACTATATGTACCTTTGTTTTCTCGCAACTTATTATCTGTATCTAAGTTGGATGATTGTGGCTATGTATTTAAATTTGGATCTAAATGCTTTAGTTTATATAAAAATAATTGCATGATTGGTTGTGGCAATTTAATTGATGGATTGTATAAATTAGAGTTAGATAATTCATATATAGAATCTCTGATTACCGTGAACAATACTATTGGAATGAAAAGAAATATGAATGATGAAAAGTCGGCGTACTTGTGGCACAAAAGATTGGGTCATATATCCAAAGAAAGAATGCAACGTTTAGTGAAGTCCGAAGTTCTTCCAAACTTGGATTTTACTGACTTAGGTGTATGTATCGACTGTATAAAAGGCAAACAGACAAAACATACTAAGAAAGGTGCCACTCGTAGCTCTCAACTTCTAGAAATAATTCACACGGATATTTGTGGACCATTTGATGTTCCCTCCTTTAATAAAGAAAAGTATTTCATCACTTTCATCGATGATTTCTCACGTTATGGGTTTGTTTATCTTCTAAATGAAAAATCACAATCTATTGATGCACTTGAGGTGTTTATAAATGAGGTTGAAAGACAGTTAGAAAAACAAGTGAAAATCATTCGATCTGATCGCGGTGGGGAATTTTATGGTAGATATGACGAATCAGGACAAAATCCTGGACCCTTTGCTAAATTCTTAGAAAAGCGTGGTATATGTGCGCAATACACTATGCCAGGCACACCACAACAAAATGGTGTTGCTGAACGTCGTAACAGAACACTTATGGACATGGTTTGGAGTATGCTCAGTCACTCAACTGTGCCTAAATCTTTGTGGATGTATGCACTTAAGACCGCCATGTATTTACTAAACCGGGTTCCCAGTAAGGCAGTAGAAAGGACTCCTTTCGAACTGTGGACGGGACGAAAACCTAGTTTGCGTCATATACATGTATGGGGTTGCCCTGCGGAGGTCCGTTTGTATAACCCACACGAAAAGAAATTGGATTTCAAAACTGTTAGTGGATTCTTTATTGGATATCCAGAGAAATCCAAAGGGTTCAGATTTTACTGTCCGAATCATAGCACGAGAATTGTTGAATCCGGAAATGCCCGTTTCATCGAGAATGCTGAAGTCAGTGCAAGAAGTTCTGATCAGTGTAATTCTGATCTTCAGGAAATTACAGAACAAGTTACTGTTCCTTTGTCTGTTGTTTCGAAAGTAGTTGTTCCGACTTTTGTTTCGAAAGTAATTCTTCCGACTGTTCCAGAACAACCAACTGCCACTGAGGACATTCCGATTGATAACATCGTTGTTGATGATTTAGTTGAACCGAATAATATATCATTAAGAAGGTCTAACCGTGAACGGAGATCGGCTATATCTAACGATTATTTGGTTTATCTACAAGAATCTGAAATTGATTCTACAATTGATGATCCGGTTTCATACAAGAAAGCTATTGAATGTGAAGAATCCGATAAATGGATTGATGCCATGAAAGACGAGTTAAAATCAATGGAACAAAATCAAGTCTGGGATCTTGTCAAATTGCCTCACAATTCCAAGCGAGTTGGATGTAAATGGATCTTTAAGATCAAACGTGACTCAAAAGGCAAAATTGAACGATATAAAGCTAGACTGGTTGCCAAAGGTTTCACTCAGAAAGACGGCATTGATTATAAAGAGACATTTTCGCCCGTCTCTAAGAAAGATTCTTTGCGTATCATCATGGCTTTAGTGGCTCATTACGATCTTGAGTTACACCAAATGGACGTTAAAACTGCTTTTCTGAACGGAGAACTCGAAGAGGAAGTCTACATGGATCAGCCCGAGGGCTTTTCAATTGGGCGAAAGGATATGGTTTGCAAATTGAAAAGGTCGATATATGGGCTGAAACAAGCATCACGACAATGGTATCTCAAGTTCAATGATGTGATTACTTCTTTTGGTTTTAAGGAAAATATTGTTGATCGTTGTATATACTTGAAGGTCAGTGGGAGTAAGATAATGTTTCTAGTTCTATATGTTGATGACATTTTACTTGCGACTAACGATCTTGGAATGATGAAAAGCACCAAGAATTTTCTCTCGAAGAATTTTGAAATGAAAGATATGGGCGAGGCGAACTATGTGATAGGAATAGAAATATTTCGTGATCGATCACAAGGTTTGTTAGGTTTGTCTCAGGAAACATATATTAACAAGATTCTCGAGATATTTAGGATGGAGAAATGTTCAGCTGGTAAGGTACCGATTCAGAAAAGGGATAAATTTGGTTTATATCAATGTCCTAAAAACGAATTGGAAAAGGAAGAAATGAATAATATTCCTTATGCTTCCATTGTGGGTAGTTTAATGTATGCACAAACTTGTACAAGACCAGATATCAGTTTTGCTGTAGGAATGCTTGGACGTTATCAAAGCAATCCTGGAATAGAACATTGGAAGGCAGCAAAGAAAGTTTTACGATATCTTCAAGGTACTAAAGATCACATGTTGACGTATAGGAGATCAAACTGCTTAGAGACAGTCGGTTATTCAGATTCAGACTATGCCGGGTGTTACGATACACGAAAATCCACTTGCGGATATGTGTATCTTCTAGCCGGCGGAGCAATCTCATGGAAAAGTGCGAAGCAGACAGTAATCGCTGCATCCACTATGGAAGCCGAGTTCGTGGCGTGCTTTGAAGCCATGGTACAAGGACTATGGCTGCGGAACTTTATTTCGGGACTTGGAATTGTCGACAGCATTGCCAAGCCGCTGAAGATTTATTGTGATAATTCTGCAGCAGTCTTCTTCAGCAAAAACGACAAGTACTCCAAAGGTGCCAAGCACATGGAGATTAAGTACTTTGCCGTGAAAGAAGAAGTACAGAAACAAACAATAACAATACAGCATATAAGCACAGAGATGATGATAGCTGATCCTTTGACGAAAGGATTACCACCCAAGATATTTCACGAACATGTCGAAAGAATGGGAATAGTTGTCTGTGATAAATAATTGTTGTAATTAAACTTATATTATAGATGAATGATTATTTATGATATTATTATTGATTGATTGTTTCAAATGCAATTCCTATTTATTTAAGTATATATATATATTATCGTTTACTATTAATAGGAATTAGTCTATATAAATTAGACAATTAACGTGGATCCTCAAGTATACCATTAAGGTTTATATTAAGTTAGAATTGATGTTGTAGTACATGGAAGGAAGTTAGTAACAAATATTATTAGCAACCGCCATGACTCGTATTAATTTTGCTTAAATATAAATATTATGATTTTAGAATTTATGAAATATAAAGACATACAATATTATTGTGCACCTTATGAATGTTGTAATGTCATAAAGTTTTATAATGGACCAAGTGGGAGAATGTAAGAAAAATATAATTAAGTGGCCCAAATTAAAACAGCCCATTTAATTAAATGACTGATGCCCAAATTAAAACAGCCCATTTAATTAAAGGTGCATGCATCAAATTAAAAGGTGCTATTAAAAGGTGCTATTTGATTAAAGGTGCATGCATCTCTGTTCAGAAATTATATGCGTTGATTAATTAAAGGGTGCATCTCCCCTATAAATAATTGCTTTAATGACAGGCAATGAGATACGAATTCTAATAGTAAGGTTGATCCTCTCTTCATCTATATTCAGAAAGAACAAAAGTTGTCATTGCTTAGAAAGAGAAAGAGGAGAGAAATCGCTTTACAGTTCTTCTGACGGTTTGTGAAGAACGTCTCAAGAGTTTACTATGGACAAAAGTATGAAATTAATTTGATTGATTTACACGTGGAGACTATGATTTCTAAGGTCTTTGATTTGTTTTTAATTAATTCTCAATTCCGCTGTCAAAAACTTTAAAGATGATTAGTTGTACTTATTTTAATAATTATGTATAAGTAGTTGATCACGATAAAAATCTACTTACAAATGGGTCTCAGCAGGCTTCGACAACGACTGATCATCAGTACCCTCTGGGCTGGTGGATCGCTCTAGTGTTACTATTCTCTTTTTTCTCTATCGTGGGCTTTGTAATCGGTCAATTTCTGAAATAGATCGCCATTTATCTTAAAATTCTGCTTGTATGAAGTATATTAGGATCTCAGAAGTTTTGAACTGTAGCTGATAAGATTTATTATGCTTTGGAAATATGAATTTAAATTCGAGTTACAAACTTCACATGTGAATAAATGGTTTTATTCTTCATCAATAGCTATAAGGATGCCTATATGTTTCTTTTCCCTGTTTTTTTTTTTTACTGTATAGTTGGATTATATTAAAAAGTTTAAAAACAATGTATAAAAAGAGTAAGGAACGAAACTGGTACAGATCTCAATACCGATAGAGAAAAGATAGAAAGACTCGCAGCCACAGTGGCTACAACTTGTCAGGATTACTGCCCCCTCCAAAATAACCATACCAATTAATTTGTGCCAAATATCAAACAATGAAACATTTAACTACCTAGAATTAAACTTCCGGCTACATGAGATTTTAATTTTGGTTCTACCAAATGAAAATGTTTTTTGAGCCAGTATAGGGCAATACCAGCCTGTACCAGTAATTATTACTTGAATACTTGTAGCAGATATTGGACTGATTTTTACCTGGTAATCTAAACCAGTACTGCAACGGAGACTACTGCAGCTGTATTATCATTTTGGTGGAACATTAGATATATAACAGTCTTCATGCTTAATGCGTCAGGAAGATGTCATGTTTGCCTCATTGTGCAGGTACCCGGCTAGTTGTTATTATGCACAAGAAGTATATATTAAGGGTAGAACTTAATAGCACGTTGACTGGAACTTTTGCAGATTGAACCTTTAATTTAGGCTTAATGGAACATAGGAAATAAGTTGTTTTTGTTTATGCAATTTGCTTTTTGAAGGTATTTCCGTGTTGGAATCAGTCAACTAGAGTGCAAAACGATGGGTTGGAGGCTAACTTAAAAGGGTTATATTCAATTATTAAAATATTTGTTTGCTAATATCCTGTGATTTATTTTTTACAATTTTTATGATGTAGGTTGTAATTTACCCGGAAATCATTGTTCTTTTTCTGTAATATTACACAGGGAATGGGTGCTCCTATGCATTTAGCAATTGTACCAATTAATTAAGTATGAATAGAACAATTAATTGTTGGTTGTGCATTGTGATTATTATTGGTTTTGGCAAAGGTGGTTTGCTACCTGACCTACTCAATTTGAACCACATTCTATATTTTTGGCAGCAGAGATACTCCTTTTGAGGAAAATGGCGCTAAAAAATAGTTTTGCATTCTTCGAAAAAATTCCAAATATTAGACAAGTACTCTTTAGTCTTTACAAGCTCTAAATTGAGCTTCATATTGCAACAATTAGGAGACAACTGAAGCTAAGTTGGGTTAAGTTAAAGCAATTTTGTATAACAAGAAGACAACTGCAGTAAAATCAGTATGCTGAAACTCGGTTGTATAAATGATGAATCAGTTACTTGGTTGTTTCGTGTCGGATTGATGCTGGTGGAAGTTAAATAATTGTAATATTTGAATCTGTTTGGATAATGTCTTCTTGTTTTGCAAATTTCTGGTCGCTTTCTTCTCCTTTTAGAAAACTTCCCGAAATTTTTAAATATAGCACAGATCCAAAAAAAATAAACCAAAATGGCACCGTTTGGCCAGAATTTCAAATTTAGCACGGCCGCAGATCAGCTGAGCGGCCCCATTTATTGGGGACCGCAGATTAGCTGAGCGGCCCCTGAAATGGGGCCGCATATTGGCTGAGCGGCCCCCCCCTTTTTTTTTAATTACGAAAAATGTTATGTTTTTTTGTGATTGTGTTATAAAAATAATTGTATTTGTGTTGTAGTTTGAAATGTTGTTTAAATTTATGTATTTTGTTGCAAGTTATTTTAGAAATGTCGTTTGTTTGAAATATTTTATATATGTCGTGTGGTTCAAATATTTTTTTTGTACGAGGAGATAGTGATATAATGAACAAAATAAATAAATAACCAAAACAAATAACAAACTAACAAAAAAAATAAGAGACATAATATAACAAATAAGTCCAGTATCTGACATAGTCTACGAATATAATTAAAACTAAATAAACATCCAGTCCATTGGTACGGCTCTCAGCCTACGAATATAATTAACTACCTCGTGCATCTCGAGCAGCTCTGTTCTGTCTTTCCATTGTATCTCGGCCGGCTTGGTGTCCTCTTCTCCTATGATGTAGTACATCCATCCACATCGGAATCCTGTTGTGTTTTCTTCTGCCCAAAGCAATATTTTTATCTTCTGGAACAAGTACAGGGCCCTCGTTTGCAGGCCATTCCGACTGATTTTCATAGACATGCCATTCAGCACTCCATGTGTTGATCAGTGTCCGGATGTGGTAGTAGTGACTAACAAAGCAGCCAGGGTCGATGCCTCGGAGACGGCACACAGACACAACATGAGAACATGGTATTCTGTCCAATTGAGGCTTTTGGCATGTGCATTCCACCGTGTGATCATCCCTGATGTGAACCGTGTATTTGAAATTAGCCTTGGTAAACCGGCCAGAATCGTCAGGTATGTAAGAGTGAACTCTCTCTTGTGTAGAGGTTACCTCGAACTCGTTGTTGTGGCCAAACCCCCCAAGCGTCTTCATAGTATTGGACCTCTCGAACCGGTGGTTAATAAGCTAAGAAAAATTAAAAAATAATGAAGAAGTCAGATCTTTTTAACAAAGTTACTAAAAAATTATGAAGAAAAAACTATAAATAAAAGTACCTCATGCACACGACACGAGAACTGTTGACCAAGACTGGCTTCATTTAGCGCTTTGGCCCTTCTTTGCGCAAACCATGTGAGACATTTGTAAAATGTGTCTTCAATTATTGCTGCCACCGGTAACCTACGAGATGACCTGAAAACATTATTTAGCGACTCGGAACCGTTTGTAGTCATAATTCCCCAACGGTAACCGCCGTCCAGTGCTTGGAATATCTTCCATGGTTTCGGACACTCGTTCTCATCTTGATCCAAATACTTACCCACACCGTCCAGCCAATTGAGAGCGCGGTCACATACATCCCCCATTGCTTGCATTCCTTGCTCGTATCTCCTCATCTTTCTCTTAGCCACACATATCCTAAAAAACTTGATTGCCGCCTCACTACAACCGTTCTTCTTCATGTTCTCGGCTATGTGAGTAGCACAAAGACGGTGAACACATTGATCCTCATCCTCATCGTTCCACCCCAAATCATCTTGTCTGAACACCTTCTTTATACCTTTGCCCCTATCAGTTATTACACACATGAATCTGGAGCGAATTACATTGCGGCGCAACCATTTCATGAACCACGCACAATCTTCGAAACTCTCTGATTCTACCAGTGAAAAAGCCAACGGGAGAAGCTGGTTTTCTGCATCGTACCCGGTTGCAATCAACAACTTGCCTGTATTAAAATAATCAAATTAAGTAAAGATAAAAAATCAAATTAAGTAAAGATAAAAAAAAAATAGTTACCTTTGTACCGGCCTGACAGAAAACATGCATCAACGGTGATGACTGGTCTGATGTGTTGAAAAGCTGCAATGCACGGTCCAAATGCCTAAGCCGCCCTATGGAAATACCTCCATGGTCCTGGTTCACCGGTGGGAAATGAGGTCACCTCAAACAATGTTTCTGTCAATAAATTAAAAAAATAAGTTCAATTGTTGATTTTATTACAATGACGTAAAAAAATAAGTGCCAATTTAGTACCTGGGTTCTTTCTCTTGATTGCCTCCAACAACGGAACTATAAGAGAGTACGACCCCTCCCAACTACCAAACTGGCGGGCAATTGCCAACTCACGGCCACGCCACAGTTTGTTGTACGCCGGTATCTGACCGTTGTATCTTTCAGCAACAGCGATCCTTACTGTGTTGATACTCAAATCAACGTTGTTCCTCATGTGAGCCGATATGCAATCGGCAACCATACTAGCCGACAACTGTGCATGATCAATTCTTGTCGCATCCGCGTGACATGAATGTTATGTTGGGCACTTCGAAATACACCATTGTGTACCGTAACCAGTGGCCTTTGCGAGTATATACCAGCCACACCTACTGTCACTGCACTTGAACCTCATTCTGGTGGTATTACTGTGCGTATTCCTTATCTCTTTGTTGCAAACTATGTGAAACCTGGAAATTGCGCTCTTCATGGCCTCTTTTGAGTCATATATTTGACCCTCAGACAGTTCATTCTCAAACACTTCCCTCCTTCCAAACAAACTCGAATTTGCGGGCTGAAACCCTGATGTGTCATTGAAAGCCGAACACGGGTGCTGAAACCCGCGATCCATTATCCGAAAACCGCTATCCATTACGAAAGTCCTCGGCCGTCCAAGCACAGGCCCGGTATCTTCCTCGTCACTATGATCGCCCGTACCCTCAGGATTTTCATCACCCCAATTTTCCTCTGCCTCTTGTAATTCTGAATCCTCTGATTCAGCACTTTCATCTGGATCACAAGATTGACCCCAATGAGCGCTCCGACTAGATGAAGGCTGGTCGGTCCGGGTGGGGGCCCGACGGGAGGGCCGACTACTGGACGGTCGATCTCTCTGAACTGGGGCTCGACTACTGGACGGTTGGTCAATTTGGACAGGGGACGGACTAGAGCCGGATGAGTTACCCCGACCCCGACCCTGAATTAACCTCATAGCTGGGTTGGTACGCCGGACTCTAGTAACCTCCACATATAGGTCAATTATCTTGTATGTACCCCCAGAAAAACTCATAGTTTGGTTGTACAATACCTGTCAGACTCCCTCATTTTGGATTGGAAAGAGTTGGAACCAGGTTTGTGCTGAACTAGTCGGCATACTAATCTTGGCCTCAATTTTAAGGTCATACTGGCCCTGATCCAATCCCAAGTTCTGGCATATACTCGATTTAAGCCCCACATAATCAGTACCCGGTAAAACCGGAATCACAGTAACAGGTCCGATACTATAATAAACTCCATTAGGACCTGTTAGAACATCACCACCAGTATAAATTGATACCATAAGAGCCATTTTGAATCCAATACACAAGAAACCTAAAATTAAAAATTAACTAAATTAATTATTAATCTACTGAAAATTAAAAAAAAATGAAAAAAAAAGAGAGAAAAAAACTTACAGGAGAAGAAGCTCTTGTCCAGGAGAGAGAGGGGATCAGAGTGTGAAATGACTTTCTCTCTCCTGGATCGGAATAAGAAGGGAGGGGGCCGCTCAGCCAATATGCGGCCCCCTGGGGCCACTCAGCCAATATGCTCCCCCCTGGGCCGCTCAGCCAATATGCGGCCCCATTTCAGGGGCCGCTCAGCTGATCTGTGGCCGTGCTAAATTTGAAATTCTGACCAAACGGTGCCGTTTTGGTTTATTTTTTTTGAATCTGTGCTATATTTAAAAATTTCGGAAAAACTTCTGGTGTGAAAAGGGGTTTTTCTGCAATTTTTAACTATTTTTAGGGTTCAGATCTGTGATGTGCAAAATACCTTTTGGCTTGAACTTACTTTTAAAAGTCCTCGATGCTTTTGATTGCAATTAAAATCTAAAATCTAACAACTCAGCAAGTACGTAGCCATTTCTCTACTTCGAGGGCAGTATCATTTATGAGATGAGGCACTGCTCTTCGCTTGTTCAAAAACAGCCGTCTGTTTCTCTCTCTCCAGAGTGCCCAAGCCCCTGCAGCCCAAACCACAGGACTGAACAATATTGAATAGTCAATCTTAATTGATACGGTAAATAAAGATCTCTGGTCTCAGTCTCTCAGTTTTCTCCGTTCAGTACCTGTTTTTCCATACTTTTGACAACTAGTGGGCCCACATGTTCTGATTTTGACAGACTACGGTATATTTGGGTCTCTACTTGGAAATGAACTCTGCTGCTTTTCTGAAAGAAAAGCAGGAACCTGTTTTTCTGAATCCAACCATTCAAAATTTTCCATTCACGTATCTCGATAAACGAACTTTTTCATGCACAAATCTCGACGAATTTGAATGGTTGGATCTGAAAAAGCACGTTCCTGCTTTTCTCTCAGAAAAGCAGCAGAGTCGGACTCCTCTACTTGGACTTTATGCAACAAGAATATATCGCTTTCCTTGTGGAATTATATCCAGAATATTCAGAATATTCTTTTTCTTGAAATGATAACAAGCGAACTCTGATTTTTTCCATAATTTTTTCTAAAAATTCAGAAATTCTTTTTGTCATGTAATACATGCAAATTTAATATTAAAATATATTAGTGTTGTAAGAATTAATACTTCTTTTTGGATAAAGAATTTGAAAAAAATAAGCAATTTTATTTTTTTCTATTATTTTTTTCCTTACCTAGATATTAAAGAAGAGTTCTTTATGTACGCTAGAGAGAGAGGGAGAGAGAGTGGAGCAACTTAAAGTAGAGAGCGATCGATGGCTAGGAGAGGAAATGCTTTTATAACATAATTTCTTCTATCGGTTCTGAGCCAGTAACCAACAGAAGATCCAAGGGTCTGGAAATAAATCTGCTGCAATTCCAAAGAATCGCAGGAACTGCATTTTCGAATTCAACTGTTTATTTGTTTTGAAATTCGTGCATAACAACCAACTGCCTTTGAAATTTGCGTATTTCAAAAAATTAATGATTGGATTTGGAAAGCAGAATTCCTGCTATTCTTTGGAATCGCAGCAGATTTATTTCCCAAGGGTACAGGATTCAGCAATATTCTAACTGTTCAAAATCACAACGAACAAAAGAAGTTGGTACTTCTTCTTCTATCAGTTCTAATGTACAAACCGATATGAGATCGAACATCAACACACTGTTCTATCGGTTTCTATATTAGTATACCGATAGGAGAAGATAAATCTTTTTTATCGGTATCTTATTGTAAACCGATAGAATAAAGTTGGCTACCGCTGTTATCGGTTCTTGAGGCCACAACCGATAGGACAGTTTTCCTAACTTATACGAACTTGCCAAAACACGTTTAATCTATAGGTTACAGACTTAGATCGGTTTAAACCGTTAGAAAATGAACATTAGTAGAGGGTATTAAGTCGAGATCATAATGTATTGACTTGGTCAAATTGCTTTAAGACGAATTTTTAATGATTTGGCACAAAATGGAAATAAAGTTAGAATGTGGAAATTGTAGTAAAATAATTAATTAGAACATAATTTATTATTTAATTAATAAATTACAATGTTAAAAATATCTTTTCACTAGTGGAAAAACACACATCAGAGTCGGTTATATACGCACATTAGCATCGGACCCCGAGGCGACGCTGACCCAGGCGTCGCAAATACGGTACTAATCTGGGTCGGTTGAACAGCCGATGCTAAAATACATTATTAGAATCGGTTATTAAATATAACCAATGCTAATTAATACTATTAAAATCGGTTTATTAAATAAAACCGATGCTAATAAATAATAATAGAATCGGTTAATTAATTAAACCCGATGCTAATACTAACTTTTAGCATCGGTTATTTACAAATAGGCGATGCTAATTTCACTTTTAGCATCGGTTACTGTAGCTAACCGATGCTAATTATAATTTTTTTTTTTTTTTATTTTAAAAGCTGGTCAATAATTAATATGCCACAATCACAAACAAAAGAATTATCAAAATAATATTCAACAATCACAATTTCAACAATTAATCAAACTACATCAGCCATGTCACTTAACAAAATAATAACAATGAATTATCAAAATATCACAATTACATAGAATCATCTAACTAGCATTTGTACACTAATTTACAACTATATCAAACATTTCATATTTACAGAAACTGCTCTCACCCTCCTGCAATTATAAAATCAGATTTATAGTGTCAAGCACAAGCAACAACAATTATGACCCTTTGTAACAGATCAGTCAGTGCAGACTGATCCAAAGCCCAAATCAAACGTTTAGTTACACAGTTAAATAAAGGACAGAAAAAAAAATGGTTTAGAGCCAAACTTTGCATCATTCGGATTTTTCTACTATTTTCTAGCCATTTTCAAAGTTGGCCCTAAAAAATACAAAAACTGTCTATTTTGCTGCACACGTGACTTCTTTGCCTCCAACTTTGCATGGTCATTAGGCATAAGAAGAAAATTCGTAAAATCATGAAAATTCAGAGAGTTATAGAATGTATTACCCTCTGTAAAACCATAAAAAGAACACAAAATTTGATTTAGCCAATTGTCAGGAATTGATTTTCAAAGTTCAGAAAAAGAAACCGGAAAACTGCTGTAAGTGCTACCTTTAGAAAATCATCCCGAGAGATCTGCTTAACCGAATTTGGTGTTCTTTATATCAAAATTCTCAGGAGATGACATTCTACATGCTGGTAAAATCTCATGAATTTTGGGGCTTCCTAGCTGTACCATACAGGGGCTTCAATGCCGGGGTTAATCTGGAACAGCCGGGATTAATCTGAAACAGCCAGGGTTTTTGTACTAAATATCATTAAAGACAGTTTCATATCTTAAAGAACTCACGATTTTCAGTAGGAGCCTGTACCAAGGTGGCTGCCTCGCCTCACCTCACGGACGTCCAAGGTGGCTGCAAGTTTATGAATGATTTTCCAAGAATCTAGAAAAGAATAAAAAAAGAGAAAAGAAGCATGAAATGGTCTGAAAAATTATTAAATCCCATACAAGGTAAAAATGAAGTTTTTACAAAGCATACTTAAAAATGAAGTATAGATATAGCTTATAACCCACAACAGTTCTTGAAATCAAACTCCTCAAAATTTGAGAATCAGTTCCGAATCACAAAATTACTCGAACAAATTGGGGTGATTTGAATATTTACCCGAGAAAGGACCCTACTGCCTCGCTGCCTCGTTGCCTCGTTGCCTCACTTCCTCGCTGGCTCACCTCACTAACAGTCACTCACTGCCGCCTCACCTCAGCACCTCACCGCACGGCCGCCTCCCCGAACGGCCTCCTCCCCGCACGGCCTCCTCCCCGCACGGCCGCCTCACCCAACCCTCGCCTCACCGAACGGCCGCCTCGACGCACGGCCGCCTCACCCAACCCTCGCCTCACCGAACGGCTGCCTCGACGCACGGCCGCCTCAACGTAGTGAGCGGCGAAGACAGGACCCGAGAGATTGAGATGAGCCCAGGAGAGGGAGAGAGAGTCGGAGCCCAGGGAGAGAGAGCGAAAACGCTGAGTTATTAAGAACGAAACCCTCCGATCAGTTTTGAAAATTTATTGACCAGCTTAAAAAAAAAAAAAAAAAAAAAAAAATTACACTTTTAGCATCGGTTATTTACAAGTAGGCGATGCTAATTCCACTTTTAGCATCGGTTAACTAAAGAACCGATGCTAATAATTTAAAAAATCAAGATCGGATTATGGCTGACCGATGCTACTATTATTTAGGATCGGTTAATTAATAAACCGATGCTAAAAGTTGTCTAATCAGGGTCGGCTAATTAAAGGTCCGATGCTAATAAAAATCAAAATCGGATTTTTAAAATAACCGATGCTAATTAGGATCGGTTCTTTGTAAAGAACCGATGCTGATATGGACAGCACTATTAAGAGCGGTTTTTAATATTTAACCGATTCTGATTGTTCCTTTCAAGATCTGTTAATTAAAAAGCCCGATCTAGATATAAATCAGAATCGAATTAATAAAAGTCCGATTCTAATAGGCCGATGCTGATGTCCGTTTTTCCACTAGTGTTTTTCTACAGTATGGGTATTACAATATTAGTAATTGATATTTGCCTACGGTATGGGTATTAGTAATTGATCTTTTTTGGATTTGAATTTGAATTGTCAATTATAGGAATTTAGTTGAGGAGGATTAAAATCCACTATTTTATGTGCTTTTGCCGTAGATCCACTTTTTAATTTTGTAATAACAATAGTTCTAAAATTTATATATCAAAATGAAACCGTTAGTTTTGATCTACATTGTTTTCTCTACATGCACATAAAAAGTTGTTATTTTTCAGATTTTATTTTATATTAAGTTAAAAATCTACACTAGTGTATTTTTACATGGTCTTGATATCAATCAAAACAAAATTAAAATGGCGTATCTTTTACATATGCATAGAGAAATGATATGAAACATATCTAACTATTTTACTTTAACATTTAAATTTTAAATTTTAAATTATTGAAGTTTCAAAAAATAGAGGCATAATAAAAGAGCAAAAAATAGGGACATTGGAGCCCTGTGTTTAGTTATACTTGCTGCAAATGATGTCATGACATGTCTTAGTATATTCAAATATGTCTTGCGAGCTTACATTTGATTAGAATTGTACCACCAAATTCCCTATGAAAACAAAATTAATTATTTATTAAACAAAATTATTGTATAAATATGGCCATTTATTTGCACACATTTTGCCTTAGAAAAATTTTAGCACTAATAATCAAATTTATTTTTGAAAAGTTTCAAAATGTGATAATTATCGACACCACAATTTGTCATGCATTTATTCATATTGTTAAACACAAAATAATTGTCTTTCTGCAAAAATTACATACATCTTAGTAAAAAAAAACACATTTTTTTAAACTAAAAGAGATTCATGAGCTACTTGATTAAAATAGACAGAACTTCACGTATAAATTTCAGAAACATCAAAATTACATATTTCTCCGTTCAAAATTTCTAATATCATATGTATCCTTATAAATTTTAAAGACTCACATTCATCCAATTTAGTATCTTTTCTATTAAGACCAACTTTACAGTTATAAAGTTTTCATTTTATCCTCCATTAAAATATAAAAAAAATATGTAGCAATTGTAAGAGACAGGTTCGGTATTTGTGAAGGAAAACGATTTATTTTCATATATGTGATGCATACGCAGTAATATTTAGATATATGTTCTAAAACATTAGTCTTACAATTGACACATTGACGGGAAAAAGAAGTTGTAGTATCTTACAATTGACAGATTAATTTCCCAAGGGTGTAGGATTCAGCAGTATTCTAACAGTTCAAAATCACAACCAACAAAAGAAGTTGGTACTTCTTCTTCTATCAGTTCTAATGTACAAACCGATATGAGAACATCAACACACTGTTCTATCGGTTTCCATATTAGTACCGATAGGAGAAGATAATTAAATCTTTTTTATCGGTATCTTATTGTAAACCGATAGAATAAAGTTGGCTGCCGCTGTTATCGGTTCTTGAGGCCACAACCGATAGACCGATAGGACAGTTTTCCTAACTTATACTAACTTGCCAAAACACGTTTAATCTATCGGTTACAGACTTAGATCGGTTTAAACCGTTAGAAAATGAACATTAGTAGAGGGTATAAGTCGAGATCAAAATATCGAGAAAATCAGAAATAAATTAAAATTACATTTTCTTTATGTTTCAGTCGGATTCGCTTAATGATCCATGCGCGATTGATCCGCATGAATATTGAAGTGGCATGCACGAATATTGAAGCGGATCGCACAAATTATAAAGCGAATCGAATAATTCCAAGCGAGAATTGGACTAATTTGAGTCAAATGCCCATCGAACACGCATGTCCGAGTCCTCTATAGTGGGACTTTCTTGTAGTTTTTATTTTCGCCTAAGAAAAAGAACAATGAAAAGTAGGATCTGGACTCCAATTTTGGTTTTTCCTGGGTGTTCTTTTTTCAACTTTTCTGAACTAATACTTGGATATATGAAAAGTAAAAGTAAAGATGGAGTTACTTGGATATAGTGGTTATTAAAATGTAAAATATTCTCTCCAACTCTCAAAATTAGATATTTTGAATCGATGTGCTCACTACGACACTACCACGAAGGAAGAAGTTGGAATGTGTGTAGTTCGACGAAACGACTACATCGGATAGCAACATGTTTCTTTGTCACATTGACGGGGAAAAAATTGACACACAGATATATGGTAGCATGTTTGTTTCCAATTGACTGGGAAGTACATAGATTTCAATGATTGGATTCAACATTTGAAACCAATCCGATATACTTTTGGAGTTGTGCTCACCAAATTCTTTTGGTGAGCACATCACACTCTAGCTTTGCTCTAATAAGACGGTGTCAAGATGTGTCAAAAAAAAGAGATGTAATTGGATCCCTCCTCATATATATATATATATATATAGAGTGACTAAGGTCAAAGTGGTAGTTCCTAGCCCCCGGTGCTACCAAGTCGTTTTCGGATTTTCAAAGTCCAAACGGTCGATTTGAACTATTCAAGTTGATCTCCATATTAAAATGTGCTTGGAGACCAAATTTTACATTTTTTGGAATTTTTTTACTATTTATTAAGCCACTTTGTAAATTGCTGATCACATGGTCCAGAATTTGGTTACACTGTTTTTACTGTTCATCCGGATCAGCAATTTTCAAAGTGGCTTAATAAATAGTAAAAAAATTCCAAAAAATGTAAAATTTGGTCTCCAAGCACATTTCAATATGGAGATCAACTTGAACGATTCGGATCGACCATTTGGACTTTGAAAATCCAAAAACGACTTGGTAGCACCGGGGACTAGGAACTACCACTTTGACCTTAGTCACTCTCTCTATATATATATATAATTCACACACTAAAAAATTATTACAAAATTAATTGGACTCTCCTTGAGATCTTTTTTTTTCTCTCTCTAAATTTATTAACAAGATCGAAGTGGCTGTTGGGTCCCATTTTACATAGACTATTGACTAAACGATCGCCATGAATTTTTGAGTGGACAAATACTCAAAAACTGTGAGTGTATTATACATGACCGCAATCTTTCTTTCATTCTTTGACTAACAATCAGATATTTTTTGTTTTACGGTCTATAGCAGTCTATTGACTAGTTCTGAAAGTTAACGCAGCATCAATACAAATTTAACAACGCATGAGAAGTGTACACGCCATCTGTAACTCATTTTTCTTACCACGTGCAACGGCGAATACTAACAAAAAAAAACATATTAAGAACCATAGTTTACAGTTTACACTAACGATAGAAAAAACAATAGCGCTCTCTCTCTCACACATTTGATAACTTGGCAGAGGCTGCCAAAAGCGCCACCCTCTCTCTGTCTATCTTTATTTAAATTCAATCCTTGCAATGGATATGAACCACGAGAGAAAAACCACAACGAGCATAGGAGAGATGACAAAGGATCGTGCAGCATACAATGGTTACACTTACACTAGCTAAGCTGTTTTTTGCGTCTTCTATTCTTCGTATTATCAGCCATGGCTAGAGATGTTGATCTTCTAATTTATTTCAAGAACTCTCTTCCAAATCCTAAGTTGTTATCCAATTGGAACCGCACACATGGAGTGTGTAAAAATTGAAAACTTCAAAAAAAAAAAAAAAAAAAAAAAAACTAGGAATAGCTAGCTTAGTCCTTTTTCTCTCTGCCCCCCTTCCGTCCTAACTGTGATTGTTACTTGGATAGTATATAGGTGATAAATTTTTACTAAATTTTCAGCAACTTTGATGTGCGTATACTGTATATCTAATAACACTTTAAAAATATGTAATTCACACACACCATAAAATCATTACAAAATTATTTTGACTTGTATATATAATAAGATTTTCTATATATGTAATTCACATACACATCAAAAAATCATTACAAAATTATTTTGACTTATATATATAATAATATTTTCTATATATGTAATTCACATACACATCAAAAAATTATTCCAAAATTAATTTGAATCTCCTTTGAGATCTTTTTTTTTTTTTTTTTGTCTCTCTAATATTTATTAACAAGAAGTGGTTGTTAATAAATAGACTATTGACTAAACGAACCGCCATGAGTTTTTGAGTGGACAAACACTCTCGATCCTTGACTTAAGCAACAACTGTGTGAATTATAACCTCAATTTCTTTGACTAACAATCAGATACTTTTTGTGGTTTACGGTATATAGGAGTCTATTGACTAGTTGTAGACGAGGAAAAACAATTGCCCCTCTCTCTCTCTATCTTTATTTAAATCGAAGCTTTGCAACGGATATGAACCAGAAGAGGAAAACCAAAACGAGCATAGGAGAGATGACAAAAAGAATGCAGCATACAATGGTTACACTTACACTACTCTGCCTTTTGCATCTTCTCTTTTTCTGCATATTATCAGCCATGGCTGCAGATGTTGATCATCTAATTTCCTTCAAGAATTCTCTCCCAAATCCTAATTTGTTATCCGACTGGAACCACAAGCATGAAGTGTGCGAATTTCAAGGCGTAACATGTAAAGGAAGCCGCGTGTCCTCATTGAAGATTCGAGGACTGCCACTCGGAGTAGACTTCAATTCAGTCTCAGCTCACATACTCTCTCTTGAAAACCTAGAAGTGCTCTCTCTCCATTCTACTAATCTCACTGGATCCATCTCAGCCCTTGCAAACTGCACCATCCGACTCAAAGAACTGGACCTATCCAGTAACAACCTTCAAGGGTCTGTCTATGATACAACTTTTCTGGCGGCCTCATGTCATTCTCTTCCGTCACTCAACCTCTCCAATAACTACATTGGCCAAGCCTTCAATCGTTCCTCTCCAGTTCCCGCCCTCCTGAAGATGCTTGATCTCTCCAACAACAAGATCACAAATAATGAAGATATCCAGTGGTTATTCTCTAAACTCAAGTTACTCAAACATCTAGACCTCTCCAATAACACCATCAAAGGCACCATACCACAAATTACTAATTGCACCTCTTTGCAATATCTTGACCTATCTTCCAATCAACTCACTCTGGTACGTTTTCAGGTTGTTTGAATTTAACTTATCTAAATCTCTCATCTAACCATTTTACTGGTATGGCCCCGCCTGACATAGAGGCATGCATGAATCTCGTCACTCTGAGCCTCTCCAATAATAATTTTTCTGGTGAATTCCCCATATGGTCCCTAGTTGCCATATCCAGACTTCAATTTCTAGAGTTGGCATTTAATAACTTCAAGGGTAATTTATCCAAATCTATTTCAAATCTTACAAGTCTTGAGTTATTGGATCTCAGTGCGAATAGGTTCTCAGGCCCAATACCACGTCCATTGTGCACTTACGTCGTATCGCGCTTGAAAGTATTATACTTACGGGACAACTATTTTACTGGGTATATACCTGATTCACTTCGCAACTGTACCAATTTGGTCTCACTTGATCTGAGTTTGAACTTGCTTTCTAGGTCCATACCTAATTCTCTAGGGTCCCTCTCCCACTTAAAGGATCTTATAATGTGGCAGAATAATTTGCATGGTGAGATACCAGCTGAGCTCTCATCCCTCAAGTCACTTAAATTTCTACTTTTGGACTACAATAACCTAACTGGTGCAATACCTGATGGGTTAGTTAACTGCACCAGTCTTAGATGGTTTTCTCTCACAAGTAACCGGCTTACGGGGTTGATACCAATTTGGATTGGTAAGCTAGAAAAGCTTGCTTATTTATCACTTGGAAATAATTTCTTTATTGGGTCAATACCGCCAGAGCTTGGTGATTGTAAGAGCCTGATATATTTAAATTTATATAGCAACCAACTTAACGGGTCTATTCCACCCAGATTAGCAAAACAGTCTGGTAAGATTGTGGAAGACCAATCAATGGTAGGTCAGCGGTTTGTTGACTTTCTATTCCCCACTAATAGTCAATGTCATGGTCACAGTATTTTGGAGTTTGATGGAATCCGAATGGAAGACATAATGCGCTTATCAAGTACACTGGATTGTAATTTCACGAGAGTTTATATGGGTGTCACTGGCATTACTGGTCAATACTACTATAGAAATAACATATCAATGATTGTTCTTGATTTGTCATATAACCAGCTAGAGGGCCACATACCAATTGAGATTTCTACAATGCAATCTTTGATGTCCTTGAATCTCAAGCACAATCGTTTATCAGGACCTTTGCCACAAGAATTGGGTGGTTTGGTCCACTTATTAGGGCTCGATTTATCACATAATACTTTTGAAGGCAGTATACCCTCTTCCTTTTCGGCCTTGTCTTTATGGACATTGGATCTGTCAAATAACAAGCTAAGCGGGCCCATACCTGAATTGGGTTCTTTGATCACATTTTCCGAATATGTTTTTGTGAATAATTCAGGTCTCTGCGGGTTACCATTGCCTCCTTGTAATGATTGGTCCCTGCCAAACGGGGATGTGCCTCAGCAGTCATTAACAAATCATGGGTCTTCTCAGGGTTGGTGGATTGCACTAGGGTCACTGTTCTTCAGCTTCTTGATTATTGGGTTTGTAATCGGTCAATTTCTGCTATAGGTCGGCATTTGTCTTGGATGTAACTATCTATTTGCAAGCAGGGGCGGAGTTAAGTACAATGAAATCGAGTTAATTGACCTTAATTTTTTTTTTGTATTTATGTATGATTTTCTATAATTTAGAGTGAAATATCATGGATACTGTAAATTGACCCTCATTCTCAGCATGAAAAATTTATATGATTGACTTCCAAATTGTGTTTCATCCCCCTTTAGGGGTGGATGTAGAATTTCTGTCAGGAGGGGGGCAAAAATAAGGTTCAAATAGCTTATCGGGTTCAAACTCATTAGCTAGTCGAGTACTGGATAAAAAATTTAATTTAATATACTGTTTGGGAATCATAAAGGCCAAACAATTACGTCTTATCTAGAGATCAAAAAATTACATCTCATCTAGGGGTCAAACACTTACACTATGGGGAAGGAGAAACAGTTCCCCACTTTAACCTAAGGACCGTCCTATGCCAAAGCTGACTCATAAAACATAAATCATAAGTGTGGAACATAATACCTGATTCCATGGATGTTTCCATGGAGTAACTCGATCCTTTGAGAGATCACCAATTGTCTCCGTGAGCGAGAGACTAGACTCTAATGGCAATAAACCATTCTTGTTGTTTTGTCGTATGGTTATAGGAATAAGTCTTCCAAGACAGCAAGATATGGCCCTTAAGAAATCCACTCCAAATTTTCTAATGGATTTCTCTGCTCTATTCTTTGATGGTGGAAGAAGAAGAGAAACACACAGAGCTGTGTTTTTCTGAAGAGAAAAACGTATTTTTAGTTTATGTGCTTTTCTATGTTCTTGTGCCTTAGGGACCAATCCTTATATATAGTAACCTATGTGGTTATCTGCCAACTTGAAAAAGGTATTATGTGCAACTGCATCAAAAAACCGTGCTGTCACATCAAAATTCGTGCGGCCGCATTAATATTCGTGTGGCCCACACAATCCTCTTAAATGGCAGTTTTCTAAATTGCAAATCTCAGAATCAGTCCATCAATGATTTGATCTTTGCCTAAATTATTCTACACATTTATGGACCACATCCTAATGAATATATTGATTGTCTATTACCTTATTTGATCACTTTAATTGACAACCATATATGACAGTAAACAATCCATAATTAGATTACATATATGCTCAATGTTGGCATTAAATCCAACGAGGTTGGCAATAAATCCAACAATCTCCCACTTGAGCAATATGTTATGACTTTTTAATTATGCATTGTATTCCTTATGTGCGCACATTTCTTTACTGTCTTCCTTATATATTGTCACACCCCGGTGCCCCACGAGGCGCGACGGGTGCTCCTGCCGTAGGCATACGGTTACCCGTATACCTACTAGGCAATTACGATATGATAGAAATAAAACATAACACGCAAACAAAGCAAACAAATAACATAAACAGATCTCAAATCCCATCTGGTCAGGTTACATTATACAAAACCCGTATCTCGATGGATACGCATCACCAAATGACACAGAGAATATATATATATACAACCAAAACATAATTATATACATAATCTCTAATGTCACAATACCAGACAAGCTATGTAGAGGTGAAACCAGGGCCTACCGTCCTCGTGCCTCTCTCGGATTCACCGAACCGGAACCTGAAAATATTACCCAAAGAGGGGATGAGAATTGAATTCTCAGTGCGATAATTGCCACAAAATAATCCCTGGACTTGCAATCACAGATTATATTCAAAATGAAACACAAATAAAGCTCGAATCAATTCATAACCGTATGTAAACATGAATGCCTAAATCCAACAACATATATATATATCCAAATGAAATCACAAGTTAGGAATTGCCAAGATGAAATTCAATCACACAATATTTGGTTTACTCGGTTTCAGAATATCTGGTAGTAACAGGCCTAACCGTTTAATTAAAAGTCTGGTTTCAATTCACGTCCAGAAAATACATATACAGCGAATTGACCATCCAAACGCGTTACCCCCTGGGTAATGCCTCCGATACACAAGTCACATATAATCACAATCATAATACAACGTCACTTACCCCTCGTCCCAACCGGTACTGGGAACTGCCGAGGGCCAGACGATCTAAAGCTTTAGAACACTGGGTGTCAAAGTCCCTGCAGAGACCTTGACAAATCCGGTTTCACCCCCTGGGTGACATCATCACGGCGGATGACAATAATACCATATCCACCAACCAATGGTGATATAAAGCACGGTGACTTTAATTCCAAAATCAGATCATTCTGATCAACACAATTTATAACCATACCAGCATGCAAGTCAATCCGATAAAACAATTCAAGTTTCACTTTACTCGGGCAATGCAATGCATATGCAACACAATCCGATAATGCAATTCAATCAATAATCAACATGTCAACCGAAACACAGTTTAATTCTGAATATAAACTATCAAACAAGTCCAGAAATCCCGCACCTGAATATGATGATCGCTAGTACACCTTACGTCTTATGAATTCCCTTATCCGGTTGCCCTCTTGCTTCTAATTATAATATACACACCGTTGTTATTACAAGTTATACGAATGTCGTTTAATTAGAACTAATACGCTTACGGTTCGATCCCGACCAAATTTAGCTTAACAATATTTATAGACCACCTCTGAATGCCCTCTTGCGGCCCGCAAGGCCTGGGATCCGGCCCGCAAGGAATACCGCCTGCTTTATTGCTCTCTGGTTCAAACCTTGCGGCCCGCAAAGATTTTAATCACGGCCCGCAAAGAACATACTCAATTTGTACTGCTCACTGTAATGGACCTTGCGGCCCGCAATGGCATTGGTCACGGCCCGCAATGCTTTCCGTCAATTCAAATGCCCTCTGGTTTGGATCCTGCGGCCCGCAATGGTTTGAGCTACGGCCCGCAAAGCATATGAAAGTATAACCTCTGTTTTAAACGGCTCTGTCTCGTTTCTTGCGGCCCGTGGCCCTATCCTTTGCGGCCCGCAAAGATTGGTAACAGAGTCAAGTTTATGGTACCGGACTGGTACAGTTATTTGGTGCAATTCAAGCCTGATCAATTCCTGCAGTTCTATAGATGTTTAACCCAATATTAGAAGTTCTAAATTCACCAATAACCAGACCAATCGACAATTTCGCACCTTTTTCGATTCACCAAACTCTAATCCCATCATAACTCTAAAACCCTAATTTCAACCCTAATTAATGAAATCAACTCAAAATTCGAATTCACTCGATCCAATGAGAACTAGGGTTATAGGTTATTCAATTCTAAACACAATATTCGAGTTCCGATCGAAAATATCCAACGCGAGAGATTTAGGGTTTCGAAAGGTATAGGGAAGATGTAAATGTATACCTAATTGAGTGTTCAGATGGGTCGAGAACTCGATTCTGACCTCAGATCTCGGATCAGATCGATCGATTGCGCGATTCTCCACTTTCTCCCTTCCTTTCTCTTGCGCCACACACCACACACCGCTCACGATTCTTTTTCTTTGGAATTTAGATGGGTATACGGTGGGGAAGGAAGATTAGCTTAATTAATCATGTAACATTTACACTTAGGTCCTCCAAATTCTTTCATATTACCTAAGGGTGTAATAATTGTATATATAACCTTTAACTAAACTTTTTATTCTCTTTAGGTCCTTTGGCTATATTTTCTAATATATACACACATGTAACTTTTAAGAATTATATTCATAATCCTATATATATATATAGGATTTCATAATCAAATTGGTTGCCAATATATATGCATATAAACCCTTACCCGAAATTTTTATTACCTATAGGCCCCTATGTAGAGGTTTTCATTATTATATAATTCATAATGTCACATATATTCTCAAACCAATTCGGTCCATCAACTATATCAACAAAGGACTAAAGCGGCATTCGTCACATTTATTCGCAACTAAACCCTCAATAATCATATCACTAATATAGCTGAATGACATGAATCATGATGTGGATGTGTAGCACAGAAATTACATGCAATTGTGATCTTCACATGCCTATTTCTAATTTGGTCTCCTACTTAAATCTTGAAACTGAATTTCATAAATTAACTGAATTGGAGGTCAAACATAAACGAGAAACAGAATGTCAAAACTTCATAATATATATAACATTTGTTACATTTCACAAGTTATATATCCAAAATTACAATGAAAAATAGAACATTAAATTACAAATAACAGACTCCCACTAAAACTGAATATCCTCAATAGAGATTACACCCATATGAGCAACAAGCTATTCAAACTTAGCCGGTGTCAATCCCTTAGTAAGAGGATATGTTAACATAGAGTCTGTTCCTACATGTTCTATTTTCAATTCACCATTATGTACTCTTTACTTCATTTTAGCATTGTTCAATATTCTAAATGATGCATTACTAAGATCTTCCATCTCTAAATTATTTATCAGAAAGTTCTTAGTTTTTTTTTGCAACATATTTATATCGATATTGGCAAGCAATATGATATCCACATAGAAATACAAACTTACTCCCACAGAACTTAAGGTATATAAATTCATTCAATAAATTTATTTCAAAACCAAACGAGATAATCTCATTATGAATTTTGCAATACCATTGTTAAGACACTTTCTTTAGTTCATAGATGAATTTCTTAAGTTTGCATACCATAGACTTTGTGTCTCCCGACACATAGTTTTCTAGTTGCACCATATAGATTGTTTTATTAATGTCACCATTTAGAAACGCTCTCTTAATATCCATCAACTAAACCTCCAAATTAAAGTACATAACTAATGCTAATATAATCTTCAAAGATACTTTCGAAAATAGAGTATTAATGATTCAAATAATATATCAATGAATATGCATTCCTTTGGGCCAACAATATTGATTATACATAAAACATAATAATCATCACTATACTCTATGTACATATAATTTTAACAATCATCAACCTTCCTTTGGGCCGGTTAATGCTTACATTCATTAAATGAAACCAAAGAGAAAGTCTCTAAAACCTTAAGTGACAAGACAAGCTTTATAATACTCCTCATTACTTTTCAAATCCCTTTTAGTTTTAAATATCCATTTGCAACTAATTGGTTTCGCATATTTGGGTAATGGGGCATTTTGCCAATGTCATTGTCAGCCTTTGATTATATTTCCTTACTGACACTTCTGAATTTTCTTGAGGAATTTCAGCATTGTCTGAAACAATCTGGCCCACAACAACATATTACAGAGATACTAGAATCTGACTTTGTGTTGTTTGATTATGTTGAGTTTGGTCTTCAATAATGGTTCTATTTTCGATACTTGTATTTTGAGTTAAAATGAGATCTATGTCCATAAAACTCTCAACACCTATGAGAATATTTGCATACTCCTCTTCGAATTCAAAATCCATTATTGTATCTCCCCCCGCAAACTCAACATCCTAAAAAAATTTGCATTTTCCGTCTCAAATACTGAATGTTCTGTGGGATTATAAAATTCCTTAATGATAACAATCAAATCTGAAATTGTACCTCTTAATTTCTCTTAATGGACCTTTTCATTATCATAAGACACGTGCAATTTGATTTGTCCCACTTTTCATTTTCCTTCTGATCATCAGAAGTACTCTTATCTGTAAGAGTGGGACATACCTCCTTAATGCAAGGTCTAGATCCTTGACACTGAGAATTATTACTGTGTTCTCAGGTCAAAATTTGAAGTTGGTTCCATTCAACATAGAAAATGTTGTTTAGGCCTTTAACAATGCTAACTTAAAAATTGAGAACAAAAAATCACAAAGAACAACACGAATAAAAAATTATGAATTTATAAATTACATTCAAATAAAGGCCCAACTTGCTCAAAATATATGAGATGATTTTCCCTTTTGTTACTATACACACGAATTTCACAACCAGGTAAGTCAGGGATCCCTAAGGATTCACTTCGAATTCCGACTTGCCTAGACAGAACTTTCCTAGACATTGTTACATTCATAGTATCGTCACTTTTCTTAATAAATCATCACATTTTATGAGCCTTAAAACCATCTTAATACCAAAGTATCGGTTTCCATTAAGCGGCTACCTTTGGGTAACGGGTCAATTTCTTATGATACTTTGACGCAATAATAAAGTACTGATAACCTAGAACATACCGAACAACATGCCTTCTTTTGGGCCGACAATGTTGACATATGCGTAAAATTTTTGGTCATCACTATACTTTATTATCACTCACTTGCACAAATAATTTCAACAACCATTATCTTCCTTTGGGCCGATAAATGATTGCATCCATTAAATGCACACCTAATATATTTTTGTAAAATGAATTTAAATCATTCTTGTCAAAAGAGGTATCTTTGGGTACAATTAGGACTCAAATAATTTAATTCAAGATACATATAACTTTGTCTTTAAAAGAACGATAATTTATACCTTAGCCATAAAACAAAAGTGCAATTAAATAAATATATAAGAGTGAGGCTATGGTGCTATGCATAGCACGGATGGCTAGTGTACTACGGCTCAATATGGTACTTTTTAAAATCCTAACGGTCGATCCGACCGTTCAATGTGATAACCATATGAATATGTACTTGCAAACTAAATTTTATATTTTTTCGAATTTTTTTACTATTTTTTTAGATAGGTAGAATTTTGATGGTCCAGAATTGTCAAAAAACACTGATTTTTCTACCTATCTAAAAAAATAGTAAAAAAATTCGAAAAAATATAAAATTTAGTTTGCAAGTACATATTCATATGGATATCACATTGAACGGTCGGATCGACCGTTAGGATTTTAAAAAGTACCATATTGAGCCGTAGTACACTAGCCATTGGTGCTATGCATAGTACCATAGCCTCACTCAATATATAAATATATAATTACATCATAATAACTGCAGTTTTAATCTCATAAACTATTCTATAATTTTCCAGAGAGTTGTGCGCCCCCCACGAAATTTTGTGCGGTCTGCCAAATAAAAAAGGTATTTGTGCATCCGCATCAAAAACCGTGCGATTGCATCAAAATCCGTGCGGCCACATCTTTGTCTGAGTAACTGTAAAACTGCATTTATTATGCTGAAATTGACCCATAATCTAGAGAGATTTCTTAATTTTGGAAGCACCTTAAATAACCTTTCATATTTGGAAATTTAATTCCAAATCTGTATAACCTTTCAAATTTAGAAATTTAATTCCAAATCTGTTTATTTTGTTTTAGGAAATTTATCAAAAACTAAATTTCACCAAAACCCAAAATTCCATAATTGCCTATTAAAAATATATGCGGAATTTTGTGTGGCCTCTGTGCGTCCGCACAGAGGGTAGCACAAACTCTGCCAGAACCGAATTTTGATTAGAATTTTGCAATTTCAATTGGAAATCTTCTAGCAAATTCTAACCAACTTAATAACTGAAAAATAGGCAATTATGGCTGTAAACTTTTACAAGTTTTGTGCTCTCCAAACCAAAATTTTCAGATCTAAAACAATCAAGAAAAATTCAACAAAAATCAACGAAAAAAAATCATCAATAATTTCTAATTCTCTCTAGATCCTAAAAGACTTAATCCTTCGGCATAGGAAGGCTCTGATACCACTTGTTGGGGAATCATAAGGCCAAACAATTACGCCTTATCTAGAGATCAAACAATTACATCTCATCTAGGGGTCAAACACTTACATCCCGGGGAAGGAGAAACAATTCCCCACCTTAACCTAAGGACCGTCCTATGCCAAAGCTGACTCATAAAACATAAATCATAAGTGCGGAACATGATACCTGATTCCATGGATGTTTCCATGGAGTAACTCGATCCTTTGAGAGATCACCAACCGTCTCCGTGAGCGCGAGACTAGACTCTAATGGCAAGAAACCATTCTTGTTGTTTTGTCGTATGGTCATAGGAATAAGTCTTCCAAGACAGCAAGATATGGCCCTTGAGAAATCATCTCCAAATTTCCTAATTGATTTCTCTTCTCTATTCTTTGATGGTGGAAGAAGAAGAGAAGACACACAGAGCTGTGTTTTTCTGAAGAGAAAAACGTATTTTCAGTTTCTGTGCTTTTCTATGTTATTGTGCCTTGGGGACCAATCCTTATATATAGTAACCTATGTGGTTATCTGCCAACTTGAAAAAGGTATTCTGTGCAACTGCATCAAAAACCGTGCTGTCACATCAAAATTCGTGCGGCCGCATTAATATTCGTGTGGCCCACACAATCCTCTTAAATAGCAGTTTTCTAAATTGCAAATCTCAGAATCAGTCCATCAATGATTTGATCTTTGCCTAAATTGTTCTACACATTTATGGACCACATCCTAATGAATATATTGATTGTCTATTATCTTATTTGATCACTTTAATTGACAACCATATATGACAGTAAATAATTCATAATTAGATTACATATATGCTCAATGTTGACATTAAATCCAACGAGGTTGGCAATAACTCCAACATATACAACTATTTAATTACTATTCTAGATGACAGTGTGAACCAAATTTTTGCAATGGTCTCAAGCATTGGGAGGCCCAGCGTTGGATATTGACAGAGCATTATTAAGTATGAATATTGACCAAAATATGGTAAATATCAATTCTACCATTGTAAATGAATAATATAAGAATAGCGTTGGGAGCCCCGGCGTACTAATATTTTTGGAATTTCAGACGAAAATTATAATACGTGGTTATTATTTATTAGCCATGAGCAAGTAATATTTTTTATTATTCCTTTCATAATTAGTATTTCCCATAATAGCAAACCTTAGGTCCATTACAAAGAAATCACCCCTAGGTTCTGATGTATATGCAAAGAGCACTAAAATGACGAGTTGCATATTTGTTTCGTTGGCCTTTGAGAAAATGATAAAGTGTGATAAAGCAGTCCTCAAGCACGGAATTAGGGGCTTCGCAAGTTAGGCTCTGCCCCAGTCGACAAGTACTATGTTAGGAGCTCTCCTTGGATGAAATATAATTTGTATCTCATTAAATGTTTTGGAGATATTAATTTAAATTTCAATTACAAATTTCATTCATGAATGATTGGTTTTATATTCTTTGTCAAATGGGTTAATTATATTATGTTTCTTTCTTACTTTGTCTTCTTTTTTTTTTGTTTCATTTGAGGAACCATATAGTAGGATCATACCTCCTATATATGCATGAGAATATTAAACAAAAAAATACCTCTTATATATGCATGATATCAGTGTTGGAACTTTATTTGAAAACTCAAAATTCCAACTCAATATATTATATTTGATTAAAATATCCAATTGTAATATTTCCAAACTTGAGTGTTAAAATGTAAATCTCATATCTAATAAATTTGAATTCCGTTTGTTTTTTCTGAATGGTTAAAAAAGTCATTAAGCCAAAAAGCGTTACTTGAGGATCACCTTTAATTGATCTCATCTATGTTGCATGGATACGGGTACGGGTATCGTATCGGATACGATACGGATACGGCGATACGGCAATTTTCAAATATCCCGGATACGATACGCCAATTATATATATATATATATATATATATATATGAGTCCGACTAGGCTACTCCATGGAGTAAAACGACTTGGTACTCCACGCCATATCTTCATTTTCAAAGTTCAAATAGTCGATTCGAACCTTCCAACATGTTCTCCATATTGAAATGTGCTTGGAGACCAAATTTTACATTTTTTGGAATTTTTTTACTATTTATTAAGCCACTTTGAAAATCTGAAAATCCTTATAAACAGTAAAAAACAGTAAAAATTTCTGGACCGCCGGATCAGTGATTTTCAAAGTAGCTTAATAAATAGTAAAAAAATTCCAAAAAATGTAAAATTTGGTCTCCAAGCACATATCAATATGGAGAACAACTTGAGCGGTTCGGATCGGTCGTTTGGATTTTCAAAATGAAAATAATGAGGCGTGGAGCACCAAGTCGTTTTACACCATGGCTTAGCTAAGCCCAGCACTATATATATATATATATTATTTTTGATTATTTATATATTGTATTTAGATAATCATAAAAATTTTAATTAAAGGCTCAAACTATAAAAAATTAAAGGTTTAATCTAAGTATATATTAAATACTATAACTATTGGAATAATACACAAGATAAATCGTGGCGCAGTGGTAAAGGTTTTGGGCGGAATGGGAGAGATCCCGGGTTCGAATCCCGCTGGGCACCAAAAATATTTGATTTGGGCACCGGTGTACGCGCGGCTCACGGGCGCGGTTCACCTACGCGGCTCACGGGCGCGGTTCACGCGTGTCCTGCCGTATCCCCACTACTAGAATTGTATCTTTTTCTAAGGGCAAAAAATGGCTTGTTCCATGGGCTTGCCCTCGGAAAAAGCCCTAAAATCAGTTTTTCCGTGCGCCACCCTTGGAAAAAGTCCGTGGCAAAAGCCTTCGATGGAAACAGCCAGTATTTCCGAGGGCGCCGTTGGAAATAATGTTTTCTGGGTTTTTCCATGTGCTTGCCCTCGGAAAAAGTACCCTCGGAAATACTTTCACATCCAGCCTATGGGCTTATTATTTCCAAGGGCAAAATCTGTAGGTCCCACCTTAGTTGTTCCAAGGCAAGCAAACATGGGCCCCACAGAGTTTTTCCAAGGCTATCGAACGTGGGTCCCAACTGGTTATTTCCATGGGCAGAGTATGTGGGACCCACAGTAATATTTCCATGGGCAGAATAGGTGGGACCCACCGTAGTATTTCCATGGGCAGAGTGTGTGGGACCCACCGTAGTATTTCCATGGGCAGAGTTTGTGGGACCCACCGTAGTATTTCCAAGGGCAGAGTATGTGGGACCCACCGAAGTATTTCCATGGGCAGAATAGGTGGGACCCACCGTAGTATTTCCATGGGCAAATAGGTGGGACCCACCGTAGTATTTCCATGGGTAGAGTTTGTGGGACCCACCGTAGTATTTCCAAGGCCAGCTATGGTACACGTTGTTCCATGTACATACCCATGGAAATAACTTGAATGACATTGTATCAGCATGCTCTCATCTACAATCCTCCCTGTACCAACCAGGTTCTGTATTACATTCCCCAATAATTCCCATTCAAACAGAAACAAAAACACATTGACATATAGATCTATGGAAAGCATTTAATAAGCATTAACATGACGTAGTGTTCTTACATTGTACCAAAATATGTGCATAACACATTACAATATCAGAGCTGTATTGCACTTACCCTTCTAACTATATACCAAAATATACCCACTAGAAGTTAACCATAATATACCCACTAGAAGTAAACCAAAATACACCAAAATATACCCACTAGAAGTTAACCAAAATATACAATATTGGACTTATAACTATACCAAAATATACCCACCAGTAGTTAACCAAAATTCACAAGATAACTTACCCCAAGTTTGTTCATTTGTTAGAACTTGTAAAACATATATTAAGCGCTACAATGTGCACTTTTCTGCACTAGTGGGGATGGTTCCCATTGTAGGTAGAATGCCCGCACCATTGGCCCATTGCAGCTTCATTTGTTGGTACGGCATCTATTCCAGCATTGGCTTGATTTAAGATGGCTTGGAATCCGTGATTTGGCTGTACAGGATAAGCATTACCCTATTTATATCACATGGAAAAGAAACATGTTATTATTATGAATGTGAATTTTGCCTAGTTTGTTTTGAGTCAGAAAAGGAGGCTAATACCAACAACACTCTCTACTAAGTAATATCATTATCGGCACCCCTAATTAACCATCTAACACAGAAGCAGTTTCATGTAGTGCGAGAAAGTCAATTCCATTAGAACCAGCCACTCCAAATATAGGCTGTCAGAGAAAAAAAGAAAAATTGACCATTACACCCTCTCTCTTTCTCTCTTTCCCTTCACTAGAAAGGCTGTCAAAGAAAAAGAAGCTTTTGCCTTGATTTTATGTAGTTTAAGATGAGATCGGAAGGCAGAGACATTTGAAAGATTGGTGCAAATAAACAAGCAAAATAACTTTGCACTGTAAGCATTGGAATCACTCTAATCACACTAAGTAGAGGGATTTATGTAGAACTTAGGTACAAGTCCTTACCTGGGAGTTGCCCGTCTGCATGTGTGAAGCTACTGCCTGAGTTGGCTGAGTGGGACCTTGACCCTAAGCATTGAATAAGCAAGCACAAGTGTTATAATTTGGAGATGACAAAATCAGATCTTATTTGTAACATTTAATGGATTTTCTTTAGTTAAAAGTGGGACCTAATAATTAGGTAAATTCCCAGTAGAACCCTGCTGAGTTACCGAAATGTTTTGTTCAACATAAGTTAAACAATGCCAACAATCTAATTTTAGTATGACAATTTATGTCAACAATAAAGAAAACAACAACAACATCAACTAAGCTGCACCCCAATATGTTTCGAATGTAATTTTGAGCACATCAACTAAGCTTTCAGTTACGACTTACGATAAACAGTTATATCAGCAAGCAACATATAACCATAGTGAGATATTAAAATCTGACATCACATCAAAAAAATTAAACAAACTAAATTAGCAATCAAAATGGTCTTAAATACCGGTGGATTGAGCCCTTGTGCCCCAACCATCGAGAACAATTGGGTGATGTATATTTGATAAGATGCTAGTTCTCTTTTCATCTCGGCCCTCTCCTCAGCTTGACGGCGATCACTGTCAGCTAAGAGCGATTGTACTTCTGTGCGAGAGAAGCTTGGCTGAACTCCATTGTTTGTCACCCCAGAAACAGTAACAGAAGATGATGTGTGCTTGGGCCTGGATCGGTTGGTTGCTGTCTGCACCTTCCCATCAAGCATGCTTCCAAATCCTAGCACCCGACCATGGCTTGCTCCGCCAGCAGCTGACATGAACATTGTGCTCTCATCCATGTCGGCATTGGCCTCCTCAGCCATCATGTCGTTCACCTTTTCCTATGAGTTGCACCATGTGAGAAATATTAAAAGATGTGTTATTTTGACCTTGCTATGTACTGAATAAATTTCTAGAAAGTACACTAATTTCTGTAGTATCCACAAACCAAATAGGAGATAATTAAAAAATATAAATCTGCAACAACAGTATTGAGGTATGCATGTCCGGCTCATATTTTATGTAATAAAGTGAAAGTTTGGTGAAACATATTTTCTGACCTTGTTTTGTACTTAAGTATGCAAATTCATCAAATTAATGTATATAGTTCAACTTACGTAAACGGCTTTGATTCTTGTGCTTGTAAATTGCAAGGAGTTGACATCCAACTCTTCAATTACAGGGGGAATCTCCTCTATACTCGGTTCCATTACCACATTGTCATCAGTGTTCTCTGTTGGTACAGCCCGATCCGTTGTGGCAGCTTCCAGTTGGGCCTCAATAGGTGATTTGCCGTTGTCTCGACGACAATGAAGATGGATGTAAAGTTCCCTCATTGTTGGCTCTTTTCCATTTTTTAATTTTTTCTCCACATGAAAATGAATAAGCAAGTCAGATGAGGCTGTAAATTACACATTAAGTTTTATTTTGAATAAATGTTCATGGAACTTACTAGTTTACCAAAATGCTGGTGTGCGCTTGCACATCCAGCATAGTGAGAGACCGTCAGTCCAGATGAAGTGCGGTTATCATGGTTTTGTCTGCTCACTCCTTGCCATTCCTCTGTGGCAAAAATGTCACACAAACCGTGCCAGCTTGCAGGGTTTAGACACCAATGTGGAACAGACTTCTTCCATGCTGGTATGTTTCTGCCGAATTTTTTTATGCAATTGTCCCTGGCCTCGTGTAGCTCCCCGCTGTACCTCTTTGCCGCTATTGCCTCCAGAACATCCCGACAACGTCCGAGATCTTCCCCATCACGATATCTAAATTTCTCCTTCAAAAAAGAAACACGTATTCCATTAGCAGGGGTACATGTTATAAAATTCAGACAACTGCCATATGTAATACTACTTCACCTATCCCCCCCTATCTAAAATTCAGAGAAAAACAATTCAGACAGCACGTATGCCATCTTGCTGAAATAATGCAGCTACAGAAAATTATCAATCAGATTTTTTAGCTATATAGATGATATCCTTGTAATGACCAGTTTTAATTGACATATAGGTCAAATCATATCCTTTTCCTTTACTACTAATGGAAAATAATAAGAATTGAAACTACCAAAAATGCAAATTCAATGTTATCTTTCGTGGTATCATCAAAGGCGTGGAAACTTCTCAATGGTCCAGGCATATGGTTCAGGGCCAGCCTTGCAATAGAAAATTGAAGTTTCAGAAAATAACTCTGGATAAAATGATTGTATATTTTTTAGAAAGGAAAAACAATAATACCTGGTGATAGCTGCCGTTATCTCTTTCGGTTTTTCTACACAAGTAAACTCACAAAAGGAAATTGGCCAGATTATTGGTCTGTCTTCCACTACATTTGTAGATTTTCTGATCAGCCCAGGGCCTCGTCCCCTTTTCTTTACAGGTTCGATTGGTGTAATTTCACCATCTGGTATAGCATTTGAACACTCACCGACCTCAAGTGCTGCCTGTGAATTACGCTTTCTCCCTACTTTTTTCTTCCTTGATGTTGCTCTTGTTAGACCAGATTTCCTTGGGGCCATCTGTGTTTGGATGAAAAGGAAACAATCATGTGTTATTTTTTAGGGAAAATTTCTAGTGTACCCATTGAAAATTTCAAAACAGCTAATTTCTAGGAACTTGGTGCGGTTGAGTATAAAAACCCTAATATCAGGACTAAAAAGTTCTTAGGTAGTTAGCTAATATTTTTGGCCTTACTGTGCTTGTTAAGGTTGATTTGGTTCAAAAAGAAACTTGGTGCAGCCCTTGTTGTACTTGTAAACCAGTCTCCAGCACCTTACCTTCTTCCTACACCAAGGATATATTAAAATGTGAGAAATTGAAAGATGAAGATCGTAGTAAGAAGCTTTGTAGTTTATTTATGATGAAAAAGAGTGAAATGTATATAATAGGATGTGAAGACCTAAAAGTCCTTACATATTTTTCTCCTTTAATATGCTAAATTGAAGACCCTTTACCTTACTGTGTTGTTTTATAATAAGCTATAATGAAGTTGATCAAATTATTAAAAAGTTAACTAAAGGAAACTCCGTACCAAAATAACTTACTAAGAATGACTACTTCAAAGGAGTAGAACTAGGGTGTTCCTAAGTTCACCAAACTCCTTTGTGAACTCAACTTATCAGTTTGGATTCGTCGTTTGAAGACAATCCAATTGGTTTTGGAGTTGAGTTCACAAAGAGGATTGGTGAACTTATCATCACCCTAGTTCTACTCACTTCAAAGTTAGAATACTAAAAAAAATTGAGTAGCAAATATATATGACAGAATCCAATAGGCTGGGTAATGCTTGAATACCAGGGAGAAAGTCTTGTAAATTGATAAATTGATAAAGTGACCAGTATTAAAGTGAATTGATTACCAAGGGTAATGCTTCAAGTATATCAAGACATTCAAGTGACCAGGATTAACAAATCTAAACCCTAGCATAACAAGTTAGACACCAGTTGCAACAACTGAACTTAAGATAACAGAAATTAAACCTCAAGTTGAAATAGGTACACAAAATCAAATGAAAATTTATAGTGTACCCATTAAAAATTTGAAGCTAATTTCTAGTAAAATGTCAAAGTTGAGTCGAGAAACCCTAATACCAGGCCTAAAAAGTTCTTAGTAAGTTAGCTAATAGTTTTGGCCATACTGTGCTTGTTAAGCTTGATTTGGTTCAAAAAGAAACTTGGTGCAGCCCTTGTTGTACTTGTAAACCAGTCTCCAGCACCTTACCTTCTTCCTACACCAAGTATATATTAAAATGTGAGAAATTGAAAGTTAACCCTTATCTTCTTCCTACACCTTATCTAAACCATAGACTAACAAGTTAAACCCGGTTGCAACAAGTGAACTTAAGATTACAGAAATTAAACCTCACGTTGAAATAGGTACACAAAATCAAGTGGAAATTTTGAGTACCAGAGACATATGAGTGGCTGTCGACTCCGATAATTGCACAGACCCGTGAAATTAGAAGAAGACAAAGGAGAGAAATGAGTGGGAGAGCGGGGGTGAAACTAGAAGTAGACAAATGAGGGGCCGTCGACGCCGATAATTGCACAGGGAGGTGAAATTAGAAGTGGACACGGGAGGGAAATGAGTGAGGCGAAGTGAGACAAATTAAGGAGGTGAAATGAGAAGGAACAAATGAGAGAAATGAGTGGGAGAGAGGAGGCTGCCGATTTTATAGGTTACCTAATAAGAGGAAATTTTGGGGGGAACTGAAACCAATCTGGCGCCGAAGGAGGCTACAAAAAATTTCAGAGGAAGACAGATCGGTTTTAGCTTCGAGTAGTGTAGTAAACATAATATAGGTACATTAATTGAACCATGTGATGCGCTGTTTGTATAAGGAACTACTCTGTCCGAATCAAATATCAAATCTTCACTGTGCTTCAAAAATTGAGATAGCCAATACAATTTTATTTACGTTTTGTATGTTAATTGGAGTCGGATTGATTTATGAATTAAAATTTTAGCTTAAAAATTATAAATTTTGCAAGATTGTAAATACTTATGGTTATAATTTTAATTTTTTGAATTACATGTAATTATTATGTTAGTGTTGTGTTTAGTATAATTTATACTAAGTGAAATTCTATATGGTGTAATAATGTTAATCAATTAGAATTTTTGTTTAGAAGGTAATATATATATGAAATTGATATAAATAAGATTTATGGGAGGATGTAATTAATGCTTGAACATTGATAATTCATTACTAAATGATTCTCACTATTGAAATTTTATACCATCATCAATGATTTGTAGAAATGACTTGTGCCATATTAGAATGTACATAGGACTTGAACTCCTGATGTGTGGGGTATTGAAGGAAGGAAGTTGAATGTCGGCCGTTGGTCGATCGGAGCCGTTACAATGAAAGAGTGCTAAATTAATTGCACTGTTGTAAAGTTTGATATAATTTGAGATTGATTTACCAATCCATCAAAGCGACACAATATATCAACATCGTACGGTTGTAATTAGTTTATGTCGGATCGCATCTCATAGTCGTCGGGGCTTCAAAACTTTTATGTTCTTAAGGTTCCATATTCTCTCTTGATCATTTAAAAGTAATTTACGCGTCATTTAATTGCAGATCGACCGTTGAATGCTCATGCAGAAATGAACGGTCCGTATTATTTTGAACAATTTGATGCCATTATTAGTAATAAAATTGTACAAAATTGACCACAGTGGACTTTATCTGAACATACAATCACCAAAAATTCCGTTTTATATTTTTTACCTTTCTTAAAATAATTTTTTGTGTACATGCATTACCAAAGTGAGAGGAAAGTAAATGGTAGCCGTTTGATCGGTGATGGAGCGTCATGATATTGACTAGAACCATCTGTTTTAGAGGCTGTGAGATAAGGAGTCTTATTCTCTAAGGTAATATGATATTTTTGTTTAAATATGGGCCAATATGATGCACTAGATTGGAGTCTCGAGATTTGTTTACACAATCGAATGGTCGAAGATGAGAATTTATGTTCAGGTTACCTCAGGGAACTATTTCAACTGGGTTGGTATATTAGTAAATGCGATACAGATAATGGCTTCAACTCTCAAAGCGGTGCCTCATTCTAACAGTGCACAAATAATTTAGAATGACTGGATCCGGACCGTTCTTTTAATACTGCACAAATCAATAAGCCCAAATAACACCGACCACTGCGCTAGCCCGAATCTCAAAGCTAGTTAAATCTCTTATCAAACCGTATAGTGCATATAATGTATTAACGTATTGGAGGGGATTCTCCTCGCAGAGATATCTCAGAGGATGCGAAATCTAAGAAGGGAGCCGGGACTTAGCATTTTTTTCAAAAAACTCACTTCTCCACTCGTCTCGACCTCTCCACTTCTCCACTCTCCCAAAAACCCGCCCATCTCACAAAACCTCTAGCGCCGCCCCTCACAAAACCTCCGTCGATCGGGTTCCTTCTAGCGCCGCTCACCTTTTTCTCTACCAAAACCACGGCAATAAACCCTAACGCCGCTCACCCTTTTCCTTCTAACGCCGATCGGGTTCCTTTTGACGGCCGTGAGGCGAGTAGGCACTTGGTACCGCCCGATCGTTGCTTATCTGCGAATTCCTCTGCCCGGGTAACTCTTGACCCCTTTTTGTTATTGAGTTATGTGATAATGCTGCGGCCTTTGAGGCTTTCTTGTGATTATGGCCTTCGTGCCTTGTGGGGTTTTGTTGGCTGGGTACATATTATGTGCTTGGGGGTTATTTCATAAATTTTTTTTGTATTTAGGGCTGGTTATGTCAGATTACGGATTAATTGCAATTTAGATAATTGTTGTATTTGGGAAAAACTGACAATGCTGGTTTGCAAATTGTCGTATTTTATGCATGTGAAAGCAATTTGAAAATGGTGTGCTATTTAAAAATTAATTGTTGTATTTTATGCACAAATTTTGCTATGCATGTGTTTAATTTGAGGTTTCGTTACAAGTTTAGAGACACCTTTTGACTCAAACACTCCTGGTCATGTTCTGAGAGAGTATTGCAATTTAGACAATTGTTGTATTTGGGAAAAACTGACAATGCCGGTTTGCAAATTGTTGTATTTTATGTATGTGAAAGCAATTTGAAAATGGTGTGCTATATAAAAATTAATTGTTGTATTTTATGCACAAATTTTTATATGCATGTGATCAAATTGAGGTTTTGTTAAAAGTTTAGAGCTCTCTCTATAAAATTACACTATTTGCTTTCGTTTGTTTTAAGTCCAAGGGTGAAAGCACACTGCGTACCTCGTACCAACATTGCAATAATTGGGCCAAAACTTTGTTTCTACCACACTCTTCTCAGCATTTTGTTAAATATCCTTTCCTAATTTTGTTAAAACGTGAAACTCTTTTCGTTTATTATAAATTTCAGCAGTAAATTAACCCTTGATTCCCACTAACACAAAATGAGGAAAAACACCATTGATTCATTTTCGTGCTTATTGCATATATGTAGATAAATGTTTTTGTTTATTAAAATTGGCTTATGCATGTTAATTGCCTCTTCATTCTGTTCCATCGCTATTAAAAGTAATTAACCTTTTGGATTTTACTTTGCTCCTAAATTCGTTAGTACTACTCTATCTTTTGTTTTTCAATCATCCGTTCCTTGAGGGGAGCTCTTCCTTTTTTTTCTTTTGCTGTTAACCATAATTAAGCCAGAATTAAATGTAAAAATCCAAACATGAGAAGATATATATGAGATTGAGAGATAGCAGGGGATTTAATTAATGACTATATTTGCGGGGGTATGTATAGAGTCACAGGGAAATTAAGTGCCAGCAAAGAAACAAAGAGGTATTTCGAAGTGAAGGGCAGAATTGTCATTTTACTTCTTTTATTAGTATTAACAGGTAGTTATTATTGATTAATTTAAAAATTGGGGATATTAAAAAGGTTTAGAGACAGACATTGTTTAAGCTTGTTTTTAAGTCATAAGCATTTCAGCTCCCTATTGTTGTTCCTATGTTTTTTTTTTTTAAGTCAAAAGCATTTCTTATTATAAAGTCATAATTTGAGTTTGTAGTATTGTTTTTATATCTTCTAAGACCATTCTAGAAATTTTTACCAAGCTATTTGACTGTACAAGTTAATTTTTGCAAGCTAATAGAGTAGTATGTTGAATTTGAGTGTACTAATGATATGTTGAGCTGCAGGGAACTTTTATATAACTGATTTGATTTCCAATTTTTTTATATTGTTCAGATTCAAAATGAGGAGGCTAAGTGAAGCCGCCCAGTACGAGTTTGTACGTCGCCGGAAATCCCCAAGACTCAATCCGCCGGTACCAACAGCTCCCCCGTCGGTTTCTGAGCCAGAGCCGGCCATCCACCCTCCGTCACCTCCTCAGACAGAGCCACCCACCCCTCGCTGGTACCAACAGCTCCCCCGCCGGTTTCTGAGCCAGAGCCGGCCACCCACCCGCCGTCACCTCCTCAGACAGAGCCACCCACCCCCTCGCCGGTACCAACAGCTCCCCCGCCGATTTCTGAGCCAAAGCCGGCCACCCACCCGCCGTCACCTCCTCAGACAGAGCCACCCTCTGACCCGTTGAAGACACAGCCTCCGGCATCCACCCACCCGCTGTCACGGCCTCCACACAACGAGGAGAATGTTCAAATGCCACCCACTCAATTTCCTCCCCCACACCCCACGAGTTTGGCGAGGGACAAAAACAACATAGAGGAGGGTGCTAATGAGCATGACATGGAGCAAGATGGTGAAGAAAATTGCTTAGCCTCCGATGATTCCGATCAAGAGTATTAATTGGTAAATCGACATACATGTGTTAGGTTTTTCATTTAAAGTTACTATACATTTTACTAATCCGGCGTGCTTCATTTTTGTCATATGCCTTTTTTAACATTTTCCTCTTATTTTGCTTGTAACAGGAATTTACACAAAGGGAGATCTTATGTATTGAACCATTTGTCAAAATGTTTTGTATCTAAATTAAATATATTAGCAATAGTGATGATATTACTAAATCACTGTCTAAATCAAGTGGTTTTCTTATTAATTAGGATGTGTTATAGAAATTCTTTTGTTGATTAATTACTGCATGACATTTTGGGATTATATCCTATGTTAATTGAATGTTCTGGATTAAAAGGGAGATACTCAATAAATAGAATTTCTTCTGTCTCTGGGAGCTAAACATTTCCAACGGCAGCCTCACGGAAATATAAATAATAATATAAAATAATTGTAACTGGGTAGGCCTTCATTTTCACGAGATAGGAGTAGGTCCGATGGGCATCGGACCTACATTTAGGTTCAATTAGCTCTAGGGCCGTACGATTAGCATCAAGATCTATGCGCACGGAAATTGATACAGACTTGCACGGATTTTGATACAGAGACACAAATCTTTATGCAGATCAAATGGTCATCACACCCATCGAACCAAGATACTCTGATTCCCATTTTCACATCTCTTCCCGCTAAACCCTAACTTTTCTCCGCATCGTTTCAACTTCACTTCCCTCCCTTTTTCTCCGCCTGCTCTCTTTCGCCCTCGTCCATTGTCTCTCCTCCCATTTTCTCCGCCTGCTCTCTTTCGCCCTCATCCACGGTCTCTCCTAGCCACTTTCGCTCAGCCACTGTCTCTCCTCCTCCCCTCCGCTCAGCCACTCCCTCAAGCCTCTGTGTTGTGTCTCCAGCCCGCTCAAGCCCTCTGTGTTGTGCCTCCCTCCCGCTCAAGCTCTTTGTGTTGCCAAGAACGGTTCGGAAGCGAGGTGGCAGCGGTCAATCACCACCTTGGTAAGCTCTACTTGAAAATTGGTAATTTAGCCCTATCGGTAGTTGTTGTGGTTAAAGAACAAATTAGCATATCACTGGTACTGGAAAGGGTACCTTTTCAGAATATTAGGTGTCAATTTCATTTTCTACCTTCTAGGCAGTGCCTTACCAGTATTGTGACTGACCAGCAACTACTGACCTGTATTTTGACCAAAATTGCAACTTCTCAATATCTGGCCTGTTCAATTCTACCGTCTTGTAGCAATTGTAAGAAGGATAAGCATAACCAAGCCAAGCTATGCAAACATAAAATAAATAATTAAACATCAAATTATGATCCATTGGTTAAATCACTGCAATCACTACCGTTACCTTATTTAACTATTAATTTAATTATTTCAGAAATAAAATAAACAACTATACCCTCATCTCTCACGTGCCTTTCACCGTATATGATCTCTCTCCTCTCGTCTTATCCCACTGTGTTTTATTAGTGGTGGCAGAATGGAGTTACAAAGTTCACAACTAGAAATAGATAAGAATTTCGTACTTTTGTACATGAACTTTGTAACTCCATTCCGCCCCCACAAGTAAAACATCATGGATAAAGGCAAGAGGAGAGGGGAGAGATCATATACAGTGAAGGAAATAGGATAGATGATAGATGAGGGTATATTTGTCTATTTTATTTTTAGAATAACTAAATATATGGGTAAATAAAGAAAATGGGGATAAAATAAAGAAAGTTAAGTTTGAATGGGAATATTGGACATTCTAGTGCTTTCATGGGGTTATTGCCTATTTACAAACTTTGAATGGGCACAATGGAAATTTTCCCTTCAAGATAATAGGAGCACTAATATTATGCTACTTGATATTATTCCAATAGTTGCTGCCATCCGTGTTCTATGATTAAACCCCCAATTGCCTATCCAACCCCTTGTCTTGTGTAACAATTTCTCTTCTTTAAGGGTTTTAATTGACCTCATTTACAAATCTTTTATTTTCTAAGGTACAGGGAAAAAGGAGATTACTTCATATGGAAAATCAAAATACCCGAGGAAATGAAAAATGTGCGGTAATTAAAGTCAATCCGTCGGGGCCCCCACCCCACTCCAGATTATACCACCGCCTAATCGATTCAATCCACTCACAAATCCAAACCCTCTGATAATCGAGTGGCGACATGTTGCCCCGCCACCTGTCATTGTCTTATCTTCCGAGGATGATGAATCTGATTCCGAGGATGAAGAGCCTTACGGACCTTTCTATGCTATTGATGATGTCCGGGCTTGGGTTCGCTTGAGAAGAAGCAAGAGAATATGGGAAAATACTAACAAAAATGGAGGGAAGCGAACCAAATACTTCCCTCAAAAGAAAAAAAGACGCGACAATTAGTGAGGCACGAATAGGTTTCTAATTAGGGATGTGGGGATGGATTAGGCAAATGTTAATGAAATCTTTTGAAAGATTTTTTTTTTATAAATGAGATATATAGTGACTAAATTAGTGGGTTTTTGGAATCTGGATGAATTAGGGTTATGTCCTATATTATATGTTTTTGGTACTAATTTGGTGATGTATATTGTTTGCTTGAAGACTCTTTATTGTCAAGTAATGCTACAATTATTTTGTTATCAACAGTGATGATATCAGTAAATCACTATCTTAAGTAAGTACTTTTCTTATTAATTATGATGTGTTATATAAATTATCATGTTTTATTAGTTACTGCCTCTCGTTTTGGGATTAAATTCTGTGTTAATGGAATGTTCAACATTAAAAGGGAGATCTCAATAAATGAAAATGCTTCTGTCTCCAGGAGCTAAACATTTCCAACGGCAGCCACACGGAAATAGTTAGTATAGCTATAAAATAATATTAACTGTATCAGTGAAACATTTCCAAGGGTATAGTACCCAAGTATTTCCGTGGGCCTTCATTATAAAATAATACAAACATAATAACCAAAACATTTCCAAGGGTAGCTCATGGAAATAATATGTGTTACAACTTCCAAAACATTTCCAAGGGCATGGAGTCAACTATTTCCATGGGCTATCAATATAAAATAGTATTTGATTTTTTTGGCGGGTCATGGGTCATCCAAAAGTATTTCCAAGGGTAGACATGAGATATTTCCAAGGGCAGACATCAGGGATTTCCATGCGCTACAATTTCCGACGGCCTGCCGTTGGAAATTGTTAAGTGTGTCAGAAAAGGCAATTTTATTTCCGAGGGCCCTTCTTGCTGTTGGAAATAACATTAGCTCCCGTTGCAAAAAACGTAAATTCTAGTAGTGCCCAATAGAGGATATCTTCTCCTTTGCTTGGTCTTTGCCCTATCCTGCCAGAAATGCTTTCTTGGCTGCATTTGGAGCTTTGGCCTGGACAATTTGGAATCTGAGAAACTATATTTGTTTTGAACAAACCCCTTGTGATACTGTTAGAATTTCATGGCGTATGAAGAAGGTGGAAGGCAAAGATCCACAACCTTTGAAGAAGTAGCAGGAAATGAAACATGGCATCAAGAATTGCAAGAAGAATTTGTAGTAGCAAGAACAATGAAAATCAAGCGTGCAAGTTCTGAAGAACAGAAGGTTTACATTCTGCTGAAGGCATTGGCAAGAGAAAAGTTTGAGGAATTCAGAATCAAATCTAGTATAATCAATTTTGAATTAAGGGGGAGTGTTGAAAATTAATTCAAATTGATTAGAGCATGTACGAATCAGTTTTTACCAGCATATATAAAAACTGCATGGGTTATGTTAGGCATTGGTTATTTTAAGCATAGTTATTTTAGGACTAGTTAGCATCGTGCTTAGCTATTTTCAGCATGTTGTGTAGTGGGTGCTTAATTTGGGCAAGTTGTGGGTGTTTACTTTAGAAACATTGTATTGCCTTAAATACTGTAGAACTCTATGTAATTGAGTAAGAGAGAAAGAAAATAAAGTGTTGTTTCTATTTAGAAAAATATTATTCTTTTTTCAATCTTTTGCATACTGGCACAAAGCAGTGCAGTATTGTTGAGTTTATCCCAACAAGGACAGTGTCAGGATCTCATTTCAGAATGGCACTCAGTAGAGGATATCTTCTCCTTTGCTTGGTCTTTGCCCTATCCTGCCAGAAATGTTTTCTTGGCTGCATTTGGAGCTTTGGCCTGGACAATTTGGAATCTGAGAAACTATATTTGTTTTGAACAAACCCCTTGTGATACTGTTAGAATTTCTGTGTTGAAAACAATTAATTGGATGTTTTTGCACGCATTCTACTCCAATCAGCTGAACCAGACTTGGAACCATAGCATGTGCTGGTTGAATCCACCAATACAGAAGACTCAGATTAGAAGACTATAACTAGTTATTAAGAACTTTATGAACTTTTGTGAGCTGAGAGATTTTGTGTGTAATATTTTACTCAGCTTCTTTCCTCTCTTAGATACAAACTATTTCCTGCTATTTGAACTTGCCTTTAAGGCATAATAGAACATGTGTGACCAGACTGGGATCTGGCTGTTGGTATTTTGTAACTTAACTTCAGTTTCAATCAATTGAAACGGGCCTCTGGCCTTTTTTAATAAATTCTGCTTGTATGAATAGATCGCCATTTATCTTAAAATTCTGCTTGTATGAAGTATATTAGGATCTCAGAAGTTTTGAACTGTAGCTCATAAGATTTATTATGCTTTGGAAATATGAATTTAAATTGGAGTTACAAACTTCACTTGTGAATAAATGGTTTTATTCTTCATCAATAGCTATATTCACTACTACAAAAAAAGCTAATTCTACACTACACATTGTACACGGTTTTTCTAATTTTATATAAAAACCGTGTGTCAAATATGAAATTTTGAAAGGCAAAAAAATATTGGGGAATTATACACGGACACTTAGTTATAAATCAGTGTATAATTGTTTGAGAGAGCTACACGGTTTATTAGGGATCAAAAATCCGTGTGGAAGGAAACCGTGTGGAAAAGATTGAGAGAGTTACACGGATATTATACTAAAATCCGTGTATGAATAGCTACACGGATATTTAATAATAATCCGTGTAGAAATAGTAAGAGAGCTACACGGTTGTTAGTTAAATGTCCGTGTAGAATAGTTAGAGAGCTACACGGTTTTTTTTATGAAATATCCGTGTATAAAGGGTAATGCTACACGGATTGTTTAATAAATAACCGTGTATAACTTGTGAGAGAGCTACACGGATTGTTAAGTATAAATCCGTGTAGAAAAGACTTTGTAGGGTTTTATACAGTATAAAGGGCCCCTTCTCTTCCAGAGACTTCTCCTTCCAGCGCCGTTTTGATCAAGTAATTAATACGCTCTCTCTCTGTATTGAACTGAGATATGATTTCTGCAAAGGTTTGCAGCTGGAATCTGTCATCTTTGAAGTTTTTATTTTCTCCTCTCTAACTTTCGAAGGTTAGTATATACATATTTTCCTTTTTCCTCTCTAATTTTCTGTTCATTAATTATTATTGCTTATTTAATTAGGTGTGTAATATATTCATGCATGCTTGATTTAATTATTAATTAGATAATGTAAATATATAATTAGTGTATTGTGGTCCAATAACCGACCTATAGATGCTTTTAGGTCCATGCCCGTTCAAAATTAATCCAATAGGGATTAATTTTGGACAGTCCCCGTTTTGGGACAGCTCTTTGAATATTGTGTCTCATTTAGGATGTGAACACATATTAGTGGATTTTAATTAGTATTTGAGGAAAGTTCGACGGTATTTTCCCTTATTGCTCCTACGAGTATGTGGTTCGTATGCATACTTGGGGAGTTAAGGGGAAATGCTGCCGAATTTTTCTCAAATACTAATTAAAACTCGCTAATATGTGTTCACATATGGGACATAATATTCAAAGAGTGGGTTAGGATTGTAAACCGGCCCTTTGTAAGCCCAAAATTTGGTACAATTTATATGTTGACCATGCATGATTAATTGATCAAATCATTTTTTTAATTTAATTTACAGATGGATCGAAGTTGGATGTATGAATTGCGACGTGACAGTGAAGAATATTTGGTTCGCGTTGATGAGTTTATAAAATTTGCTGAGAGGTATAGAGTGAAGAAAAAAGAAGAAGACATTTTGTGCCCTTGTAGAGATTGTAAAAATATTTTAAGATTTGTGGACTCCGAAGAAATTAGAGGTCATTTAATTTGTCGGGGATTTAAGAAGAGATATACATGTTGGATTATGCACGGTGAGAAATTTGGTGAAAGTAGTAGTACCAATAAAGATTTTAATCGTTGTGAATTGAATGATGAGAATGTAGAAATTTCTGATAATTTTGGGCTTGATTGGAACGAGAATTATGAGGATGTTGAAAATTTTGATAATGTTGAACCCGGAAACAACGATGATGAGCTGGAGATGAATTTTGGTGAAAATGTAGAACACAAGTTTATTGAAAATCTGGAGGAAATGTTTCGTGATGCGGAAGATGAAATTAGTGATAAAAATTATGATAAATTCCAAAATTTGTCTAATGATTCCAAAAAGCAGTTGTATCCCGGGTGTACCAAATTTACGAAACTGTCAGTTGTGTTGAAATTATTAAACTTAAAAGCAGACAATGGTTGGAGCGATAAGAGTTTCACGTCCTTATTATAGCTTTTACGAGAAATGCTCCCAGATAACAACGAGTTACCCAGTACAATATATCAGGCGAAAAAATTGATATGTCCAATGGGGTTGAAGATCGAAAGAATACATGCATGTCTAAATGACTGTGTATTGTAACGTAATGAGTACGAGACCATGCATGTTTGTCCTAAATGCGGTGTTTCACGGTATAAACGTAAGGACCAGGACAGTACTGATGATTGTAACGAGGACAAAAAGGGCCAGCCTCCGGCTAAGGTGTTGTGGTATTTGCCGATAATACCGAGATTCAAACGGTTGTTTGCGAATTCCAAGGATGCGAAATTATTGCGTTGGCATGAAGAAGAGCGCAAAAAAGACGGTAAACTAAGGCACCCGGCCGATTCTCCTCAGTGGAGAAACATTGATAGACACTTCAAAGAATTTGGTTCCGAAATGAGAAACCTTAGGATTGTGGTGAGCACAGATGGAATGAGTCCGTTTGGAAGCTTGAGCAGTCGGCACAGTACTTGGCCAGTTCTTATATCCATCTATAATCTTCCTCCTTGGTTGTGCATGAAACGCAGATATATAATGATGTCGTTACTAATCCAAGGACCCAAGCAACCCGGAAATGACATAGATGTGTATCTCGCACCATTAATTGAGGACCTCCAGAAATTGTGGCGTGATGGCGTCCCGGTCTGGGATGCGTACAGCAAAGAGGTATTTCAAATGCGGGCCATGGTGTTTTGCACAGTAAATGATTTCCCTGCGTACGGGAATTTATCGGGTTACACTTGTAAAGGAGCAAAAGCGTGCCCTATCTGTGAAGATGACACGCAGGTGCTGAGGCTGAAAAATTGTCAGAAGAATGTTTTCATGGGGTATCGTAGGTTTCTTCCTGTTAATCACCCATACCGTAAGAAGAAGAGAGCATTCAACAGGAAAATTGAGCTTGGAGTGGCCCGTCGTCCATTAGACGGAAATAATGTCTTCAATCGGGTAAAAAACCTTGATGTTATTTTTGGAAAATTTGCCGAAGCACCACCGAAGAATATTTGGAAAAAAAGGTCCATATTTTGGGAGCTACTGTACTGGAAATTTTTAGAAGTGAGACATTGCATAGATGTCATGCATGTTGAAAAAAATGTCTGCGACAGTTTGATTGGTTTACTATTGAACATTAAGGGAAAGACTAAAGATGGTATTAAAGTTCAGAAAGACATGGTAGAAATGAGAATATGACCCGAGCTTGTACCGCAGGAGAAAGGGAAGCGCACGTACCTACCCCCCGCACTGTGCACAATGTCGAAGAAAGAGAAAACAAGTTTTTGTGAATGCCTTCATAGTATTAAAGTCCCATCGGGGTATTTCTCGAATATTAAGAAGCTGGTGTCGAAGGACCTGAAATTGCTTGGTCAGAAATCCCATGACTGTCATGTTTTACTGATACATATGATTCCTGTTGCAATTCGGGGAATTTTACCAAAGGAGGTTCGGGAAACCATTACGAAGTTCTGTACTTTCTTCAATGCAATCAATTCCAAAGTGATAGACCCTCTAAAATTGGACTCTTTGCAAAAGGAGGTCATCGTTACTCTTTGTCAACTTGAGATGTATTTTCCGCCATCTTTTTTCGATGTTATGGTTCACCTTGCTGTTCATCTTGTGAGAGAAATTCAGATCTGTGTTCCCGTGTTCCTGCAGTATATGTATCCATTCGAGATACATGGGCATCTTGAAAAAGTACGTGAGGAACCGACATCGGCCCGAAGGTAGCATTATAGAAGGATATTCCACAGAAGAGGTGATTGAGTTTTGCACCAACTACATGGCCGGTGTGGATCCTATTGGCGTTCCGAAATCTCGATACGAGGGAAGGCTCCAAGGAGTCGGGACAATTGGGTTGAGAGCCGTAGTTGCTGATATAAATGATCTACAGAAGGCACATTTTATTGTACTACAGCACATGACAGATGTTACTCCCTACATAGATGAGCACATGACAATCCTTCAACAACAGAACTACACGAGAAGTCAGAAGTGGCTTACTAACGAGCATAATCGTTCTTTTATAGGATGGCTGAAAGAAAGAGTGAAGTCACACCCCGTACCTGAAATTGTTAGACTGCTGGGAGAAGGACCCCAAATTGTTGTCAAAACATTCCAAGGATACGAAATTAACGGTTATACTTTTTACACTAAACGGGAAAGTGAGAAGAGCACAATGCAAAATAGTGGGGTGACGTTGGTGGCGACGTCTCAAGAATTCAATAGATCCGGAGATGGCCGGGCTGTAATAGCATCAAGGTCATATTATGGCGTCATTGAAGAAATTTGGGAGCTCGTTTACAATCCTCGCCTGAGCATTCCCTTGTTTCGGTGTCAATGGATTGAAGACCGGGGTGTTAAAGTTGATAACGACTGACATCTCGCATTCATATCTATATTTTGATCTTAAATTCGTACCAAAACCTGTGTTTTAATCTATAAATTCGGTTATAATTCATTGAATATATATAGAATGTGGTACTGCTGCAAGTTTATTCTTATTCTGCAGGAATCGGGCGAAATCGAGAAGGAATCTGGAATTTAGAAGGCTCTACACGGTCCGTGTAGCACTCCACACTGGCCGTGTCAACCTCGACTCGACCGATGACACGACCACAGAGAACCGCTGACTCGACCGCTCAAGGAACACAGGCACACGGTTCGTGTAGAATTCCACACGGGCCGTGTCAAGCAATTCTGGAAACAGATCCAGAATTTGGAAACATGGCTAATTGATGGAAGGTCGGCCAGAAAAGCATATAAGCTGGATTTCTTGCACCATAGGGGTATTCTGGAGTAGAGAAGCATTTTCTAGGGTTTGGTCTTGACGGCTAAGCTGGGAGACGAAGTTGAGAAGCGAAAGACGCAAGTTTTCGACGAATCTTCCTTGTTCTTCGGGTTTTGTCATGGCTAATCTTTTTATTATTTCTTTATTCTGTTTTAGAACTATGTCTGAGTAGATTTCTTAGTTTCTAGGGTTGTGATGTAATCGAATGTTTTGTTTTGCATGTTAGTTATTGGATTTTTTTGTTGAAATTTGTGTTTGCTTGATTGTGTTTGATTTTAATTGCTTAGTGTAAGTTGTTTGATTTTTATTGGTTTACCACTAGATGAATGATCACATCTAGAAGGTACTTTGGCCCTTATAATCTCTTAACCAAACTAAGTACATGAGGTAGGATTAGTGATCCGAAAGGTGAAACCAAGTAGTAACCGACAGGTGAACATTTCCTCATATCGACGGAATGAGGTTACCTTTAGTATACCAAACAAGCAACTAAGTAATTCAGACCAACATACGGCAGTTGAGGTCTAGAACCCGACGAGGGCACATATTGCAATTCCATACCAAGTTAATAAACCAACAGACGACAGTTGAGGTTTAGAGACATTAGGTCTGGTCAGTAGAACCTTACACAAAGGAACAACACAAAGAAACAATAACTGCTGCATTCACTCGAGGGCCACACGGACCGTGTACGACAGTACCCGGCCCGTGTACACTGGACACGGCCCGTGTAGGACACTACACGGACCGGGTACCTCGAGGCAAGACTGAGATGAAGTCATAACCCTGGAAATGCCTTTTTATATTGATTTAAACCAAGTTTATTTACTTCCTTGCATTTAATTACTGTTATTGAACTGTAGGAATTATACAACCAAAACCAACATTTTCCAACTTCTAGTCTTTATTTAATTTAGGTATAAATCTAGTTAAGACTTGAACCGTCCCTGTGATCGATACCCGATGATATACTACTCGATAGGATTGTATACTTGCAGTCTGAACCGAAAAGTGTATTTAAGGTTAAAAAGTACAGTTCACTGTACTGAAACTTTGTACTATACCTTTTGGTGTAACAACGACGGGTTCACACTCGTTGATTTTAACAAAGTTGGGTATGTTGATGATCCGTTTATACTCGCCAAGCAAGCCACCCAAGTCTTTTATGTCACTGACCTGATTGATGATAGGTGGAGCGTCGTCCTATCCGAAAAAAGAAGGATTGTCGGGGTAGAAAATGTCGTCGATGAAGAAGAGTATGACCAGTTCGACGAAATACCTCCATTTTGTGCCGACATGCAACCTGAGGTAGCAACAATTGAAGAAAACGACGGAGCAAACTACATGCGATCCGACCACAATGAAGGATTATGGGCCGAGGGTACTGTTGAAAAGGAGAAAAAAAAAAGAGAAAAAGGAAAAAAAAGCCGGTGTGTAATATTTATTTTTTGTTTAAAATTGAAACTTTTAATATTTCTTTTTTAGAAACAACTTTGTAATAATAAAATATTTCTAGTTCAAATATTAGTATTAGATTTTAAATATTAGTAGGAATATTAAATATTAAGAATAAAATATTTGTAGTTCAAATATCAAATATTAGATTTCTCTAGTTCAAATGTTAGTTCATTTTTTATAATAATATAAAAAAATTCTAGTTCAAATATTAGTATTAGTTTTTAAAATATTAGTGAATTCTTAAATAATGAAATAAAAAATAAAATATTAGTATTAGATTTAAAATATTAGTAGAATATTAAATATTACGAATAAAATATTTGTAGTTCAAATATCAAATATTGGATTTCTCTAGTTCAAATGTTAGTTCATTTTTTATAATATTATTAAAAAATTTCTAGTTCAAATATTAGTATTAGTTTTTAAAATATTAGTGAATTCTTAAATAATGAAATAAAAAATAAAATACTAGTATTAGATTTAAAATAATCGTAGGAATATTAAATATTACGAATAAAATATTTCTAGTTCAAATATTAGTATTAGTTTTTAAAATATTAGTGAATTCTTAAATAATGAAATAAAAAATAAAATAGTAGTATTAGATTTAAAATATTAGTAGGAATATTAAATATTACGAATAAAATATTTGTAGTTCAAATATCAAATATTAGATTTCTCTATTTAAAATATTAGTTCATTTTTTTAATAATAAGAAAACATTTCTAGTTCAAATATTAGTATTAGATTTTAAGAATAAAATATAAAATATTAGAATTAGTTTTTAATTACTAGTACAAATATTAAATGTCTATAGTTCAAATTTTAATTGTCTATAGTTCAAATATTAATAATAAAAAAAAACAGGGTATTAGTTAATATTAGTATAAGTTTTAAATATTAGATGTGATATACTATTTTAGTTAATTTATTATTAGTTTAAATAATATAAAAAATAAAAAGAAACATAATTTAATATGTTTGAACTTTTTGTACACGGACTTTTAGTTAATAGTCCGTGTATAAATAGTCATTGTACACGGATTTAACTATAAAACCGTGTATAAAGGGGCAGAGAGCTACACGGACTATTAACTAAAAGTCCGTGTAGAAAGGGGAATTGTACACGGACATTTACTTATTTGTCCGTGTAGAAAGAAAAATTGTACACGGTCGTGAACTTAATAATCCGTGTAGAAAGAGTTAAAAATATAATTCAAAAGCCCTTTCTCTTCTAAATTTTCATTAGCCGCGCGCCGTTTGAGTTCCAAAAGCTCCAAAATCTCTCCGGCCACTGCCACCACTCCGGTCCACTCCGCCATTGTCGGTCCTCTGCCACCTCTCCGGTCCACCCTCTCCTCTCTCGGTAAAGTACTCTTCACTTCTCTGATTTTGGCCGAGTTCGGGTTGTTGATTTTCCCAACTCGTTGGAATTAATTTCATTTGGGGGATTCTCTTAATCAGGCCAGTAAAGCTAGAGCTCGAGGGTATTCTTGTTGGTTTAGATCGAGTTAACCAATTATTTTTTTAGAAGAAAGAGGAAGGTTTTTCTGTTTTTAATTTAAATCGAAATCAGTTTTTCAGTTTGAATTAAAATCAGTTTTTCTGTTTTATCATATCTGTTTTATTTTTTCTGTTTTAATTTAAAAACTGATTTTCCCAATTTAAAAACAGAATTTACTGGTTTTACATTGCTTGGTTTTTACATTAATGATTTTACCAAGTTAAAACTTCACTGATTTTACCAATTTAAAAACCAGTAAACATAATTTAAAACTAGTTCTTACATTGCTCATTTTTTTTCATATATTTACTGGTTTTACATGCACAACCAAGGAGAAAGTTAAAAACTTGTTTTAACACTTTAAAAACATATATGAAAACATTGCTTCTTTTTTTTGACTTTTTTTGTGGATGCCACTTTACTGTCCCTAATACAAAAAAAAAAACAGCTTGCACCATGTTTAAATTTCTGACTAAAAGGGATTGTTTTTTTTGGTCTGTATGTATTTCTATTAAATTTGATGCTCAATCTATCTAAATTATGGTGGATGTATGTAAAACCTATTAACTAAAATTGATTAGAGATAATACCATATTATGTAAGCTTATCACCTAGCTGGTAAATTGATTATAGACATTGATCTTGTAAAAGTACTCCAAACGGCCAAAATGACCTCTGCTGGTAAATTGATCAGTGCAGATCAATGCGGGGGCCAAAACAAATTTATGACTTGACCAACCGACAGAGGACTCCAAAACACACAAAATGGACACAAATTTCATATTTTTCAGATTATATTTCAATTTTATATGATTTTTCAAAGTTCAGTTTTTTAATTCATATTTTCTGCTATTTAAAGGTGCAGAATTTTCATTTTGAGAGGCTGAACTTTGGAAATTTATATAAAATCGAAAAAAAATCAGAAAAATATGAAATTAATGTCCATGTTGTGTGTTTTGAAGTCTTCCATTTAATTGTGGTGTTCATTTTGCATTTTATTTCTCTGTTTCCTCACTATTTTACACATAGGTCCATTACTTTCTTTTAATATTTCTTTGTATGGCAGAACCATGTCGGTTGAGGGTGAGCACATAGATGTGATGGCAGAAGAGCATCAGCAAGCTACTGCCTCATCATAAAGAAGGAAAAGAGGTCCGACAATGTGCACAAGCACGTCTGAGAAGAAGCAGTTGGAAATCCGGTTCACTGTAGACGGGCGTGCGCAAGGTCCAAACCGAATGGCGTACTCAAATTGGTGTTGCAATTTGGTGAAGCGAAAGACAAGTATCCTTGTAGAGAGTTGGAATAAGTTTGATAAAGAGGAGAAGAACGACTGGTGGAACATGGTGAAGGTAAAGTACCGAACAACTCTTTACTTTATTTTCATTGTTGTACATGAAATTAAATACAGTGAATTAGGTGTCAATCAGGCTCAGTGGAACATCGAGAGCGATACCCCAAAGGCTAAGACTCTGAGGATAATGAACGAAGGTTGGAAGCAATTCAAGAGCATGCTGAAGACAGATTTCATGGAGATAGGGAGAAATCCGGTAGGGTACTATTCTTAGTTAACACAAGAGGTGTGGGAGGAGTTTCAAGCTTTGAAGTCACAGAAGAGTTCAAGGTATATAACATTATCCAAAGTAGTTTTTGTTTTTTCTCGATCTTCAATTATTTTCCTAAAACTAATTGATTTTCTTGCACATGTGCAGAAAAAAGTGCCGAAGGAAGGAGGATCGCTGCCATGAACAAGTATCCGCACCATTTAGGGTCAGGTGGTTACGAGGGTAAGTCGGCAGAGTGGAAGACAGTACTGGAGCAAAACAAAGATTCCGACTCACCCGTGGTTAGGATCCAAAATCCTAGGGGCCAAGATTGGTTCATGGGTAGATTCGAGTTAACCGCTGATGGGAGGATAGTACTCTCAGAGAAATTGCAACCCGTGGCTCAGAGAATGGTAAGAGTCCTTTGTTATAACTTTGTGTCATTCAAACGAAATTATAACTCCGAATGTACATAACTTGGTCTTTTGCTATAACTAATTTTTCTATTAACAGTTGGAGGTGGAGCAGGAGGTCAATTCGGGTGCCCGGACGGTCGAACAACAAAATGATTCCTTGGCCGCAGCGCTCGAGAATCCAGAACACATGGGCCGGGTAAGGGGTGTAGGGGCCTACAGGGGCTGGAAGGAGGTGTTCCGAGTTGAGGGACAAAAACCTCGAAGAAAACCTCGTGCCAAAGTAAATAAAGACGAGATAGTTGCGCAGGTACGTGCAGAGGTCAGCCAAGAGTACGACACAAAGCTGGCTGAGATGGAATCAAGGTTGTTGAACAGGTTTTCATCTCTTGCGCAGCAATCCGAGCAACCACCTCCTATTTCGCCGGGAGTTCGGCGAAGTAGCCAAGCATCCGGGACTTGGGCCTTAGACGATTTGGAAAATCTAAAGGTAATCACTACTTGTTCGTAGTCTGAAGGTAATTAATACCTGTTTGTAACCTTGTTAGACAATATCCCACAATTAAAAAATAACAACTTTTTGATAATTGCAGGACCCCAGAGCATGCGACCTCGTCATGTGGCAGGGTAGTGTTCCTCTCACCGTTGCTAAGGGCGTTGTACTTCCAGGAGCCCAAAGTGTACACCATGCTCAGCTAAGGCCCGACTATGCATGCGTGCAGGTTGACTTAGTCGTGGAGGGATGGGGGCGCGTACCTCTTCCTGCCCCTACTGGCGAAATGTTTGTACTTGATGATGCCCGGTCGACATTTGTCCAATGGCCCAAGAGTCAGATTATTTTGGATCAGGTAATCTCAGAATAATTCATTTCTTTTGTTAAATTCAAATCATTCTTTTTGAAATACTTGAAGAAGGTTTCAAATTTTGATGCAGACACGAGGAGATGATGTCACCGGTACGGACTGTTGTGGCTTGCGACGTCGGGGCTGACGCGCCAGAATCACCAGACCGTCCTATGGTCACCGATGAAGAATACAGCCGTTTGCCTGATGATTTGCGCCTTCTCCACGACCGCTTGATGTCGGCACCCGAAGGCATGAAGGATATCATCATCCCTGTCCCACCTAGGATGTTTCTACACGAAGGCAGGTATCTCATGCTGTCGTTCAAAGACTTCAAGGACCTTCTCCACCACTCGTCATCCGATAAATGGCTCGATGTGTCATTCATCACCATTTTCCTCATGTTAGTGACCAAAAATTATTTTCATTATTGTATAGAACTCAAATATAAATTCTAATGTAAAATGATGAGTTTTTATGAAGCTAATCCGAAACTGTAATGAGATGGTACAAAAGAAGAGCTTGTGCTTATTTCTAGACCCCGAGAGAGTGAGTGCCACGTTCCTGAGATGTTATCCGGATATGGCTATGAATACATGCGTTTAGTGATGCATCGTGCTATGGAGGAGGAGAAGAAATTCATTATCGTGCCATACCACCAGAGGTTAATTCTAACCTTAGCTTAAGTATTGTTTATATTAGCAAACACTCGTGTCACTATTATATGGTAAAGTACTATAATTTTTATCCTCCCACATCAAATACTGGTGTTTGATTATCATTGTGCCTTACATAAATACGAGCATAATCGTTGATTCTTGTAAGCCCAAAGGAAATATTCCAGCTAACAAGTGCAAAGATATCTTCTCTTATGTCAATAAGTAAGCAATAATAATTTAATTGGTTTGAATTTTTTTCAATTATATCAAATTATAAAATTGCTATAAACATTCACTCTATTTTGTAAGGGCTTTTGCGAAATATGTTAAAGAGGGAGGATTGCATAACAAGCGCCAGAAAACCAAGTTGAGTTGGAAGTGGTTGCTGGTGAGCACACTATAAATTTATAATTTCATATATTGTCCAAAAAAATATTGTCATTCTAACATAGGCCGCTAAATGCAAATTTCAGGGCCCGCAACAGTTGGAGAGTTGGGAATGCGCTTATTACACGATGATTTTCATGTTTGACTTTGTCGAAAGAATACAATTCCAATTTCCAACAGCGGTATGTAATTCATATTAATTGTTCCTATATAATAGCAAATGATATTTGCAACTGTATTTCATCTACCTTTTCTTGTTACTAACTAATACCAAATTGTAATTCTAGAATGTGCCAAAGGAACCGCATTACACTAAGGAGCAGATCGACGATATCAGGTGTGTGTGGGCAAGGTGGTTTCGAACGGAATTTTGTAATGCTCAATATGGATTTCCATAATTTTGTATAATTTAGTGTATATGAATATTGTATAATTTATTGCATATGGATTTCTGGCTAATCTGAAAAATATGAATTCCTTGCTAATCTGGAAAATATGGATTTCTTGCTAATCTGGAAAATATGGATTTCTTGTTATATGAATTTTGAATAGTTCTGTAACAAAACTGGCAAGCAAAACTGGAGGCTAGCTCAAAAACAAAAAATATAAAAAAAAAAATGTTCTTTGTACACGGACATTTAACTAAAGTCCGTGTAGAAAAAAGTAGAGCTACACGGACATTTAGTTAAATATCCGTGTAGAAAGAGAAGAGCTACACGGACATTTAACTAAATGTCCGTGTAGAAAGAGGCAACCTACACGGTTTTTTAGTTAAATGTCCGTGTATAAAAAGAATCCTACACGGTTGTTTTGGGAAATTCGTGTAGCTCGGTAACATAGAGAGCGACACATTCTGGGCTTTCCACACGGCTGTTTGTGTAGTTATCCGTGTAGAATCGTTGAAATTGCACACCGACAAATGTCCGTGTGTAGTTATTGAACTATTCATACACTCTCGATTTAAACACGGTAGGAAATCCGTGTAGCTCCTCCATTTTTGTCCGCGTATAATCTCTTTTTTTGTAGTAGTGATTGTTTTTTTTTTTTTTTACTGTATAGTTGGATTATATTAAAAAGTTTAAAAACAATGTATAAAAAGAGTAAGGAACGAAACCGGTACAGATCTCAATACCGATAGATAAAAGATAGAAAGACTCGCAGCCACAGTGGCTACAACTTGTCAGGATTACTGCCCCCTCCAAAATAACCATACCAATTAATTTGTGACAAATATTAAACAATGAAACATTTAACTACCTAAAATTAAACTTCCGGCTACATGAGATTTTAATTTTGGTTCTACCAAATGAAAATGTTTTTTGAGCCAGTATAGGGCAATACCAGCCTGTACCAGTAATTATTACTTGAATACTTGTAGCTGATATTGGACTGATTTTACCTGGTAATCTAAACCAGTACTGCAATGGAGACTACTGCAGCTGTATTATCATTTTGCTGGAACATTAGATATATAACAGTCTCCATGCTTAATGCGTCAGGAAGATGTCATGTTTGCCTCATTGTGCAGGTACCCGGCTAGTTGTTATTATACACAAGAAGTATATATTAAGGGTAGAACTTAATAGCACGTTGACTGGAACTTTTGCAGATTGAACCTTTAATTTAGGCTTAATGGAACATAGGAAATAAGTTGTTTTTGTTTATGCAATTTGCTTTTTGAAGGTATTTCCGTGTTGGAATCAGTCAACTAGAGTGCAAAATGATGGGTTGGAGGCTAACTTAAAAGGGTTATATTCAATTATTAAAATATTTGTTTGCTAATATCCTGTGATTTATTTTTTACAATTTTTATGATGTAGGTTGTAATTTACCGGGAAATCATTGTTCTTTTTCTGTAATATTACATAGGGAATGGGTGCTCCTATGCATTTAGCAATTGTACCAATTAATTAAGTATGAATAGAACAATTAATTGTTGGTTGTGCATTGTGATTATTATTGGTTTTGGCAAAGGTGGTTTGCTGCCTGACCTACTCAATTTGAACCGCATTCTATATTTTGGCAGCAGAGATACTCCTTTTGAGGAAAATGGCGCTAAAAAATAGTTTTGCATTCTTCGAAAAAGTTCCAAATATTAGACAAGTACTCTTTAGTCTTTACAAGCTCTAAATTGAGCTTTATATTGCAACAATTAGGAGACAACTGAAGCTAAGTTGGGTTAAGTTAAAGCAATTTTGTATAACAAGAAGACAACTGCAGTAAAACCAGTATGCTGAAGCTCGGTTGTATAATTGATGAATCTGTTACTTGGTTGTTTCGTGCCGGATTGATGCTGGTGGAAGTTAAATAATTGTAATATTTGAATCTGTTTGGATAATGTCTTCTTGTTTTGCAAATTTCTGGTCGGTTTCTTCTCCTTTTAGAAAACTTCTGGTGTGAAAAGGGGTTTTTCTGCAATTTTTAACTATTTTTAGGGTTCAGATCTGTGATGTGCAAAATACCTTTTGGCTTGAACTTACTTTTAAAAGTCCTCGATGCTTTTGATTGCAATTAAAATCTAAAATCTAACAACTCAGCAAGTACGTAGCCATTTCTCTACTTCGAGGGCAGTATCATTTATGAGATGAGGCACTGCTCTTCGCTTGTTCAAAACAGCCGTCTGTTTCTCTCTCTCCCTGCAGCCCAAACCACAGGACTGAACAATATTGAATAGTCAATCTTAATTGATACGGTAAATAAAGATCTCTGGTCTCAGTCTCTCAGTTTTTCTCCGTTCAGTACCTGTTTTTCCATACTTTTTCCATAATTTTGACAATTAGTGGGCCCAATATGTTCTGATTTTGCCAGACTACGGTATATTTGGGCTTCAACTTGGACTTTATGCAACAAGAATATATCGCTTTCCTTGTGGAATTATATCCAGAATATTCAGAATATTCTTTTTCTTGAAATTATAACAAGCGAACTCTGATTTTTTCCATAATTTTTTCTAAAAATTCAGAAATTCTTTTTGTCATGTAATACATGCAAATTTAATATTAAAATATATTAGTGTTGTAAGAATACTTCTTTTTGGATAAAGAATTTGAAAAAAATAAGCAATTTTATTTTTTTCTATTATTTTTTTCCTTACCTAGATATTAAAGAAGAGTTATTTATGTACGCTAGAGAGAGAGGGAGAGAGAGTGGAGCAACTTCAAGTAGAGAGCGATCGATGGCTAGGAGAGGAAATGCTTTTATAACATAATTTCTTCTATCGGTTCTGAGCCAGTAACCAACAGAAGATCCAAGGGTATGGAAATAAATCTGCTGCAATTCCAAAGAATCGCAGGACCTGCTTTTTCGAATTCAACTGTTTATTTGTTTTGAATTTCGTGTATAACAACCAACTGCCTTTGAAATTTGTGTATTTCAAAATATTAATGATTGGATTTGGAAAACCAGGATCCCTGCTATTCTTTGGAATCGCCGCAGATTTATTTCCCAAGAGTCTAGGGTTCAGCACTATTCTAACAGTTCAAAATCACAACCAACAAAAGAAGTGGGTACTTCTTCTTCTATCAGTTCTAATGTACAAACCGATATGAGAACATCAACACACTGTTCTATCGGTTTCCATATTAGTACCGATAGGAGAAGATAATTAAATCTTTTTTATCGGTATCTTATTGTAAACAAATAGAATAAAGTTGGCTGCCGCTGTTATCGGTTCTTGAGGCCACAACCGATAGACCGATAGGACAGTTTTCCTAACTTATACTAACTTGCCAAAACACGTTTAATCTATCGGTTACAGACTTAGATCGGTTTAAACCGTTAGAAAATGAACATTAGTAGAGGGTATAAGTCGAGATCAAAATATCGAGAAAATCAGAAATAAATTAAAATTACATTTTCTTTATGTTTCAGTCGGATTCGCTTAATGATCCATGCGCGATTGATCCGCATGAATATTGAAGTGGCATGCACGAATATTGAAGCGGATCGCACAAATTATAAAGCGAATCGAATAATTCCAAGCGAGAATTGGACTAATTTGAGTCAAATGCCCATCGAACACGCGTGTCCGAGTCCTCTATAGTGGGACTTTCTTGTAGTTTACATTTTCGCCTAAGAAAAAGAACAATGAAAAGTAGGATCTGGACTCCAATTTTGGTTTTTCCTTGGTGTTCTTTTTTCAACTTTTCTGAACTAATACTTGGATATATGAAAAGTAAAAGTAAAGATGGAGTTACTTGGATATATTGGTTATTAAAATGTAAAATATTCTCTCCAACTCTCAAAATTAGATATTTTGAATCGATGTGCTCACTACGACACTACCACGAAGGAAGAAGTTGGAATGTGTGTAGTGTAGTTCGACGAAATGACTACATCGGATAGCAACATGTTTCTTTGTCACATTGACGGGAAAAAATTGACACACAGATATATAGTAGCATGTTTGTTTCTAATTGAGTGGGAAGTACATGGATTTCAACGATTTGGATTCAATATTTGAAACCAATCCGATATACTTTTGGAGTTGTGCTCACCAAATCATTTTGGTGAGCACATCACACCCTAGCTTTGCTCTAATAAGACTTTATATATATATATATAGAGGAGGGATCAAATTACACCTTTTTTTTTTACACACTTTGACACCTACCATTTTCAAAGTCCAAATAGTCGATCCAAACCGTTCAACATGATGGATATATTAAAATGTGCTTGGAGATCAAATTTTACAATTTTTTGAATTTTTTTACTATTTATTAAGATGGTTACAAAATCGTTGTTTTCAGACCATTGAAAAACAACAATTTTGTAACCATCTTAAAAATAGTAAAAAAATTCAAAAAAATGTAAAATTTGATCTCCAAGCATATTTTAATATGTTGATCATGTTAAATGATTCGGATCGACTGTTTGGATTTTGAAATTGCAAATTTGACCTATAAAAAAAACGGTGTCAAGATGTGTCAAAAAAAAGGATGTAATTGGATCCCTGCTCATATATATATATATATATATATATGTAATTCACACACTAAAAAATTATTACAAAATTAATTGGACTCTCCCTTGTGATCTTTTTTTTTCTCTCTCTAAATTTATTAACAAGATCGAAGTGGCTGTTGGGTCCCACTTTACATTAACTATTGACTAAACGACGGCCATGAATTTTTGAGGGGATAAATACTAAAATTAAAACTGTGTGTATTATACATGACCGCAATCTTTCTTTCATTCTTTGACTAACAATCAGATATTTTTTGTTTTACGGTCTATAGGAGTCTATTGACTAGTACTAGCTGAACGTTAACGCAGCATCAATGGACAAATTTAACAACGCATGAGCAGTGTACACGCCATCTGTAACTCATTTTTCTTACCACGTGCAACGGCGAATACTAACCAAAAAAACAAATTAAGAACCATAGTTTACAGTTTACATTAACGATAGAAAAAACAATAGCGCTCTCTCTCTCACACATTTGATAACTTGGCAGAGGCTGCCAAAAGCGCCACCCTCTCTCTGTCTATCTTTATTTAAATTCAATCCTTGCAATGGATATGAACCACGAGAGAAAAACCACAACGAGCATAGGAGAGATGACAAAAGGATCGTGCAGCATACAATGGTTACACTTACACTAAGCTGTTTTTTGCGTCTTCTATTCTTCGTATTATCAGCCATGGCTAGAGATGTTGATCTTCTAATTTATTTCAAGAACTCTCTTCCAAATCCTAAGTTGTTATCCAATTGGAACCGCACACATGGAGTGTGTAAAAATTGAAAACTTCAAAAAAAAAAAAAAAAAAAACTAGGAATAGCTAGCTTAGTCCTTTTTCTCTCTGCCCCCCTTCCGTCCTAACTGTGATTGTTACTTGGATAGTATATAGGTGATAAATTTTTACTAAATTTTCAGCAACTTTGATGTGCGTATACTGTATATCTAATAACACTTTAAAAATATGTAATTCACACACACCATAAAATCATTACAAAATTATTTTGACTTGTATATATAATAAGATTTTCTATATATGTAATTCACATACACATGAAAAAATCATTACAAAATTATTTTGACTTATATATATAATAATATTTTCTATATATGTAATTCACATACACATCAAAAAATTATTCCAAAATTAATTTGAATCTCCTTTGAGATCTTTTTTTTTTTTTTTTTTGTCTCTCTAATATTTATTAACAAGAAGTGGTTGTTAATAAATAGACTATTGACTAAACGAACCGCCATGAGTTTTTGAGTGGACAAACACTCTCGATCCTTGACTTAAGCAACAACTGTGTGAATTATAACCTCAATTTCTTTGACTAACAATCAGATACTTTTTGTGGTTTACGGTATATAGGAGTCTATTGACTAGTTGTAGACGAGGAAAAACAATTGCCCCTCTCTCTCTCTATCTTTATTTAAATCGAAGCTTTGCAACGGATATGAACCAGAAGAGGAAAACCAAAACGAGCATAGGAGAGATGACAAAAAGAATGCAGCATACAATGGTTACACTTACACTACTCGCCTTTTGCATCTTCTCTTTTTCTGCATATTATCAGCCATGGCTGCAGATGTTGATCATCTAATTTCCTTCAAGAATTCTCTCCCAAATCCTAATTTGTTATCCGACTGGAACCACAAGCATGAAGTGTGCGAATTTCAAGGCGTAACATGTAAAGGAAGCCGCGTGTCCTCATTGAAGATTCGAGGACTGCCACTCGGAGTAGACTTCAATTCAGTCTCAGCTCACATACTCTCTCTTGAAAACCTAGAAGTGCTCTCTCTCCATTCTACTAATCTCACTGGATCCATCTCAGCCCTTGCAAACTGCACCATCCGACTCAAAGAACTGGACCTATCCAGTAACAACCTTCAAGGGTCTGTCTATGATACAACTTTTCTGGCGGCCTCATGTCATTCTCTTCCGTCACTCAACCTCTCCAATAACTACATTGGCCAAGCCTTCAATCGTTCCTCTCCAGTTCCCGCCCTCCTGAAGATGCTTGATCTCTCCAACAACAAGATCACAAATAATGAAGATATCCAGTGGTTATTCTCTAAACTCAAGTTACTCAAACATCTAGACCTCTCCAATAACACCATCAAAGGCACCATACCACAAATTACTAATTGCACCTCTTTGCAATATCTTGACCTATCTTCCAATCAACTCACTGGTACCATACCGGCTGGTACGTTTTCATGTTGTTTGAATTTAACTTATCTAAATCTCTCATCTAACCATTTTACTGGTATGGCCCCGCCTGACATAGAGGCATGCATGAATCTCGTCACTCTGAGCCTCTCCAATAATAATTTTTCTGGTGAATTCCCCATATGGTCCCTAGTTGCCATATCCAGACTTCAATTTCTAGAGTTGGCATTTAATAACTTCAAGGGTAATTTATCCAAATCTATTTCAAATCTTACAAGTCTTGAGTTATTGGATCTCAGTGCGAATAGGTTCAGGCCCAATACCACGTCCATTGTGCACTTACGTCGTATCGCGCTTGAAAGTATTATACTTACGGGACAACTATTTTACTGGGTATATACCCGATTCACTTCGCAACTGTACCAATTTGGTCTCACTTGATCTGAGTTTGAACTTGCTTTCTGGGTCCATACCTAATTCTCTAGGATCCCTCTCCCACTTAAAGGATCTTATAATGTGGCAGAATAATTTGCATGGTGAGATACCAGCTGAGCTCTCATCCCTCAAGTCACTTAAATTTCTACTTTTGGACTACAATAACCTAACTGGTGCAATACCTGATGGGTTAGTTAACTGCACCAGTCTTAGATGGTTTTCTCTCACAAGTAACCGGCTTACGGGGTTGATACCAATTTGGATTGGTAAGCTAGAAAAGCTTGCTTATTTATCACTTGGAAATAATTTCTTTATTGGGTCAATACCGCCAGAGCTTGGTGATTGTAAGAGCCTGACATATTTAAATTTATATAGCAACCAACTTAACGGGTCTATTCCACCCAGATTAGCAAAACAGTCTGGTAAGATTGTGGAAGACCAATCAATGGTAGGTCAGCGGTTTGTTGACTTTCTATTCCCCACTAATAGTCAATGTCATGGTCACAGTATTTTGGAGTTTGATGGAATCCGAATGGAAGACATAATGCGCTTATCAAGTACACTGGATTGTAATTTCACGAGAGTTTATATGGGTGTCACTGGCATTACTGGTCAATACTACTATAGAAATAACATATCAATGATTGTTCTTGATTTGTCATATAACCAGCTAGAGGGCCACATACCAATTGAGATTTCTACAATGCAATCTTTGATGTCCTTGAATCTCAAGCACAATCGTTTATCAGGACCTTTGCCACAAGAATTGGGTGGTTTGGTCCACTTATTAGGGCTCGATTTATCGCATAATACTTTTGAAGGCAGTATACCCTCTTCCTTTTCGGCCTTGTCTTTATGGACATTGGATCTGTCAAATAACAAGCTAAGCGGGCCCATACCTGAATTGGGTTCTTTGATCACATTTCCCGAATATGTTTTTGTGAATAATTCAGGTCTCTGCGGGTTACCATTGCCTCCTTGTAATGATTGGTCCCTGCCAAACGGGGATGTGCCTCAGCAGTCATTAACAAATCATGGGTCTTCTCAGGGTTGGTGGATTGCACTAGGGTTACTGTTCTTCAGCTTCTTGATTATTGGGTTTGTAATCGGTCAATTTCTGCTATAGGTCGGCATTTGTCTTGGATGTAACTATCTATTTGCAAGCAGGGGCGGAGTTAAGTACAATGAAATCGAGTTAATTGACCTTAATTTTTTTTTTGTATTTATGTATGATTTTCTATAATTTAGAGTGAAATATCATGGATACTGTAAATTGACCCTCATTCTCAGCATGAAAAATTTATATGATTGACTTCCAAATTGTGTTTCATCCCCCTTTAGGGGTGGATGTAGAATTTCTGTCAGGAGGGGGGCAAAAATAAGGTTCAAATAGCTTATCGGGTTCAAACTCATTAGCTAGTCGAGTACTGGATAAAAAATTTAATTTAATATACTGTTTGGGAATCATAAAGGCCAAACAATTACGTCTTATCTAGAGATCAAAAAATTACATCTCATCTAGCACTACAAGAAATACGGCATTTGCCGGCGCCAATCCAGCCGGCGCTTAAAAAAAACGCCAGCATATGACAATCGCGCGATGAAACGCCGGCTTATCGCTAAAAAATTTGGTCAAAAGAAAAAATATTATTCTCCGCGCCAGAACACCAAAAATTAGCGCGAGTTCTAAAAATTTCGTCTCCCTTCCGACCCAAAAATTGGCGATCGCGCGATGAAACCCTCGCTCCCGTGCTCTCCTCTCCGCATCTCCCTCTTCGTTCTCTTGCGGTCATGCCCACTCCCCCCCCCCGATTCCGCTGTCTCTCTCTCTAAGCCCGATCACCGAGCACAAACCATCCCCCGCTGTCTCTCTCTCTCAGGACCGAACACCTACCGGTTTGTTGCTTCATTTTGTACTCTCCGTAAGCCATCATCGTAGCTTATTATTGGTTTTTAGTCTTCTATCTATTTGCTAGTAATTGTTTCGTTGTAAAATTTAAGTTTTGAGTTTTCCTGTGAAATTTGATAATTGGGGTTTCTTGCTATGGAGGGAGCACAACGCACAAGAAGAAAATAGGCCAGATCGCTTTGTACTTGATTGTTCTCTTTACGGTTTTGACTTACGGAATTCTCAATAATATAGGTAACGTTCTATTTCACTATTGGAGTCTGCAATGCTATTGAGGTAGGATACTACACTGCGTTGATTTCTAGGAATTGGAATTGCAATTATAATTTTTTCTTTTTTACTTAGCCCTTCAAAGGATGAATTTGTTTAAATACCCTTCTAATCACTTACGTTTTGTATTTTAATGCACTATTTCTCAAGACATTGTTGTGTAGCTAATTGTAGGTTTTGTGACTTGATGAATCAGACCTTATCAACAAACATGCAATCAAATTCAGATTTCAGCCGTTGAGATGCGTAACCAGTTGTAATTGCACACAATTGCTTTCAAATTGTATGATGAACAACTACATTGATAGTGGTTCCTCATCAGAGGACAGTGATGATGATACCCAAATTGACTACTAACTCAGTTATGGTACTGAATTTCTATCTTCTTCTCTATTAGGTTTCATTTTAATATCTAAGCTTAGTCTTAAAATATCTTAATTTCTGCTATGGCTAAATAAGACCTTATTTTGATAACTTGAATCTTAATTTGTTCAACATAGCTGAACCTAAATTCTTACTACATATTCCAATATAAATTATTAACTGTTTAGTTATGGTAAATAGGAACTGATGTGATCAATTTCTAATAACATTTAGATATATTGTTACAAAATAAGGGGCATTTTATAATATTTCAGCATTCTGCACAGTTTTGAATTTATTTTTCTCAACTTCCAGGGTCTTTCCAGTAAAAAGTAAGTGTTGGGGACTGTTAGGACTGAATTCTGGTAAAATTCAGGGACTTTTCTGCAAATTTATGTGTTCTGACAGGGTTCAGGGGCTTATTTCTGTGTTCTGAACTGTTATTACTAAATTCTAGTAAAATTCAGGGGCTTTCCTGCAAGTTTCTACATTCTGACAGGTTTCAGGGATCTTTATGTGAGGAAAAATCTTTTATGTCACACCCTAGGAACTGATATACAAATCTCTATGAAAACTGTGTCCCTACTAGGGACTGAAATCTGAGAGAATAATTACATTTAAGTCCTTTTTTAGACCTACTTGTGACAGCATGTAAGGATAGTTAGGAAACACTATTTCTAATGGGAATTTCAAAAAATTACTTGTTTGAAACTATAGAAAACTTGAACAACAGCTAGAAACAATAAGTTTGATTAGCTAAGCATCATATCAAAAAAAGTTTATTATATACTTTTCTGAATTACAAATTTAACTTGCACCGTTAGTTCTAATTGTTGATCCTTACGCCTATATGTCAAAATGCCTTACTTCTAAATGTCTTGATAAATTTGTTGTATCGTCATTTATGTCAAAATATTAACCTTTTGAGCCAACCAGGTTACTAATTTGTCATTTCATCAGTTTTTAAGTCAAATTTGAAACTAGAATCTTCTAAGGGAAAACATGTAATAAGAACCTTTGGTACCGCCCAATTGGTAGCTAAGGAGGTCGAAACTTTAGTGGGACATAATGATTGTGATTAAACTTGATGGTTTCACTGATGGTTTCACTTATTTGGTTTAGTGGAAACAAACGTAATTACTTGGGGTTTAATTTTACAATTTAAGAAGACATTGGCTGAGTTGTATAACTACAATATAAGGTTTTCATGAATTCAATGAGTAATTAAGAAAATTAACTAAGCCAACTTAGTTTGTAATTTCATAGGATATGACAGATTATGGTGACAAGAGATATTGTTGCTCTGGAGCTGATATATGCTCGGATTGTTGGCCTCTCATGACTATTGCAATTAAAGTAATTGATACAACTATTAGAGGTTAGTACACACTCCACCGAGCACTATATTCAACTGGTACTCTCTAACCTCGTATCCAAATTATTGTTATCCTTTTTTTTGTAATTTGTCTTGTAACGATAGTTGAATTTATGGTACATCAGGGTTTTGGTACCTGGCACTGGGGGAGTTTGATTCACTCGAAAGGAAAAATTTGGGAATTGTTGGCAGTCTCTCGTTTGTTCCAATCAGAGGCAAATGAGGTTGGATTTGTTGTTTCTTTATGTTTCCCTGAATGTCAAAGCATGGATTTAAGAATATTGAGGTGTTGGAAAATGACCAGAATTAATTTAACAGGAGAACTGCTTTATGTGCAGTAAATAAAGATGCTGAAAAGGAGTTTATAAAAACTGTCGAGGTGGATCGACTAAATGACACAATGAGAGATTCTAATCCTCGTGAGGTTTGTAAACTATTTTATGTTGTTAGTTTACCATTGTTTGACTTATTTGGTTTAAAATTTGTAAGTTTACCTCGTGAGGTTTGTCAGACTTTGGTTATTATGCAAAAGAGTCCATTTTTGGAGAAGTTTCAGATTGCTCACTAACAGGGTTTCTTATGCATTTCAAAAGAACATTATCAGACTTTGATTGTATAAAATAAATATGAAGATACAGTGAATTTTCTATAATGATAAGATTTTTGTGGTGATTTCTGGAAATAATTTCATTTGAATCATGAATTCAGGAAATGTTATAGGATGCAGTAAGGACAAAAACATATCAACATGTTATCTATCAGAATAGTTTTCTGTTCAAGGACAAAGTGGTACTTGATGTAGGTGCTGGTACAGGTATCCTCTCTCTTTTTTGTGCAAAATCCGGAGCAAAGCTTGTTTAGCCAATTTTTTCTTAACAATATGTTTTATTTGCAGAACTAATTAAATCTTTTTTTTTCCTATAGAGTGCTCTCAAATGGCTCACATCGGCAGCAGATGTACACAAGCTAGCTATTGAGAAGATCAAGTATCTTGGAGGTGTGTATAGTGAAACAGAATTGCATTATATTGTTACCATTGATTTGTTGAAAAAAACAGTAACTTTACATACAAATTGCATTATGTTGTTGGCTTTTCTGAAAGATAAATTTAGGCACACATGCATTATGTCAAAATGATATGTTGATAAGTGTTTTTTGTGATCTCAAGTCTCAATTTCTTGATCCATGCATGACCAGACCATATATATAGGCTCCATGGATAACTCATAGGCCATCATACCAACATATCAGCATATCTGTACCAGTGTTCAAGACAAAAAAAAACAAAAGAAACCTATACTAGTACAGCATATGCCTAAAACAACCCTTAAGACAACACTCCCATGAAATTCTGATTCTAGGTTGAATTAAGCCAAGCCATTGCACAGGCATATAGACAAAACTCCCATGAACATCCCAGAACAAGAATTTCCATTTTTGGAATTTTCTATGATTTATAGCGAATTTTTGAAATTTTCATTTTTTTTTATTACCCAGGACTTTTGGCGGCGTTTTTAAACGCCGGGAAAGACATAATTTTTTTTTAAAAATGGTAAGACCTTTGGCGGCGTTTTGAAAGCGCCGGGAAAGCCAACTTTCGGGCGGCGCTCATTAAACGCCGGGAAAAAGGGCTGTAAACGCCGGGAAAGGCTTTTGCCGACGGTGGTATTCCTGGCACTTGTCCAAGCGCCGGGAAAGGAATTTAGTGGCGTTTTCTAGTGTATTTAGCGGCGTTTTCAAGCGCCGGAAAAAGTATATTTTCTTGTAGTGTAGGGGTCAAACACTTACACTATAGGGAAGGAGAAACAGTTCCCCACTTTAACCTAAGGACCGTCCTATGCCAAAGCTGACTCATAAAACATAAATCATAAGTGTGAAACATAATACCTGATTCCATGGATGTTTCCATGGAGTAACTCGATCCTTTAAGAGATCACCAACTGTCTCCGTGAGCGAGAGACTAGACTCTAATGGCAATAAACCATTCTTGTTGTTTTGTCGTATGGTTATAGGAATAAGTCTTCCAAGACAGCAAGATATGGCCCTTAAGAAATCCACTCCAAATTTTCTAATGGATTTCTCTGCTCTATTCTTTGATGGTGGAAGAAGAAGAGAAACACACAGAGCTGTGTTTTTCTGAAGAGAAAAACGTATTTTTAGTTTCTGTGCTTTTCTATGTTCTTGTGCCTTAGGGACCAATCCTTATATATAGTAACCTATGTGGTTATCTGCCAACTTGAAAAATGTATTTTGTGCAACTGCATCAAAAACCGTGCTGTCACATCAAAATTCGTGCGGTCGCATTAATATTCGTGTGGCCCACACAATCCTCTTAAATGGCAGTTTTCTAAATTGCAAATTTCAGAATCAGTCCATCAATGATTTGATCTTTGCCTAAATTGTTCTACACATTTATGGACCACATCCTAATGAATATATTGATTGTCTATTACCTTATTTGATCACTTTAATTGACAACCATATATGACAGTAAACAATCCATAATTAGATTACATATATGCTCAATGTTGGCATTAAATCCAACGAGGTTGGCAATAAATCCAACAATCTCCCACTTGAGCAATATGTTATGACTTTTTAATTATGCATTGTGTTCCTTATGTGCGCACATTTCTTTACTGTCTTCCTTATATATTCTCAAACCAATTCGGTCCATCAACTATATCAACAAAGGACTAAAGCGGCATTCGTCACATTTATTCGCAACTAAACCCTCAATAATCATATCACTAATACAGCTGAATGACATGAATCATGATGTGGATGTGTAGCACAGAAATTACATGCAATTGTGATCTTCACATGCCTATTTCTAACTTGGTCTCCTACTTAAATCTTGAAACTGAATTTCATAAATTAACTGAATTAGAGGTCAAACATAAACGAGAAACAGAATGTCAAAACTTCATAATATATATAACATTTGTTACATTTCACAAGTTATATATCCAAAATTACAATGAAAAATAGAACATTAAATTACAAATAACAGACTCCCACTAAAACTGAATATCCTCAATAGAGATTACACCCATATGAGCAACATGCTATTCAAACTTAGCCGGTGTCAATCCCTTAGTAAGAGGATATGTTAACATAGAGTCTGTTCCTACATGTTCTATTTTCAATTCACCATTATGTACTCTTTACTTCATTTTAGCATTGTTCAATATTCTAAATGATGCATTACTAAGATCTTCCATCTCTAAATTATTTATCAGAAAGTTCTTAGTTTTTTTTTGCAACATATTTATATCGATATTGGCAAGCAATATGATATCCACATAGAAATACAAACTTACTCCCACAGAACTTAAGGTATATAAATTCATTCAATAAATTTATTTCAAAACCAAACGAGATAATCTCATTATGAATTTTGCAATACCATTGTTAAGACACTTTCTTTAGTTCATAGATGAATTTCTTAAGTTTGCATACCATAGACTTTGTGTCTCCCGACACATAGTTTTCTAGTTGCACCATATAGATTGTTTTATTAATGTCACCATTTAGAAACGCTCTCTTAATATCCATCAACTAAACCTCCAAATTAAAGTACATAACTAATGCTAATATAATCTTCAAAGATACTTTCGAAAATAGAGTATTAATGATTCAAATAATATATCAATGAATATGCATTCCTTTGGGCCAACAATATTGATTATACATAAAACATAATAATCATCACTATACTCTATGTACATATAATTTTAACAATCATCAACCTTCCTTTGGGCCGGTTAATGCTTACATTCATTAAATGAAACCAAAGAGAAAGTCTCTAAAACCTTAAGTGACAAGACAAGCTTTATAATACTCCTCATTACTTTTCGAATCCCTTTTAGTTTTAAATATCCATTTGCAACTAATGGGTTTTGCATATTTAGGTAATGGGGTATTTTGCCAATGTCATTGTCAGCCTTTGATTATATTTCCTTACTGACACTTCTGAATTTTCTTGAGGAATTTCAGCATTGTCTGAAACAATCTGGCCCACAACAACATATTACAGAGATACTAGAATCTGACTTTGTGTTGTTTGATTATGTTGAGTTTGGTCTTCAATAATGGTTCTATTTTCGATACTTGTATTTTGAGTTAAAATGAGATCTATGTCCATAAAACTCTCAACACCTATGAGAATATTTGCATACTCCTCTTCAAATTCAAAATCCATTATTGTATCTCCCCCCGCAAACTCAACATCCTAAAAAATTTGCATTTTCCGTCTCAAATACTGAATGTTCTGTGGGATTATAAAATTCCTTAATGATAACAATCAAATCTGAAATCGCGCCTCTTAATGCCTCTTAATGGACCTCTTCATTATCATAAGACACGTGCAATTTGATTTGTCCCACTTTTCATTTTCCTTCTGATCATCAGAAGTACTCTTATCTGTAAGAGTGGGACATACCTCCTTAATGCAAGGTCTAGATCCTTGACACTGAGAATTATTACTGTGTTCTCAGGTCAAAATTTGAAGTTGGTTCCATTCAACATAGAAAATGTTGTTTAGGCCTTTAACAATGCTAACTTAAAAATTGAGAACAAAAAATCACAAAGAACAACACGAATAAAAAATTATGAATTTATAAATTACATTCAAATAAAGGCCCAACTTGCTCAAAATATATGAGATGATTTTCTCTTTTGTTACTATACACACGAATTTCACAACCAGGTAAGTTCCCAGGTAAGTCAGGGATCCCTAAGGATTCACTTCGAATTCCGACTTGCCTAGACAGAACTTTCCTAGACATTGTTACATTCATAGTATCGTCACTTTTCTTAATAAATCATCACATTTTATGAGCCTTAAAACCATCTTAATACCAAAGTATCGGTTTCCATTAAGCGGCTACCTTTGGGTAACGGGTCAATTTCTTATGATACTTTGGCGCAATAATAAAGTACTGATAACCTAGAACATACCGAACAACATGCCTTCCTTTGGGCCGACAATGTTGACATATGCGTAAAATTTTTGGTCATCACTATACTTTATTATCACTCACTTGTACAAATAATTTCAACAACCATTATCTTCCTTTGGGCCGATAAATGATTGCATCCATTAAATGCACACCTAATATATTTTTGTAAAATGAATTTAAATCATTCTTGTCAAAAGAGGTACCTTTGGGTACAATTAGGACTCAAATAATTTAATTCAAGATACATATAACTTTGCCTTTAAAAGAACGATAATTTATACCTTAGCCATAAAACAAAAGTGCAATTAAATAAATATATAAATATATAATTATATCATAATAACTGCAGTTTTAATCTCATAAACTATTCTGTAATTTTTCAGAGAGTTGTGCGCCCCCCACGAAATTTTGTGCGGTTTGCCAAATAAAAAAGGTATTTTGTGCATCCGCATAAAAAACCGTGCGATTGCATCAAAATCCGTGCGGCCGCATCTTTGTCTGAGTAACTGTAAAACTGCATTTATTATGCTGAAATTGACCCATAATCTAGAGAGATTTCTTAATTTTGTAAGCACCTTAAATAACCTTTCATATTTGGAAATTTAATTCCAAATCTGTATAACCTTTCAAATTTAGAAATTTAATTCCAAATCTATATAACCTTTCAAATTTAGAAATTTAATTCCAAATCTGTTTATTTTGTTTTAGGAAATTTATCAAAAACTAAATTTCACCAAAACCCAAAATTCCATAATTGCCTATTAAAAATATATGCGGAATTTTGTGTGGCCTCTGTGCGTCCTCACAGAGGGTAGCACAAACTCTGCCAGAACCGAATTTTGATTAGAATTTTGCAATTTCAATTGGAAATCTTCTAGCAAATTCTAACCAACTTAATAACTGAAAAATAGGCAATTATGGCTGTAAACTTTTACAAGTTTTGTGCTCTCCAAACCAAAATTTTCAGATCTAAAACAATCAAGAAAAATTCAACAAAAATCAACGAAAAAAAATCATCAATAATTTCTAATTCTCTCTAGATCCTAAAAGACTTAATCTTTCGGCATAGGAAGGCTCTGATACCACTTGTTGGGGAATCATAAGGCCAAACAATTACGCCTTATCTAGAGATCAAACAATTACATCTCATCTAGGGGTCAAACACTTACATCCCGGGGAAGGAGAAACAGTTCCCCACTTTAACCTAAGGACCGTCCTATGCCAAAGCTGACACATAAAACATAAATCATAAGTGCGGAACATGATACCTGATTCCATGGATGTTTCCATGGAGTAACTCGATCATTTGAGAGATCACCAACCGTCTCCGTGAGCGCGAGACTAGACTCTAATGGCAAGAAACCATTCTTGTTGTTTTGTCGTATGGTCATAGGAATAAGTCTTCCAAGACAGCAAGATATGGCCCTTGAGAAATCATCTCCAAATTTCCTAATTGATTTCTCTTCTCTATTCTTTGATGGTGGAAGAAGAAGAGAAGGCACACAGAGCTGTGTTTTTCTGAAGAGAAAAACGTATTTTCAGTTTCTGTGCTTTTCTATGTTCTTGTGCCTTGGGGACCAATCCTTATATATAGTAACCTATGTGGTTATCTGCCAACTTGAAAAAGGTATTTTGTGCAACTGCATCAAAAACAGCACTGTCACATCAAAATTCGTGCGGCCGCATTAATATTCGTGTGGCCCACACAATCCTCTTAAATGGCAGTTTTCTAAATTGCAAATCTCAGAATTAGTCCATCAATGATTTGATCTTTGCCTAAATTGTTCTACACATTTATGGACCACATCCTAATGAATATATTGATTGTCTATTATCTTATTTGATCACTTTAATTGACAACCATATATGACAGTAAATAATTCATAATTAGATTACATATATGCTCAATGTTGACATTAAATCCAACGAGGTTGGCAATAACTCCAACATATACAACTATTTAATTACTATTCTAGATGACAGTGTGAACCAAATTTTTGCAATGGTCTCAAGCATTGGATATTGACAAAGCATTGGGAGCCCCAGCGTTGGATATTGACAGAGCATTATTAAGTATGAATATTGACCAAAATATGGTAAATATCAATTCTACCATTGTAAATGAATAATATAAGAATAGCGTTGGGAGCCCCGGCGTACTAATATTTTTGGAATTTCAGACGAAAATTATAATACGTGGTTATTATTTATTAGCCATGAGCAAGTAATATTTTTTATTATTCCTTTCATAATTAGTATTTCCCATAATAGCAAACCTTAGGTCCATTACAAAGAAATCACCCCTAGGTTCTGATGTATATGCAAAGAGCACTAAAATGACGAGTTGCATATTTGTTTCGTTGGCCTTTGAGAAAATGATAAAGTGTGATAAAGCAGTCCTCAAGCACGGAATTAGGGGCTTCGCAAGTTAGGCTCTGCCCCAGTCGACAAGTACTATGTTAGGAGCTCTCCTTGGATGAAATATAATTTGTATCTCATTAAATGTTTTGGAGATATTAATTTAAATTTCAATTACAAATTTCATTCATGAATGATTGGTTTTATATTCTTTGTCAAATGGGTTAATTATATTATGTTTCTTTCTTACTTTGTCTTTTTTTTTTTTTTGTTTCATTTGAGGAACCATATAGTAGGATCATACCTCCTATATATGCATGAGAATATTAAACAAAAAAATACCTCTTATATATGCATGATATCAGTGTTGGAACTTTATTTGAAAACTCAAAATTCCAACTCAATATATTATATTTGATTAAAATATCCAATTGTAATATTTCCAAACTTGAGTGTTAAAATGTAAATCTCATATCTAATAAATTTGAATTCCGTTTGTTTTTTCTGAATGGTTAAAAAAGTCATTAAGCCAAAAAGCGTTACTTGAGGATCACCTTTAATTGATCTCATCTATGTTGCATGGATACGGGTACGGGTATCGTATCGGATACGATACGGATACGGCGATACGGCAATTTTCAAATATCCCGGATACGATACGCCAATTATATATATATATATATATATATATATATTATTTTTATTAATTATATATTGTATTTAGATAATCATAAAAAATTTAATGAAAGGCTCAAACTATAAAAAATTAAAGGTTTAATATAAGTATATATTAAATACTATAACTATTGGAATAATACACAAGATAAACCGTGGCGCAGTGGTAAAGGTTTTGGGCGGAATGGGAGAGATCCCGGGTTCGAATCCCGCTGGGCACCAAAAATATTTGATTTGGGCACCGGTGTACGCGCGGCTCACGGGCGCGGTTCACCTACGCGGCTCACGGGCGCGGTTCACGCGTGTCCTGCCGTATCCCGCCGTATCCAAGACATAATTGCCGTATCCTGGAGTGTCAACGGAGTATCGGCGACCGTATCAGCCGAGTAAGGATACGCCACGTAGGCGGATACGCCAGCTGGCGTATCGGATACGTATCGGTGCCGTATCGGGCGCGTATCGGTATCGGATACGTGTCCGACACGGATACGCTAGCTATTTTGCCGTATCCGAGCAACATAGGATCTCATTAATCTCATTTTAATGTCTTAATTAGCGCACCTCCTCTTACTCTCTCTGCTCAATTTCAGTATATATGTACGCATCTCTGATCTCTCTGAAACAAAAAAAGGTATCCGAGAAATAAAATACATAAGAAATAAAATATGTTTCTTTGATTTGTTCCCACAGAAAGTTCTCTTTGATTTATTTTCCATTTGTATTTTATCCCAATTAATCAAATTCTGATATATGCTGGATATTGCAGAGTTATCGTCAGTTGCTTTCATGGCGTGCCTAAGGAGCAACTACTCAGGATTATCTTAGTTGCGGTTCCATCTTGCATGATGAGACGAAATACGCTTAAGGACAGCACTTCGCACAATCCGGGTAAATCTATTTCAATTTGATTTATTATAATTATTTTATAACTATTCGAATATTCTGAAAATTTATACCAACAATCAGATTATCAGGGACATCACCAGTCCTTGCATAATTTCGAAATAGAGTGCGCCTTTTACTCTTTTTTGAAAGAGACCAGCTATATATTGGGACTTTCCGTGGATTTCTTATTGCGAGTTTACTCCTATGCCTACAGAGCAGCCAAACTATAAAATTTCATTTAATATTTTAGCCTATAGATTTATTTTCATTTATATTAACAATTAGATCATCTATTTGTTAATTGTACTAGAACTAGACAAGTAGTATGGTTTTGGTTAGGACAGTGTCACGATCTCATTTCTGAATGGCACTCAGTAGAGGATATCTTCTCCTTTGCTTGGTCTTTGCCCTATCCTGCCAGAAATGCTTTCTTGGCTGCATTTGGAGCTTTGGCCTGGACAATTTGGAATCTGAGAAACTATATTTGTTTTGAACAAACCCCTTGTGATACTGTTAGAATTTCATGGCGTATGAAGAAGGTGGAAGGCAAAGATCCACAACCTTTGAAGAAGTAGCAGGAAATGAAACATGGCATCAAGAATTGCAAGAAGAATTTGTAGTAGCAAGAACAATGAAAATCAAGCGTGCAAGTTCTGAAGAACAGAAGGTTTACATTCTGCTGAAGGCATTGGCAAGAGAAAAGTTTGAGGAATTCAGAATCAAATCTAGTATAATCAATTTTGAATTAAGGGGGAGTGTTGAAAATTAATTCAAATTGATTAGAGCATGTACGAATCAGTTTTTACCAGCATATATAAAAACTGCATGGGTTATGTTAGGCATAGTTATTTTAGGACTAGTTAGCATCGTGCTTAGCTATTTTCAGCATGTTGTGTAGTGGGTGCTTAATTTGGGCAAGTTGTGGGTGTTTATTTTAGAAACATTGTATTGCCATACTGTAGAACTCTATGTAATTGAGTAAGAGAGAAAGGAAATAAAGTGTTGTTTCTATTTAGAAAAATATTATTCTTTTTTCAATCTTTTGCATACTGGCACAAAGCAGTGCAGTATTGTTGAGTTTATCCCAACAAGGACAGTGTCAGGATCTCATTTCAGAATGGCACTCAGTAGAGGATATCTTCTCCTTTGCTTGGTCTTTGCCCTATCCTGCCAGAAATGTTTTCTTGGCTGCATTTTGAGATTTGGCCTGGACAATTTGGAATCTGAGAAACTATATTTGTTTTGAACAAACCCCTTGTGATACTGTTAGAATTTCTGTGTTGAAAACAATTAATTGGATGTTTTTGCACGCATTCTACTCCAATCAGCTGAACCAGACTTGGAACCATAGCATGTGCTGGTTGAATCCACCAATACAGAAGACTCAGATTAGAAGACTATAACTAGTTATTAAGAACTTTATGAACTTTTGTGAGCTGAGAGATTTTGTGTGTAATATTTTACTCAGCTTCTTTCCTCTCTTAGATACAAACTATTTCCTGCTATTTGAACTTGCCTTTAAGGCATAATTGAACATGTGTGACCAGACTGGGATCTGGCTGTTGGTATTTTGTAACTTAACTTCAGTTTCAATCAATTGAAACGGGCCTCTGGCCTTTTTTTAATAAATTCTGCTTGTATGAATAGATCGCCATTTATCTTAAAATTCTGCTTGTATGAAGTATATTAGGATCTCAGAAGTTTTGAACTGTAGCTCATAAGATTTATTATGCTTTGGAAATATGAATTTAAATTGGAGTTACAAACTTCACTTGTGAATAAATGGTTTTATTCTTCATCAATAGCTATATTCACTACTACAAAAAAGCTAATTCTACACTGCACATTGTACACGGTTTTTCTAATTTTATATAAAAACCGTGTGTCAAATATGAAATTTTGAAAGGCAAAAAAATATTGGGAAATTATACACGGACACTTAGTTATAAATCAGTGTATAATTGTTTGAGAGAGCTACACGGTTTATTAGGGATCAAAAATCCGTGTGGAAGGAAACCGTGTGGAAAAGATTGAGAGAGTTACACGGATATTATACTAAAATCCGTGTATGAATAGCTACACGGATATTTAATAATAAATCCGTGTAGAAATAGTAAGAGAGCTACACGGTTGTTAGTTAAATGTCCGTGTAGAATAGTTAGAGAGCTACACGGTTTTTTTTATGAAATATCCGTGTATAAAGGGTAATGCTACACGGATTGTTTAATAAATAACCGTGTATAACTTGTGAGAGAGCTACACGGATTGTTAAGTATAAATCCGTGTAGAAAAGACTTTGTAGGGTTTTATACAGTATAAAGGGCCCCTTCTCTTCCAGAGACTTCTCCTTCCAGCGCCGTTTTGATCAAGTAATTAATACGCTCTCTCTCTGTATTGAACTGAGATCTGATTTCTGCAAAGGTTTGCAGCTGGAATCTGTCATCTTTGAAGTTTTTATTTTCTCCTCTCTAACTTTCGAAGGTTAGTATATACATATTTTCCTTTTTCCTCTCTAATTTTCTGTTCATTAATTATTATTGCTTATTTAATTAGGTGTGTAATATATTCATGCATGCTTGATTTAATTATTAATTAGATAATGTAAATATATAATTAGTGTATTGTGGTCCAATAACCGACCTATAGATGCTTTTAGGTCCATGCCCGTTCAAAATTAATCCAATAGGGATTAATTTTGGACAGTCCCCGTTTTGGGACTGCTCTTTGAATATTGTGTCTCATTTAGGATGTGAACACATATTAGTGGATTTTAATTAGTATTTGAGGAAAGTTCGACGGTATTTTCCCTTATTGCTCCTACGAGTATGTGGTTCGTATGCATACTTGGGGAGTTAAGGGGAAATGCTGCCGAATTTTTCTCAAATACTAATTAAAACTCGCTAATATGTGTTCACATATGGGACATAATATTCAAAGAGTGGGTTAGGATTGTAAACCGGCCCTTTGTAAGCCCAAAATTTGGTACAATTTATATGTTGACCATGCATGATTAATTGATCAAATCATTTTTTTAATTTAATTTACAGATGGATCGAAGTTGGATGTATGAATTGCGACGTAACAGTGAAGAATATTTGGTTCGCGTTGATGAGTTTATAAAATTTGCTGAGAGGTATAGAGTGAAGAAAAAAGAAGAAGACATTTTGTGTCCTTGTAGAGATTGTAAAAATATTTTAAGATTTGTGGACTCCGAAGAAATTAGAAGTCATTTAATTTGTCGGGGATTTAAGAAGAGATATACATGTTGGATTATGCACGGTGAGAAATTTGGTGAAAGTAGTAGTACCAATAAAGATTTTAATCGTTGTGAATTGAATGATGAGAATGTAGAAATTTCTGATAATTTGGGCTTGATTGGAACGAGAATTATGAGGATGTCGAAATTTTTGATAATGTTGAACCCGGAAACGACGATGATGAGCTGGAGATGAATTTTGGTAAAAATGTAGAACACAAGTTTATTGAAAATCTGGAGGAAATGTTTCGTGATGCGGAAGATGAAATTAGTGATAAAAATTATGATAAATTCCAAAATTTGTCTAATGATTCCAAAAAGCAGTTGTATCCCGGGTGTACCAAATTTACGAAACTGTCAGTTGTGTTGAAATTATTAAACTTAAAAGCAGACAATGGTTGGAGCGATAAGAGTTTCACGTCCCTATTATAGCTTTTACGAGAAATGCTCCCAGATAACAACGAGTTACCCAGTACAATATATCAGGCGAAAAAGTTGATATGTCCAATGGGGTTGAAGATCGAAAGAATACATGCATGTCCGAATGACTGTGTATTGTACCGTAACGAGTACGAGACCATGCATGTTTGTCCTAAATGCGGTGTTTCACGGTATAAACGTAAGGACCAGGACAGTACTGATGATTGTAACGAGGACAAAAAGGGCCAGCCTCCGGCTAAGGTGTTGTGGTATTTGCCGATAATACCGAGATTCAAACGATTGTTTGTGAATTCCAATGATGCGAAATTATTGCGTTGGCATGAAGAAGAGCGCAAAAAAGACGGTAAACTAAGGCACCCGGCCGATTCTCCTCAGTGGAGAAACATTGATAGACACTTCAAATAATTTGGTTCCGAAATGAGAAACCTTAGGATTGTGGTGAGCACAGATGGAATGAGTCCGTTTGGAAGCTTGAGCAGTCGGCACAGTACTTGGCCAGTTCTTATATCCATCTATAATCTTCCTCCTTGGTTGTGCATGAAACGCTGATATATAATGATGTCGTTACTAATCCAAGGACCCAAGTAACCCAGAATTGACATAGATGTGTATCTCGCACCATTAATTGAGGACCTCCAGAAATTGTGGCGTGATGGCGTCCCGGTCTGGGATGCGTACAGCAAAGAGGTATTTCAAATGCGGGCCATGGTGTTTTGCACAGTAAATGATTTCCCTACGTACGGGAATTTATCGGGTTACACTTGTAAAGGAGCAAAAGCGTGCCCTATCTGTGAAGATGACACGCAGGTGCTGAGGCTGAAAAATTGTCAGAAGAATGTTTTCATGGGGCATCGTAGGTTTCTTCCTGTTAATCACCCATACCGTAAGAAGAAGAGAGCATTCAACGGGAAAATTGAGCTTGGAGTGGCCCGTCGTCCATTAGACGGAAATAGTGTCTTCAATCGGGTAAAAAACCTTGATGTTATTTTTGGAAAATTTGCCGAAGCACCACCGAAGATTATTTGAAAAAAAAGGTCCATATTTTGGGAGCTACCGTACTGGAAATTTTTAGAAGTGAGACATTGCATAGATGTCATGCATGTTGAAAAAAATGTCTGCGACAGTTTGATTGGTTTACTATTGAACATTAAGGGAAAGACTAAATATGGTATTAAAGTTCGGAAAGACATGGTAGAAATGGGAATACGACCCGAGCTTGCACCGCAAGAGAAAGGGAAGCGCACGTACCTACCCCCCGTACTGTGCACAATGTCGAAGAAAGAGAAAACAAGTTTTTGTGAATGCCTTCATAGTATTAAAGTCCCATCGGGGTATTTCTCGAATATTAAGAAGCTGGTGTCGAAGGACCTGAAATTGCTTGGTCAGAAATCCCATGACTGTCATGTTTTACTGACACATATGATTCCTGTTGCAATTCGGGGAATTTTACCAAAGGAGGTTCGGGAAACCATTACGAAGTTCTGTACTTTCTTCAATGCAATCAATTCCAAAGTGATAGACCCTCTAAAATTGGACTCTTTGCAAAAGGAGGTCGTCGTTACTCTTTGTCAACTTGAGATGTATTTTCCACCATCTTTTTTCGATGTTATGGTTCACCTTGCTGTTCATCTTGTGAGAGAAATTCAGATCTGTGGTCCCGTGTTCCTGCGGTATATGTATCCATTCGAGAGATACATGGGCATCTTGAAAAAGTACGTGAGGAACCGACATCGGCCCGAAGGTAGCATTATAGAAGGATATTCCACAGAAGAGGTGATTGAGTTTTGCACCAACTACATGGCCGGTGTGGATCCTATTGGCGTTCCGAAATCTCGATACAAGGGAAGGCTCCAAGGAGTCGGGACAATTGGGTTGAGAGCCGTAGTTGCTGATATAAATGATCTACAGAAGGCACATTTTATTGTACTACAGCACATGACAGATGTTGCTCCCTACATAGATGAGCACATGACAATCCTTCAACAACAGAACTACACGAGAAGTCAGAAGTGGCTTACTAACGAGCATAATCGTTCTTTTATAGGATGGCTGAAAGAAAGAGTGAAGTCACACCCCGTACCTGAAATTGTTAGACTGCTGGGAGAAGGACCCCAAATTGTTGTCAAAACATTCCAAGGATACGAAATTAACGGTTATACTTTTTACACTAAACGGGAAAGTGAGAAGAGCACAATGCAAAATAGTGGGGTGACGTTGGTGGCGACGTCTCAAGAATTCAATAGATCCGGAGATGGCCGGGCTGTAATAGCATCAATGCCATATTATGGCGTCATTGAAGAAATTTGGGAGCTCGTTTACAATCCTCGCCTGAGCATTCCCTTGTTTCGGTGTCAATGGATTGAAGACCGGGGTGTTAAAGTTGATAACGACTGACATCTCGCATTCATATCTATATTTTGATCTTAAATTCGTACCAAAACCTGTGTTTTAATCTATAAATTCGGTTATAATTCATTGAATATATATAGAATGTGGTACTGCTGCAAGTTTATTCTTATTCTGCAGGAATCGGGCGAAATCGAGAAGGAATCTGGAATTTAGAAGGCTCTACACGGTCCGTGTAGCACTCCACACGGGCCGTGTCAACCTCGACTCGACCGATGACACGACCACAGAGAACCGCTGACTCGACCGCTCAAGGAACACAGGCACACGGTCCGTGTAGAATTCCACACGGGCCGTGTCAAGCTATTCTGGAAACAGATCCAGAATTTGGAAACAAGGCTAATTGATGGAAGGTCGGCCAGAAAAGCATATAAGCAGGATTTTTTTCACCAGAGGGGTATTCTGGAGTAGAGAAGCATTTTCTAGGGTTTGGTCTTGACGGCTAAGCTGGGAGACGAAGTTGAGAAGCGAAAGACGCAAGTTTTTGACGGATCTTCCTTGTTCTTCGAGTTTTGTCATGGCTAATCTTTTTATTATTTCTTTATTCTATTTTAGAACTATGTCTGAGTAGATTTCTTAGTTTCTAGGGTTGTGATGTAATCGAATGTTTTGTTTTGCATGTTAGTTATTGGATTCTTTTGTTGAAATTTGTGTTTGCTTGATTGTGTTTGATTTTAATTGCTTAGTGTAAGTTGTTTGATTTTTATTGGTTTACCACTAGATGAATGATCACATCTAGAAGGTACTTTGGCCCTTATAATCTCTTAACCAAACTAAGTACATGAGGTAGGATTAGTGATCCGAAAGGTGAAACCAAGTAGTAACCGACAGGTGAACATTTCCTCATATCGACGGAATGAGGTTACCTTTAGTATACCAAACAAGCAACTAGGTAATTCAGACCAACATACGACAGTTGAGGTCTAGAACCCGACGAGGGCACATATTGCAATTCCATACCAAGTTAATAAACCAACAGACGACAGTTGAGGTTTAGAGACATTAGGTCTGGTCAGTAGAACCCTACACAAAGGAACAACACAAAGAAACAACACAAAGAAACAATAACTGCTGCATTCACTCGAGGGCCACACGGACCGTGTACGACAGTACCCGGCCCGTGTACACTGGACACGGCCCGTGTAGGACACTACACGGACCGGGTACCTCGAGGCAAAACTGAGATGAAGTCATAACCCTGGAAACGCCTTTTTATATTGATTTAAACCAAGTTTATTTACTTCCTTGCATTTAATTACTGTTATTGAACTGTAGGAATTATAAAACCAAAACCAACATTTTCCAACTTCTAGTCTTTATTTAATTTAGGTATAAATCTAGTTAAGACTTGAACCGTCCCTGTGATCGATACCCGACGATATACTACTCGATAGGATTGTATACTTGTAGTCTGAACCGAAAAGTGTATTTAAGGTTAAAAAGTACAGTTCACTGTACTGAAACTTTGTACTATACCTTTTGGTGTAACAACGACGGGTTCACACTCGTTGATTTTAACAAAGTTGGGTATGTTGATGATCCGTTTATACTCGCCAAGCAAGCCACCCAAGTCTTTTATGTCAATGACATGAGTGATGATAGGTGGAGCGTCGTCCTATCCGGAAAAAGAAGGATTGTCGGGGTAGAAAATGTCGTCGATGAAGAAGAGTATGACCAGTTCGACGAAATACCTCCATTTTGTGCCGACATGCAACCTGAGGTAGCAACAATTGAAGAAAACGACGGAGCAAACTACATGCGATCCGACCACAATGAAGGATTATGGGCCGAGAGTACTGTTGAAAAGGAGAAAAAAAAAGAGAAAAAGGGAAAAAAAGCCGGTGTGTAATATTTATTTTTTGTTTAAAATTGAAACTTGTAATATTTCTTTTTTAGAAACAACTTTGTAATAATAAAACATTTCTAGTTCAAATATTAGTATTAGATTTTAAATATTAGTAGGAATATTAAATATTAAGAATAAAATATTTGTAGTTCAAATATCAAATATTAGATTTCTCTAGTTCAAATGTTAGTTCATTTTTTATAATAATATTAAAAAAATTCTTGTTCAAATATTAGTATTAGTTTTTAAAATATTAGTGAATTCTTAAATAATGAAATAAAAAATAAAATATTAGTATTAGATTTAAAATATTAGTAGAATATTAAATATTACGAATAAAATATTTGTAGTTCAAATATCAAATATTAAATTTCTCTAGTTCAAATGTTAGTTCATTTTTTATAATATTATTAAAAAATTTCTAGTTCAAATATTAGTATTAGTTTTTAAAATATTAGTGAATTCTTAAATAATGAAATAAAAAATAAAATACTAGTATTAGATTTAAAATAATCGTAGGAATATTAAATATTACGAATAAAATATTTCTAGTTCAAATATTAGTATTAGTTTTTAAAATATTAGTGAATTCTTAAATAATGAAATAAAAAATAAAATAGTATTAGATTTAAAATATTAGTAGGAATATTAAATATTACGAATAAAATATTTGTAGTTCAAATATCAGATATTAGATTTCTCTAGTTCAAATGTTAGTTCATTTTTTATAATAATATTAAAAAAATTCTAGTTCAAATATTAGTATTAGTTTTTAAAATATTAGTGAATTCTTAAATAATGAAATAAAAAATAAAGTATTAGTATTAGATTTAAAATATTAGTAGAATATTAAATATTACGAATAAAATATTTGTAGTTCAAATATCAAATATTAGATTTCTCTAGTTCAAATGTTAGTTCATTTTTTATAATATTATTAAAAAATTTCTAGTTCAAATATTAGTATTAGTTTTTAAAATATTAGTGAATTCTTAAATAATGAAATAAAAAATAAAATACTAGTATTAGATTTAAAATAATAGTAGGAATATTAAATATTACGAATAAAATATTTCTAGTTCAAATATTAGTATTAGTTTTTAAAATATTAGTGAATTCTTAAATAATGAAATAAAAAATAAAATAGTATTAGATTTAAAATATTAGTAGGAATATTAAATATTACGAATAAAATATTTGTAGTTCAAATATCAAATATTAGATTTCTCTATTTAAAATATTAGTTCATTTTTTTAATAATAAGAAAACATTTCTAGTTCAAATATTAGTATTAGATTTTAAGAATAAAATATAAAATATTAGAATTAGTTTTTAATTACTAGTACAAATATGAAATGTCTATAGTTCAAATTTTAATTGTCTATAGTTCAAATATTAATAATAATAAAAAAACAGGGTATTAGTTAATATTAGTATAAGTTTTAAATATTAGATGTATATACTATGTTAGTTAATTTATTATTAGTTTAAATAATATAAAAAATAAAAAGAAACATAATTTATTATGTTAGAACTCTTTGTACACGGACTTTTAGTTAATAGTCCGTGTATAAATAGTTATTGTACACGGATTTAACTATAAAATCGTGTATAAAGGGGCAGAGAGCTACACGGACTATTAACTAAAAGTCCGTGTAGAAAGGGGAATTGTACACGGACATTTACTTATTTGTCCGTGTAGAAAGAAAAATTGTACACGGTCGTGAACTTAATAATCCGTGTAGAAAGAGTTAAAAATATAATTCAAAAGCCCTTTCTCTTCTAAATTTTCATTAGCCGCGCGCCGTTTGAGTTCCAAAAGCTCCAAAATCTCTCCGGCCACTGCCACCACTCCGGTCCACTCCGCCATTGTCGATCCTCTGCCACCTCTCCGGTCCACCCTCTCCTCTCTCGGTAAAGTACTCTTCACTTCTCTGATTTTGGCCGAGTTCGGGTTGTTGATTTTCCCAACTCGTTGGAATTAATTTCATTTGGGGGATTCTCTTAATCAGGCCAGTAAAGCTAGAGCTCGAGGGTATTCCTGTTGGTTTAGATCGAGTTAACCAATTTTTTTTTTAGAAGAAAGAGGAAGGTTTTTCTGTTTTTAATTTAAATCGAAATCAGTTTTTCAGTTTGAATTAAAATCAGTTTTTCTGTTTTTTCATATCTGTTTTATTTTTTCTGTTTTAATTTAAAAACTGATTTTCCCAATTTAAAAACAGAATTTACTGGTTTTACATTGCTTGGTTTTTACATTAATGATTTTACCAAGTTAAAAACTTCACTGATCTTACCAATTTAAAAACCAGTAAACAGAATTTAAAACTAGTTCTTACATTGCTCATTTTTTTTCATATATTTACTGGTTTTACATGCACAACCAAGGAGAAAGTTAAAAACTTGTTTTAACACTTTAAAAACATATATGAAAACATTGCTTCTTTTTTTTGACTTTTTTTGTGGGTGCCACTTTACTGTCCCTAATACAAAAAAAAAAACAGCTTGCACCATGTTTAAATTATTGACTAAAAGAGATTGTTTTTTTTGGTCTGTATGTATTTCTATTAAATTTGATGCTCAATCTATCTAAATTATGGTGGATGTATGTAAAACCTATTAACTAAAATTGATTAGAGATAATACCATATTCTGTAAGCTTATCACCTAGCTGGTAAATTGATTATAGACATTGATCTTGTAAAAGTACTCCAAACGGCCAAAATGACCTCTGCTGGTAAATTGATCAGTGCAGATCAATGCGGGGGCCAAAACAAATTTATGACTTGACCAACCGACAGAGGACTCCAAAACACACAAAATGGACACAAATTTCATATTTTTCAGATTATATTTCAATTTTATATGATTTTTCAAAGTTCAGTTTTTTAATTCATATTTTCTGCTATTTAAAGGTGTAGAATTTTCATTTTGAGAGGCTGAACTTTGGAAATTTATATAAAATCGAAAAAAAATCAGAAAAATATGAAATTAATGTCCATGTTGTGTGTTTTGAAGTCTTCCATTTAATTGTGGTGTTCATTTTGCATTTTATTTCTCTGTTTCCTCACTATTTTACACATAGGTCCATTACTTTCTTTTAATATTTCTTTGTATGGCAGAACCATGTCGGTTGAGGGTGAGCACATAGATGTGATGGCAGAAGAGCATCAGCAAGCTACTGCCTCATCAGAAAGAAGGAAAAGAGGTCCGACAATGTGCACAAGCACGTCTGAGAAGAAGCAGTTGGAAATCCGGTTCACTGTAGACGGGCGTGCGCAAGGTCCAAACCGAATGGCGTACTCAAATTGGTGTTGCAATTTGGTGAAGCGAAAGACAAGTATCCTTGTAGAGAGTTGGAATAAGTTTGATAAAGAGGAGAAGAACGACTGGTGGAACATGGTGAAGGTAAAGTACCGAACAACTCTTTACTTTATTTTCATTGTTGTACATGAAATTAAATACAGTGAATTAGGTGTCAATCAGGCTCAGTGGAACATCGAGAGCGATACCCCAAAGGCTAAGACTCTGAGGATAATGAACGAAGGTTGGAAGCAATTCAAGAGCATGCTGAAGACAGATTTCATGGAGATAGGGAGAAATCCGGTAGGGTACTATTCTTGGCTAACACAAGAGGTGTGGGAGGACTTTTAAGCTTTGAAGTCCACAGAAGAGTTCAAGGTATATAACATTATCCAAAGTAGTTTTTGTTTTTTCTCGATCTTCAATTATTTTCCTAAAACTAATTGATTTTCTTGCACATGTGAAAAAAAAGTGCCGAAGGCAGGAGGATCGCTGCCATGAACAAGTATCCGCACCATTTAGGGTCAGGTGGTTACGAGGGTAAGTCGGCAGAGTGGAAGACAGTACTGGAGCAAAACAAAGATTCCGACTCACCCGTGGTTAGGATCCAAAATCCTAGGGGCCAAGATTGGTTCATGGGTAGATCCGAGTTAACCGCTGACGGGAGGATAGTACTCTCAGAGAAATTGCAACCCGTGGCTCAGAGAATAGTAAGAGTCCTTTGTTATAACTTTGTGTCATTCAAACGAAATTATAACTCCGAATGTACATCACTTGGTCTTTTGCTATAACTAATTTTTCTATTAACAGTTGGAGGTGGAGCAGGAGGTCAATTCGGGTGCCCGGACGGTCGAACGACAAAATGATTCCTTGGCCGCAGTGCTCGAGAATCCAGAACACACGGGCCGGGTAAGGGGTGTAGGGGCCTACAGGGGCTGGAAGGAGGTGTTCCGAGTAGAGGGACAAAAACCTCGAAGAAAACCTTGTGCCAAAGTAAATAAAGACGAGATAGTTGCGCAGGTACGCGCAGAGGTTAGCCAAGAGTACGACACAAAGCTGGCTGAGATGGAATCAAGGTTGTTGAACCGGTTTTCATCTCTTGCGCAGCAATCCGAGCAACCACCTCCTATTTCACCGGGAGTTTGGCGAAGTAGCCAAGCATCCGGGACTTGGGCCTTAGACGATTTGGAAAATCTAAAGGTAATCACTACTTGTTCGTAGTCTGAAGGTAATTAATACCTGTTTGTAACCTTGTTAGACAATATCCCACAATTAAAAAGTAACAACTTTTTGATAATTGCAGGAACCCAGAGCATGCGACCTCGTCCTGTGGCAGGGTAGTTCTTTGATCGTTGCCAAGGGCATTGTACTTCCAGGAGCCCCAAGTGTACACCATGCTCAGCTCAGGCCCGACCATGCATGCGTGCAGGTTGACTCAGTCGTGGAGGGATGGGGGCGCGTACCTCTTCCTGCCCCTACCGGCGATATGTTTGTTCTTGATGATGCCCGGAAGTCATTTGTCCAATGGCCCAGGAGTCATATTATTTTGCATCAGGTAATCTCTAAATAATCCATTTCTTTTGTTACATTCAAATCATTCTTTTTCAAATACTTGAAGAAGATATATATGTTAATTTTAATGCAGACACGAGGAGATGATGTCATCGGTGCACAGGAGATGATGTCACCGGTACGGACTGTTGTGGCTTGCGACGTCGGGGCTGACGCGCCAGGATCACCAGACCGTCCTATGGTCACCGAAGAAGAATACAGCCGTTTGCCCAGTGATTTGCGCCTTCTCCACGACCGCTTGATGTCGGCACCCGAAGGCATGAAAGATATCATCATCCCTGTCCCACCTGGGATGTTTCTACACGAAGGTAGGGTTCTCATGCTGTCGTTCAAAGACTTTAAGGACATTCTCCACCACTCGTCATCCGATAGATGGCTCGATGTGTCGTTCATCACCATTTTCCTCATGTTAGTGACCCAAAATTATTTTCATTATTGTATACAACTCAAATATATATTCTAATGTAAAATGATGAGTTTTCAGGAAGCTAATCCGAAACTGTAATGAGATGGTACAAAGGAAGAACTTGTGCATATTTCTGGACCCCGAGAGAGTGAGTGCCACGTCCCTGAGATGTTATTCGGATATGGCTATCGAGTACATGTGTTCAGCGCTGCATCGTGCTATGGAGGAGGAGAAGAAATTCATTATCGTGCCATACCACCAGAGGTTAATTCTAACCTTAGCTTATGTATTGTTCATATTAGCAAACACTCGTGTCACTATTATATGCTAAAGTACTTTAATTTTTATCCTCCCACAGCAAACACTGGTGTTTGATTATCATTGTGCCTTACCTAAATACGAGCATAATCGTTGATTCTTGTAAGCCCAAAGGAAATATCCCAGCTAACAAGTGCAAAGATATCTTCTCTTATGTCAATAAGTAAGCAATAATAATTTAATTGGTTTGAATTTTTTTCAATTATATCAAATTATAAAATTGCTATAAACATTCACTCTATTTTGTAAGGGCTTTTGCGAAATATGTTAAAGAGGGAGGATTGCATAACAAGCGCCAGAAAACCAAGTTGAGTTGGAAGTGGTTGCTGGTGAGCACACTATAAATTTATAATTTCATATATTGTCCAAAAAAATATTGTCATTCTAACATAGGCCGCTAAATGCAAATTTCAGGGCCCGCAACAGTTGGAGAGTTGGGAATGCGCTTATTACACGATGATTTTCATGTTTGACTTTGTCGAAAGAATACAATTCCAATTCCCAACAGCGGTATGTAATTCATATTAATTGTTCCTATATAATAGCAAATGATATTTGCAACTGTATTTCATCTACCTTTTCTTGTTACTAACTAATACCAAATTGTAATTCTAGAATGTGCCAAAGGAACCGCATTACACTAAGGAGCAGATCGACGATATCAGGTGTGTGTGGGCAAGATGGTTTCGAACAGAATTTTGTAATGCTCAATATGAATTTCCATAATTTTGTATAATTTAGTGTATATGAATATTGTATAATTTATTGCATATGGATTTCTTGCTAATCTGAAAAATATGAATTCCTTGCTAATCTGAAAAATATGGATTTCTTGCTAATCTGGAAAATATGGATTTCTTGTTATATGAATTTTGAATAGTTCTGTAACAAAACTGGCTAGCAAAACTGGAGGCTAGCCCAAAAACAAAAAATATAAAAAAAAAATGTTCTTTCTACACGGACATTTAACTAAAGTCCGTGTAGAAAAAAGTAGAGCTACACGGACATTTAGTTAAATATCCGTGTAGAAAGAGAAGAGTTACACGGACATTTAACTAAATGTCCGTGTAGAAAGAGGCAACCTACACGGTTTTTTAGTTAAATGTCCGTGTATAAAAAGAATCCTACACGGTTGTTTTGGAAAATCCGTGTAGCTCGGTAACATAGAGAGCGACACATTCTGGGCTTTCCACACGGCTGTTTGTGTAGTTATCCGTGTAAAATGGTTGAAATTGCACACGGACAAATGTCCGTGTGTAGTTATTGAACTATTCATACACCCTCGATTTAAACACGGTAGGAAATCCGTGTAGCTCCATTTTTGTCCGCGTATAATCTCTTTTTTTGTAGTAGTGATTGTTTTTTTTTTTTTTTTTTACTGTATAGTTGGATTATATTAAAAAGTTTAAAAACAATGTATAAAAAGAGTAAGGAACGAAACTGGTACAGATCTCAATACCGATAGAGAAAAGATAGAAAGACTCGCAGCCACAGTGGCTACAACTTGTCAGGATTACTGCCCCCTCCAAAATAACCATACCAATTAATTTGTGCCAAATATCAAACAATGAAACATTTAACTACCTAAAATTAAACTTCCGGCTACATGAGATTTTAATTTTGGTTCTACCAAATGAAAATGTTTTTTGAGCCAGTATAGGGCAATACCAGCCTGTACCAGTAATTATTACTTGAAGAATTGTAGCTGATATTGGACTGATTTACCTGGTAATCTAAACCAGTACTGCAACGGAGACTACTGCAGCTGTATTATCATTTTGCTGGAACATTAGATATATGACAGTCTTCATGCTTAATGCGTCAGGAAGATGTCATGTTTGCCTCATTGTGCAGGTACCCGGCTAGTTGTTATTATACACAAGAAGTATATTTTAAGGGTAGAACTTAATAGCACGTTGACTGGAACTTTTGCAGATTGAACCTTCAATTTAGGCTTTAATGGAACATAGGAAATAAGTTGTTTTTGTTTATGCAATTTGCTTTTTGAAGGTATTTCCGTGTTGGAATCAGTCAACTAGAGTGCAAAACGATGGGTTGGAGGCTAACTTAAAAGGGTTATATTCAATTATTAAAATATTTGTTTGCTAATATCCTGTGATTTATTTTTTACAATTTTTATGATGTAGGTTGTAATTTACCCGGAAATCATTGTTCTTTTTCTGTAATATTACACAGGGAATGGGTGCTCCTATGCATTTAGCAATTGTACCAATTAATTAAGTATGAATAGAACAATTAATTGTTGGTTGTGCATTGTGATTATTATTGGTTTTGGCAAAGGTGGTTTGCTACCTGACCTACTCAATTTGAACCACATTCTATATTTTGGCAGCAGAGATACTCCTTTTGAGGAAAATGGCGCTAAAAAATAGTTTTGCATTCTTCGAAAAAATTTCAAATATTAGACAAGTACTCTTTAGTCTTTACAAGCTCTAAATTGAGCTTTATATTGCAACAATTAGGAGACAACTGAAGCTAAGTTGGGTTAAGTTAAAGCAATTTTGTATAACAAGAATGTTGCCGTATGAAGCCAAAAGAAAATGGGCTTCGGCCCATTACTGTTTACGGAAATGAATTCCAAATGGAATTAATAGGTGGAGGCAGAGAAAGAGAGTTGGGGTGTCGGTATAGAACTCAAGCAAAGCTGTCCCTTCTCCTTTTCTCTAAGCTCATTCTATGGTTTCTTGCTCTCTTGATTAAATCCACCTAAATACACTAGGAAATCTCAAATTGGTGCATGGTATTTAAAGAGAGTGTTAGAGTGAGTGTTATTGGCTTGTTAATCTCCTTGTATTTGTAAAGACTCTTTGATTTAGTGAAGTTTGCGCCGTGTTGCTCCCGTGGTTTTTTCCCGCAAGGGTTTCCACGTAAATCTTGTGTCTCTCTTTTATTTTATGTGCTTGATTGCTTGCTTGTATTGGCTTTTGTTAGAGTTTCATATTTCTCCATTTATTCGGGTATTGGTGTATGCCCGCAAGGTGTTCGACAAAATTACTCCTTGAGCGCTTCCGCGTACCGCCCTCAACAATTGGTATCAGAGCACAGTTGGGCTTTGGCGTAGGAGTAATTGAAGCTTGAGTTGGTTTAATTTAAGCTTGTATCGTGATTACACGTGTAGAATGGAGAAGGCTATGGAATTTGAGAAGTTGAATGGTAGCAATTGGGCTATTTGGAAAATATTGATGGAGGACTACTTGGTGTCGAGGGAGTTGGATTTACCATTGATTGGTGGTAGTGCGCAACCTATGAACATGGAGGATTATGAATGGGAGAAGCTTGATCGGAAATGTTTGGCGGCTATAAGGCCGTGTATTTCACCATCGATCTTGTTTGATGTCTATCAATGTAAGACCGCTCATGAGCTTTGGACCACATTGGAGCAATCATATGAGCAACCTTCGGGTGTAAACAAGATGCATGCTATGAAAAGGTTATTTCTCTTGAAAATGAAGGATGGCATATCAATGAGAGCGCATGTGAGCGAGTTCAACTCGATTGCGGCTCAATTGAAATCCTTGAAGTTAAACCTTGATGAAGAGATATTATGCTTATTACTTTTGAGTTCTTTACCTACTAGTTGGGATACTCTTGTTACTACCGTTGCGAACACAATGGGCAACAATTTCAAGTTGAGTGATGTTGTTGCTTCATTGTTGAATGAGGAAACTAGGAAGGCTACAACCCAATTGGAAACCGGGCCTAGTGAGGCATTGACGGTTGGTGAAAGGGGGAGGCCGGTTACTAGGAATAATTTCTCGGGTAGAAAGGGTGCATCTCAAAGTAAGGGGAGATCAAAATCTCGAGGCCGAAAATATTCTTGTTGGCATTGCAAGAAGGAAGGGCACATGAAAAGAGATTGTCCTCTCTTGAAAGGCAAGCAAAAATATGAGAAGCAAGATGGTGAAGTAAGTATGGTTTCCGATGAGAAAGGAGATGCGGTGACACTAAGCGTTGCTTGTACCGCAAGTTCAAACATGGATGTTTGGGTGTTGGATTCGGGTGCCTCATTCCACATTTGCTCGGATCGTTCTTATTTTGTCAATTATAAAGAGGTAGATGGTGGAAATGTCTATCTTGGTGATGATCGACCATGTAAGATTGTCGGAATTGGTGATGTTGAGCTTGAGCAAGCCGATGCGAGGCGATATAAGTTGAGCAATGTGAGGCATGTACCCGAAATTACCAAGAATTTAATCTCGGCGGGTCAACTTGATGACGGTGGTTTTGTTGTAACTTTTGGCAAGGGATCATGGAAAATATCAAAAGGTTGCATGACATTAATGAAAGGGCAAAAGGATGGGAGTTTGTACATTCTTCATGGAGCACCTCGAAGAAGTGTTGTGGCTACGGCAAGTAAGCATGCGGATATGCAAGTGTGGCACAACCGACTTGGTCATCTAAGTGAAAGAGGTATGAAAGTGTTACAAAATGAAAAATGTATTCCTTCTTTTGAATGTTCATCTCTTGAATTTTGTGTTCATTGTATTATGGGAAAACAAAAGAGAGTAAATTTTAAGAGGAATGAATCCCATAGAAAATTAAAATCATTGGAGTTGGTTTATTCCGATGTGTGTGGCCCATTTAATGTCAAATCTCTTGGTGGAGCATCTTACTTTGTTACATTTTTAGATGATTTTTCTAGAAAATGTTGGATTTATCCCTTGGCCTCCAAAGATCAAGTTTTTGAAACTTTTAAGAAGTTTAAAACCCGTGTTGAAAACGAGATTGAAAAGACCATCAAATGTTTACAAACGGATAATGGTGGTGAATTTTGCTCTAATGAATTTGAAAATTTTTGTGCGAGAAATGGCATTCGGAGAGTGAAGACGGTTCCATATACACCGCAAGAAAATGGGGTCATTGAAAGAATGAACCGAACCATTGTGGAGCGGATTAGAAGTATGTTGTCTCACTCGAGTCTTCCAAAATCTTTTTGGGCCGAGGCGGCCAACACCGCGGTTTATCTAATCAACCGATCACCAAGCGTGGCATTAGACGGTGGCATACCGGAAACTTTGTGGAGTGGTAAGAAAATTTCTTATGATCATTTGCGAATTTTTGGATGCGAAGCTTATGTGAAAATTCCAAATGTGAAGAGGAATAAGCTTGATGTCAAGTCACGGAGGTGTGTATTTGTTGGTTATGGCGGTGATGATTTGGGTTATAGGGTTTGGGATCCTTTAGAAAAGAAGACAATTAGAAGCCGAGATGTCATATTCCGTGAAAATGTGATGTTCATGGAAAATCATGAAAATGAGCAAAATGAAGATCGACATGTGGAGGAGCATGTTGATGGAAGTGTTGCACCTAGGATGGTGACACGTCCTCAAGATGATGGTGATAATCATGAGGATGAGAGTGAGCCGGTGGAGGCGCATGAGGATGAAGGCGTAAGCGAAAATGAGCACACTAGTACCCCGGTACAAGGGTTGAGAAGATCAAATCGAGTTTCTCAACCTACACAAAGGTATTCCCCTTCTCTATATTATGCTTTGTTTACGGATGCGGGTGAACCCGAATCATTTCATGAGGTGATTGATTGTCCGGATAAGGCCAAGTGGCTAGGAGCAATGGAGGATGAAATGAATTCGTTGCATCTAAATGAAACTTGGGAGTTGGTGGAACTTCCAAAGGGAAAGAAGGCATTGAAAAATAGGTGGGTATTTGTGTTAAAAAATGAAGCCGATGGTTCAAAGCGGCATAAGGCTAGGTTGGTGGTGAAGGGCTATGGACAAAAATATGGTATTGACTTTAATGAAATTTTTTCTCCCGTTGTGAAGCATAGTTCAATAAGGGTTGTTTTATCTTTGGTGGCTAATTTGGATTTGGAGCTTGTGCAACTTGATATTAAAACCGCTTTCTTGCATGGTGACTTGGATGAGGAGATTTACATGTCACAACCAGAGGGTTTTGTTGAAGAATCAAATCCTAATCTTGTGTGTAGATTGAAAAAGGGATTGTATGGTTTGAAGCAAGCCTCTCGACAATGGTACATGAAATTTGATACCTTTATGCAAGAAGAGGGTTATAAAAGAAGCGACTTTGATCATTGTGTCTACATGAAAGGTAATGCGAATGAAACTTTTACCTTGTTATTGATTTATGTTGATGACATGTTGATAGCAAGCAATGATCATGATGAGATCAAATCTCTTAAGCTTGACATGTCCAAAAGATTTGCTACTAAAGATCTTGGTGAAGCAAGGAAAATATTGGGCATGCGGATTCAAAGGAATCGAGAGAAAGGGAAACTTTGGTTAAGTCAAACGGAGTATGTTGATAAAGTCCTTGAAAGATTTGAAATGACCGGTTGCAAACCGGTGACTACACCTCTAGCCGGGCATTTTAAATTGTCTAAAGAGAATTCTCCAAAGAATGAAGAAGAGAGAATGAGAATGAAAAATGTCCCGTATCTATCGGCCGTTGGTAGCTTGATGTATGCTATGGTGTGCACACGGCCGGACATTGCACAAGCAGTGGGAGTCGTCTCTCGGTATATGTCTAACCCGGGATGGGAACATTGGCAAGCAGTGAAGTGGATACTTCGGTACTTGAAAGGGACTCGAAGCTTGCAACTTTGTTTTGGAGGATCTCGTTTAGAAATTGAAGGGTATGTTGACGCCGATCATGCGGGTTGTAAAGAGACAAGGAAATCTACAACGGGTTATGTTTTTACTATCGGTGGTGGAGCCGTTAGTTGGATGTCTCGTTTGCAAGACATTGTTGCCTTGTCTTCCACCGAGGCGGAATACGTTGCATTGACCGAAGCGGCCAAAGAGATGATTTGGTTGAAGGGTTTACTTGGACAATTTGGTTTGAAGCAAAATGAATATGTGGTGCATTGTGATAATCAAGGCGCCATACACCTTGCGAAGAATGCAGCGTATCACTCAAGAACGAAGCACATAGATGTGCGATACCACTTCATTCGTGATGTACTTGATCGTTTGCAATTGATCGTGGAGAAGGTTCACACAAAAGAAAATATTGCGGATATGTTCACGAAGGTGGTGCCTCCGGATAAGGTAGTCTTTTGCCGGAGGCATTCCGGGTTGGTTGAGTAACTCGGATGATGGAGCGCGGTGCGGTACTTGTGAGATCAAGTACGAGCTTTGTCTTCAAGTGGGAGATTGTTGCCGTATGAAGCCAAAAGAAAATGGGCTTCGGCCCATTACTGTTTACGGAAATGAATTCCAAATGGAATTAATAGGTGGAGGCAGAGAAAGAGAGTTGGGGTGTCGGTATAGAACTCAAGCAAAGCTGTCCCTTCTCCTTTTCTCTAAGCTCATTCTATGGTTTCTTGCTCTCTTGATTAAATCCACCTAAATACACTAGGAAATCTCAAATTGGTGCATGGTATTTAAAGAGAGTGTTAGAGTGAGTGTTATTGGCTTGTTAATCTCCTTGTATTTGTAAAGACTCTTTGATTTAGTGAAGTTTGCGCCGTGTTGCTCCCGTGGTTTTTTCCCGCAAGGGTTTCCACGTAAATCTTGTGTCTCTCTTTTATTTTATGTGCTTGATTGCTTGCTTGTATTGGCTTTTGTTAGAGTTTCATATTTCTCCATTTATTCGGGTATTGGTGTATGCCCGCAAGGTGTTCGACAAAATTACTCCTTGAGCGCTTCCGCGTACCGCCCTCAACAAAGAAGACAACTGCAGTAAAACCAGTATGCTGAAGCTCGGTTGTATAATTGATGAATCTGTTACTTGGTTGTTTCGTGCCGGATTGATGCTGGTGGAAGTTAAATAATTGTAATATTTGAATCTGTTTGGATAATGTCTTCTTGTTTTGCAAATTTCTGGTCGGTTTCTTCTCCTTTTAGAAAACTTCTGGTGTGAAAAGGGGTTTTTCTGCAATTTTTAACTATTTTTAGGGTTCAGATCTGTGATGTGCAAAATACCTTTTGGCTTGAACTTACTTTTAAAAGTCCTCGATGCTTTTGATTGCAATTGTGTTATTTTTCATTTCATTAATTTTTTCTTGATAAGGGGCCTTTTTGCAATTCAACCTCAGGGTATGGAACAGGCCTCTGGTATATGTAAATTTTACCTTCCATATTTAAATACATGAAGTGCTTTTTTTCCTTTTAATAGAGGATCACAATGTTGACCAAGTCAACATGAGCAAACAAGATTTGACCAAGTCAAATTGAAGAAAGCAAGATTGACTAGGACTCTCAACTATAGTTAGTCAAATTAGCTCTGATTTTTTCTCCGTTCAGTACCTGTTTTTCCATAGTTTGACAACTAGTGGGCCCAAATGTTCTCATTTTGACAGACTACGGTATATTTGGGTCTCTACTTGGACTTTATGCAACGAGAATATATCGCTTTCCTTGTGGAATTATATCCACAATATTATTTTTCTTGAAAAGATAACAGACGAACTCCGATTTTCCATAATTTTTCTAAAAATTCAGAAATTCTTTTTGTTATGTAATACATGCAAATTTAATAATAAAATATATTAGTGTTGTAAGAATACTTCTAGGGTGTTCATGGCACCCTTTTATCCGTTTACCTGACTCGTACCGTATTCGATAAGACGAGTATGGGTAAGATTTTTTTTCGTAAAATTTATCAGGTACGGGTATGGGTAAAGTTTTTTTTCGTTATCTAAACGGACTGGTAAGGATGCTGATAAAGCCTATTCCGTAACTGTTACCCGATCGGGTAAATATAAAAAATATAAAAATATAAATATATATATATATATATATATATATATAGAGAATGGCTAATATCAAAACGTTTGTTCCTGGGCTCAGGAACAAACGGTTCCGTTCTCCAATTTCCGAAGTTCAAACAACAAATCCAAACCGTTAGATGTTCAATCTATATTAAAATGTGCTTGGAGACCAAATTTTACATTTTTTGAAATTTTTTTACTATTTATTAAGCTAGTTTGAAAACCGCTGTTTTTCAATGCTGCAAAATTTTTATAAAAACAGCGATTTTCAAACTAGCTTAATAAATAGTAAAAAAATTCCAAAAAATGTAAAATTTGGTCTCCAAGCACATTTCAATATAGATTGAACATCTAATGGTTTGGATTTGTTATTTGAACTTCGGAAATTGGAGAACGGAACCGTTTGTTCCTGAACCCAGGAACAAACGTTTTGATATTAGCCATTCTCATATATATATATATATATATATATATATATATGAGTAGGGCTATTTTACTTCACACTCATACACCCATTTCCAAAATCCAAATCGTCGATCCGACCGTTCAAGTTGTTCTCCATATTGAAATGTGCTTGGAGACCAAATTTTACATTTTTTGGAATTTTTTTACTATTTATTAAGCCATTTTGAAAATCGCTGATCCATTGTGAATAGTAAAAAACAGTAAAAAATTCTGGACCAATGGATCAGCGACTTTCAAAGTGGCTTAATAAATAGTAAAAAAATTCCAAAAAATGTAAAATTTGGTCTCCAAGCACATTTTAATATGGAGAACAACTTGAACGGTCGGATCGACGATTTGGATTTTGGAAATGGGTGTATGAGCGTGAAGTAAAATATTGGTTTTACTTCATGAAGCACAATAGCAAAATTCTATATATATATATATATATATATATATATATATATATATATATATATATATATATATTTATATATAGAGAGAGAGTGACTAAGGTCAAAGTGGTAGTTCCTAGTCCCCGGTGCTACCAAGTCGTTTTCGGATTTTCAAAGTCCAAACGGTCGATCCGAACCGTTCAAGTTGATCTCCATATTGAAATGTGCTTGGAGACCAAATTTTATATTTTTTGGAATTTTTTTACTATTTATTAAGCCACTTTGAAAATTGCTGATCCGGGTGAAACGTAAAAACAGTGCAACCAATTTCTGGAACATGTGATCAGCAATTTTCAAAGTGGCTTAATAAATAGTAAAAAAATTCCAAAAATGTAAAATTTGGTCTCCAAGCACATTTCAATATGGAGATCAACTTGAACGGTTCGGATCGACCGTTTAGACTTCGAAAATCCGAAAACGACTTGATAGCACCGGGGGCTAGGAACTACCACTTTGACCTTAGTCACTCTCTCTATATATATATATATTATATATATTAATGAGCAATGAATATTAATTCTCTAACTATTCTTGATAGTTGTGTTACGCTTAATTAACCATTAAAATATGTAAATAAATTTCAACAAATTCAAATAAAGTTTAGACCTTTAAAACACACACACATATATTTGTGAAATGAATGTGTTTTAATGTATTATTTAGTAAATAATAATATTTTTATTATAATAACATTACCCGTTATTTACCCGCTACTGTTTTGTTATCCGACAACCATAACAGGTATGGGTAGGGTACGGGTAAGGTTATTCGTAATGGGTAAGGTTATCCGTAGCGGGTAAGGTTATCCGTAATGGGTAAGGTTATTTGTAGTGGGTAAGGGTAGGATACGAGTAAGAATAATTTGTAACGGGTATGGGTATAAAAATGCTTCCACCCAACCCTTACCGTACCCGTTGACACCCCTAATACTTCTTTTTGAATAAATTATTTGAAATAAATCAGCGATTTTATTTTTTCTATTATTTTTTTCCTAACCTAGATAATAAAGAAGAGTTATTTATGTAGGCTAGAGAGAGAGAGAGAGAGAGAGTGGAGCAACTTAAAGTAGAGAGCGATGGCTAGGGGAGGAAATGCTTTTATTTTATAACATAATTTCTTCTATCGGTTCTGAACCAGTAACCCACAGAAGATCCAAGGGTCTGGAAATAAATCTGCTGAAAATTCCAAAAGAATCGTAGGACCTTGCCTTTTCGAATTCAACTGTTTATTTATTTTGAAATTCGTGCATAACAACCAACTGCCTTTGAGATTTGTGTATTTCAAAAAATTAATGATTGGATTTGAAAAAGCAGGATCCCTGCCATTCTTTGGAATCGCCAAAGATTTATTTCCCAAGGGTCTAGGGTTCAGTAGGATTCTAACCGTTCAAAAGCACAACCAACAAAAGAAGTTTGTACTTCTTCTTCTATTAGTTCTAATGTACAAACCGATATGAGAACATCAACACACTGTTCTATCGGTTTCTATATTAGTACCGATAGGAGAAGATAATTAAATCTTTTTTATCGGTATGTTATTGTAAACCGATAGAATAAAGTTGGCTACTGCTGTTATCGGTTCTTGAGGCCACAACCGATAGGACAGTTTTCCTAACTTATACTAACTTGCCAAAACACGTTTAATCTATCGGTTACAGACTTAGATCGGTTTAAACCGTTAGAAAATGAACATTAGTAGAGGGTATTAAGTCGAGATCATAATGTATTGACTTGGTCAAATAGCTTTAAGACGAATTTTTAATGATTTGGCACAAAATGGAAATAAAGTTAGAATGTGGAAATTGTAGTAAAATAATTAATTAGAACATAATTTATTATTTAATAAATAAATTACAATGTTTAAAAATATCTTTTTTCTACAGTATGGGTATTACTGTATTAGTAATTGATATTTCCCTACGGTTTGGGTATTAGTAATTGATTTTTTTGGATTTGAATTTGAATTGTCAATTATAGGAATTTAGTTGAGGAGGATTAAAATCCTCTATTTTATGTGCTTTTGTTGTGGCTCCACCTTTTAATTTTGTAATAACAATAGTTCTAAAATTTATATATCAAAATGATACCGTTAGTTTTGATCTACATTGTTTTCTCTACATGCATATAAAAAGTTATTATTTTTCAGATTTTATTTTATATTAAGTTAAAAATCTACACTAGTGTATTTTTACATGCTCTTGATATGAATCAAAATAAAATTAAAATGGCGTAATCTTTTACATAAGCATAGAGAAATGATATGAAACATATCTAACTATTTTATTTTAACATTTAAATTTTAAATTATTGAAGTTTAAAAAAATAGAGGCATAATAAAAGAGCAAAAAATAGGGACATTGGAGCCCTCTGTGTTTAGTTATACTTGCTGCAAATGATGTCATGACATGTCTTAGTATATTCAAATATATCTTGCGAGCTTACATTTGATTAGAATTGTACCTCCAAATTCGCTATGAAAAAGAAATTAATTATTTATTAAACAAAATTAATGTATAAATATGGCAATTTATTTGCACACATTTTGCATTAGAAATTTTTTAGCACTAATAATCAAATTTATTTTTGAAAACTTTAAAAATGTGATAATGATCAACACCACAATTTGTCATGCATTTATTCAAATTGTTAAACACGAAATAATTGTATTTCTTTAAAAATTACATACATCTTAGTAAAAAAACACTTTTTTTTTAAACTAAAAGATATTCATGAGCTATTGGATTAAAACAGGCATAATTTCACATATAAATTTCAGAAACATCAAAATTACATATTTCTCCATTCAAAATTTATAATATCATATGTATCCTAATTTTTTTTTGTTTTTTGTTTTTTGGGGGGTCTTCAGCGGCCGGCGACAGAACCGGTCTCTGATGCCGGTTGCTAAAGACAAGTTTTGCTGTAGTGCATTCATTGAATTTAGTATCTTTTCTATTAAGACCAACTTTACAGTTATAAAGTTTTCATTTTATCCTCCATTAAAATATAAAAAAAGTAGGTAGCAATTGTAAGACACTTGTTCGGTATTTGTGATGGCGGCAAATGATTTTTTTTCATATATGTGATGCATACGCAGTAATATTTAGATACACGTTCTAAAACATTAGTCTTACAAACACAAATTTAGTGACTTCCCGGACATCTACAGCTTTGTTCCCTCATTCTTTTCACATCGAGTAATTAGGTTGATTCATTACCAATATTTTGTCCTGCAAAACAAAAGTTGCACTGAATCGACCAGAATATAAAATTGGAATGACGAGATGAATAAGTGTTATGTAATTTAATTTTATGATAAAGAGGAGATTAGGTTATTGTTCTTTTCTCAACAAAAGAATCATGAGGAAGAGAGAATAATAACAACTTTTGCAAAAATTTAAAACTTGAAAATATATATATAGAGTGATGATACGATGCTTTGGGAAGTAAATGGGGTGTTTTACTTCCTGCTCATATCTCTGTTTTTCCAAAGTTTGACAACTAGTGGGCCCAAATGTTCTGATTTTGACAGACTACGGTATATGTGGGTCTCTACTTGGACTTTATGCAACAAGAATATATCACTTTCCTTGTGGAATTATATCCAGAATATTCTTTTTCTTCAAATGATAACAAACAAACTCCGATTTTCCATAAATTTTCTAAAAATTCAGAAATTCTTTTTGATATGTAATACATGCAAATTTAATAATAAAATATATTAGTGTTGTAAGAATACTTCTAGGGGTGTCCATGGCACTCTTTTATCCGTTTATCTGACCCGTACCATATTCGATAAGACGGGTATGAGTAAAATTTTTTTTTCGTAAACTTATCAGGTACGGATACGGGTAAAGATTTTTTTCGTTATCTAAACGGGTAAGGGTGCGGGTAAAGATTATTCCGTACCTGTTACCCGACCGGGTAAATAAAAAAAAAATATATATTATAAATATTAATGAGCAATGAATATTAATTCTCTAACTATGTAAATAAATTTCAGCTTAATTAACCATTAAAATATGTAAATAAATTTCAGCAAATTCAAATAAAGTTTAGACCTTTAAAACACACACACACACACACACATATTTGTGTAATGAATGTGTTTTAATGTATTATTTAGTAAATAATAATTTTTTTATTATAATAACATTCCCCGTTATTTACCCGCTAGCGTTTCGTTATCCAACAACCATAACGGGTAAAGGTAGGGTACGGATAAGGTTATCCGTAGCGGGTAAGGGTAGGGTATGGGTAAGAATAATTTGTAACGGATACTGGTATGAAAATGCTTCCACCGAACCTTTACCGTACCCGTTGACACCCCCTTATACTTCTTTTTGAATAAATTATTTGAAAAAAAATCAGCGATTTTATTTTTTTCTATTTTTTTTTCCTTACCTAGATAATAAAGAAGAGTTATTTATGTAGGCTAGAGAGAGAGAGAGAGAGTGGAGCAACTTAAAGTAGAGAGGGATGGCTAGGGGAGGAAATGCTTTTATAACATAATTTCTTCAAGACGAATTTTTAATGTATTGACTTGGTCAAATTGCTTTAAGACGAATTTTTAATGATCTGGCACAAAATGGAAATAAAGTTAGAATGTGGAAATTGTAGTAAATAATTAATTAGAACATAATTTATTATTTAATTAATAAATTACAATGTTTAAAAATATCTTTTTTCTACAGTATGGGTATTACTGTACTAGTAATTGATATTTCCCTATGGTATGAGTATTAGTAATTGATCTTTTTTGGATTTGAATTTGAATTGTCAATTATAGGAATTTAGTTGAGGAGGATTAAAATCCTCTATTTTATGTGCTTTTGTCGTGGCTCCACTTTTTAATTTTGTAATAACAATAGTTCTAAAATTTATATATCAAAATGAAACCGTTAGTTTTGATCGACATTGTTTTCTCTACATGCACATAAAAAGTTATTATTTTTCAGATTTTATATTATATTAAGTTAAAAATCTACACTAGTGTATTTTTGCATGCTCTTGATATCAATCAAAACAAAATTAAAATGACGTAATCTTTTACATATGCATAGAGAAATGATATGGATCATATCTAACTTTTTTATTTTAACATTTAAATTTTAAATTTTAAATTATTGAAGTTTCAAAAAATAGAGGCATAATAATAGCACAAAAAATAGGGACATTGAAACCCTGATCTGTGTTTAGTTATACTTGCTGCAAATGATCGATGTCATGACATGTCTCAGTATATTCAAATATGTCTTGCGAGCTTACATTTGATTAGAATTGTACCTCCAAATTCTCTATGAAAAAGAAATTAATTATTTATTAAACAAAATTAATGTATAAATAAGGCAATTTATTTGCACAAAGTTTGCATTAGAAATTTTTTAGCACTAATAATTAAATTTATTTTTAAAAACTTAAAAAATGTGATAATTATCAACACCACAATTTGTCATGCATTTATTCATATTGTTATAAACACGAAAGAAGTGGTTGTCATGCATTTATTCATATTGTCATGCATTTATTCATATTATTTTTTTTTTTTTGCTTAATTCATGCCCGTAGGCCCAATATCACAATTACATCCCCTGGTACCGTACCAGTTCTCATCCATCCAGAAACATTCTATGAAAAATAGCTTCTAACAAGCAATACAAAATCTACTCAAAAGCAAAAAGAGGAAACGTAAAACCAGTGCAGCTCCTGAATTGACTCTCTATCTCACTCTCTTTTTGAAAGGTTGGCAGAGACTGCCTGTGTCTTTCTTTATTTAAATCGAAGCTTTGCAATGGATATGAACCAGAAGAGAAAAACCACAACGAGCATAGGAGAGATGACAAAAGGAGTGCAGCGTACAATGGTTACACTTACATGTTGCTTCCTTTTGAACCTTCTCTTCTTCTGCATGGCATCAGCCATGTCCGGAGATGTTGATCATCTAATTTCCTTCAAGAATTCTCTCCCAAATCCTAATTTGTTATCCAACTGGAACCGGATCCATGGAGTGTGTGAATTTCAAGGCGTAACATGTAAAGGAAGCCACGTGTCCTCTCTAACCATTCGAGGTCTGCCACTCGAAGCAGACTTCAATTCAGTCTCAGTTTACATCCTCTCTCTTGAAAACCTAGAAGCGCTCTCTCTCCATTCTACCAAACTCACTGGATCCATCTCAGCCCTTGCAAACTGCACCATGCAACTAAAAGAACTGGACCTATCCAGTAACAACCTTCAAGGGTCTGTGTATGATACAGCTTCCTTGGCGGCCTCCTGCCATTCTCTTCAGTCACTCAACCTCTCCAATAATTACATTGGCCAAGCCTTCAATCGTTCCTCTCCAGTTCTCCTCCAACTGAGGATGCTTGATCTCTCCAATAACAAGATCACAACCAACAAAGATGTCCAATGGTTATTCTCTAAACTCAGGTTACTCAAATATCTAGACCTCTCCAATAACACCATTAAAGGCCCCATACCAAAAATTACCAATTGCACCTCTTTGCAATATCTTGACCTATCTTCCAATCAACTCACTGGAACCATACTGGCTGGTACGTTCTCAAGTTGCCTAAATTTAAGTTATCTAAATCTCTCGTCTAATCATTTTACTGGTATGGCCCCGCCTGACATAGAGGCATGCACGAATCTTGTCACTCTGAGCCTCTCCAATAATAATTTTTCAGGTGAATTCCCCATGGGGTCCCTAGTTGCCATATCCAGACTTAAGTTTCTAGAGTTGGGATTTAATAACTTCAATGGTAATTTATCCAAATCTATTTCAAACCTTACAAATCTTAAGTTATTGGATCTTAGTGCGAACAGGTTTTCAGGCCCAATACCGCGTCCATTATGCACTTACAGTGTATCGCGCTTGAAAGTGCTATACTTACAGGATAACTATTTTACTGGGTCTATACCCGATTCACTTTGCAATTGTACCAACTTGGTCTCACTTGATTTGAGCTTGAACTTACTTTCCGGGTCAATACCTAATTCTCTAGGGTCCCTCTCCAACTTAAGGGATCTTATAATGTGGCAGAATAATTTGCATGGTGAGATACCAGCTGATCTCTCATTCCTCAAGTCACTCAAAAACCTACTTTTGGACTTCAACAACCTAACCGGTGCAATACCTGATGGGTTAGTTAACTGCACCAACCTTAATTGGATTTCTCTCAAAAGCAACCAGCTTACGGGGCCGATACCAATTTGGATTGGTAAGCTAAAAAAGCTTGTTATGTTATTACTTGGAAATAATTCCTTTATTGGGTCAATACCACCAGAGCTTGGCGATTGTAGGGACCTATTATATTTAAATTTGAATAGCAACCAACTTAACGGATCTATTCCACCCAGTTTAGCAAAACAGGCTGGTAAGATTGTGGCAGACCAAATAGTGGTCGGTCGGCCGTATGTTCACTTTCAGAACCCCGAAAATAGTCAATGTCATGATACAGGAATTTTGGAGTTTGATGGAATCCGAATGGACGACTACTTAATGCGCTTACCAAGTACACAAGATTGTAATTTCACGCTAGTTTATAAGGGTGCCACTAGTAGGACTGGTCAATACTATGGAAATGACACATCAATGATTCTTATTGATATGTCATACAACCAGCTCGAAGGCCAAATACCAACTGAGATTTCTACAATGCAATCTTTGGCGCTCTTGAATCTCAAGCACAATCGTTTATCAGGACCTTTACCACAAGAATTGGGTGGCATGATCCACTTAAATGTGCTCGATTTATCGCATAATACTTTTGAAGGCACGATACCCTCTTCCTATTCGGCCTTATCCTTGTCAATATTGGATCTGTCAAATAACCAGCTAAGCGGGCCCATACCCGAAATGGGTTCTTTTATCACATTCTCCAAAGATGTTTTTGAGAATAATTCAGGTCTCTGCGGGTTACCATTGCCGCCTTGTAATGTTTCGTCCATGCCAAAGAAGGATGTGCCTCAGCAGTCATCAACAAATCATGGGTCTTCTCGGGGCTGGTGGATTGCACTTGGGTTACTGTTCTTCATCTTCTTGATTATTGGGCTTGTAATAGGTCAATTTCTGCGATAGGTCGGCATTTGTCTTGGATGTAACTATCTATTTGCAAGCAGGGGCGGAGTTAAGTACAATGAATGGGGGATCAATTGACCCCCATATTTTTTAAAATTTAGTATTTCTATATGATTTATAATTTAGAGTAAAATGTCATGAATATTGTAAATTGACCCCTATTCTCAGTATGGAAATTTTATATAATTGACTCCCAATATGTGTTTGACCTCTATAGTTTGCAAGTCTGGCTACGACCAGTCTGCAAGAACTATGTTAGGTACTCTGCTTGGATGAAATCTATTTTTGTATCTCATTAAATGTTTTGGAGTTATTAATTAATTTAAATTTCAGTTACAAATTTCATATATGAATAATTTGTTTTATTCTTTATCAAAGGGGTTATATCATGTTTCTTTCTTTCTGTCTGTCTTCTTTGAGAATCCATATAGTAGGATCATACCTCCTATATATGCATGAGGTTATGAAAAAAAAAAGAATTTCAAGAAATTAAACTTACAAAAGCGAGGCATGAAACTAGTACCAAACCTGCTACGAGTAGAAAAAGAAACATAATGAAAAAAACGAACGATCATAATAGATGGTTTGAAACCAAAAACGAAGTAAATGTCTTGACAAAAACAGCATAGAAAAAAAAGTAGTAACTGTCAAAAGCAAACAGCCTTAATTACTGTCCCAAATTATTGTCTCTTGTTCTCTCTTGCTCTCTGTTAAAACCCTAGATCTATAACAAGCCTTGATTACTTGCACTGTTACTGCACTTCGAGGCTCTTCTTCCTGCATATGAGCCTATGTTCATATGATACTTCGATGATAGGAAGTTAAGCCTTACAATTCAGTTACCGCTTCCATACGACAATATGTCAGATTATGGAGTCACGAGTTACCGTAATCGCTTCTATATGACGGTTACGGACCGATCTATATAAGGCTCCAAACTTCGCTGAGTCAGGGGGTTTGCAATTCTATCCACACAAGGTGTCTATATGGAAGAGTTCGAACACCTTACCTGCTTCCACTCTCTCGAGAACATACGGCCTAGCCTCTCCGGAGATAGGACGTATCAGAGTGTATTGACAATTATGAAATGGCCGACTATCTAAGACCTAAGTAACTAAATCTATGAAGATTCCACAATATTTATTGACTGGCATATGAGAATGATTTCCATTCCTGATTTTCATATATTATTATTTTTTTTTGCAGAAGTTTATATTTGGTATGACGTACTACTGGGACACTATATTAAATTATTTCCCTCTCATTTTTAAAAATACTATATAACTTTTCTCATTTTTTATATTTTTTAATCCTATTTACTATGAATAAAAATTTCGGATTTGTAGAGGTTCCCCCTCCCCCTTCAGCAATAGACAATGTAGAGTAAATCTCATTATTTTTGAATATTTCGTATGAATTAAATTTAATATAGTTTGTTGCACTTTCGTATACATCAAAGCCAGCAGCTTGCCACACTTTTCATTCCTTAGAATAATTCGAAACTATTTTTAAATTCACAATTTTGTAACAATAATCGCAAAATAATCAGCCACACTTTTTATCAATGTTCACAATGGGAATTTCATGTATAACCCTCAAAATGTTGGAACTTACTTATTCCCCCCTCTAAAATTCATAATATCATATTTACCATTTTAAACTTCAAAAACTCACAAATTTACCCATTTTAATGTCTTTCTATTCAAACTCATCTAAAATTTACGAAATATCCATTTTACCCTTCATTAAAAAAATAAAATTATTAGCGTCTTTCAGAAAAATTTCAGCCTTCTAATTAGTTGGTTTTTGAGATCAAATGAATCATTTCTCTACTTCTAATCCTTACACAATTATATATCTAAATGGTATTACATCAAAAGCTCCCGTGAAAGTTTTCATAGTCATGCCCCATAATGTGAATATATAGATGTGCAAACTCATTGAAATTAAGCTCTCTTGCTCTTTGCTTCTCCGACATCATACATCTGTTTATGAATCATTATTTTTTATCGACTTGGTTATATCATTTAGGAGGTTATGACATCAAAAAAAAAAATATGATATATTTATTTATGATATAAATATTGTAGTAGTGAATAGTCAACGCGGATGTAGAAGTCAACAAATTTTAGTGGAGACAAACTTTCGTTGTCAATTCTCACAGGCGCACAGCGACGCGGTCCCCCTGGTTGTAAAGTATACGCACCACTAGGGTGGAAAAAACATGCCGTGCCGTGACTAACACGCCATGACCAAGTTAATTTTTCACGTGCCGTGCCGTGATCAAAATGTCAAGAGGTGGTCACGGCACGCGAATAGTCACGCCACATGAGTCACGCCGTGCCTAACGTGTCGTGACCATACCTGACTCGCGTGACTCACGTGACCATTTAAACATAATTTAGGTTAGTTTATTCAAGATTCACCATTAAATCAATATCTAATGGTCCTAATTACACGTGATTCGCGTGACTACGTGCCGTGCCGTGCCGTGCCGTAACTAAATCTTTCACGTGCCGTGCCAAAGTTTTAAAAGATGAGCACGGCATGCAAATAGTCACGGCACGTAACTGATACGCATGCCGTGCCGTAACCGTGCCGTTCCGTGACGGAGCCAGCGCCGTGCCATTTTTCCCACTCTACGCACCACTATAAACACAACAGTGCCGTAAGGGCATTGGATTTTCTCTGCTCCACAATATTTTCTATAAAATTATACGCACTACTGGAAACATGATCTGATACTCCTTTATAGTCCTGTGGGTCCCGGCCTCAGCGTAATAAGGGAAGCTGTCTCAAAGCAACATTCTCTACAAGAAGGGCCCCACTTACGATAAGTGTTTGTCTGATTGAAGTAAAAGTCCACAAATTTTAATGGAGAAAACAATGCACACTACAAGTCTACGAGTTGCGACAAACACTAGTTTGGAAAATGCGACAATACACGGCATATCATACACATATGCGAAAAACTTGTACATTAATAGTGTGTAATGGAAGGAGGCGCTCGGGCAAATAAAACTCCAACATACACACAAGGTCTGAAAGTTTTGAACTGTGTCTGGAAGTCATGATTATTTGTACACAGTTTAAAAATTTGAACCGTATACGGTTGTACAACTTCATACATGGTCATTAAATAACCGTGTATGCTTTTGCTCAGTTTCCAAATTCAGTTTTTTAGTAGAAGCTGTGTACGGTTCATTCGCGCCTCTCAACCAAAACCCCTTATTTTTTTCTCAAAAAAGCTTTAAAAAAGACAAGAAGTGGTTGTTGGGTCCCATTTTCTTATTTTTCTTAATTCATGCTCGTAGGCCCAATATCACAATTACATCCCCTGGTACCGTACCAGTTCTCATCCATCCAGAAACATTGTATGAAAAATACCTTCTAACAAGCTAAAGACTGACTATATATTGACTAAACGACCCCATGAATTTTTTAGTGGACAAATATTCTCCAGTCTCCATCCTTGACTTAATTTTTTAGTGGATATCATATTCAGACTAGAGTTTTGATGGAATCTGATATAACGACCTTTTACGCGTGCCGAGTATAAGTTATTGGATAGTCAATCTTAATTGATACGGTAAATAAAGGTCTCTGGTCTCAGTTTTTCTCAGTTCAGTACCTGTTTTTCCATACTTTTGACAACTGGTGGGCCCAAATGTTCTGATTTTGACATACTACGGTATATTTGGGTCTCTACTTGGACTTTATGCAACAAGAATATATCGCTTTCCTTGTGGACTTATATCTAGAATATTCTTTTTCTTGAAATGATAACAAACGAACTCCGATTTTCCATAATTTTTCTAAAAATTCAGAAATTCTTTTTGTTATGTAATACATGCAAATTTAATAATAAAATATGTTAGTGTTGTAAGAATACTTCTAGGGGTGTCAATGGCACCCTTTTATCCGTTTACCTGACCCGTACTGTATTCGATAAGACGGGTATGGGTAAGTTTTTTTTCGTAAACTTATCGGGTACGGGTACGGTTAAAGATTTTTTTTGTTATCTAAACGGATAAGGGTGCGGATAAAGCCTATTCTGTACATGTTACCCGATCGGGTAAATATAAATATATATATATATATAGGAGATGGGCTATGGTGCATTGCAATGCATAGGCACCCTTGTGCATTGGACCATAAATCACCCATTCAAAGTCCAAATGGCCGATCCAAACCGTTCATCTTGTTCTCCATATTAATATGTACTTGGAGACCAAATTTTACATTTTTTGGAATTTTTTTAATATTTATTAAGCCACTTTGAAAATCGACGATCTGGTGGTCCAGAAATTTTTACTGTTTTTTACTGTTCATCCGGATTTTCAGATTTTCAATAAATCTAAAAAAACAGTAAAAAAAATCCAAAAAATGTAAAATTTGGTCTCCAAGCACATATTAATATGGAGAACAAGATGAACGGGTTGGATCGGTCATTTGGACTTTGAATGGGTGATTTATGGTCCAATGTACAAGGGTGCCTATGCATTGCAATGCACCATAGCCCATCTCTATATATAGAGTATGGCTAATTTGCTTCCGGAAGCATTTCGGCCGAGGTGCTTACGGGGTATATCTTGCAATTTGATGTTCAAACAACAAATTCAAACAGTTAGATGTTTAATCTATATTAAAATCTACTTGGATACCAAATTTTACATTTTTTGGAATTTTTTTACTATTTTTTCAGCAGGTTTGAAAACCGCTGTTTTCAATGCTTCACAAGTTTAATAAAAACAGCGGTTTTCAAACCAGCTTAAAAAATAGTAAAAAAATTTCAAAAAATGTAAAATTTGGTCTCCAAGTAGATTTTAATATAGATTGAACATCTAACAGTTTGAATTTGTTGTTTGAACATCAAATTAGAAGATATGCCCCCGTAAGCACCTCGCTGAAATGCTGCCAGCAGCAACTTAGCCGCTCCCTATATATATATATGAGGAGGGATCCAATTACACCTTTTTTGGTGACACATCATGACACCGTTTTTTATATAGGTCAATTTTGCGATTTCAAAATCCAAACATTCGATCCGAACCGTTCAACATGATCACCATATTAAAATGTGCTTGGAGATCAATTTTTACATTTTTTTTGAATTTTTTTACTATTTATTAAGACGGTTACAAAATCGCGTTTTTCAATGGTCTGAAAACAACGATTTTTGTAACCATCTTAATAAATAGCAAAAAAATTCAAAAAAATGTAAAATTTGATCTCCAAGCACATTTTAATATATCCATCATGTTGAACGGTTTAAATCGACTATTTGGACTTTAAAAATGGTAGGTGTTAAAGTGTGTCACCAAGAAAGGTGTAATTGGATCCCTCCTCTATATATATATAGAGGTTGGCTAATATCAAAACATTTGTTCCGGAGCCATGGTGCAACCAATTGATTTTTCAATTTTCAAGATGTGTAAAAAAAAGAGTGTAATTGGATCCCTCCTCATATATATATAGAGGAGGGATCTAGTTACCACAATTTTGAGTTACAACAAAGTTACCACAACCATTTTCTGCATTTTCAAAGTCCAAATCGTCTATCCAAACCATTCAACATGATCTCCACAGTAAAATGTTCTTGCAGATCAAATTTTACATTTTTTTTAATTTTTTACTATTTATTAAGTATTTTACAAAAACTAGTCAAATTCAGACCATTGAATTTTGTACCCATCTTAATAAATAGTAAAAAAATTCAAAAAAATGTAAAATTTGATCTAGAAGCACATTTTATTGTGGAGATCATGTTGAACGGTTTGGATATATCGACGATTTGGACTTTGAAAATGTAGAAAATGATTGTGGTAACTTTGTTGTAACTCAAAATTGTGGTAACTAGATCCCTCCTCTCTCTCTATATATATATACATATGTCTTAAACTTTAGTTTATAATTAGTTAATATATTAATTAACTAAAGTAATTAATTAGCAATTTTAATATTGAAAGTATAATTATTATAAATAAACGTAATTAGCATAATTAGCATAATTAATATAGATTTCGGTTTCCGCACTATTTACATTAAAAATGAACCTTTTTGTTTTTGGAAAACTGTCAAACGATATGGAGAAACTAAAAAGGAAGTGTCCAATCATCCAATGAAATCTTCAAATCACAGCATTCTACATTTTAACCATCTTTAGAAAATAAGAGTTACACAAAATTAACAAAAAAGAAATGAAAAATAAAGTGTGCGCTAGCGCAATACAATTTTTTTAGCAAAATTTATTTTAATTGAGGTTTGTGTTTGTTTATAATTTTTTAATTATTATTCGTAATAACTTTAAGATAAAAGTTAATTTCACTTTCATGTTATGAAAATAATAATTTGTACATGCATAAAATTATGTCTAAGAGAAAAACATTAGACTCTTATTTCAAGGTGAAAAAATTTATTATCTTGTGTTATATAAATTTTATTTTTAATTAATTTTCTTAAAATGATGTTTAGCACGAATTCGCAATCTCTGAGATATCTCATATTTTGCATGTTTTTTTGGCAGATCTTAACCGTTCAAATATGTTCAGCACGAAATCTCAAAGCACAAATAATATTGGCCGCCTGCCCTATCCCCAAATAGGTATCTAATAAAAAAGTATAATTGATAATAATATGTGAAGCAACTGCGAATATATGCCTTGGAATATATTAGTGTAACCATGAATTAATTACTGCTATAGTAGGAAAAACATACATTTTATTGGAAAATCATACTATGCGAAGCATGCACGCCCCTAGTTACCAGTGCAATTACTTGATTGCATTTTGATACAGTCTTAATTTTAAATACACACGTATCCCATTGAGCAGAGTTTCTTAGACATCTATCTAAACATCATCATCAGACAATGGAACTCGCAATGTTGGTACCAAATACAATGGCTCTTTCTTGGTAGAAACAAATGAAGAGCTCTCCGTCATGTCCACATCCTCTGGCTTCATACCATCAGGTAGTTTCCAATCAAAGTGCAACAACAAACTTGCCAGAGCATCCTCCACCACAGTCACACCAAACTTTAGTCCGGGACAAATCCTCCTCCCCGCACCAAATGGCACAAACTCAAAATTCTGACCTTTAAAGTCAATGGCAGACATTTCAAACCTCTCCGGTTTGAATTCATCTGGATCATTCCAGTAGTCCGGGTCTCTTCCCAGAGCCCATGCATTGATTAGCAAGCGGGCCCCGGAAGGAATTGTGTAGCCAAGTACAAGGCAACTCTCCTTGCATTGTCGTGGTAATAAAAAAGGTGCCGGTGGATGCATTCTCAGGGTTTCTTTGATGACTAATTGTAGATAACTGAGGGTGTTCTTGTCAAAATTAGTATTATCACTTGCAGCTTGCCTTATCTCTGTTTGTGCCTTTGCCATTACCTCAGGGTGCTTAATTAGTTCCGCCATGGCCCATGTAATCGTTGTTGCCGATGTTTCAGTTCCTGCTACAAATACATCCTGAATATAAAGAATATCATCAGAGTGAACAATCACTACTTTTTACCATTTACTACATACAGACAGGTATATTAAAATATATTTTGTTAGGGATTGTTCCTGCAGTAAATACATCCTGAATAAAGAGTACATCATCAGAGTGAACATTCAATTAGTAATATTACCATTTCCGCCATAAGCTCAAATATACTAAAAAAACATTTAGTTCGGGCTTGTTTAACACAGTGAAAGAATAGTGAAACATTGAGTTCAACCATGAGGAACAAATCCTTTTCCTGTACTGGTTTCGCTAAGTTAATAAAATCCAATATACTTTTTACATATATGCCCCTAGAAATGCAACAGATCAAAGGTCAACAAAGAGGATAAATACTATTGATTATTTTATGTGCAAGAGGCCGGTATGATTCACAAAGTATTGATACAGTGCCCCATGGAGGTTTTATTTCTATTCAACAGATAATGCATATTTTTAATTACACAAGTTTCTATGAAGTAAATGTTGATCAGGCACATACCAAGATAATAGCTTTTATGCCGTCCATCGTGATAGGTACCTCCAAGTCACCACGTGCCTTTATATCAATAAGGGCATCGACAAAATCATATTCAATATCTTCCTCTCCTCTATTCATCTCTTGTTGTTGATTCTTCAAATGCTCCTGTATAATCTCCTCCAATACCAAATCCAGTTTTCTACATGTATTAATAATTAACATATGAGTCTCAGGAAAGAATTAAAGAATAAGAAGAAAACCAAGAATGCGGAAAGTTCCTCAAATGTTACCTGTGGACTCGCGCAATTCTTCTGCTCATCTTCACATCCAACCAACTCAATGATGGGAAGAGATCAGCTAGGTGGAACCCAGACAAGATCTCCACTGCCTCTTGTAATATTTCCAATAACTCTTCTCTCATTTTACATTTTCCTCCAAATGCTGCGCGAATAATAATATTGTTCGAAAGCTTATATGTCCATGTATTCAAATTGACATGTGATTTACCAGAAACTAAACTGATGCTCTTCAACAGGGAATTTATCTCTTCTTGCCAATTTGAGGAGAAAGATTTCACCTGTTTTGAACTAAGGAGCACACTGGCAGAAAATCGACGCAGCTGGCGCCAGTAGGTGCCATTTGAGAAACCAATATTCATGCAACCATAGGAGAGAACATTTGCTGCCCATGGCGCAGGGCGATTCGCAAGGTCTGCATCTTGTGTTTGCATAACCTATGCAGTTTTTATGCATCAATGTTAAAACATATAATTTTCCTCCAATATATATAAGATATTTCGAGGACCAAAAACTATTGTAAATCATATACAAATATAAAGATGTGAAATTTTTGTAATTATATGTAATTGTGTTTGTTAATTAATATTAATCTTCATATAGTGTCCTTAGTTATACCCTGCAGATTTACTTGGGATTATGCAAAAAGAAAAGCACATGGATTTTATCAAGGGACTTTCCCAAGTTCGAATTCTCAAGAAAAAGATTATTATATGTAATAATTACACGTTCAAATTCGAACATCATTTAAACTTTTCTACTCTGTCCTGCATATGAAAAAACCTATTCACATGTTACCTTTTAAACCATAAATTTACCAAGGGCAATACCAATTGACACAGCTGTTGGTGATCTATTAGATTAAAGTAAGAGTGAGGTTATGGTATTATGCATAGCGCGCATTGGTCCGTACTTTGGATCAATATCTTCGTTTTCAAAGTCCTAACATTCAATATGAATTGTTCAACAGGATTTTACTATTTGTTAAAATAAATAGAAAATCACTACTTTTAAATAGTCTGGAATCTTTAGATCAAGTGATTTTCTACCTATCTTACAAGTAATTTTCATATGACAATCATGTTGAACAGTTCATATCGACTATTTGGAGTACGAAACAATGTGCGCTACAAAGTACCATAGCCTTACTCATAAAATAAAATGATCAGCTACAAAGTCACCTCTTTTGCAGCTTCGCGAGAAGTGAAAACAACGAGGTCTGTCTCGCCGACACGAAGGAGCATAACTGGTCCATGCAACTGGGCAAGATCACGCAAGGCATGATGTTGCCAACCGGCAGTTGCTAGGTGGTGCAGACATCCAATAAATGGCAAGGTCTGGGGGCCTGGAGGGAGATTAGATTTGGAATGTGTAGCTTGCTTCTTGACGAATGGAAGGGTGAGTATGAGTAGGAGAAGACAAGTAAGAAAGTAGAGAAGAGAAGGGAGTGCAAGTAGTTCCATTTTTGCTCCTCTTATGTATTAGAGATTTTGAGAGTGAGTTCATAAAACAAGCAACGTCCTAACATATATATATAAGTTCAAGTGCATGATTTTCAATCTTCATTATATTATTTTTTATTAAGAGATGGTGACCTCTGTTCTCTGATATGTTAATACTTCATAGGCCCATAATTCATAGGGTGCTGATTTTTTTCTTATGTAGCATAAATAAAATCTAATTTTTGGCATCGAAATTTCCCCAATTACAAAAGTAGTGATTTTTAGAGACTACACTCTACAGCCGAAAGTTAACACGCTCTATTAAAAATTAATTCGCTAGATAGAAGCTATTATCACTTTTTAGAAATTAAAGTCTCTAAAATTTCTAAATATTTACATCTTTGAAATTAATTTTAAATTTTTTATTAAGTCACGTCAGCAATAAATTATAAATAAAATTAATTTAAGTGACCTTTGGCCAATGCAGTGTTTAGAAACAATTTATTAATAAGAAAATTTGACTAATAATTGCTAAATAAGAAACTAAGGTACATCTCTGAAATTGAAATAAAAATTTGAGATGCTATAAGAAAGAATTTATATTTTTTGGAATTTTTTTACTATTTTTTAAGATATGTACAAAATCACTATTTTTCAGGAAATTGTGGACCATCTAAAAAAATTATTTTGTACCTATCTTAAAAAATAGTAAAAAAATTTCACAAAATATAAAATTTGATCTCCAATCATATTTTAACGTGGATTTCATGTTGAACGGTTCGGATCGTCTGTTTGAACTTTGAAATTGAAGATAAAGATGTTGAAGTATGATTAGAGCATGAAGTAATGGGGCATTTGAGCCTATATATATATAGAGTTGGGCTATGGTGCATTGCAATGTATATGTCATTTTGTACATTGGACTGCAAACTATTGGATTTGAAGTTCAAATAGTCAATCAAAATGGCTCAACATGTTCTCCATATCAAAATGTGCTTGGAGACCAAATTTTATATTTTTTGGAAATTTTTTACTATTTTTTTAGAATTTTTGAAAATCGTTGTTTTTCAGAAATTTCTGGACCATAGAAAAACAGTGATTTTCAAAAATTCTAAAAAAAAAGCAAACAATTTCCGAAAAATATGAAATTTTGGTCTCCAAGCACATTTTGATACGGAGAACAAGTTGAGCCATTTTTATTGACTATTTGAACTTCAAATCTAACGGTTTGCAGTCCAATGTACAAAATGACATATACACACATATATACACACATATATATATAATATTTTTTTTACTTGCATATTCAAAACATTCAAAAATATTTTTATTGCACGTTTTACTGCTATAAGTATCACAACAATTAAACAATTAAAAGACACAAACTAATCATTATTATGTTTACCTCTTATCTCACCATTTCAAAAATTTACGTATCATAGGCTCTATATATTTGTACATATCAAGAAAAGATACTCTTCCCCAAAAATTGTCTCCTCTCTTCGAATCAAACACTAACAATCCTGGCCACTTCCTCATTCATTGAATCATAAGACTGTTTAATTTACCTCTTTTGGAAGTTGAGTTTATGGATGGAGAAACCATAGAGAAAAGCAAAGAGCACGGTAAATCCCAAGATGACGACAGCAACGACCGGCAAGAAGTCATGCTTGAATCCAAAGTATGATTCCACATAATCCTTCACAGTTTGTTGAGTACCATCTTCCATGTGTTCAGTGATGTCTCCATACTGCGAGACTGCCAATCCATATAAGGTCCACGCCACGGGAGAAATCCAGTAGTACCATATCCACCATCCTGGTAGGTAGTTCCTGAAAACAATACGATTACATTGTCATCTCACTTGCAAAACAACAACCACAATAACAATTAATAATGATAGCAAAATAAATTGTCTCTTTGTGCAAACAACCAGAATCTCATTGTCATCTTTCTACCATTTTTAAAATTAGTATTTCTGAAATAGCAAAAAAGAAAATAGAGAGAGAGAGTGTAGTAATTGATTAATTATTGTACTTGACAAGCTACTGAGACAAGTTATGAATACTGCCATAAACAATGAGTTGGCACGGGGGAGCTTGGCTATTTCTTCAAAAGAAAAGAAAATTTTTCTCTTGAGAATTGCTCAGATCAAGGGACGTCAATTTCCACCCATCCCAAACCTAACCAATGGTTTAAGGGGTCAGGTACGGAATACGGATAGAATTTTTGACCCGGCTCAGGTTGGATCCAATCCAACCCATTTCATTGTGTTTTGTTAGAATTAGTTAATTTGAAATTTAGTATAAATTAAGGTTTATTACATACTAATTAAGATCAAGTTGCATAAATAAGTAATCAAATTATAAGGTTGGGTTGACCCGAGTCAAATAATTATGACCCCACTCATTGCTGCTGAGTTTACATACCGATTTAGTGATTAGAAAGCCGGAGAAGATATTCCAAAAGCCATAAAATGCTACTGAGACGACAGATGCCACGTTATAATTTTGGGTGAAGCCAACGCACATCATGCCATAAAAGGTGAAGTAAAGCAATGTCAAATAGCAAAAGTACAGGTACCAGAAGAACTTGGCAGCTGTCCAGTCAAAGCCGATCATGGCGTACACAACCAAACAATATGCCAGAGCTTGAGCGAGAACGTAAGGTAGTTCAATAATGGCCTATAAAAAAATAATTGAAAGAGTCATGCTCATATGTAGCTTAAATTTTTCTTTTTCCAAGTATAAACAATATTTGTTCTATAAAGTGACCGGGATGTACCTGTCCAAATGCATATGGTAAAGCAGAGTACATCCCAGCAGCTCTCTCTCTGTAAAAGACAGTTCGCTCGATTGACACAACCGGCATGACCGATGATGAATTTTGTATTCCAATCAACAAAGTAGCAATATACATTGAACCCAGGGAGTTCACTAGATCTGTTTGTGTTTTCCTGTTATAAGATAGAAAATGAAATAAGTTTCGCATGCAACTATCGTAGCACCAGTGCACATAGTTACGACCGTTTATAGAAACCGATAAAATTACCAATGGTTGTGGTGTCAATTTCTCTTTTGTTTCTTTTTCCACTGTCTTAAGTGCCATCATAAAGAACAAAATTAATGTTGATTTGTTTCTTCATTATCTATTATTTCATTGACAATCATATGAACTCATAAAAAGAAAATAGTTCAAGTACGTTTTTTTGCCGAGCTGCCAGAATAGGGAACCCAACAAAAGAGCACAAAAGAGAGTGAAGAAGAAGCGAACGGCAGTGTAAGAAGGATTTCTCCAGTATGACAATCGCTGCTTCCACAAACAAGCCATGCATTGTGTGAAGAAAGGTTGGGAGTACTGAGTTGGGAAGTAGATGTCACTTGATCCAGGTGGTGGGACACTATGATCCCTGATCAAAGCCTTGTTTCTCCTGAAATAAAAATTTATATTAAAATAGAAAATACTCCAATTTTATTTCTGTAAATGCATATAAGTCAAAAGCTTTGCGCCGAGCACAATTTAGGAGAAATGAAAGCAGAGAAAAGGGGATTGTATTATGAGAGAATAAGTCCTCACTTGTATAATTCTGAGTTCTTGTATAATTGAGTGAAGTCAACCCCGAGAGCCTCCTCTTGTGCCCCTGAAGTCACCTCCAACATCCATGTCGCGGGATTATAGCCATCTTTGATCTTTGGTACCCCTGGAACCACCTTATGAAATTGAAAGAAAACAGAGGTGAGATGGAATTTATATAAACCATGTTCAATTAAGGAGGAACTTTGGGTTTCAGATTTGTTATTACCTTAAAGTAATCGATCAGTTCTGACGAATTATGCCCCAACGGACCTACATAGATCTCTTCCCCTCCCCTTTTCAATAGGAAAAGCTGTAATTGATTGTAAATAAATCTGTGTCATGTTGAAAAAACAATAATAATTGCAAACACTATAGTTCTAACAAAAGATGATGTTATACCTCATCGAAAGCTTCAAAGATGTCGATGCTAGGTTGGTGAATGTTGCAAACAACAGTCCTGCCAGTGTTCACAGTATTCCTAACTGTTCTCATAACAATGGCCGCAGCACGAGCATCGAGTCCAGAAGTCGGTTCGTCCATGAAAATGATAGATGGATTCGCAACAAGCTCGACTGCAATTGTTAGCCTCTTCCTTTGTTCAGTTGACAAACCGTTCACACCAGAGAGCCCCACAATTGAATCTCTCAATGGGTGGAGCTCCACAAGCTCCATCACTTCTTCAACAAACATCTGCATGCGCGCAAAGTTATATAATTGTGAGAAGCTAAAACCAAAGTTTCCTATTGCGAATGTTTCGTTTTTTTAGTGAAGCACCCTCATATAAATATTTCTTCTCAAAGTGTGATATTTTTTCCCTGTTTTTCAAACACAGATCAGGAAGATTATAACTTCTAATTAACTTTCCTTTTCATCTTCACTTGTGATGATATTTTGGATGCAGTTTCAACAAATGCTAACATAGGCATTTTGCCGTCTAAAATTCAACAAGCCAATTTTAATTGGTAATTTGGTATCGATAGTTATATACCTTTCGTGTCTCAGAATCAATGTCAAGAGACAGCCGAAGCCATGCTGAGAACACAAGAGATTCATAGACAGTCACTTGAGGGGAGTGAATATCGAACTGCTCACAATACCCCGAAATGCGGGCAAAAGTCTCTTGTTTCTTTGGATAGCCTGATATGGTGATAGATCCTTCGATGTATCCTCCTGTCTTCCTCCCGGCCAAAACATCCATGAGTGTTGTTTTTCCGGCTCCACTGATGCCCATCAGTGCTGTCAGGACTCCTGGTCTGAAGGACCCACTTACATTCTTCAGGAGGACCAATCGATTTTCCTTCATTCCTTGTTCTTTCATTTCCTGTATTTTATTGTGAAACTTACAATGTCAAAGACTAAAATCAGACAAATAAAAGTGACCACAACTGACACCTGAATGCAAGGAAATTTAAATAATGAATGAAATATGAAAGAGGAGATATCTTTATATTATCCTTTGATAGGACAAACTTTCAAGCATTAGTAAATGCATTTTTACATGTGGATTATATTTTTGAAGAAGGATGCAAGAGATGAGATTTCATTGTGGCATGTCGACTGAGACACTTGTGCATGTTCACACACATGCACAAATATGAAACATCACACACACACGCACAAATATGAGACACACACCTGTGGAATGTCGACTGAGTACTTTATTTCATCAAAAGCGAGGGAGAGTGGTGTAAATGGAAGGACCATGCCTTTCTTATCTGATCCATTGATCTCACTTGAAGATTTTGCCGAAGTGCTATTGTTTCTCATTGAACTGCTATGTCGGGAACTGCGATGCAAAAAAGACGATATCTTTCCTCTACATGATCCTTCTAGAATCTCACCAGTTAGATTTGCATGCTTTTCTTTTAGCGTCTCTTCAGATATAGAAGGCTGATCTTTGCCATATGCTGCATAAAATTAAGGAATACTTGTTTAACATTTGTTACAAAATGAAGGAATTTAATACTATCTGCTACAATTCTTTTTTTTTTAAGCTGTAGATAAAAATACTGCTACAAATCATTTGAGTTTATTCTTTAATATTTTTGTGGTGTTTAATCACTTGTGAGAGGTTTGTGCCTCTAAAAACCCCCAACTAGTAGAATAATCTATGTCTGGCAAAATAACATCTCTATAGTCAGTTCTCTACAATGTGGGACAAAATTTCTTGATACCATTTATAATTTTGTTGAGCCTTTGAAAAATTAAATAAACAAGCAACTCTGGGAAACAATACGCACGTTCGAGGAAGGTGACAGCAAGAGTATAGAGAAAATTGAAGAGAATGATGAACCCAATCATGGCACCACAGCCTATCCAGTACCATCTGGATTCAGCAAATATTCCACGGCTTTTCAAAAATGTTGTTCCAATTCTTTCTCCGTTAACAATCTGGAAAAAAATCAAGGGTCTATATGTTAGCTCTGTTTTTTCTTTTTATTTTCTTCTTTATTCTGTTCTGATTTGGATGTACACTTGTTAGGAAAGAACTCTGTCACACAAATTGCAAAAGGGATAATGAGTTCAAGGAGATCATAATTATGCACTTTGATCAGAGATAAAATTGATAATTTCACAATGGCGTTGTGAAGTGTTAGTTCAAGTTTACATAGCTGCTTATATGTTCCTTCTTTTTCTTCTCATTATTTTTTTTTTGTATTATATTTTTGAGATAGACCGCTTTGCCTTGCCTTTAGGTTTTGGGCATGTGCCACCACATCTATGTACTTCTACCATTTCAACAGAAATTGAAACTAAAATATATCCCCCTTCACTTTAAACTAATATCTGTGATGTCTTTACCTTGTCCCAACTATGTCCCATAAACTCGTTTACTGATATAGCATTTTGCACATACATCAATGGAGAGATCCAGTAGCCCCATATCCACCATTTCATGATCTTCTCTGTGAAACAAAAGTAAAAGGAAGTTGTTTATAAACACATACACTGCTGGGTATTCTGCCAGTGAAAAAAACATTACAAAAATAAGTGTATTTGTACCTCTTGCAAGAAGAAATCCACCCAAAGCCACCACAATTAATATGGAAAAGGCTCCAAATGTGTTTGCAACGACCATGTCTCTTGCTAATCCACCCATAAATCGGAAAAGACCACTGGACATTTGATTGGTCAAAATAAAAAGAAGATACTGCTTAAAAAGCCTACAAATTGAGAAAGTAAGATTAAAGTTAAACAGCTAGCTGTAAATATATACTTCAAACTGAAGTTACTTACAATAGATGGCTACAGTTTCACCAAAATGATGGAGAGAAAAACAATGAGAATTTCAGCCTTTATTCATGTACATAAAGAGAAGAGGTATTTCATCAAACACAAGTTATTTTTCTATTATTTTGTTTATAGTAATCAAGGTTGAAGAAATCCCGGCCACAACAATTAGGTCCACCATCAACACATACATGTGCATAACTGCAACAAAATGTATGCGGCAAAGGAGGTTTTATTACCTTCCAATATTTGGATCAAACCCTATGACATAGTATGTCATAAAAACCCAAACAAACACTTCAACAAACGCAATGGGGATCTTGACAATCCACCCAGGTATGGTGTAAGTCCATGCAGGGAAGAAGAGGAGGTCACGTTGCTTAAAAAAAACCGGCAGCTTTATGATTGTCATGGCAATCTCAATAAACCCATTGAACATGATCATAATTGCTCCAAAGAAAAGTGCACTGAGGAATTTGTTTCCGTCAGTTGAGACGTCGCGGTGCATCTTGGTGCGGAAGAACACCGTCATTGTTGTGACTGCTATTATTGCCATCTGAAAAAAAAACAAATAAATAATTGAACAAATCTAGCAAACAAACAATTAAATAATCATGATTACAATTTGTATATGGATCAATTTCTTACCTAAATTGCAAAATCTTATAGTGAATTTTAATATGACTTACTTGAGCAATAAAATAGATGTAGACAAAGGAGTTCCTTTTTATCAGCAAAATTTCTCTATCAATCTGAGCCTTCAATAGCTCCTTTGTGCTAACGCCATATTTGGATGTCATCAGAGCTGCAGGGTGGCTCTTGCTCCTGTCAAAAGGGACTGCTATCTCATTCTCCATGGCCCGACTTACATGGAAAGACTTGAAAGCCTCCGCAAACTTCTTCACGGGGACATATCTATACGACTCATCACTCCACACCCAATATTGTTGTTGGTCTTTCCTTGATGTTACCTAATTTGAATCAAAATTGAATCATTGTTGCATGTAGTATGGACTTAATAATATGAATATCAGTTTTGATGAAGAATATAGGTTCAGCAACCAAACTGTGAAATTTTCTTTTAATATTGTGATAGTGATTATTTAAGCTTCCTACCTCTTGCAAAAAGTCAGCAACTCCTTTTCTCTCAGGGCATTTGAAACCCACAGACTCAAAGAACTCAAGAACATTGTCCCGGGGACCATGGTAAACAACCTGGCCATCAGAGATAAGGATTATGTCATCAAATAATTCATATGTCTCTGGTGCTGGCTGGAGTAGTGAGATGACAGCAGTTCCTTTGAGGATGTGAATTGACTGTCTGATGGAATTCACTATCTGAAATGTGGTCGAGCTGTCGAGACCAGTCGATATCTCATCCATGAATAGAGCTTTTGCAGGACCCACTAGCATTTCACCTATACAAATAAACAGTGTTATGTTCCAATAATTGGTATCACAGTAAATGGTGAAGACTTGAGATGTATATATACAAATGCACACAACATTGCATCAATGAATAGAGCTTTTTTATAACTTACTAGCATCTGGCCTATAGAAAAAGATTTGTGTACTGTTATTTGCCATGTCAGCAAATGATATTGTTTTCAGATGTATATGAAATGTACACAATTATTATTGTGGATTTTTTACCTGTTGTGACACGCTTCTTCTGGCCACCAGAGATACCTCTAATCATGTCATTTCCTACCATGATATCTGCACATATGTCCAATCCCAATATCTGCAAATTATATAAACAAGAATAATGAAAAACAGAGGAACTTCCAGTCCTATCATATATTGCTATTGATTATTAAACAACACATTTTCCTATTTAAAATGAAGTACCTTGATTATGTAATCAGTAACTACTGTGGCTTCTTGGCCTCCCATTGCAGATGCCTGGTAAATAATGAAAATAGGTAAGTAAAAAATTATTCAATTACCTTGTCTGTTTGTCAAATTAGGTAGTATAAATGAACATTTTATATAAGACAGTTTATTGGTTCTGCTTCTGGAACTGAATTCAACCTTCATGAATAAATCAATGTCGGGGTCAGGTTTGATGTTTGCTGCTTTCTCCCTTCTCAACAACTCAGTTAGCATATCTGAAATTGCATTGAATAATTGTTAAGCACGGATTTACCAATTTGAGTTTGGTGCATACCACAGTAAATAGTTAAGTTTTTTTTTTTTTCTGGGTCTTTACTTGGATCAAGTACCCAATTATAAATATTGAACCACTATTGCACCATACAACCTTTATTTACCTTTATCTCCAAGGAATATTCTAGTAGGGAGAACCTAATTAAATACTAGGTGCTTACTGATGAAGTAAAAACATGTGTTTGTAACATATATTGTACCTAAAAAAAAAAAAAAAGAACAACGCAGAAAGAGAGAGAGAGAGAGAGTTGTACCATATCTGGAACCGACTCCTTGGCACCGAGCAGAAAATGCAAGTGTTTCTCTGACAGTCAACTCACTTATGTGCATATCATGTTGGCTAATATAAGCAGCTGTTCTCTCTGGTACAAACTCGTTCATTTCATGCCCATTATATGTCACTTTTCCTGAAACCTGCATTTGTTTTTTCGAATTCTGTGTTAAGTTATGCATATTGAAATGAATTTGGTAAATTTGCATGGAATCAATTAAGATCTCCAACCTTGAGATCTGAGCCCAACTTTCCGGCCAAGGCTAACAGTAAGGTGGTCTTGCCAGATCCAGGGGGGCCCAAGAGCAACGTCATCCTGTACACAATTGTTGTAATTTTTTTAATTGAAAAAGATTAACGTAGTTCAGGTATTAATGGATTTTTATTTTATTTTATCATCTTGTTGAAACAACTCCTTGGATCCATTCTCAAATGATTCAAATTGTTAATTTAAACATAAATAAAAAGGTTGACACTGATTAGCATCAATGATTATTGTCATTAAATTTTGTCTTATAGATAAAAGTTACTAGTGAACTATGTGCATGGTTAAAAGTTTCAGGTAACAAGTATATACAAATTTTTTGTCAAAAAACAAGTACTTAATATCTATCTACAGAATGTTTCTGATAAGTATTTTATATACCAAAAAATAATTACCTGCAGGGTTTAATGATACCACCAACATCATGCAAGATTGGCATCTTTGTTTTTCTGCTGGTTAGAATGTGGAGAGAATTTGCCATGGACTAAACAAATGAATTTTTAGAAATGAATCAGATAAATCATTACTTAAACAGAAAATTTAAAATATGAGATCATTCTTGTAACATTATTGGAGTCCTTTGGAGCACCTCAATTATGTTCATGGTGGCATTGAGTACAGTTGGCAACCCTCTGTTTCCTACATGAGTCTCTGCATCTATGCTCAGGTTCTCATATCTCACTTCTATTGTTGGAAGCTCAATCCCCACTCTGTTAAAAGTAAACAAAAACAACACCATAAGTACCAATTATTATTATTATTTTTTAATTTTATTTTATGTTGTTATTTATTTTATTATTATCTGTATTTGAATTATGTGTTTGGTTTATAGGAGATGTCCAAACCATCTCAAGCAGTGTTGGATGAGTTTTTCTTCAATCGATGCTACCCCAAGTCAGTCACATATATCATCGTTTCTGATTTGGTCTTTGTATGACCACAGATCCACCATAGCATACGCATCTTTGCTACACTTATCTTTTGGACATGTTTTCTTTTAGTAGCCCAACACTTATCGCATGCCTGATTGTCGTCCTGTAAAACTTGGCTTTTGAACTTTTGTGAGACTTTTCTATCACATAGGATGTTAGATGCCTGTCCTCATTTCATCAATCTCGTTATCACTCTGTAGCATCGATCCCAAATATCAAAAGATGTCATTCCTAGACACTACTTGTCCGGCCAAAGTGACATCTCCATCCTTTGACCGACACCGCTGAACTCGCACCTCATATACTTAGTTTTAGTTCTACTAAGTCTAAAATCCTTCGATTCTAAAGTCTCTCCGCAACAACATAATATATACTGTATAAAATTTTAGTGCTACCCAAAAGTCATACTATTGATAACTAGAACATATACACACACACGTGGAATGTACTTCGTAAAAAACAATTCAGCCTTGGAGAGAGTCAAGGTGTAAATGACAAAGATAAAGCATTTGAGGAAATATGTGGTATCAAAATAAATAAAGAGTAATACTGCATCTTCTTGCCTATATCCTGTACTAGCTAGCTAGAATTTACTAGAATTGTTGTTACAGCGAGGTCTAATTAAGAAGCAGCATATAATTTCCTCATAAGTGTACCAAACTAATAATATAAAGATATTTTGAAAAAAAAGCTAGTGCACTAGTTTCCGATGAATGAAATACAAGGCTAATTAAAAAGTACATCCCTTTATTTTTTCCATTTAATCTCACTTTAAACATAACTTATAAAACTAACAATATTCTAATCTCAAAGACAAACTAAATTAATATACATAGATGATTTTAAGTCTCTTTTTTTATATGACAAACTAGCTTATCACCCATAACTGAAAAAGATAAAATACTAACAAAAATTAATTAAAAAAATATAAATTACAATGAATTATTGAACTTACCGAAGTTAAATGTCTACAACTCGTGTTTTGTATTGACGTTTACAGGTAATGCTTTCAAATAAGTTTATGATATTTGTCTAATTAATCAGTGTAATTACTTTTTGGTTCCGATTGCTAAAGACCACTTGGCCCTTAGCAATAACACTGTAATTTTTTTGGCATCAATATATTTCTTAGTGGACCTCCCACTAACCATGAAAAAAAAGTTTATGATATTTGTGCACAAGCACGCAACAAACGACACATCTTGCTACAGATTGTTAAGGTGGGTACATGTCTATTTCTCGAGCTTGAAATACATCCGTAGATTAATCTGTTGGTTTTTCATCAATGTGGAAATTCTTAATAAATTTGTTGCTTTCGGACAGTTCAGAAGAAATTGATTGGAAACTTGACTCCAAATAATACATTAGTCAACATTTTGGTCATATATGAAACGAAATCACACAATAAAAAATTTAGACGTGAAGACACGCCTAATTAAATAAATTAAGATAAATGATTTAAACTTGTTATTTAAAATCAATTATGATATTTTTTTTAGTTTAAACGTATTTTATAAATGTTTTCAGTGAGTTTAAAGTAAAAAGTCTCATCGCCATGCATGTTTGATTGAAGACAAAATAAAAATAATAAGTTTAATTCTCACTTAGTCGGTCTAAACCTATTTAGTATCTCAATATATCTTAAGCTTATTTCAATATCATCATTTTTTCCAGATAATAATAGAAAACGTACCGATCAAAACGCTCTTTGATCTTGAGCAAAAACCGTTCATTGTCCTCCTCGGCGACCCTGATGAGGCGGTCGAGCAGAGCCTTCTTCTCATGAACTCCGAGATTCTTCACATCGACCACATTGATCTTCCCGTAGGCTGAAGCCAGTATCCCACGCTTGACACGGTCGTATGTTGGCAGTTTCTCTAGTGTGGCCCAACTCAGAGCCTCCTCGTCGTCCTCCTCCCTTGACGATGAAGGGTCCATCTATCTACACTCTTTTTCTCTCTCTAGGCTCACAGTAGAGATAATGAACAATTTGAAGGGATGAAATATTTGTGGAACAATTGTGGGCTCAATATATGGATGACAATATTGTAGATGGAAATCAACCAAGCGGATTCTAGTTGACAAAAGCTTCAATGTTGTATTAGTTCAGCGGGTGGATATTAAATGAAGGGGGAATTTCATGTATACCCCTCAAAAACTTTGAAACTACGTATTTCCCCTCTAAAATTCATAATATCATATTTACCCTTCTAAATTTCAAAAACTCACAGATTTATCCAATTTATTAACTTTTCTATTAATATTTATTTTAAATGAATAAATTATCCATTTTACCCTTATTAAAAAAATTAAAATCCTCTCTCTCAATGAGCTGTTATGAGAAAAATACCTTCGAGCTCGTTCATGGAGCCTATTCGACACTATCAAATACTTTCCTCCCACCCCTGAGACATAATGTCTGAGATTGACGCTTGCATCACTCCACCGAGTACTCCCGCTCCTCTCCTCCGCTACCTGACACTAACTCCTTGACCGAGGAAGAATGAGCAGGGCCCAACACATCCGCACCGGCATCGAGCTACGATGCACAACTTGCTGATGAGGCGTACAAGGCAGCGTGTGCGGCTCTAGGCCTGAGATTGTAAATGCAATACGAAAATACAAGATTCGTGTACAGACATGTTCAGACAGATTGTATATGCAAAACGAAAATACAAGATCCATGTACAGACAGATTGATTGCTATAAATCCATGTATAGACAAATTACTTTTAGGTTGACCATTGTTTCACTCTGTAATTGATTGCTATATAATTTCATGAACAGTCAGATTGTAAATGCAATACGAAAATACAAGATTGATCAATAAATTTTTTTTGTCAGACAAAGCCTGTTACATTCATACCAGTACCCTTACATCTCATACCAGAATCCTTACATCTATACCAGTATCATGTATTCTCTTTCCAGATCTAAATCTTTGAAAAAAATTATAAAATTCTATGATCCTAATTAAAGCACCTGCATGACTGCATCAAAATTGAAACATTGAAAAAGTGTAGCACGTATATGACCAGCCTTGAATTCTTCCTTTTTTCGCCAAGTTATCAACCTTCAAAGGGGCCATTGAGATAATCAGACCTGATGCCTACAGGACCCGCAAACCAGCAGATTCTAGAGAAATGGCACAGATGGGTCATGTGTAGAACATCCTCCTCGGAAAGGCCACATATAGCACAGATGGGGTCCATCACCGGAAATCGATGTCGCAGTATCTTCCCTAGAGGTATGGCTTTATGCATCGGAGCTCGATGCCGGTGTGGATGTCTTGGGCAGTGTCAGATAGCGGTGGAGAGGAGTGGAAGTACTCGGTGGAAGCGATGCAAGTGCGATCTCAGACATTAGCGCCACATCCCACATGGGTGGGAGGAAAGGATCTCACAGCGTCCAATAGACTCCATTAAAAACGAGCTTGAAGGAATTTTTCTCACAACAGCTCCATGACATAGAACAACCTCCACCTGGCCCACCACCCATACAATCGCCTAACTGATCTCATCTCACCCGCACAAATCATATCAGAATCATAAGTCAAGTCAAGAACAATTTTTTATAAAACCATATTCCAAAGTTAACTCTAGCATTAGTCCATGTGTTTTTTCTTGCTGTTGTCACCACATAGTATGAAAATGGTTCATATCATATGCAATTATATATCCAAAATAATGTAATGAAGTTTACCAGACAAAGTGACAAACTTCTCAGTAAAAGATAACAGACTGCAAGTTTGTTATTACATCTCTGCATAATTATTTGAATAGAAATAAACTTGACAAAATAAATTATACATAAAGGAAAACACAACAAAAATATGTATATTCTCTAAATTACAATACATCACATACCCTCTCAAAGATCTTGAACTAATGAGTACGTACATTTGTATCTTAATTAACCCGGATTTGAATAACCAGATGCCACTCTCTCAGTTGGACTCTGCCTCAATACTTTACACTTTCATGTCATCGGCAAAGGCCGATGCCGGGAATGAGCGGCCAATCCCAACCGCAGACTTGATGTAAATCTTGTCCCCCTGTTCAACACTCATCTCCACAATCGGCACCCAAAGAAGCATCTGCCTGCTCTTGACACCTGTCATCTTCTTCATCTTTCCGTTCTCCACATAAGCCGTAACCTCAGTGTCGTACCTGACCTTTGTGTTGGTCCCCTTGAAGAAGTGCGCATACGGTGCCTTTTGCTTCATCCAAACGTAACCGGTTTCTTTCACAAGACCGGTTTCGTCTAGGTTTTTCAAAGGCATGATGCCTTCGGGGAAACCAAGTGCCTTTAGAAGTTCCAAGGAGTGGTTGTAGCATTCTTCAGCGCCATAGATGATCTCTGCGCCGTCACGGGTGTCTTTCTCGGTGGTAGCAGCTGCAAAGGAACCCATTGATAGGTGCTTGATTTGATTCTGAATTTGGAATATGGTTTTAGAAGAATTGATGTGCTTGACTTGTGCTTAATTGTGATGGTATGAATTGTGGTGATAAGATTGGATCAGGATTTGAAGGGGTTTTGTTGAACAAAGATAGTAGGTTGGTGGTGGGGCGTTGGTCCAATGCATTAGTATAGGTTAGCTAAGTTATATAGATATGATGCTGACAGAAAATAATAACCACCAAACTTAATAAAAATTTCACACACACACAATAACCACCATATACATTTATTTGCTGGAGGAGCCATTTCAGATGCGCCCTCCTTCGTTCTTCCCACTAGCTACATGGCACCGTTTCATTGTGCACCCACTCATATCTCCATTCTTCATTTTATCTCCATTTTGAAACGCAATGGAGTCCTACGGTTTCGCAATCACCTCCTATTCTGTCATATCCAAGTATTAGTTCAGGAAAGTTGGAAAGAGGACGCCAAGGATAGGCTAAAATTGGAGTCAGATCCTATTTTTCATTTTTCTTTTTCTTTAGCAAAAATAAAGACTACAAGAAAGTACCAGTATAGGGGAAGCGGGATGCGTCCAATGGACATCAAACTCAAATCGTCTGATTCTCGCACGAAACTACTCGATTCGTTTTATGATCCGTGCATTCTGCTTCAATATTTGTGTAGATCAATTACGCATGGATCATGAAGCGAATCACACAGTTCTTATTAGACATCGGAACGATTTAGGTCCTATGCCTACCGAATGCGCTCCATTCCTGCTTCCCACTACAGGGCACCAATTCATTGTACACCTAGCTAGGAGTGTTAACGGGCACAAATCGGGTCGGGTGGAAGCATTTGCATACCCTTACGTAACTGTGATGCTAACAAAAAAACTTTGACCTTACCCGACACGATAAGCAAAATGAATAAAAACCTTACTGTACCCGGCCGTCTTATCGTTTAGATTGACTGTTTGAGCTTTGAAACCAAAGATAAAATATGTGAAACGTAAAATGAGACATTTTAACCATCCTCATATTATTAGATTTCTTATCAAAGCAATATTTCCAAAAAATATAATATTTTGTATCAGAGCAATGATTCTGAAAAATAATGAATTACTACACCTACTGTATCGTTCAACATCTATGTTTTGTAAGTAATTAATTTCAGACTAGTGTCGCAATTTGAAAATCATTAGCATTTTTTAATTTAATTTATTTTTTCTTATTCTATATTATTTCGGATTGCCCCGGATTAAAATCGGAAAATCCGGATTTAAAAAAAAATATTATGTTATCTCAGAGGATTGCCCCGGGCATGGCACATGAGCAAAACTGGTTTGTAAAAATGTTTTGTGAACTCGGTTTATATGAAAGAAATATAGAGAAATCCTTGCAGCAAGTTGGATGGGATCATTAAATTTAAATCAACCATCATCCTCAAGTTTAATTAAGAAGACACCTAGTATCAGAAATAGCATACATGTGGTGCATGCAATATCAAGTAGACCGGCCACCTGATGTCTCTTTATTTCATCAGTAAGGATAATTTTCAACTTGTTGAGTTTCAAATTTCTCTGAATTATGACAAGATAGTGATATTCATGTTGTGTCAAGACTAAATTAAGACTAAAATATTTGAATAGTAATCTCCATCTTTACTTTTACTTTTCTTATCCATGTAACTCATGCACATCCAAAAGTCTCAAAATAAAAAACTCATGGACTCCAAATAGCTCCAAGGAAAAACCAAACTTGGAGTCCAGATCCTAGTTTTCATTGTTCTTTTTCTTAGGCGAAAATAAAAACTACAAGAAAGTCCCACTATAGAGGACCCGGACACGCGTGTTCGATGGGCATTTGACTCAAATTAGTCCAATTCTCGCTTGGAATTATTCGATTCGCTTTATAATTTGTGCGATCCGCTTCAATATTCGTACGTGCATGCCACTTCAATATTCATGCGGATCAATCGCGCATGGATCATTAAGCGAATCCGACTGAAACATAAAGAAAATGTAATTTTAATTTATTTCTGATTTTCTGGATATTTTTCCAGATTTTTTCGATATTCTGTCTTATTTTTAAAGTAACAAATTAAAAAAAAATCTTTTAACAAAAAATTGGCACGGTACGGCACGCCTAAATACGGTTTACCAGAACGAGCCGTGTTGGCATAGTAGGGCACAGATTCCGGATACATCTAAATACAGCACGGGCATGCTTACACAACACTGTCAGCTGCTTGGTAAACTGCATTTCATCAAATAATCCAATTAGTCTGATGAGGACAACCATGTATATACTAATCAAATTCACTTAAACCTTAGGAGTCAGTTTTCAGAAATTAATACACAAGTGAACAGTAACTTCCCTGTCAATTGGAAACAAACATGCGCATGCAATTTCTGAAAACGACAATGTATGTCAAACATGTCGCTATTCATATCCTCTTATTTTCCACAGGCGCAATTTCCGTTAGAGTCATTTCGTCGAACCATACACATACCACCATTTCAGATTATAATAAACTAATTATGCTAATTACGTTTATTTATAATAATTATACTTTCAATATTAAATTTGCTAATTAATTACTTTAGTTAATTAATATATTAGCCAATTATAAACTACTTAAGTTAATTCAATGGTCTGAATTTGACTAATTTTTGTAAAATACTTAATAAATAGTAAAAAAATTCAAAAAAAATGTAAAATTTGATCTGCAAGTACATCTTATTTTGGTGATCATGTTGAACGGTTTGGATAGACGATTTGGACTTTGAAAATGTAGAAAATGGTTGTGGTAACTTTGTTGTAACTCAAAATTGTGGTAACTAGATCCCTCCTCTATATATATGTGTGTGTGTGTGTCTGTTTTTTAAAGGTCTAAACTTTATTTGAATTTGCTGAATTTTTTTTTCATATTTTAATGGTTAATTAAGCGTAACACAACTATCAAGAATAGTTAGAGAATTTTATATTCATTGCTCATTAATATATATAATATATATATTTTTTTTATATTTACCCGCATCGTTACCCGTTTAGATAACGAAACAAATCATTACCCGTACCCGTACCCGATAACCCGATAAGTTTATGAAAAAAAAACTTACCCATACCCGTCTTATCGAATACGGTAAGGATTGGGTAAACGGATAAAAGGGTGCCATCGACACCCCTAGAAGTATTCTTACAACACTAATATATTTTATTATTAAATTTGCATGTATTACATAACAAAAAGAATTTCTGAATTTTTAGAAAAATTATGGAAAATCGGAGTTCGTTTGTTATCATTTGAAGAAAAAGAATATTGTGGATATAATTCCACAAGGAAAGCGATATATTCTTGTTGCATAAAGTCCAAGTAGAGACCCCGATATACCGTAGTCTGTCAAAAATCAGAACATTTGGGTCCACTAGTTGTCAAACTATGGAAAAACAGGTACTGAACTGAGAAAAACGAGAGACTGAGACCAGAGACCTTTATTTACCGTATCAATTAAATTAAGATTGACTATCCAATAACTTATACTCAGCACGCGTAAAAGGTCGTTATATCAGATTCCATCAAAACTCTAGTCTGAATATGATATCCACTAAAAAAATTAAGTCAAGGATGGAGACTGGAGAATATTTGTCCACTAAAAAATTCATGGGGTCGTTTAGTCAAATATATAGTCAGTCTTTAGCTTGTTAGAAGGTATTTTTCATACAATGTTTCTGGATGGATGAGAACTGGTACGGTACCAGGGGATGTAATTGTGATATTGGGCCTTTTGGCATGAATTAAGCAAAAAACATATATATGAATAAATGCATGACAAATTGTGGTGTTGATAATTATCACATTTTTTAAGTTTTAAAAAAAAAATTAATTATTCCTGCTAAAAATTTTCTAATGCAAACTTTGTGCAAATAAATTGCATATTTATACATTAATTTTGTTTAATAAATAATTAATTTCTTTTTCATAGCGAATTTGGAGGTACAATTCTAATCAAATGTAAGCTCGCAAGATATATTAATTTTGAATATACTAAGACATGTCATGACATCATTTGCAGCAAGTATAACTAAACACAGAGGGCTCCAATGTCCCCTATTTTTTGTTCTTTTATTATGCCTCTATTTTTTGAAACTTCAATAATTTAAAACTTAAATGTTAAAATAAAATAGTTAGATATGTTTCATATCATTTCTCTATGCATAGGTACAAGACTATGCCATTTTAATTTTGTTTTGATTGATATCAATAGCATTGAAAAATACACTAGTGTAGATTTTTAACTTAATATAAAATAAAATCTGAAAAATAATAACTTTTTATGTGCATGTAGAGAAAACAATGTCGATCAAAACTAACGGTTTCATTTTGATATATAAATTTTAGAACTATTGTTATTACAAAATTAAAAAGTGGAGCCACGACAAAAGCACATAAAATAGAGGATTTTAATCCTCCTCAACTAAATTCCTATAATTGACAATTCAAATTCAAATCCAAAAAAGATCAATTACTAATACTCATACCGTAGGGAAATATCAATTACTAATACAGTAATACCCATACTGTAGAAAAAAAGATATTTTTAAACATTGTAATTTATTAATTAAATAATAAATTATGTTCTAATTAATTATTTACTACAATTTCCACATTCTAACTTTATTTCCATTTTGTGCCAGATCATTAAAAATTCGTCTTAAAGCAATTTGACCAAGTCAATACATTAAAAATTCGTCTAGAAGAAATTATGTTATAAAAGCATTTCCTCCCCTAGCCATCGCTCTCTACTTTTAAGTTGCTCCACTCTCTCTCTCTCTCTAGCCTACATGAATAACTCTTCTTTATTATCTAGGTAAGGAAAAAAATAATAGAAAAAATAAAATCGCTGATTTTTTTCAAATAATTTATTCAAAAAGAACTATAAGGGTTGTCAACGGGTACGGTAAGAGTTAGGTGGAAGCATTTTCATACTAGTATCTATTACAAATTATTCTTACTCTTACCCGCTACGGATAACCTTACCCGTTACGAATAACCTTATCCGTACCCTACCCTTACCCGTTATGGTTGTCGGATAACGAAACGGTAGCGGGTAAATAACGGGTAATGTTATTATAATAAAAAAATTATTATTTACTAAATAATACATTAAAACACAATCATTTCACAAATATGTGTGTGTGTGTTTTTTAAAGGTCTAAACTTTATTTGAATTTGCTAAAATTTATTTACATATTTTAATGGTTAATTAAGCTGAAATTTATTTACATAGTTAGAGAATTAATATTCATTGTTCATTAATATTTATAATATATATTTTTTTTTTATATTTACCCGATCGGGTAACAGGTACGGAATAGGCTTTACCCACACCCTTACCCGTTTAGATAACGAAAAAAATCTTTACCCGTATCCGTACCTGATAAGTTTACGAAAAAAATCTTACTCATACCCGTCTTATCGAATATGGTCCGGGTCCGATAAACGGATAAAAGGGTGCCATGGACACCCGTAGAAGTATTCTTACAACACTAATATATTTTATTATTAAATTTGCATGTATTACATAACAAAAAGAATTTCTGAATTTTTAGAAAATTTATGGAAAATCGGAGTTTGATTGTTATCATTTGAAGAAAAAGAATATTCTGGATATAATTCCACAAGAAAAGCGATATATTCTTGTTGCATAAAGTCCAAGTAGAGACCCAAATATACTGTAGTCTGTCAAAATGAGAACATTTGGGCCCACTAGTTGCCAAACTATGGAAAAACAGGTACTGAACGGAGAAAAAATCAGAGCTAATTTGACTAACTATAGTTGAGAGTCCTAGTCAATCTTGCTTTCTTCAATTTGACTTGGTCAAATCTTGTTTGCTCATGTTGACTTGGTACAGGTATTGAAGTAATAATTACTGGTACAAGTATTCAAGTAATAATTACTGGTACAGGCTGGTATTGCCCTATACTGGCTCAAAAAACATTTTCATCTGGTAGAACCAAAATTAAAATCTCATGTAGCCGGAAGTTTAATTTTAGGTAGTTAAATGTTTCATTGTTTGATATTTGGCACAAATTAATTGGTATGGTTATTTTAGAGGGGGCACTAATCCTGACAAGTTGTAGCCACTGTGGCTGCGAGTCTTTCTATCTTTTCGCTATTGGTATTGACATCTGTACCGGTTTCGTTCCTTACTCTTTTTATACATTTTTTTTAAACTTTTTAATATAATCCAACTGTACGGTAAAAAGGAAAAAAAAAAAAAAAAAAAAAGGAAAAGAAACATATAGGCATCCTTACAGCTATTGACAAAGAATAAAACCATTTATTCACATGTGAAGTTTGTAACTCGAATTTAAATTCATATTTCCAAAGCATAATAAATCTTATGAGCTACAGTTCAAAACTTCTGAGATCCTAATATACTTCATACAAGCAGAATTTTAAGATAACTGGCAATCTATTTCAGAAATTGACCGATAACAAAGCCCATGATAGAGAAAAAAGAGAATAGTAACACCAGCCCAGAGGGTACTAATGACCAGTCGTTGTCGAAGCCGGCTGAGACCCATTTCCCTTTTATGAGGACCTGCTGTTACAAGGTGGCAATGGTAATCAGCAGAGACTTGAATTATTCTCAAATGAATGTTCTGGAAATGTAACCAAAGAACCCTGTTCTGGTATGGGCCCGCTTAGCAAGTTGTTTGACAAACCAAAGCGGGTATCATGCCTTCTAACATATTAGTTGGAATTTGTCTATCGAGATGATTGTGATCGATACTGAAAACCATCAAAGATTGCATTGCTGAAATCTCAGTTGGAATTTGTCTATCGAGATGATTGTATGACAAATCAAGAAAAAGCACTGATATGTTATTTCTAATGTTTGGCCAGCTCTGCCAATAAGAGATGTATGACCTTGCAATAAATTACAATAACTTATACTCGGCACGCGTAAAAGGTCGTTATATCAGATTCCATCAAAACTCTAGTATGATATCCATACGGTGGATATTCAAACAACTGCAAAAATTCGATACATGCTCTATTTAAATAACTAAAACATATTTATAATTATAATTTTCCATTACAAATATTTTCTTTTTAAAAAAAAAAAAAACCTATATAGTTGGGTATACTTTTAATTAGGGTTGTACAAAATTGTTCAAACTCGTAACTTGTTCGCTAACTGCTCGCTTTAGCTCGCTCATTTACAACTCGAGTCAGTTTCAACTCGAGTTGGCTGACTCGTTTAATAAATGAGCTGAGTTTGAAAATCACAATCATAGTTAGAAATTAAATTAACTAATTTAATACATAATGCATTTAATCCACCCAATATTAATGCATATATCAATGACTGAATTTAATTTCAGAAAAAATTATAATCTGATTACTATCCGAAATTACAGAAATACGTACGCTTAAGATTGTTGGTATAAATTTTCAGAATATTCGAATAGTTATAAATTAATTATAACAAATCAAATTGAAATAGATTTACCCGGATTGTGCGAAGCACTGTGCTTAAGCGTATTCCGTCTCATTGTGCAAGATGGAACCGCAACCAAGATAATCCGGAGTTGTTGCTCCTTAGACATGCCATGGAAGCAACTGATGATAACTCCGCAATATCCACATAGATCAGAATTTGATTAATTGGGATAAAATATAAATGGTCAAAGAGAACTTTCTGTGGGAGCTAATCAAAGAAACATATTTTATTTCTTATGTATTTTATTTCTCGGATATCTTTTTTTTCAGAGAGATCAAGAGATGCGTGCATATACACTGAAATTGAGCAGAGAGAGTATGAGGAGGTGCGCTAATTAAGACATTAAAATGAGATTAATGAGATCAATTAAAGGTGATCCTCAAGTAACGCTTTTTGGGTTAATGACTTTTTTAACCATTCAGAGAAAACGGAATTCAAATTTATTAGATATGAGATTTACATTTTAACACTCAAGTTTGAAAATATTACAATTGGATATTTTAATCAAATATAATATATTGAGTTGAAATTTTGAGTTTTCAAATAAAGTTCCAACACTGATATCATGCATATATAAGAGGTATTTTTTTGTTTAATATTCTCATGCATATATAGGAGGTATGATCCTACTATATGGTTCCTCAAATGAAAAAAAAAAAAAAAAAAAGGACAAGTAAGAAAGAAACATAATATAATTAACCCATTTGACAAAGAATATAAAACCAATCATTCATGAATGAAATTTGTAATTGAAATTTAAATTAATATCTCCAAAACATTTAATGAGATACAAATTATATTTCATCTAAGGAGAGCTCCTAACATAGTACTTGTCGACTGGGGAAGAGCCTAACTTGCCAAGCCGCTAATTTCGTGCTTGAGTACTGCTTTATCGCACTTTATCATTTTCTCAAATAAAGGCCAGTGAAACAAATATGCAACTCGTCATTTTAGTGCTCTTTGCATATACATCAGAACCTAGGGGTGATTTCTTTGTAATGGACCTAAGGTTTCCTATTATGGGAAATACTAATTATGAAAGGAATAATAAAAAATATTACTTGCTCATGGCTAATAAATAATAACCTCGTATTATAATTTTCGTCTGAAATTCCAAAAATAATAGTACGCCGGGGCTCCAACGCTATTCTTATACTTTTCATTTACAATGGTAGAATTTATATTTACCATATTTTGGTCAATATTCATACTTAATAATGCTTTGTCAATATTGTAGTTTGACTCTGTGCTACTTTGAGACCATTGCAAAAATTTGGTTCACACTGTAATCTAGATTAGTAATTAAATAGTTGTATATTAAATTAATTTTTTTATCCAGTACTCGATTAGCTGATGAGTTTGAACCCCGATAAGCTATTTGAACCTTATTTTGGCCCCCCTCCTGACAGAAATTCTACATCCACCCCTAAAGGAGAATCAAACACAATTTGGAAGTCAATTATATAAATTTTTTATGCTGAGAATGAGGATCAATTTACAATATCCATGATAATTTATTCTAAATTATAGAAAATCATATATAAATAAAAAAAAAAAAATTGGTCAATTGACTTGATTTCAGTGTACTTAACTCCGCCCCTTCTTGCAGATAGATAGTTACATCCAAGACAAATGCTGACCTATAGCAGAAATTGACCTATTATAATCCCAAAAATCAAGAAGATGAAGAACAGTAACCCTAGTGCAATCCACCAGCTCTGAGAAGACCCATGATTTGTTGATGACTGCTGTGGCACATCCTCCTTTGGCATGGACGAAACATTACAAGGAGGCAATGGTACCCCACAGAGACCTGAATTATTCACAAAATCATATTCGGGGAATGTGATCAAAGAACCCAATTCTGATATGGGCCCGCTTAGCTTGTTATTTGACAGATCCAATATTGACAAGGATAAAACCGAATAGGAAGAGGGTATACTGCCTTCAAAAGTATTATGCGATAAATCAAGCACATTTAAGTGGATCATGCCACCCAATTCTTGTGGCAAAGGTCCTGATAAACGATTGTGCTTGAGATTCAAGATCAACAAAGATTGCATTGTAGAAATCTCAATTGGTATGTGGCCTTCGAGCTGGTTGTATGCCAAATCAAGAACAAGCATTGATATGTTATTTCTATAGTATTGATTAGTAATGCCATTGACACCCATATAAACTCTCGTGAAATTACAATACAGTGTACTTGGTAAGCGCATTATGTCTTCCATTCGGATTCCATCAAACTCCAATATTCCTGTTTCATGACATTGACTATTTTCGGGGTTACGACGATCAACATACCGCCGACCTACCACTGATTGGTCTGCCACAATCTTACCAGACTGTTTTGCTAAACTGGGTGGAATAGACCCGTTAAGTTGGTTGCTATATAAACTTAAATATATCAGGCTCTTACAATCACCAAGCTCTGGCGGTATTGACCCAATAAAGGAATTATTTCCAAGTAATAAAGAAACAAGCTTTTCTAGCTTACCAATCCAAATTGGTATCAACCCCGTAAGCCGGTTACTTGTGAGAGAAAACCATCTAAGACTAGTGCAGTTAACTAACCCATCAGGTATTGCACCAGTTAGGTTATTGTAGTCCAAAAGTAGGAATTGAAGTGACTTGAGGGATGAGAGCTCAGCTGGTATCTCACCATGCAAATTATTCTGCCACATTATAAGATCTCTTAAGTTTGAGAGGGACCCTAGAGAATTAGGTATGGACCCGGAAAGTAAGTTCAAGCTCAGATCAAGTGAGACCAAGTTGGTACAATTGCAAAGTGAATCGGGTATAGACCCAGTAAAATAGTTATCCTGTAAGTATAACACTTTCAAGCGCGATACACTATAAGTGCATAATGGACGCGGTATTGGGCCTGAAAATCTGTTCGCACTAAGATCCAATAACTCAAGATTTGTAAGGTTTGAAATAAATTTGGATAAATTACCATTGAAGTTATTAAATCCCAACTCTAGAAACTTAAGTCTGGATATGGCAACTAGGGGCATGGGGAATTTACCAGAAAAATTATTATTAGAGAGGCTCAGAGTGACAAGATTCGTGCATGCCTCTATGTCAGGCGGGGCCATACCAGTAAAATGATTAGACGAGAGATTTAGATAACTTAAATTTAGGCAACTTGAGAACGTACCAGCCAGTATGGTACCAGTGAGTTGATTGGAAGATAGGTCAAGATATTGCAAAGAGGTGCAATTGGTAATTTCTGGTATGGGGCCTTTAATGGTGTTATTGGAGAGGTCTAGATATTTGAGTAACCCGAGTTTAGAGAATAACCATTGGATATCTTTGTTGGTTGTGATCTTGTTATTGGAGAGATCAAGCATCCTCAGTTGGAGGAGAACTGGAGAGGAACGATTGAAGGCTTGGCCAATGTAATTATTGGAGAGGTTGAGTGACTGAAGATAATGACAGGAGGCCGCCAGGGAAGCTGTATCATACACAGACCCTTGAAGGTTGTTACTGGATAGGTCCAGTTCTTTGAGTTGCATGGTGCAGTTTGCAAGGGCTGAGATGGATCCAGTGAGTTTGGTAGAATGGAGAGAGAGCGCTTCTAGGTTTTCAAGAGAGAGGATGTGAACTGAGATTGAACTGAAGTCTGCTGCGAGTGGCAAACCTTGAATGGTTAGAGAGGACACGTGGCTTCCTTTACATGTTACGCCTTGAAATTCACACACTCCATGGATCCGGTTCCAGTTGGATAACAAATTAGGATTTGGGAGAGAATTCTTGAAGGAAATTAGATGATCAACATCTCCGGACATGGCTGATGCCATGCAGAAGAAGAGAAGGTTCAAAAGGAAGCAACATGTAAGTGTAACCATTGTATGTTGCATTCTTTTTGTCATCTCTCCTATGCTCGTTGTGGTTTTTCTCTTCTGGTTCATATCCATTGCAAAGCATCGACTTAAATAAAGAAAGACACAGGCAGTCTCTGCCAACCTTTCAAAAAGAGAGTGAGATAGAGAGTCATTTGGCAGTCTCTGCTAAGATCTCAAAAGAGAGAGAGCGCGCGCTATTGTTTTTCATCTCGTTAGTGTAAACTGTAATTAAATTATGGTTCTTAATTTGCTTTACTGTTAGTATTCGCTGTTGCACGACTTCTATCTCGTCCTACGTGGAAAGAAAAATGAGTTATACACATAGAAGGCAAAATCGGCCGTTCCGGAGTGGTATCGGACGGTGCCGATTCGATTCCAGACCGATTTACGCGGATAGTACAGATTTCGGCGAATTTCGGCCAGATTTTGGCCAGTTCCAGTCAAATTTTGGCCCGTTCCGGCCCATTTCAGTCAAATTTAGGCCGTAACGCGAATTAATAAAGAAGCAGAAATTTTTTTGGAGCCAGCGGGAATCGATCTCTTGCCCTTTAGCTGGGGGTCTATACTAGTTACCAACACACCATCCAAGCTTTGTTGTTATATACCACAACTCATTTATATATATATCAATTATAATTCACTAATTTGTAGCAAATTATTTACTCAAGGATTGATAAAACAATTTTTCACTCACTAATTTATAGCAAATTATTTACTCAAGGATTGATAAAACAATTTTTCACTCACTAATTTGTAGAAAATTATTTACTCAAGGATTGATAAAACAATTTTTCACTCACTAATTTGAAGAAAATTATAATTCACTAATTTATCAATTTTTTTCGTATTTTTTAGTATAAAACGAGTTTCTGGCAAAAAAGTCCTATTTTCTGATCCGATTCGGCCGATTCCGACCGATTTTTCCAATCCGAATTGAAATCGGACGGGGCCGATCCAATTCCGATTCTGATTTTTCCTTCTATGGTTATACAGATGGCGTGTACACTTCTCATGCGTTGTTAAATTTGTCCATTGATGCTGCGTTAACGGTCAGAACTCGTCAATAGACTTCTATAGACCGTAATACATAAAAATATCTGAATGAAAGAAGATTATTGTGCTCATAATTAATGGCGGTCAAAAATTTAAGTCAAGGATGGAGACTTCATGGCGGTCGTTTAGTCATATATAGTCAGTCTTTAGCTTGATAGAAGGTATTTTTCATACAATGTTTCTGGATGGATGAGAACTGGTACGGTACCAGGGGATGTAATTGTGATATTGGGCCTACGGGCATGAATTAAGCAAAAAAAACATATATGAATAAATGCATGACAAATTGTGGTGTTGATAATTATCACATTTTTTCTAATGCAAACTTTGTGCAAAAAAATGGCCATATTTATACATTAATTTTGTTTAATAAATAATTAATTTCTTTTTCATAGCGAATTTGGAGGTACAATTCTAATCAAATGTAAGCTCGCAAGATATATTTGACTAAGACATGTCATGACATCATTTGCAGCAAGTATAACTAAACACAGAGGGCTCCAATGTCCCTATTTTTTGCTCTTTTATTATGCCTCTATTTTTTGAAACTTCAATAATTTAAAATTTAAAATTTAAATGTTAAAATAAAATAGTTAGATATGTTTCATATCATTTCTCTATGCATATGTAAAAGATTACGCCATTTTAATTTTGTTTTGATGGATATCAATAGCATGTAAAAATACACTAGTGTAGATTTTTAACTTAATACAAAATAAAATCTGAAAAATAACAACTTTTTATGTGCATGTAGAGAAAACAATGTTGATCAAAACTAACGGTTTCATTTTGATATATAAATTTTAGAACTATTGTTATTACAAAATTAAAAAATGGAGCCACGACAAAAGCACATAAAATAGAGGATTTTAATCCTCCTCAACTAAATTCCTATAATTGACAATTCAAATTCAAATCCAAAAAAGATCAATTACTAATACCCATACTGTAGAAAAAAGATATTTTAAACATTGTAATTATTAATTAAATAATAAATTATGTTCTACTTAATTAATTATTTACTACAATTTCCACATTCTAACTTTATTTCCATTTTGTGCCAGATCATTAAAAATTCGTCTTAAAGCAATTTGACCAAGTCAATACATTAAAAATTCGTCTTGAAGAAATTATGTTATAAAAGCATTTCCTCCCCTAGCCATCGCTCTCTACTTTAAGTTCTCCACTCTCTCTCTCTCTCTAGCCTACATGAATGACTCTTCTTTATTATCTAGGTAAGGAAAAAAATAATAGAAAAAATAAAATCACTGATTTTTTTTCAAATAATTTATTCAAAAAGAACTATAAGGGTTGTCAACGGGTACAGTAAAGGTTCGGTGGAAGCATTTTCATACTAGTTTCCGTTACAAATTATTCTTACCCTTACCCGCTACGGATAACCTTTCCCGTTACGAATAACCTTATCCGTACCCTACCCTTATCCGTTATGGTTGTCGGATAACGAAACGGTAGCGGGTAAATAACGGGTAATGTTATTATAATAAAAAAAATATTATTTACTAAATAATACATTTAAACACAATCATTTCACAAATATATATATATATATATGTGTGTGTGTGTGTGTGTTTTTTTTAAAGGTCTAAACTTTGTTTGAATTTGCTAAAATTTATTTACATATTTTAATGGTTAATTAAGCTGAAATTTATTTACATAGTTAGAGAATTAATATTCATTGCTCATTAATATTTATAATATATATATTTTTTTATATTTATCCGATCAGGTAACAGGTACGGAATAGGCTTTACCCGCACCCTTATCCGTTTAGATAATGAAAAAAATCTTTACCCGTATCCGTACCTGGTAAGTTTATGAAAAAAAATCTTACTTATACCCGTCTTATCGAATAGGTCCGGGTCCGATAAACAGATAAAAGGGTGCCATGGACACCCCTAGAAGTATTCTTACAACACTAATATATTTTATTATTAAATTTGCATGTATTACATATCAAAAAGAATTTCTGAATTTTTAGAAAATTTATGGAAAATCGGAGTTTGTTTGTTATCATTTGAAGAAAAAGAATATTCTGGATATAATTCCACAAGAAAAGCGATATATTCTTGTTGCATAAAGTCCAAGTAGAGACCCAAATATACTGTAGTCTGTCAAAATGAGAACATTTGGGCCCACTAGTTGTCAAACTATGGAAAAACAGGTACTGAACGGAGAAAAAATCAGAGCTAATTTGACTAACTATAGTTGAGAGTCTAGTCAATCTTGCTTTCTTCAATTTGACTTGGTCAAATCTTGTTTGCTCATGTTGACTTGGAACAGGTATTGAAGTAATAATTACTGGTACAAGTATTCAAGTAATAATTACTGGTACAGGCTGGTATTGCCCTATACTGGCTCAAAAATCATTTTCATCTGGTAGAACCAAAATTAAAATCTCATGTCGCCGGAAGTTTAATTTTAAACTTTTTATACATTGTTTATAAACTTTTTAATATAATCCAACTATACGGTAAAAAGAAAAAACAAGGAAAAGAAACATATAGGCATCCTTGTAGCTATTGACAAAGAATAAAACCATTTATTCACATGTGAAGTTTGTAACTCGAATTTAAATTCATATTTCAAAAGCATAATAAATCTTATGAGCTACAGTTCAAAACTTCTGAGATCCTAATGTACTTCATACAAGCAGAATTTTAAGATAACTGGCAATCTATTTCAGAAATTGACCAATTACAAAGCCCATGATAGAGAAAAAAGAGAATAGTAACACTAGAGTGATCCACCAGCCCAAAGGGTACTGATGATCAGTCGTTGTCGAAGCCTGCTGAGACCCATTTCCCTTTTATGAGGACCTGCTGTTACAAGGTGGCAATGGTAATCCGCAGAGACCTGAATTATTCTCAAATGAATGTTCTGGGAATGTAACCAAAGAACCTTGTTCTGGTATGGGCCCGCTTAGCAAGTTGTTTGACAAACCAAAGCGGGTATCATGCCTTCTAACATATTATGTGATAAATCGAGTGTTAGTAAGCTAGCCAAGCTTCCCAATTCATCAAGCAAAGGTTCCGATAGGTAATTGTGATCGATACTGAAAACCCTCAAAAATTGCATTGTGGAAATCTCAGTTGGAATTTGGTCATCGAGATGATTGTATGACAAATCAAGAAAAACCACTGATATGTTATTTCTAATGTTTGGCCAGCTCTGCCAATAAGAGATGTATGACCTTGCAATAAATTACAATAACTTATACTCGGCACGCGTAAAAGGTCGTTATATCAGATTCCATCAAAACTCTAGTATGATATCCATACGGTGGATATTCAAACAACTGCAAAAATTCGATACATGCTCTATTTAAATAACTAAAACATATTTATAATTATAATTTTCCATTACAAATATTTTCTTTTTTTTAAAAAAAAAAAACCTATACAGTTGGGTATACTTTTAATTAGGGTTGTACAAAATTGTTCAAACTCGTAACTCGCTCGCTAACTGCTCACTTTAGCTCGCTCATTTACAACTCGAGTCAGTTTCAACTCGAGTTGGCTGACTCGTTTAATAAATGAGCTGAGTTTGAAAATCACAATCATAGTTGGTATAATCTGAATTAAATTACATAATGCATTTAATCCACCCAATATTAATGCATATATCAATGACTGAATTTAATTTCAGAAAAAATTATAATCTGATTACTATCCGAAATTACGGAAATACGTATGCTTAAGATTGTTGGTATAAATTTTCATAATATTCGAATAGTTATAAATTAATTATAACAAATCAAATTGAAATAGATTTACCCGGATTGTGCGAAGCACTATGCTTAAGCGTATTCCGTCTCATTGTGCAAGATGAAACCGCAACCAAGATAATCCGGAGTTGTTGCTCCTTAGGCACGCCATGGAAGCAACTGATGATAACTCTGTAATATCCAGCATAGATCAGAATTTGATTAATTGGGATAAAATACAAATGGAAAATAAATCAAAGAGAACTTTCTGTGGGAGCTAATCAAAGAAACATATTTTATTTCTCGGATACCTTTTTTTTTCAGAGAGATCAAGAGATGCGTACATAAATACTGAAATTGAGCAGAGAGAGTATGAGGAGGTGCGCTAATTAAGACATTAAAATGAGATTAATGAGATCAATTAAAGGTGATCCTCAAGTAACGCTTTTTGGCTTAATGACTTTTTTAACCATTCAGAGAAAACAAACGGAATTCAAATTTATTAGATATGAGATTTACATTTTAACACTCAAGTTTGAAAATATTACAATTGGATATTTTAATCAAATATAATATATTGAGTTGGAATTTTGAGTTTTCAAATAAAGTTCCAACACTGATATCATGCATATATAAGAGGTATTTTTTTGTTTAATATTCTCATGCATATATAGGAGGTATGATCCTACTATATGGTTCCTCAAATGAAAAAAAAAAAAAAAGGACAAAGTAAGAAAGAAACATAATATAATTAACCCATTTGACAAAGAATATAAAACCAATCATTCATGAATGAAATTTGTAATAGAAATTTAAATTAATATCTCCAAAACATTTAATGAGATACAAATTATATTTCATCTAAGGAGAGCTCCTAACATAGTACTTGTCGACTGGGGCAAGAGCCTAACTTGCGAAGCCCCTAATTTCGTTCTGGAGGACTGCTTTATCGCACTTTATCATTTTCTCAAGGCCAACGAAACAAATATGCAACTCGTCATTTTAGTGCTCTTTGCATATACATCAGAACCTAGGGGTGATTTCTTTGTAATGGACCTAAGGTTTCCTATTATGGGAAATACTAATTATGAAAGGAATAATAAAAAATAGGGAAAATTTTTTATATGCCACTCCAAAACTTGAAAATTAGTTATTTGCCACCTCAAAACTTGAAATTAGTTATTTGACACCCCAAAACTTGAAAATTAAGCTAATTGTCACAATTATACACTAAATTCAGATTTTTGATTTAAATTATTCTGAAAATTAGTGTATAAAAAACCGTATTTTAGTATTTCCAAGATTACCCCTCAATTCTTCAATTGAACAGATCTAATCCCTTTGCCTCATTTCTCTTCGCCTCTCTGGCTCTCTTCTTCTTCGATCAGAAGCTAAACAGATCCCCAATCTCTTCTTCTTCGATTGGAAGGCTAACTCTTCTCCAGCGATCCCCTTCCCCTTCTGTTTGAGAGAGCACGGAAGAATCGGCTCTCGGCGCCCACTTCTCCAGCGATCACCTTCCCCTTCCGTCGAGCCAATCCCCTTCCCTTCCGTCCGATCCCTCCGCAGGAGCTACTGGACGCACTCCCTTCCGTCAAATCCTTTCAAGTCGACGTTCGAACTGGACGCACTCCCTTCCCTTCAAATACTATTACAATAACAATACTGGTGATATGTCTCCTCATTCAAAGCTCGAGGGCCACGCGGATCGCGTCAATACGGGTCGCGTGTGAAACTTCTAGTACGGGTCGCGTGTGAAAGCAGAATAGAAACACTCATCAAATAATAACATTAACATTAACATTCATCAGAATAGAAACTTCTAGTACGGGTCGCGTGTCAATCCAATAGAAATTAGACCTTAAAATCAATCCAACAGAAATAAAATGATAATATCAATAATTGTTCCGCTGCTACCCTCGATTTTAATATTTTGAATTATGTTCTAATTTAATGTCCTTTGCCAAAATATTTCTTGGGAAATTAATGCTCCCCATTGTTTATTTCTCCGAGTACTGTCAAAGCGTACACCTCCTCGAGAAGACAAAAATTTATATTATCATTTTATTTCTGGAGAGGAAGCCCAAGGAGACGGAATTAGCTTAATTTTCAGAATAATTGTTCCGCTGCTACCCTCGCTTAATTGACACTGGAGAGGAAGCCCAAGGAGACGGAGTGAAGGAAGGTGATGATTAGAGAGAGGCGGGCGGAGGAGAGAGGGGGGTGCGGAGGAGAGAGTCGCCTCTGGTGCCGTGCTTTAGGTTTGGGAACCGTCTCTTTCCCTAATTCAACGTTCATGAAGTATTTCACATAATCTTCAGCAGGGGTATTTTGGTCAATATTATAATTTGTTGAATTTTCAGAATAATTTAAATCAAAAATTTGAATTTAGTGTATAATTGTGGCAATTAGCTTAATTTTTAAATTTTGGGGTGTCAAATAACTAATTTTAAGTTTTGAGATGGCAAATAACTAATTTTCAAGTTTTGGAGTGGCATATAAAAAATTTTCCCTAAAAAATATTACTTGCTCATGGCTAATAAATAATAACCTCGTATTATAATTTTCGTCTGAAATTCCAAAAATAATAGTACGCCGGGGCTCCAACGCTATTCTTATACTTTTCATTTACAATGGTAGAATTGATATTTACCATATTTTGGTCAATATTCATACTTAATAATGCTTTGTCAATATTGTAGTTTGACTCTGTGCTACTTTGAGACCATTGCAAAAATTTGGTTCACACTGTAATCTAGATTAGTAATTAAATAGTTGTATATTAAATTAATTTTTTTATCCAGTACTCGATTAGCTGATGAGTTTGAACCCCGATAAGCTATTTGAACCTTATTTTGGCCCCCCTCCTGACAGAAATTCTACATCCACCCCTAAAGGAGAATCAAACACAATTTGGAAGTCAATTATATAAATTTTTTATGCTGAGAATGAGGATCAATTTACAATATCCATGATAATTTATTCTAAATTATAGAAAATCATATATAAATACAAAAAAAAAAAAAAAATTTGGTCAATTGACTCGATTTCAGTGTACTTAACTCCGCCCCTTCTTGCAGATAGATAGTTACATCCAAGACAAATGCTGACCTATAGCAGAAATTGACCTATTATAATCCCAAAAATCAAGAAGATGAAGAACAGTAACCCTAGTGCAATCCACCAGCTCTGAGAAGACCCATGATTTGTTGATGACTGCTGTGGCACATCCTCCTTTGGCATGGACGAAACATTACAAGGAGGCAATGGTACCCCACAGAGACCTGAATTATTCACAAAATCATATTCGGGGAATGTGATCAAAGAACCCAATTCTGGTATAGGCCCGCTTAGCTTGTTATTTGACAGATCCAATATTGACAAGGATAAAACCGAATAGGAAGAGGGTACACTGCCTTCAAAAGTATTATGTGATAAATCAAGCACATTTAACTGGATCATGCCACCCAATTCTTGTGGCAAAGGTCCTGATAAACGATTGTGCTTGAGATTCAAGATCAACAAAGATTGCATTGTAGAAATCTCAATTGGTATGTGGCCTTCGAGCTGGTTGTATGCCAAATCAAGAACAAGCATTGATATATTATTTCTGTAGTATTGATTAGTAATGCCACTGACACCCATATAAACTCTCGTGAAATTACAATACAGTGTACTTGGTAAGCGCATTATGTCTTCCATTCGGATTCCATCAAACTCCAATATTCCTGTTTCATGACATTGACTATTTTCGGGGTTACGACGATCAACATACCTCCGACCTACCACTGATTGGTCTGCCACAATCTTACCAGACTGTTTTGCTAAACTGGGTGGAATAGACCCGTTAAGTTGGTTGCTATATAAACTTAAATATATCAGGCTCTTACAATCACCAAGCTCTGGCGGTATTGACCCAATAAAGGAATTATTTCCAAGTAATAAAGAAACAAGCTTTTCTAGCTTACCAATCCAAATTGGTATCATCCCCGTAAGCCGGTTACTTGTGAGAGAAAACCATCTAAGACTAGTGCAGTTAACTAACCCATCAGGTATTGCACCAGTTAGGTTATTGTAGTCCAAAAGTAGGAATTTAAGTAACCTGAGGGATGAGAGCTCAGCTGGTATCTCACCATGCAAATTATTCTGCCACATTATAAGATCTCTTAAGTTTGAGAGGGACCCTAGAGAATTAGGTATGGACCCGGAAAGTAAGTTCAAGCTCAGATCAAGTGAGACCAAGTTGGTACAATTGCAAAGTGAATCGGGTATAGACCCAGTAAAATAGTTATCCTGTAAGTATAACACTTTCAAGCGCGATACACTATAAGTGCATAATGGACGCGGTATTGGGCCTGAAAATCTGTTTGCACTAAGATCCAATAACTCAAGATTTGTAAGGTTTGAAATAGATTTGGATAAATTACCATTGAAGTTATTAAATCCCAACTCTAGAAACTTAAGTCTGGATATGGCAACTAGGGGCATGGGGAATTTACCAGAAAAATTATTATTAGAGAGGCTCAGAGTGACAAGATTCGTGCATGCCTCTATGTCAGGCGGGGCCATACCAGTAAAATGATTAGACGAGAGATTTAGATAACTTAAATTTAGGCAACTTGAGAACGTACCAGCCAGTATGGTACCAGTGAGTTGATTGGAAGATAGGTCAAGATATTGCAAAGAGGTGCAATTGGTAATTTCTGGTATGGGGCCTTTAATGGTGTTATTGGAGAGGTCTAGATATTTGAGTAACCCGAGTTTAGAGAATAACCATTGGATATCTTTGATGGTTGTGATCTTGTTATTGGAGAGATCAAGCATCCTCAGTTGGAGGAGAACTAGAGAGGAACGATTGAAGGCTTGGCCAATGTAATTATTGGAGAGGTTGAGTGACTGAAGAGAATGACAGGAGGCCGCCAGGGAAGCTGTATCATACACAGACCCTTGAAGATTGTTACTGGATAGGTCCAGTTCTTTGAGTTGCATGGTGCAGTTTGCAAGGGCTGAGATGGATCCAGTGAGTTTGGTAGAATGGAGAGAAAGTGCTTCTAGGTTTTCAAGAGAGAGGATGTAAACTGAGACTGAATTGAAGTCTGCTTCGAGTGGCAGACCTCGAATGGTTAGAGAGGACACGTGGCTTCCTTTACATGTTACGCCTTGAAATTCACACACTCCATGGATCCGGTTCCAGTTGGATAACAAATTAGGATTTGGGAGAGAATTCTTGAAGGAAATTAGATGATCAACATCTCCGGACATGGCTGATGCCATGCAGAAGAAGAGAAGGTTCAAAAGGAAGCAACATGTAAGTGTAACCATTGTACGCTGCACTCCTTTTGTCATCTCTCCTATGCTCGTTGTGGTTTTTCTCTTCTGGTTCATATCCATTGCAAAGCTTCGACTTAAATAAAGAAAGACACAGGCAGTCTTTGGCAACCTTTCAAAAAGAGAGTGAGATAAAAAGTCATTTGGCAGTCTCTGCTAAGTTTTCAGAAGAGAGAGAGAGAGCGCGCGCTATTGTTTTTCATCTCGTTAGTGTAAACTGTAATTAAATTATGGTTCTTAATTTGCTTTACTGTTAGTATTCGCTGTTGCACGACTTCTATCTCGTCGTACGTGGAAAGAAAAATGAGTTATACAGATGGCGTGTACACTTCTCATGTGTTGTTAAATTTGTCCATTGATGCTGCGTTAACGGTCAGAACTCGTCAATAGACTTCTATAGACGGTAATACATAAAAATATTGTGGTCATAATTAATGGCGGTCAAAAATTTTAGTCAAGGATGGAGACTTCATGGTGGTCGTTTAGTCAATATATAGTCAGTCTTTAGCTTGTTAGAAGGTATTTTTCATACAATGTTTCTGGATGGATCAGAACTGGTACGGTACCAGGGGATGTAATTGTGATATATATTGGGCCTACGGGCATGAATTAAGCGAAAAAAATATATATGAATAAATGCACGACAATATGAATAAATGCATGAAAAATTGTGGTGTTGATAATTATTGCATTTTTTCTAATGCAAACTTTGTGCAAATAAATGGCCATATTTATACATTAATTTTGTTTAATAAATAATTAATTTCTTTTTCATAGCGAATTTGGAGGTACAATTCTAATCAAATGTAAGCTCGCAAGATATATTTGAATATATATACTAAGACATGTCATGACATCATTTGCAGCAAGTATAACTAAACACAGAGGGTTCCAATGTTCCCTATTTTTTGCTCTTTTATTATGCCTCTATTTTTTGAAACTTCAATAATTTAAAATTTAAAATTTAAATATTAAAATAAAATAGTTAGATATGTTTCATATCATTTCTCTATGCATATGTAAAAGACTACGCCATTTTAATTTTGTTTTGATGGATATCAATAGCATGTAAAAATACACTAGTGTAGATTTTTAATTTAATATAAATAAAATCTGAAAAATAATAACTTTTTATGTGCATGTAGAGAAAACAATGTCGATCAAAACTAACGGTTTCATTTTGATATATAAATTTTAGAACTATTGTTATTACAAAATTAAAAAGAGGAGCCACGACAAAAGCACATAAAATAGAGAATTTTAATCCTCCTCAACTAATTTCTATAATTGACAATTCAAATTCAAATCCAAAAAAGATCAATTACTAATACTCATACCATAGGGAAATATTAATTACTAGTACAGTAATACCCATACTGTAGAAAAAAGATATTTTTAAACATTGTAATTTATTAATTAAATAATAAATAAATTATGTTCTAATTAATTATTTACTACAATTTCCACATTCTAACTTTATTTCCATTTTGTGCCAGATCATTAAAAATTCGTCTTAAAGCAATTTGACCAAGTCTCAATACATTAAAAATTCGTCTTGAAGAAATTATGTTATAAAAGCATTTCCTCCTCTAGCCATCGCTCTCTACTTTAAGTTGCTCCACTCTCTCTCTCTCTCTAGCCTACATAAATAACTCTTCTTTATTATCTAGGTAAGGAAAAAAATAATAGAAAAAATAAAATCCCTGATTTTTTCAAATAATTTATTCAAAAAGAAGTATATATAAGGGGTGTCAACGGGTACGGTTAGGGTTCGGTGGAAGCATTTTCTTACCAGTATCCATTACAAATTATTCTTACCCATATCCTACCCTTATCCGCTACGGATAACCTTATCCATTACGAATAACCTTATCCGTACTCTACCCTTACCCGTTATGGTTGTCGGATAACAAAACGGTAGCGGGTAAATAACGGGTAATGTTATTATAATAAAAAAATTATTATTTACTAAATAATACATTAAAACACATTCATTTCACAAATATAGAGATAGACTAATATGCTTTCGGTAGCAATTCGGCCGAAGTGCTACCGATTCAAAATCAGATTTCAAAGTCCAAACAGTCGATCCGAACCGTTCAAGTTGATCTACATATTGAAATGTGCTTGGAGACCAAATTTTACATTTTTTGGAATTTTTTTACTATTTATTAAGCCACTTTGAAAATTGCTGATCCGGGTGAACAGTAAAAACAGTGCAACCAAATTCTGGACCATGTGATCAGTAATTTTCAAAGTGGCTTAATAAATAGTAAAAAAAATTCCAAAAAAAATGTAAAATTTGGTCTCCAAGCAGATTTTAATATAGAGATAACATCTAACGGTTTGGATCAACTGTTTGGACTTTGATAATTTGATTTTGAATCGGTAGCACTTCGGTCGAAGTGCTACCGAAAGCATATTAGTCTATCTCTCTCTTTCTCTCTCTCTCTCTCTCTCTCTCTCTATATATATATATATATATATATATATATATATATATCTCTATGTGTGTGTGTTTTAAAGGTCTAAACTTTATTTGAATTTGCTGAAATTTATTTACATATTTTAATGGTTAATTAAGCTGAAATTTGTTTACATAGTTAGAGAATTAATATTCATTGCTCATTAATATTTATAATATATTTTTCTTTTATATTTATCCGATCGGGTAACAGGTACGGAATAGGCTTTACCCGCACCCTTACCCGTTTAGATAACGAAAAAATCTTTATCCGTATCCGTACCTGATAAGTTTACGAAAAAAAATCTTACTCATACCCGTCTTATCGAATATGGTACGGGTCAAGCAAACGGATAAAAGGGTGCCATGAACACCCTAGAAGTATTCTTACAACACTAATATATTTTATTATTAAATTTGCATGTATTACATAACAAAAAGAATTTCTGAATTTTTAGAAAATTTATGGAAAATCGGAGTTTGTTTGTTATCATTTCAAGAAAAATAATATTCTGGATATAATTCCACAAGAAAAGCGATATATTCTTGTTGCATAAAGTCCAAGTAGAGACCCACATATACCGTAGTCTGTCAAAATGAGAACATATGGGCCCACTAGTTGTCAAACTATGGAAAACAGGTACTGAACGGAGAAAAAATCAGAACTAATTTGACTAACTATAGTTGAGAGTCTAGTCAATCTTGCTTTCTTCAATTTGACTTGATCAAATCTTGTTTGCTCATGTTGACTTGATACAGGTATTCAAGTAATCATTACTGGTACAAGTATTCAAGTAATAATTACTGGTACAGGCTGGTATTTCCCTATACTGGCTCAAAAAACATTTTCATCTGGTAGAACAAAAATTAAAATCTCATGTAGCCGGAAGTTTAATTTTAGGTAGTTAAATGTTTCATTGTTTGATATTTGGCACAAATTAATTGGTATGGTTATTTTGGAGGGGGCAGTAATCCTGACAAGTTTGCTCTTTGCATATACATCCGAACCTAGGGGTGATTTCTTTGTAATGGACCTAAGGTTTACTAATGTCAAAATTTTGAAATTGACATTTAAAATTTTATCTAAACTTCTTACTATAAGATTAGAAGTAGTGAGAGATAGACTCATAGATAATAGTCAAGCTGCTTTTATTAAGAATAGATTTATTTTAGACAATATGATTCTCAGTCAAGAAATCCTACATTCTTGTCATTCTACAAAACAATCTGGAGTAGTAATTAAAATTGATTTTGAGAAAGCATATGATAAAATTCATTGGGAATACTTGTTAGAAGTATTACATAGTAGGAATTTTGGTACTAAATGGATCCAATGGATCACTAAATGGTTATATAGCTCCCAATCTTGTCTTACTATTAATGGTGAACTCACTGAATATTTTTATTGCAAGAGGGGGGTAAGACAAGGAGACCCTCTATCTCCCTTCTTGTATATATTAGCTGCTGATACCCTTAGTAGGATTTTCACTAAAGGAAGAATATCTAATGTAATTCGGGGTTTAGGACCATATTGCTTAGATGGTAGGGCTATTACTAATTGCCACTATGCAGATGATACCATTTTATTTTTGGAATCCCAAGAGGAAAATGTAGAATCTGCATGGTGGGCAATGTTTGCTTTTGAAGCAATTTCTGGGATTAGGATGAATTTTAGTAAGACGGTCATGTATGGTCTAAACATAGATAGGAATGTAGATCTTAACAATATCTTTAGATGCTCATGGGGAGAGTTCCCCATGAAATATTTAGGCTTACCACTTCATTTCAAAAAACTCCAAGTCAATGATTGGACATTTTTAATAGATAAAGTAGAAAGTAGATTGCAACATTGGAAAGGTAACATGTTGTCTATAGGTGGTCGTTTGACCCTTTTAAATTCAGTACTTAGTTCTGTCCCAATGTACACCCTCTCTGTTTATAGGATTCCCAAAACAGTAATTAAACAAATAGACAAAGTTAGGCGAAGGTTTCTCTGGCAAGGAAATTCACAAAAAAAGAAATACATACTAATGGATTGGTACACTTCTAGCTTAGCTAAAAATTTTGGGGGATTAGGTATTTTAGATCTTACTCAAATGAACATCTCTTTACTTCTCAAATGGTGGTGGAAGTTAAAAAATCAGTCATATACTGGTCTGTGGAAAACAGTTCTTATTCACAAATATAGTATTCATAACCCTCCCTCTCCTTCATCTTTCTGGTCTGATTTGGTAAAGATTAATCATATAGGAGACTTTAGCTCCTCTTATGAACCAGGAGTTTACACTCAAGTTAGATTTTGGCTAGATACTTGGTTTCAGAATTGTCCTTTATCTGTTAGATACTACTCACTCTTTAGCAAATGTACTAACAAAAAAAATTTCTTAGCTGATGTGATTAGTTCTCAGGGACAAAATGTCCATTTTAGGGTTTCTTTGGTGGGGGTAGATGCCATTGAATGGGCAGAAATTCTTCAAATAGTCAGCTCGACATCTTTCACTTTATCGTATGATACAATCAATTGGAAATAGGAATCATCAGGGAAGTTCTCCACTCATTCTATTTACAATATATTGAACTTTGGGGGAATACAACCTAGAGAATCCATGTTATGGTGGCGTTTACCAATACCTCCCAAAATTCGTATATTCATGTGGCTAATATCACATAACACAATTCTAACTAAGGATAATATGGCTAAACGAGGATGGCTTGGAAATTTAGAATGTCAGCTTTGCCAAAATCTTGAAACAGTTGATCATCTGTTTATACATTGCAATATAGCCCAACAAGTATGGTTTTGGTTAGGCCAAAGTCAAGAAGTGATGCACATGTGGCATACTTGGGATGATTTTATTAGTTTTGCTCTCTCTCTTACTTCTATAGATAAGATCAGTTTCTTAATTGTACTTAGTGCTGTTAGTTGGGTTTGGGTTCTATGGAAATATCGTAATGACCTCTGTTTTAACCAATATAAAAAAAAACTGCACGTACTTTAATTCTACAAATTAAATCTCTTTGTATGTATTGGGCAGGTTCTATAAGAAAAAAAGTCAAGGATGGCATGGGTCGATGGCTACCAATTGTAGAGGATGCTATTCCTCTCAATCAATACATGCCGATGGATTTGGTGGAGTTTATAGCTGACACTGGAGAGTCAGCCACTGTGCTGCCTTGATTATCATGAAGACCAAAAATCAATTTTGCCCTTTTGATAGTTTTAGCCTTAGCCCTCTTCATAGTGGCTTAGTGATAGCAAACCTTGCTTATTTTTGGTGTTTAGCCGTAGTTATTATGTGGTTGCTGTATGAACTTTCTATTAACTCTTTGGTTAGGTTTTTTGGATATAGTATCTAGGAGATATATCTCATAGAGATTGACCTAGATTACAAAATAGTAAGTCCCCCCAGTTGTATTTAAAAACTCTGTTTCAGTAATGGAATGGGCACTTGCAGCCTTTTAAAAAAAAAAAAAACAATGGTAGAATTGATATTTACCATATTTTGGTCAATATTCATACTTAATAATGCTTTGTCAATATCCAATGCCGGGGCTCCCAATGCTTTGTCAATATTGTAGTTTGACTCTGTGCTACTTTGAGACCATTGCAAAAATTTGGTTCACACTGTAATCTAGATTAGTAATTAAATAGTTGTATATTAAATTAATTTTTTTATCCAGTACTCGATTAGCTAATGAGTTTGAACCCCGATAAGCTATTTGAACCTTATTTTTGCCCCCCTCCTGACAGAAATTCTACATCCGCCCCAAAAGGAGATCAAACACAATTTAGAAGTCAATCATATAAATTTTTCATGCTGAGAATGAGGCTTAATTTACAATATCCATGACATTTCACTCTAAATTATAGAAAACATAAATACAAAACATAAATACAAAAAAAAAAAATTAAGGTCAATTGACTCGATTTCATTGTACTTAACTCCGCCCCTGCTTGCAGATAGATAGTTACATCCAAGACAAATGCCGACCTATAGCAGAAATTGACCTATTATAATCCCAATAATCAAGAAGATGAAGAACAGTAACCCTAGTGCAATCCACCAGCCCAGAGAAGACCCATCATTTGTTGATGACTGCTGAGGCACATCCTCCTTTGGCATGGACGAAACATTACAAGGAGGCAATGGTAACCCGCAGAGACCTGAATTATTTACAAAAACATATTCGGGGAATGTGATCAAAGAACCCAATTCAGGTATGGGCCCGCTTAGCTTGTTATTTGACAGATCCAATGCCACTAAAGACAAGGCTGAAAAGGAAGAGGGTATACTGCCTTCAAAAGTATTATGCGATAAATCGAGCCCTAATAAGTGGACCATACCACCCAATCCTTGTGGCAAAGGTCCTGATAAACGATTGTGCTTGAGATTCAAGATCACCAAAGATTGCATTGTAGAAATCTCAATTGGTATGTGGCCTTCGAGCTGGTTGTATGCCAAATCAAGATAAAACATTGATATGTTATTTCTATAGTATTGACCGGTAATGCCAGTGACACCCATATAAACTCTCGTGAAATTACAATACAGTGTACTTGGTAAGCGCATTATGTCTTCCATTCGGATTCCATCAAACTCCAATATTCCTGGTTCAGGACATTGACTATTTTCGGGGGAACGACGATCAACATACCGCCGACCTACAACTATTTGGTCTGCCACAATCTTACCAGACTGTTTTGCTAAACTGGGTGGAATAGACCCGTTAAGTTGGTTGCTATATAAACTTAAATATATCAGGCTCTTACAATCACCAAGCTCTAGCGGTATTGACCCAATAAAGGAATTATTTCCAAGTGATAAATAAACAAGCTTTTCTAGCTTACCAATCCATATTGGTATCAACCCCGTAAGCCGGTTACTTGTGAGAGAAAACCATCTAAGACTGGTGCAGTTAACTAACCCATCAGGTATTGCACCAGTTAGGTTATTGTAGTCCAAAAGTAGGAATTCAAGTGACTTGAGGGATGAGAGCTCAGCTGGTATCTCACCATGCAAATTATTCTGCCACATTATAAGATCCTTTAAGTGGGAGAGGGACCCTAGAGAATTAGGTATGGACCCAGAAAGCAAGTTCAAACTCAGATCAAGTGAGACCAAATTGGTACAGTTGCAAAGTGAATCGGGTATGTACCCAGTAAAATAGTTATCCCGTAAGTATAATACTTTCAAGCGCGATACGACGTAAGTGCACAATGGACGCGGTATTGGGCCTGAGAACCTATTCGCACTAAGATCCAATAACTCAAGACTTGTAAGATTTGAAATAGATTTGGATAAATTACCATTAAAGTTATTAAATGCCAACTCTAGAAACTGAAGTCTGGATATGGCAACTAGGGACCATATGGGGAATTCACCAGAAAAATTATTATTGGAGAGGCTCAGAGTGACGAGATTCATGCATGCCTCTATGTCAGGGGGGGCCATACCAGTAAAATGGTTAGATGAGAGATTTAGATAAGTTAAATTCAAACAGCCTGAAAACGTACCAGCCGGTATGGTACTAGTGAGTTGATTGGAAGATAGGTCAAGATATTGCAAAGAGGTGCAATTAGTAATTTGTGGTATGGTGCCTTTGATGGTGTTATTGGAGAGGTCTAGATGTTTGAGTAACTTGAGTTTAGAGAATAACCACTGGATATCTTCATTATTTGTGATCTTGTTGTTGGAGAGATCAAGCATCTTCAGGAGGGCGGGAACTGGAGAGGAACGATTGAAGGCTTGGCCAATGTAGTTATTGGAGAGGTTGAGTGACTGAAGAGAATGACATGAGGCCGCTAGAAAAGTTGTCTCATAGACAGACCCTTGAAGGTTGTTACTGGATAGGTCCAGTTCTTTGAGTCGCATGGTGCAGTTTGCAAGGGCTGAGATGGATCCAGTGAGATTGGTAGAATGGAGAGAGATCACTTCTAGGTTTTCAAGAGAGAGTATGTGAGCTGAGACTGAATTGAAGTCTACTCCGAGTGGCAGTCCTTCAATCTTCAATGAGGACACGCGGCTTCCTTTACATGTTACCCCTTGAAATTCGCACACTTCATGCTTGTGGTTCCAGTCAGATAACAAATTAGGATTTGGGAGAGAATTCTTGAAGGAAATTAGATGATCAACATCTCCGGCCATGGCTGATAATATGCAGAAAAAGAGAAGATGCAAAAGGCAGAGTAGTGTAAGTGTAACCATTGTATGCTGCATTCTTTTTGTCATCTCTCCTATGCTCGTTTTGGTTTTCCTCTTCTGGTTCATATCTGTTGCAAAGCTTCGATTTAAATAAAGATAGAGAGAGAGGGGCTATTGTTTTCCCTCGTCTACAACTAGTCAATAGACTCCTATATACCGTAAACCACAAAAGTATCTGATTGTTAGTCAAAGAAATTGAGGTTATAATTCACACAGGTGTTGCTTAAGTCAGGATCGAGAGTGTTTCAAAAACTCATGGCGGTCGTTTAGTCAATAGTCTATTTATTAACATCCACTTCTTGTTAATAAATATTAGAGAGACAAAAAAAAAAAGATCTCAAAGGAGATGCAAATTAATTTTGGAATAATTTTTTGATGTGTATGTGAATTACATATATAGAAAATCTTATTATATATACAAGTCAAAATAATTTTGTAATGATTTTTTGGTGTGTGTGAATTACATATTTATAAAGTGTTATTAGATATACAGTATACACACATCAAAGTTGCTGAAAATTTAGTAAAAATTTATCACCTATATACTATCCAAGTAACCATACAATCACACTCCATGTGTGCAGAGAGAAAAAGGACAGCTATTCCTAGTTTTTGTTTTTTTGTATTTTGAAGTTTTCAATTTTTACACACTCCATGTGTGCGGTTCCAATTGGATAACAACTTAGGATTTGGGAGAGAGTTCTTGAAAGAAATTAGAAGATCAACATCTCCAGCCATGGTTGATAATACGAAGAAGAATAGAAGATGCAAAAAGCAGCTTAGTGTAAGTGTAACCATTGTATGCTGCACTCCTTTTGTCATCTCTCCTACGCTCGTTTTGGTTTTCCTCTTCTGGTTCATATCCATTGCAAAGCTTGAATTGAAATAAAGATAGACAGAGAGAGGGGGGCGCTTTTGGCAGCCTCTGCCAAGTTTTCAAATGTGTGAGAGAGAGAGAGCGCTATTGTTTTTCCTATCGTTAGTGTAAACTGTAATTTAACTATGGTTCTTAATTTGTTTTTTTGTTAGTATTCGCCGTTGCACGTACGATTTCTATCTCGTGCTACAGATGGCGTGTACTGTACACTTCTCATGTGTTGTTAAATTTGTCCATATAGATGCCTCGTTATCGTTTAGAACTAGTCAGTAGACTCCTATAGACCGTAAAACATAAAAATATCTGATTGTTAGTCAAAGAATTAAATTGCGGTTATAATTCACACAGTTGTTGATGAAGGAAAGGATCGAGGGTGTTTAATTGTCCACTCAAAAATTCATGACGGTCGTTTAGACAACAGTCTTTTTATTAACAACCATTAATTTCTTGTTAATAAATATTAGAGAGAGAAAAAAAAGATCTAAAAGGACATTCAACTTAATTTTGTAATAAATTTTTGATGTGTATGTGAATTACATATATAGAAAATCTTATTATATATACAAGTCAAAATAATTTTGTAATGATTTTTTGGTGTGTGGGAATTACATATATAGAAAATCATATTATATATATATACAAGTCAAAATAATTTTGTAATGATTTTTTGGTGTGTGTGAATTACATATATAGAATATCTTATTATATATACAAGTCAAAATAATTTTGTAATGATTTTTTGGTGTGTGTGAATTACATATATAGAAAATCATATTATATATATATATATATATAGTTATATACAAGTCAAAATAATTTTGTAATGATTTTTTGGTGTGTGTGAATTACATATATAGAATATCTTATTATATATACAAGTCAAAATAATTTTGTAATGATTTTTTGGTGTGTGTGAATTACATATATAGAAAATCATATTATATATATATACAAGTCAAAATAATTTTGTAATGATTTTTTGGTGTGTGGGAATTACATATATAGAAAATCATATTATATATATATAGTTATATACAAGTCAAAATAATTTTGTAATGATTTTTTGGTGTGTGTGAATTACATATATAGAATATCTTATTATATATACAAGTCAAAATAATTTTGTAATGATTTTTTGGTGTGTGTGAATTACATATATAGAAAATCTTATTATATATATATACAAGTCAAAATAATTTTGTAATGATTTTTTGGTGTGTGGGAATTACATATATAGAAAATCATATTATATATATATACAAGTCAAAATAATTTTGTAATGATTTTTTGGTGTGTGTGAATTACATATATAGAATATCTTATTATATATACAAGTCAAAATAATTTTGTAATGATTTTTTGGTGTGTGTGAATTACATATATAGAAAATCATATTATATATATATACAAGTCAAAATAATTTTGTAATGATTTTTTGGTGTGTGTGAATTACATATATAGAATATCTTATTATATATACAAGTCAAAATAATTTGTAATGATTTTTTGGTGTGTGTGAATTACATATATAGAAAATCATATTATATATATATATATAGAAGTCAAAATAATTTTGTAATGATTTTTTGGTGTGTGTGAATTACATATATAGAATATCTTATTATATATACAAGTCAAAATAATTTTGTAATGATTTTTTGGTGTGTGTGAATTACATATATAGAATATCTTATTATATATACAAGTCAAAATAATTTTGTAATGATTTTTTGGTGTGTGTGAATTACATATATAGAAAATCATATTATATATATATACAAGTCAAAATAATTTTGTAATGATTTTTTGGTGTGTGTGAATTACATATATAGAATATCTTATTATATATACAAGTCAAAATAATTTTGTAATGATTTTTTGGTGTGTGTGAATTACATATATAGAAAATCATATATATATATATACAAGTCAAAATAATTTTGTAATGATTTTTTGGTGTGTGTGAATTACATATATAGAATATCTTATTATATATACAAGTCAAAATAATTTTGTAATGATTTTTTGGTGTGTGTGAATTACATATATAGAAAATCTTATTATATATACAAGTCAAAATAATTTTGTAATGATTTTTGGTGTGTGTGTGAATTACATATATAGAAAGAGGAGGGTTCAAATGCACCATAATTTTTGTGCTCCAATATGCTCCACATTCTTTATCTCCATTTTCAAAGTCTGAACAGTCGATCGGAACCGCTCAACATGATCTTCATAATAAAATAAGCTTGGAGACAAAAATTTATATTTTTTAGCATTTTTTTACTATTTTTTTAGATAGGTACAAAATCACTTTTTTAAGGAGATTCTGGACCATCCGATAAAATGATATTGTACCTATGTAAAAAAATAGTAAAACAATTCTAAAAAAATATAAAATTTGGTCTCCAACCTTATTTTATTATGAAGATCATGTTGAGTGATTCGGATCGACTGTTCAGACTTTGAAAATAGAGATAAAAGATATAAAGCATATTGGAGCACAAAAATTATGGTGCATTTGAACCCTCCTCTTTCTATATATGTAATTCACACACACACACCAAAAAATCATTACAAAATTATTTTGACTTGTATATATAATAAGATATTCTATATATGTAATTCACACACACCAAAAAATCATTACAAAATTATTTTGACTTGTATATAACTATATATATATATATATAATATGATTTTCTATATATGTAATTCACACACACCAAAAAATCATTACAAAATTATTTTGACTTGTATATATAATATGATTTTCTATATATGTAATTCACACACACCAAAAAATCATTACAAAATTATTTTGACTTGTATATATAATAAGATTTTCTATATATGTAATTCACATACACATCAAAAATTTATTACAAAATTAAGTTGAATGTCCTTTTAGATCTTTTTTTTCTCTCTCTAATATTTATTAATAAGAAATTAATGGTTGTTAATAAAAAGACTGTTGTCTAATTAAACGACCGTCATGAATTTTTGAGTGGACAATTAAACACCCTCGATCCTTTCCTTCATCAACAACTGTGTGAATTATAACCGCAATCATGAATTTTTGGTTTTCAATTTTTTCAAAAATTGTTATTATTTGCTCTCTTTCATAAAAGTAAATTACATAATACTTATTCATTTCGTCATCCCAATTGGGGGTGAATAAATAGAAAGAGAGATTTATATATATATATAACTTGGGGGAGGAATATTGGTGATCTTTTTTTTTTTTATAAATCATCACAAAAAATATATATAAAATCTAAAACCAACTTGATTGCTTAATTTTTTAGAAAAACCATCAATACCAAAAATTAATTCGGGTATCCACTTTTGAATTCTGAAATTCAATTTCGGTTTGAACTTTCTACCAATTATATACTACTCCTAGCCGCTGCTACAGTAAATTAAAAAAGGCAAATCCGAACTTCGAATTCGGTATTGGAATTGATTTCCGAACTTGAAATTCAGTATTCCCCACTCAATATTAAAATTATTAATATTCAGCATTAGGTGATTTCCGAACTTCAAATTCGGTATTGGCATTGGGTGGTCCCACTACCAATTGAAGTTCTATTTTACTACTTACATTTTTTATTGTAAATAAAATGATTGTTCTAACTTCAATTGAAGTTAAATTGGGCTGTCAGAGAAGATGAAAAATATTGATGTCTATTTTTGCTATTCCATTTTTTATTGTAAAAAAACTAATATTCATACGGTAGCATAGCCTATTGCCATTAATTCTCTTACTAAAATATAGCGAACCATCCACAATAAGGCTCAACACAATTTTACGAGACTGTTTTGCCAAAGCTGGTGGAATGGACCCATTGAGTTGGTTGATACTCAAATCTAAATATTACAGGCCCTTACAGTCACCAAGCCCCAGAGGTATCGACCTAGTGAAGGAATTATTTGCAAGCATTCAAATCACAAGTTTTTCTAGCTTGCCAAACCAAATGGGTATCGACCCCGTAAGCTGGTTGCTTGCAAGAGAAATCCAGTTGAGGCTGGTGCAATTCGCTAACTTGTCTGGTATTGTACCAGTTAAGATGTTGTAGTCCAAGAGTAGGTTTCTAAGTGACTTAAGGTATGAGAGCTCGGCGGGTATTTCGCCATTCAAGTTATTTTGCCACATTACAAGATCCTTCAAGTTGAGGAGGGACTCTAGAGAACCGGGTATGGATCCAGAAAGCAAGTTCAAGCTCAGATCAAGTGAGATCAACTTAGTACAGTTGCTTAGGGAATGAGGTATCAATCCGGTAAAATAATTATCCTGTAAGTGTAACACTTTTAATCTAGAGATACTACTGGGGCACAAAGGTTGTGGTATCAAGCCCGAGAACTTGTTCGCACTAAGATCCAATAACTCGAGACTTGTAAGCTTTGAAATAGGGATAAATTATCATTGAAGTTATTAAATGCCAACTCTAGAAACTGGAGTCTGGATATGGCAACCATGCAGAGACCACATGGGGAATTCACCAGAAAAATTATTCTTGGAGAGGCTCAGAGTGACGAGATTCATGCATGGCTGAGAGAGAGAGAGTGTGTTGTATTTTTCCTTGATGTAAACTAATTCTTTCTTCGGTCTTCTCAGTGGCCCAATTCAACTGTTACCGACTTCCATCAACTTTCTATGTGATTCCACAAACAAAAACAACTTTCTATGTGGAAAAAGTGAGTTTTGACGAGTTGTTTAATTGGTGCACAATTGACAGTTCAATATCAACAAAAAAGTAAAGAAAAGATAAAATACCAACTACCCATACTCAGTGGCCCAATAAATTTGGATATTATATATATATATCTTCTGCCGCATAAAACAAGTTAGATATCCATACATGACAAGAGATCAAATTACACCTTTTTCGGTGACACACTTTGACACCTATCATTTTCAAAGTTCAAATAGTCGATCCAAACCGTTCAACATGATGGATACATTAAAATGTGCTTGGAGATCAAATTTTATATTTTTTTTGAATTTTTTTACTATTTATTAAAATGGTTACAAAATCGTTGTTTTCAGATCATTGAAAAACAGCGATTTTGTAACCATCTTAATAAATAGTCAAAAAAAATGTAAAATTTGATCTCCAAGCACATTTTAATATGGTGATCATGTTGAACAGTTCGGATCAACTGTTTGGATTTTGAAATCGCAAAATTAGCCTATAAAAAAAACAATGTCATGATATGACCAAAAAAAAGATGTAATTGGATCCCTCCTCTCCATACATATATCTTTGGCCCAATAAACTTTTCAATAAACTTTTCTTAGTTTTCTTTTTGAAGTACCAGTTGCCATGTACCATAACAGTTGCTTAATAATTGATCCCAGTTTTATTGTCTTAATTTCATTTGTTTAGTTATTACGATCTTCTATTGATATTTGAAATCTTCAAATGAAGCACAACCAAATTATGAACTATACATAGATCGATCTTCTAAAAAGAGATTGAGCCAGATTTGCTTCTATACACTATTTATTCTTATTGGTGGTTTGTGTACAGATGAGCGGTGCTCAAAATGTGCAAGAGAGTTTTGGACCATACAATTCTATTTTTGTATGGTTCTCGTATGAGGTTATTGCAATTAAAGCTGGTCAAACTAACGAAGCCACACTATTATTAATACAATAGATGATTGCATGTAATTTAATTTGCATGTTAATGTGGGAAATTTGTTTTGTTGCCTTGACTTGTTGGAAAATTAACAGAGAACAATTAATAAATTATACTAACTTTTTCTTGAGATAATCAACAGCTGTAATTAGCAGAATGACTTTTTTTCTAAATAAAGAAAGACTGTAAATAATATATGGTGAAAAACAGTTACGATTATTCATGGTGAAGATTAACTTTTACACCTGGAATATATCCAACGTAGAAAAGAACTAAAAAAAAAAAAAAAAAAAAAAGCTCCTTCTTCATAAATAAATTCAAATTATGACCAAAACGATTCCTTAGCAGCAATATCATTACCTCAAATTTCCCATAATGGTCACAGTTGCCCCTGAAGTTGACCATGAACCGCGGCTAAATCAACTTAACATCTCTTGCATGCTCAATACCGAGGTCGGTGCCGTCTTAGCCGTGATTCGCCGCCCCATCAACCCCACCATTGTTGCCTCAGCTATCCTCCTAGATGACCACCTAGTACAATCCCTCAAATCCCTACGTGCCATCATTTTCCACACCGATTGGCACACCACAGACCCGGCAGTCTACCTTTCTCCTTTCCTAAATGTGATACAAAGCGATGATGTGCCAGCCGCTGCTACTGGGGCCGCCATGTCAGCGGTGCTGAAGATAATCCGATTTGGAGTGTTTGATGACCAGTCGCCAGGAGCTTTTGATGCCGTGCATTTGGTTGTTTCAGCCATTACTTCGTGCCGGCTCGAACGAACCGATCCTTCCATAGAGGATGCCATTTTGATGCGTGTGCTTCAAGTGCTTCTCGCTTTGCTACGCTGTCCTGCTGGAAGGCTTCTTACAGACCATGCTATTTGCACAATCGTCAACACATGCTTTCAGGTTTTCTATTTATTACAATAATGTAAACAAAAGGAATAATTTATCTGCATTTAGATGAAGGGTTATCTTTTTATTTTTACAATTTGGCATAGGTTGTGCAACAAGCGGTAAACCGCAGGGACTTGCTCCAGGGAACCGCACGCCATTTGATGCATGAGGTGATCCAAATCATATTTTTGCACCTCCCGGAAATAAAAGCCCCTGAGCCAGGTTCAGTCGACTTGTCAGAACTGGAAGCGGAATTGGGTTCAATTACAGGGTTTGGTGCGCGGTGCATGGTGGATATATTCAATTTCTTATGCTCATTACTCAACGCTGGTGACATGGTTGTTGCACCTGAAGGATATGGACCCGCTGACGAGGACGTACAGCTTTTCACACTTGTTTTGATAAACTCTGCAATTGAGCTCGGCGGTGAATCAATCGGGCGGCATCCGAAGTTATTGCATCTGATCCAAGATGATTTGTTTCTTCACTTGATCCATTACGCTACACGGTCGGGGCCTTTGGTTCTCTCCAGGATTTGCAGCACAGTCTTGCATCTCTATCACTTTTTGCGCAGGTAAACTTCTATACCTCTCCTATAGAAAAAAAACTATCTGTTTTTCCTTTACATTTTTTATAAGAGATATCAAATCTGAACTAGATACAACCACCATCAAAATGTATTTACGATATTGCTTGCATTCACCTACATAGTGCTTTCTATTTTTTAACTTGCTGACACTGTTCAATTGCTACTCTCCTCGAGTTCTCTTTGCTGTATTTCATTTTATTTTTTAAGCTTTAAAGAGAAATTTCATATAAAATATAATAATATTTTGAGAGAACCTCCCAAATCAAGTTTGGGTGTTAGCAATCTTGCAACTTGCATTGGTTTAAATAGGGAGTAAAAGCAACATACTGGTTTTATATATTCAAACTTTGGAGATTTAAGACTTCAGAAAAGGGCAAGTTTAAATAGTACATGGACTGAAAGATTGATTTTGTTTTTAATCGTAGGTCACTAAGGCTCCAGTTGGAGGCATTCTTTGTTTACGTTCTGTTACGAATCGGTTCTGGCATGAACGAGCCCCATTTACAGGAAGTCGCCATAGAAAGCATAATAAGCTTCTGCCGGCAACCGACATTCCTAATAGAGATGTTTGTTAACTATGATTGTGACCCGATCCGGCATAACGTGCTTGAAGAGATCGTCAAGCTCTTGTGCAAAACTGCATATCCACAAATTAACAGCCAGATGACACCTATTCAAATCCATGCCTTCAATGGACTGGTCCACATCTTTACCACCATTGCCGATAGCATTGAGTCCACCGCCACTGACAATCCCGATGGCAAAGACAAATACAAACTTGACATGTCAAAGTACGACACTGCTTTAGATAGTGACCCACCTGAACCCGACTCAGATACATGGGTTGAGTTTGTCCGGAAAAGAAAACTCAAAAAGAATAAAACAATGATCGCTGCACACCATTACAACAAGGATGAGAAAAAGGGTATGGAGTATCTGAAATTTGCAAATCTTGTAGCGAATCCACCTGAAAGTAAAACCATAGCCCGATTCTTTCGGTACACCCCGGGCCTTGACAAACACAAAATTGGAGATTATCTGGGTGACCCAGGTGACTTTCACATACAAGTCTTGAAGGAGTTTACTGATACATTTAATTTCACTGGTGTGATCCTTGACACTGCACTGAGGACTTTCCTTGAAACCTTTCGGCTACCCGGGGAGGCACAAAAGATACAAAGAATTATCGAGGCCTTTTCAGAAAAGTTCTTCGAGCAGCAATCTTCGGATATTTTTGCAAACAAGGATGCGGTATTCTTGCTTTGTTATTCTCTCATCATGCTTAACACTGACCATCACAACCCACAAGTGAAAAAGAAGATGACCGAAGAGGAGTTTATCAAGAACAATCGATTAATAAACGAGGGACAGGATTTACCAAGGGAATACCTATCAGAACTATTCCACTCCATCTCCACAAATGCAATTGCATTGTTCAGCCAAAATGGAAGTGCACAAAAGGAGATGAATGCAAACCTATGGGGTGAATTAATCAGGCGATCACTTGTCGTGGACCCATTTATTATATGTGATTTCAAGCATGAGCTCAGCCGTGAAGTTTTTGCTACCATATCGGGTCCATCAGTTGCTACACTAATGACTATCTTTGAAAACACCAATGATGAAGAAATACGAAGCGAATGCATAGAAGGGATGATCTCTGTTGCGCGTATTGCACAGTACGGGCTAAGTGATGTACTTGACGAGTTGCTTTCCTGTCTTTGCAAATTTACTACCCTTTTGAATCCCTACAATTGCACAGAAGATACCCAGGCTGAATTCAATCAGAGCGTAAAAATGCGCATGGCCATGCTTGCGCTCTTTACTATTGCAAACCGGTTTGGCAAGTCGGTACGTGGTGCTTGGAAAAATGTAATAGACTGTATCATAAAGCTCAGGAGAATAAAACTATTACCACCTTTGGGGATTGATTCAAGCAGTGGACCAGCAACCCTAGTCACAACTGGATTGACAGCAAATCATTTAAAGTCAGAATCTGGCGTAATATTTCCTTCCTCACACCAGGGAATGGGGACCAGCCGCTATATTTCAGGAATGATTGGCAGGTTTTCACAAATTTTATCACTCGATTCTGGTGCAGAGTCGATGATTAATTTGAGTAGTGAGTCAGAGGTTAACATGAAGTTGATGCAACAATGCCAAATTGGGAACATATTCACAGACAGTGCGAAGTTTTCAGAGGAGTCACTGCACCACTTGGGTCGGGCCCTCATATTTGCAGCTTCTGGTAAAGGGCAGAAATTCACTTCAGTAGGTGAGGAGCACGATACAATCATATTTTGTTATGACCTACTATTGACCGTCACCTCTGCTAACCTTCACCGTTTCATGGCATTTTGGCCGCAATTTCATGAGGCTTTCTTTACCCTTTCACAGTACACAATCATGTCCCCATATCCATTTCCTGAAAAAGCCATTGCACCACTCTTCATAATTGCCGGTAAAGTCATATCGACTGAGACAGCACAGCTCGAAAAGCAAGCAGAGGAGGCCATAGTTAAATCCATTCATCTCATGGTAACAATAGAGAACACAATCGACATGTGTTGCGACATCATTGTTGCTTCAGTGAAAGCACTCATTGAGGAGCATGGCAGGAGCATACAATCACCGGTTGTATGGAGGTCGCTTCTCATAATCCTCTCAACCTCTGGCCGCAATCCCCAGACCTTTGACGATGCGATAGAAACCTTGAATAATCTCATGATTGGTCCCCATCTAACACGATCCAACTATTTGTTTTGGGTTGATGCGGCATTCACCTTGGGCGTGCATAAGACAACCCCATTAGATAAGAGTGTAATTATTTTGGAAATGCTAGGTAAATCCATCAACCCAATATTGCAATGGCACAAATTAAGCATCGCTGACCCGAATAACTCTAACAATAACAACTCAGAAGGTAACATGGAAGACCTGGGTTCAAGGCTTACACCATACCACCTATTCATGAAATTAGTAGAGGCAATAGGAAAACCTAGCCTGGCGCGTAGAGAGGAGATCAGAAACAAGGCATTAATCGAGCTGAAGCGCTGTTTCCAAACTGCAGCAGAATCGCTAGATCTCTCACCAAAAGGCTGTTTGAACTGCTTCAAAAACCTCGTCCTGCCAATGGTGGATAATTTGCACCTGAAAACAATAGATTATTCCAGGAGAGAGAACATGGAGAGAGAGACCATATCCATGGGAGGTACATTTCGAGAGGCAATGGAGTTTTTAGCAGACTTCTACACGATATTTCTGACGCAACTGTGGCAGGATAATGATTTCATGACATCTTGGCTCTTTGTGTTGAGGCGCATGGATACATGGATCAAGACATATTATGGGGGGGAATTTACAATGGAGATACATGCACATATACCACAGGTGTTGAAGAGAATGCTGGAAGCAATGAAAGAGAATGGGATGTTGGTACCCAAAGAAGGAGACCCTTTATGGGAAAGCACTGAAGTGCAGGCAAAGTGGATTGCACCATCAGTAATTGATGAGTTGTTTCCTAAATAGGTTTTTTTTCTTGTATTTTTTTTTTTGAATTTTCAAAATGCTTAGCAAAAGCATTGTGGGTTGGAGTTTATCGATGCAAAGGTCCCATGGGAACTTTTTCTTTATTTCAAGTTTCAAGGTTTCTGATGTTAATTTTAGGACAATTTTGTATGTGTAATTACAAACTCTACAATTTTAGAAGTTTAAAGCAAGGAAAATTGAAACTCCTATAGTCCTATTCAAAGGTTTAAATAGCGTTTATCGTGTCATAGCGGAACAGTTGGAAAAACAGCGTTATGCCCATATAGCACCGCTATAGCGGTAATAGCGTCATAGCTTTTATAGTCCAAAAATGCTATAGCGGCACTATAGCGCGCTATTTAGAACCTTGGTCCTGTTACATCTACTGTTTACATACATCCATAAATTAAGGTAATAGATAGAGATGAGATAAAGAGTTGTTTTAGGGGCCACAGAGATTTCTACATTGCGTTTTTCATCTCTAAATTTTAGACAATAGGAACAGACCTTCAGTAAAGCATTGATGAAAAAAAGGGAGAATTTCTAGTGTACTCATATAAACTTCTAAAATAGCCAATTTCTCCATGAAAATATCATGATATCCAATATCCCCATAAAAACTTAATATTTTTTTATCTAATATCCCATTATATTTATTTAATATTTTATTTAATTATTTACAAAATCAAATTGACAAATACCCTTTCTTTTCAAACCTTCCTCTCTTGTTTGCTCTATTGAAAAATTGTCATTCCCTCCTCTGTACTATTGTATAGATCTCATCCCCAACTACTGCAACTGTAGCTCCATGCTCAACCAGTAGACGCTCACTCCCCAACTACACAAGCTTACTTTCAATATTTAAAAAGAAAACGATAGCAAACTTACTGCAATTGACTTGCTTTCACAGTTGGGGATAGCAAACTTGTGTATGGCTGCCAAAAACTTATCCAGTCAGCAAACCTATTATTGCTCATAGTTTCATGCGAAAGCATGCAAAATAATGAAACGGGGCATCTAAAATAAATTAGGATATAGCACAGGTTACCAAACTCAACCAAAATTACATTATGAAATAATTAAATAATAAATTGAAAGCGTATTTAAAATGGATCACCAACCATTTTCATAAAAGCTGGAGGCATAACATAATTAATAATTGATACTGTTTGGTGTGGTACTGGTACATTGTCTATTTATAACAGTACCAAATGTGATACTGTACGGTATTGGTACACTGTACCAGATGACATAATATTGCTGGTATCCACCCATTTTTACATTTTTACCAAAAAAAAATCATCTTTGCAACTCAATCAAAAGAAATTTTTTTAAAAGACTATCACCACAAGTAAAAAAGACAGAAAAGAAAATGGCATTCATATTAAACTAATAACAGAAATTGCAGCAAGACATGAAGCACTATTTCCAGCTTTCCACCTATATTTACAATTTTACCAGAAAAAAAGGATAAAAACTTCACATTAAACTTAAGACAACCTAAACACACAAAATCTTACCATGAAACCAGACCCAATAAATAACCAGATCCAGACTAAAACCTAAGAACCAAAGAAAGTGAGCTGACCTAAATACATCAAAGGAGAGATGAAGGTTTGAAAAGAAGGGTATATTTGTCAATTTTATTTTTTAAATAATTAAATAAAATGTTAAATAAATAAAAGGGCATATTGGATAAAATGATAATTTTTAATGGGGATAGTGGATATTATGGTGTTTTCATGGGGAAAATGGATATTTTAGAAGTTTACATGGGTACACTAGAAATTCTCCCAAAAAAAACATTAAATATTAATTAATAATCTAATGTTACAATTTTTCTGTCATCAAATTAATATAATCTAAAGTGGACTAATTTCAATTTTAATGTCATACAACATTCACATAAAATTCTAATGTTACACTTACACCAATCATCCTGAGAAAGATCTAAACTTACAACAGCCTTCTCTCTTACTTGGGTTGCTTGCTTTGCTTGCACCAAATAGCCTACAACATCAAACCACACCATATCATCTAATGTACATGGTTTCATTTGGTCCAATAAATTCAAAAAAGAAAAAAAATACAGGATTATATTTTTGAGAGCTGAGAGAAACCATTTTCTATTAATTCCAGTTTTACCCTTAGCTTAATTAAGAAACAGAGTGGGCCTTTACTCTCTCTCTCGGCTTAATTAAGTATCATAGTTAACAAAAGAAGTGGGTCCGAGGAAATCTCTTTCTTTCTTATTAACTAATTTTTTTTTATAAAGGAAATTTCCTTGTACTTATAATAATAAAGGAAATTTCAATAAAAAAAAATAGCAAATTATGAAAGACACCTTAGATCATGAAACAACACTATGACTACAAAAGAAAAATCTGATGCGTTAATTAACTAATTTATGGGCATGGCAGACCCATGTTGCATTGCATTTAGAGCTAGTTCAACGAATTAGGTTGGGATTAACTACAATGCCAGGTTTCTATTCACAACAGTTAAATTATCGAGGAACCATCGAGGAACCTTATGGTAAAAAGGTTCATAACAATCAAATCAGTTGCATAGATTTTAACTAAATAAATATAATCAAGGTGAAATATTGAATATGTAACCCTCTAATAGTGACCCGGGAAAGTTGGGAAAGCTGAAACTAAAACTAGTTCACTATGAAGCTCTTTTGGAGAGCGAGCAACGAGTCGACGCGCTGAGTCGGCTGAGATAACTTTCAAACCAACATGCAACTAATTTAGAGAGCGAGTGACCAGCAAACGACTATGAAGCCCCAAACACACTTTTCCCTATTTGATTACAATTTTTTGTCTGATTAATCGACTCATTTCCATTTTTGCGTGCAGAGCAATTAGGAATCAAACAACATATTTGCAGGAGGTAGACGTGAATAACCAAAAGAAGATTTCCCTCTGGCCCACCCCGCAGGGGCGGAACTAGAAAATAGAGATTGGGGGGCTGAAGAATCAAATATAGTGTAATTTCATTTTATAGAAGGGTACCAGGTCCCAAGGTTCAGTCCTTAGACTATAATCCTTTGCTTGCACATGAATTACTTAAAATTTAACCCAACAACTATATTCTTGGATTTCCATACCATACCAGTCAGGTCTGTAGCTGGTACAAACACAAATGCACCTGATCCGTTTTATTAAATGACAAGAACGGAATCGTTCTTGCTTCTGAATGCACTGGAACCCACTTGTAAGCTATTTGTTTCTGTTTTTGTATCAGTTCCACATTATCCCAAATTAGGTTTGTCTTTTATTAGCTAGTCAGCATGAACCAGCCTATATGGCATCTAGTACACAAATGTAATTACAATGAACAACTCAAGAGGAATAACAATTGCCCTTCCTAAGTTCCAAAAATCACCAAAGTACTTACCTTAATCACTCAAATTACCACCAAGATCATCATCGCCATCATCATCCATGCCATCATCACCGTCATCTCGATCCATACCTTCACTGTCCAAATCATCATCATATCCTTCTTCAATGTTAGCAAGCTCAGATTGAACTCTCTCCAAAATCTCTCTTTTCCTCGACTCTAGCTCCATCTGGAACTCTGTGCGCATACTCTCCAGTTCTTTCGCTTGCCTCTTTCTGTTGTTCTCCATTCTCTCACACACCTCACCAAATTTCTTCACTGAGTCAGCCAAAACTCCATAACCCGACTGCCCATTACCATTCATGCCATCATCATTCATACCATTACGGCCACCGCCACCATCATCGTCATCATCTCCTTCTGACCCGGTATCCCCTGGCCCCTCTCCAAACACATACTCTCCATTGTCTACCCCAAATCTCAGCTTGGGCACTTCTCTCTCTTGCCTCCTCTCAGAGCGAGCTGTACCCATTAATTCATCCATCTTTGCAAAGTAAACCCACTTACTACAGCTGGAGCCACTGGAATTCGGGCCAAAGACTCGAGCTTTTTCCTTCTCATACCTCTTCTTCAGCACTTCCACCCGGTTGCGACAATCCGACTCAGAATACCTCGTCCCTGACACCTCATTCACCAACCTGACAACCTGGGCCCACTGATCAGAGTGGAGCTTGCGCCTCCCGTTGGAAAGAAACCGGTCGCCCCACGCCTCTATCAGCGCAAAGGTGGATTCTTTGGACCAATCAGCCGGTACAGGGGTGGGAGCTTTGGTACGAGCGACGAATTCGAAATCCTGATCATACCGATCGACGCGGCGGCGCTTGAGAAGGATTTCAGGTGAAGAATCGATTTGATTTTGTTGGTTTTGTGGTTGTTCCTCGTCGGAGGACGAGGAAGACGAGGAGGTAGAGTTGAGGTAGTTACCCTCGTCGGAGTCGGGTTGAGGCGGAGGGGTGGGGAAAGGCCGCCGGTGCTTTGGAGGGTATGGGTAGGGGTACGTGTCGTCCATCGATTGGCCTCTGTGTGGGTGAGAAAGAGAGACGAAAGATCGGAGGTCCGGCGACCAGCGACCTAAGAGGAACCAAATTTTGTCTCCGTTTGTGTGTAAGAATGGAGGTGTCCTGTCTAACAGGCTTTTGAGTTTGTTGCTTCTTTGGGCTTATGGCAGTGGTGCAATTCATTTACTGGTGAAAACGGTATGGATAATATCCGATTCGTATTCGATCCGTATTTTAAAAATTAGATGTGGATATTTAATATTTGAATATCTGTGTGAATATGAATACTGATATGGTTTTACGTTTTAATTATCCGTATTTAAATAGTAGATATATATCATGAGGAGGGATCCAATTACACTCTATTTTTTTGACACATTTTGACACTGTCTTTTTATAGATCAATTTTGCGATTTCAAAATCCAAACAATCGATCCAAACCTCCTCATATATCATATATTTTAATATATATTATAAAAAAAAATATTATTATTCACCATTAAAATTAGATAAATATTATGAACTTTGGTAATTTTTAATATTATTTTAATAAATATCCAATCCGATCCGATCTGTATCCGGATACAATCTGTATCCGGCTGATATCTGATCTGTATCCATATCCAGAAAATTAAAAAGAATATGGATATGATTTTACACTATCTACTCCGTATTCGCTCCGTTGTCACCCCTAGTTTCATTGTTTTGCTCGTTATTTGATTATTTCATCTGTGTACTTTTTCTAATTATTTTTTTAAAGTAAAGATAAATTAAAAAAAAAATTGAATATTTATTAAATATTTTTAGTCAAATTTTAAATCCACCACCATCCCCACATTATTTCTTAGTTTTATTTCCCATGCTCTTACCTGTCTTAATATGTTGGTATAATATAGGGAAATTTTTACTCTTGTGTTAATTTGTTATAGTAGCTACAATTAATAATTGAATAATTATTTCAGTACCCACGCTATAGTACCCGCACTGTACGCGCTACAGTACCCGCACTGTACGCGCTATAGTACCCGCACTGTTATTTTAGGAAAATTCATGTATCATATGTAGTTCATTGTATAGGTATAAATACTTGCCCTGTTTGAGCTATATACTTCACAGTGTTACTATTAAAATTTGTAAAACAAAATTACAGTTTTGGAACAGTTGCGGTCCCCACAAGCAGTTATGGCAGTTTGAGTGGTCCCCTAATGCGGGTACAACATGAAAATTTTACAAAAAAGATGCGGTTACAGTTATTTTAGGAAAATTCATATATCAGAAGTAGTTGATTGTATAGGTATAAATACTTGACCTATTTGAGATATATACTTCACAGTATTACTATTAAATTTGGGAAACAAAATTACAGTTTTGGAACAGTTGCGGTCCCCACAAGCAGTTATGGCAGTTTGAGGGGGTCCCCTATTGCGGGTACAACATGAAAATTTTACAAAAAAGGTGCAGGTACAGTTATTTTAGGAAAATTCATATATCAGAAGTAGTTGATTGTATAGGTATAAATACTTGACCTGTTTGAGATATATACTTCACAGTATTACTATTAAATTTGGGAAACAAAATTACAGTTTTGGAATAGTTGCGGTCCCCACAAGCAGTTATGGCAGTTTGAGTGGTCCCCTAATGCGGGTACAACATGAAAATTTTATAAAAAAAGGTGCAGGTACAGTTATTTTAGGAAAATTCATATATCAGAAGTAGTTGATTGTATAGGTATAAATACTTGACCTATTTGAGATATATACTTCACAGTATTACTATTAAATTTGGGAAACAAAATTACAGTTTTGGAATAGTTCCGGTCCCCACAAGCAGTTATGGCAGTTTAGGTGTGGGTACAGTGCGGGTACTGTAGCGTGGGTGCTCATATCAGCTTCCTTAATAATTATAAAGCACGGTCAAAGAGTTGAGGCAACTTCCAATTTATTTCTAATACTAGCACACATTTCAGGGGCGGACCCAGAGTGTTCCAGGGGCAGCTGCCCCTCCTGAATTTTGAGTTTTAGTGGAGTTTTATCGGGCTCGACCGACTTTGCCTCCCCTAAAATTTTTTTTGCCCCCTTTGGACGTTTGATTTGTAATTCGGGTTAAATTTAAGGTTAAAATTGAAATAAATTTGTTAAAATTTGATTGGTAATTATAATTATAAGTTAGAGCATCAGAAATTACATGTCAAAGCATTGAAAAGTAAAGTTAAAACATTATTTTTTATCGAGTACCCAATTAGTTAATGGATTTAAATCCGATTAGGTATTTAAACACAATTCGATATTTTTTTGCCCCCTGACGAAAATCCTGAATCCCCCGACACATTTAGATGCCAACAAATAAGTACATTTTATTTGCCAAATTAATTTGGTCCGTTTATATTGTGGAGTCTTCATCTTGTTAAACAAATTTTAAAAAAATACAAGTTTAATAATTTATAGCAAAAATTAATATGAAAACTAAGGTAAGCAAGGCAGGTATAACGCTGTAAATAATCTCAATTTGTACAAATATGAGAGCAAATAAATTATTAAAATTGTATGATGCCTCTTTAAAATTTTGTGCCAATATATAACGCAATATCATGGAGGCTTATTATCTAAAAATTATGCATATTAATTTGCAGCGAGCCTGCAATTTTCTAATTTATTAATTTTGATGAGAAAGCAACAGCTATTAGTATTTCTGTTGCTTTTTATTAGATATATTATCATACTAGTTACACGAGTAGAACTAAGGTGCTCTTAAGCTCACCAAGCTCTTTGTGAGCTTAACTCAAAAACTCATCGGATTGACTTCAAACGACATTTTCAAACCGTTAGATGTTCAATCTATATTAAAATGTGCTTGGAGACCAAATTTTTCATTTTTTTGGAATTTTTTTACTATTTATTAAGCTAGTTTGAAAACCGCTGGTTTTATTAAATTTCTGGAGCATTGAAAAACAGCAGTTTTCAAACCAGCTTAATAAATAGTAAAAAAATTCCAAAAAATGAAAAATTTGGTATCCAAGCACATTTTAATATAGATTGAACATCTAACGGTTTGAAAATGTCGTTTGAAGTCAATCCAATATGTTTTTGAGTTAAGCTCACGGTTTGACTTGGTGAGCTTAAGAGCACCTTAGTTCTACTCCTAGTTACACAACCTTTATTTTCAAGCTAGATACCTATCTATGTAAAGTCAATACTGAAACCCACAACACAACCTTGGCACTGCACATTCCACAGAAATTGAAAATAAGGAAGGTTCAAATGCCTCTAATTTTTTTTATTAGAGTTTAGGGTTTAGGGTTTAGACTTTTGTGGTCCGTTTATCTGTTGTTGGAGAGAATAATTATATTAGAAAAAAATAAAAATGTGAAGAAGGAGGGTATTTAGATCTTTACATGCTACAATATGTATTTTACTTGTATTAAGTCACTATTTTTAATTCTACTATTTTACTCAACAAGTACTTCTTAGTAAGGATTAAATTTTTAAACTCCGCCTCCTTAAGGAGGGCTGCCAAACACCCCCGGAGATGAAAAAAGCTTTCGGCGGAGAAGAACTGAAAGGGACTAGTACTGTTTTGAAAATCCGTATCCTCTGCATTAACGAAATGTGCGTTAATAGATCTGAACTGTTCGATTGAGATCCGCACTAATATTAAAGAACCCCGTGCGTCATAGGCGGGAATCGAATTGGCTCTGATCTTAATCAGACGGTCGAGATTCAATAAACTCAAAAGATTCTCTTTTGAGTTAATGCAGAAGATGCGGATCAAGCACAAAAGAAAGGAAAGAGATATATTGATTCATTATAATTTATAGGATATTAGAGCATCTGCATCCGTTGTATTATTAGAGTTTCTAATCTGATGTGACAGTTTCTAATTCAATTTCAGAGACATGGAAGAGTTTCTTATTTAGAAACTATGCAGTAAAGTTTCTGAAGAAGCTGTTTATAAACTCCATGTTGACCAAATAATTGGCTCAAATTATTTCTTCTTTTTAATTTGTTGCTAACGTGGCTTAATAGAAACTCTAAAATTAATTTTAGGAATGTGAGAATTAGAAATTTTAAAGACCTTAATTTCTAAAAAGTGGTTACCAGTTATTTAGAAACTCATTTGAGTTGCTGGGATGTAGATGCTCTTAATCGTAATTAATTACAGTTTATTGTTAATTGAATAAATATGTAAGTTATTGTGATTTAGAAGAATAAATATGTTATTATCGTAATTAATTAAAGTTTATGTTTTTTGAACGGTACAGAAATAGTGATTTTGTACATATCATAGTAAAAAAATTCAAAAATTATAAAATTTCATGTCAAGTATATTTTAGTATGGATATCATATTGAGCGGTTCGGATCAACAATTTGAGCTCTGAAAATAAAAATATAAAATATGAGTTACGATGAGGTACGAAAGGTACGAGCTATTGGAACCTACTATGTGAAAATACGTAATTTTGTAATTTTTGAACTACTAAATGAAATGAAACATTGCAAAACTCAAACCGGCCCAAAGTGCTTTCAATTAGGCCCGGTCCGAGCCGTCCAATCCGCATCTAATTTGCGGTGCGCGCAATTTTTTATGCTTATACGGTTCGACATTGAACCGAAAAAGAACCGGGAGCTAGAAATTTGGTTTCGCTCCTTCCCAGTTCCCCATTATTTTTCACATCCACTTCTCCAATCACAGTCGTCTTTCTCCAGTTAATGGCATCAAGAGGAGTATCATCTCGCCTTCAACAGCCGCGAGGAGGAGGAGATCGAGGATTCAGCAAGTGAAGTTGATGAAGAGATCGAGGATGAAGAAGTAAACGAAGAAGAAATTAAAGAAAGAGTGGAAAATGGGGAGGAAAGGGGGAAAGGAGATGTTGGGATTGAATTGGCCAATTGGGGGACAATTCGGTACTTCCTAGTTGCCCCGTTTGCATGGAACCATGGACCTCAGAGGGGCGTCACCGCGTCTGGTATTGGCATTTCTTTTTTGAATTTGAAAACAAAGAATAAAATCTATTTATTTTTCAGTTAATGGTGTAGGCCTCACCAAATTTTCTGGATGATGCCTGTTTTGCTAATTAGTTTCTTTCAAAAGATGTAAACATTAAATACTAGGTTTTGACAATTTAGATATCATATCCAGAAAATTGCTATTCTGTGCTAATGCTGAGGTGCTTCAATCCAACTAGGTTTCTTTGCCATTTTTGCCTAATTTAATTTTCTATTGTGACATTATCCATTTAAATTAAGGTATTGAAACAGAAGCATCCATTTTTTGCTGGTTTTGATTTCACATCAATTACTTTATTTTATACAGCTTACTAGTATGATTGAACCTGAACCGAGTCATTTGATGCAGCTGTATTCCTTGTGGGCATGTATATGGTAGATTGTGCCTGGAGAAATGGTTGCGCAAGTGCAGGAACAAAGGGAAAGTAAGCTTTTTATCATTCATCATCGTATTAAATGAGGAAGTGTTTCTTCTTTAAGCATTCCTTTTCTCATCTTCTCTATCTTTCTTTCTTTTTTTCTCTCCATTGGCAGTGCCCTCAGTGCAATGTGAAGTTTAATCCCAAACAGATCATTAACTTGTATGCACCAAGGATAGTGGTGCCAAATGATGACTTAGAGAAGGTTAAAACTTCCTTTTCATCTGAATTCTATCCTTTGCAAGAATATATCATCATACTTGTGAAATAGCAATTTTCTTGTTGATCTGAGGTCCCTACAGTTTTTTGATAAATTTTGAAGGCTACACGATTTATTAGGTTGTTAACAATTTTGGCCTAACTCTTTTTTTTTTCCCTTGTGGGGTATAGGAATTTTATTGCTCTAGTCAGTATGTTTTGGTTAAGTTTACCAAGAGAATTAGGGAAGCCATCTTATGCCAGACTGACTTTAGTTCCGAGTTGCATGCTATGTGACATTCACTAGAGAGTCAAGTTTTATTTGTAAACTTTGGTAAAATATTTACCATATCTTCGGGAAAACCCTTTTTTTGTTCCTCTATCATTTCTTTAAAAACATGATTTATTGGAAATGACCAAAGCCTCCTTTTCAGTCTTACTAAATCTAACTTTCTATTGCTTTGGACTTTGAACCTGCCACTTTACCGCTGTAAGATTTTGTCTTGGCCACTAAAGAAACCAATGTTTTGTTCATGATTTAAATTCTGTACTTGTGTTTTGTAGGAGGTGAAATTTCTACGAGAAAATATCAAATCCCTTATTTTGGAGGTTAGCTGTTTATCTAGTATGTCAATACTGGATACTAATTCTTAATGATTCCTTTAGAGCAAACTCTGTTTTCTATATCATGACTATGTAAACTGTGTTTTTTTGTTCGTTTTGCAGAAAGCAAGATTACTTGATGTCATCGACAAGAGATTGCCTCGTGTGGAGTTCATGTCCACCCAGACGTACTTATATAACTTGAGCCAGGGCATGCCATTCCAATATCCACCACATGGCCTCTTCGACATCGATTTCTATGGCGGGCCGGACACGTGCCACCACCACCACCATATCCACACCCATACCCACCAACACCGCCACTGGAAAACAAGATGAGTAGATTAGTTGTGAGTTTTTCTTGTTTTTTCTAGCTTTAGTTTCTTTTCTATGTTTTATTCATTGCATTGAGGTCAATGCAAGGTTTAAGCTTGGGAAGGAGATACTTGCATTGTATCTAGGACCATGTCATATAGAATTGCATTTTTAGGGTTTATTTTTTCATTTTGTTAGGATGTTTTATCTTTGACTGGGAGTTTCTCCAAATCTTAGAAGGATAGATTAAGGTTTTTACCTAGTATGCATGTAGTTTAAATGTTGCATTAGGTCATATGACTTAATTAGGGTTTCATTTAGGATAATTAAAGAGGAATTTGTATAAATTGTTATAGTTAAATATTTGGATGAATTTGTTGAGACAAACCCTATGTGTTTATTGTTTTTATTGTCTATATGCTTAAATGGCTTTGAGTTGGATAAATTTAGGCTAATTGCAATTTGATTGAAAAGGGGTATTTTGGGTAGTTTTTTTTTAGGTGATATGTTTTTTAAAGATTCTTGAAGTTAAACGTATTTCAAACTACCTTCTTTTTACATTATTGACTCTGATAATTTGGCAAAGTTTTGTGATAATTTCTAAGTATGAATAAATATTTGAAATTGTGTGTAATTATGTTAGATGCAACACCAAATTTGATAGGGTCCAAAATTGTACTTAAAAAAAAATGCTTTAATAAATTTTGATGAGAAAACACATACTCTATTACTTCTGTCACTTTTTTATGACAAGTCTACAGTAGATTCTATCATACACAACTCTATGCAACTCTATTTTAAGCTAGATACCTATCTTTGTCAAGTCAATACTGAAACCCATAGCACAACATTGGGGATTCAGATCAGTTGAAATCCGAGATTAATGAACAGTAACCCTGAAATCCGAGATCTAGTTGTCCAACTTTTTCTATGCACGCATCTCGAAGCAGCTGGTTTTTCTGTGTACGCATCTCGAAACAATTCAATGACTGGATTCGAAATTTCAGGAATTTCAGGGTTACTGTTGATGATTTCAGATTTCAGCAGATTTGGATCCCAACATTGGCAATGTACACAAAAGTAAATACTGTACGCGAGGGTATTATTGTCATTCCAAGGAAATTGAAAATGAGTGAACCACCACCACCACCACCTGTGATCTTTGTTGTCACTGGTACGTTAGACCCATCCATGTCAAGTAGTTCCCTGTTCCCTGAAAAGCACAATATTTCTTAAAGCTATGGATATTCACTCTTTACCAACTTGAATTTATGTAACCAGTATACATCAAAAAAGAAATTATGCAACTAGTTACTATGTTGTTTTCATGACGGTGAATCTTGATGTCAAAAAATTGCATGTATATAATTAGATAGCATTAATATTGATGTAATAAGCAGTTCTGTTATGAACAAGATAGGTTATGTTCTTTCACAACACGCCATTTGGTGGTTTTTGAGATACTAGGAGGGATTTTAATTAATTCAGATCTTTCTGTTGGACTCTTCTTCCTTATGAGTACAATAATTTATTATATTATTTTTAAACACGATATAAATAATTAATTAAAATTTTAAACTCAAAATTATTAAAAAAGTTCAACTTATCATTCTGATTATAATAAGTTCTAGGTGCTGAAATGGATTCTGCTGCTTTTCCGAAAGAAAAGCAGCAACCTGCTTTCCGGATCCAACTATTCAAATTTTTTCATTCGCGTATCTTGATAAAGAAATTTTTTCATGCACAAATCTCGACGAATTTGAATGGTTGGATCCGGAAAAGCAGCTGCTTTTCTTTCGGAAAAGCAGCAGAGTCGGACTCCTAGGTGCTATACAATTGGGCAAGGCATCATGCTCCTGGAGTCACGATCCTCTGCATTACCTCATTGTTTGAGTTTGAATATGGATCGTCCCATCAGAATTCAGACCAATTTGACAAATCTTAAATACACAAAATCTCTTTAAAATTTGCATCAATATATAACGAACAGACTGAACTAAATTTGCATCTGAGATACATTATATTTGGTTGGATTGAGAATAGACTATTCGGAATAGCCTATTCGGTGTTTAATTGGGTTAGAATAGCTAGAATAGTGAATTCAAGTTAGGCTATTTCTAAGGGTTTTGAAATTTGACTATTATAATCAGACAAACAATAGTTATTTTTTATTTGACTATTCTAACTTATTCTTGTTTTACAATCAAACATACCCTGAATGATATTAATTCATGCTCCTAATCCAGGACAAGATGGGTTTAGTGCACCAAGAAAAGGGTTGAGAGTTAAATCAAGAGTGACAAAGAGAGCACCATAGAAAGCAAATGGCACCATTGAAAATGACAACCTGTCAACCTCTTTGACACCAAGTGGTGACCCAATAAACCAAAATCCTTGACAAATATTTTCATTTGGAAGTCAAGAGCAAGAAAGTGCTCATGACTTTCTTCTTCTTTGATGCGATTGTTTAATTTAAGCATTTGTCTCGGTCGGCTATAAAGATAATATGGTATTTCTTGTAAGATTTGCTCCATTAAAGATATTCTAGTGTATATATTTTATATTTAAAAAGGATTGGTTAAATTAAAAAATTGGAATTGTAGGTGTATTTTTTAAATAATATGCAGATCAAATTTAGATCAAATTTAGATCGATTAAAAATAATGCATATTGTCATTTTAAAAGTAAATTTTATCGAAATACATAAATATATTGTTGGTATTTTTTTTGGTGAAACTTATAAATCACACAAGTTTTGATACTTTAATAATATTTATGCTTTTATCAGTGCATTTTTTTGCAATATGAACACCCATACATAATCGGCCGGAAATATAACCTTGAATAGATTAATTTTGCAAAAACTCTGAACTTCAATGACATGAATTTTGATAAATTAAATTTTCATTTGGTAGAATTAATATTTCTTTCTTATTTGTATCGATTTTCTTTTTAACTTATGAACCATTCATTCCACCAAATGCTTGCTTATGAGGTACATGGAAATCATAGACTAAAAAATACATTTAATGTAGAGGAAATAAATTAAAACGTTTTGTATCATCACTTAAAGCATCTACAATGGTGATTTCTTTTAAATTGCTAATTTTATGTGTTAATTGCTAATATAATTGTTAGGTTGTAGGCCGATTTCTAAAAAAACAAATTTGCTTATAAAACAAACGATTTTTTGTTGACATGCTGGTACTCTCTCTCTTTCCTATTGGCTCTTATCCCTTTGTTTTCTTTCCTATTGGCTCTCACCCAATTTCTATAATTGAGGGGTTAAGAAATTAAAAGGAACTTAATTTTTAACAGTGTTTTACAACTTCTTTTTTATTTTTTACGGATTGCTGGGTTGGGGATGCTCTTACAGTGTAGTGCAGTGATATAGACACTCGTCTCTCTATGAAGAGATGCAGTTCAATTCTCGAGAATAATATTTAAAAAATGTTAAAATATACCGGACCCTTTAATAAAAAAAAATAATCTCTTGTTCCTTAATAATATTGCTCTATGTGATCAGAGGCGGATGCATCAAGAACAAAAGAGGATCAATTGACTCCCATTTTATTTCTAAATTTTTATATTTATATGTGATTTTATATATAGTTTGGAAGAAAATGCTATAAATTTGTAAAATTGATCCCCATTTATAGTATAAAAATTCTATATAATTGACTATATTTATGTTTAACACCCATAGTTTAAAAATCTGACTTCGTCCTGTATGTGATTGTTCTAATTTTAATACCCCAGGAAAAACAAAAAAAAAAAACTCAATCTCATGTTGCAGATCAAGCCAAACATAATAGTTCCTGTTTATCAGCCTCCAGTTTTGGCACCAGAAAATCAAGTAATTGTATTTTACTGGATATTGAGTTTTGGCTGCTATCTAGAAAAAATCCATCTTAATATTATTTTATGTAGGTCGGTTACCAGATGCATACACATATCAGATTTCTTTTTTAGAAATTAAAAATTTTAATTTTGGAATAAGAAATTGATTTTTTTTTTTTGAAAAATAGATGGAACCACACCAATGTAACACCAATGATGCAGTTCTAGTATTTTTAGAGTATGTTAAACCCTATAGATTATTTGCAAGCAGGGGCGGAACCAGAGTATTCTAGTATTTTTAGAGTATGTTAAACCCTACAAATTATTTGCAAGCAAGGGCGGACCCAGAGTATTCCAGGGGGAGCAGCTGCCTGCCCCCCTCTGGATTTTGAGTTTTAGTGGAGATTTAACGGTTCCGACCGACTTTGCCTCCCTGAAATTTTTTTTGCCCCCTCTGGACGTTTGATTTGTAATTCGGGTTAAATTTAGGGTTAAAATTGAAATAAATTTGTTGAATTTTGATTGGTAATTAGAATTATAAGTCAGAGCATTAGAAATTACAAGTCAAAACATTGGAAAGTATAAGTTAAAGCATTGTTTTATATCGAGTACCCAATTGGTTAATGGATTCAAACCCGATTTGATATTTTTTTGCCCCCATAATGAAAATCCTGAATCCGCTCTTGCAAGCTGCTGGAATCGTACTACTAGTATGGTTGTATCAGCTTGTCCATAATAAAACTACACTATTAATACGGTTTCATTTATTTTCGAAGAAAAAACATACTAATCAATTTCTTTTCCGTAGATTAATTTTTTTAATTTCTAAAAAATAATAGGATGCACATCACCTTTGAGTCTTGGAAAAATCTACTAATGCAAATGAGTTATCAGGTAATAAGTTATAATTTGTTATTAGGAACTTTAGTTTTCTATTTTTTTTTCATTATTAATTGTTCTGTATATGCAGGGCCATATGCCTAACCTCGACCAAATTTCACTAGTTGAAGCTTTGAACTTTAATACAATTAGTCAAATTTCACTAGTTGAAACTTTGGACTTTAATACAATTAGTTTAAATTATTTAGACGCTGATAATTGTCTCCATACTTCTGTCTCCGCTGATAAGCCTCAATTATATATACTTTCGGTAAGGGTTTCACCTCTAAAACTGTACCAAATTCTTTATATTTTAGCTTAGTTTAGTATAGAATGCATCAAATAACCAAGTTACTGCATTTGCCTTTTTTAAATTGCAGAAATCGAGCAAATAAAGCAAAATATAGGCTGGTGCGAGCCGCACGGATTTTGTGCTGGCCACACGAAAATAAAATGAAGCTGCACATGAAATTCGGAATTAAAATTGAGAAATCTCCAATTCTTCCCGAGAGTTTTGCGACCTGTACAAGCATTTCTTGCGGGCCGCACGAACCGAAAATCCCATTTTGTGCGGGTCTCTCTAGCCGCACAAACCCCTTTTCTTAGTACAATTCGGTCGACTTCACATTTTATTCGGGCAGCACGGAATTTTGTAAAAGCTGCACGGGAGGCCGCACCAATGCCAATCTTGCCTGATTTCGCGATATCTTTTCATATTTGCTGTCATATTCTGGGGGATTGTTTTCCAAGAGACGAAAATTGCTATATATTGGAGTGAGGCAGCAGGAGAATCAAGGCGAATCAAGTGAATCAAGGCGATTGAGGCGAAATTCCTTGTATTTTAGCTTAGTTTAGTGTAGAATGCACCAAAGAACCAAGTTACTGCATTTGCCTTGTTTAAATTGCAAAAATCAAGCAAATAGAACAAAATATAGGCTGGTGCGGGCCGCACGAAAATAAAATAAAGCTGCACATGAAACTCGAAATTAAAATCGAGAAATCTCTAATTCTTCCCGAGAGTTATGCGGCCTGTACAAGCATTTTGTGCGGGCCGCACAAACCGAAAATCCCATTTTGTGCGAGTCTCTTTAGCCGCACAACCAGTTGCACAAACCTCTTTCCTTAGCAAAATTCGGCCGACCTCCTATTTTATGTGGGCTGCACGGAATTTTGTGAAGGCCGCACGGGAGGTCGCACCAATGCCAATCTTGCCTGATTTCAGGATATCTTTTCATATTTTCTGCCATATTATGGGAGATTGTTTCCCAAGAGATGAAAATTACTATATATTGGAGGGAGGCAGCAGGAGAAAGACATATTTGTTTTAACTTTTATTCTACAAATTTCTACACATCTCTTGAATCTTTTCCAAGTGAATCAAGGCAATTGAGGCGAAGGATTGAAGGTTGCTCGAGCGGAGCAACGTGAAGACGAGGGCAGCAAGCGAGGAGATTGGTGTAATATATTCTCTTTCTTGTTTTTCTTAGTTTTATCATGTTTACTCTTGTATTTTTTTATATTAGCGCACCCATGAGAGCCTAGATTTTCTCTATAGGTGTTTAGGCTTTAAGCATGAACTTATGTTAAAATCTATTTTATTTGGATGGTTTTCTTTATTATGATTGTTTGCTTGTATGATTATTCTTGTTAATTTTATTATTCGTGTGAGTGCGTGATTTGTGTTGCTTGTTAATTAGTGTCCTGCTTAGGTCTAAACAACTTGAGTAGATTTGGATCAAGAATTGATGGTACCAAATTATGTATATCCTTAGAATTTGAGATTAGAAATGACCAAATCTAATTTTTAGTTCGGAACCACAAGAAACAAATGTTGAATTGAGATGAAGGACTTAATCGTAAAGCCTCATATTTAATTGGGACCCCTAGAATCGAACCGAATATTGGTGTGAAGGACTTAATCATGAAGTATTGGTATTTAGGGATAAACTAGACTAACCTATGCTTATGGTCTAGATAGCTAGGGTGAAGAACTTAATCGTGAAACCCGAATTGTTTAGGCACGTCATTAATTCACGAAAGTGACCCTTAATGATACTTTCGGCTTAGAAACCACATCAATACAAACATGAATTTATAAACCAAACAAGTATGAATTTGACCAAGTGATTGTATGCCAATAGCCCCTAGACTTATCTCTATTGAAACACATAACTCATTTTATTTTGTGTTTAAATTGCTTTTGTTACAATTAAACTCTCAATCGGGTATTAAACCCACAAAATCAAATTTGCAACAACCCCCCCCCATTTACTTTATTTTGCACCTTTTAGAATTAATTAATTTAGTAAGAAGCAATATTTCCCGTTATCTTTGGATCGATACATATTTTACTACAATGATAGGTTGTATGCTTGCAACCGATCTATCATTGTGTACTAAGATTTTATAAATTTAAAAGTGAAAAAGTGTATCTAATTGACCTAAAATACACAACACCCGCACATAACTTCCATAACTAATTTGGAGGGACCGTCCCCGCACAATTTCCTTATATGATACGTATCGTCCCCGCACAATTTCTAAAGTAAACCTATGAACAAAGTATTTATACATATGCATGGAAATATTTATACCTATGCACGAAAGTATTTTAACGTAAATAATTGTCTCTCCAACCAAATCTCCCAAACTGTCCCCGCACCATAAATACATGTGGGGGACCACTCAAACTAAATAGGGGGGGCAGGAGGGACGTCCATACACGTTTTTAAAAATATAATTAGAGTGTGGAGGATGAATATAATTATTCAAATTATTTTTGCTTCATGTTGTTTAAACAATATGCAAGAAATAATGGACGCTACTTGATTTAAGTAGAGATTTATTATATATTGAACTAATATATGATTTAAGCAGAGACTTGATGATGCATTTACATATAGATAGTACTGTTTCTTTACATAAAAAAATCAATTCAGTTCCTGAAATGAAAATTTGCTATGATCAACAAATTAAACTTCTATTTAAACGTGCATTTAATGAGAAATAAGAGGAAAGAACGGTGACCCAATCACCCAAATGAGAAATTCTCATAAGGGTAAAGATATGGAGATAAAAAATTTGGGAGTAAAGACAAGTTATCTAAATACTTAATATTCACAAAAAGAAATTGATATTTGAATTTTAAATCTGCAATCTCTTATCATTAAATCAAAAGCTAGTTCTTATATTTTGATTTCACACGGTACATAATCAATAAAAAATAAAAATAAAATATAGAATTGATGCGCTGCATAAAATTAAATAAGCTCTGTGAATATTTTTAGCTACCATGCATATATAATTTGAATGGCCCTAGCATATGTTAGAATTTGTTTAGCTTTGCTTGCATTGATCATGTATTTAATTAACATAAGAGCATCTCCAACCCAGCAATCCGTAAAAAATAAAAAACAGCTGTAAAGAAAATTAAGTTCCTTTTAATTTCTTAACTCCTCCATTCTAGAAATTGGGTCAAAGCCAATAGGAAAGAAAACGAAAGGGTCAGAAGAGAGAGAGTACCAGCATGTCCAAAAAAATCGTTTGTTTTATAAACAAATTTGTTTTTTTTTAAATCGACCTACAATCCAGTAATTATATTAGCAATTAACACATCAAATTAGTAATTTAAAAGAAATTACCATTGTAGATGCTTTAAGTATGCTTAGGTGGATTGGTAAATTAAAGCAGCATGGCCTCCGATGAGAGGTTTGACTAAGTATTTTTATTACGGAAAAATATTGAAATGTTAACTTAGTTATATAAGACGCTCATTAAAATAATGTCTTTTTATTATTAGAACAAAACCAAAGGACAGACTCAGTACTGTTGCTCCCAAGGCGGCATGTCATCGAATATATATGAAAATGCTAATATGCTACGCTAGCATAGAGGGCCTCCGTGCTATGGCTCAATATTTGAGTTTTCAAAATTCTAACGGTCGATCCGAACCGTTCAACGTGATCTCCATATGAATATGTACTTGCAAACCAAATTTTATAATTTTTAAAATTAATTTACTATTTTTTTAGATAGGTAGAAAATCACTTGATCTAAAAATTATGTACCAATCAGATCAAGTGATTTTCTACCTATCTAAAAAATAGTAAATTTTTTTTTAAAAAATTGTAAAATTTGGTTTGCAATTACATATTCATATGGAGATCACGTTGGACGGTTCGGATCGACCGTTAGGATTTTGAAAACTCAAATATTGAGCCGTAGCACGGAGTCCCTCTATGCTACGCGTAGCACCATAGCCAACTCCTATATATATATTGAGGTTGGCTAATATCAAAACATTTGTTTTGGAGCCGTGGTGCAACCAAATGATTTTCTGATTTTCAAAGTTCAAACGGTCGATCCAAACTGTTAGTTGTGATCTCTATATTAATATGATTGGAGACAAATTTTACATTTTTTGAAATTTTTTTACTATTTATTAAGTCAGTTTTAAAATCGTTGATTTTAATAAACAGTGAAAAAAATTCTGGATCATTGAAAACAGTGATTTTAAAATTGGCTTAGTAAATAGAAAACAAATTCAAAAAAATATAAATTTGGTCTTCAAGCACATTATACATATTGAATGTTGAACGGTTTGGATCGACTATTTGGACTTTGAAAATGTAAAAACCGATTTGTGTCACGGCTTAGGAACAAACGTTTTGATATTAGCCAACCTCTCTCTCTCTCTCTTTCTATATATATATAGGGAAATGCTAAAATGAGCCGTGGAGTAAAACAAGTTTTTACTCCACGCAAAAAAATTCCATTTTGAAAATCCAAACAACCGATCCAAGCTGCTCAACATGATCTCCATATTGAAATGTGCTTGGAGACCAAATTTTACATTTTTTGGAATTTTTTTACTATTTATTAAGCCACTTTGAAAATCGCTGATCCACTGGTCCAGAATTTTTTTACTGTTTTTTACTGCTCATCCGGATCAGGGATTTTCAAAGTGGCTTAATAAATAGTAAAAAAATCCCAAAAAATGTAAAATTTGGTCTCCAAGCACATTTCAATATGGAGATCATGTTGAGTGGTTCGGATCGGTTGTTTGAATTTTCAAAATAGAAATATTGCGTGGAGTACAAACTTGTTTTACTCCACGGCTCACCCTAGTCCATCCCTATATATATATATATATATAGAGAGAGAGAGCGAGAGAGAGAGAGAGAGAGAGAGAGAGAGAGAGGTTGGCTAATATCAAAATATTTGTTCCTAAGCCGTGGAGCAAACGTTTTGGTTTTTACATTTTCAAAATTCAAACAATCGATCCAAACCGTTCAACATTCCATCTATATTAAAATATGTTTGGAGACCATTTACATTTTTTTGAATATTTTTACTATTTATTAAGTCAGTTTAAAATCGTTGTTTTCAATGATCTAGAAATTTTTCATTGTTTATTAAAATCAGCAATTTTAAAAATGGCTTAATAATAAAAAAAAATTAAAAAAATATAAAATTTTGGTTTCCAAGCACATTTCAATATATAATAGAGAATCCAATTTGTTTGTCTTATTAGAAAAGCCTATTTTTTAGAAAAAGTGAAATTTAGCTATTCTAATAAGATATTCAACGGGTCAATTTTGGAAAATCCATTAATAATTTGTTCATAATTTGTTCAAATTTTAGAAAATAGAAAATCCATTAATAATATATTCAACGGGTCAATTTTGGCGAAAAAAAGAAACGATTAAATCAATATTGCTATCAATCAATCTAATTGTATAATTTGTTGGAATAATTAAGAGACACGCGGTACTACATAAGATTCTCTTGAAATTTAGACAATACAATTTTTCATAGTATAAAGAAAGCGATTCCAAGGTGATCCGTATAAAACACTTCTGGTGCAGGAGTTCATATGGCGGGTCATTTCTCTTATCTGGTGACCCGCTACATATAATTTATCTGTAGAGAGCCTCTATGGGGTTTTATTTCATCCCAACCACTATGCACATTTTAAGGGGATCAAATTCTAAGTCGGCCAAGATAATATATAATTTTAATTTAGTATTAATTAGCATATATTAAATTTAGCAATGAAATTGACATCTAAATATACTTATCTACATGGAAGATAGATTGTGTTAATTTAGAAAATATTTTGTTTAGATTTAGAAGCAACAAAAATACAATGTACTACGCAATGAAGATATATAGCGAAAAAAATACGTCCTTTGTGTTGTCGTTTTTAAGGCAAACTATTCATATATTTAACGAAAGTTCTAAATTTAATTAATCATATTTCCACAAGCACGGAATTAGAAAATTAGTTGGTGATTGAATTCTTTCAACTAAGTGAGAACGGGTTGAATTACATCTACAATGCGACATAATAACAAGATTAGAAAATTATTTGTTTTCAACATATTTCCGAACAAAAACCTGTTTTTAATCTCGTAGTTCCCATGTAAGAGGTCGTGAGTTCAAAATCCATAAAGTAAGAAAATTATCTGTAATATACACATGAGTTTGAAAGTGTGTTGTGTTGAGCATATTAACAATATACACGAGAAATTCGCGAATAATTTCCGTTTTATTCATTTTTTTTGACGTTTCCGAACTGAACTCCGAATAAAATGCAAAAAATGTATAATACGTTTTATTTGTGAATCAAACACGAATCACGAATTATTCGCGAGAAAAATGCGAATTTTTTATTTTTATTTTATATTTATTTATTTTTTTGGGAATTTTTTTTGGGTTTTTTTTTTTTACTTCCTTGTTGTACCAAATCATTTCCGATATATACCCAAATTACGAATTTTTGACCCCGCCGAACTGAACCCCAACTATTCGTTTGTCACTATGGTGTTGAGTGGCTTGACTCTCCTGTAGTCCCTAACGGCACTTAGAGGGGGTTTAAAAGGAGTCTTAAAAACTTGTAGACGTTTTTCGGTTAAGCCCTCTAAACTAACAAGTCAAATAAGCGTGCGCCGGTAAAGTAAATAGAGTAGAATTTAGAGACAGTTGACACGCTAGTGTACTCCTTCGCGCCCTACAAGCAGACCACGCTAGCGGGGATTGAAAAGCTCTAGAACTAAATCCTAGACACTAAATTATATCTCCTAAAAGATAAGTCGAGTGGATTTGAGAGTGTTGAGAAGATATTGAAGTTTTAAGTTCACTCAACAATAAAAAGCTATAAAGTGTAGCACAATAAGTGTGTTTTCAAATGTGAGAGGCGGCTAGCTTAGCAAATCTGAAGTGATGATAACTCTTTATATGGTATGAGGATTCAGATTTTCTATATCCACTCTAATGGAAAGAAACCCGTTAGGTTGGACTGTACGAATATTGAAGTTAGGGTTTCCGCAAAATAATTCAGATTGATATTAACCGTTCTAAACTTTTATGCCCATTTAGAATGGTTAGTACAATTTGTCCCACAAAACTTGATAAGCAACCATATGGATGCCATCCGTCTTGCACAAAACCAAATTGGAACTTTCTGACTTGTCATTTTAAATTTGTTCCATGTATTTGTTTTGGTCAAGGCGGATGCTCCAGAAATCAACAAATCTCAAATATACTTTACTTAACTACTTGATTGTTACACAAATCTATAGCTTCGTAAAGTCTTGTTGACTTCTTAAGTTCATCAAAATAATCTTGTAATTCAACACTTCATTAACATTGGTTCTTTATTATAAATCTTGAAATTAAAGATCTGAATCTATCTTTGGTTCTTTACAATAGATCTTTTAATTAAAGTTTTGAACCTGCAAACTCACTAAATCGTGTAAAAGATTAAATTCAATTAGTGTATGTTTTGCAAATCTAATCGAACAAAGTATTAAAAGATTGCATACAGCCAACATCCCCAAACCCATGATTTAAAAAAAAAAAAAAAACATCTTTCCGGACGAATATACACATAAAACAGATTCCTAAATTATTTTCAATTAATCAAATCATTAATCATTAATCATTAATAAAAAGGGTTCAAATGTCTCTTTTTTTGCATTAATCATGTCTTCAAATTTTAATTTTCTAATAAGTCATTTTTTTTTTTAAAACTGAATATCAAAATAAAATTACTATATGTCATCTATATTATTTACTCTCATACACGTAAAAAATTATCACTTTTCGATTTTAAAAAATTACTATATGTCATCTGTGTATTTTTTGCAAGCTTTTAATAACAATCAAAATAAATTTAAAATGTCATATCTAACTACTTTAATTTAACATTTGATTTTTATGTTTTAAATTATTAAAATTTCAAAAATAAAGATATAAAAAAAATATTGATATTGAAGGTGTTTGAACCCTATAAAATTACTTTTATAAAAATAACAATAACATTTTCTCCCAAGTTATCTCCCAATCAAATAAATACTAAGAAATAAGCATCTCGGAAGCACAAAAGTATTACAACTCCCCAAATTGCAATGAATAAATAAAGAAAAAAATAAACTACGGTAACTCAACCTTGCAAACCAAGGAACGGACTCTGCTGCAGGGTCTTTTTTCTCAATTATTCAAATTCGTTGAGATTTGTGCATGAAAAAGTTTTTTATCGAGATACGCGAATAAAATTTTTTGAATGGTTGGGATCGGAAAATCAGGATCCTACCTTTCTCTAAAAAAAACAGTAGAGTCGGATCCTACTTTTATTATTACAACATAAATAACTCAGTACAAATTTAATAAAAAGCATAAAAATAATAATGCATACTGGACACAATTTCATTATGAGAATGGTTCAAATGTCTCTATTTTTATGTCTACATCATACTTCTAGTTTTTTTTTAATTTTTTATAATAATTTTTTTAGAACTTATATTTCAAAATAAAACCATTAGATGTTATTTGTGTTATTTTCTCTACATACACATAAAAAAATTATCAATTTTAAATTTTATTTTATATGAATCAATATGTTAAAGAATCGTGATTTTATTTTAACATTTAAGTTTTAAATTTTAAGTTATCAACGTTTAAAAAAATAAAGGCACCATGTTTGGTTGTGGACTAAAGGTTTTAGGCCACTGTTATTCCACCAAACGCAATTTAAATTGATTGGCCTAACATGGAATAGTTTTAAATTTAGTCCAACTTAAACAAACCTAAATTAAACCACCTGAGGAGGTGCCTTAAATTTTTCTTCAATTTAAGCCACTGGGACCCACTGTCATTCACCTTCAACCATTTCACCCCTCTTCTCATAACTTTAGGTACAACCAAACATAAATAATTTAGACCCGTCTAAGTTGGAATATCCAACTTAGATCACTTTAGCTTTAGTTCACAACCAAACATCAAATGGACACAAAAAATGAAAACATCTTAACCCTCAATTATTGTATAGTACTTTATGGCCTAAAGCATTTCCATTTTCCAAAACAGTCCTGTTAAAAATTAGATATTATCTTGAAATTAATGAACGGTGAAAAGGTAATTGAAAAGCGAGAAATAGACCACGAGGGAATATTTCGTTGGTGGTGAAGAAGCAAACACAAGTAATCATCGTACTGAGCAACATTGTATTAATTAATTAACATTAATCACGGTGATTAAGAAGCTTTTAATTAAACTAATAATATGACGTATATAGCTTTTATTAGACAAATAGACAATACCTCTCCTGCTTCCAAATCCTCCAACAATCCAATCCAATCTCCAATCACCTTTAGTACCTTTTTTTTCTTAACATTAATCACTTTTACAAATACACCCTCAAATTCCGTATATATATAATTTTTGTTTTTATTATAGAGATGATGGGAATTAGTTGATGAAATAAGAGGGACAAATTAGTTAAAGAAACACTATGTATGTCACTATTATTATTAACCTAGAATACTACATTAAAATATTAGTTGTGATCAATGTCATTACTCTATGAGTGAATTAATATTATGAATTTTTTTTCTTTATTTTAAATATGCATGAAAAGCTTGTGAAAAAATCAAATGAAATAAATAGTTTCCATCATTAAATTTTCATACCCTTCTCTTTGAGAACAAAACACAAATACCTTAACTTTCTTCTATGTGCATAAAAAACTTTACATAAAGTTTTTTGTATATCATTTGAGTTTTAAATCTTTATTAATTTTTCATGCGAAAAAATGAAGGTGTAAGGGTGAAAATGGAGCGAATACGGAGCGGATAGTGGTAAAATCATATTCATATCTCTTTTCAATTTTTCGGATACAGATACAGATCGTATATCAGTCGGATACAGATACGAATATGGATCGGATCAGATATTTATTAAAATAATATTAAAAAGAGTGAGGCTACGGTACTATGCATTGCACGGATTGGTCCGTGCTACGGCTCAATATTTGAGTTTTCAAAATCCTAACGGTCGATCCGAACCGTTCAACATGATTTCCACATGAATATGTACTTGCAAACTAAATTTTATATTTTTTTGAAATTTTTTACTATTTTTTTAGATAGGTAGAAAATCACTGTTTTTGGATGGTCCAGAATTTTCAGATCAAGTGATTTTCTACCTATCTAAAAAAATAGTAAAAAAATTCGAAAAATGTAAAATTTGGTTTGCAAGTACATATTCATATGGAGATCATGTTGAACGGTTCGGATCGACCGTTAGAATTTTGAAAACTCAAATATTGAGCCGTAGCACGGACCAATCCGTGCTATGCATAGCACCGTAGCCTCACTCTATTAAAAATATCAAAGTTCATAATATTTATGTAATTTTAATGATAAATAATAATATTTTTTCATAATATATATCTACTATTCAGATACGAATAATGGAAACATAAAACATATCAGTATCCATATCTATACAGATATTCGAATACGGATCAGATTAGATCGAACGGTGGCAACTAATCTATAATAACCTTAGATTTCCTCCAGTATTCTATTTCTGACACCAGAATTCAAATGTAGAACCACTCTCTCCCGACATTTTTAAAAATACCCCAAGATAATTAAAGAATATTAAAAATACCCACGGTTGCCGAAAATTTTTAAAAATACCCATACCGGCCATTTCATGGCCGGTACCGAATAAACTTCCCAACCGGCCATTTAATGGCCGATACCGAATAAATTGCCCAACCGGCCATTAAATGGCCGGCCCCGTGCCTTTTTCGTTTTCCCCTTTTCACAGCCTATTAATACAGCCTCTCGCTCAGAACTTCTCTCAGCCGAAGACGCAGCAGCTGCAGCAAAGGTAAGGTATGTTTTTATGTTTTTAATTTAATTTTTAATATTTTTATTATTTTTTAATTAATTAATTTTTAATTAATTTTTAATCTAAAAATTAATTAATTAAAAATAATTAACTATAATTAATTAATTTTAATTAATTTTAATTAATTAATCATAGTTAATTAATTTTAATTAATTAATCATAGTTAATTAATTTTAATTAATTAATCATAGTTAATTAATTTTAATTAATTAATCATAGTTAATTAATTATAATTAATTAATCGTAGTTAATTAATTAAAATTAATTATTCAAAATTAATTAAAATTAATTATTGAAAATTAATTAAAATTAATTAATTATAGTTAATTAATTTTAATTAATTTAATAAAATTAATTAATTAAAATTGATTATAGTTAATTAATTATAATTAATTAACTTTAAATAATTTTAATTAATTAATTGTAAGTAATTCATTAATTTTAATTTTTTATTCAGTAACTGTGTAAATTAGTAACCTGACAAATGATTATCACTTTTGAAATGTAGCTTGATTACAATGCCATTGATTTCAATACACTGTGGTGGTAAACTTGAAAATAATACAGACGGGCCTTATTACAACAAAGAACCAATTGCTTCAGTTATGGTTAACGATGATATATCTCTTTTGGACTTGAAAGTCATAATTTTCGATTACACCCGTTATAATCCAGAAAGGTGCAACCTTGAATTGGGGACCCGAGTTTGTAATGGAAGTACCCGGAAATATTCACTTGCGAAAATTACAGATGAAAATACCTGGAGAGGGTTGTGTGGGTATTTTAAGGCCAACGGAGATTTTGTAATAGAGATCTATGTTAGAAGAGTTCCGAGAGAGGCAGGGGTTGGAAGTTCCAGCCAATGCTCAGTTGCAATGGAAACTCCCGTCGTTCCTCCAACACAACCACAAACCTACTATGAACCTACACATCCAGCAACCTACTATCCACAGACTCACCCAGAAACCCAATATCCACCTACTAACCCAGAAACCTACTATCCACTTGCCCCAGAAACACGATCTCAACCAATACTCCGAATTTGTTCCCCACCTAGACCCGTGCATGAGGCGCTTTTACCATTCCCAGGACCAGTATGTGATGAAGTTATGTCAGATTTTGAAAATATCAATAATATTCCTGATGAACGTCTGCAGAGTGGAGATGAATATGATGGAGATGACTGGGACTCTGATGACTTAAGTGAAATTTTGATTTTCCACTCTTCTCAATGAGGAAGCGAGGATCAGCCCCCAAAAGCTCCTCAATCTGAGCAGCAAACGTCGTGCTGTCAGATACACCACAGACGGGGGTGCCACTAATAGCCAACCCCCAGAGAGAACTCACGTCCTGGAGAGTCATCGTCATCTCTCCGAACGGCATGTGGAACGTGTGCGTCTCGAGACGCCATCTCTCAACCAATCCTGCTATGAGAGACGCGTTGATGATGCCACTCCCAGTCTGAAGATGTCCACCATCTGGTATAGGCCTAGATTGACGAGGTACCGGTCCATCGCCCTGTAGTACGGCAAATGAACGCACCGCAGCTTCACATCTAAAAGATTTTTATCCTACATTGACAAATTTAATCCACATGGTGTGTTACAACAATTAAACTTGATGAAATTTAAAAAAAAAATACATACCTCACGAGAAGCCAGTGAGACCCGGTGATCGCGGTGGGGCACCCACAGAAGAGGACTGAAATGCTCTGTGCTGTCAGTCCCGATCGGCTCGTCAACTATAGGTGATAGTGGACGAAGCCTAGGCCGTCCTCTAACCATCCTAATTTCATTAATAAAATTATGTTAACCGACGCTTAGTAAATCATTCCTAAAGTAGGGATAATTACGCAAAAAATTGTAAAGTAGGCTTAATTACGCTAAAAGACTGGTATAATAGGCTTAAACGGTAAAAACCGATAAAATTGGCTTACTAACGATAAAAAACAGTTAACATAGACTTAATAACGGTAAAAACCGATAAAATAAGCTTAATTACGCTTCAAAAACGCATAAAATAGGTTTAAACAGCTTAATGACGGTAAAAACCGATAAAATATCCTCATTATGCAAAAAATAAGCTACAATATACTTAATTCCGCTAAAATAGGCTTAACAACGGTAAAAACAGCTAAAAGAGGGTTAACAACAGTCAAAACAGCATAAATATGCTTAATTACGCTAAAAACCAACTACAATAGACTTAATTACGCTAAAAACAGATAAAATAGTCTTAATTACGCTCAAAATATGCTAAAATATGCTTAATTACACTAAAAAAACGGCTAAAATAGGCTTAATAACAGTAAAAACAGTGCAAAATAGACTTAATTACGCTAAAAATTTCTCAATTAGGCTTAATTACGCTCAAAATATGCTAAAATATGCTTAATTACACTAAAAAAACGGCTAAAATAGGCTTAATAACGGTAAAAACAGTGCAAAATAGGCTTAATTACGCTAAAAATGGCTAAACTAGGCTTAATTACGCTCAAAATATGGTAAAATATGCTTGATTACACTAAAACCGGCTAAAATAAGCTTAATAACGGTAAAAACAGTTCAAAATAGGCTTAATTACGCTAAAAACCGGCTAAACTGGGCTTAATTACGCTAAAAAACATCTACACCAGGCTATATTATCCTAATTATGCTAAATTGCCATAAATTAGACTTAATTGTCATAATTATGGTAAGACATCATAAAATACGCTGAAATATGGTCACTAATTCTAATTATACTAAATTACAATAAATTGCCCTAAATCATAAACCGTAAACCCTAAATTTGACTAATTACACTAATTACTCCCTAATTACAACAAATTATTCTAATTTTGGTAATTACTAACAAATCCTAACATTACATAACCATATTGCACTACAAAAAATATTCTAATAAATTAGAAGGACTTACTTGCAAATCTGAGAAGAGAAGGAGAAATCTTGAAGAAAAAGCTCAACCGAGGAGAGATAGTGTAAAATCTGATAAAATGAATTTTGATACAAAAAAATCGCTGCTGGTGCCAATATATAGGAAAAAAATTTCGGCGGGACCGGCCATTAAATGGCCGGTTGGGCAATTTATTCGGTACCGGCCATTAAATGGCCGGTTGGACAATTTATTCGGTACCGACCATTAAATGACCGGTATGGGTATTTTTAAAATTTTTCGGCAACCGTGGGTATTTTTAATAATCTTTAATTAACTTGGGTTATTTTTAAAAATGTCGGACTCTCTCTTGCCAACATGATTCAAAATCTAAAGCAAATAGATTTATACCTCACCGACATGTATTGAAATTCGTATTTTAATCTTAAACTCTGCTTCGGGGAATGGTTTACACGTGCCAGGAAAAGGTCACGTGACCGTACAAAAAAAAGGTTGAGGCCTCTCGGCCGTCTGATCCCAGTCATTTTCATCCGTCAGATCACTTCACAGTTCTACCGTTTATACACGTGTCGTTCTCTCAACGAAGCAGAGCGACCCGGAAAACGACAAACAAACGTTCACCACCGTACTTTCTGCTGCTCACTCTTTTTCACGAAAGTAAAAAAGTGAAAATGAAGTAATTTTCACACCTTGATGCGAACGCGGATTTGCGAAGCCATCAGAGATTAGATCTAACGGTGGCAGTTGAAGTATCACTGTGGATGCGAACGCATCACGATGTTGTGAAATAAATAGTGGGGTCCATTTTTATAGTTGGGTGCGATCCGATGGGTAGTGGACCAAATTCGAACCGTTGTCCAACAAAACCCGTACGATCTGCATCAAGATTCGGCGTACTTATTCCGCATGAACTTTATAGTTTCCGCACAGATCGTAATGCAAATCGGACGACAAAGATCTGTATCTATCCCAATTTGGTCCGATGCCCGATCGCACCGAGTCCAGTTTCTTTTTCTTTTAAAAGTAATAATAAAATAAAGGGAAAATTTTTTTGATGCCACTCCAAAACTTGAAAATTAGGAAATTGCCACCCCAAAACATGAAATTAGGAAATTGCCACTCCAAAACCATGGAAATTATGATATTGCCACAATTATACATCTAATATACGTTTTTTATGACAATTATTCTGAAAAGTAAGGTATAAATCAGGTATTTTGATATTTCCAAAATTGCCCTCAACTGGATCTCTCCAGTACCCAACCTTCGCCTCTTTTTCTTTCTCTTTCACCCTGCCTCCGCCAAATCATTCCTCCGCCAGCGACTTCGGCTCTCCTCCGCCCCCTCCTCCGCCAGGCCGCCGTCGCCTCTCCTCCGCCTCTCCTCCTGCCTCTCCGCCACCGGTTCTTGCTCCACCAGCCCGAACCCCCTGCCTTCCTCCTCCGCCGAATCCGATAACCCCCTGCCTGACTCCTCCGCCGAATCCGATAACCCCCTGCCTTCCACCATGCATCGCCATCGGCCACTGGTGGAGAATCACACGACGTCCAGTTGACAATCTTATCAATTCAATTTGAAGGGCAATTTTGGAAATATCAAAATACCTGATTTATACCTTACTTTTCAGAATAATTGTCATAAAAAACGTATATTAGATGTATAATTGTGGCAATATCATAATTTCCATGGTTTTGGAGTGGCAATTTCCTAATTTCATGTTTTGAGGTGGCAATTTTCTAATTTTCAAGTTTTGAAGTGGCATAAAAAAAATTTTCCCTAAAATAAAAGGTGGGTTTCCGAATAGGAGCAGTCAAAAGTTGAAAAGCGATGGCCGTGTCACCGTGTGGGGTATAATCTTGGACGGGTCCAGAAGCAACGGTCGTCTATTCGCAGCGTCCCGACAATTTTACTGATGTAACCTTCACTATTTCGTGTTTCACATGTATACCTCCTGAATTAGCAATTTCTGCTATTAGTAAATTTATTTACTATTTAAGTATTTAGTAACCACCCCCATTAACCCTCTACCTCTGAAAAAGTTACTACGTTTTAACTTTATTTTTTATGAGAGCTTGAAAAACTAACCTCTGAAACTTTGTTCACATCAATTAAAATGATTTCTACACTATTCAAAATTGAATATAGTGATTTCTATATAATTAAAATGATTGTGAAAAAAAATATAAAAAATATAAAATTAAATCTCACATATTTTGCCACAAAAAATCTTCCCTAATTTAATTTTATTTTAAATAAACCGAATTAATGATTCGATTTCTTTCACGGAATCAAAATTCTCGTACAATCAATTCATTTTCCTATATCATTTTTAATGAATTTCTATAAATAATTTTTTTGATAAACTCTAATAACAACCGTCAAAAACTTAACTAAATAATATAAATTGATTTTAAATATAAACTTTATCATTCAAACATGATGTGCATCAATTCTGACCTAATCTATAATCAGGAAGCTGTTAGTATTAAACTATTATTCAATTAAGGCAAAATTTAAATATTCTCCTTCAGCAGTCTTCAAGGAAGCTTCTTTCTGATATTCTTTATTAGTTAAACCTGGCGCAAACTTGGACTCCTTATTTTTATATTTATGCTTCTAATTTGGTTATCATATTACTGAGTTGATCTATAATATGCACATGACATGGTATGTGCTTTGGATTTGTATCATATTTTCGTTTTCAAAGTCCAAATAATCGAAACGAACTACTCAACATAATCTCAGTATACAAATTTATTTACAAATCAAAATTTTATATTTATTTATAATTTTTTAATATTTTTTAGATAGATAGAAAATCACTCGATTTAATATATACATGTTTCGTGGTTCAGATTGACTGTTTCAATTTTTAAAATAGAAATATAGATTCATAGAAGGAGTCGATCCGAAATATTTTTCACATGGATATCATTTTGCACTTTAAAAATTGCTTATCACATGATCCAAAATTTGGTTGCACTGTTTTTAATGTTCAACCAAATCAACAATTTTCAAAGTGGCTTAATAAATAGTAAAAAAATTTCAAAAAATGTAAAGTTTGGTCTCCAAGCATATTTTAATATAGATTGAACATCTAACGGGGAAAATAACTTGGTTGCACGAGGGTCTTGGTGCAAACGTTTTGATATTAGCCACACACTCTCTCTCTCTCTCTCTCTCTCTCTCTATATATATATATATAGGAAGTGGCTACGGTGCTACGCGTAGCATAGAGGGACTACGTGCTACGACTCAATATTTGAGTTTTCAAAATCTTAACGGTCGATCCGAACCGTTCAACATGATCTCCATATGAATATGTACTTGCAAACCAAAATTTACATTTTTTTTAATTTTTTTACTATTTTTCTAGATAGGTAGAAAATCACTTGATCTGAATGGTACAGAATTTTCAAATCAAGTGATTTTCTACCTATCTAAAAAAATAGTAAAACAATTATAAAAAATGTAAAATTTGGTTTGCAAGTACATATTCATATGGAGATCATGTTGAACGGTTCGGATCAACCGTTAGCATTTTGAAAACTCAAATATTGAGCCGTAGCATAGAGGCACTCTATGCTACGCGTAGCATATTAGCCAGATTCTATATATATATATATATATATATATAGAGAGAGAGAATGGCTAATATCAAAACGTTTGTTCCTGGGCTCAGGAACAAACGGTTCTGTTCTCTAATTTTCGAAGTTCAAACAACAAATTCAAACCGTTAGATGTTCAATCTATATTAAAATGTGCTTGGAGACCAAATTTTACATTTTTTGGAATTTTTTTACTATTTATTAAGCTAGTTTGAAAACTGCTGTTTTTATGAAATTTCTGCAGCATTGAAAAACAACGGTTTTCAAACTAGCTTAATAAATAGTAAAAAAATTCCAAAAAATGTAAAATTTGGTCTCCAAGCACATTTTAATATAGATTGAACATCTAACGGTTTGGATTTGTTGTTTGAACTTCAGAAATTGAAGAACGGAACCGTTTGTTCCTGAGCCCAGGAACAAACGTTTTGATATTAGCCATTCTCTCTCTCTCTCTCTCTCTCTCTCTATATATATATATATATATATATATATATATAGTGCTGGGCTTAGCTAAGCCATGGTGTAAAACGACTTGGTGCTCCACGCCTCATTATTTCCATTTTGAAAATCCAAACTACCGATCCAACCGCTCAAGTTGTTCTCCATATTGAAATGTGCTTGGAGACCAAATTTTACATTTTTTGGAATTTTTTTACTATTTATTAAGCCACTTTGAAAATCGCTGATCCGGCGGTCCAGAAATTTTTACTGTTTTCTACTGTTCATCCGGATTTTCAGATTTTCAAAGTGGCTTAATAAATAGTAAAAAAATTCCAAAAAATGTAAAATTTGGTATCCAAGCACATTTCAATATGAAGAACATGTTGGAAGGTTCGAATCGACTATTTGAACTTTGAAAATGAAGATATGGCGTGGAGTACCAAGTCGTTTTACACCATGGCTTAGCCTAGTCGGACTCTATATATATATATAGGAAATGGCTAGCATGCTACGCGTAGCATAGAGGGCTTCCGTGCTACGGCTCAATATTTGAGTTTTCAAAATTTTAAAGGTCGATCCGAACCGTTCAACATGATCTCCTTATGAATATGTACTTGCAAGCCAAGTTTTACATTTTTAGAATTTTTTTACTATTTTTTTAGATAGGTAGAAAATCACTTGATATGAATGGTAAAAAATTTGATTACCAAGTACATATTCATATGGAGATCATGTTGAACGGTTCGGATCGACCGTTAAGATTTTGAAAACTCAAATATTATGCCGTAGCACGGAGGCCCTCTATGCTACGCGTAGCATGCTAGCCATTTCCTATATATATATATATATATATATATATATATAGAGTCCGACTAGGCTACTCCATGGAGTAAAACGACTTGGTACTCCACGCCATATCTTCATTTTTAAAGTTCAAATAGTCGATTCGAACCTTCCAACATGTTCTCCATATTGAAATGTGCTTGGAGACCAAATTTTACATTTTTTGGAATTTTTTTACTATTTATTAAGCCACTTTGAAAATCTGAAAATCCTTATGAACAGTAAAAAACAGTAAAAATTTCTGGACCGCCGGATCAGTGATTTTCAAAGTGGCTTAATAAATAGTAAAAAAATTCCAAAAAATGTAAAATTTGGTCTCCAAGCACATATCAATATGGAGAACAACTTGAACGGTTCGGATCGGTCGTTTGGATTTTCAAAATGGAAATAATGAGGCGTGGAGCACCAAGTCGTTTTACACCATGGCTTAGCTAAGCCCAGCACTATATATATATACTAGTATCGTGCTCGTGCGTTGCAACGGAATATATGATAATATAACAAAAATAAATTCTCATACAAAATGACAAATTTTCATAAAAAAAACAAAATTAGAAAATATATTCTACATTTATCACAGTAATATTTATAGAAATAAGGAAGTAGATAAATAAGGAAGTGAACAAAAAATTGATTTGCATTGTGATCCGCCGTATAGAAAATTTCAATTGGAGAGAGAGAAATAAGGAAACAAAAAAAATAAGGAAACGGAGAATTATATCGCTTTGAGTCTGTTTAATTTTAATTGTAACGCATCGTGTGGCGGTATGTGTGGCGAGTATGTTTGTAGCTAAATTTAAATTTCTACACATAAAACAGATGCATTTAATCAAAAGAAGATAGATTATGTGATTGGAGAGCTGAGATTAAATCCAAAAATTAATCTTTCAATCGTAGCCGTTGGCGGATCGGACACCCAACGTGCTTAATAATGGAATGGAGAGAGAGAGATATATATATATATATATATATATATATATATATATATATATATATATAAGATATACACTTGACAAACGAGCGAGCTGTTAGCGAGCGAGTCAGATACGAGTCACGATTGATCGTACGAGCTTTTTTGCCACCCCTAATTCAAATTAACTGTTTAAATTTTAAAAATAAATATATGGATCCATTAAACGAGTCGATCTGTAATATACATATTACCATCGCCTCACTGTCATATGAATAATAATGTTCAACATAAACTTTGAAATATATATATATATATATATATATATATATATATATATATATATATATATATATATTTTTAAGATATACACTTGCCAAACTTGAAATATACACTTATGATTTGCTAGCAATTGGTTACAGAAGATCAAATTTGTGAGCAGCAGAAAAGATACGGACCAATAAAATGATTTATGTGGTTGTTGGATCAAATAATTTTAGGGATCCGAAATCAGTAATAAATGGGAATAAGTTGGGTCTGAAACTGAGATTTATGGGGCTTTATTTGACATTTTGAGAATCCTATGATGCTCTCTCTACAGTCTACTCTACTCTCTGTCAATAGGTTGTACATATTTCTATTCATGAAAGCACCAGAAGGCTCTTCAACAGTTGTTGCTATTTTTAGCTTACAGTACTTTTCCTAATATGTCCTTGGATACTTGTAAATTATAAATTTTGTAACATGTTTTATATAGTTTTTTTTTTTAATAGATATTAGATATGTTGAAAATGTCTTATGAAAATGATATACACTTTAATTTATCATGTTTTACATTATAATTTTTTTTTGTTTGGCATCATTATGGACATCACGTTTGCAATTAAATAATATTATAAATAAGATATGACAAATATGTATATACATATGAATATACATGTTATTTGAAATTTCACCATTTTTACTCTCATAACTTACAATGAAACTTAATATTATTAATATCAAAGTAAGTATATACATATGAATATGATAATAGAGGAGGGTTCTTCATATTTTATATCTTCATTTTTAAAGTCCAAACTGTCAATCCGAACACCTCAACCTGATATCCATACAAAAATATACTTGGAATGAAATTTTTTAATTTTTGAATTTTTTTTTACTATTTTGAAGATAGGTACAAAATCATCGCTTTTGAACGGTACATAAACAGTAATTTTGAACCTATCTTAAAAAATATTTCATTCACAAACATATTTTAGTATGGATATCATGTTGAGTGGTTCAGATCGACAGTTTGGACTCTGAAAAATGAAGATATAAAATATGAGGTACGATGAGGTATGGAAGACATGAGCATGAGGTATTGGAACCCTCTGACAATCTTAACAACTCTTCTTGAATTGGGTTACAAAATTAAAAAAATATATAAACATATTTGTAGGCTTATAAATTTATTTCATATTAATTTTCATACAATTTAATATATCAATTTCATTTGATTAAACATAGTTAAATATGGACCTTTGTAAATTTCAAATAATTTTTTATTAATATGATATACATAAAGTATAATCACATTTTTTTAATGTTAAATATTATTAAAATAATTTGTTATGAAAGATTCCCACTGAAAAAATATTATTGCAAAATAAATAATGGCCTGTGCATAAATCATTTTGAACTTTAATTGAGTAAAAGCACTTGGGCTAAATGAAAATGTCCATTATAAAAAGAAAGAGAATTGAGTAGGTCCGATGCCCATCGGACCTACTTTTAGGTTCAACTAGCATAATGACCGTCCGATCTAACTTAAGATTTGTGCGCACATATTTTAAAGCGATTTGCACGAATCTTAAAATAAATCGACGGTGATTAAATCCATTGAAACCAAAGTAGGTCCGATACCCATCGGACCTACTCTCAAGTGAAAAAGAAAAGAAAGAACTTTAGTAATGATTACTTTACGCTTTTAGCCCCTCTTTTTTTATTAAATTGCGGGCCTGCCATGAATAAGAGGTGTCCTTGGCAAACCACGCCACCTCTCTCTCTCTCTCTCTCTCTCTCTGTTTATATGTCACCTAACCACTGACACTTGTACACAGAAAAAAGTAGAGAGAGAAACAAAAAACAAAAGGAGAGAGAGAAGAAACTTTCCCTTCACACTATTTCTCTCTAAATCCTATATTTCTACTCCAAGTCTTCTCCTTCTTCCCAGGGTTTCTTTCCATGAGCGACGACTCCACTTCTCTCTCGGAAAAAGCGCAAAAGCGAGGTTTCATCTTTTTCTTCTTTTCTTTTTTCTATTATCCCTCTAGCATCGATTCATTCCTTTAGAAATCAAAATCAATTTATATAAAGGTGATACATTTGGGGATTTTGACGAGTTGGGTCTCCGAAGCTTAAATCTTTGGTTTATTTATGATCGAACTTGAATGTTTGGTTTATTTATTTGTTCGTCGACAAAAGTTTTCTTCTTTTTTGGGATTATTTTGTATAGGTGATGAATCTGTTTTCCTTTATTTACCCTTTGTCAACTTGTGCTTGTGTTATTTGGGAAGCCACACTGGTAAAATATATATATATATATATAATCTCCTTGGTTATTTATAGATAACCAGTGGTTTAGTTGGTTGAGGGCATTATATATTATTGTTTCATTTTTCTTTTCTCTCTTTTTTAAAGATTTTTATGTTGAACAGCAATGAAATCTTTGTTGAGAAGATTGCTTGTGGATTCATTCAAGTTCAAATAATGGAAAATAAAATGAAAAGGCTAATAATTTACACTTGTTTTAAAAAAAGAAAAAGAAAAAGAAACAGAAAAGAAAAAGAAAAGAGAGCCTGTGCCCTGTGGGCTCATTTGATACTCCACTATCTCTTTCTGTTAGCTTCTAGAAAGTGACTCTCTGGTAAAGAAGGGGTTTTGTTTGCAAGAATTTATTGTAGCATTTAATTCATATAATTTATTTATTTTAGATCCTTTCCATCTATAAGTATCATCTCTTGAAATTGTAATTCAAAATATTATCATTCAAAATTTTCAGGGACTTGTTCTTCAAATGCTTAGGAAGATAACTAAAGCAATCGAGAAAGATCAAATTAAAGCGGATCAAATGATGTCGGAAACTCTCAACTCATCCTCTGATTCTCTCTCTCAGAAGGGCACATTTTTCCGGGTTTCGGGTCTCTTTGTAAGGCTGAGCGCAAAGGGTCTATTAGACCCGGATTTGGCTTGGAGCCCGACTTCCCCATTAGATCTAAAAACCTTTTCTAACCTCGGTAGCTTCTCTCTCATGTCCCCAAAATCTCCAAATGTCGAAGCAAAACCAAAGACTTGGGATTCAAGCAAGGTAGGTCTGGGCTTGATCGATGCCTTAAAGGAAGAAAATTCACAGGTTGGGAGCAGAAAGGTGCTTATCGGGTCTGAATTTAAGAAACCAAACTTGGATCTGTTACCCGAACCGCACAAAGCCGAGAGCTTTGAGATGAAAATAGATCAAGTTTCGAGTTCTCTTTCTATGAGCGAGATAGCTGAATCTGAGGATTACACCTGTATCACAACTCACGGTCCGGTTCCAACAAAAACTCACATTTTTGGGGATTGCATTTTGGAGACGCCTAAGGGCTCCCCACCTGAGCATAATACCTTTTGGTCAATTGAGCCCATTGAAAGCTCCCGCTCCCAATTTGAAGCCTCTGGCGATGTTTTGAAAATCTGTGGATATTGCAACAAAAAATTGCCAGAAGGGAAGGATATTTACATGTACCTGTAAGTGGTTTTCTTTTTCAGTCAATTTGGTTAATAGTTTATTTGATTAGGGATTATCATACTTCAAATTTAAACAAATGCCACATGATTGGTATCAAAACTAGCTGGTTTGGTACCAATACTAGGAAGAAGATTGTTTGTCTGAAAACATGATTCCAGCCTTGATCAAGCACCATATAGATCCACCTATTTAGAGTATCATTTTTTGAACAACTATTTCAGAGCAGTATTTACTATTTAGTAGAGTTAACTATGATCTTATATATAAAACTCATGGTTAAATTTGTAGGGGTGAGAAGGCATTTTGCACCCGGGACTGCAGATCCTACTATATAGGAGAGGAAATAGAAGACGAAGCGAAGATGGATGAGTCGCTTAGCTTGACAAATTTGGCTGAATAATTGGGTAACTTTGCAAAATTGCAAATTTGTGGCTGATCATGAAATGAGCTGTTCCTGTTTATCTCTTGCAGCCAATTAGTGATCTCTTTATTTTGCAATTTCTGCATCCTATTTTTGTTATTTTTTTTAACCTTTTTTCCCTCTTGTTTTGAGTGGAAATATCATATTTCCGTTCTACATATTTACTGAATGGAAATGTATCTTTTTTTGTTTTTTTTTTTCTATTTTTTGGGCTCTTATTATTATATGTATGCCTAAGAATGAGAGGTTCTTTGACATGGTTATGACCTGGTAATATATATTTTTATCTGTGGTATACTGGTATATCTCTTTATTTTTGTATCAGCAATTTTAGTAAGAGATGCTTCATGCTTCTCTGTTACCTGGTAATTAATGCTAATTGCTATGTACTACAGAAATGTGTTCCTTTCAAGCAATGTTATATAATTCCTTAAGTTAGGAGTTGAATTGACTGCTAAGCATTTCATTAAAATAAGTAAAAAAAATAAAAAGGAACAAGTTAAAGATTCAGTAAATCAAGGGATGAATTTAACAAGTTTAGATTTTATATGTAACATTGGTTTTTGGAATGAAAACAATAATCATTTTTATTGAAAGATCATTATGTATAATACATGGCCTAATAAATACAAGAAAATATTAAAAACTAAACATAATACTTTAAACTTATATTAGTAATTAATGTTTACCTTCTTAAATTTCATTAGAGCATCTACATCCCAGCAAGTTTCTAAATAACTGTTTAACTTCTTTTTAGAAATTGAAACTTTCGTAAATTCCATTAGAGCATCTACATCTCAGCAACTCAAATGAGTTTCTAAATAACTGTTAACTTTTTTTTAGAAATTAAGGTCTCTAAAATTTCTAACTCTCACATTCCTGAAATTAATTTTAGAGTTTCTATTTAGCCATGTCAGAAATAATTTGAGTCAATAATTTGATCAGCATGGAATTTATAAACAGTTTCTTAATAAGAAACTTTACTGTATAGTTTCTAAATAAAAAACTCTCTCACATCTCTAAAACTGAATTAGAAACTACCACATCAGATTAGAAACTCTAATAGTACCAGAGATGTAGATGCTCTTATTTTCAAATTAAATATTTTCAGATTTTTTTTTTCATTTGATCAATTTTTTTATTAACTTTAATTAATTTACTTAATTTTGATTCTAGTGAATTTAATGTTAATATACATCTTTTGAAAATAAATTAGAATTTTTCACAATTGTTCTCACAATAAAACTGAACATTCATTTCTGCATTTTTTGTCGTATTTCCGTACATCTATGATTATTAGCTCCTGTAAATTAATTTATGAATTTCCGTACCCGTAAAATCTCATCCCGCATATTTCATAACAAGTCAAGTGTGAAAAAACACATTTGATTTCCTACACACGAGGAACGTAAATTTTAACATTTTTGTTTTTCTATTTTTATTGGAGTATCTATAAGTAGAGTGGAAAAAACGTGTCATGTTGTGTTGTGACAAACACGCCGTGACTTTGGTCTTGTGCCGTGCCATGTTGTGATTAAGTTATTTTTTCACATGCCGTGTCGTATCGTGACCAAAATGTCAAGGGATGGTCACGGCACGCGAATGGCACGCCGTGTCTAAATGTGCTGTGACCAACCGTGACTCGCGTGACCATTTTATCATAATTTAAGTTAGTTTATTCAAGATTCATCATTTGATCAAAGATCTAACGGTCCTAATTATACGTGACTCGCGTGACCACATGTCGTGTCGTACTGTGATTAGATCTTTCGTGTGACGTGCCGTGCCGTGTTAAATTTTCAAAAGATGATCACGGCACGCGAATGGTCATAGCAAGGGACAGGCGAGTGATGGCACATAACCGACACGTGTGCCGTACCGTTTCGTACCGTAACTGTGCCATTCCGTGACGGAGTTGGTTGGAATGAGAATAGGTTATTCTTGAAGTTAGGCTATTCGAAATAGCCTATTTGGTGTTTGGTTGGATTAGAATGGCTAGAATAGTGAATCCAAATTTTTGGTCTTATTAGAATAGACTATTACTATTGATTTTGAGATTTAGCTATTATTATAATAAGACAAATAATAATTATTTTTAATTTGACTATTCTAACTGTTCTTGTTTTACAATCAAACATACCCAAAAGCTCCAAAATTATAATTAGCGTGTACGTGGCATCCAAACAAATAGGCTGTCAAGATACTGTTGCCTTGTGTGTACATTCCTTGGCAACCTATTAAATTCTGAATAGACTTGGAAAGAAATTCCAAAAGGGAATCTTTTCATTGTATAGGACAGTGGGGTTGGGACTTAAAAAAAAAACATCACTTCTTCCAAATTAAATTATTTGAGAATTGATGTTTTTTGTTTTAATACTATTTTCAACGCGTACCTCAATTTAATGTTGTCTGTTAACACACTAAATAAAATTCCATGTCCAGTCTGATCACAGATTGCTAACATCAAATTTTACACACTTCATTGAAAAACACGGATAAATTTAAAACAAAGAATCTTAACTTCATATTCACATTTTTTTTTATTTGCTTTTGGCATCAGACAATTGGAGAACCGACTAAAAAATGACTGACAGGTCGGCATGTCATAGAACCAGATGCAGAGTCATGTTAAGAATAAAAACGAATTTACACTACTCATGATATTTTACTCTAAATTATACATAAAATCATATATAAATACAAAAATTTAGAAAAAAAAAAAAATATAGATCAATTAACCCCATTCAATACAACATGAATGAATCGTCCCTGCATAGAACACACAAGGGTTTAATTCAAGATACTAATTTAGGCTTTTGAAGGAGACCTTATTTGAACCAGTGTTGTAAACAACGTCCGTTTAGGCCGATTAATCGGCCGATTAGTCGTTGGCGGTGACTAAACCGTTAATTTCCAATTAATCAGCTGATTTTTTTCCGATTATAACCAATTATTCCCGATTAATTGCTTGGCGGAACCCTGTCCATCCGACGAGCGCATATTGTTATTTACAACACTGATTTGAACATAATGAGATGGTGATAAAAATTTCTAAATTATTGTTCTCTGTTATACCGTAATACCTTGATTAACCTTTGCATAATTTCAGAAAGTCCATTCTCACATTAATTTCTTTTGATAAAGAATATCTTCGGATTGTAATCAGATGTATTGTGAATGAAATAATGGTGCAGTGGCTTGCTTTACCATTTTTCATTTAGCAATATAAGAAAGTGACGCAGACGAAACTTACGATTTCAAATTCTTAGAAATGAAGAGATAGCATAATATTACATGTATCTATAAGAATTGGTAAGTTAATAGGCCGCAAATATACCTATATTTAGCTAAGATTTTAGTGTAAAATGGTACCAAATTTGAAGTATTTATCTCTGTTTAGTTCTATATTTCTTTATTTTCATTAAATTGTGTTTTAAGGTTCAAGTTACTGCTAATAATATGTTTTTATGTATAAATACCAAGAAAACAAGTCAAATTGTCCGCTGGCGGGCCGCTAGCCATTAAGGACTTAGCCGCAAAATGAGATGGAAGTCTAGCCGAGAGTTTGGTGACCCACGAGCTCAACCTGGTGACCCGTGACAACCTAGCGGGCTACGACCTCCTTCTGACGAGCCGCCACTACCACCTGCTTCAGAAGAAAATCTAGCTGAGAGTTTGGCAACCCGCAACCTCCAGCTAGCGGGGCGCGACTTCTCTCTGGTGACCCGCGAATCATTTCCTGGCGGGCCGCCACTTGTCAGCTCTCAAGATTTCAAATCCGGGGAAAGTGATTAATTCGGAACCTGGCGGGTCGCCGCCTAAAGAAATTTTGCCTTCTTAATTATGGCGCTTGATTTGTTCAAGCCTCTCCTAAATGTGAATTTGAGCCTTTTTAAGAGGGAGGTGGCCCTGGAACTGACCCATCTCCCCTTCCATGGTTTGAGACCACTATTCTCCATTTCTTCTCTTCTCTTTCAAGGAAACAAGGCGTAGAAGGACGACAGGTTGCGGAGCACTTTCTAGAGTGGCAAGAGATCGACTTTGATATTGATTTAACCTTTACATTTCTTTCTTTTGTGCCGTTTGAGATGTATTTTGAGTCTTGCATAGTTGATAACATTACTATGAGAGGCTAGTCGTTCCTTCTAGGGGCGACGGCTCGTAAACTTGATGAATTGGTTTAAATCTAACTTACTTGGATAGTTATAATTTGTGTTATGATTATTTGTGATAATTGTTTGTGCTTGTTTTTATTATTCTTGTGAATGCATGATTCGTATACATGTGACTATCTCATTTTAGTTAAAATGAAATTCTATTAGTAATTGATACCGAGTATAGTAGCAAGAAATTAACCTTAGGATTTGGTATTGGTTTTATCCTAGTTCTAAACCAATCCGGGCCACAAGCACAATAATCAATAATCTATGGCGACAAGCTAGACGCGAAGTCTAGATTATTAATTAGGTTTATCAAGCTACAATCGGTACCGATCACGATAAGCTAAACGCGAAGTGTCAGTAGTTGAGAGTAGCTTGACTAGTCAAATCAACATCTTGACCAACTTGTGACGATAAGCTAAACATGAAGTCTAATCCGGTTAAGACACGTAGCCGATTGGTGATTAACTCAACGTGAAACCTCTTGACTCGATATTTATACTAGAAACCACAATTACACAAACATGAATGCAATTAGCGAACCAAGTAAGTAGATTAGCCAATTCGGATAGTGAGCCGTAGCCCCTAGACCTTCCCAATATTGTTTCAAACCACCATTTTAAGTTTATTACTTTTTAGTTCACAACCAACTATCTTCGAACATTGAGCCCACAACACTGTCGCGGCTTGCGACCTGAATACGACCTGCGAACCAAACTTTAATTCACTATTTCTCATTTCCTAAAATTAAGTTTAAATTAGTAATTGGTATTGTTTCCCTTTGTCCTTGCTTTCGACCCCGATACTTCAACGAGAGGTTGTATGCTTGCAACAGATCAAATTTGAGTATTAGATATAAATTTAAAAGCAAAAAAAATATTAAATCATCTACTAAAATACGTACAAAAAATACTCAACATAAGTTCATAAGCAAAATCTGCAATTCCTCTCTATAAGAAATGGATGTATCGACAATTATATATACACGTTTGACCACCATACTGATTGATAAAACATTTATGAAAAATGAAGTTACAAATATATTCTCTATAGTTCAAGATAAAGCGGCAGCGTATTTTGATACAATTTGAGATTCGTCATCGTCAAACACAAACTTCAATACAATTAAACTCTTTTATTTTTCAAGCCATCGTAAATAATTAGTCGGTTTCCAAACTGCTTAATATATAATTCTGGCAACGGTTTGATCAGTTCTTAAGATTACGAAAAAGGAGATTGATTATTTTCATATGAAACAACTGCTCTTAGTAGATCAACTGATGTAGAACAAAAACATTATTGATCGAAAATTAAGATGAGTTCAGATGTTCTGAAAACATCTACATTTAGTAGATCAAGTGATAGATTTTTCCTCAACAAAAAAGAAATCATACTGAAGTATGATTAAAATGCCGCCAAGAAAGAAATTAATTTCATAGGGATTTCAACATAAAAAGGAGCTCAAATCTTGCGAGTATTATATGATTTACAATTACTGCATTTCTGTGCAAGTACATGGAACTGCACTTCTGACATTACTCCACAGTCATTGCAAAGTATCGGTACCTGCATGTCATATTGTTTTTCAGTATAGTAAAAGAAAGAATCATCTGAAAACTTTATATTAGAAAAAGAAAAATGTATACCATTTTGTTTTGGTACAACTCAGGCATTGGTACTGCTGCAATCTCTGCATCGAGTTTCTCCCAAACTTTTGACATGTCACATACTGATTTTGAGCATAGAGGGCACACATACCTGACCATAATATGATACAAAACTATCATATAAATATGAGGCAATAAAACAATTTACTTGGCAAAATGTCAAAACATCTAAACATCCCTACCAAACCAGAAATATAATATGTACTGCCAAAACATTAAAACATTTTATCAGCTTCTATATATGAGTATTGTACCCAGATATGATATATATTTTAAGATAACGCTATCACTATGTAAGTACATACATATCCAAGTATTCACATCTAAATGGAAGAAGGAATACCTCCCAATTTAAAGATATGTCCCACAAATGCCCTTGTTTTAAAAAGACAAATGTGCACTACTGAATTTTGGTTATACAACATATCCCAAAGTACATAAACTATAACCTTCTTGATTGGGATCTTTACATAGAATGATAATCAAGAAGGATCATCTAGGCAACTTGAAGAAATTGGAGAAGTATTGTTGAAGCAATGTTTACCATGTTTCAGAGAATAAGAGGCATTTCTCAATTTGTAAGGGTATATATATATGAGATTTTGATATTTTTGTAGGGCATATGAAAGTAGTGGATATAAGAATGAGAAAGCCAGAAAAGAAAGGAACATACTGTAAATGATCCTGCATTTCCTTGAAGCAGTGCATGTGGAGAGTGTGGCCGCATGGCAGGACACTAACGTCATTTCTCGAATCAAACAAATACTTGGCAAGACAAGAAAAACAAAATTTATTTAGAGCCTTAGATGAAAACACTAAAACTTATCAATTAAAACATTGCAAATGAATTAATGTATGCCCATAACAAAGAAAGAGTAGTGAAATAAAATGCACCTCAAAGCAAATGGGGCAGTCATGATGCATTGCCTTTTCCACACATGAATGGCCATTCTTCAATATAGGGGAATAACAACAACCTACATATACGTAAATAATCAACTTATTGGTCAACTAATACAAGAAAAATTGTAAAAACAAAGGGAAAAAATTAAGAAAGAGGTATTACCGCACTTGAAGCAGTGAAAAAAGTTCTCCCGCCCACCAATTCTGCTCAAAAGAAAACAAAAATGATAATAACAAATGGATCGAGCCTTGACCTAACAAGAGCTTGTCCTAAATTCAAAAAAAGCCAAAGTAACCGGAGAGTTGATATTATACCTGCATATCCCACAACCATTGCAGTGGTATTGCTGCTTGGAAATCTGAAAAAAATGAAACAAAAATAATGACAATTATTTAGCTACACGAACTCTATCAGACTTAGAAGAAATTAAAATATTAATTGAATGGCGCTTACATCATCATCAAAGAACTTGCATATATCACAGAAATACTCTCCCATGCGCACACCGCAGTTAATACACACTTGCCTCACCTACATAACATAACACAATGAATTATAGGATATGGCACACACAAGTTTTCTTTCGAATTAGGCCATATAGAAAATTATGTAAAAGTGGGTTATACTTGTAAATATCATAACAAAATATTCTACTAGAAGATAAATATACCTCTTGTTCCGTGTCACACAAAGAACAAATGACGTGGCGGACTTTGTGGCGCGGAATTTCATGCCTCTTTGCCGTATCCACATCCATCGAATTCTAAAAGACAAAATATAACAACAACTAAATAAACAAATAAACTAACACAAAGTTAACTATATTAGGAAATTGTCACACCAGTTTCCTTTCCTTATTATATAGAACAGAATGATGGGACTTCACCTAAAATACCATTTCTAGAACTTGTGACAGAAAGTAGTTAAATAAATTAAAAATGGTAAGAAGTCGGACCACCTATGTACTCTAAATGATGTTGATCACTTTGAACAAGACATGTAAAAGACTTTAGAAAAGAGTATACCATGGCCTCATTATGGCAATGCCGGCAGTCAAAAATCTGATTGCAACAAGGAGCCCTTATCTTGCACCTTCTTTTGTAGTGAGCACAACTACAATTATTCATGTTATGTGTAAGAGATATTGTAATGCAAATGAACAACAAAAATGATACTAATACAGACTATCAAGCTTCCAATACACATTGTTAGTGCAATCTTACACTTATTTCTTAGTTGCCTGGGCAATTATGTGGTTTAAAGAAGAGTCAAAAGCAATTGGGGTTGGCTGCTTTGTTGACAGATGAAAATATGTAGTAAATTAAAACAGACCAGAAATTAACTACAATTATATAAATAGTGACTAGTATGTCCTTTATTAAGAATTGGTAACAAGAACCCTTAACTTCGTTTCAACTATTATTTAGAACAATTGTAAATTTTCTGTTCTCCTTTTCTTTACCAAATCTCCCTCATGTGGCCTCTAAAGTTCTTGCTCTAATTGGCTAATCCCTAGTCATAAAGTAACCCACAAAACAACAGTGTATACAATGATATCCATTTATAATGGGAAGGTTGTTCGCTCAAAGAGAGTCATTTCATGCAAGGTGCCACCAACGGTCAAATTTTTGCATATCTGATGTTTAGGGAGAAAAGAGAGAGAAGAAATATTACCCGTATTGCATAACTCCTTTGTCTGGAATCTCTGGAGAGATGTTCCGAGTAGATCCATGCTGAGCCGCCAATTCTCCCATACTTTTCCTATTTTATTTACTATGTTTTATCTCCCTTTAATTAAATATAATAACAAACCTGCATGCAAAAGTTACTTAAGAAAAACATCCCTAATATTCCTCTAGCGCAATTAATCATCACCAGCGATTAATAGTGTAGACTGAATCACATCAAGCACAAATGAAGCTAGTTGAACAGCTCTGATCGCACCCCAAACCATTCTCTGACAATAGAAACACAACAGGAAACAGCATCAAATGCCGCCACGGAAAGCGTATTAACTTTTTTTATTTTGGAATATTTCAACTTCTCAGTTACTTTTTCTTTTTTCTTTCAATAATTTTCTTTTTTCAACTATTGTGGGATCTACCTTTGGCTGAATATAAGCACCCCCTTTTCGTGATTCTCTTCTTCAGAAAGCCCAAAAGCTTTCCTGTCTTACAGTAAATATTCGAGTTTTAAAACGCAGTCCACGTTTTATGGTCCAAAATGTAGCTTCCCCTCGTAGAAATTCTTTACTTCTCCTTTTTTTCCTTACAAAAATCTCTTCATAGAAACTTAAGACTACCTCTGATCCCATCCTTAATCTTCGAAAACAAACAGTGCTCCAACTTGATCTTTACATCTGATAATCAACAACTTCGATTGGGAATGCCAATTATCACTCAATTTGACTCGACTCCACTCAGATACTCAAATTTTACAGTGTTACTATATACATTATTGTTAGAATATTACATATTGTGAATGGATTGGGGCTGTAATTAAACAATTAGCCGCTTAATTACCCTCTTTTAACCATTGTCCAATATGAAACCTGAACTCACCCAAACAGAACCAAGGCAATAGATGGATTAAACCCAATAACATTTTTATTTAGAATTGATCAACCAGAGAAAAAATGTTCAGTCTGTTTCCTGAAAGGCATTTTTTTTTCAGAAATAGAGTGGTCAGAGTTGCAGGAAGAAACAGATATTACAGCATATTGAACGGTCAGAAATTTCTAGTATTTTATCTGTGAAACTGCAGTTTGAAGAAACTTTCATATCAAATCAGCACAAAATAATTTTACTGGTATCATTAGAGATCTGAGTATGAATTTCTTAGGTTCGAGACAAGCATAACTAACCAGATCACGAGCTAAAAAAGTCGTCGATTTATTGATTCTTCATATCAATTTGAAAGTGCTTTTCTTCAGGACCCTGAATTCCTGACTATATTCTTATAATGATACTTTGCATGCCAAATCTTCATTCCAAATTCTTACTCTTGATCTTCCCCACCTAGCCGTTTAGTTCGTCGTGACAACCAAGCGTTCTCACAGGTTTAATTCAACAATGATGCGAATCTAAAGTTGAAGCTCTATTTTTGCAATCTAAATAGTACAATTGCAAAAAAGAAAAAACCATGCTCTAATTCACCTACCTATGAAGCATGCAATTCGCCAGCAAAAGCGAACAAGGACAAGCAATCTACGATCAGGACTCTACACGCTAAAATTATGTATTTAAGATTCGAAAAAGGAATTGAAAAGAACCCGAAGAATCGAAGAATCAATCTCAGACCACGAACGATCGAAGGAGGAGCTCGTTTAGTTGCGATAACTTAAAATGGAATTTATTTAGCTCAGAGATGGTTTAACAAGCTCGCAAAAATATCTATTAATACATGGAGAGATTTTTTGGGGAAAAGAGTAAGTGATTTATTGGCGATAGCTTGGATTCGAGAAAGTTCTTTCCAAATATCAACAGTTCAAGGGGACGATGCGAGTTAGATTCCTCTGAGGTAACAGAATATTTCTATTTATATACAGACCGTGCGATTGGAATCAGGGTCGGCACGGGGCACTTCAATATTCGTGCCAAAGCAGATTGGACGGTCTATATCTAAATTCAAAATTTCTGTTACTTCAGGTGATATGGATTACGCATTAAGTCCCTTCAGAAAATGGACTGGCGCCGTTTATGCTGACGTGCCTCATCAATAATTTGTTGCGCGCCACGCTAGCGAACTGATCCATATCGGAAAAATAAACTCAACTAAGTGCTGATTCTCTGTTCCAAATTCCGTTATAAAGTTCCTGTTGCGTTTCTCTGACATGGCACCACATTCATCAAGTTAGAGGTGGGACCTTCTCAGTGGTGGAGCAAACGGTCAAATGACCACCCCAAATAATTGGAATTCAGATCCAGTGAAGTAACTCAAAAATTGAGTTTTGAATCGGGACTGTCCGATTCGAATATGTGATCATCTAACTAAAATGGAGCGCATATATTTCGAGAGACAGATTCGAATTTTAAGGCGATCTCGAGTGACGGATTCGATTCGGACGGTTCCGATCCAAAACTCAATTTTTGGATTACTTTAGGGGATCCGAACCCAAATAATTGGAGAATTTGATATATATCTCTCAAAATCTAATAGTTACGCATTTTTCCTCTATAATTCATAATATCATATTTACCCCTCTAAATTAAAAAAATCACAAATTTTTAGTCATTCTTTTTTCCTTTAAACTCATTTTAAATTTACAAACTTTCCATTTTATTATTTCTTAAAAAAAAGTATGTAGTCTATGTAAAAAAAAAGATAATTGATATGTTTTCCAAGGACAGTTTCATTTAGGCATACACTTATGTGCACGACACAAATGAAAAAATGAATCATTTGCCTTCACAACCGATCAATTAAAAGACTAAAATTTCTCTTAAAATCCTACATATTTTTTATTTTTTTAAATAAAGTGTAAAATGGGAACTTTGTTGATTTAAATTGAGTTTTAATATAAAAGATAATAAAATGAGTTTAGTTTGTGAGTTTTTTAAACTTGGAGAGTAGATTAGATATGATATTATGAATTTCATGATTATTGAGGGGCATACCTGAAATTACCCCAATAATTTAAAGGCTGGCAGTGCAGAGGATTTTCTGTTTCAAACTCCTGTGGTGGAATCCGAATCTACTTTCAAGATTCTCTGTAGTCATACGGATCCTTCACGAACAAAATATCTGTACCCGTAAGCATGTTGGCCATAAAATCTCACAGACACCCCGATTCAGTAAACCGTGATATACTTTGTTGCAGATAATATGCAACAGAGAAACAATACTTACATAAAAGATTACGGGCCGGGCTAAAGTCTTTACTTGCCTCATGACAATATCTCTTGACCCGATCCAATATGCCAAGTATATAGTGTCATATGGGCCTGTGCTTTTTTGGGAGCACAATTTTCTTTTCAATTCAAGTAAATTATTTTCGATCTTTGTGCTTTGTAAATTGTGATCGATTCCCTCCTAATATTTCATCCGTTTCTGAACTATGTGAAATTTATTTGTAGACAATTGCAATGTTACCTCCAAAAATAATCAAATCAAAATTAGATGAAATGGACATGATAATATCATTATATTGACTTTTTTTTTGATAAAAGTGGTATATACCACCGATTTCATTAAGAAACTAAACTTACAGAGTTTTTATCAGACGTGGTACCAAACCTCTGATACCTGTCTGCCAGATCTCAAAACATATCAACCAGTACATCAAATGCCAGCACATATCCTACTACACTATGAAACTAGAAAGGCTAAACAATTTGCAACATAAAATCATCGGCTAACAACATAGACAAGATATAACTAAATGTCAGAAACTGTTGAGTGGTCTATTTGTAAACTATCGTCATCATTCTGATGCTCTATACCACTTGTTCCCATTTACCCTCTCCTCCTGCAATAGAAAATTATCAAAGAAAACGGGCAATTGCATCACATCAATAGGTAGAACTAAGGATAATGTAAGAATAGTACCCCTTCCTTTGGAACTCACCCAAAATTGTGCTAAAGAAATAATTTGAGATCCTATGGATCTAAGAGAAGTATGAATTCCCTGAAAACAAAGCTTGTTCCTTGTTAACCACATGACCCATAGTACTACCCCTCTCACAAGTTCGATCAAATACCTATCTTTAAAAGGAATTAGAGCATCAATAAACCATAATTCTTCCAAAGTCATAATATCAAACGTAAAGTTGTTATAATCAGCTATCCAATTCCAAATTGTTCTAAAAAATGAACATTGTAAAAACAAGTGATATATTGTTTCAGGTACCCCACAAAACATACAAGATAGTCCCTGACCAACCTCTTTCGCTCAAATTCACTCTAGTCAGTATCTTTTTTTGCTTAACAAGCCACAAGAAAATTTTAATCTTAAATGGAATCTTTGCTTTCCAAATAGTATCAAAAGTAACATTTTTAATCCCTCCATACTCATGCCAAATATATAAAGAGTGTACCGTAAATCTACCATTAGTATTCCATCTCCAACTCAAAGTACCAGTATGATCAATATCCAAGTGCACTACCTAAGTTGAGAAACTAACCTACTCCATTCTTCCCTAAGTTCCCCGGTTAGTTGCCTCCTAAAAGCCAAGTTAATATTACCAGAATCTATAACTGAGGCTACATATATAACTATGTCAGTTGCTACTGAATACAACTGAGGATATAAATCACTTAAAGGACATTGTCCCATCCACCTATCTGTCCAAAACATAACATCCTTTCCATTATCTACTGTTTTCGTAAAACCTAAGTCAATAATTGGTTTTATTTTAAAAACATTCCTCCAAAAGGCTGACATCCGAGAACCAAACCCTTGTGACCCATATTTAGCTAAAAGAATATCCTTCCACATTCCTACAATTGTAGGGTTATTATATCTATACCACCATTTAGCTAACAAAGCTACATTAATAGTATGCAAGTTTAAAAGACCCAAATCCTCTTGTGATTTATTAGCACAAACTATTGACCATGAAACTAAAGAAATCTTTTTTCTAACTGAACTACACCCATACCATAAAAATCTCCTTCTAAGTTTGTCGATATGCTTTCTAATTTGAACAGACATTTTATACAAAGCAAGCCAATATAAAGGAATGGCAGAAATTATTGCATTTAGTAATGTTACTCTACCCCCTATAGAAAGTAATTTACTTTTCCATCCTTGTAACTTTTTCTCAATTTTATCGATTAATACATGCCAACACTCAACAGGAACAGATTTCCAATGCACAGGCACATCTAAGTAAGTTATGGGCAATTGACCTATGGTACAACCAAACCTATCAGCTAATATCTTACGTTCCAACTCATTTAAGTTCAATGATATCATAACACTCTTGTGATAATTAATTTTTAAACTAGTCATATTTTCAAAACCTGACAATAATAATTTAAGTGTTTCTACCATCTTATCACTAGCCTCTAAAAACAATAGGGTATCATCCGCAAAATGCAGATTCAAGATATCCCCAACACCTGCAAAATTACCCAAATCTTTCAAAAAAACCTGTCATCTTAGCTTTATGTAAAATTTTATGTAGAGCCTTAGCCACTATATCAAATAGAAAGGGGGATAGAGGATCCCCCTGTTTCAGTCCTAGACATCCATTTACACTAATACACGTCCTACTACCTTGTAAAATATCAGAAATCCATTGTCTAAATTTAGAACCAAAACCCCTAGCAAGTAGAGCTTCTTGTAGAAAATCTCAATTTATTAAATCATACGCCTTTTCAAAATCTAGCTTAAAAATGATACCTTTAGTTTTAAAGACTCGAACTTGATGTAATACCTCATTGGCACAAACCACATTATCCAAAATATACCTACCTTTAATAAAAGCAGTTTGAGTTTCACTTATAAAAAAATCCATCACTTTTGCTAACCTAGCAGCCAACAGTTTTGTAATTAGTTTAAAACTACAATTAATAAGACTAATAGATCTATAATTTGAAATACAAGGAGCTATCTCCTTCTTAGGTATGAGACAAACATAAGCCATGTTCAGTTTGGAAATATCTAAATCATGAAAATAAAAGGAAGTAAAAACTTTATATAAATCAGATTTAATGAAATCCCAACTAGCTTGATAAAATGCAAAAGAGAATCCGTCCGATCCTGGAGCCTCAGAGGCATTGCAAGCAAAAACAGTTCCCCTAATTTCATCTAAAGAAAACATTTTTTCTAAGTCAAAACATTGTGACGCACTCAACTTTTCAGATGCAACCCATAACCCCTCTTGCATAGATATATCTCTAGTGTTACATGTTCCTAACAAGTTTTTATAGAAATTAGTCACATGTCTTTTCAAAGCTGCTGGATCACTAATGATGACTCCCTCATGTTCTAGAGTTAGAATAGAATTTTTCCTTCTAAATCACCCTCTAAAAACCATTTCAACCTAGCTCTATGTTGCCAATAAGATTCCTCTTCATTCATAATTTTCCTAAATTGCACTTGACACTTAGTCCATCTTTCAAATTCAGAACTACTCAAATGCCTATTTTCATTATTAAGCTCAAAAGCACATATTTCCTCAAGTAAACATGTTTTAACTCTTTTCTTTTCCCCTACTAAATTATAACTCCATCCTCTAATTTTTTGCCTCATCTTCTTTAATTTAATTCTCCATTGATCTCCTATATTATTTAAAATGATAAAGATTTTGCCCCCCCCCGGCTTCTATCCCCTATTCATTCCCCTATCATTAATTATTTAGGGGACCATAACTTCAAACACAAAAAGACAAAAGAAAATGTATATCAATCATTAATTACATGGGGGACCGCTAATTAACTGGGGGACCGCTTATATTTGAAATTTTTTACAACTGACGCGCAAGTATTCATATGTAATACACTAAGTATTCATATCTAAGATATCAAGTATTTAAAAAAAAACTGGACACATCACTCACCCATATTTTACACGTTTTTAGAGGTGGTTTTTTTTTTTCTCCGTTCACTCTAACCAATATTTCTTACAATCTGTAAAGAATTTTGCGAATCTAAAATCACAAACGTCTTCTACGTAATTTTCTCTTTCAAATGAGATCCATGATTATCCGTCGCGCAAGTATTCATACCTCGTAAAATTATTTATATCTCGTCATGCAAGTATTCATACTACGTCGAGCAAATATTCATACCTCGTCGTACCTAAGATAGAGTGTATTGGACACTTTCAGTGATTGAGTGGTAATGAAATTTCAAAGGTAAAAAATGAGTGAATGATGTGTCTAGTTTTTTATTTGTGAAATACTGTTGAGGTATGAATACTTGCTCAATGAGGTATGAATACTTGAATGACGAGGTATGAATACTTGTGCAACGGACAACTCGAAAGTATGTCATCATGGATCTCATTTGAAAGAGAAAATTATGTAAAAGACGTTCGTGATTTTAGATTTGTAAAATTCCTAACAAATTGTCAAAAATATTGGTTAGAGTGAACGAAGAAAAAATCCCACCTCTAAAAACGTGTAAAAAATGAGTGAGTGATGTGTCCAGTTTTTTTTAAATACTTGATATCTTAGATATGAATACTTGATGTATTATATATGAATACTTGTACTCGCCGCGATAATAACGCGTTTTGTTTTGTCTTTTAACGCTGAAATTTGTGGTCCCTTCTTAATTAACAGTCAACAAAGACAGTTATTGACTGGGGAATGAATGGGAGATAGGAGTTGGCGGATAGTTAGTCGGTCCCTATTTAAAATTACTACCTCATACACCAATGTTCTAAAAGTTCTACAAAACCTTGTTCACACAACCAAGATCTATCAAATTTAAAGTTATAGGTTCTAGTACTGCTCTCACTACCTACCCTCAACAATAATGGCAAATGATCAGAATAAACTCTAGGAAAAGAAGAAAGATTTGAAGAGCTAAAATGTCTGTCCCACTCAACAAAACATAGAAATCTATCTAGCAAAGCTTGGGAAGTTGAGGTATTGGATCTTGCCCATGTATATTTCCTATCACTTAAGTAAGTCTAAAAGATGTAAATTAGAAATTAATCTATTAAATTTGGAACTGATCACATGATTATAACTAGTCTCCAACAGCTCACTTCTACGTCTTACCATATTAAAATCATCACCTATTAATCATGCAGGAACTCCTAAATTAGATAAATCACTAAGTTCTTGTAAAAAATTAGACTTTTTAGAAGCTACTGTTGGACCATATACTATAGTGAAAAGCCACTCAAAATCATCTATCTTATTTCTAGGGTGCACACTAATAAAAAATTCACCTAGTAAAACATTAGAAACTCCAAATTTATCTTCATTAATCCCTATCAAAATCATTATATTGACTTAATATACCAATCGGAGAATTGCGTTCAACCACTAAAGATAGTTGAAAATTTTGAAATGGTTGCTCGTTTTCCAATCTTACACATTGCTTTGTTGAAATTTCTACAGTCTTTTCTGCTCTTACAATTTGACCATTTGCAGAATCATCTAGTCAATTTGGTTTTTTTTATTCCTTTACGTGACTCCATTGCATGTTCAATAAAGTCATATTTATCTAATTATCTTGTTTACATTTTCAACATCTTTGTTAGCTAGCTTTCAGAAATTTGGACTTGCATGATCTGGAGCATTGTCAGATAAATTCGCATCCTCTGAGATATCTCAAACTTTGCGTGACTTTATGAAAAATTATAACCATTCAAATAAGTTCTACACGAATCTCGAAGCACAAATAATACTGGCCCCCGCACTATTCCCAAATAGGCACCGGACACGTCGGTCACGCAAAAGTTAAGATATCTCAGAGGATACGGACTCTTGTCAGATACCACATAACTGATATTAATATGAGATGCAATTACAGGTTCCTGATGAAAACAACTTTCAATAATCTTATCATTTATTAACAATTCTGCAAAATAATTTCTTAGATATGCTCAGTAGTCTTTAAATTTGGGCACCTTTTAATTTCTAATTAGAGATATAGCAGACATGACTTGCTTTGGTAGAATGCATGGTAGCGGAAGGAGTTGTAACTAGGGGTGAAAACAGAATGGATAATATCCGATCCGTATTTGAAAAATTAGATGTAGATATCTGATATTCGAATATCCGTGTAAATATGAATACTGAATTCGCATCCCAAATGATAATTTCCATGTCCCACGTAACAATAGAAAAAAAAAAAACTACGTGTGGTGCTGCTTTCATTTAAATTCATTTTACTTTTCTAAATATAAAAAAAAAATCCTGCTTGTCTGCTATTGTTACTGGGCCCAAAGGCAGTCAAGGGCGTAGTTTCTAATTAAGAAGTAGTGTTAAAGTTTGCACCTTTGATCCACAAGTATAAACCATGATGCATATATATATATATATATATCCGAAGGACGGATCATTTTTTATTGCATTACTTCTTATTATAAGATTGGGGTCACAAAAACTTGTGTATATATTTTAATTAAATTGTTCTATTCAAACCTCTCGTAATTCTTTTGTATTTTTGAAATTGAATCCAAGTACATAATCTAAAAATATATTTGAAATTTTGCTCCCATATATATATGTGACCAAGCTGGTCAAGAGTCAACACCCGTGTTGTAAAAAACGTTCGTTTAGGCCGGTTAAAATTAGTCGTTGGCGGTAACCAAACCGTTATGAATTTTCCCAACTAATCAGATGATTATTTCCGAATATGATCAATTATTCCCGATTATTCCGGATTAATCACTTAGCGATATCCTGTCCGTCTGCATACCATTATTTACAACACTGGTTAAGACAACGAAATACGCATAGGTTGTCTCATACTTAAACCTAATGCTCTTTTCACCAACCATAGGCATGTTACTCTAAAGATATATTTTAGACTAGTAGTGAAGCATTTGGTGTACATGTAATATATATTAACCATAGGCATGTACAATACATACTCTCCTTTGAGACCATGAAGGTTCGAATCCATCCATTTATTTAATTCACCAGATATTGTCTCCATGCATGAAAGGTACATAAAGCTAAGTATACAAGGACTAGCATGAAAGCCAAATTTCTCAGCTGTATGGTCAATTCAAATCTAATTTTAGGTGGAGCCTTAGATTCTTGTATTACACGCTTTATATTTTATATCCTGTTATGAATTTTTTTTTGTTGCTGTTGCTGTTGCTGTTGCTGTTGGTGATTTTTCTCATTTCTTTTCCCCATTTTTGCCCAAGGGATATTCTGTGGTGTAATATCTGTAATTAACTATACAATGTGTCGAGAGCATATAGCAGTCGAGTTAGAACCATAGTCACAAGATTTCCGAATTATTCACGAATAATTCGTTTTTTTTGTGATGCCGAACCGAACGTCGAATTATTCGGTTGACCGAACTTTGACCGAATTATTCGTGAATAATTAGCAAATTTTACAAACTTTTCCCGAATTTTATGAATTATTCGTGAATTTTTCTAGAATTTTTCCTAGAACTTTTTTTTTTTTTCCTTTTTTTGCTCCCTTGTAGGACTGAGATCTTTGACCCGGATAATTCATAATCATTCCCGAATTATATCCGAATTATTCCCGAATCACAAATTTTTGACCCCGCCGAACCGAACCCGAACTATTCGTTTGTCACTATGGTTAGAACTAACTTTTGTACAAACCAGTCCAACACATGTGTCCACAGAAGAACTAATTTGCATGCATTCATTTTTGTACAATCAGGTTTGAATATAAATCTGTTGTTATTCCAAAGGGATCACAGGACCTGTTATTCTTATCCCAACCGTTCAAACTTTTTCATGCGCGAATCTAAAAAAAAATTGTTTTCATGCCCGAATCTCAACAAAGGTCAATGGTTGGGATTGGAATAACAGAGTCCTGTTATTCCTACAGCAGATTTAATTCCATCAGGTTTAGATTCTTGTATTAAATTAATTTGGACATTGTTGTTGCTAAAATATATAAAAAGATAAAATTGTTGCTAAAATAGAAAGAACATTATATTTTATTTCTTATCCCTCTTGATAGGGCCATGTTCCCAAGGCCCTTTATTTACTAAACTTTAGGCCTATGAAAGCCCGGGATTCGGACCTCCTTTCAGGAGCCAGCCCGGCGCCAAGGTAAAGAGGCCCAAAGCCCGAGATACTTAAGATCCAGTCACAGAACAAGCCGAAGGCCTGCAAAGGTCGAACTCGGCCCGAAATAGACATACACCGCCTTAATGCGGGATGACCAGTCAACTCGGTCACAATAACCGTTTTACCGGCTTAAGGCGAGATAACCGCCGAGATAGCGGTTATGACTCAGCATATATAAGGCAAAAATCCCCATTGAACGGGGGTCGAGATTTTACACACACAGAGAGATATCGCATAGGTCAGAGTCAGAATCTCTCTACAGCCACCTTACTTCTCAACTCTCATCTCGGACTGCCACCCCGGGCAGGGCGAGATCAATCAACCACCTCTCACATACGGACTACTCTCCACGGGAGATAGGACGTATCAACCACCGTGGGGCCCCCATCGCTCCAATAATGGAGCATCCTCCCTACAAGGGGCCGGGGCTGGTGTCTCCCTTATCGGACCACAAGGTGAAGTTCTGAATTATGCCCTCCACTTTCAGTTTCCGGTGACCAACAACACTGCAGAATATGAAGCCATGATAGCTGGGCTCAAGTTAGCCAGAGAACTCGGGGCACGCGAGGTGTACCTCCATAGCGATTCCGAGTTGGCGGTCAAACAAATCAATGCCGAATGTCGCGTCATGGATGACAAATTGCGCAAATACCGGGAGCAGTTCAACAACCTGAAGAACCAGTTCGATAAAGTCGAGATCCAACATGTTTCTCGCAACAAGAATTGCCAAGCCGATGCCCTCTCGAAGCTCGGAGCTGCCGGCAACTTAGACAAAGACAGACCAATCATAGTCATGGATATACCCAATTCCAGCATTGACATAGATGTTATTGCGGTATATGCCATCCATGAACCACCAGAAACATGGTTCACCTCGATGTGGAATTTCCTCAATACCGGGGTCCTGCCAACAGACCAGCTCGAAGCGCGACGTTTAAAGAAGATAGCCCCGCTTTACTCCATCTTCAACAACCAGCTCTATAAGAGGGGCTATGTCCGACCTTGGCTGAAGTGCATCCCGGAGAACACAGCCCACCAAATGTTGGCCGAGGTACACGCTGGCATATGTGGCAGCCATCAAGGAGCAAAAACTCTAGCCAAGAGAATACTCCGAGCAGGATTTTATTGGCCAACAATGCAGCAAGACGCTGCGGACTTGGTCAAAAAATGCGACAAGTGCCAATATCACAGCAAGCTCAGCAATATCCCACCTTACGATCAGATCTCTATCTCGGGGGCGTGGCCTTTCGACTTATGGGGAATCGACATCGTGGGTCCGTTCCCCAAAGCCGTGCGCCAGCGACGTTGGATTATAGTAGCTGTCGAGTACTTTACCAAATGGGTAGAAGCAGAGGCCCTGGCGACTATCACGGCCAAAGCAGCCGAACACTTCATCTGGCGCAACATCATCTGCCGATTTGGTTTACCCCATGCCCTCATTTCCGACAATGGCACACAGTTCAACGCAGCCAGCACGATAGCATTCTTATCAGGCCTTGGGATCCACAATAATTTCACCTCGGTCAGCCATCCCGCAAGCAATGGCCTAGCTGAGGTGACCAACAGGACCATTTTGGAAGGCATCAAACGCAAGGTGGAAGCCAACCGCAAAAATTGGCCCGACATGTTGGACGAAGTCCTTTGGGCATACCGGACAACCCCGCGAGAAGCTACGCAACAGACACCTTACTCGCTGGTGTTCGGCATGGAAGCAGTCACTCCCTTGGAACTGATAGAGCCATCCCTTCGCACTGCGACGTATTCTGTTGAAGAAAATCCGGGCTCTCGCGAGGTCGACCTTGAGCTCCTTCAGGAAACCAGGGAACGAGCCCGTGTACGGACAATGGAGTATCAACGGAGGATCAAGCGTGCTTTTGACAAACACGTTATACCTCGCGACTTCCAACCAGGCGATCTCGTGCTACGAAAAGTCGAAGCCACGGGTAAACATGTAGGCAAGCTAGAGCCAAACTGGGAAGGCCCATATCGGGTAGTATCCCTCAGAGGAAAAGGCGCGTATGAGTTAGAAAACTTGCAAGGAATTCCGCTTCCGAGACCATGGAACGCGGGCCATCTCCGCAAGTTTTACACTTAATTGGCGCGACATGCCTGCGGGCACATCGAAAGGCGTTATATGCTGAGTACATGTAATGCTACTACAAGGCGAGATATGCCGAATTCTAGGCGAAATAGGCCGAATAAAAGGCGTGATAAGCCGAATACTTTACTATAGGCGAGATAGGCTTTCAGTTACTTTTAGCGAGATGCTTTTTCATCTCATGTAACTTTTTATTCTTTGTATGCGATGTTATAAGCATACTTAATATATATGTGATTTTTCAATTTTAAAAAAAAAAAAAAAAAAAAAAAAAAAAAAACAAACATCATCATGCGAGCTCATAATATTGCGAGATTACACTATCATACGACATTACAACATACAGTGCAAACAAATAACACCTCGGAAAATCATAAATAATTTTACATTGTTTACATGACTAAGTAATATCAAGTCAGAAGCATATCGCTATACATTCTGACTTCGGGGGCTAATGATAGGGCCATGTTCCCAAGGCCCTTTATTTACTAAACTTTAGGCCTATGAAAGCCCGGGATTCGGACCTCCTTTCAGGAGCCAGCCCGGCGCCAAGGTAAAGAGGCCCAAAGCCCGAGATACTTAAGATCCAGTCACAGAACAAGCCGAAGGCCTGCAAAGGTCGAACTCGGCCCGAAATAGACATACACCGCCTTAATGCGGGATGACCAGTCAACTCGGTCACAATAACCGTTTTACCGGCTTAAGGCGAGATAACCGCCGAGATAGCGGTTATGACTCAGCATATATAAGGCAAAAATCCCCATTGAACGGGGGTCGAGATTTTACACACACAGAGAGATATCGCATAGGTCAGAGTCAGAATCTCTCTACAGCCACCTTACTTCTCAACTCTCATCTCGGACTGCCACCCCGGGCAGGGCGAGATCAATCAACCACCTCTCACATACGGACTACTCTCCACGGGAGATAGGACGTATCACCTCTTAATTTAACAAAAAGAAAATAAATATTTCATGTACATTGAAAAATATTGTTGTTCTGTTTTAATTAAACATTGTACGAAAATTTGTGATTGTCTTACGTATGAATTATATAACAAAATTTTATGTAGTTTTGTTTTTTTATCAATATATTATATACAGGTTGGCTAATATTATCCTAAATAAAACATTAAAGTTCATTACAACTAGGCACTAGCTACTGAAAAATCCTTCTAAAAAACCCTCACAGGTATCCAAAGCTTCAGCCATATATTTCGCTTCATTAAACTAGCTACTGAACATCTACAAATTACTTTATAGATGCAGTAGCAAAATTTTCAATATCTCACACTATTTTTGCATCATTAGCCTGGATTACCTGAAAAACTCAGAATCCTACCATGAAAAGCAAAATTTCTGGTATCAACATGAACCAGATATCTTTATCAGCCCATACCTACCTGACAATTCAAAAGAGATCAACGAGGGTCGCCTCGCCTCGCCTCACGGCCGGTCCCAGTTTCAAATTAGAATAGACAGTTCGAGTCTTCCTCTACGATGGTGGTCTTTCACTTGGTCCGACCTTATTTCTAAGGTATCGCAACCTCTAGGAGTCTAGGGTTTGGTATCGCAGCCAAGTAGCCAACATAGGAAAACTCTAAGGTTTGGACTTTGGTATCGCAAGTTCGCAACCAACAGAGAGGGAAAGTCGGCTAGGGACTAGGGTAGAACGATTATGGGTTATGGCTGGTTTTGTTTAATTTTTCTATTTTGGACTTTGTTGTTGAATTTTTTTTATTTGAGCTTGTAATTGGACCGGGCTTTCTGTTTCAAAAAACATTTTTCAGAAGTCAGAATTGAAAGCAATTATGGACTGGACGACTTATATTTTCATCAGTGAACATAAGTTATCAGCAGAAATTAACGGTTCACGTTTGAGTTAATTTCGAACTAAATTTGGTTTGCGAACCTATTTCGAACGAACTAGGTCCAGTTTGAGTTTGGTTTGAATTAATTTCGAACTAAGTTTGGTTTGAATTAATTTCGAACTAAGTTTGATTTGAATTAATTTCGAACGAATTCAATTTCGAATCGAACTTTTTACGAACTTTTTCAAATCAAACTCGAATCGAATTACGAACTACGAATTTTTTGTGCAGCCCTATGCATGACACATCAACGATTCACACTTTTTCAAGCTTGATTTAATCAATTGTAAACAAATTATTTGATTGAATTTTAGGAAGTTTTACTTAGAAAATTATGCTTTTAATTTCTTAAAAGTCCATTTCTTTCAAATTGAAATCTAAGACGTTTGAGTTCAGACTTGTACCAGTGAACTTTTATGTAATTATCAGAGGATATGAACCCTAGTAATTATCAGCTATAAGAATTTATATGAAATCCAAGTTCTATCCAATTTATTTTTTATATATTTTTCAAAATAAAAATGAGATTAAGTCTCTCAATAATTTTCTTCGTAGTGCTTCTCATATTTACCGTTGTTTTTTTTCCTGATTTTGATTATGCTAGACATTCTCTATCCTTTGCAAGCAGAGGTAGAGACAGTTAAGGAATGAGATCAATTGATTCTCATTTATTTTTAATTTTTTTTTTGTATTTATACAAGATTTCTTATATAATTTAGAGTAAAATGCTACGGATGCTATCAAATTGATCTCTATTCGTAGGAAAAAAAATTATATGATTGATTTTCATTCATGTTTGATTCCCGTAATTTGAAAGTCTGGCTTCGCCGCTATTTGTAAGGTTCTTCTCTAACTTATATGGATAAAATTTATTAATTAAAAATGATGCATAGTCTTTTTCCAGATTCTAAATTTCTATATTGTCACGCCCTGATTTTAGACCAGACGCGCGACAACAGAAAAACATCCTCGCATTCATCTGACAGCCTATCAACCTCCGTCGCAAATAGAAATAAAAAATAAATAAATAAGAGTTAGCTAAAAAACTCAGTAACCGGTTATTTAACAACACACTTCTCTGTAACTGGTTTATTCAGTATACCAACAATACAAATAGAATTGGATTAATCCATACAAATATATCATATTACGTACGCATATTTAACCGACTGGGTCTAGTTTTTCAGATACCACAACACTCAACAATTAAATCTCAGAAATGATTTCACATTCCTAGAACTCTCAATCCCGTTAAATATATCCTCGTAATCCAATATGCAAATACGGTACAATATTATTCAATATTCAAGCATACCAAAACTTATAAAGAAGTCTGGTTACCAGTTAGCAAAAATTTTAGCTACTTCAAACCGAATACAATAGCACTTCATAACCATTCGCGTGACGTAAGATCGAAATTTTAATCGGACTGGTTACAAAATTTTCTCCTCATTTTCTCTCATTTTTCTCTTACTTTCCAATTTTCTTTGCATTCTTCTATATTTTTCTTTTACTTTCCAATTTTCTATGCATTTTCCTTTTTTTATTCTCGCTTTACCCAAATCAAATGAGATAAAATGGATATTTAAAGGGGTATTAAGTGGTGGGGGTTTAGTGGGGTGGTTGATGAAAATGGGGTGCTTGCAATGCATGCATGAGGTCTCATGGCAACACACTTTTTTTTTTAATTTAATATATATTTTTTATTTAAATCCTTTGATCTTGTTAATTTTATAAGTAAATTCAGGAAATAATTTTAAAAGTATTATTAAAACTAAAATTTATAGTATTACATTTTTTTTCCTTTTTAAAAGAAATTTTGCCCTCAAAATTCATACTGATACAGATTAACAAAAAATCATATCATATTTATTGAAATGATTTTATCAGACGATTCAACAATCTACTAAAATTAATTAAACATAATTCAGATGGAATACAGATAACAAAAGTTATTAAGGACCAAATACAGTTCGAAGTGCTCTCATATCATTCTGTCACGTCTCGAATTCAGATCGAATGTGCGACGACAGAAAGGCATCCTCACATTCATCCAAGGGTCTGTCAACCTACATCGCAAATATAAGGAAACAAAAAACAAAACAAAGTCAGCTAAAAAGTTCAGTAACCGACTATTTAATGACCTATTTCTCTATAACTGGTTTATTCAGTATAACAACAGTACAAATATATCGTACAAATATATCTGAATTAATCTACACAAAAATATTATATCACATACACATATTTAACATGCTCGATCTTGTTTTTCATATACCACAATACTTAGACAATTAAATCGCTGAAACAGATTCAGATTTCTAGACGCTCAATCCCATTAAATATACCCTCGTAATCCAATATCGAGAGACGATACAATACTCAATATTCAAGAGACCAACAAAAACTCTAGAGAAGTTTGATTACCTGATAGCTAAAATTTCATGTACTTCCAACCGAATTGCAATAGCGATTCAAGGTTATCCGCACGACGCAGCGACGTAAGATCAGATTACAAAATTTTCTTTTATTTTCCTTTCTCATTTTTCTCTTAATTTTCTTACTTCCCAATTTTCTTTGTAAATTTGTATTTTTTTTCTCTCTTTAGCCAAATTAAATGAGATAAAAAGGATTATTTAAAAGGGGTAATAAGTGGTGGGCTTTAGTGGGGTGGTTAAGATGAAAATGGAGTGCTTGCCTTGTCATGGGTTCGTACATCCCAACCCAGCAATCCGTAAAAAATAAAAAATAGTTGTAAAACATTGTTTAAAAATTAAGTTTTTTTTAATTTCTTAACCCCTCCATCTCAGAAATTGGGTCAGAGCCAATAGGAAATAAAATAAAGGGGTCAGAGCCAATAAGAAAGAGAGAGAGTACCAGCATGTCCAAGAGAAATTGTTTGCTTTATAAGCAAATTTGTTTTTTTAGAAATCGGCCTACAACCCAGCAATTATATTAGCAATTAACACATCAGATTAGCAATTTAAAAGAAATCCCTCAGCAGATGCTCTAAATATATTAATTTCAAAAAAGTCGGTGATTGCGGTTCAATTAGTGGAAATCTAAAGTTGTGATGCTTCACTTGTTTTTTCTCCAAATTAAAAGAGAGGAATTTTGCACCTTTTCAGTTTTCCTATAAAATTGGATACTATTAGCAATGGCAAACAATATATTTTGAAATGTGGAGATGAAAATGTTCCATGCGGCTTTAACATATATATATCCCTTTTGTTTTTTGTTGTTTATTGGGAAATAAAAATTGAAAAAATCATTTTTATGGTGCCTTTTCTAATATATGATATGTCAAAATTTAACATTTATCAACAATACAACATTTCAGTAATTAAAATTGATGCTAAAGCAATGTCATACAATATATTTTGACACATGGGAATAAAAATATTTTTAAAATACTAAAGTTCATAATATTTATCTAATTTTAATGGTGAATAACAATATTTTTTGATAATATATATTAAAATATATGATATATATTTTAATACCCATATTCATATGGATACTTGAAACGTAAAACCATATCAGTATCCATATTCACATGGATATTCGGATATCGGATATCCACATCTAATATATCTGATATGTTAAAAATATAATATAATATATAATATATAATATATATCAACAGTACAACATTTGAGTTTATAAGAAATCAAACATGGCAAGAGAATAAATTCTGTAATGATCATGGATTGGGATATTCTTGATTTTGTGCATATCATTATAATAGTATATCAGACAACAAATGAGTGTCAAATAGAATAACTAATTGATAGTTTATCCTTTTGAATTTTTGATCTGCTGATCTACAATGCAAAATGGTATAAATTAAATGTAGTTGTCAACAAATTCGAGTTGAAAATGTTTGATATTGATAGATTTAAATGGGAATTTATTACTGTTGAAAAGTTGAAAATAAAGTGTCATCTCAGAGACAATCTCATCATTGATCAACGGCTCAAAACAATCAAGCATAACATTAGATTTATAAATAAATCCAACGGTATCTTGGTATTTTCATACAATTAAGGCATACCAAAAATAAAGCATAGGAACTATGTAAAGAAAAATAATAGAATACAATCAATAATTTATCATTTTCCGCATATTATCTTAAAAATTCAACATGGTATCAGAGCGAACACAACAAAAACCGATTAAAATACAAGGAATATGAATAGTTGTGACTTTTCATATAATTAACAGGCGCATTAGAGAGAATATGACTCTTGTAATTATGAGCTATGAGTATGACAATTTATATTATTTATAATCATCTAAGTTCTATCCAACTTTTTAATATTTTTTTTTAAAAGATGGAATCAAATTTGTTCATATTTTTTTATGTATTAACAATTAAAAACATGCTTCTCATTTTTGGGTTGCCTTTTATGATTTAGATTAGGCTAGGCTTCTTTATTCTTTTTGTTATGGGTTAGCATCTTTGTAAATATATTTCAAACAAGTAGGTAGGCATTTTACTTTCTATTAAATATATTTGTTATGGGTTCTTATTCAAAGTTGTGATTCTTCATAAAATTTTATGTCCAAAAGAAAGGAATTTTACACCTTTTTTAATGTTACCAATAAAATTGGATTCTATTACAATAAATGATATTTAATTACCTGCCACTATACTCTAAGAAGTCACTAAAAATTAATTAGAATAGATAAATGCATGTTATTATCATGTTAATTTACACATCAACGCTAACGAAACGGCTCACTTTATGAGTCGGGTCGGATTGACGGTCTAGATTAAATACAAGTTAAATTATTATTGGTAATTTTTCTTATATTTTTGGTGCCCAATAAAAGCTTATTAAAATATATATATGGGTTCATTTTGTTTTTTTTTTTGACATAATTGGTAAGAGTCGTTTTTTTCATTTAATATTTTTCAAAAAGGTCAAATTTAAATTCTAGAAAAATCGTCAGAACAATTTATGTCGAAATATGAAATCTAAATACAAAGCTCAGAAAATCCAAAACATTTATATCTTCCTCTTTTTTTCTTTCTATATGCAAAACTTTTATGTGCACTGGTCAACAAGCAAAAGTTTTTGAGAATTTTTTGTCTGTAGAAAAGAAAAATGAAAGATAAATAAAAAGAGTACTTACTGTTTTTTATTAATAGAAAGATCAATGTAAAAAAGTCCAATATTACCGATTCTAATTCAGTTGTTTTTTATTTTTATTATTAAAATATAAAAAGTTTTTAAGAAAATAGATAAGAGTCCTATTACATCTAAGAGGGTTCAAATGCACCATGATTTTGTACTCTAATATGCTCCACATCTTTTATCTCCGCTTTCAAAGTCCGAACAGTCGATCCAAACCGCTCAACATGATATTCATAATAAAATATTCTTGGAGACCAAATTTTATATTTTTTTAGAATTCTTTTACTATTTTTTTACATAGGTACAATGTCACTTTTTCTGATAGTCCAAAATCTCCTTCAAACAGTGATTTTGTACCAATCTAAAAAAATAGTAAAAGAATTCTAAAAAATATAAAAGTTGGTCTCCAAGCATATTTTATTATGAAGATCATGTTGAGTGGTTCGGATCGATTATTCGGACTTTGAAAACAGAGATAAAGGATGGGGAGCATATTAGAGCACAAAATCATGGTGCATTTGAACCCTCCTCTACATCTAAATTCTAAGATACTTTATTTATTTTTTTAATTTTTTTATATTTTAGTAGAGAAAGTAGAAAATAAAAAAAAAAACTTGGTTAGGATCTATGAGAGTAGTACCGCTTCCAGTTCTAACATTAGTTTTTTTTTTTATTTCTATCAATGAAAAGTACACTTTTTATTTCTCTATCTTTTATTATTATTTTCTATAAAAAAAATCTCAAAGTTTTATTATTAATATAATGGTTTGAAAACAACGATTTTGTAACCATCTTAATAAATAGTAAAAAAAAATTCAAAAAAAATGTAAAATTTGATCTACAAGCACATTTTAATATATCCATCATGTTGAACGGTTTGGATCGACTATTTGGACTTTGAAAATGGTAGGTGTCAAAGTGTGTAAAAAAAAAAAAAAATGTAATTTGATCCCTCCTATATATATAGAGAGTAGGGCTACTGTCCTTCGTGAAGTAAAGCGAAGTTTTACTTCACGCTCATATTTTCATTTTGAAAATCCAAAATGTCGATCCGAACCGTTCAAGTTGATCTCCATATTGAAATGTGCTTGGAGACCAAATTATACATTTTTTGGAATTTTTTTACTATTTATTAAGCCACTTTGAAAATCGTTGATCCATTGGTCCAACTTTTTTTACTGTTTTCTACTATTCACAATGGATCAGCGATTTTCAATGAGGGATATATATATATATATATAGAGAGAGAGAGAGAGAGAGAGAGAGAGAGAGAGAGAGAGAGAGAGAGAGAGAGAGAGAGATAGGCTACGATGCTTTGGGAAGTAAAGAGAGTGTTTTACTTCCCGCTCATATCTCTATTTTTAAAGTTCAAATAGTCGATCTGAAGTTCTCAACATGATTTTCATATTGATATGTGCTTGGAGACCAAATTTTACATTTTTTGGAAATTTTTTACTATTTTTTTAGAATTTTTGAAAATCACAACTTTTTATTAAATAAAATAATAATAAAAATTTCACAAAAACACTGATTTTCAAAAATTCTAAAAAAAAAGTAAAAAATTTCCAAAAAATGTAAAATTTGGTCTCCAAGAACGTATCAATATAAAGATCATGTTGAGAAATTTAAATCGATTGTTTGAACTTTGAAAATGAAGATATGAGAAGTAAAACACCCTCTTTACTTTTCAAAGCACCGTTAAAATATTTTAACCAAGCTGTTTTGGCTACATGCAGCGTACAGACCATATCAGTGTTGTTTTGATTATATAGTCCGTTAGCTGCATGAAGTCAAAACTGCTCTGTTAAAATCTTTACCCCCCCCAGAAAGTCCGGTTCCTGTTTCTATGATTCTATCTAAAGCAACTTTAGTACACATACACACTAGAAATAGAATTAGAATTAGGGTGCGATCGGAACGAGAGATTTTCGCTCAAACTAGAAATAGAATTAGAATTCTTTCTCAATCAGCTGATCGGAACGCATAAATAAAAGAGAATAGAAACGATTCGATGGGATTTGAGGAGGCCTAAATCCTGCGGAGAAATCATGAGAAAAAAGAAGGTATTTGTCGAGAATTCGATTCACTGACGTAAAATGTCCCTTGTACTCTTTCTCCAATGCAGAGGAGCGGGAAGCAGCTGAGAGGAGGAAGTTCTGAAAGGGAGAGCAGTGGAGAGAAAAAAGTCTGGACAGAAGAATGATGGAGAGGGAGAAGGGTTTGGAGCAGAGGAGAAGAGAAGCGGTTCAGAGGAAGAGAAAAAAAAAACTTTCCAATGGCATTACTGTAAATAAGATGATATTTATGACTATTTTAAACTATCGTCAAATCAATTCTTTTTTTTAAATTAACCAATCCAATCACAAAAATTTAGTTCTAAATCATGTCTTTTCAACTCTATTCTATTCAAATGAATTGAACTTTAATTTATTATATTTGTTTCCGATCAGGCTGTAATTGTGACATTGTAATATCTGCAACAAATCAGAGTCAATAGAATAAATAATGGATAATATATCCCCGAAATTTTTAAATATAACACAGGTAAAAAAAAAAAATACCAAAACGGCACCGTTTGGCAGGAATTCCAGATTTAGCACGGCCGCAGATCGGCTGAGCGGCCATTTCCTAGGGACCGCAGATCAGCTGAGCGGCCTCGGGGACCGCATTTCGGCTGAGCGGCCCTGGGGACTGCATTTCGGCTGAGCGGCCCTGGGGACCGCATTTCTGCTGAGCGGCCCCCTGCCTTCAAAAATCCATCCAGGAGAGAGAAATTCATTTCACACTCTGATCCCTTCTCTCTCCTGGATAAGAGCTTCTTCTGTAAGTTTTTTTCTCTCTTTTCTTTTCAATTTTTTTTTAATTTTCAGTAGATTAATAATTAATTTAGTTAATTTTTAATTTTAGGTTTCTTGTGTATTGATTCAAAATGGCTTTATGGTATCAATTTATATTGGTGGGGATGTTCTAACAGGTCCTAATGGGGTTTATTATAGTATCAGACCTGTTACTGTGATTCCGGTATTGCCGGATACTGATTATGTGGAGCTTAAATCGAGTATATGTCAGAACTTGGGATTGGATCAGGGCCAGTATGACCTTAAAATTGAGGCCAAGATTAGTATGCCGACTAGTTCAGCACAAACCTGGTTCCAACTCTTTCCAATTCAGAATGAGGGAGTCTGGAAGGTATTGTATAACCAAACTATGAGTTTTTTTGGGGGATACATACAAGATAATTGACCTATATGTGGAGGTTACTAGAGTCCGGCGTACCAACCCAGCTATGAGGTTAATTCAGGGTCGTAGTCGAGGTAACTCATCTGGCTCTAGTCCGTCCCCTGTCCAAATTGACCAACCATCCAGTAGTCGAGCCCCAGTTCAGAGGGATCGACCATCCAGTAGTCGGCCCTCCCGTCGGGCCCCCACCAGGACTGACCAGCTTTCATCTAGTCATAGTGCTCATTGGGATCAAACTTTTGATCCGGATGAAAGTGATTAATCAGAGGATCCGGAATTACAAGAGGCAGAGGAAAATTGGGGTGATGAAAATCCTGAGGGTATAAGCGATCATAGTGACGAGGAAGATTCCGGGCCTGTGCTTGGACGGCCGAGGACTTTCGTAATGGATCGTGGTTTTCGGATAATGGATCGCGGGTTTCAGCACCCGTGTTCGGCTTTCAATGACACATCAGGGTTTCAGCCCGCAAATTCGAGTTTGTTTGGAAGGAGGGAAGAGTATGAGAATGAACTGTCTGAGGGTCAAATATATGACTCAAAAGAGGCCATGAAGAGCGCAATTGTCAGGTTTCACATAGTTTGCAACAAAGAGATAAGGAATACGCACAGTAGTACCACCAGAATTAGGTTCAAGTGTAATGACAGTAGATGTGGCTGGTACATACTCGCAAAGGCCACTGGTTACGGTACACAATGGCGTGTTTCGAAGTGCCCAACACAACATTCATGTCACGCGGATGCGACAAGAATTGATCATGCACAATTGTCGGCTAGTATGGTTGCCAATTGCATATCGGCTCACATGAGGAACGACGTTGATTTGAGTATCAACACAGTAAGGATTCGCTGTTGCTGAAAGATACAACGGTCAGATACCGGCGTACAACAAACTGTGGCGTGGCCGTGAGTTGGCAATTGCCCGCCAGTTTGGTAGTCGGGAGGGGTCGTACTCTCTTATAGTTCTGTTGTTGGAGGCAATCAAGAGAAATAACCCAGGTACTAAATTGTTGGAGGCAATCAATTTATTACGTCATTGTAATAAAATCAACAATTAAACTTATTTTTTTAATTTATTGACAGGAACATTTTTTTTAATTTCCCACCGGTGAACCTGGACCATGGAGGTATTTCCATAGGGCGGCTTGGGCATTTGGGCCGTGCATAGATGCTTTTCAACTTATCAGACCAGTCATCACCGTTGATGCATATTTTCTGTCAGGCCGGTACAAAGGTAACTAATTTATTTAATTATCTTTACTTAATTTAGTTGTTTAAAAATTTTGGAAATTAATTTGATTATTTTAATACAGGCAAATTGTTGATTGCAACCGGGTACGATACAGAAAACCAGCTTCTCCCGTTGGCTTTTTCACTGGTAGAATCAGAGAGTTTCGAAGATTGTGCGTGGTTCATGAAATGGTTGCGCCGCAATGTAATTCGCTCCAGATTCATGTGTGTAATAACTGATAGGGGCAAAGGTATAAAGAAGGTGTTCAGACAAGATGATCTGGGGTGGAACGATGAGGATGAGGATCAATGTGTTCACCGTCTTTGTGCTACTCACATAGCCGAGAACATGAAGAAGAACGGTTGTAGTGAGGCGGCAATCAAGTTTTTTAGGATATGTGTGGCTAAGAGAAAGATGAGGAGATACGAGCAAGGAATGCAAGCAATGGGGGACGTATGTGACCGTGCTCTCAATTGGCTGGACGGTGTGGGTAAGTATTTGGATCAAGATGAGAACAAGTGTCTGAAATCATGGAAGATATTCCAAGCGTTGGACAGCGGTTACCATTGGGGAATTATGACTACAAATAGTTCCGAGTCGCTAAATAATGTTTTCAGGTCATCTCGTAAGTTACCGGTGGCAACAATAATTAAAGACACATTTTACAAATGTCTCACATGGTTTGCGCAAAGGAGGGCCAAAGCGCTAAATGAAGCCAGTCATGGTCAACAGTTCTCGTGTCGTGTGCATGAGGTATTTTTATTTATAGTTTTTTCTTCATAATTTTTTAGTAACTTTGTTAAAAAGATCTGACTTCTTCATTATTTTTTAATTTTTCTTAGCTTATTAACCACCGGTTCGAGAGGTCCAATACTATGAAGACGCTTGGGGGGTTTGGCCACAACAACGAGTTCGAGGTAACCTCTACACAAGAGAGAGTTCACGCTTACATACCTGACGATTCTGGCCGGTTTACCAAGGCTAATTTCAAATACACGGTTCTCATCAGGGATGATCACACGGTGGAATGCACATGCCAAAAGCTTCAATTGGACAGAATACCGTGTTCTCATGTTCTGTCTGTGTGCCGTCTCCGAGGCATCGACCCTGGCTGCTTTGTTAGTCACTACTACCACATCCGGACACTGATCAACACATGGAGTGCTAAATGGCATGTGTATGAAAATCAGTCGGAATGGCCTGCAAACGAGGGCCCTGTACTTGTTCCAGAAGATAAAAATATTGCTTTGGGCAGAAGAAAACACAACAGGATTCCGATGTGGATGGACCTACTAAATAAGAGGAGAAGAGGACACCAAGCCGGCCGAGATACAATTGAAAGACAGAACAGAGCTGCTCGAGATGCACGAGGTAGTTAATTTTTTTTACTAATCAATTGCAACTTTTAAGAAAAATATTTAAACAATCATATTTAACAGTCTACTATTTCAAAATTTGCAGGTTGAGAGCCGTACCAATGGACTGGATGTTTATTTAGTTTTAATTATATTCGTAAAAACATTGTTTATTTTCAGTTTATTAGATTTGTACGCTTTGAATTTTAGTTTGTTAATATTCAGTTTATTAAATTTGCACGAGTTTGTTTGGCTTTGACTTTTAGTTTGGGTAAAAATATTTCAAACGAACAACATTTCTAAAATACGATACGACAAAATATATCAATTCAAAAAACATTACAAACTAAAACTTAAAACAACTATTTTTATAACAAACAAAACAAACAAATACAACTATTTTTATAACAAACAAATTTCGTTTTAAAAAAAAAAAATGGGCCGCTCAGCCGAAATGCGGTCCCCAGAGCCGCTCAGCCAATCTGCAGCCGTGCTAAATCTAGAATTCCTGCCAAATGGTGCCGTTTTGGTATTTTGTTTTTTACCTGCGCTATATTTAAAAATTTCGGAATATATTCTTTTGATCTCCTGATCTACAATGCAAAAGGGAATAAATGCAGTTGTCAACAAATCCGAGTTGGATTTGATCAAGGTAGGAGTCTGAATCCACACAAAATTCAAACATTCTGAAAGCTGGTCTAAATAGAAATTGTAGCCAACTATAATTCCATCTGTCAGGGATAACAAGTAGAATTTTGTAACTATAATCTTTTATTATATACATGATTTGTTTTACTGATTGCATAATAAAATAATTAGAAATTGAGAACCAGTCTTTGGTCTTTGGTCTCTATGTAAGAGGTCAGAGGTCGCATGTTTGAAATTCAAATGAAGAAATTATTTGCGGATATTAAACAGTTAGATGACTTGACTTCCAACCTTTACTAAGAAAATAATTATGAATTGAATTTCTTAGCGAATATATTTCTTAAAATTGTATAGAATTAATTCACATATATAATTCAAATCTGAGTCTATCCAAAAATAGTTAAATTTTTTTTTGAGAATTAATTCAGGTTTTTTATGTTTCCACGTTCATATTTTACAAGTCAAGTCAAAGCAATTTAAAAATTGAGATATACTCTGCACGTTGAAAGCATTTTTTTTTACTTGTTTGACGAATCTTCAGATGTGAAATGCTGACGTGGCTCCCCGTTTGCCATACAAAAATGGGATAATTTTCTCAACTTAATTACTTGTTTGCATGTCTTTTGTTTTGCAACAATGACCAAGTATTAGGGATGAAAACGGTATAGATAATATTCGATCTGTATTCGAAAAATTAGATGGGATATCTGATATCCGAATATATGTGTGGATATGGATACTTATATGGTTTTACGTTTCAATTATCCGTATCTGAATAGTAAATATATATTATGAAAAAATATTGTTATTCATTATTAAAATTAGATAAATATTATGAACGTTGATATTTTTTAATATTATTTTAATAAATATCCGATTCAATTTATATCCGTATCTGTATACGGCTGATATCTAATCCGTATCCGTATTGGAAAAATTAAAAAGATATGAATATGGTTTTACCATTATCTGCTTCGTATAAGATAATGTATCTGACCGTGTAAAATATTTACAGTCGGATCAAAATTAATTGATATTTGTATCAGATTAAAATTAAAATAGACGACTCAAATCTCATTATATACTGTCAGGTATTGCACTAGATTTTAATTTTGCAAAACACCTCTATTTAATGGTAGCTTGCCTCTGAAAAAATGTGGTAAAAAATAATATGTTTGGTATTATTTGATAATTGTGTTGTTATTTTATTGCAAATTGTTTGGGTTTTTTAATGAGTCATTTGGTTTCTTTGAGAGGGAATCACTTGACTCCTTTCTTTTTATAATCTTAACCATTTTCAAAAATAAAATTTAAATTTAAAATCTAACATTATGTTACATAATTATATAATTCACCGTACTTTATATATCTTGATGCATCATCAAACAGAACTAAAATTACATGAAATTTTATTATTAGACCATGTGTATGTCAAATTAAATAGCCAACTTATAAATTCAATTTTATTAGATTTTTTTGTAAAATATTATTGTTAAAATTGTCAAAATAATTATTAAGTGATTCCTCCTCTTTAATTTATAAATCATTTTCACTTAACTTAATAGCCGTTAGATTGTGTAAAATAATCTCTTTGTCATAATACATAATATTAATAATTTCTCTTTGAATAAGTTGGAAAGATTAGATTTGAAGCATGCTATTTGTATTAATCTAATAATTCTTTAGCGTACATGTGCATTATTAATAGAAATGCATGTAACAATAAGTGCATTCATCAATCATTACACAAGAAAACATAGTTGCCAATATATATATTTATATAACCTTGAAAGCTACGTATGTCGCTAGCAACAAATTAATTCTATGTAATATAGCTAGGATTTTCAGAAGAAGATGCCATTCGTTTGATAAGAAAGAAAAAAGAATATCGAAAATTCGTGTGGCTGAAGCTGAAGCAGCTTCTTTCAAAGTAACAGAAAGAAAAGCAACAACTAGAGTAGGAGAGTCAGAGTCAAAAAAAATAATTCCTCACCTCTTTTTCTCATTCAAAATTGTACATGAGACTTTCATCTCTCACGGCTCCTAAGTGATAAAAGAAAGAAGAACTGATCTTCTTTCTTTTTTGATTACCTTCCTTGTGTATGTATAAGACCGAATCCATTCAATTTATTTATAAAAGACCGAGGTTGACAAGGAGTCAAGTCTCTTGTATATTTAATCTCAATCAATAGGTCATTTGTTTGTAATTTACTCCTAGCTATATCATTTGGACATGAATAGAAAATTTCAATAATTTTACTTTCAACTGATGATGCACAGAAGTTTTTAATAATTATTAATTTATTACTTAATTTATTCCTTTGAAAGGCTATGAAATAGTTAAAAATTGAGGGACAATTTTGTGGGTTATTTAAAAAAAAAAAAAGGAATGCATTGACTTTTGAAGGGGATAGTTGTAAGATTTAAAAATTGGAATTATTTTGTGGGTTATCTTGAATGCACAATTGATTGGTTAAATACATCATAATAGTAGAATAGTACCATCATTGTACCATCACTTTCATATTGGTACAACATAACAGTACCAAAATAGCCAAATAATTAAGAGGAGACTACTGGAAAGTGGAAATTATTGCCAAAATAGTAAACACAGCTGCAACTGATTATTATTTTTTACTCATAAAATCTGAATTTGTTGGTCCTAATTAGCCATTCTTGCTTAAAGCATTGTCAAAGTTTCGGATTTAATGTGCTTTTGTCAGAACAAATTGTCATTGTTGAAGTGGAACAAAATTTTGATCAAGGGATAAAAATGTTCTTTTAATTGTTTATTAATATTTTTTTTTATTTTTCAGTGATTAAATTAAGAAATGGATATATTAATGAAATAAGTGAATTTAGATGGAGAAATAACTAATTTTAAGATTTTGATAGAAAAATATCTAATTGATGAAGTTATAATGGACATATATCTCAATTCTCCTTTTTTAAATAGAACTGTACAATAATTTATATATACACATTAACATGCAATTATTGTCAGAAATATCAAAATTTGAAGTACCTTACTGCACATAATTTTTTTTGATGGAGCATCCTTCTAACCTACAACAATCTCATCCTTTACAGTAAACATCCTCTGATGTTTCTTGGTCAACAAAAGCAATAATCAAGTATGACATATACACAGGCTTCTAAATGGCGCGCTATAGCCGCTATAACGTTTTCGGATCATAAAAGCTATGGTGCTATTGGTGTTATAGCATGCTATAGCGGTGCAATATGGTAATATCGTCGTTTTTTTAGCTGTTCCGTCATGACGCGATAAACACTATTTAAACTTTGGCAAATTCTTCTACAGACATAAGGACCTTTTTGTAAAATGAACATATTTTCATTTTCAAAGTTCAAACAGTCGATCCGACCGTTCAACATTATCTCCATATTAAAATGTACTTGGAGGTCAAATTTTACATTTTTTTGAATTTTTTTACTATTTATTATGTATTAAAATTCAAACTTTTGCTCTTTATTGAATTCCAGAAATATACAAAAAAAATATACGGATATCATGATCCAAACAATTTTTTTTTTTTTCCGATTTAGCTTCTGTCATGAGGGAAAACAAACACACGGCCATTGTTGTCTTTCTAGTTTACTAGATAGGATGTGACATTTCATACACACGTCATATGCAAGTTCCTAGACGAGTAGCAACATCCCCAGAAAGGTTAAAAAAATACAAAAAAAAAGAAGTTGTTTTATATATTATCGTTCCTAGTTCTTAGTAACTCAACACACTATAGTATGATTGGTGCTTGCCGCAGAGGATCCGGAAGAAGCCGACGACACTTTTGTAGCTTAGCAAAATTTAGGTGCCGTGACTCAATTTTTCAATGGGGGCCCATAAAGGCCCTTTTTATTCCTTACTCCCCAGGGTAGCTTCTTCCCCAGAAACACATGCAACGGCTACTTATCTCTGATTCGGAACCCCAACCATGGTACACACAGTTCAGCATCAATAACTAATTCATTAATGAAGTGAGATTTGAGATTCATTGGATTTATTTGTCTTGGAATCATTGATATAAATATGGTTTAACTTTGAAATTTAAATTTTTGTGAGGATAATGTATACGAGGCAAATAATATTTGGTTCATATAGTACATCTAATAATTTTATTTTTCAACTTATTTTTTTGACCACTTGGTACTTCTGCTATATTTGAAATTTTGTTAAAATTATCATAGCACTAAAATTGGTTTATGTTATATATATATATATTATTAAGTAGCAAATTTTGTTTTATACAAATAGAAGTTATCATGAAATATTGACTAACTGTCTCATTCAAGGTCTGTCACATGTCAAATTCTATACAAAAACTTGAAAATAAAAATAAAAAAGGATTTATATTTTTTATGAAAATAATTATACATTATGCGTACATACGACCATTGATTGGTACGACAGTCTACGTGCTTAATATAAGAATAGAGATATTGATACAAATTCAGATCCAATAAGGTACCTGACCTGTTAGAATGAGATCCGAATATTTTTTGTAAGCTGTCACAAATCTCAGACTTAGTGCATTAAAGACAGATCTGAAAAAAATGCTTAGCTGGAATTTTCCTTGGATAGATGCAGTAGCTGAGGGGATACTCACTGTACTGATATAGAGACAGCAATTTTGGAATCAAATTTTATAAAGATTTTTAGAAGCAATAACGGTATATAGATATATCAGACTAGAGTGGAAAAAACGTGCCGTTCCGTACCGTTCTGTGCCATCCCGTGCCGTAACAAGTTAATTTAGGTGGTCACGCTATGTGAATCACGTGACTATTTGATCATAATTTAGGTTAATTTATTCAAGATTCATCATTTGTTCAAGATACGGTTCTAATTACACGTAACTCGCGTGACGTGCCGTGTCAAATTTTAAAAAAATAATCACGGCACGCGAATGGTCACAGCACGGGACACACACGCGTGCTGTGCCGTGCCGTTCCGTGATAGAGCCTGCGTGGATACTATGAATCTATAGAAGCGGCCGGGATGCATTATGCATAGATCCAACAGTAGACAGGTCCCACAAACTGTATTATTTCTGCCAAAACAGAATTATTGGAGGGGGACCCATTAGATAAATAAAGCAAAAAATATTGGGTTTCATGACCGTAGAGTTAAAAGTTAAAAAAGGAATAGATAAAAGGTAGATGGAAATAGGCATAATAAAAAGTTTTCGCTAGTCGTAGTCGGTTTAGGGTAAATCTTTTTTCTTATTTAAAAGTTTGCATGTTGGATGCAAATCGAGTAATTTTGAGTTATTCTCCATATCTCCATGTTGGATACAGATACGGATACGGATCGGATCGGATATTTATCAAATAATATTAAAAAATACCGAAGATTATAATATTTATCTAATTTAATGGTGAATAACAATATGTTTTCATAATATATATTAAAATATATGATACATATCTACTATTCAGATACAGATAATTGAAATGTAAAACCATATCAGTATCCATATTCACACGAATATTCGGATATCGAATATCCACATCTAATTTTTCAAATACGGATCAAATATGAATCGGATATTATCCATACTTTTTTCACCCCTATGGATGACACATCCACACTGTAATCTTTAATTTTGATAAATTTTTATGATGAATATTAAACATGAGTTCCAAAAAAATGAACCATGCATAGGTGCTAGGTCTATCATGATAATGATAAGTTCCACTTCTTTATAAGGATCCGACTCTGCTGCTTTTCTCAGAGAAAAGCAGCTTGCTGCTTGTCCTATCCGAATCATTCAAAATTTTCCATTTGCGTATCTCGATAAAGTAACTTGTTCATGCACAAATCTCAATAATTTTGAATAGAGGTGCTATTGGGTCGGGTCGGGTCCGGATACTATTATATTTGGACCCGTATCCTAAAAGTGTTCGGGTCCAAATTTCGATCCATATACTTATTTGTTTCAAATCGGGTCGGGTCCGAATTCGGATACCTTTCTACCCGTAGATATTTCGGATCCAGTCTTTCGGTTCCGGGTAGATAGATACCCATAACTTGTTTGTGGATTATCGGGTCCGGTTCGGATATGGGGCGGTTCCGGATCCGGAGCGGGTATATGTCACAACTCCCATACTACAGATGTTTTTCTTTTTTTCTCATTAGAGCCTTTAATAATATTTTGTGGAACTTGGGTAGTATTTTCAGGATTTGATTGTTGATTGTTTGGAGTACTCATGGTGTAACAAAAAGTATTCGAAAGTTTTTTGTTTTTTGTTAATAGCTTTTGAATTCAGGAGGCTAGAGATAAATAACTTTTGAAAATCAAAATATTGAAGAATAGATATAATTTTTAGAAAGTAAAATATTGGAGATGGTGATTTCCTTTCCTACGATTCAAAAAATCCATGAATGAAATATTAATACTAATTTGTTTGATAGAGAATTAAATTTATGACAAATATTTGATTTCTATGAGATTTATTGCGAATGACATATCAATGAGAGCAATAAATTTTCATGATTATGAGGAGGATATATAAGGTAGATATTGAAGGATATATTCAAAGCAATAAATTTTATTCAAAAAATTAATATGCAAAATGTGATTACTGGTGTGACATTTGTTGATTTGATTATATGTAAAATTGTATTTTCATAGTTATTCATATATGTTTTATCGGGTATTTATATGGGTATCGGGTCGGGTTCGGTTATGGGTCGGATAACTAAATCAAACCCATATCCTATCCATTACAATATCGGTTCCGGCTCGGATCCGGATCAGATATTAAATTATTAATTTTGTAACCGTACCCATATTTTAACCGGTTATATTTTTTAAACCATACCCTACCCAAATTAGCCGGATCCGGGTCGGATCCGGTTCGGTTCCGGATCGGATCCAGGTAATCGGATAAAAGTAGCACCTCTAATTTTGAATGGTTCGGATCGGACAAGCAGCAAGGTGCTTTTCTCAGAGAAAAGCACCTGAGTTGGTTCCTCTTTATAAAGAGGAGATAGGAGTAGGTCCGATGGGCATCGGACCTACATTTAGGTTCAATTAGCTTTATCACTGTACGATTAGCATTAAGATCTATGCGCACGGAAATTGATACAGTTTTACACGGATTTTGATGCATAGCACACGAATCTTGATGCATATCGGATGGTCACAACACCCATCGAACCAGAGACATGTTCGATTCTTATAAAAGGTATCTAAAAAGTTAAATATGAGATCAATATATCTATAGAGGCATAATAATTAAAAGGTATTGAAGCTAGAGGTGAAAACGTTATGGATAATATCTGATTTGTATTCGATTCGTATTTAAAAAATTAGATGTGGATATCTGAATATATGTATAAATATGGATACTGATATGGTTTTACGTTTCAATTATCCGTATCCGAATAATATATACATATCATATATTTTGTTATTCACCATTAAAATTAGATAAATATTATAAACTTTGATATTTTTTAATATTATTTTAATAAATATCCAATCCGATCCATATCCGTACCTGTATCCAGCTGATATTTTCACCCCTACCTATAATAATATAATAGAAGGAATGAGGTTGCCTACCGATGCTTATGAATTTTGATGCGCCAAATAAAATGACTAATTAAAATTCAAAATTTGTACATTATTTACTGTTTCAAGGGTAATAAAATTTTATATATGGTAAAATCATTGTCGGCACATTAAAAAGTATGCGGTATAAAAAAAACACGTTGGTGGTTCTTAACGATTTCTCTTAGTCAAGATAAGTGTGAATTATATATAACATCCTTTTCGATTTCTCTTATTAAGGCTTCAAAATATACAAAATATTCAAATTTATATAGAACTTAATTTTCCTCAAAAAAAATAAGAGAGTTCAAATGTCTTCAGTTTTTTGTACTTCCATCATGCCTTCATTTTTAAAAACTCAAAATTTAAAACTTACAAAGTCAAAATAAAAACCGTTAGATATGATCTACATCATTTTATCTATGTACGTGAAAAAATTATAATATTACAACTTTATTGTGTTTGTCATCAAGAGCTTGTAAAAATGTACTGATATGAATAATTTCTAGACGTTCATTTTTCAACTTATTGATTCACAAAAAACAAAATTGAAATGTGATAATTTTTTATGAACACGTAGTGAAAATCATATAGATCACATCTAATGGTTTTATTTTGACGTTTATGTTTTAAATTTTGAGTTATTAACGTTTTAAAAATAAAGGCATGGTAGAGACACGAAAATTAAAAGCATTTGAACCTTTTCTCAAAAAATAATTGTATAACAACCCTTATGCAAATATTGCCTTTTTGCAATAATGTGTTTGAATGATTTCTTTTTGAGCCATAATTAGTTGAATATGATTTCATAGCTTACATACATCGATTAGATTTTGTGATAACGATGCAATAATTCGGAAATGTGGATGAATTAACATGAATCCAAGTGTTAATTGCTCATCAAAACATACCATTCAACAATACCCTACTAACAAGGAACTTCATTTTCTTGAGATAAATTTGAGTGTTAATTGCACATCAAAACATTCCATTCAACATTACCTTGCAAAGAAGGAACTTCATTTTTTTTTAGACAAAATGGAGTCAAATCTATATAAGTTTCGAAAATATGATCTTTCTCATATATTATATTGTCGCAGTCAATGTTCTAAATAGTTTTTACAGCGTCATAGTGGGAGGGCTACAAAAAAAGTTATAGCGTATAGCGTCGCTGTAGCGGAAGTTATGCCACATAGAGTTTATTTTTTTTACATTCCATATATTCAATATTTGTACTAAATATCAACATTATCTAAAGTCTCATAGAACAATAAATAACACCAAAGTAATTAAGAAATTATAATATCATATTGAACCAGTACAAAGTCCAAATTGCGGTTCAAAATATCCATAGTAATATCATAAACTATCGATTTTTTCTATTAAAAATATCTTAAGCATCATGATTCATAACATAATCTATTTTTTTTTCTATTTAAATTTCTATTTATATTCTCAATTTCAAATTGATTTATCTGTAGCAAGTAGCAACAAATTCAATTTCGGTTTGAGCTTTTTTGGGTCTTTATTTAAAGCCCATATAAATTGCTTAAAAAAACTCATATTATTTTTTTTTGAAAAATTTGGCAATGACTACCAAAATAGGTTTTATTAAAAAAAACCATATTGTATAACGGCCGTAGTGCAAATAGCGGACCGCTATTACCGCTATAGCGGCCATAGCGCAAATAGCGCATTTTGATGTCATAGCTTAGCGTTTAGAGTCCAAAAACGCTATAACGCGCTATTTAGAACACTGCTCGCAGTTATTAGACCAAAAGCTGATTTCTCTAATAAAGAATTTGAAGTGAAAGATCATGTGGATGTGAACTTTCTCCACCTTTGTGACAGAATACGAGGACAATATTATTTAATGAGTAGTTTTAGCGAACATTAAATAGTGAATTTTTAAAATTTGAACTTAAAAATTAAAATAATAACTATGTTTTCATTTTGTTGAGATGAATTTACATCAAATTAAAGTCAATTCATAAATTAAGTGTTCTTGCATCAAATAATTTTGAACTTTTTAAATATATATTTAAATTCTTTGTTAAAAAAATTACAAATTTTAATTGGGTTAAAATTAATATATTTAAATTTTAAATAAACTAACAAATTTGTAATTTTAATTATTAATTTTGATAATTACGACAATGGTTGTCAAAAATTAAATTACTACATTTCTAATTGGGTTGAAATTTATATATTTCATTTTAAAATAATAGAATTAAAGCTATTATTTTTAATTTTCTTACTTTTTATAATTATGAATCGTTGTCATTATTAATTTTGATAATTATGACAATGGTTGTTAAAATTTTGACTTAATTTATAAATTAAGTGTTCTTGCATCATATAATTTTAATTTTTTGATAAATAAATTACTACATTTCTAATTGGGTTGAAATTTATATATTTCATTTTAAAATAATAAAATTAAAGCTATTATTTTTAATTTTCTTACTTTTTATAATTATGAATCGTTGTCATTATGCAAAAATAGTGTAAGCATATATGTATACTAGAATTACTCAAAACTAATTGGGGTGTGCTTAGCACTAATTATTGCTAAATGCTAAGACCAAAAATGGCAAAAATGTAAATTGAAAAAAATTTGGATAAGAATTATTGAATTGCGCTGTTTGATTGCTCCAATCTTTGTCACCGAAGCGTCTCCTAAGCCACCTTTACCTCTCACCATTCACTGAATCATCGGATATAACTATTCACAGAGCACTATCGCTACATGCAGCGTACGGACAATAAAGCCAAAGAAGTGCTGGATATGTGTAGTGCTCTGCATACAGAAATAACTTCTCTGTCCATATATTTTACCCGAATCATCTGGTTACTTGTTTTTGGGCTGTCACGTGTGTGTTCTCTCTCTGTTTCTCTGTGTCTCTAAATTCTCTTCCTCCTCTCTATATATACCTCTTCAAAAACCTTCACAACCATTCATTATCCTCTCTCTCTTTCTTGTCTCTCTTAAAAACCATAAAACCATGGGCACTATAGCAAACCATCCAAAGGTGAATTTAACAAAGAATAGGACATTTGGCCAGGCAATTGGATCAGACTTAAAGGAAACATTCTTCCCCGATAACCCGTTTGGAGGCTTCAAGAAGTTATCACCGGGTTTGCGGGTCTGGTATTGTCTCCAGTATTACCTACCGATACTCGAATGGGGTCCCAAGTACACTTTTTCGTACTTCCGGAGCGATTTGTTGGCCGGCCTGACGATCGCCAGCCTGGCAATCCCGCAAGGCATTAGTTATGCGCGCCTTGCCGGCCTTCCTCCAATCATTGGATTATGTAAGAACATGTCTGTCATGCATGAAAATTACATTTTAACTTATGAGGGTGATTACTGGAGAGAGAGAAAAAGTTTTGTCTATATATAGATGATAATTTTATCTTGATTTTTGTTGCTTTCTGTCTATTGCTTAATTTAGCAATATTTGTTTTCAGGCTCATGCATAAATTAGTTGTCTTTCTATTCCACCACTTTTTTGAAAATTGAAACGGCTCTTTAAAAGATACACTTGAGCAAACAGAATATACCAAATTTCCCAATTACATAGCCCAATTTTCAGGATGTAACTGTAGTTTTGCACAAGAAAAAGGGGGAAAGGTTCTAACTCCTGTAACTGCCGTAAAAAAATGTTAAAGTGAAAAAAATCCCAATGACACTGTAGTTAATTATCACTCTATTTTTTATTTTATTTTGAGAAAAAAGTATGATATTTATCTTAGTTATGACTAAACGCTTAATGTTCATACTCATAGTGTGTACTAATACTAAGATACTTATAGTAGTGTCTGAAAAATCTTAATGCTAAGTAATTTTTGTTTCCTATTTTTGTTCACAGACTCAAGCTTCGTACCACCTTTGATTTATGCGGTTTTCGGCAGTTCAAAAAACCTAGCAGTTGGTACTGTGGCAGCAGCATCCTTGCTTCTTGCTTCTCTTATTCAAAGTGGTGATGATATAACCTATGCAGCTAACCCTGAATTGTATGTCAATTTGTTCTTCACTGCCGCTTTTTTCACCGGAGTGATGCAAGCTGCATTAGGGTTTCTCAGGTAAGAAAAAAAAATAAGAAAGAAGAATTTTTTTGGATACTTTTTTTTTTAATTTTCACTTTATTGAACATAAAGATCATGGGTGAGAGAAGTTTGATTGATTTGTACTATTTTCATTTATTATAGGTTGGGAATATTGATTGATTTTTTGTCTCGATCGACAATTACGGGATTTATGGGGGGCACGGCGTGTATTATAATATTGCAACAAATGAAGGGCATGCTTGGATTGACTCACTTCACTACTAAAACTGATCTCATCTCTGTTTTGCATGCCATCTTTCATAATAGACATGAGGTTAGTTTCATTAAAAAAAAACCCAAAAAATGTACTATTTCCTTTCTTTTATTTCATATACAAAAGATGTGTTCTGTGTATAACATTAGTAAGTTGTTAAAAATAGCTGTACCAGTTTGATTTTGATTGATATTGTTTTCATCTCCTTCCTTTGCTTTTCACCTGAGATCTTACCAGATCTTCATGTTTTAATTATAAAAATCCAGATTCTTCACTTGAACATCCAAGAACCTTTCTTTTGAAAAGGGGTTGAATTGGTTGGAATGTGGATAGACATAGATAAAAGACAAAACAGAGAAATTGAAACGACGAAATAACTCAGAAAAGATCAACACAAGTCAATTCTGAATTGCCATTTTCAACGGCTAAGAGGTTACTTGTCAAGGAGTGCAACTGTGCAAGAAGCTTTTTCTATCTCTAAGACATTACATCTCGTGTGGCCATTGATGTGGCGGGTTTCTCTCCTATTAATCATGGGGATTCAAATCTGCTACAATCCTCTTTTCGCGACCAGTAACCCTGCTATTCCAACTTTTTTCAAGAACGAATCTCGAAGCAATGTTTTTCAAGAATTGTTCTGTGCACGCATTTCGAAACAGTTGAACGGTTAGATTCAGAAAAGCAGAAATAGCAGGGTTACTGTTCATGCATGAGGATAGCAACAGATTTGGATCCTAATCATGGAGGCTACTCAACATATTTAATATGCAACAAGCGTTAGTTTATTTCTTAATATGGATAAAAAAATGATGTGGAGCTGGTAATTTCTGTTTTCTGTACCAATGCCCAATAGGTCAATAAACAGTTCAATGTTCCATTTCAGGTGCTTGTAAGAAAAGTTTTTGTTAGTAATTAGCCAATTCATCATCATAATCATTGTCGTTATACTATTATTGATAATATTTATCAATTTATAATAAGTAGTAACTGTACTAGCAGTAGTAATTTATGGTTAAATTTATCTTTTGTCAGTGGAAGTGGCAAAGTTTTGTGCTTGGCATATGCTTCCTCTTGTTCTTGCTTCTCTCCAAACATCTGGTTAGTGCAGAATCTTCACTTTATATATTTTTCAATAAATTAAGAACAACAATCATTTGGAATTTTTATTGTGTTACTAATATAGGGTATTTGTTATTATGTCATTTCAGAAAGAAAAAATGCCAAAACTTTTTTGGGTATCAGCCATAGCTCCTCTTTTGGTTGTGGTATTGGGGGGTCTTTTTGCATTCCTTGTCAAAGGAGAGGATCATGGAATACCTATAGTAAGTATATATATTTTTCTCTATTTGTATGTTCACATTTCCTTTTAATTAGAATAATATATATGTCAAGTAGCAGAAATTACAAAAGAAATGTCACATGAAGTATATATAGGCACAACATATCAAATATTTTTTATTCATCAGATTAGAATCTATACATGAAAGCCTGTCTCTATAATCTTAGTGATATATATCCATCAGAATTATATTTATATTATAATTTTTTAAGAGTTCTCATATTGTTGAGTGCTATGCATTGGACTACTGCATGTGAATTGCATCCTGCATTTTACCAGTTGGTGTTATTTTAGTATGACCTAATTACATTAATTAAAATTTATCATAAACTTAAATTTATTGTTTGACAGGTTGGTGAGTTGAAGAAAGGGCTAAACCCAATTTCTATAGGGCATTTAACATTTCAAGGCAAACATTTAAGCGTTGCTTTAAAAGCCGGTGTGCTATCTGGATTCTTAGCTTTAGCAGTAAGAACCTTTAATTTTTTTTTCTGAATTTCATTTTATATTATACTCCTTGAATATGTAAAACATTTTTTTTTATAAAATGGTAACAGTAATGCTGTCAATATTTCAGGAAGGTATAGCAGTTGGGAGGAGTCTGGCAATGTTGAAAGATGAACAAATCGATGGGAATAAAGAGATGATTGCTTATGGTTTGATGAACATTGCTGGTTCTTTTACTTCTTGTTATCTCACAACAGGTGAGTCTATGCAAAGTTTGCTCGAGGCACCTCGCATTGTATGTATTCGCATTTGCAAACAATGTTAATAAACACATTATTTGGATTTTACTCTTATATTTGGATCACAATAAATTTCAGGTCCTTTTTCAAAATCGGCCGTAAATTATCATGCGGGGTGCAAAACGCAATTTTCAAACGTGGTTATGTCAATATGTATTATGTTGGTGCTGCTATTTTTGGCTCCGTTATTCAAATTTACTCCTCTGGTGGCGCTTTCAGCAATTATCATAGTTGCCATGATTGGTCTGATTGAAATTCATGAGTTCAAGAGATTATTCAAAGTTGATAAGTTTGATTTCATTGTTTGTATGGCGGCCTTTATTGGAGTTCTTATGTTCACAATGGTTATCGGCCTCTCTGTTTCGGTAAGGATTATACCGAAAAATTAGTAAAGCGTTGAGTTTTTACTTTAACCTTTCAGTGAGGCTATGGTACTATGCATAGCGCATAATGCCCGTACTATGGATCAATATCTTCATTTTTTTAAGTTGAAACTATCGATCTGTAATATGAACTAATCTGCGATATGCATTTGGTACCGTAGCCTCACTCTTAACCTTTTTAACTATCAACATGGTAATTTTTTTTTTTTTCAAATTTTGTCATTGAAATGTTTTTGTTTTGATATAGGTGGGTCTGTCTCTAATTAGAGCATTGATATATGTGGCAAGACCTAAAACATGCAAACTTGGAAACATACCCGGTACAGATTTGTACCGGGACGTAAAACAATATACTGGTACAAGTGATGTGCCTGGTGTTCTTGTATTGCAATTGGGTTCTCCTATCTACTTTGCTAATGCTGGTTATTTAAGGGAAAGGTGAGGTCAATTTCATCAAGTTCTTTTCCTTCCCTCTAATATTTTGTAATTTATTTTCTTTAATTATATCCATATTGAAATAATATTTTGTAATTTATTTTTATCAGAATTTCCAGATGGGTTGAAAATGAAGCGAATAACAGAGGAGATAAAAAGGATGAAGATTTGCAATTTCTTGTTCTTGAGATGGGTGGTATGATTATATCTGTGTGCTACAATTTTTTTTTAAAAGAGAATAGATATTTCTAATGCAGGAATAGGGTTTATTTAATCTTTTTATTGTTGAATTTGAATTTGATAGTAGAGCTGTTGATGCAGGTGTGACTGCCATTGACAACTCTGGCATCGGCATGTTGTTTGAAGTTCAAAAGATTCTAGAGAAGAAAGGCATCAAGGTACCAAAATTTCATGACAATAAATAATGTGTAAAAATGCTAACTCTCGATTATGAAATTTCGTCTAATCTCTCATCATGTACAAGATTCATTCTTTTTTCGCTTTTAAATATATAAGATTAACTTTTCAAATACGGGCGGGAAAAGGTGAATCTTGTGAATGAAATCTGAATTATTTTTCTCGAAAAAGTAAAATTATTACCAAAAACAAAACTATTTACTCAAGTGAACAATGTTTATTTTTCTAGATTGGGATGACAAATCCGAGGCAAGAAGTGGTAGAGAAATTGGTTGAAGCCGAATTCGTTAAAAGTTTAGGAGAAGAATGGATATTTGTTTCGATTAAAGATGCAATTTACGCATGGTCGTATAATCTTCAAGAATCAAGCAACAAAACAGAGCAAGTGTAATCTTGCTACAAAACAGAGCAACAGTTTATCACAAACTCAGCCTTAGATTATGTTTAGACAGCGGATTCCTTCACGGGAGAAGGATTAATTAATTATTATGTTTCCTTGTCAATATAGTAAAAGGAAAGTTTTATTACAGCAAAAAAAATTGTAAATTTTTTTTTTTTAAGAAAAAGAATTCTGGTGCACGAAAATGTTCATCACAATTGTAGTTAGATTCAGGAATAATTTTACAAGGTCTAATAATATATTGATATAATTGTAAAAAAAAAAAATTGTAGTTCAAATAATATGAGAATAGTTCAAATGCCTCACATCCTTTATTTTTGTTTTTAAAGTTCAAACAGGCAATCTGAAACGCTTAACATGATTTTCATATTAAAATGTGCTAGTAGGCCAAATTTTATATTTGTTTTGGAATTTTTTTACTATTTCTTTTGAAGGTTTAAATAGCGTTTATTGCGTCATAACGGAACGGTTAAAAAAACAGCGCTATGCCCATATAGCATCGCTATAGCGCTACATAGCGCACTATAGCGCCGATAGCGTCATAGCTTTTATGGTCTGAAAATGCTATAGCACGCTATTTAGAACCCTGATTTTTTTAAATAGGGTACAAAATCACTATTTTGGGATGATCTAGAAACAATGATTTATATCTATCTAAAAAAATTATATAATAAATTTAGTCTCCAAGCACATTTTTAATATGTAGATCATGTTAAATGGTTCAAATCGACTGTTTGGACTTCAGAAATGAAAATAAAAGATGTGAGACACGATGAGACATAAAAGCCACGAGGCATTTTAACTCTCCTCAACAAAATATTAATATTGTAACAAAAAAATAAAGAAGTTTGTATAATTTATATATAATATGAGATGAATATTGTGTTATTCTACACATTAACAAATTCAAAATAATTAGGAGATGTGCCAGAAAAATATTCAAATAGAATACTGATATTATGTAGTATGCTGTTACGACCAAACCATTACGTGCATTAACTGACGAAATGTTACTAACAAATTATCAGTGTCAATCTAGGAAAAATAAGGCTCCGGTTCAATAATAAAAAAAATTAATTGTAAAGCCAATATAAATATAAATTTTTATGAATTGTTGAATTTACCCTTGAGCATCAACTTTCGAGAATAAATATCGGTTTATGTGAGAGCTTGCGATCAAAATGGCTCAAAAGAACTTGCCCAAAATCATTCCCAATTTCTAATTCCATGTGGCCACACATTTGTGAAACAAAGTAAAATAATGCTTCATTGGAACATTTATGAGATTTTTAAACTTTACAAAGTTTTAAACAGAATATGTCAATGTTACTATACAGTTCCATAAAATTTCTACAGGGAAAAAGTTTCTATCTATATGAATTCACGTTGCAACAAAAGAATACAAGTACATAATAAATAAAGAGGAGGGTTCAAATGCCTTCATTTTTTGTGCCTCCACCATGCCTCTATTTTTAAAACGTTAATAACTCAAAATTTAAATCATAAACGTTAAAATAGAACCGTTAGATGTGATTTATATTATTTTCTCTATGTGCTCATAAAAAATTATCACATTTTGGTTTTGTTTTTATGTGAATCAATAAGTTAAAAAACAACGTCCATAAATTATCCACATTAGTACGTTTTTACAAGCTCTTGATGACAACCAAAACAAAGTTGAAATATCATACTTTTTTATACGTGCATAGATAATATTATGTAGATCATATCTAACGGTTTTATTTTGACTTTTAAGTTTTAAATTTTGAGTTATTAACGTTTTTAAAAATGGAGGTATGATGGAGGCACACAAAACAGAGGCATTTGAACCCTCCTCATAAATAAATAACACCAGAAGAAGTATAGGAACTATTTCAAAAAAATATAGAGAACCAACATTTGATCTAGTGGCAAAGGCAATGCTATCTGTGTGGGAGATCACAGGTTCAAAACTCGAAAGGGGCAATCATTTATGAATATTTAATAGTTGAATGGCTTGACCTCCAACCTTTACTCAAAAAAAAAAATTCAAGAAAATACAGAGAACCCTTATTCCATTATGGTGTGTTCTTTAGTGGACACAATTATAATCATCCAACAACCAAAGCATATATCATTTCATTTCAGTATAACATGTACAATGTGTCTCATCTTTTTCTTTTTCTCTTCAAAAACAATGGGCAAGTATCTGAGCAGTTGTCTTAACAAATATAAATTAGCTCCTTGCCATCTGCTTTAAAAATAAAGCACAAAAAAAAATGTAAGGACTAAGGACTGTGAGCTTATTAAAAGGGGAAAAAACTAATAAATATAGTACGAAAAGGGTTGGGGCCTCCTTCAATTTGTCTGAAAAGTTTATGACTTCCTTTTTTTAAAAAAACTAGCAATTTGGTATGATAACTGCTAGTTGTTTCAGATGTACTCTCAGGAACTTCATACTATTTAAACTTCTAATGCTTGGAAGAATGCATAATCACAAATTGAGCCCTATAATTCAAAGCAACATTCACTCAATGACTCTATTGAGCCCTACAATTCTAACAAGTTTCCATTCTACGCAAGTTTTAAAATATATGAATCTAGCAAATTTGAAAGTACATGGGACAATATTTTAAAATATACGAAAGTACCAATTTTTGCTAGTCCAATGTTTCCTTATCAATGCATAGGACAATTGAGAATCACAAATTTGAAAGTACATGCTCAATTAAAACAAGGAGAAGAATAGAATTGAACAATAATATAATAAAAAAAATGTACCTCTGTGTGTATATTCACAAGAAAAGTTTGTTATATTTGCAATATTGATCAAAACCATCTCCAGGTAGCGACATAGACATATGGCATAGCACTTCATATGATATGTGTATGACCTATACCTACAGTATAGTCAGATCCAAGCTCGTGATAGCATTCATAAACACTTTAAGCCCAATTTTGCCGATGAAAAATGCCTGAAGTAACACAGTAAGCATATTAACCCTCAATCATATTCTTATTTGAACATTATCAATGAATGTACCTTACGTGTCTGATAAACTAAAAGTAAGCAAGCTATGTAGTTATTTAAGCTTAACAGCAAATAAATTTGTGAAATAATTTACCAAGTTCAATGTCTCAAACCAAAGTGGGAGAATTAGGTTCCACTAAAATCATGATATGGGAGAGGATAGGCGCAAGGTTGAAGATAAGGTTGTTTGTAGAGAAAATCTCAAAAATCACGGAAGTTGAAATAGTTAAGTCTTTTAATAGCAACTTATTTGCAAAAGCATTAACAGTGTCCTATACAGCAGATCTACCAAAATTTTATATACAATATAAAGCCTTAATATATCCAAATGCACTTGTAAAACACTAAATAAAACAAACACTCGCATAAAGGAAACAAAATTTCCAAAAAAAAAAAAAAGGCTTGATTTTTTCTTTCATGCTGACACAGCTTGGTGTTAACTGGACTGGGACCTATATGGTATTGAGTCTCCCAGAATCAGTAGAGATAAACTAGTCGCTGGTACAGTAATCATTTGTAAGAATATCAAAAGTAGATAGTTGAGTATATTCACAAACCTGGATTCAATGTTTGCTTCTTTTGTAATCATGGTGGATTGTATTTATTGGAGAACTACAGGTGGAGAAATTCTCCAGTGCTTTATTCTGTTCCTTCACAGGCCCCTCAATGATTGAACTAACTTCTAGATGTATCCCCCGTAACTCAAGTTGCATTAATTCCATGACTCACTTTACGCATTCTACCCAAAATCCCCAAATTTGCAACCAAGAAAACCTGATCTGAGATTGAAAATTTTAAAAATTTCTCTTCATTATCTTTACAATTTGACAAATCAACCATGAAATAATTCTGATCAAATTCAAGGGCATTTTCAGAATCCTTGCAACCATCCTCTTCTTCTCTTTCAAGGGTGAAGACCCCAATAGATTCAAGACCCCTCTCACACTCCTCCATTTGCAATAGATTTGATTTTGTATATAAACCCACAAGAGCTTGTTCTATGTACACATCTGAAACCAAACCAATTTTAATAATAGACGCATGCACTTGCTTTCCCAAATTAACAGCTGACGTGTCAGCACAGCCCCGCAAAATTCTCGTGAATGTAACTGGACTTGCATGCAATCCACTTTCCTGCATCTCAGAAAACAGTTTCAGGGCTTCTCTGTTATTTCCATTTTGTATGTGGCCTAACATCAACATGGCATATGAATTTGCATCTTTCTTTCTCATGCTGTAAAATGATTTGCATGCACTTGCCAAGCACCCACATTTAAGGTACAAATCTATTAGAGAATTTCCAACAACTGTGTCAGAATTTGCAAAACCCGATTTGAGAACTATAGAATGGATTTGATCACCGATTTCTTTTGCTTTGATATCCCTGGAAGCACTCAAAATTGTAGAATAGGTGAATTGATCGGGAACAAACCCCAACTGGTGCTCTTCCAGAAAGAGTTTGATAGCATTTTCAGGACAAAAGTTAGAGCAAAACCCAGAAAGCACCACATTAATCAAAACCAAATTCTGGGCTAATTCAGATTGGGAGTATAGTCGAGTGAAATCTGCAATTTGCCCACATTTTGCATACATGTTAATAAAGGATGAAACTACAAAATCAGAGGATAATAATCCCAATTTGAGAACCAAAGAATGTAGTTGTCTTCCTTTGTTCAGATTTTTTATCCCCGTGCAAGCATTTAATGTGGTTGATACACAGTGTTTGTCCAGAGGTATTTGTGTTCTTCTGAAATTTTGAAAGACTTTGAGGGCCATGTTGGAATCAAAACACTGGACATATCCAGTCATGAGGGCTGTCCATGAAACCACATCACGGGTCGACACCTTCTTGAAGGTTTGAGCAGCATCCTCCATCCTTCCAAATTTTACATACATGGAGATTAGTGCATTGCTTACAGAAAGGTACGAAAAATGAGAAGTTTTCAATGCAAGGCAGTGGATTTGCATGCCTTCTTCCCTGACAGAGCATATGTTAACTAAAACTACAAAGTCACCCTCCTTCAAATTTGGGTTTAAGGAAAGAAGTTTCATCAAAAAACTTATAGCTTCTTCTCTGTACCCATTCGAATTGAACCCTGATATGACCAGGGTATACAAAGATGAGTCAGGTTTTTTAACCAACCTGAAGAGCTCTTTTATATACTCTATCTCGCCTAATTTAGTTAGAAGCTTGACAAGCTCAGAGACAATAATATTGTCACCACTTAATCTCAGTTTGATGGAGTAAACATGGATATTTTTGCAAAACTCCAACAATCCAAGGGAAAAAACAGCAGAGGACACTATTCTAAGTGTGACCACATCCATTAACAAACCGACTCGGTTCACTTCCCTGAAAAGCTCTAACCCTTCTAGAAAGTGCCCTTTTTGGATGTAACCTGATATCATGGCATTGCAAGCAACTGGACTCTTAATGGGTATTTCATTGAACATCTTCCGTGCATTCCTTAGATTTCCACATTTAGCATATGAATCAACAAACCCAATCTCCACAAACGGGTCAAAACCAAGAGCCAATTTAACTGCAAACCCATGAAGCATTTGAACCAACTCTACGATCCTCAAACCAGCACATGCTTTTAAAACGGAAGATATCACAAAACAATTCAGCTGAGAACCACTGTGACACATCAATCTAAATAGCTCAAAGGATTCTACATAATACCCATAATTTGAGAAACCTGAAATCAATGTGCACCAAGAAATCGAATCTCTAACGGGCATTTCATCAAACAGCTTGCGGCCCCGACCAAAGGTCCCACCTTTTGCGTACATATCCAGCAAAACATTGCACACGAGCAAGTCGGATCCGAAGCCCGATTTCAGCACATGCGCGTGAACCACGCTTCCCTTGAAGGAATCGCTCGAACGGATGCACTTCTTGAGAAGGCTTATGTACAATCGAACCTCCGAAGTAGGGAACGTGAGGTGGATTGGGCCCAGGATTTGGAGGACGTCTGAGATTTTTCCACGTGTCACAGAAAGGGTCTTGGTGGGGAGTTCAGCTGGAGAGGCGAGGGAGGCGATGAAATGCAGTTTGTGTTTTTGGGTGGGCTTGAAAAGAAAGAGAGAGGAACAATGGAGGAGAGATCTTAACATAACAATCGATTGAGAGGTGAGAGAGAGATAGGCATCGTCGGTGAGGAGCAAGAGAGAGAGAGGAGGCGATCAGGGAATAGCCGCCGGAGGGTTGAGAGTTGAGGATTGAGATTTTAGAATTGAGAGGGACTTGCTTGCTATTGTTTCCTTCTCTCATCAGCAGCTCAAATTTTGAGTTAGTGCACAACGAATCCGGACCGTCCGATCCTGATTAGCACAAATATTAAAAGAGCTCTCTGCATGACAAGAATGGGCCGAATTAGTCCGGTTGAGTAAAAATTAAAGATCAAATCACCTAACTATTTTAATATCTCAAAAAGAATTTATTTATCTAAGTTCTAAATTTACGGCCTCTCACACGGAAAACTTTACCTTTAACACTAAATTAAAAGTTAGTTTTTATGCGTTGATTTTATTTTGCAATAATAATAATAAGCTGGTTTGAGATGAATCTAAACTGTTGAAACCAATATACTTCACAAGTGTACATGCAAAATTTTGAATTTTTTGAATTCATTTAGTCTAAAGTCAAGTGGTCAAAATTGATGAAAAATGAATGATCCAAAATAAAATTTTAGAAGTTATTTTAATGCATTTATTTTTCATCAATTTTGACCGCTTGACTTTATACTAAATAAATCCGAAACATTCAAAATTTTGCATGTACACACATCACTCGTGAAGTACATCGGTTTCAATGGTTTTGATTCATCTCGTTTGAAGTGAATACAATAGATTATAGAGTTATGCTCACCAAAGAGTTTGGTGAACACATCACACCCTAGTTCTACTCATTTAATTTACCTTGCTATAATGGAGAAGGTCAGAATACATGTAGAGATCCAGAATTGAATTGAAGTTATTTCTATTTTACTTCTTCCTTGTTCTTAATTCTATTTTCCTTTTTAGTTTCTTGTAAACCAGAAAATTTCCACAAAAATTATACAAAAATTCACATATTGAGAAACAGGGACGTGACAAGATACAATTACAGAAAGGCTTACATCTCACACAATCTCATGAATCTATCAAGTTCAAATAAACAGCATTGCACTTTCAAAAATAGAAAACAATAGAACTACAAATAGCTACAAGCCAATGACCCAAGATAAAAAAAAAAATTACAACATGATTTACAATTACAACCACCAACTGTACTCTAATTACAATAAGCAGTAACATCTTTAAGCAAAAGGATTTCCACCAACTGAAGGGTACATGCCAGCGTTACCAGGTTGTGGATTTCTAAATGTCAACTGCTGCGGGTTCATGCCCGATAACCCGTAACCTCCGTTAACTGTACCATAGCCACCTGGCATTTGGTTCCTATATTAAACCAAACAAAAGTAATAAATATTTAACACTTATTTTCTTGAATTTCAGGTACGATTCTAATGGAAACCCCTATACCAGTACTACATGGCCCAAAACTTGAAATTTCAAAATTCCAGTGTGCATTTGAGGATTCAACTGGACTACGTCGGATTATTTTGGGGTATCAGTGCTGCACTGGACCAGTCCAGTTGGTTGTCGGCACCCTTATCAGTCAAAAATCAAAATTTTGGGAGGGCATGTTGACAGTACCCCAACTATTTTATTATAGGTGCAGTATGTATAGTTAGTGTGTGGTGAAAAGATTGATTTCATTTTTTATGATGACTGACATTATAATATTGTAATAATGACATAATTACCCAGGATAGTATGCGTTACTGGGTACTTTCTGAACCATGTTGTTTGTATGCGGCTGAGCTGAGTATTGACCTAAAACAAGAATAAAAAAAAGTTAAATATTTCAAATGGGACAAAAAAAAACGCATGGACAAGCTTAAAGCAAGATCAAATTCTAAATTTAAAAGTACTTGGATGTGATGCCACTGGATATGAAGGTTGATATGGTTGTGGGGCCCATTGTGTGCCAAAGGAATCCATGTTAGTAGGTCGTGAATATGCATTAGGGTTACCAGTACCGGAGTTTGGTAATGCTCCTTGCATTGATGACATAGATGGAAACTGCCAAGGGTGTAGAAGTTAAAACTAAAATTTAATAAATAAGCAAGAAAAACTTAACAATGTACGTAATCATAATTTTGAAAAAAAAACCAAACAAGAAGAATCAGCGATGTGACAATTCAGTTGAGCCAGTATGCTTTCACCCTACGCAGGGGCGGAGCTAAATGAAATGAATGGGGGTCAATTGACCCCCATTTTTAAATTTTTTTTTGTATTAATGTATGATTATTTATATAATTTTAGAGTAAAATGTCATGGATAGTGTTAATTGACCCCCATTTTCAGCATGAAAATTTTATATGATTGACCTTCATTGTGTGTTTGACCCCCATAGTTTGAAAGTCCGGCTCCACCCTGTCCCTAGGTATTTGTGTTCGAAATCCCACATTTCAAATTTAATACATGATGATTGAACTGTTGATATATTATTCAGCAAATCTAGTATAAATAAAGGTCGCATATAGTTCGACTTTATTCAGCAATTTTTAGCAACTAGTCAAAAAGGGTTGCCTAGGTTGTACAGTAACTTCTGTTGATATGGGCTGTGAAGATTTGTGATATTTTTTAACCTAATTAAAGTCCTAAGCAGTATGCTTGAATGGCTGAAAAAGTTTTATTAATTTTGCTCCTGAGATCAAATTTTGTGAATAATGTTAATATAGGAGAATGGGGAAAATCATTCTATGCAGTTCAAATTTCATCCCCCCAAACCACACACACACACCCCACCCAGACAAGGGAAAAAAAAATAATCACGATGTAACCAATATACTGTTCTCCCCATTTTCTTTCCTTCCACTTGCCTTTTCTTCCAGACTCGGGAAGAGAACTTAAATGAATGGTGATAATAAAAGTTGCTTACAGTGGAAGCATGTGCTAGTTTAGGCCCATTGCCGATATCAAATGGGTTTGTGGATTGTGTTGGCTGTGCAAATATCTGAGCTGGCTGTAACAAAATAAATAGAAAAAAAAAAGAGAGAATGATTGTTATTAAAGGGTTATAATTGAGTGCTTCAGTAAGATAATAGGAAAAATGAAATAGGAAAGAAACAAAATAGCACATACAGATGGTGTATGAAATTGCATCGTGTACCCCATCTGAATGCGTGCAGCTGGATGCCATCCTGGCATTTGAGCTGGTGATTGTGCATATACCATGCTAAAAAGGTCCTGTTATTATTTATAAATGTAAGAACAAGATCAACAAATGGATTTGTACAATACCAGAAAAAAGATTAATTATCTGAGACAGCATACCTCTGGGAGTGCACTTCTACCACCACTTGGTGCAGCTGGAGAGGCAATAGTTTGAAGTGGTGTAACACCCATAGGTAATGCTCCTGATCCATCCATAAATTGTTGTGGTCCTCTGCCGAACGATGCATGACTTGGTGCAATAGTGGTTGTATGAATATTTGGTGCAACTTGTTGGCCCCAAGACTGAAAAGGAAAGGCATCGATACAAGTCAGCATCAATAAAGTATCATTTTCTGAATGCAGATAAAGAACTTAACAATAACCTGAATTGTAGGTCCTGCAGCAGGCAGTCCATTTAATTGAGGATTGCTACGTTGCACTGTAGGAAATAGAGAAACATTGTTTTGATGTGGAGTATTGTTCTGAATTGACATTTGGGAATAAGTAGTTCCCGGAACAGGTCTAGAAGCAGGCTGATGGACTAGAGAGGTTTCTAGATTGTTAGCACTCGAAGAGGGGGCTGCTGCAAATGAAGGTCTCTGAGTATCAAAGGAAGCCCATCCAACGTCTCTGTTTTGATTGGATGTTGGTGGTGTTTCCCGTTTGGGGACGGGTTCTGGATCTGAGTCGAAGTCAATCAAACTTATAGAAGATACCAGCTTAACTTCAGGTGGGTTTTGGGTGCTTGTATCCTTTGTATTTGACTCTGTTTTGGTGCTCTGTGAATTAATACATTCATTAAAGAAATGCAAATAATCAAAACAATGGTAGTAATCTGGTACAACAAACAACTGGCCCTTGCATGCATGTCTTACAAATTCTGATAATGGTACAGCAATATTAAACAGTATCGAGTCATTCAATGCATGACAGAGATGTTCTGTACCATACCAATCATGGTTAATACCAGTACGCACCCAGCTACCTAACCATAGTAGTCAGTCGTAGTGTTTTTTTTTTTTTATATGTGCAGAGAGAAACCAAAGGAGTTCTATCTAATACGTCCTGTAGAATACAAGAGGGGTAAAAAATCAAAGGCGCATGTATTAGCAAATGAGGGTAGAATCCATTGTTGGGATAGGATTAGGGTTGGAAATCCAAATTTATCACTCAAGATATGATGTAATAGGCTTACGGGTCATGTAAGAAACCAAAAAAAAAACAAATCAAAGGGGGAATTTCATGTATGCCCCTCAAAAACTTCGAAATTACTTATCCCCCCTCTAAAATTCATAATATCATATTTAACCCTTCTAGATTTCAAAAACTTACAAATTTACTCATTTTATTGTCTTTTCTATTAAATCTCGTTTTAAATTTACAAAGTACCCATTTTACCCTTTATTAAGAAAAACAAAAAATGGGTACTTAATAAATTTAAAATGAGTTTTAATAGAAAAGACAATAAAATGGGTAATTTTGTGAGTTTTTGAATTTTAGAAGTGTAAATATGATATTATGAATTTTGGAGGGGGGAATACATAATTCCGATGTTTTTTGAGGGGTATAAATGAAAGTCTCTCAAAATCAATTGAATGTGTACCTGAACTGGTGCTACTGGTGTAGGTGTTTTAGGTGTACCGGGCGGATCCAGCTTTGGTGGTTCTAGTATCCTTAAAGGTGGAACAGCAACAGGAGGATCCTCTTTGACGGCCCGTGAAGTGGATCCCGCGGCTTCCTTGTGTGTGTCAGAAATATTGCTACTGGTTCTATTTACAGAAGCAGCTGTTTTATCTTTCCTTGGACTCTGCTTGCTGTCATACGGTGGGCCCAAGGACCTCTCCTGAACAGAACTTTCCCTCTCAACCTGCATAATACATATCGGTATTAAACATGAGAATATCAAGCAGTGTCAATATGCCAATTAGGGGGTAAATATTTTAACATAGCAGTTTTGGCTAGCGCACAGTCTATAGAATCAAAACGCACTGTGTATAGTTCATGCGCTGCATGAAGCAAAAACTGATCTGTTAAAATCTTTACCCGCCCTCGATTAGGTGCATGCCTCTCATGGAAACATGCCAAATATCATTCGTCTGGGAGACTACTAGTACAGTTTGATTGCTGAGAAGTCTCTATTATTTTTTTACCTTATGGCATGGCTTATAAAATTACTTGCTATAAAGGAGTATACGAGGGTCTCAAAAATGATTGTTTCAATATGATTTTTGTTCAAGGGTATAAAAAGAAAATATCAATAAGTTACTTAGAGCAGATTTATTTCTGTTACCTTTACAACTGGTGGCTTATCAGCATTTCTTTCTCCAACAAATCTCTGATCGACATATATATGCTTGATGAAATCTCTTAGTTTATCAATATCACTAAGAAATGAAATAAGGTAAAACAAAACATAACTTTGTTTGCTTGATGTTTATATTTTGTTATATTCATAAAGTAGGAACACAATTATTCTGAGAAAAAATTAGGAGTAGGATGGTATCCAATTGTACCTGCTGTCAGGAAGAGACTGTCGGTCAAAATCCCACCCCTTGAAATAGATTCCTTTTGCACGCTACAACAACAACAACAACCAAGCCTTTAGTCCCAAACAAGATTGGGGTAGGCTAGAAATGAAACCCAATCGTAGTCACAAGGTGAAGTAGATAGTAATAAAATAATAATAGTAGTAGTAGTAGTAATACTAATAGTAATAATGGTACCAATAATAATAGTAATAATACTAATAATATACTAACTATATTATGCCTATACTATAGATTGTAGGGGCCAAAGTCCTAAGCATTCCTTTGCACGCTAATTAAAGAATTTAAAGATGAATATAAATTTTAGAATATTTACTTGGATATGTAAACGGACATTAAAAATGATGGGATGGGTTATATTGACAGAAAATGTGTTTTATAACTGTGACAACCGGCTGTAATACTTATCAAAACAAAAAAACATTAAAATTGTCAACATGTTCTTTACGAGTTAGATAGATTTGTCATCCATTGAGTGATTTAAACAGTTTAGTTTTACCTGCAGACAATCAACGGCCAAAATATTATCAAATTGTACCAATTTGAGACAGTCTATCTAATTAAATACATTTCTAATTTTATTTTTCAATTTTGACAAAATTTGAAGTAGGTTGTCACTATATCCTTCCCATATATAATTAGGGAAATTGGAGCCCAGAAAAGCTCGAAATCAAACACAAAATGATAGGTTCCACAAATACCCTGAAAAACCGAGAATATTACATACACCCTAAAAACATCTAAATTGTGCAAAATAATCCCTATCAGTATTAATTTTCCCTATAACAATAAGGTGATTTTAGAAAGAAATCAAGACAGTGACAAGTGTTTCATCCTTCTTAGGGACTTCTCATTTGCAGGGTTAAACTTGGTACTTACAGTTTTTGTAAATTGTAAGGGGCCCAGACAGAACAATTTTTATGCATTTTATATTGTATGCATGTTTACCTCATTGCCGCCTTCTTGTAATGCTGTAATTTCTTGAGTTGTAAATTTGGCCATAGATATTGATTTTACACGGTGTGTAAACTCCCGACTAGAAACAACAAGAGTCATTATATTATGCAATAAATACAAATGCCATTGCAGTTTTCTTTTTTAATAGTTGGTGCTAGGAAGACTTACTGTATTCCACTACAATTAATGCAAATAAAAGTGGCAAAATTTGTGCATACATATTGAGTCCCCTGTTCAACCAAACACAAAAAAAAAACAAAAAAAAAAATTAGTTTATTTTCCATATTACTTGCAACAATTACAGTACTATCCTGATCAGACACCTTAGTGGTACAAGCTTCTATTGAATTCTAATGGGCTTATTCCTAACCTCAGATGCAAATATGGAATACAGTAATACCATCAGTAGTTCTCATTAATTTATAAAAATCATGTCAATTAAAATCTGAGAAAAAACAATCATGGGTTTGAAGCAACAAGTAGTTTACGAAATAACCACAACAAGCAAGTAATTAGTAAGTACAAGCTTGAATTTAATGCGCATCAGCAAATCAAAGCTAAACTAGAGACGAATTAAGTACAAGTGTATAACACAACCTGAGAATTGCAATTTATACATCTCCTATTCGGTGACAATTTTGAAAGGCCCCGAATTATCTTCTCGTTTTTCTCGTCTTCTTTCATTCTACTCCCCATGACTTACCTCCAATTCTCTCTCTTATCTCCTCAAATTTGGGTTATAACATCTCAATTCGCTACAAAACAAGCACAGTAAATCAGTTGATCAACCAAAGAAAGTGATAAGAGAAAAAGGAGAATCGAAAAGCCAACCTTTACGCGCTAGAGAGAGAAAAGGAAGAAGGAACGCTTTCTGGCTGGTGCTTTCTCTCTTCTACTTCTCTTTCTAGAATAGTAAGAGAGGGTTTAGTCTTAGCTGGAAAGAGAAAATTCAGCTCTCTTCAGCAAAACAATGAAAAATAAAATCACTTTAAAATAATTAATAAAACAAAACAAAGAAGGGTTCAAGAGTAGAGCACGTGCTCGCCGAATCAATCTATTTGGTTTCTCTCCAACGGTAGTATCATACTTATTGAAGAGCCTAACCAAATTTCTACCGTCCGATTTAGATCAAACGGTAAGTACCTGTCAAAGAACAATGGTTTCTATTAAGTCTAGATCGAAACTAGATTATCCGATCTGAAATGAACGGTGTAGATCTTCAATCTGATAAGAGCGTCTAACTAGTAACTAATAAGCAACGGAGTTAGTTTACGGTCCAAGACCGAAGACTCGGTTTATTGTTATTACAGTGACATCCCTTTAATCCAGAGAAGATGTTCAGATCTTCTGTGGCCGATCATCCGTGTAACTGTTTACTTCATACAAATCAAAGCCATTACTTTATGCTGTTGCCTTTTGGTTGTATATTGTCAGTGAAAGAAATTTGAGAGGTCTGTGGCATTTGTAATCAGAGAAGATCTTAACCATGGTCCCCAAAACCAGTATCACTATCAGGTTGCTCAGTTGCTTACCTGCCTGGTGAACTTAAAAACCTTCCTTTTGCTTACCATCAATTTTATATTATAATATGATCCCAACTTGCTTCATGCATACATTAGTTTATTTCTTTAATTACTTTACTTTATTCAGGTATCATGAAATTAGTAGAATAATGTGGCTTTATATCTCAATAATGGAAGGATAGTAGTATGATGGTGATGGGTTCATTGGGTTGTTATTCAGCATAATATTAACTATATGTGCTATCATTTCTTCGTTATATTTTTATTATTTTTTAAGGAATTATGTACTACATCATGAGTCCGACTCTGCTACTTTTCTCAGAGAAAAGTAGTTTTCTGCTTTTCCGATTCCAGCCATTCAAAAATATTCATTTGCATATCTCGATAAAGAAATTTTTTCATGCACAAATTCTCAACAAATTTGAATAACTGGGATTAGAAAAGCAGCGGAGTCGGATTCCTACATCATAGCTCCTTTTTTTTATAGCAATAGTGACAGTATACTTGATCATATAAGAAAAACTAGGGTTTAGAAATTATAAAACTAAAAAATAAATATAAAATAGTTAGGTAGCGGTTTTTTTTTTTTTTTTTTGCCTTTTTCTTGACAGACATAAAAAATGACAACATTTAATGGTTATTTATGTGGATTAAAACTTGAAAATAATATTCTAAAAAAATAATATCCATAATGTTTTTCATCAAACAAATGCCATAATGTTAAATAAAGTTTATGTGCTTAAAAAAGTGCTATGTATAACATCTATGATATTTTAGTCTTAGAATATAAATTTAATTTTCAAAGATTGGGACACATTCAAGGTATACAAATGGAGGCATTTAAAATTTATTTTTAAAAAAAACATATAGAATATATCATAGAAAGCAAAAGGTAAAGGTAGAGTTTTCATTCATTAAGGGTTGAAAGCAATATCCAAAGGTAGAGTTTTCATTCATCAAGGGTTGAAAGCAATATCCTAGGTAGAAAATTAATTATTGTAAAATATATCTTTCTTTTTTTTTAAAAGAGGACAGAAGTCCCATTTTTCATTGCTGAAAAAGGATAATTACAAAACAGTCCAACCTAGTACGAATCTGGTTTGATCCAGCCATATTCAAAATTAAAGAAAACATAGAGATATATCAAGCAAAGCAACCATGCACAAGAACTATCTAAACTCCAAAAGTACGGTAAGTTTGATCGGACTAAGCCACAAAGTAATGGGTTGGGGATAACTACTATTAACACAAAATTGGGTGGAATCTTGGTATTCATGCAAGAGGCAGGTGCTCATCTGGATCCTGGTACACCACCATCTCCATAGGCATATAGCTAGCCAATGGTATTGCTTCCTCCACCTCTGGAAGCCATTCCTCTGCTGCCTTTTTGGTGTGAAGTTTGAGATGACCTATCCAATGTTGAATATATCTTAGTTAAATGAATAATTTTGAATAGGTTAAATTAATCATAGACTACCAATTGGTGGAATTTTAAATTAAGTTTATCATGTAGCGCCCTATGTTTATCCACAAGTAAAATTTGACGGTGCTTTATATTTAAAGAGGTTGGCTAATATTAAAACGTTTGTTCCTAGGCCGTAGAATAAATGCTTCGGTTTTTATATTTTCAAAGTCCAAATGATCAATCCAAACCATTCAACATTCAATCTATAATAAAATGTCCTTGGAAACTAAATTTTACATTTTTTTTGAATTTTTTTTACTATTTATTATGCCAATTTTAAATTTTTTGTTTTCAATGATCCATAAATTTTTTACTATTTATTAAAATCAGCGATTTTAAAACTGGCTTAATAAATAGTAAAAAAAATTCAAAAAAATGTAAAATTTGGTCTCCAAGAATATTTTAATATAGAGATCACATCTAACAGTTTGAATCGACCGTTTGACCAAAATCGAAAAATCAATTGATTGCACCACAGCTCCGGAACAAACATTTTGATATTAGCCAACCTTTATATTTAAATTGCATTTTGGAAACAGTACCAAAAGATTAAAGTTTGAAAACTAGTTGTTGTAGACTTCTAGTTGCATGCTTTGCATTCTTTTATAGCTAGCCTATGTATGTTGGAAGAAAACTTGTGTGGAATTTGGAAATGAAGAAAAGGTATAGGTCATGATTGGACAATCCAAAATACAGCCACAATTTGCGAGAAACATAAAAAATTTAATTGAAATGTTCCACATGCATGAACACTTCTATGAATTTTTTTTATAAACCATAATTACAAAATATATTTTTACGAAACTAACACGATTACTTTTTTTTTTCTTTTTACAAAAACCATAAGAACCGAAATGTCATTTCGGTCCGGTTCTCTTTTTGAATTTTCTGCAGCGGCTCATATGAAAACTTGTGAAACCAGTACCACAGAAAATCCTAAAAGAGAACCGGACCGAAATATCATTTCGGTCCCGAATAAAAAAAAATTCTGACCGAAATGGCATTTCGGTCATTATGATTTTTGTAAAAAAAATAAATAAATAATCATGTTGGTTTCGTAAAAAATAAAATTTTAATTATGGTTTATAAAAAAAATTCCACTTCTATTGGGGCTTAATTAAAGTTTGAACAGTGATGCGATGATGTCTTGTTTTGCTTTTGAATGGAAAGGGTTTCTTAATTTTATATTATTTCTGTCAAATCGGAGGGTATTAATTTGTTGATTGATAGCAGCCGTTGTTGAAAATAAACCCTCTCTCACAGTTGTTTAACGGTTCATGGTCTCCGGGTTGAGTTCTCAACGTCTATCATTTTTTTTTGTATTCTAAAAACTAAAATGAAAGTACAAGAACATTGGAATGACCATCACTGTCTAAAATATAAATTTCAACAAATATATAATGAATTAGGTTTATCTCGTCGCAAGGGGGAATATTGCCACCACAAGAGGCGAAGAGAGAATGAGAGGAGCCCCAGGAAAGGCGACTACAGGTAGGGATGCAAACGGGTCGGATACTATCTGTAAAAATCCGGATCCGTATTCAAATTTTTGCGGATTTAGATACGGATATCTTTTATACGGATTCGGATGCGGATACAGGTTGAGTTTCAGAATCGGATACGGATAATTATCCGTATCCGTATATTTTAATTTTTCGGATATCCGATAATAATCCCACCTCCTTACCAAAATCTATCAATGATCAATGTCTAGTGCTCTGACTTACCTTCTCTTTGGTCTACGTATTTGACTCTTCCTTTTCTATAGGACAAAACCAATATAATTGCTGTAATACTAAAGTCCAAAACTATACATTCAAATCTTTTTTTTTTCCTTCTCCAGTACTAGTCAATGTGAATTTTGCTTTATATATAGTTCTTGGACCATAAATTCTTTACTAATTTTACATAAATGTTAGAAATGGTTGTATTGAAAAAAAAAATAGGCATGTGAAAATATGGTTTCTAAGCAAAGAGCATACCTGACTAATATTAGAATAAATTTGCACTTTCTTTTCTTTACTTTAATAGTGAATTTTAGTTAATTAGATATATATTTTGTAATGACGTAACAAGTTAATTAGATATATATTTTGAATTAGAAATCCGAATTATATTCGTATCCGAAAATATCCGATCTGTATCTGTATCCGTTTAATATCCGATCCGTATCCTATCCGTATCAGTATCCGAAGAAAAAATACGGATATGGATATGTGTTGAGCACTATCCGATCTGTATCTGATCCGTTTGCACCCCTAACTACAGGCGAATGGCAGGTCGTAACTAAGAGGAGGCCAACGCCGACCATCACAACCCCTGCCATGAAACCCTCCACCTACAAGCCTTGCGTCCCCCAACCTACCTACGCGGACAAGGTGTGCACTGGTGCTCTCATCTCCTCACAACCGAAACCTAGAACACTTAACCCTACCCAGTTGCCAACCCAAAACACTAAATAAGCCGTCACAGGAGAATACTACATATCTCCCCATAATGCTGCCTAGTTAAGGTTTCCTCTATCCCCTCGCTACACAGAATGGAAGGGTCGCTGCTTCCCCATAGTGTTGTCGCATGGGTCACATCGCTTCACACTGTAAAAATCTCAAGAGATGTGGGAGATGTTGGGGCTAATGCTATGTTGGAAGTTTTTGTAAGAACAAGGATCTAAACTCGGTAGACTTGCCGAGTTCGGGTTAGCCAAAACCCTTTACTATGCGTACAAAACCGGATTTTGAGGATCTCCTTCATAATTTACCCCCACTTATTGAATTATCGGTGGATAGACCTAAACAGATAGTATATTTTATTGAAAGCGATGAACAATATTATGAGGAAAGGGCGAAACTTGATAATGCGGTGATCATGCATAACTCTTCATTAGAGGTGGATCTGAGTATGAACAAGTACCGGATTACGCGGCATCCTCAGGTGTTGTTAAGGTGGAAAAGGTCTCTGTAGGGATTATAACCAGATCACGATATGCTATTCTATTTCCCTTGGGTATTGACCCGATAAATTCATCAAGGCAATTCCAGCGGCTGTGTGGGAAGTAGGTTTTTCCTTTAGCCTATGGAGTCCACTTGACGATGCTACCGTGGAGATGCCTCGCTACAAAGTTATGCTTGACCTTCTGATCTATACTGCGAGCGGAATGTCATACGAGCTATAAGTGTCATAGGCACCTACCTAGGGACGGTGGAGCAAACTATGGAAGGTGATATTGCTTGTTGGACGGTTGTAGTTGCTACATCCAAATTCAAAAAATTAAATGTGGATATTTGTATATCCGTGTGGATATAGATACAGATATGATTTACGTTTCAATTATCCGTATCAGAATAAAAGGTATATACTATATAGTTAAATATAAATATTATGAAAAAATTATGTTAAATATTTTTTAATATTTTTAAAATAAATATTCAATCCAATCCGTGTCATCTAATATCCCATGGTATATGTATCTAAAAAATTGAAAAAAATATAGATATGGTTTTACAACTATCCGCTCCGTTTTCACTCGGAGGAGCAATTAACCCACTATTATTGGCTGTACAAATATAGTATTTCAAGATTCGTGCCACGAATCACGAAGCAGATAAACGAACCACGTAATAGACTTTCCAGCGCAGCGAGGATTTGAAAGGCTTCAACTGTCAACGGAACTAGGACGAATCACTGACTCGTGGGGCCAGTTTGAGGTGGTTCACACGGTTCATATAACTAATGAATACTCCAGATGTTCGTTTGAGATGTCTATAGACTGTAGTTTAGATTGTTGTGGACCCATTTATCTTGCCATGTCAACAAATATCGTCCACGCTGGTATATGATGTCTATACAGTAAATATATTACCAAGAGTCGCCAACTACCGACGTATGAAACACCGTATAAACCAACATGTGGGGCCCGAGATCCGGTGACATAGAATATGGGTTAATCTGTAGCCCGGGTTTATTCAGAGCCGGGTGCGCCCAATCCAAGCTATCCTCCATTCTCGACCTCTTTCAGGAAAGAGAAAAGGTCGTCTCACTTCTCTTCAAAAACCCTAGATCCATCGATCCAATCCCTAATTCCGTTTGATCCAACCATGTCGTCGAATGCGAACGAGGCTGATGAAAAAGTGGATGAATATGAGACTGACCCCGAGGACAAGCCGCTTCCGGCTATGCGGCGGAGGGATGCAGCAAGCGACGACGAAGAGGATTCCGACGTCGGAGAAGAAGAAGATCTTCCTCCGAAGAAGAACGAATCATTGATGTCCACGAGCGCCCGATCGGACGGGGAATCCGATGGTCAGGGAGGCGCTGAAGTGTACGACGACGACGTGGATGATTACGATGAAGAGGAATACGATGAATTGGGAGAAGAGTTCGAAGAGGGTTTGGAGGAAGTGAACGGAAACGAAGTTTTGGAGGAAAGGCGGCAAGGGGAATTAGAAGGGGAGAATAGGGAAGGGAATAAAGAAGAGAATAAAGATGAAGAGAATAAGGAAGGAGAGAAGAAAGAGAATGAGCCTTATGCTGTGCCTACCAGTGGCGCTTTTTACATGCATGATGATCGTTTTCAAGAGAATGGTCGAGGAGGAGGAGGCCGTCGCAGGTATATGAATATCTTTTTTTTTTGCTCTGTTTTGTGTCAGTGTGTTTTTTTTTTGACAGGGAATGAGAATTGAAATTGGTCTTAGAGTATCTACATCCCAGCAACTCAAATGAGTTTCTAAATAACTGTCAACTACTTTTTAGAAATTAAGGTCTCTAAAGTTTCTAACTCTCACATTCCTGAAATTAATTTTAGAGTTTCTATTAGCCACGTCAACAACAAATTAAAAAAGAGAATTAATTTGAGCCAATCATTTGGCCAACATGGAGTTTATAAACAGTTTCTTAATAAGAAACTTTACTGCATAGTTTCTAAATAAGAAACTCTCCCACATCTCTAAAACTGAATTAGAAACTGCCACGTCAGATTAGAAATTCTAATAATACCAGGGATGTAGATGCTCTTAGTTCTTGTAACAACCCCATAGTTGGATTTACATTTTTAATTTAAGAAAGTAGCCTTTTATTTTTCCGGGTAAGCATAGAAACTCCAGGCCTTAGTTCTTGTAAGAACCCCATAGTTGGATTTGCAATTTTAATTCAAGGAAGTAGCCTTCTGTTATTCCGGGTAAGCATAGAAACTCCAGGCTCAATGGTATTCAGAATCCAGATTAAATGGAATTACTTCCTCTTTGAAATAAGCGTTAGTCCTTGCAAACAACTCTTAAGGTTTGATTTACAATTTAATTCAAAATTGTAGCATTTTATTGTTTGGGTGTAATCATAGATACTTCAGACCTGATGTCATTCAGAACCCAGATGTAAATAGAATGTAATTCTTCTTGGAATTGGGGTTGTGGTTGTGCCAAAAAAGAGGGATGGGAAGTTAACGCCCAAAAAATGTTGTGCAAATGACCCATTAAGAATTTCTAAAATGCTAATTAACCTTCTATCCATCACACGTGACATTCATTAATCTTTTTTTAATGATGTAAACTATAGACTAGACAATACTAATAATCAATGAAACCTTTTCTTTCAATATGAGAGAATTCGAATTACAGCGAGCTATAAAGTTGGTTGGTTTCACGTAAATTTGGGGGACTTAAATTCCTGCCCTTTCTTACCTTACATATTACAAAGGAATCCTTTAGATAAAGTTATCTTTTCATTGGATTTATGCAACCATTATTTAGTGCATATGCCGATATTTTGCATTTTACAAGTTTAAAGAATGGTTCTTGCTATTGCCTATAGATACTCTAAACAGTGATTTTGTTTTTTAAAAGAAAGGAGAATAACATGAACCGTTTTTATTATATAAATCAGGCGCATGTATGCTGGTGGGAGGAAGATATGGAACCCAAAGGATGAAAGAGCCTGGGTGCATGATCGATTTGAGGAAATGACTATTCAAGAACCCCGTCATGATGATGTAAGTAATGTTTTTTTTTTCTTTTGGGCGGATTACATCTGCCCCTAGTAAATCTTCAATATACCATTAGTACTATAAAAGATGAAAATGCAAGCACTGGAATAAAATACAGGAAAAGTCACCTGTATGCCTCCATTCCTCAGGTGCCCTCCAATTTGGGGTACAACAAAGATGGTACAAGAAATATCAACCATGCTCCCCAATTTTTTAATAAATAAGGTAACATGGATGTAGGATTTAACCTTTTATAGCCCTTAACAAGACAAAATTGTACTTCCCATCAAATTGGGGATGTAGACATGTAAGAATGCGGAGCAAGTTTTCTTGTAAGTACCCTCAACTCTCCTGGAACAAGAAGGATGAAAGAGATTTCTAGACAATATTTTTAACATGTAGGGTGGGTCTAGTTGGTATTTCAAGATTTAGTAGAGGTGCACAAAGGATGAGTGCTTTTCATTTTCCTAGATGTTTATTGTGTCATACTGTGTATAATACAGGATAGGAGAAGGCCAAGGGGCCGATACAGAGGCAGAGGTGGAAGTGGTGGCCGTGGCCCCCGCCGGGTTGGAGGTGGCGGGGACCGTGGTGGCAGTTATCCCAGAGGGGGCCGTGGGTCCCGTTCATACTATGATGATGGTCAAAACCATAATAAATCAACTAGATCAGTGCGTGGGAGGGGGCAGAGACGGTACGAGCCAGTTAATAGAAATAATCCTAGGAACCAACCACCTCAAGAAAAACAGTGAGTCTTCATATTTTTTTTTCTGGTTTTTTTATATTACTTGAGTTTCGTTCATTGCTGGCTATGAGAAAACAGCAACTAGTTGTGCTCACAAATGACACAGGCTCGTTATCTTAGTGCAGCATATTTGAGCTTTTATTTATTGCCGGAAAAAAAAAACGGATTGTTTGTAAGACTTAGCATCTGGTTAGTTAGTTCCATGCTGCTTATTCCCTGCCATGTTACTTTTAGTGATTATTAAATTTCCTTTTCAATTCAGCTGTACCTTTTGTGTACCAGTCAGGCCTGGCAACAAGCATGAATAGCAGATTAATAATTAAGCAATTTTATTATGTTACATAGTTGTAAAAAGATAGAAATGCCTTTGCTTACAGCTGCTATACTCATCAGTACCTAACTTTTCAGAATATTGCAAAGAACCAATGAGCAAGGATCAAACCTGAGTGCTACAAGTACTGGTACTAATACAAGACAGCACTCTCAAGCCCAAACCTCAAACGCACTCTCCTCTTCACTGCCTAAGAAGCAAACCTTCTCTTCAAGCTTAAACTCAGCCTCTCCTCCTTTCTATCCCTCCAACTCATCCAACAGCAATCAAGATCTCTCATCTGGTGTGAGACGAGATACGCAAGATAACCGGGGTAAATCAATTGCAGTGGGCTCCACATTAGCACCTAATAGTGCTACTACTACTGCCGTGAGGGTTCAAGGAAGGGTAGTGATTGGAACTGATAGTCAGATTTCAAGGGTTTCTTCACAGGCACCAACCTCAATGGCTCAACACAGGCAGGTATCAGCTTCTCTGCAACCAGTATCTGGTACTAGTTCAGGCTTGGGTGAGGATAGAGCCAGTAGTGTTTCACCAACTAATAAACTGAAACCGGGTATTTCTGCCTCAAAGGGAAAGGCCCCTGGTTCGGGTCAACTTATATATGGTGGGGCTCCAGTGATTGGCACAACAGGACCCATGAGTATGCCACATGGTGAGCAGGGGTTTCCTGGGACATCTGCCCTCTTGCCAGGTTTGTTCTACTCTACCCTACTCTTGTGTAGTCTTCCATATTCTGAAAAGTTAATATGTTTTGATAAAGAACAATGCTGAAGCATATTTCATTTTCTTGTGGTGTAGCTATGCAATTTAGTGGACAACACCATGCTGTACCTGGTGCAGGCATGGCTCTGCCAGGATATGTTCCTCAATCTCAGCTCGGCTTTAACAATTCTGAAATGACCTGGTAAGTATTAACTAGCTCCTTTATTTGGTTAACCCAATTAATTACCCAACTGTCTCCATATTAATAAATGAAATCGCACTGATGAATAACACAAAAGGATATACAGACCCAAACTAAGATCTTTAATAGGTTTTCATTTCTTTTTAAATCTCTATGATAGGGTACCAGTGTTAGCAGGAGCAGCTGGGTCAATAGGTGGTTCTTATGGCCCCCCTTACATGGGACTTGATGGTGGATATTACAATAATGCCCCTCGCCCTTCGTCTCAGATCTCTTCCTCTGCTCCTGCCCGGTTTGTGTTCCTTTTCTGCTATTACCTTTAATATTTATTGTTACCTTTTGGCATGTCCGCGGCATAGTTTATAAATGTCCATTCTATACACCTGCAAAAGTTGCCTTTTATATTGGTCCAACAAACAAAATGGTCTTCAATGTTATGCCCATGGACAGTACGAGTGATTTCTTCCATGCCCTGCAACTCATTTATGTAGAATGGATGTGTCTAGGTATTCTTGCTATTCTTGTCCCTCTACTTTTTTTGTTTACAATATTCTCGCTTTTCATCTGGGTTTGAATCATTTGATACAGAGAAACCGATGCAGCTAAATTGTCAGATGGGAGTAAATCTTCTCAGAAGCCGGGTAAGTAAATTGATGCATTAAATTGATCCTTGAATTACCTTACAGCACTCTGTGAGGTGCTGTTTGAGTTGTAATGTTTTTTTCAAGTAGTTTTGTGGCAGATTTTTACCTTCTTTAAGTTAATCATGCTATTCATATGTTTTGCAGAAGTACCAACAGAAGAACCGGGACAACGCCAGAATAAGCCTCGTAGGCAAGTGCTAAATGTCTAAATTACCCTTGCACCTTAATGAAGTTTTATTTTTCTAACTTTTGTTCTCCTATATTTCATACAAGCAGATACTCAGAGATGAACTTTGGGCAATGAGATATTTATGTAGATATCAATATCTGTATGAATCTATTAGAAGTTGCAATGGTATTGCTTTGACAGCTCCGTGTGTTGCTACAAAATTCATTTCCCCAAAATGCCCTCAGTGGTCCCTCCAGATATTTGTTCTGGAGAGCCATTTTTGGGTTGCTTTTCATCTCCCATACCAGGTATTTTTCTTTCTCTTAACATATTTCCTTCCTTTTTACTTTTTTTACTTATTTTGTATACTAACTGATTTCTGTTTTGTTTTTGGTGCTATAACTTCTTGTGCAGGTTATGAATCCTTGCTATATAATCAAACAAAAAAAAAAGACCATATTTTTTGGGGTTGGTTGTCTTCTCTTATTTGAACTATGGTGATTCTCTCGTGCTCTTTTCTCTCTATTTAAGAAACTAAGTTTTTTTTAACTAATTGGAGTTTATTTTTTCCTCTCAATGTAGATTGTAGTAATGGAGGTTCAAGAGGTAGTAGTTAGGCAGGGTTATTTAGTAAAAAAGATGGGAGGTGAAGAGCATTAGTTCCCATTTGTTTGTGTTTTTCTTTTGTTTATGGAAGTGATCATTTGCCAGTAGACAGTTGGTGCATTTTGTTTGTTCGTATATGTTGCTGTTATGTTTTAATTTATCTTCTAATCTTATGTTCTTATTGAATGATAAAGCAGTATGCCAGTAATAGCAGCTTGTGCCGATGTCATGTTATGTTACTATTTATGCTATGGCCTTGTGCTTATGGGTCTGTAGTGCATCTGATCGTTTTATGTATCTTTTTCTGTGGTGCACTTCAAAGTATTTCATAGTCGGTTCACTAACCACGTATGAAAATGTTGTTCATAAATTCATATGCACAGCATTTGTTCAATGGAAAACGAAAACAACACATGATTTAACCAACATAAGGTAGCTGCCAAGTCAAGTCATCTCCGAATTTAATCGTGGTGATACTTCAAGTGGGAAACAAACACAATGGAGAGAACTAGGACTAATAAAGACCAGCAAATCTAGCACACAAATCCAGCATGTCATTTGTCAGATCTCAGATGAGGTTGTTGATGTTGAGGCCCCTGAAGTAAGCCTAGTATTCTCTTTTTGGTGGGTGTATTTTCTCTCAAATAATAGATGGTCCCACTTATTGTCTCCAAGTAACCTATCAGGCACAAAATGGAGGCCCCCTCAGCTGTGCTGGCCACAGTACTGCGGAGTACTTTATGCCGCCAGCACATCTTAAGTTGTTTTCACCTTTCTACAGAATAATCTCTGCTTTGGATCCTCTCCATTTCAGGCAAACTGTTTCTTGCTTTCTTGATTTCAAGATTTAGACATGGGAAGTCCATATTGCTTTGTTTTGAAAATGGTTAGTCGTGCGTGTTTAATTATATTAGATGTAGGTCGTATTTGATTAACTCGGAAAATATATATTTTTAGTGCAGCTTGTACTAAAAATATTGGATACAACCCAACTCATAGATAAATTTTGCCTCTCTTTCTTTGTTTTTTTTTTCTCCAAAAGCTCCAAATAACATATTCATTATATTAGAACATTTTTTTTTTGAAGAATTAGCCTTTGGTCTACTGGCAAAGATAATGTCCTCTGTATAGAAGATTGCAGGTTCGAAACTCGAATGAGAAAATATATTGTGAATATTATATAATTAAATGGCTTGATCTCTAAACCTTTACTAAAAAAATAACCATTCTTTTGACTAGTAGCATGTTTTCAACCATTCTTTGTACTAGTAGCTAAACAATTGTATGTTCAAAATCTAGATGAAGTTCTATAGATATTTAAAGTGAAAGAAAACATAACAAAAAGAAAACATATATATATTTTACTTTTTTCCAACAAGGAAAGTAGATAGCCTAAACTTAATATGTTTTAATATAGTTATACATTTAATTAAATTGAAGTTATCTAACTTGTTATCATATGATTATTTTTGTTAGTTAATGAAATCTATAAAATCCACAAAACCCATGGATTGAAAATGATGTAATTAAACTAATTAATATAGATCGGCATGAAATTTTGTTCATCACAATGTACTTTCTTAACACTTTTCATAAATCATAGAGAAAAAAGGTGAGTACAAAATTTCTACACATGTAAACTTTTTAGATGCTTTCCTTAGTTGGCCATTGTTGGATTATCTAGAACCTTTTATCATCTTCTAACGTGCAAGATACATCTCATTGCTTATGCTTACAAAGAAAAAAAGTGGTAGTTTTGATTATTTAATTAAGACATGTGATTAGCTGAAGACTTTTAATCACCTAAAAAGGTATTTTAATATATGTATTTGCTATTTAATTTAATGATTGCCAGGAAATATTAACCAGGTTCATCGAAAAAGAAAATGAAAAAAAGAAAAACACCTTAATATCAAGGGAACAAAGGGGTAGGGGTGTTCAAATGGATCGGTTTATGCGGTTTTAAACCGAATTGGTCAATTTCGGTTTAATTGGATCGGTTGTTCGGTTTAAATGGTTTGGTTCGGTTTAGTTTTTGAAGAAGTTCGGTTTAAATGGTTTGGTTAGGTTTTGGGATCTCCAAATCGGTTTGAACTGAACCAACCCGTTTAATAAAAAATGGATCGGTTTATTTTGTGTGGTTTATAATTGATCGGTTTATCAAAAACCGGCTTGTGTGGTTATCAAAAATGTTATCCAAATCGGTTTGAACCGAATCAACCGGTTTTGAAATGTTTATTTGTAACTTGAAATGTTTGTATTCGGTTCAACCGAATAAACCGAAGTTTAAATCGGTTTAATCGGTTCAGTTTTAGATCGGTTTGAAGTTTTAATTCGGTCGATTCGGTTGGGTTTTCAAAATTCGGTTCAAACTGCGGTTCGGCAAAAAAAGTTCGGTTTGACCAGAACCGACCGGTTGAACACCCCTACAAAGGGGGTCTGATGTTCGATCTGAACCGTTTGATCTGCGTCCAGATTCATATGCCCGATTTAAATACATGAAATGATTTATAATTTAAATTTTTTGCACAAATTTCAAAGTGAATCGAACCATCCAAATCAGGAACCATGAGGCCGATTTTTCTATCTCCTTGCACTAAAAATCTTGTTCATGTTCATGAGTTAATCTCCACCGTATTTTATTTCATGATTTAGTTTTTAAAGGGCCAGTGGAGGAGGGGAAGAGAGGAAAATTATCCTCCTAGTTACTGTAAAAGATTTCCCTCACTTTACGGTTTGAGATTAACTCTCAGCTGCTTTGAGATTCGGACTAGCACAGGGGCAATATTATTGGACTTTGAGATACGTACCAAGTTAAAAAAATGACGGTCTAGATTCACTAATTCTAAAAAATTCTCTATTACGGTACCGGAGAGAATCTGAATTCGGGAAGAGGGGGAGGGATCAAAATCTGCTGCGATTCTTGGTATGAACAGTAACCCTGCTATCCCTGCTTTTCCGAATCCAGCCATTGAATAGTTCCGAGATACGTGCACATAACAGTTCTAAAAAAAAGTTGCTTTGAGATTCGTTCTCGAAAAAAATTGAACGGTTAGATTCGGAAAATGAGAAATAGCAGGGTACTGTTCATGAAAAGAGGGATCGCAGCAGATTTCATTCCAGAGGGGGAGGGGGTGGACTCTGAAGTCATCACCTTTAGAAAATTGGTTATCAATAACATGAGGTAGAAAACAATAATATTCTCTTAGGGTCATTTTCAAGAATTTTGGTTATTGATGTAACATGCCATTTGGTTTGGATTATCAAAATTAAGGTTACTTTCGGTGTTTTGTCAGCAGAGTGCTCAAATGGGGCCTATGATTAATTGGTAATCAATAATAACAATGGGATCCAATAATTGTGTTATAAAAAATTAATTTAATGATGTTTGATGGATTAGGTGACCATTAATTACATACACTCCATTCCAGAAGGCATCTTACTCATAATTAAATTAAATAGTAATCTTATATCACCTTATTTTTATATATATTACTACTAATAGCATTTAAAACAATGACAATAGCACAAATTATTGAGGCAATCTTCAGAGATTCGGTTATGCCACTAGCATTACTGGCTAGTAAGATTATTGAGAATATGGCACTATGGAGACGGTTTTGCAAGAAAACTGGAGCAATAAATAACATAGTGTTGAGAGCCGAAATTTTTATAGTTACCAAAGAAAAAAAAATCAAATTAATTGATTACCACCCTCTCCAGCGTAATTTCAATCCTACCACCCACGCGGACTGGGTGGGCGCATCAAACTCTTGGTGCGCGGACTGAGTTCGCGCACCAAACCCTTGTAGTTCTGTTCTGAATCAACTACGCAAATTTTTGGTGCGCCAACTAAAAAAAAAAAAAATTGGTGCACTAACCTAGTTTGCGCACCAAAAAAATAAATAATCAATTTGGTGCACTAGCTCAGAACCAACTTGGTGCGCGGACCCAGTCCGCGCACCAACCCTTTTGGTGCGCTAACTGGATCCGCGTGGGTGGTAGGATTGAAAAAAGAAGTAGAAAGAAGGTGGTAATCAATTAATTTGAGTTTTTTTTCTTTGGTAGCTATAAAAATTTCGGTGTTGAGAGATACTAGAATGTTGTGAGAATAGAGACTTTATTTTTATTGTTATTATAAGTATGTGATGTAAACACATTTATTTAATACAACTTAATAGTCTCTAGCAAGCATTTAAAAAAAAAAAGACAATAGCACAAATTATCAATACAGCTAGAAAGCTGTCCAATAAGCCATAAATTGACTCCTCCAATACTCGCAATATAGTCTTCTATTATTCTCGAGGTTTTAAATAGCGATTATCGCGTCATCGCAAAAACGTTAAAAAAATAATTATTGTGCTGTAGTGCCGAAAACAGCTAATAGCACTATAACTAGTTATTTAGAACCCTGATTACACTTGATTGTTACATAACACATGTTGGTCTATTGTATTATGCTTATCTCTAACTCGCAATATACATTTATTGTAGAAAGTACTCTCTACTATTGTAAAGTGCATTATTTGTTATTTTAAACTTTCATTCACATCTCCTAAAAAAAAAAAAAAAAAACTTTCATACACATAGTCCAAATGATTTTTAAAAGAGGAGGGATCAAATTACATCTTTTTTTGTGACACACTTTGACACCTATCATTTTCAAAGTCCAAATAGTCGATCCAAACTGTTCAACATGATGGATATATTAAAATGCGCTTGGAGATCAAATTTTACATTTTTTTGAAATTTTTTACTATTTATTAAGATGGTTACAAAATCATTGTTTTCAGACCATTGAAAAACAGCGACTTTGTAACTATCTTAATAAATAGTAAAAAAATTCAAAAAAATGTAAAATTTGATCTCCAGACACATTTTAATATGGTGGTCATGTTGAACGGTTCGGATCGACTGTTTGGATTTTGAAATCGCAAAATTGACCTATAAAAAAAACGGTGTCATGATGTGTCAAAAAAAGAGTGTAATTGGATCCCTCCTCTTTTTAAAATACATACTATTACATAATATGCACTTAAATATTAAAAACTATATTTATTAATATAAAATGTAGACATGACTATTTATTTATTTATTTTAAATAGCTGGGCGGTTGAATTCAATCAAGTTCAGAAAAAAAAAAAAAAGAGTCGGTAAACGCCAAAAAGATATAATCATATTTGGGGCTTATCCAAAGTTGTAGTTAAATAAACTTTCTCATGCAGCCTCTTTTATGGTATAAAGTTTATTGAAAGCTTTCATTTCATGTGAAACCTTATAGATCTCATGGACCAATCAGAAGTGGCCTGATTGAATTCTTGCATTTTTTATAATCTCAATAAATGCTTAGAGTATCTACTGTATAGCCTCACATGGGGTCTCATGACACTTGTCTCTTGTCAACAAATTTTGACTCTAGTATTCTGGCTACTGTTCCCAACAATGTTAACTATTTAACATTTTAAGGGCCTGTTCGGCTGCAGTGTGGGTTCGGGAATGGGTACGGGAAAACAAAATTTTTGAACTGAAAATTACTGTTCACGTGGGAAAAAAAAAATTCACTCTGTGATTTTTCCAGTACAGCCGAACAGGCCCTAATAGAGAATTTTATAATTAAAGATTATTGTTCTAATATACTTGAGTCATTTGCAACAATATATTCGTTATAATCTTTATATATTTTTTACTCAAATATTAACATAATACTTTAGTACTTCAATGTTGTTAAATACAGATCAATATATTTTGAGCACTATTTATTTATAGTCTTAATCAAATTTCATAAATTATGCTTTATAGTCGTTAATTTTCCAAATACACATAACTATCAATATTGAAGCATGAGGAGGGATCCAATTACACCATTTTATAGTGACACATCTTGACACCATATTTTTATAAGTTATTTTGACTATTTCAAAATCCAAACAGTCGATCCGAACTGTTCAATGTGATGTCCATATTAAAATGCGCTTGGAGACCAAATTTTTTATTTTTTTATTTTTTTAGTATTTTTTAAGATGAGTACAAAATTATTGTTTTCATGCAATTTTGGACCATTGAAAAACAACTATTTTCAAAAATTCTAAAAAAATAATATTAAATATCCAAAAAATGAAAAAAAAATTGGTCTCCAAGCGCATTTTAATATGGACATCACGTTGAACAGTTCGGATCAACTGTTTGGATTTTGAAATCGTAAAATAACTTGTAAAAATATGGTGTCAAAATGGATCCCTCCTCACTGAAGCATATGGATGCAATAATTTTACATTGCAGAGGATAAGCTCACTAAGGTCCATCCTTTTTTGGGGTTGGGTGCAAGAAACCATTTATTTATTTAATTAATACATCACATGTATGCAAGCGACGAAGGTGCTAGCTCTACTAGTACTAAGCCCATATATGAAATATCAACAGATTTCAAGGCTCCAACCCTTCCTTGGCAATTAATGAAATATTTGCTCCTCAATCCTCATCAAACTGTACTTGTAAGAAATTAAGATGGGGAGGCTTCATTTTGATAGAGTTTTAGAGTGCTTCTCTCTTTCAATCCCTCCAAATTGTTGCATGTGCACAAATTCTATGGTATATGGAGAAGAAGAAGAGAAGGTGTTAGAGAGAAAAGCATTGATTGCAAGCCATTTGGATCAAGTTTTAAAATTAAGAGATATAGTTGATGGTACCAAGACTTTGGCTTTTCACTTGGAACCAAAGGTAGGTACATGCTCCTTTGTTACTAAGCTATATGAACATAATATTAAGATATATATATATATCAGTACTTTTTCTTAGTATGCAATGTTCTATAAACTTCCCTCTTATTATTTAGAACACAATAAAAGTAACCTTTTGTTTTCTAATTACAGACAGTGGAATTAAAGGTTAATATGCATTGCAATGGTTGTGCTAGGAAGGTTCAAAAGCACATTTCAAAGATGGAAGGTATGGTCCCCAAAAGCTAAGTTATTATTATTTTTATTTTTTCTCAGCTAGAGATTCATTTTCTATCTTCAAAAAATTTATATAATATATTTTATGAAATAGTAGGACAGACCTCTATTAGGAAAACTTAATTAAAAAAAAAAAATTTCATGGTTTACAGAGATGAATAATATAATAAGCTATTTCAAAATAGTCCTTTTTCTTAATTCTGTTTATATCAAAATAGTCCTTTTTCTTAATAGTCCCCAAAAGCTAAGCTATTTCAAACTAGTCCTTTTTCTTAATTCTGTTTCTTCTGTTAAGTTTAACAAACCATTAAAAAAAAAACAGTAATACTAAGAAGTTTAACAAACCAGAGCCTACTAGGTTCTGTTGAATTGCTTTTCAGACTTGCCTTTTTAGTACAATATTTTCCGAGTGAGGCTATGGTGCTATGCATAGCACCAATGGCTAGTGTACTACGGCTCAATATGGTACTTTTTAAAATCCTAACGGTCGATCCGACCGTTCAATGTGATATCCATATGAATATGTACTTGCAAACTAAATTTTATATTTTTTCGAATTTTTTTACTATTTTTTCAGATAGGTAGAAAAATCAGTGTTTTTTGAAAATTCTGGACCATCAAAATTCTACCTATCTAAAAAAATAGTAAAAAAATTCGAAAAAATATAAAATTTAGTTTGCAAGTACATATTCATATGGTTATCACATTGAACGGTCGGATCGACCGTTAGGATTTTAAAAAGTACCATATTGAGCCGTAGTACACTAGCCATCCGTGCTATGCATAGCACCATAGCCTCACTCATATTTTCCCTTTTCAGACTTACCTTTTAACAGTAATATTAGGTTGGTAGCAGTACAGTAATGTTAGTTGCTATTTTTTTTATTTTCCTATTCAACTTTAATTTTATTTTTAAATTTGTACATTGATTTCATTTTTTTTCTTTAAATACATATGTTGGTAGGTAACCACCAACCGACCTTAGAAAAGAAACATTATAGGATTCTATCTAGAAACAGAGAAACAAAAATGTAGAGACTTTCAATTTAATTAGTTCCAACCCAAATTTTATTAGAATGAAAAATTTCTTTACGTTTCTAAAACAATAATATGGTACAATTTAGCTACACTGGATTCTTTGTTTTTAAGTAAATGCAATAATTCTATAAAAAATGAATGAAAAAATGGCGAAATTTTTATTAATACCTTTAAAAAAAATCACAAATTTTGGAGGATTTGATATTTACCAGGACTGCAACGACAAATGGCGGTCCCCAACTATGCCGAGTTTTTTGGGTTTTTTAGGAGCCGCAACGATAAATGGCGGTATCCAAGAATGAAGCCGTCATTTGTCGTTGCGGCCCTGAAAAATATGGAATTTCTCAAATTCAGTGATTTTTTTAATTTATTTTTTTAGAATGGTATTAATAAAAATTTCGGCAAAAAAATGTCCTTCTGTAAATTATGACAGCAAATTATCAATAAATTTTTAAGATACAAATATTAGGTTTTATTCGAGTGCGTATCCTCTGAGATATCTCAACTTTTGCGTGACCGATGTGTACGGTGTCTATTCGGGGATAGTGTAGGAACCAGTAATATTTGTGCTTTGAGATTTGTGTATAACATATTTGAACGATTAAGATATTCTGAAAAACACTCAAAGTTTGAGATATCTCAGAGGATGCGAATTTGTTTTATTCTTGGGCTTTGAAGTTGTCTTGTTTTCGTTCCAATGAGGCCCATTTCCACATGATCAAAGTTTTTCCCTTTTCTCTGACAATCTAGAACTACTAAAAAAGTTTCAGATGGCATTTCATAACCTAATACACATAATTGTCAAATCAATTTATTAACTCGGACTTACCAAAACACTTTTTTTAGTAATAAAAGTACATCATATTCTAAGAGGAAAAAACCGATTTTTAACTTTTAGAACTGTATTATATAAATTATGAAAAATGAGATAGATGAATTTTTTTGATGCACTAGTAGGATAGGAACCCAAGTATTAATTTGATTTCTGGTAAGTATTTCTAAGAAACGGAATCAATATTTTAAATTTTTAATTCCTTTAATCATTCATCTACTAATGTTTAAATTCGGTTCCGTAATGATTTTCTGTGGCGCTTATTGAACACATACATTAACAGTAGAACGTGTGTGTCGTGCCGCGACTAATACGCCGTGACTTTGATCTTGTGCTGTGCTGTGACCAAAATGTCAAGAAATGAAGAAGAAAGGATCTCAGTTTTAGGAGTAAAATAAACATTTAATATCTTAAAGTAAAATTAAATTTTAAATTCAGTTTACATTTTCAGATTTAATCAACACACTGGGAAATAAGAAAAAGTTTCAATTTAGAATGCAGAAATAAGAAATTTTAATATTTTAATAGGGAAATTGACTATTTTGAAAGTTTAGATAGTACTACAAATTTTCCTTTTTTTTTTATCGTAATTTAATATATTTTAAAAATAAAAAATTCCGAAAAATATGTGGAGTAGTACACCTAACTTTATGGGGATGTGAGAAGTAACCTTTCTCTTTTCTTTGTATGATTACTTGACTTGTGAGTACCCATCACATGTTCATTTACCCAATAGTACACTATATGTCAACCAGCACATTTTTTGAGGAATCATTTGTATTCCTCCAACAACTTTTCATGGAATGCATTGAAATCCTTAGTTGTTAATTGTTATTATCAAATATTTGACAAAGTCAAAATGCATCGATTTTTGAAAATTATGATTATAAATGTTTTTAATCACGAGGATCCAATTATATTTTTTTTTTACACATCTTGACACTGTTTTTTTATAGGTCAATTTTGTGATTTCAAAATTCAAACAGTCGATCCGAACCGTTCAACAGGATCACCATAAAATGTGCTTGGAGATCAAATTTTACATTTTTTTTAATTTTTTTACTATTTATTAAGATGGTTACAAAATCGCTGTTTTTCAAAACAGCGATTTTGTAACCATCTTAATAAATAGTAAAAAAATTCAAAAAAAATTTAAAATTTGATCTCCAAGCACATTTTAATATATCCATCATGTTGAACGGTTTGGATCGACTATTTAGACTTTGAAAATGTTAGGTGTCAAAATGTGTAAAAAAAAAAAACAGTGCAATCCGATCCCTCCTTTTTAATCATTAAATCGATCATATGTTTAATATTTGATGCAATTTAAAAAAAAAATCACAAATTAAATGAAAACCTCTAAGTCGTTAAATTTCTAATTATTTGGTTAGTATTTAAATGATTTGAATTTGAAGATAAAAGAGGAAAACAAAAGATAGAAGTGCATTCTCATCTTTTTAATTTTCACTTAGCTTCTCATCGTAATCTTATTTGAGAATTTTCAGTTATAAAATTATAAAAGATATTTGTTTGTCACATCAGTAATTGTTATAAATTTTTTTAATAAATTTTATACTATCTCCATTTAGGACATTTCAATTAGTTTTTGTAATTTTGCAACTACAAGTTTTACTTCTCTCTACAATTTTTTTTTTGTAAGACTTCTCTACAATTATTAATTACAATCTAACGACATACTTTTAAACATAAATTTGGTCATGTTTGGTTGTGGACTAAACATTAGAATAAGGGCTTTAAGCATCACTTATTCCGCCAAATGTGGTTTAATTGAGTCAGACTAAGATGGAATAAGTCGATTTTTAAACTAGCCTAACTTGATCTAAACTAAGCCCTCTTTAGGTGGTTTAATTTTATTGGATATGAGACCTAACTTTTTATTGTTTTTATTATTTTCAATCACTTTTTAAGGAATATAAAAATAAGTAATTAATTTTGTTTTCATTTAAACATCAACCAAACATGAATAATTTTGGTCAGCCTAAGTTGGAATAACCAAGTTAGACCTCATTAGTTGAGGCAATATCTGAAGTTGAAGTTTAAACATGTAAATATTTAAGAAGATGGATTACTTGATAATGATTATTTTGACAATCTTGATAATGAATTTTTAAATATTATGAAATAAAATTAAAAACAAATTGAAAAGTAATTTTATAGATATATTAGTTCATATATGTGAATAGCCTAACAATCAAATTTAATGTAATTTTAGTATTGTTAGATATGCATTAAAGTGAAATTTATATTAATTTATTTTTCTAAGATAATATATATGATTATTATAAAATGTCCATAATTTCAGATTTTAAATTAAGTTTTACATTTTACGATTGACAAATTGTAAAAATTAAAAAAAAAATCATGTGACTGATCCCCTCAATATTCAATATATACATTTTTGTTTCAAAAATAGAATGATTTTGTCATATATAAATTTGTTTTCATGCAAATATAGGAGTGACATCATTTGAGGTGGATTTGGAGAGCAAGAAGGTTGTAGTGATTGGAGACATTACACCATTTGAGGTGCTTGAGAGCATTTCCAAGGTCAAATTTGCTGAGTTGTGGGTCCCACCTGTATAATTCATTAATTTCATATGAAACGTCATGCATCAATCATGCATGATATTTTGGCTCTATATAAATTACTGAGAGCCATGACAGCATCTGACAGAACTGCAGTGACATTGTTTTCATTTTCTTTTTTCTATGTTTTTTTATGGAAAGTCTTAGTATGAAATTACCTCATGTCAAATCTATGCTTTTGTTTCTTTGACTTGTTGCGTTTGGTTTTATGAATTTGTATCATCTGCATTAACTCAAAAGAGAATCCGATCTGTTTTAAGATTCGTGCGAACTAGATCTGCATTAATATTAAAGGGCCTCCAATGTTATAGACACGAGCCGGTTTGGCTCCGTTTAAAATTAGACGGTTGAAATTTATTAACTCAAAAGATTCTCTTTTGAGTTAATGCAGAGGATACAGATCCTGGTTTTATATAATTGAAGTAGCATCAACATTACTAATTTCTGGATGAGCAGGGTTGAAATGCAACATGATTTTGTGCAATCATGCTCTAATATGCTTTACAATTTTTATCTTTGTTTTCAAAGTCTGAACAGTCGATCCGATAAGCTTAACTTAATATGATATTTATAATAAAATATGCTTGGAGATCAAATTTTATATTTTTAGAATTTTTTTACTATTTTTTTAGATAGGTACAAAATCACTGTTTTAAGAAGATTCTGGACCATAAAAAAAAGTGATATTGTACCTATGTAAAAAATAGTAAAAAAATTCTAAGAAATATAAAATTTGGTCTCTAAGAATATTTTATTATGAAGATCATGTTGAACGGTTCGGATCGACTGTTCAGACTTTGAAAACAGAGATAAAGGATGTGGAGCATATTGGAGCACAAAATTATAATGCATTTGAACCCTCCTCTTTTTGGATTTACATTTATAACATCTGATGTTGCATTATAATATGGGTTGTGCATTTTTGCAAATTTTATAATTTTGTAATACTAAAGTGCTAATTAATACTCTGCGTTTTGTATATTTGGAGGAAGATAATAATTACATAATGGATTGGCCATGATTTGCTATTAGTGTTTTTCTTTATCACTGGTTAATTTGAATCTTTAATTTGTTAAATTCGAATAGTAGTTGTATTGGCTGGATTATGGTGTTATTATTTTTAAAATATATTATATTTCTATTGTACAAGATTTATAAAATCACTATCAAATTCTCTATCGTGCAAAACTTATGAAATCACTATTAAAATAAATAATTTAAATGAAAATTTATTTTTTTTCGAATTTAATTTGATATTCTCTTTGAATAAAGTTGGGAAGTTGATAGTGAAGTTATCCAACTGTTTTAATATCTAAAAGTGATTTTTGTCGAATTTTGAATTCATGTTTCTTACATTGAAAATATTATGCTTGTTGCTAGATTAAAGACTAGTTCTTCACTAGATACTAATTAGTATTCTTGAGGTTATATGTTCGTCTTGGAATTCAGATCCTCCTCGGTACCGTAACAGGGAACCTTTTAGAATTAGTTGATCTGGACCGTTTTTTTTAATTTTGCACGAATCTCAGAGTCCAATAATACTGCCCCAGTGCTAGAACGAATATCAAAGCGGCTGGGAGTTAATCTCAAACCATAAAGTGAAAGGAATCTTTTACGGTACCTAGAAGGATACTTTTCGGTTCGTCTTGAAACTGAACTACTGTGTTATTAAGCTCAACAAGATTCTTGTTGAGCTTAACTCCAAAATATATCACAATGGCTCCAAATGACAAATCCAAACCGTTCAAACCCATCTCTTTCATGAGTTATGCATTTACATACAAAATTTATAAATTTTCAAATTGATTTAGTATAAAGTTAAGAGGTAAAAAATTAAAAGATTTGTAAGTAATTTTATTGCATTCATTTTTCATAATTTTTTAACAGCTTGACTTTATACTAAACTAATTTGAAATTTATAAATTTTGTAGTTAAACACATTATTCGTGAAGTAGATCGGTTTCAACAATTTGAATTAATAATATAAAACCATTCCAATAAATTTTTGATATTAAGCTCTCATCAAGTCTTTGATAACCTTAATTAAAATCATACTAGTTTTACTCATTGTTTTGGTACTATTTTATAGCAGAGAGCAAACTTATTTCTCTGTAATTTTCTAATACTGAGTATATAAATTAATAAGTAAAGAGTAGAACTAAGGTGCTCTTAAGCTCACCAAGCCCTTTGTGAGTTTAACTCAAAAACCTATCGGATTGACTTCAAATGGCATTTCCAAACTGTTAGATGTTCAATCTATATTAAAATGTGCTCGGAGACCAAATTTTACATTTTTTGGAATTTTTTTACTATTTATTAAGATGGTTTGAAAATCGCTGTTTTCCAATGGTGCAGAATTTTAATAAAAACAGCAGTTTTCAAACCATCTAAATAAATAGTAAAAAAATTCCAAAAAATGTAAAATTTGGTCTCCGAGCACATTTTAATATAAATTGAACATCTAACGGTTTGAAAATATCGGTTGAAATCAATCCGATAGGTTTTTGAGTTGAGCTCACAAAGGACTTGGTGAGCTTAAGAGCACCTTAGTTCTACTCACAAGTAAAATATCAAGTTGAATCTCTGCTTTTTCTTTCTTTTTCTCCAATGATATAAAAATTATTCAACTGCACACAGATTTGGTAAAATGTTGACAAGAAAATTTTATTCTTAAAATTGACATAACGAAACAAATGCTCAATGATTTTATTAGGCCCATGAGTTGGGCCTTTAAGGCCTTCTATCCAGCACCTTTTCAACCCATTTTTTCAATTTCATTGTCAAACGGATGGAAGATTGATTCTAAAAAATAAAAAAAAAGTTATGGACACATGATTGGCCCATACTTCCGGAGTACTGAATCCCGATTTATTTATTAACCGAAAATAAAATGAAAAATATCGAGAAAGGAGATTATTTTGTTGGAAAATCAAAATATAGAAAAAATGGAATTGATTATTCTGTTCTCCGGACAAAATTTTCCGTCTAGATTAATACTCCGCCAATTCAAATCCTTAACCCCGCTAAGTAGGAAAAAAACAAAAAATCTTGGACACCATAGATTATCCCATCCAACAATGTAGCAACACACACACACACACACACACACACACACACACAAATACATATACATACATATACATACATATATAGAGATATGCTATCATGCTTTGGGAAGTAAAGAGGGTGTTTTACTTTCTGCTCAAATCTCTATTTTCAAAGTTCAAACAGTTGATTCGAACATTCCAACATGATCTTCATATTAAATTGTGCTTGGAGACCAAATTTTTTCATTTTTTCATTTTTTTTACTATATATTTAGAATTTTTGAAATCACAGCTTTTCATTAAATAAAATAATAATAATAAATTCAGAAAAACAATGTTTTTCAAAAATTCTAAAAATATAGTAAATTTTTTTCAAAAAATACAAAATTTGGTCTCCAAGTACATTTTAGTATGAAGATCATGTTGAGAAGTTCGAATTGACTATTTGAACTTTGAAAATAGAGATATGAGCAGAAAGTAAAACATTCTCTTTACTTCCCAAAGCACCGTAGCATCACTCTACACACACACACACACACACACACACACACACACACACAGAGTAGAACTAAGGTGCTCTTAAGCTCACCAAGCCCTTTGTCAGCTTAACTCAAAAACCTATCGGCTTGACTTCAAACGATATTTCCAAACAATTAGATGTTCAATCTATATTAAAATGTGCTTGGAGACCAAATTTTATATTTTTTGGAATTTTTTTACTATTTATTAAGCTGGTTTGAAAACCGCTGTTTTTATTAAAATTCTGCACCACTGGAAAACAACGATTTTCAAACCATCTTAATAAATAGTAAAAAAATTTCAAAAAATGTAAAATTTGGTCTCCAAGCACATTTTAATATAGATTGAACATCTAACGGTTTGGAAATGTCGTTTGAAGTCAATCCGATATGTTTTTGAGTTAAGCTCACAAAGGACTTCGTGAGCTTAAGAGCACCTTAGTTTTACTTACACACACACACACACACACACACACACAGAGTCTGGCTAAATTGCTTCCAGAAGCACTTCGTTCGAAGTGCTTACGGGGTCAAATTTTAATATTTGATGTTAGAAACATCGATCTAAGTAGATCAATAAATTGGTTATATAATAAACATGTAGATACCGATTGTTTTACTATTTCTGGAGATTTCACCAGACCGCGTCTGATCGGGCGGTTCACCTGCTCCAGAAGAGGTGAAAATGGAGAGAGAGCGGAGGGAAGCAACACTGTGCGAAGGGGATTGCTACGTTAAGTTTTGCGAAAATCCTTCACCCTCAAATCGGGGTGGAGACGAGATGAAATAACTGTTAGTGCAATAATCTATGAGTCAATAAAATAAGATAATTATATTCTATATGTTTTGTTCATGAATTGGATGATTAAATATATCATTTTGTTCCTTGAGTTTTATTGATTTATGGATCATTTTGGGTTAATGACTTGAAATTGTAGAACTTCATAATACAGATAATAAATACTCTTAATAATCTCTAACCTTGGTAATTAGCAGGAACACTAATTGACCATTAAAATGTTAGTGTGTGAATTAATGATGGTTAAGTTTTACAAACCATAGACAAAGAGTTGTCATTTTAATCACACAGATACATGTTAGAGAACATGGTATTTGACAAACCCTAAATGAAACATTAAATGGATTGTGTTCGTGTCATTAATATTTTCATTCAGTGTTAAGTTCTAAAGTATGAGGTATTCGTCTTTCCTACATAGGAAATGTGTATTCGTGAGTGTTGTTCAACGCTATCCGTAAAAAGTAGCTATAACGATGACATTTCAGTATGCATAACTTATGCGGAGGGGAGATGTTCACCAAGACTACTATTGTCCCTCGTATTTAATACGAGTGATGGTATCACTAGGCCTCTTGATGAAGTAGGATTATCAGCGCGCGGTATGATTAAAGAGTTAATCATATTTGATAATCTACTTAAGATCGAGAAAAGAATAAGTTTGCAAGGATGACACAAACCTACCTTGAAACTATTCTGATACCATGAGACAAAAGAATTAACACGAGTAAATTGTTTACTGGATCGTGATATTGTACTGTACAAGATCATCTGTGTCAATTGGGTAGTCATAATGCATTCTGCCAGGTGCCGCTTATGATTTATAGAATTAAAAGGAGTTTTAATTCTATTGCCAACATAACACAGATCCTATCGGGTCACACCAATAGGAAAGTAATCAGATAATTTTATTTATAATTATAAAGTGTTATAATTAATAAATAAATGTCATAGAGATGACAAGCTTAAACATATTAAATTTATAAGCGTGTACGACACGTATAAATTTATCGCCACAATAGTCGCAAGAAATATAATTATTCAGAATAATTATATTGATAATAAATGGATTAAAAATGTTAATTATGAATTAACATTTTGGGCCTAAAGTCCATTTGAATTTGGACTTAAATTAAATTTAGAATTTAATTCAAAAGCCCAAATTGAATCAATTGCATTTTGGGCCGAATGGCATTTTGGTAAATACCAACCTTGACAAGGGCAAATCGAACTTGACAAGGGCATTTTGGTAATTTCCAAAACTGACTTTAAAATGCTATAAATAGGGGTGAAGAGAAAAATCCAATCAAAATCCGAATCAGAATCCGATTCGATTCGAACATCCTTTTCCTCTCAAATAGTGTTTTGCAGAAAATAGCGTAATCCATATATATTCTTGCAAAAACAAAAGAGTTATTCTTGTGAATAGTGTTTTTGCAGAAAATAGCGTATTTATGGTGAATAGTGTATTTGCGGTAAATAGTGCTTTTTTCGAATACCGCTTGTATAGTATTTCTGGCAAAAGAAATGCCAGCTCTGTGGTTATTCCTGGTGGATACTGATAGAGGCATCAGACGTCTGGTGCTCTGAATCAGAGTTAAACTTTACTTCCAATTTGAATTTGGAATAGGGTACAAACGTTATTTTAATTTATTTAAATGTTAAATAAATTTAAGTTTAGAAATCAATCAGGGAGTAGATCCTTGACTTTTGGTAGAAGTAAAATTTTTGATTTTGCATTCTTTCTGCACCATAAGCCTAAACAGAATTTAGCGGTAAAATTTCCCAACAATAATGTCGTTCACCTCCCTTCTTAATGTGGTTTCACCTTCATTTTGTGGAGCACAGTCTCAGAGTAATTTTTTTTTTTTTTGAAGAGAAGCCCTTAGGCATTTCATTGATTGATTAAAATATTACATTACATGAAAGAAAGGGAAAGTAAATAACCTTCTAAACACTATTGCCTAGAGACACATTTGTCTACAGAACCATTTAGCAGAGAAATGAAAAAGCAACTTCAAATTAAAAGAACATAAAAACCGCGAAAGCTGAACCCTTCATCTAGGCAGCCCAGTTCTTGTTTTAAATACCGACCCCTTTATGTTTATTCGATAAACCAACAATACAAGGTCCGTCCGTGAAAACTCCAATCCACCTCTCTGACATTTTCCTACGCCTTACCAGTATCTGATCACTCCTCAATTGACCTATCATTTAGACCTGTTTCTACACTAAAAACACATGTTTTGAACCACCAAACTGACCTTTTTACATTGAAATATCTATAGAATGTGGTACTGCTGTGTTTTAGTTTGCTTTGCAGGAAACAGGCGAGAACAGATGAAATCGGGCGAAAATCGACGACTTTGGAAGTCCTGACGCGAGTCGTATCACATCCCTACGCGACCCGCATCACTCACCATTCTCACCTCTGCACGCGGGTCGCATCACCCTGATACGGGTCGCGTCCAGAGGTTGCCGCCAGGCCCAGAAAAGCCCAATTCGTTTAAAAGCTGAGGTCTTTAAATAGAGGTCCCTGTCAGATCCGAGGGCATTCTCTTTTCCCCCCATTTTTGCACAGAGAGCTGAGAGAGAAGAGATCAAGAAGAGCAAGGATTGGAGGAGGCTTGGAGAGGAAGCAAGAAGTGAAGATCGAGAGATTGACTTGATTCTCTTCCCTCTTTCATCTCAAACATGATTTGTTCTTTCTTTCTATCTTTTACTCTCTTTTACATGATGTATGAGTAGTATACCTTGTTTCTAGGGTTTGTAGGAGTAATCTAATGCTTTGTAATGGATCTTGCATGAGTCTTTGATTTGAATTGATTGATTGAGTTTCTTTGATTGTGTATGAATGTTTTCTATCTTGATCTCAAATGGCTTGATTGATTCTTGATTGTCTACTAATCGGTTGTCCATGACTTCCCTTTTTGTAATTTGGCCTTGATGAACCTTGCAATTGAGATTAAGTACTTGAGGTAGATCGTTGATCAATGTTAATCGAAAGATGAGATTTCTAGAATTGAAAGGTTCTTGATACCTTTAGCAAACGAATCAAAGAACTTAGATCACAAGTCTAAGAAGGTTTAAATCATATTTCTTTACTTAGATCAGTAAACCAACACATGAAAATTGCGGTTTAGGGATCTGGTACGATCTGTGACACCTTACTCAACCAATTAACTCAAAACCAGACAAATGCCGGTTCAGCTCTAGGACCACGCGACCCGCGTACGATAGCATACGGGTCGCGTCACACGGGTCGCATCAGAGGTGATGCGGGTCGCGTGATAGGTCCAGAGGCAAAGCTGAGGATGAAACTTAAAACCCTGGGAACACCTTTTAATATCTGAAAACTAAAACCTTTACTCTGTTTTTGATTCTCTGTGATTGAATTGTAGTTGTAATTGCAAATTAGGAAACCTAATCAAATCAAAACCCCTTTTCCCACTTCTAGTACTTAGTCGATTTAAGTCAAAATTCAGATTTGGAGTCGTCCCTGAGGATCGATCCTTATTACTACACACGATTAGAGTTGTACACTTGCAACTTTAGTCGAGAGTAGAACCAAGGTTTAAAAAGTGCAGCACACCCGCTGCACTGAAACTCGTGGTGCGCTTTCGCGCTAACAAGTTTTTGGCGCCGTTGCCGGGGACGGCAATCATATCTGAATTTTTGCTTATCTAGGCTAATCTAGATTTTATCTTGTATATTTTATTTTTATTTTTATTTTTATTTTCTCTCTCTACAGGAACAAGCTGTCATGGGTCCGATTTACAACATGGCGACAAACCAACAGTGGTCCAGCCACTACAATTCGCGACGAGGAGGCCAATATGAGGTTGATCAAATCACTGCGCTGTATGCCAAAATGGACGCCATGCAGAGAGCATTGGACAGGATGAACATGGAGGCAAATGACAATCAAGGATGGAGTGAGGAAACTGAGCAGGTTAACTATCTCAGCTACGGATCATCTCACTTCTCGAGACCACCCTTCAACGATTACTCGAGCAGCATCAACAATCGCAACTTCTACAACTCGAACAACTGCGCATTTCAATCCGATCCACCCGAGCCGTACATCGATCCCGCTATGGGCAACATCATGCACGAGCAAAGCAAGATGAACCAGATGATGTGTGAGCAGATGCAGAACATGTCTACTCAAATGGCTGCTCGGAGCAAGTTGTTGGAGCAGTTGAGTCATATCATCATCTCAAGTCAATCATCTCCTGGAAGGCTGCTCAGTCAACCAGAGATCAACCCCATAGCAGAGGAAAGAGCCATAACTTTGAGAAGTGAGACTCATTGCCAGGGACCTATCATAGCCATTGACTCAACCGCCGAGCACACGAGCGGTTCAGACTCTACACGGACCGTGCCGACCCCACCTGTGGCAGAAACTAAGCACCCTGACCGTGCAGAGCCCACACGACCAGCCGAGACCAAAAAGACTACATCCAAATACCAAGAACCAACCTTCCCAGCAGATCAAACTCCAGCTGACGCGACCCGCATCATTGAGACGCGACCCGCGTCGCCCACGGAGGAACCTGTGGACCCAGGTCGCATCAGACCAACTCGACCCGCGCCGCCACCTGAAGACTCTGTGGACGCGACCCGCACCACATCAGACGCGACCCGCGTGGGGGAAGCTGACGAAGGGAAGAAGAAAGAGGCTGACAACCTGGGGGAACTGACATACGGTCCGCATACATCTTGCATGGACCGTGCACCACAGCCAGAGGAGCTAGAGATAGCACATGGGGCGCACAAAGCTCACACGGACCCTGCAACAGCCCAGACAGAGCAGACGATTCTTGAGCTCGAGCCTCTTCTCACTAACCTCAGGTATGACTTCCTGGACCCAGATAGATCTTTTCCTGTGATCATAAGTGCAGATCTCAAACCTGATCGGATTGCCAAACTCTTGGAGAATTGGAAATCTCACATAGACGCAATCGGGTGCTCGATAAAGGTCCTTGGAGAAATCATGTGGATTCTTCTGATGCAAGAGTTTGATCGCTTGGTTCGTGTACCTCCGAAGTGGGTGATCCTCCCAGTTCCACCTGATCCCACCCCAGTCGATGACTAGCGAAAGGAAGGTCGAGCTTGAGACCTAAAACAAGCGCTTCTTGGGAGGCAACCCAAGCCTGTTTGTTTACTTGCATTCTCATTAGTTAGATGTTCTTTTCGTTTTCATTTCATTTTTATTTGTTTTGACTTCACAAAATTCCAAAAAGAGAATCCTGACGCGACCCGCATAGGAGCCCATGCGACCCGCGTCATCCGTCACACGCCCCGTGTGCGCCCATGCGACCGTGTGTCACGCGACCCGCGTGATACTTGACGCGACCCGCGTCAAATCGAAACGGTGCCGCATTGAATGGGCGCATCGAATCGACGCGGGTCCCTTTTTAACCCGCGTCCGTTCCCCACTCCTTCTCCTTCTTCCTCCTTCAACAGCCGCCACCTCCTTTCTTCTTCTCAACCGAAGCAACACCCCGAGTTCCCCTTCCTCAGCCTTGCTCCGCCGTCGTTCTCTTCTTCTTCTCCTCCTTCTCCGCCGACGCCACCGACGAACACAGGTAAGTCTCTCTTCTCCTACTTCGTCGGTTTTGCAACCCTAACCTGACCTTCGTCTGTCCAACGCGACCCGCGTCCACTCTCACGCGACCCGCGTTCTCTCTGGTTCCCCGGTTCCCACTCTAACCTGACTGACCAACCGGTACCATCTCACGCGACTCGCACCCACTCTCGCGCGACCCGCTTTGGTACCCGTTAGCAACCATAACCAGCCCAGTACCAGTCCACGCGACTCGCGTCTGAACCAACGCGACCCGCGTCCTACCCCACGCGAGCCGTATCAAACCCTACGCGACCCGCGTCAGAACCAATCCAGAGGAGACAGAGGCATGGATCCAGGCCGTGAACGCCGTTCTAAACGCCAACACGAGCAACGGCAAGCCGCTCTCCGTGCCCAATCCCCACCGCCTGCGCGTACACCTTCTCCCGCCTCGGCCTCGCACGACGACGGATCATCTTCTTCTCACCATTCCACTCATTCTTCTCGCCATTCTTCTTCTTCTCATCATTCCACTCCTCACTCCTCTCACCATTCCGGTCCTCATTCTTATTCCCATCATCCCACTCCTTCCTCTTCTCATCACTCTTCTCATCACTCTTCTCGCCATTCTTCTCATCACTCCGTCCCTCGTGCCGAGTCTCCCGCGGTGGAGTTCTACTCTGATGAGTCCACCACTCCTGCCGATTATACCCACATCTTGCAGCAGCGCAAGTTTGAAAACACTCGCCGAGTCGATTTCGACGCTCTCGAGGCGTTTGGGGTGCGTGAGGAGTTCGTTCGCCTCACAGAGAGGATCGGGTTTACTCCCGCTTTCTGGGCCATTCAGCGCGACTGCTACGAGGAGCTCACGCTTGAGTTCCTCTCTTCTCTCAGGCTCAAGTGGGATCCCGAGCATCAGCCATACATTAGATTCCAGATGCGCGGCGCGACTTGGCGAGTGCCTATCTCTCAGCTGCGCGAGTGGTTTGGATTTGCCCCTGAGCCGAGTACTGATTCTCTTCACTTCCGCGTGGGCGTCGACAGAGACCACTTCTGGCGTCTGATTACGGGTATGGAGGTTGCCACGAGCAACCAGTACAGGAGCACTGCCATACCTCATCCAGTACTGCGTTGCATCCAGCGTACCCTAGCCAATACCATTTTTGCACGTGGAGAGACAGTCTCACGTGCTAATGAGGAGGACTTGGCGATGTTGGACTTCATGCTCCGCCCAGCGGATTCTCTCGAGCGGCCCGATCTGATGCTCATTATGGTCCGCCACTGGATCGGTGTCCAGCAGGTCAAGAAGACAGGTGGCTCGATCCACATCGGGGGATACGTCACTTTCATAGCCGAGCGGCTTCGCGTATCGTTCGCCGGCTTCACTCTCTCTCGGGGCCCGATTATCATGGACGCCAGGGCTTTCCAGCAGGCGACTTTCATCAGGATCGCGCGAGGTCCGGCCGGCCATCGCACTCGATATTTCTGGCGCCTGCAGGATGGTAGCCAGCACGAGTTGCCTTCTCCATCACCTATCTCTTTCGAGGACGAGGCCACTTGGCTGTTTCCTCGACCACAGCCAGCCGAGCAGGCACCACCTCCCCCACCACCTCCTGCTCAGCCACAGCCTCCTCCCGACGGTGATGTCCACATGGCCGATGCCTTCATGCCACCTGCGCGGTTCCACGCCTCTACCTCTTATGCTGCTGGTCCCTCCACTTCTTCTGCTGGCCCCTCCTATCCACCTCCTGTCTCCGACCCCACCATTCAGGATGTCTACAGCCTGCTGTACGATATGCGGCGCGAGCAGGGTGCTGCCATTCATCATCTCCATACGCAAGTGGGCGCGATTGAGGACATGCTGAGCGACTGGCGATGGTACGGCTCCGATGACGAGTGAGCGGGTATGTTTTCCTTTCCCCTCTGCTTTTATTTCTCTTTATCTTTTAGTCTTGAAGCATTGAGGACAATGCTCAGGCTAAGCTTGGGGGGGGTGTCTTTTGACTTTTAGGATTTATTCGTTTATTTAGTTTAGATCATGTTTACTTGTTGCATTTTTTACTTGTTTCTTGCATTTGTAGGTGAAAGTTGTGCAATTGTTCAAATCAGGGACCTATTTGAAAACTTTTGGTGATGTTTAGGATAACCTTGGGTGATTGGAACTAACCTCATATTTGACCAACAAATGGATGAAAATGAATGTTTTAGGAGTTGTAGAAATGAAAACTTGAATCGTACCAAGAAAATTGTTTTGATACTGAACTGTGCCTTTTAAATTGAGAAAAAGGGATTTCAAATACCACGATATGTGCAAAATAAAAAAGAAAAAAGAAAAGAAATGATGGAGAACATAAGAGTACTGGCAATAAGTCCGAAAGGGCGCCTTTGAGCTCGTCTCCCACATAAAAAAAAAGAGAAAAGAAAAGATGGAGAAAATAAGAGTACTGGCAATAAGTCCGAAAGGGCGCCTTTGAGCTCGTCTCCCAAATAAGAAAAAGAAAAAAGAATTTTGTACATATCGATACACGACACTTTCAGACCTAAGCTTGTTTCAAGCTTTGGGGGGGGGGTAAAAAGGGTAGAAATTCCCACAAATGAGGGCATAGTTCAAGTAAAAGAATGATGTATTGATCGATTTGAGGATTCAGATTTACAAGTATTAACACATTTTGAAATTTGAAGTTTGGTTAGTCAAATTGTGAGGTGAATCAAAATCAACCAAGGAAGTCCAAATGACACCAAAAAGGTTCTTGAGATCCATGATTGAAACAACTTGCATAAACTTTCGCATTTAGGAGTTTAACTTGCATTTAGAGTCCAAACCGGTACCAAAGTGTAGATCTCTGCTTGAGGACAAGCAAAGGTTAAGCTTGGGGGAATTTGATCACTCCTCAATTGACCTATCATTTAGACCTGTTTCTACACTAAAAACACATGTTTTGAACCACCAAACTGACCTTTTTACATTGAAATATCTATAGAATGTGGTACTGCTGTGTTTTAGTTTGCTTTGCAGGAAACAGGCGAGAACAGATGAAATCGGGCGAAAATCGACGACTTTGGAAGTCCTGACGCGAGTCGTATCACATCCCTACGCGACCCGCATCACTCACCATTCTCACCTCTGCACGCGGGTCGCATCACCCTGATACGGGTCGCGTCCAGAGGTTGCCGCCAGGCCCAGAAAAGCCCAATTCGTTTAAAAGCTGAGGTCTTTAAATAGAGGTCCCTGTCAGATCCGAGGGCATTCTCTTTTCCCCCCATTTTTGCACAGAGAGCTGAGAGAGAAGAGATCAAGAAGAGCAAGGATTGGAGGAGGCTTGGAGAGGAAGCAAGAAGTGAAGATCGAGAGATTGACTTGATTCTCTTCCCTCTTTCATCTCAAACATGATTTGTTCTTTCTTTCTATCTTTTACTCTCTTTTACATGATGTATGAGTAGTATACCTTGTTTCTAGGGTTTGTAGGAGTAATCTAATGCTTTGTAATGGATCTTGCATGAGTCTTTGATTTGAATTGATTGATTGAGTTTCTTTGATTGTGTATGAATGTTTTCTATCTTGATCTCAAATGGCTTGATTGATTCTTGATTGTCTACTAATCGGTTGTCCATGACTTCCCTTTTTGTAATTTGGCCTTGATGAACCTTGCAATTGAGATTAAGTACTTGAGGTAGATCGTTGATCAATGTTAATCGAAAGATGAGATTTCTAGAATTGAAAGGTTCTTGATACCTTTAGCAAACGAATCAAAGAACTTAGATCACAAGTCTAAGAAGGTTTAAATCATATTTCTTTACTTAGATCAGTAAACCAACACATGAAAATTGCGGTTTAGGGATCTGGTACGATCTGTGACACCTTACTCAACCAATTAACTCAAAACCAGACAAATGCCGGTTCAGCTCTAGGACCACGCGACCCGCGTACGATAGCATACGGGTCGCGTCACACGGGTCGCATCAGAGGTGATGCGGGTCGCGTGATAGGTCCAGAGGCAAAGCTGAGGATGAAACTTAAAACCCTGGGAACACCTTTTAATATCTGAAAACTAAAACCTTTACTCTGTTTTTGATTCTCTGTGATTGAATTGTAGTTGTAATTGCAAATTAGGAAACCTAATCAAATCAAAACCCCTTTTCCCACTTCTAGTACTTAGTCGATTTAAGTCAAAATTCAGATTTGGAGTCGTCCCTGAGGATCGATCCTTATTACTACACACGATTAGAGTTGTACACTTGCAACTTTAGTCGAGAGTAGAACCAAGGTTTAAAAAGTGCAGCACACCCGCTGCACTGAAACTCGTGGTGCGCTTTCGCGCTAACAGTATCCCCTGGAGGCTACGAAATGCTGGTACAAAGACATATTTGTACTCATCTTTCTTCACCCGTCGTGTGAGCTACAAAATACTCATTGTTGAGCTTGTGCTCCAGCTGCAGGTGTGCAATCTGACACTGAATCGGTGTTCCTTCTCCTTCTTTACCTGATCGTCTAGCCCATGTTGCGAGGTTGTGAGGTGTTTTTATAGCTAATCTTGAGATGTATTGTAAGTTTATCCTATGCTTCATAATATGGCAGTACCTCCAGCACCTTGCAACTGTTTCAGCCGCCTTCCAAGATGGTAGCCCCTCTGTCTGTTTATCCCTAATTGCATTTACCAGAATCTGACAGTCCGAGTATATGTAAAACATACCTTCCTGGCCATTTTGCCCGATATATCTCAAAGTTTCCCACAATGCCTCTGCCTCCGCCTGGAAAGGATCGCCTCCTGGTACCTTTTTGTATTTGACATATACCAAATCCCCTCTTCTGTTGTAAACCGACATGCCCATGCTCGACCCCCGTATGTTGTCCCATGACCCATCTATCAGTATTACTCTCACTCCCCGTGGTATAGTTGTTTTTTCTATGGTTTTATTTGTCAAGTTTGCAATTTGTGGGGCTGACACTGTGTGAATTGATGTTGCTCTTTTGAGTATGATTGGTGCTGTTGGTTTTTTGCCGGAGAATACTTCTTCATTTCGCGCCTTCCACAATTCCCAAAGGATATTGCAGAAAAGCACAATCTGATCTGGTTGTAGGTGTTCAGTTACGGCAAGGATTGTGTTTGCAACGTCCAGTGGCAGGGCTTCTACTCTCAAGGCAAGTTGCGATATGAACCACGTTCTTCTTGATATTGGACAGAAAAACAATAGATGCATAACAAATTCGTTTTCCTGTCCGCACCTTGGGCATATAGGGCTTATTTTACCCATCCTTCGAGCCAACTCTTGAGTTGTTGTCAGCCCCCCTTGAATAGCTCTCCATAAAAACATCAAAATTCTCGGAATTACTTTTTTCCACTTCCATATTTCTTGCAGCGCTTTCAGCTGCTGTTGAGTGTAAGGAATGCGTACCTGAGTGGATTGGGTGAGCAATTTGTATCCCTCCTTGACTGTATAGACTCCTCTTTTGCCGGGTAACCATATTAGGCGATCTTCCAATACCGGGTTGTGTACCGGCTTTCGTACCGTTTGCTCTATTTGTTGTAAGGTTGCCGGACCTAAGATGTGTAAGATATCTTGCCTCCTCCATTGTGCTGTTTGTCGGTTGTATAGGTCCGCCACATGTAGATTAGCATGCGATATTTGCACCGTTCTTGGCACTGTTCCGGTCGTCCAACCCTGGTACCATGGTTGCCCCATCACCGGTACCCTCATACCATCCTGAACTTGCCATCTTGTGTGGTCAATCATTCCACCTTTATTTTCCTGCAACGCCTTCCAAAGAGGGCTTGTGTTTCTCCCCTTTAAACCCTCCCAGAAAGACACTCCTGGAAAATACTTTGCCTTTACGATAGCTACCCAAATTCTGTCATGGCCTGCCACTAGCTGCCATATTAATTTTTGTATTAGTGCTTTATTAAACATCTCTATACTTTTAATTCCGAGACCTCCCTCATCCGTATCAGTACATATTTTGTGCCACGCCACCATCGCCATATATCTATCTTTTCCAACCTTACCCCACATGAATTTTCGCATGATTCCTTCTAAATTAGCAATTGTCTTTCGGTTCAGTTTTTCTATAGACATATAATACACGGGTACAGAAGTGAGAACATATTTTATAAGAACAGTTCTTCCAGCATGGGACAGCAAATTGACCTTCCATCCTGCCAATTTCTCGTGAAATTTATGATTTAATAGGCCACTTGTATGGTTTGGCTGCAACCTTCCTTTTGCTATACATACCCCCAAATACCTTTCTTTCTCACCAGCCACTCTTGCATTCATTACCTGGAGTATGTCATCTTTCCTCTCCTCACTACATCTTTTACTAAACCAAACTGTTGATTTTTCCGGATTCACAGCTAGCCCCGAGTATATTTCAAAATTTTCAAAAACCGCCATGTATGCCTCCGCCTCTGACCTTTTTTCTATCCCCATTACAACGAGATCATCTGCATATAGGATGTGGGTCAGGACCGGGGCTGTAGGCGTGAGTCTCAGTCCCTCAATTGCACCTTCTTGCTCTGACTTGTTTAGACTTTTTGTAAGGCATTCCATCACAATTATGAATAAGTACGGGGATAAAGGACAGCCCTGTCTCAAGCCTCTTGTAGGCCTTATGAAACCATTTCCTTGACCATTAACAAGTATTGTCACTCTGCTGCTGCTCATGCATGCTTGGACCAATTGAATCATTTCGTCCGGTATTTGAATAGCTCTCATTGCCTCCCACACAAACTCCCATTTGACAGTATCGAAAGCTTTGGCCACATCCGCTTTCAACAAAAAACCTTCTTCTCTATATTCGATACAAGTAAATGAATGCAACACTTCTCGCACCAAAATAGCATTGTCAGAAATGCTTCGGCCTTTTAGGAAAGCGGTTTGGTAAGAAGATATGACCTTGCCCATATGTTTTTGTAATCTTGTTGCCAAAATTTTCATTAAAAGCCTATATGTCACATTACCAATCGTGATAGGCCTAAAATCTTTCGGCAAAGTCGGTTCCTCCACCTTTGGAATTAGGACAATATGGCTTCCCATCCACTCATCCGGGGGTTTTTTTATGCGAAAAGCCTGCTGAATCTGCTGTACCAGAACCTCTTTAACCGTGTCCCAGTGGTGCTGTAAAAACCGCGCATGTATACCATCCGGGCCCGGTGCCCGATCCGGCCCCATTTGAAACAGAACCGCCTTGATTTCATTTTGTGTAGGGATTCTCATTAAGCCCATCTGTTCCTCTTGTGGGATTGTCTGCCATGCATCCAAACCAATCCTATCGAAAAATTCTTTGACGTTACTATTGAGCTGCATTTCTGGTGGGCTGTACAAACCTTTGTAATAGCCTATAAAAGCTCTTCGTATTTCTGTTTCTCCGGTTACCCAGTTCCCTTGGCTGTTTTGGATTCTGAGAATCATATTCCTTCTTCTATTTGTCGCGGTCGTGTGAAAGAACCCGGTGTTTCTGTCACCCTGACAGGCCCACTGAGCTTTTGCCCTTTGCCTCCAATAAATATCAATTTCTTCTTCAGCTTTATCAATTTGGAAGAGGCACTGCTCCTCCAAGTTTTGATTCTGTAGCAGAGGGTGCAGGTGCTGATTTTTATACAGAACCGATTCGGCCTCCCTTAGCCTGTTTTGAGGAGACCGATATGCTCTGGCCCATATCTTTATTTTTGTGCCCATTTCGTTAATTCTTTCCTGCCATGATAAATTTGCGTCTCCCTTCCAACAATCCTCCCACACTTCCTTAAATCCCTCCACTCCAAACCACCATGATTCCATCTTAAAATTTCTTTGTCTAGGTATATGCCCTCTCAACCTGAGTAGTATGGCCGCGTGATCACTGCGCCTACGCGGCAGGTGTGTAACATAAGCTTCCTTATGAATTTGCAGCCATTGAACAGTGGCCACCACACGATCTAAGCGTTCAAAAATTGCCTCAGATGTATTCCTTTTGTTAGTCCAAGTGAACGCGGGACCTTTGAACCCCAAGTCCACCAAACCTCCATCAAACAAAAAATTCTTAAAATCCCTGCTATTTTTGTCTAAAGCTGGATCTCCCCCCACCTTTTCACTTTCATCCGCAATTGCGTTAAAATCTCCCACAACGCAAACCGGAGCACCGGTGTTTATTATTCCCAAAATTTGCCTCCAAATTACGGGATTCCGAGTATGACCCGGATCGCCGTAAACACACACCAATTCCCATTGTGTACCATTCTGTTGTGTCACCGTCGCATGTATAACCGATTTACTCTTCGATTTTACAGCAACCATTGTGTCCCTGTCCCACAATAGACAGACTCCCCCGGACCGGCCAACTGCCGGTACAAAGGAAAAATTCTCTAACGGCATATCCTGAAAAACTAATCTGGACTTAACTTTTGAACACTTAGTTTCACTTAAGAAACAAATGTTCGCCTTCGTTGCCTGGAGTAATGCTTTAAGGAACTGAATCTTTCGAGGGCCCCCAACCCCTCGACAGTTCCAAGATGTGAGACTCATGGATACTGTGGAGGCAGTTCTTGACTTGCCTCCACCGCGCGTTTTTTGTGAACATGTGCTGGGTTTTCCTCATCCTCCCCAGAACATGCACCATGTTCCTGATAATCTCCAAGTGTTAGAGAAAATTCAGACCCACGAAGATCCTCCCCCAAACTCATTCTCTTAAAGGCTCCATTTTTTTCATCACAGCCCATATGAACTGTCAACCCCTTGTTTTTTTGAGGCCGACCCCGTTGCAGTGTTTGGCCCGGCACATTAGGATCCATGCCCGACTCTGTACCTATCTCATGTCGGTCTCCCTGGGCAATATATAACTCTCTTGGAAGTCGTGCCCAACTGTTTTGTGTTGTTATTGCAGGTTGTGTTTGGTTTCGGTTGGTGCACTGCTGTCCTGAATCAGATGGAGAGATAACCTTTGGAATTAGGTAGGCGGTAGACGTGCACGGAGTGGGAGAGAGAAAGAGAGTGATGGACTGATGGAACAGTTTAGTGTGAAAAAAGAGATAGAGGGAGAAAGAGCGAGATTGGGTGAGTCTCTGAGGATTGAGAATGGTCCGGAGCCTAAATAATAAGTTCCACTAGTAAAAAGGAAATAGAAATGTTTCTGTATATATGTCAACTTCTTTCCGCTACAAATAACATTGGATTTTGATAGAACTTTCGGGTGCGGTTTTGGATGCGGATATATCTGTGTCTTTTGACCATGTTCAATATATATCCAAATCCGAATCCGCAAAGTATCCGTTCCGTTTAAAACAGATACCGATAGGAACTGGATACAGATTGAGATCGGTTAATTAATATTATAAAATATTGAAAACTGAAAATATTATTATAAGCATTTAAAAAAAATCAAAATATGCAGAAAAAATTCTTCTACCTACAAATAAAATCCTCATTTGAAATCAAAGCAAAAGAAAAAGTAAAAGAAAAAAAAAAGAATCATTGTCATAGCAAAAATTCTCAGCCAAATTCTTATTATAGATCAGTTGGGACGAGATGTCTAACACGTGTCACTTCTTTGATGGGCAGTGCCTTGCGGACATGTCACATGACGTAATCCTATTTTTAAGTCCTAATAACGAAAAGTCCATGGAAAAGTAAAATCCCTTCTGTGACAATAACCTCTATAGAAATCTGTGTGGTTGATAATAATCGGACCGTTCAATCCGTAATGAACGGGTAAGATCTGTCGACATCATCCACGAAATCTTTATATAACATATGGACAAAAAGGACTCCCACGCAAGTACGGAACAACGAAAAGTCGACGAAATTTCCTCTTTAATATCTCAGAAATTTGACTCGTCAAAAAATCCGAAAAAATGGTGCAAAAAATCCTTCCCCTTCTCTTTCTCTCCTTCCTCTCTCTCGCTCTCCGTGCCACCTCGTCAAACCCTAACCCTAGCCTCACCGCCTATGACGAACTCAACCGCACCGGATTCCCCATCGGGCTCCTTCCTTCCGGCGTACTCTCCTACTCTCTGAACCTCACCACCGGTGACTTCGCCGTGGACCTCGCCGATCACTGTCGTGTCACCTTGCCTCCTGATAACTACCTCGCTGTCTACTCCAAGCGCATAACGGGTCAATTGGTGGACAGGAAGATATCGGGTCTGGATGGGATACGGGTTCGGGCGTTCTTCAGGTGGTGGTCCATTACTACGATCCGATCCACTGGAGACGATCTAGTTTTCGATGTAGGAGTTGCCTCGGCTAAGTATCCTGCAAAGAATTTCTATGAAACCCTTGATTGTCAGGGTTCGAATGGTAAAAAGGCGTCATCTTGAGGTTAGTTATGCAAATTGCTTTGCCTCTTCTGGATCTAGCTGGCAGCTGGTTTCTTACTTTGTATGGATGGGTTCACAGTTGATACAACTTAAGATGGGTAAAGTTATTGACAACCTCGTTTTTGCTTCATACAGCGCACAAACAGTAGGGTCAAAATGAAAAGGGGGAATTTCATGTATATCCCTCAAAAGTTTCAATATTACGTATTTATCCCTCTAAAATCAATAATTACATATTTATCCTTCAAAATTATAAAAACTCACATATTTATCTAAGAGGGATGCTTCGGTGCACACAAGGACTTATTTGTAAAATGAGTCTTATTTTCATTTTCAAAGTTCAAACAGTCTATCCGACCGTTCAACATTATCTCCATATTAAAATGTACTTGGAGGTCAAATTTTACATTTTTTTTGAATTTTTTTACTATTTATTAAGTATTTTACAAATTCAATGGTCTGAATTTGACTAGTTTTTGTAAAATACTTAATAAATAGTAAAAAAATTCAAAAAAATGTAAAATTTGACCTCCAAGTACATTTTAATATGGAGATAATGTTGAACGGTCAGATCGACTGTTTGAACTTTGAAAATGAAAATAGGAATCATTTTACAAATAGGTTCTTGTGTGCACCGAAGCATTTGCCTTTATCTAATCCATTATATTTAACATTAATTTTCTATGTATTCCCATTTTACCCTTCTTTTATTTTCCCTTCTAAGGCCATTGTTAGAAAACAGTATTAAATTGTACCAGTACCAATATTGAACAGTACCGTACCAGTACCAAAACTGAACCGTACCAGTACCAGCACAGAACCGTACAGTGCCAGTACCAGCACTGAAACTGTACCAATACCATTGCTGAACTGTACAGTACCAGTCATTATAGTACCGGTACCATTGGAGAGAAGAGGTGAGATGTTTTGGCGCTCTCAAGACTCCACAGTTTAAAGGGAGAGAGGAAGAAAGGGTATAGTGGTCAATACAATATTAATTAATATTGTAAAATAAATTTTAATGTTTAAAAAATATTATTTAATTATTTTTAGAGATATTTGATATATAATAGAGTTAGATTGGATAAATATGTGAGTTTTTATAATTTTTAAGGATAAATATGTAATTATTGATTTTAGAGGGATAAATATGTAATATTGAAACTTTTGAGGGATATACATGAAATTCCCCCAAATGAAAAATGACTTGTGCGATGCGTGAAGCCAAAACAGCGCTGTTAATATGTTTACACCTCATGAGGAATTACTAACGTTATCTTCCGCACCACCAAGATAAAGCCCACTAAAATACGGATTATTGTAATATTTGTAATTAATTTGAGCTCTTACAAAGTAAGACCTCACTGAGAAATTGCCACTTTGTTAAGAATTTGAGTTCAGAGTTTGAAAAAGTAGCACAGTACCAAGATCAAGTGAAACTAATTAAACTGTAGACAGTACCAATCTGACTGATACCCAAAGCAAAATGCTGGTAATCCATTTTTTCGATTATGTGCATGATAAATTCTTGTTTTATCCTTGTAGGTACGCTAGCTGTTTGTCTGGTAAGCAGTACTTGAAGCTCTGTGAATTTGATATGAAATTATGTAATATATTATTCTGCAAGTTGTGGTGACATTCAGACTCCTTTTGTTTTTTATCATAATTGCACACGCTTAGTTTTTAATGTTTTAAATGTAGCTTGAATTTTTAGTGGTAATTATTACCCTATGGCTGTATTTGTACACACAATCAAGGTTTATGCTCACTAAACTTGCAATGAGATATAATTTAATAGACAAGAAATTTTTTTTACTATTCCTTTTAACAGAAATGATTGAATTAGATCAGCAAGCTAATAGCAGACTGTTTTAATATTGTAAACTCACTTCAATACCTTAGACAATTTTGGTTATATTTTTTATCCCAATTTCACTTGTTTACCATATCGATCAACATAATAGTTTCACATTTGCTTCAAAAGAACAGTGTGTTGTCATTCAGCGTTGCCCCAGTGTTATGTGCTATTCTTATGTCATATTCGACTACGAATTAATTCTCTTGCAAACAATGTATTCTGTTATTCAGGTTTTCTTGGATTAGATAACATGGCACAGTAATTTTGAATGCGAAGCTTTCGTATCTAATCTCTATATCAAACAATTTGCACTTTATACCAGTACCATGCAGGAGTGGGATGACACTGTCAGTAGTAGGGGTGGGTGATTAATGAGCGAGTTCGAGCGAGTCGGGTATGCTCGTGCGAATGCGTATCCTCTGCATTAACTCAAAAGAGAATATTTTGAGTTAATAAATCTCAACCATTTGATTTTAAACGGAGCTAATTCGGCTCCTGCCTATAATATAGGGGGGCTTTCAATATTCGTGTGGATCTAATCCGCACGAATCTTAAGACAGATTGGATGGTCGAGATGCATTAACTCAAAAGATTATGCAGAGGATACGAATTCATGCTCGTGCTTGGTTCATTAGCTTAATGAGCGAGTGGACTCGAGTTGAGAAGACAATACCGAGTTGACAGCTGTGCTCGTGCTCGGTTCGTTAAATGCTCGAGTTGACTCGTGCTCATTAAGCGACTCGTTAAGAAATCAAGCTTGTAGGCAATTTGAATTTTGTTTCGAGTCTTGGGTGTTGAGTTGGGTGGCGATGTCGGCAGATGTGGTGGCGGCGCTGGATCAGCTGGGTTAGGGACTTAGGGTTAGCGAGAGTGAGTGAAGTTGGGACTCAGGGATTTTGAGTTTTAGTGGAGATTTATCGGTTCCAACTGACTTTGCCCCTCCCTGAAATTTTTTTTGCCCCCCTCTGGACGTTTGATTTATAATTCGGGTTAAATTTAGAGTTAAAATTGAAATAAATTTGTTGAATTTTGATTGGTAATTAGAATTATAAGTCAAATCATCAGAAATTATAAGTCAAAGTATTGGAAAGTATAAGTTAAAATATTGTTTTTTATCGGTTACCCAATTGGTTAATGGATTTAAACCCGATTAGGTATTTAAATCCGATTCGATATTTTTTTTGGCCCCCCTGACGAAAATCCTGGATCCGCTCCTATCGGGACTATGAGTCTGTGAGTATGAGAGAGTAATAGAGTATAGACGGAGAAGGAACTTTGGATCCGCTGGGTTAGGGTCGCTGGGTGCCTGGGTCTGAGTGTAACTAAGTTGGATTTGGGTTTGATCCTACTGGGATTGGATGTGGCATGATTTCATGTAACTCAGTTCTTAATGAGCGAGTTATGAGCGAGTTGGGGTATGCTCATGCTCGGTTCATTAAGTTAACGAGCGAGTTGATAATGAGCGAATTGTTAGCGAGTTGTGAGCGAGCTTTTAGCAAGCAAGTTACGAGCTAGTCACGAGTTATGAGCGATTTAAGTACTCAGTACAATCATACAAATTGCAGAGGTTGCTCATGATTTGACCTTAAGCTAGAAAAGATGAAGGCCTACGGTTATTTGATAAAAAAGTACGTTGCATAAATGTGAAATTACAACTGAGAGAATAGAAATAAGGTTTTAATACATCCATCATATGCAACAATTCCTTCCTATGGATTGGGCTGGGCTTTCAATAATGACACGGCCCATTTTCGTACCCCTCCCTCAATCGACGGCTGGAAATCGAAACTCGTACTGCCACTTTAATAAACGCTTCCCATATCTCTTACGGCACTCTTCTTCTAACAATTCGTATTATAGACTCCTGTCCAGATGAAGTTTCTTGCTCAAAAACCCGCTACACGAGATGACACAAACGAAAGAAGAGCAGAGTTTGTTATCATCTTATAACTGAGTTTGTGAGATCATAGCGAGGAAGAACTAGCGGCTGAGAGAGAAGCTAATTCTAGCTCTCCCTCCTCACTCCTCACTCAATTTTTCCTTACGAACTTCTCTTCTTTATTTTCTCGCTTTATTACAAAAAGAAGAAGAAGGAAAGATTAAAGGAATGCAATCTCTTTACTCTGCTCCCAGCTTCAGGTTACCCATCCCAATACTTCGTTCAATTTATGGTACACTTGTCTCTTTTTGCTCTTTCAATTTTCCTCTCTTTTAGTTCTTTTCTTCTTCCACACATAGGCTATATCATTGTTATCCTTATCATTTCTTTTTTTCTAATTTAGGTACTCTTCCTCGTGAAAACGCTTTCTGTCACCAAACATGCATTCGTGCGAATTTGCAAAGTGTAAATTTAAATTCTGGCCGAGTAAGAGCTACTTCAGCTAGTGGTAATTTCTCTTTCTATATTCGGTTTATCTCTTTATCTAATAGCTCGTGTCTTATGAGATGAGAGTATGAATCCTCTCTACTCTGGTATATGGCGAATTATCAGTAATTTTGGGACCCACTAAAGGCGTGGGACCCATCTGATATATATATATGAGGAGGGATCCAATTACACCTTTTTTTTGACACATCTTGACACCGTTTTTTTTATAGGTCATTTTTGCGATTTCAAAATCATAACAGTCGATCCGAACCGTTCAACATGATCACCATATTAAAATGTGCTTGGAGATCAAATTTTAATATATCCATCATGTTGAATGGTTTGGATCGACTATTTGGACTTTGAAAATGGTAGGTGTCAAAGTGTGTAAAAAAAAAAGGTGTAATTTGATCCCTCCTCTCTCTATCTATCTATATATATATATATATATTTATTTAAATTTACAATTGCTCTTTTTTGTTTTAATTTTGCATTTCATTCCAGCTAATGCATCTACAATGTCAATAGAGATGGCAAAAAGAGATGTTTTAGTGGCCCTGTCACAGATTATTGATCCCGATTTTGGTACTGACATTGTATCATGTGGCTTTGTGAAGGATCTAGAAATCAATGGAACTACTGGAGAAGAGGTAATGAAATTAAAATTATCATGCCAAAACAAAATTTTGTGTAATCTTGAAAATCATTGTGAACTATTATCTCTTTTTTTGAAGAAAAATATGGGTCTAGCCCGTATTTTCATTGATATTGGTGAACTATTATCTCTTAATATTGCTTTTCTAGAATTTCAGGTTTCTTTTCGATTAGAGCTTACCACGCCGGCGTGCCCCATCAAGGATATGGTACCGACTACTAAATTCCTGAAAACATAATAATTCTACTACATAATATGCAATTTTGCGAAATTACCTGTGGTTTGTTTACTTAACAAGTATGATCCAGGTAACATTTTTTTAATTTTTGGGGGCAACTGTTATCTACTCTTTAACTATATGAAAGCACCAAAAAGGAAAAAAAAAAAAATGTAAGAGCTGAGCATGTGTGTATGTGTTTTTGTTATATATCTTTATTTAATACCTTTTATCATAGTTTGAAGAAAAAGCAAATGAAGTGGTGGCAGCACTTCCTTGGGTCAAAAAAGTAAATGTGACCATGTCAGCACAACCCGCTAAACCTGTATTTGCTGGTGAACTGCCCAAAGGATTACAGAAAATCTCCAATATAATTGCTGTATCAAGTTGTAAGGTAAAGATTCTACTCAATCTATACTATATATTTTTAATTTGACCTATGGACTCTAGCATTACGAACACCAGAAAGCAAATATTGATGTTTCCCTTTAAAGAATTTTTTTTCTAGAATTTGGTACCGAGGAATATATTCATCTGAAAGTAGGGAAAATATTCATTTGAAAATATCTAGTTTTCAAGGGAGTATATTCATCTGAAAATATCTAGCTTATTATTTGGTAATTACAAAATGTGATACTCAAAAACTTGAATTTCCAAACACATGGCTTCTTCAGTCATATACTTGAAATGTTAAGAAAAAGGAAAGAGATTAACATTTCTTACAGGGGGGTGTTGGTAAATCTACTGTGGCTGTAAACCTGGCCTACACGCTAGCTGGCATGGGGGCAAGAGTTGGAATTTTTGATGCAGATGTTTTTGGACCAAGTCTACCTACAATGGTTTCTCCTGAAAACCGTATACTTGAAATGGTACACCTTTTCTCAAAATTTAGTGCCATGATTAGAGAACCACACCTAACCTAGTGGCTAAGGCATTACCTCATGGCTCATCCCATTCTGAAAAATAAAAAAATAATGTAATATGATAAAGTTACAAAATATCTTTAAATTTTCTAATGGTGTTGAAACAGCTTTGATCTTTCAGAACCCAGAGACAAGAAGCATATTGCCGACTGAGTACCTAGGGGTAAAATTGGTATCTTTTGGGTTTGCTGGTCAGGGCCGTGCAATCATGCGTGGGCCCATGGTATCAGGTGTTGTCAATCAGCTACTCACCACAGCTGAATGGTAATAGAACATATATTTTGCTTCCATATTTCATATGAATTGTATTAATCTTAGTTGCCTATATGATACCAATACAACCTAATTTTTAATTCGTAAGTCTTATTACAGTACAACCCCAATGTTTTAGTCAAGTTACGCCTCAGAAATCAGTTCAAAAGTAGAAAAAAAGAATTCAATGATCCAGCAGATTATAGGCCAGCCTGTACCAAGTTTAAAATTTGACAGTTAAGGAATATATATCTATAACGTTGATTTTTGTCCTTGATATAGACAGCTTCTAGTAACTTCCACACAATATTATGGATATCAAGAAATCAATAATATGTGACCGTTCCTCTTGTGTACATTCCTTTTTTTTTTTTTTCTTCAAAATTTATGCTCAATTTGTAATTTTCACTAATTTAGTGCTTAAATTATAAATACAGGGGAGAACTAGACTATCTTGTCATTGACATGCCACCTGGAACTGGTGACATTCATTTAACATTATGCCAGGTTATACTACCTAATATTATACAGAATAACATCTTAATTGCAAGAGAAAGTAAAATGTAAGACATTTAATATTTATTCTTCTTTTGCTTTCTAATGAAAAAATAGGTAGCTCCACTAACAGCTGCGGTGATTGTCACCACCCCTCAAAAGCTCTCTTTCATTGATGTTGCAAAAGGTGTACGCATGTTCTCCAAGCTTAAGGTCTATTGTCTAGCTTTTATCCTTTAATCTCTTATTTTAGTACTTCATTAAACTTTCTTTTGAAAAAGTTTTTTTATTTTTCTCATGATATCATGTAGGTGCCATGCATAGCTGTAGTAGAGAACATGTGCTACTTTGATGCAGATGGGAAACGTTACTTCCCTTTTGGAAAAGGTTCAGGAACTCAGGCATGTGATGTTTTTAGTATATGATTTTGGTCTAGTTTTATGTCTTGTGTGCAAAACTTCCAAATGTTAAGTACTGTCCCTCTAATTGAGCAATACATAATCTATATCTTTCAATCAATATCATACATGCCCTAGAAGGCATGAGAAATTCCTCCATGTACCATTCTCTCTCATTTAGATACCCTGGTCCTCGCACAATTCCTCCATGTACCTTTCTCTCTCTCTCTCTCTCTCTCTCTCTCTTTCTTGTTTTAGTAAAATTTTTGGAAAGATTTTCTGGTACTTGTGTTAATTCTATTGAATAAAAACATTCAGGTTGTGCAGCAATTTGGGATACCGCATCTCTTTGATCTTCCTATACGCCCAACTGTAAGTACTGCATTACATTAACATTGTATTTCTAACCAAATTTTCATTTAATGAGGTGAGATTTGTCTGTTTAAGTAAAATCAGCCATCCTTTAAAAAAAAATTTCTTTTTTTGAGATGCAGCTGTCAGCATCTGGTGATGATGGTATGCCTGAGGTGGCACGGGACCCACAAGGTGAGGTGGCAAAGACATTTCAGGATCTTGGAGTTTGTGTTGTACAACAATGTGCCAAAATACGCCAGCAAGGTATATGAGTTCTCCTTCCACTTCCCAATTTTCAGAACTATGAGGGTTTTCTTGCAAATGACCTCTCTTTCTCTCTTTTTTCTCTGACAGTGTCAACAGCAGTTTCTTATGATAGATTGAGAAAAGTGATAAGAGTAAAAGTGCCAGATTCTGATGAAGAATTTTTCTTACATCCCGCAACTGTTAGAAGAAACGACCGTTCAGCACAAAGTGTGGTAGGTGGGATTCTTTTGCCAAATTTTTTTTTTTTTTTTCACAATATCAGAACTTAGAACAATTAGTCTATCATAAAGCACTAAGGTGTCTCACTTGTATTTGAAGTAGAACTGATAGAAGTTTGGTTGAGATTAAAGTCTTTCGCAAGGACTTTTGAAAAGCCCTTTTGATACAAAATAGGAGAAAGAAGATGTTTTCTTTAGGATGGGGATTTATTTGACAATTGTTTAATTTGACAATTCAAAAACATAACTTATAATTTTGATGCCTGACATTTGGAATGCGATTTATAGTATATGTATATCATGAACATCAAACATGGTGAAATCTCATGTAAGTTTTGCTATTCATCAAATAACTTGAAATTTGCAAAAATCCATAATTTATTATCAGCCTTTGATGGAATATCAAATGACATTCAAATTGCATGAAACTTGATGCACAATTAATTTATAAGACCAACAACGATATTCACATTTCAAACTTCTTTTACTTTATTATAGTATATGTATATCATGAACATCAAACATGGTGAAATCTCATGTAAGTTTTGCTATTCATCAAATAACTTGAAATTTGCAAAAATCCATAATTAGCAGCCTTTGATGGAATATCAAATGACATCCAAATTGCATGAAAACTTGATGCACAATTAATTTATAAGACCAACATTGACATTGACATTTCAAACTTCTTTTACTTTATTACAAGTATATTGTAAATATTGTCGAGTTAATCCATAATGAATGGTTCCAACCTTGATATTTATACTCTTTTTATTTTATTTTTTTCAAATCTGCGATAGGATGAATGGACAGGAGAACAAAAGATACAATATGGGGATGTACCTGAAGACATTGAACCAGAAGAAATACGGGCAATGGGAAATTATGCAGTTTCTATTACGTGGCCAGATGGCTTTAGCCAGGTAAAATTTTGAAATATAATATTAAGGTACTATTGCCAAAAAAAATTAGAACTTTACCTTACATGTTCATGCGCTATGAGCATATATGTGTTTTCTTATGTTTAGGTGTCCATATCTGCTGTTTTCACGCATTACAAAATAGTACCCTGTTGTTCATATCGGGCCCATTCTATCTGAAATGGAATGATCAAACATACATCCCTGATGTCTCATAAAAGGTTTTCAATCTGGTCCGTTCACTTTAGATTGGACGGGCAGGACATGAGAAGCAGGGTCCTGGTTTTCTAGAGAGGTATTTAAATTGAAAAGTTGAGGGCTACATGTAATGAAACCTCCATGGAGATAGTATTTGCAAATTGACCATCATTCATAATTTATTCAAATTTTATCGTGTAAACTTGAGAATGTTATTTTGGTTTTTCAGATAGCACCTTATGATCAATTGGAAATGATTGAGCGACTTGTGGATGTTCCTTTACCAGCATCAGCATGAATGTAAAAGGGTAGTTTCTCTGATGTAGAGGTAATTTTGGATTGTTTTAGTGCTATCTCTAGTTATTTGTATATGGATTGTAAGTTATATGAATTTTGTTTGTTGGGTTTTGGTATATTTTCTTCATGCTTTGTTATTCTAGTAAAGAAGCAGTAATTTACACACCTCCCCTAAAAAATTATCATGACTACAAATAAATGCTAATATCAAGCATATGAAGTACAATAAAAACACCCAGTAAATGTAGTGGGTTGAGATTTGCGCTGGCTGAGAAATTAATACATTTTCATTTCTTTAAAATATCTGGGCTTGTTATTAGACTACTAAGATAAAAAAATTGGGCTTATGCTTGGGCTTGGACAGAAATTAAATCTTACACAGAGGAATGCGCTAGGCCGTTGTTAATGTTATTTACAAAGATTTACTTCAAGATGTAAAATTAACCAAGAAAAATCAACTATTTCTTCTTCTATTATTAGAAGATGAAATATAATTATTAGAAAATCAAAGACAACCATTAGAATAGTAAAACCAAATAGTTGAAGATAAAGATAACTAGAATAAGATGAAAGAAAACTAGTAGAATATTAAAGACAACCAGTACATGATTTAAAACAACTAGAATAACATAAAACACAACTAGTATTAGATGAAAAATAAATAGTACAAGATTAAATACAACTAGAAGACGATTAAATACAATTAGAAGAAAATAAAAAACAACTAGTAGAAGAAGAAACACAACTAGAAAAAAAATGAAAAACAACCATTAGAACATTAAAAACTAGTAGAAGATTAAAAACAACTAGTAGAAAATGAAATACAACCATTAGAACATTAAAAACAACTAGTAGCAGATAAAAGACAACTAGAAGAAGATTAAAGAAAATTAGTAAAGTATTGCAGACAACGACAATATCATGAAAGACGACTAGAAGAACATAAAACACAACCATTAGTAGATGAAAGAAAATCAGAAGCACATGAAAGACAACTAGTATAAGATAAAAGATAACTAGAAGAAGATGAAATACAACTAGATGAAGATGATAAACAACTAGTAGAATAAGAAATATAACTAGAAAAAGATGAAAAACAACCAGTACATGAGATACAACCAAAACAAGATTAAAGATAATTAGAAGTAGATGTAAGACAACTAGTAGAAAATTAAAGACAACTAATAGATAATGGAAGACAGCTAGAAGAGAATAAAAGACAACTAGAAGAAAATAAAAAACAACTAGAAGAACATCATAGACAATTATAAGAAGATGAAATACAACCAGTAAAATATGAAAATCAACCAATCGAACATGAAAGACAAGCAGTACAACATGAAAGATAACTAAAAGAAGATGAAACACAACTAGAAGAAGATTACATACAACTAGAAGAAGATCAAAGACAATCAGTAGTAGATGAAAGACAACCAGAAGAACATGAAAGACAACCAATAGAAAATGAAAGAGAACCAGTAGTAGATGAATGACAACTAGAAGAAAATAAAAATAACAAGTTGTAGATGAAAGACAACTAGTAGTAGAGGAAATACAACTTGAAGAAGATTAAATACAACAAGTAGTTTATGAAAGACAACCAGAAAAAAGATGAAATACAACCAGTAGTAGAGAAAATACAACTAGATTAAAATGAAATACAACCAGTAGTAGTTGAAAGACAACTAGTAGAAGATGAAATACAACTAGAAGAAAATGAAATACAACCAGTAGTAGATGAAAGACAATTAGTAGAATATGAAAAAAAATCTAGTAGAACATGAAAAAAATCCAGATGAACATGAAGGACCAGTACAAGATGAAAGACAACTAGAAGTGATGAAACACAATAAGTAGTGGATGAAAGACAACCAGTAGAACATGAAAGACAGCAAGTACAAGATGAAAGATCACTAGAAAAAATGAAATAAAACTAGAAGAAGATGAAATACAACCAGTAGTAGATGAAAAATAACCAATAGAACATGAAATACAATTAGTTGAAGATGTAAGACAACTATATCAAGATGAAAAACAACTAGAAAAAGATGAAAGACAATCAGATCAAGATGAAAAACAACTAGTAGAAGATGAAAGACAACTAAAAGAAGATGAAAGACAACAAGAAGAACATGGAATACAACTAGATGAAAGACAACTAGTAGAAATGAAATACAATTAAAAGAAGATGAAAAACAACCAGTAATATATGAAAGACAATAATTAAAACATGAAAGTCAACCAGTACAACTTAAAAGAGAAGCAGTATGATATGAAAAACAATTAGAAATGAAAGACAACCAGTACAACATGAAAGACAACCAGTACAACATGAAAGACAACTAGAATATGATGAAAAATAACTAGAAGAACATGAAAGACAACTAGAAGAAGATGAAACACAACCAGTACAAGATTAAAAAAAACTAGAGGAAGATGAAATACAACTAGAGGATGATGAAATACAACTAATAGTAGATGAAAGACAACCAGTAGAACATGAAAGACAACCAATAGAACATGAAAGACAACCAGTAGTAGATGAAAAACAATTAGAAGAAGATGAAACACAACTTGCAGAAGATGAAAGACAACCAATAAAACATGAAAGACCATCAGTAGTAGATGAAATACATGTAGTAGAAGATGACAAACAACTAGAAGAAGATGAAATATAGTTAGAATAAGATGAAAAACAACTAGTAGAAGATGAAATACAACTAGAAAAAAAATATGAAATACAACCAGTAATAGATTAAAGACAACTATAAGAAGATGAAATACAATTAGTAGAAGTAGAAATACAACTAGAAGAAGATGAAATACAACCAGTAGTAGAAGAAATACAACTAGTAGAAGATGAAAGATAACTAGTTGAACATGAAAGGCAACAAGTATAATATGAAAGACAACTAGAGTAAGATTGAAGACAACTAGAAGAAAATGAAGTACAACTAATAGAACATGAAAGACAACAAGTAGAACGTGAATAACAACCAGTAGTAGACGAAAGACAACTAGAAGAAAAATAATGACAACTAGTGAAAGATGAAAGACACCTAGAAGAACATAAAAGACAACTAGATTATGATGAAAATCAACTAGTAGAATATGAAATACCACTAGAAGATGATGAAATACAACAAGTACTAGATAAAAGATAACCAGTAGAACATGAAATAAAACCATTAGTAAATGAAAGACAACCAGTACAAGATGAACGACTACTAGAAGAAGATGAAAAATAACTAGTAGAAGATGAAAGACAACCAATAGAACATGAAAGACAACTAGTACAAGATGAAAGACAACTAGAAGAAGATGAAATACAACTAGTAGAAGATGAAAGACAACCAGTACAAGATCAACGACAACTAGAAGAAGATGAAAAACAACTAGTAGAAGATGAAAGACAACTAGTAGAAGATGAAAGAACCAATACAAGATGAAAGACAACTAGAAGATCATGAAAGACAAGAAGTACAAATGAAACACAACCAATAGTAGATGAAAAATAACAAGTTAAGCATTACAGACAACCAGTAGAACATGAAAGACAATAAGTACAAGATGAAATAAAACTAGAAGAAGATGAAATACAACTAGAAAAAGATGAAAGACAACCAGTAGAACTTGAAAGACAACAAGTATAATTGTCACACCCCGCAGCCACGGTTGCAACAGTTCCCTGCCGTAAACATACAACGCCGTGTATGTTTACAAGGTGATTAACCGTTCATTCACAATATGCACAATTAACTAATATCAAACACATTCCTACATATATATATATAAATCCATATATAAGGGTATATGGTCTGTTCAAAGTATAATATAACAAAAGTATCTCTTACAGATACTAACCATCAGGCCTAACCCTAAACTATACAACAAAAGGGTAGATTAGGCCCTACAGAAGCAACTACCAAGGGTCTATAGCTCGCGTGCCTCTCCGAAACCCGACGCCCCAGATCCTATAAAATAACCCAAGAGTGGGGGTGAGAATAAATTCTCAGTGCGAAATTTTCCACAGTTTAGATTATTAGACTTGCAATCAAAATCTATATTCAGAAATGAAACCATACAAAAGCAGTTCAGACAGATGCATATTCATAAATAAAGCAAGTGCATATGATCGACAACAATTTACCAAATGAAACACAGTTTACGGAATTTCCAAGATGAATCTCAAACACACATGTTTTTGGCTTAACTCAGTTTATTACAGCTAGTAGCACCTACGGATGTCCCACCGAACTGGACCCTTTATCAAACCCACATCTGTAGGGTCACTGACACCTACAGATGGCCCACCAAGCTGGACCCTTTATCGGACACCCATCCGTAGTATTTTGGCTTAACCGTTAACTAAGGTCTGGTTCATAATCAGATAATAATTCGTATGCAATAAGCTCAGAATCGTTAATTCACAACACGTCAAACCAAACTGTCATTCCTGTCCCATACTGGATATGACACCATTCCATCGTTTTCTCACAGTCACCCAAAGTCTCCGTCACGATCAGTCATTGCCCAGCATTGACTGATCTCAATCAATCACTGCCCAGCAGTGATTAACTATACCCATATGCACATTGGTTTCAAGTCATCGCCCAGCATTGACTTCGAAACGTTACCGACCATCCCAGATAGTCATAAATTGTTGGGGACTTTCGACCGTAGTTCCAAAACAAAAGAACACAAACAAATGATATACCATTCAACATGAAAATACAACTGTGATATTCATTTTGGACCGAAATGGGGTTATTGCAGCCCGCAGCTTAATTACCTGAAAATTTCCAGCTCCTATTGGCATTTTTCAGGCTCTCATTGCGGCCTGCAATGGATGTGGTTGCGGCCCGCAACAAAGTACTCAATTCCCAGCCAGAGAGTATTTCACTCTACTCCATTCATTGCGGCCCGCAATGAATTTATTACGGCCCGCAACAAAGCATTCAGAGAGTTAGTCAGACTATATTTTAAGCTACGCTGTTGATTTTGGCCCGTAATGGGGGTTGTTGCGGCCCGCAATAAGGCGATTTCAGTGCATATCAGTTCTAATTTAATACGGTTATGCATATGATTCAAACAATTCGATTATGCAATCAATCAAGCAGTTCAACATGACAATTGGAAGCAGTTTAATTCATAAATATAAATTATCAAACAAGTCCAAGAATCCCGCACCTGTTGGCAATAGGCGTAACGCGTGACTATGGATCAGGCGCCTCGGAATGCCCCGCAAACCCTTGCTCAACTGAGCCTACACCTACATTCCACGTATACCATCTCAATTAGGTCTAATTCCTGTACTGGTTCGCTGTTTTGGTTTACGCATCAATTCGATTTGCCGGTTGGTTTAACCCTAATTTGGTCGAAACCTCGATTTAACCATTACACGTTCTAACCTTTCCCGATCAAGCGGTAACCCTACCGAGGGAAAGTCTATTCGGTCGGACTAACCTAATCGATCAATACCGCTTTCCAATTCGGGATTTGGTACCAAAACCCTAGAATGGGAAATCCAAAATGGGAGATGAAATCACGGAGAAAATCGGTAAACGAGAGATGAGAAGCTCAAAGGAGTTAGAGTTCGATCAATTCTAACTCTAATCTCGGGTTTAAAACGAACAACCCGCGGATTCGAAAAATCTCGGATTTTCAAGCGAAGAAGGGAAAAGAAAGATTACCGACAGGATGGCTAGGAGAGATCTACGGTTGCCGTCTCGGTTCCAACCTCGATTTCCTGGACGGTGGCGCAATCCAGCGGAATTTTGGAGCTCTCCCTCTCTTTCCTTCTCTCTCACTCTCTTTCTCTTTCTTTCTCTTTGGCCGGCCACACACAAGGGAGAAGAGAGAGGGGAGAGGGTTTTATCAAATAGGGTGCTTCAAGATTCGTGCTGGGATGAATCAATGGTCCAAATAACTTTAAAATTCAATATAAACCCATTTAACTTGTTTTAATTTCCCACTCCTCGCTCGTCGATCAAATTTCAATTCCGTTTTAAACATTCTAAATAAACAAATGATTTAGAATTTTATTATGAAATTTTCTTAACGTTACAATAATATTATACCACAAGTAGATGAAAGACAACTAGAAGAAGATGAAAAATAATTAGAAGAAGATAAATGATAACTAGAAGAAGATGAAAAAAATGAGTCGAAGATGAAAGACAACTAGAAGAAAACGAAATACAACTAGTAGAAGATGAAAGACAACTAGAAAGACAACAAGTAGAACATGAAATACAACTAGTACAAGAAGAATATTAAAAACAACTAGAAAAATATTAAATACAACTAAAAGAATAAAGAAATACAACAAGTAGAACATGAAAGACAACTAATAGAACATGAAACACAACCAGTACAAGATGAACGATAACTATATGAAGATGAAAAACAACTAGTAGAAAATAAAAGCCAACTAGTAGAACATGAAAGACAACTAATACAATATGAAATACATCTAAAGATCACAAAAGAAAACCAAAATAAGATGAAATACAACCAATAGTAGATGAAAGATAACCAGCAAAACATGATAGACAACCAGTTGAAAATGAATGACAATAAGTATAAGATGAAAGATAACGAGAAGAAGATGAAATACAACCAGTCGTAGATTAAAGACAACTAGTAGAACATGAAAGAAAACCAGTAGAACATGAAAGACAACAAGTACGAGATGAAATACAACTAAAAGAACATATAGTTGACAATGAAATACAACCTTCATAACAGGAAAGATAACCAATACAAGATTAAAGACAATTAGAAGAACATGAAAGACAACAAGTAGAAGATGAAACACAACTAATAGTAGATTTAAGATAACCAGCAAAACATGACAAACAACCAGTAGAACATGAAAGAAACAAGTACAAGATGGAAGATAACTTGAATGAGATGAAATACATCTAGAAGAAGATGAAATACATTTGGTGGTAGATGAAAGACAACCAGTAGAATAAAAAAAATAACCTGTAGAATATTAAAGACAAACACTAGTAGATGAAAGACAACTAGAAGAAAATGAAAAACCACTAGAAGAAGATAAAACACAACTAGAACAAGATGAAAAACAACGAGAAAAAATGAAAGGCAACTAAAAGAATATGAAATACAACCAGTATAACAAGAAAAACAACCAATATAACATGAAAGACAACTAAAAGAGGATGAAAGACAACGATTACAAAATGAAAGGAAACTAGAAAAATATGAAATACAACCAGTATAACATGATAAACAACCAGTATAACATGAAAAACAACTAGAAGAAGATACATGTGCCGTTAGAGACTACACTTCCAAGTTCACATATGTTGTGATAATAATTATAATATCAACGACCAATCAATTGTTTTTATTTCTATTAATTGCTTGATTTACCGGACGATAAATTATTGAAGACAACAAATCAATTATCAATCCAAGAAAAAAATAAATAATATTTTCAAATTGAAAAAAAATATCAATAAAAAATCGAATATATGCTTACTAAAGTTTTCGTAAGAAATGAGAAAAAAAGGATATCTACATACGATGAGTAAATATCTAAATAAATTTAGACTTCTACATGTAAAAAAATAAAAAAAATGTACACTATTTAATTGGATGGTTGATATTTGATCAATCCAAAATTTCATCTTTTAATCTAAGCATTTGGCGGATCAGGGCATCTATGTTTTGGCTTCATCAAGGATTTTCGCCATTTTTCGGAAGAAAAAATAGTGATTTTCGCTATATGTTTTGGCTTCATCAATGACAGCTGACATCCGTTGGAACGCTTATTATGTTTGTGGGAAAAATTGTACTAACCGTCTTGAACGGACATAAACGTTCAGAACGGTTAATATTAATTTGAATTAAAATGCGGAAATCTTGATTTCAATATTTGTACACTTCGTTATAATGGATCATTTCTGTTAGAACAGATCTGGCTAATCTGGAGTTCTCCACTATAAAAAGAGTTACCCCACTCCAGATTTGAGTAAGCTAGCTGCCTCCCACATTCAAAAAGTATTTATTGTGCATTCTTGAAAGTTTACATTGTTGAGTAAGTTTAAACTTCAATATCTTCTCAACACTCTCAAATCTACTCGACTTATTTTTAGGATATATAGTTTAGTGTCTAAGATTTAGTTCTTGAGCTTTTCCATCCTAGCTAGTGCATTAAATTGTTAATTTTTGCATAAATAGATAATTAATTTGTAGTATTAAATTGTTATTGTGATTTTTAATTCTCATAAAAGGACTCTTGTAGTTCAAAATAAAATAATATATATATATATAATTGTAAAAAGTTAGAAATTTCAACTCAAGCTCAAGTTCATGAGCCTAAGACAATTTTCTTTTAGTTCGAAAATGACCGTTACGGGCTATGCCCAATAACATTTGTATATTTCTTTGTAAGCTTTCCGAATGAGATCATAATAGGAAACAAAATTTCCTATCAAAAGTTACATACGTTTAATTAAAGTATGAAAATTTATTTTTTGTTGAATTTCTTCGGCCTTCAAATTAATTTATATTGATTAAACTAAATTGGGTTGCCAACAAATTAATTTAAAGTCCGAATTAATTGCCAAAATGATTTATTTTTTGTTACTTTTTCCAAATTTAATTTCTAAATTAAAGTAGAATTGTTAGAATGTGAATAATTGTAGATAAATTGTTCAAATTAACTCTCAGAGACCACAATAGATCTTCAATTTTTTAGAGAGACAAAAAACTTTATAATCAAGCATGTAATTGGTAAAATACTAATTAAGGACCGCACCTTAAATGAACCATATAATTTATATATAGTTCCTTCTATAGGATAGAAAAAAAAATCATATTTGTGGTTCATTAAAAACTATGTAATACTTTTCTAAAAATAAATATTTTGGTAGAATATTAGTGCCACAACAGCATGAATTCCCAATTTAAAATGGTATATATTTTTAGAAGAAAAATGTCACCTTTTATGATCGGAACGGGTCAAGACAGAGAATTGGGTCGATGTACAATCAAAGTAACATCTCCATATGTCAGCCAACTTGACAAAAAGAAGAAAACTCCAATACAAAGCCTAGCTATATATATGTGACGTACGCTGTATATATATATGTTTAGACCATTATTACAATATACATATATTTGTTTATCTTATCACTTTGTGCCACATGTTTTGGGTTTAGTGACATGCTTAGCGCTCTAATTTGTCAATGCTTTTGAAGAAAGATTCGTCAAGCTAAATCTAATTAAGTATCTTAAGAGATATATATATATATATATATATATATATATATATATATATATATATATATGTAGTGATGCAACACGTACATCATGATTTGTCCCCAACTCAATTATATGTAGAGAAATATATGACGACAAATATTTGCCTCGTTCACGTATTAATACTTAAAAAATTCCATATGTCAACACTTATATCCGCTCCATTTAATTGGCTCCCGGTTGAAGGGAAGTCAACTCTCTCCAAAAATAATTATGTACAATTTTTGTTTTCTGGGAACTTGTATTATGTTAAAAAGAAAATTGACTGGTAGTTATAGCTTGAAATATATAGCAACAATATGTTGTTAACAATTTATATAAAAAAAAATTGTCATTCTTAACTATCATGTCTGGTGGTTAGTATTGATCCACTAGAAAGTATCTTACAACAATAACAACAATTCATGGCCATTAAAATACTAACTTGCACAGAATGAAATAAATTAAAATATATACACTTTGTCATGTTGCTATGATACTTTTTCTTAGTTTCTTGCTTAGCAAGTTGCTCTTATTTAAAATAAGCTATCATATTGATCCCTTCAACCTAGAGTGGGAAAAACGTGCCGTGCCGTGCCGTGACTAACACGCCGTGACTTTGGTCACGTGCCGTGCCGTGCCGTGACTAATTCGTGCCGTGACCAAACGCGCGTTAGTCAAGTTTGATCGCATTTAACGTTTAAAAAAAAATATGAAACGATTCTTTAAAATTCAAATGTTTTAATTGAAATTTAAATGTAAATATTTTAATTAAAATAAAATTATACCTTGTAGGAAGGTATGTTAGTGTATTGCTTCGCGACTGCCGTGATTGCCGTGACTGGCGTGTCTTCCGTTCCGTGACTCGCGTGTCCCGTGCCGTGCCGTTCCGTGTTCCCGTGCCGTGCCGTGCCGTGACCAAGGCAATTTCCGTGCCGTGCCGTGCCGTGTCTTCTTTGCCAACAATTGGTCACGGCACGCGAATGGTCACGGCACGTGACCGACACGCGTGCCGTGCCGTTCCGTGCCGTTCCGTGCCGTTCCGTGACGGAGCCGGCTCCGGCGTGCCATTTTTCCCACTCTACTTCAACCTATGCAACTACACATAAAAGATACAAATAAAGTTTATAATACTTACATAATATAAAAAGATACATTCAGACATTTTTTTACAGGTCTGTGTTGGTTTAAAATAACACAAAATAAATGTCTAAATATATAAAAAAAGAAATTTCACGTCCCTTTATACGTTAAGCTCGCAAAAATTCCTTGCAGCTTGCTGCAAAAAGCGAATTTGTTCCACAAGAAATTCTTGGGGCCGAAACCAAAAGTCTTCAGAAACATGAATTTCATTTCCTGAATTTTTTCGGCATTCTTACAGACCAAGCTGACCATTTACACACCTCCTGGATCAGTAGGCCAGGTCAAATGAAGAATCAACAATCGACTAAGTCAATTGAACTCAATTCCTCAGTCTTTATTCATCTTCTCTCTGTATATATCTAGTTCAGTAAATATATCTTTAGTGCACCTCGCAAAACTTCACAGGTTGAAATTGTTCCATTTGAGGTTTAGAGGAAGCGAAGTTCAAAACGGTTCAGTAGAGATTACAAGCTAATAAAGTAGTAAGTTTTCATCTCTTACCTTCACAAATTGATCAATCTGTTGGCAGCTAACCTAAATTGATTCGATCTGAGAGATTGTCTGTAATTTATATTAATTTATTTAGAGAAATTTGTTTCATACTTGTACCATTTATATTCATGAGATGTATTAGACTATTAGTACTGTTATTTTGGCAATATCATTGAGTTTCTCTTCTAATAGTAACTTTCTTGATCTGAGAGAAACCACACAGAAAGTACGTAGAAGAAGAAGATTGTTACTAAAATGCCGCCACAGCAGAATTTATTCGAGGTGTCTGGGCCTTCATATCTTACCTCTGTTAATTGGTGAGTTGTTATTTTCATACATATATTATTTGGCAGATTTATTTCATTATTTCTGCATGCACTCATTTTCATAACGTCGGATGTAACTAAAAATGCTGTAACCGAGAATGTATGGACTTGTTTGCTCTTCATTAGTTGTACTGTTGGTTTATTTTGTGAATCTTAAATTAATCCTAAAATTTTAAAGCTTTGCCCAGAATCTACACCAGTTAATTAGTGGTACAAAGGCAGACATATTTCATTTCAGTTATAATTTGATAACTTGTTCTGCAGTTTTTAGGTTTAATGTGAAAAATTGTAAAAGGCAGATGTCTAGATTGCAAAATATAAAATTGTTGTCACTTACTTTCGGCAAATGTCCGTGATTAAACCAATTTAACCTTTCAAACATAAAAAGAAATATGTTCATTCTTCTGCATGCATTACTGATATTTACATCTTTCAATTAATTTAATTCTCTAACACACAATCTGAACTCAATGATAAATTAAACAGGAGCTGTCCACATGATCAGAGAGTAGTTGTGGCATCTCTGGTGAAAGCGACATACATCATAGAGAAAGACAGAGTGCTCGCGCCAGCTTGGTGGCAGCATTTCCATTTTGATTGCAAAGAGGTGCTCAGAGATGTCTCTGATAAATCAGTATATTGTTGCATTTTTGAGTTGAAGGCGTGTTTTTCACGGCACCCCTCTGCACCAAGATTCATTGTCACCTTCAGAGGCACAATTCTGGATCGAATACGTGGTCTTCGAGATGGTTTTCTAGACTTACTTGTGACCATTAGTGGGATCAATAAGGACCCACGTTTGAAGATTGCTCTAGATGCTGTTCGAAAGCTCATATCGGATTATCAGGAAACCAGAAAGATTTGGCTTGCTGGTCACTCTCTAGGCGCTTCATTCGCGACTCTTACTGGAAAGTACATTGCAAAGACCGACGATATTCACCTCAATACATTCCTTTTCAATCCGCCTTTCCCCTCAATCTCCCTCGATTGGTTCCCAAATGTCAACGATAAGTTGAAAAAGGGCCTGCGCATTACTAAGACCATTTCCAAGGCAGGAGTTTCATTTTTAATGCAAAACCAACACAAGAAATCATGCGAGGAATTTTTAAAGTTGGCCCCATGGACTCCATACCTATTTGTGAACCCACAGGACCCGATCTCAACTTCATATATACGGTATTTTGAAGGACGCAAGAATGCAGAAGGGACGATATTAGGAAGCATAGAGCAAGTGGCAAGTCAAATCTCTTTGAGGGGAATTTGTGGTGATGTTCTTGGTAAAGGGTCAGAGATGCCACATCTGCTTCCATCAGCTAGATTAGCAGTGAACCAAAAAAAGTGTGATTTGCGTGAGATTCATGGGATTCATCAATGGTGGCAAAAAGATGTATATTTGAAATTTTATGATTATCATTATCAGCCTAAAAAATGTTGATATCTTATATTTGACAATTGTTTGTGGTTGTTTGTATATATTGTTAGATACAGTAGAGTCAGGAGAGTGAGAGGTCAGAGGACAGCGATCAATCGTGGTAAAATGGTACAGTTGATGTAGTGTAAGATACAGTTGATGTTGTTAGATACAGTTAATGTTAGTGAACATTGAAATCTATATCATTTTTTGTATCGATCAGGAGAGTCAGAGGCCGCTGAACAGTTATTTTTGTGACTAGTGAAATTTTATTGTTTGTATATGCTGTTTTGATAGTTTTAGGTGTCAATTTTACAATATTGAAATCTTGTAGTTCAAATCAGTTAGTTTTATAGTTGTATCTACTAATTTTATAGTATTCAAGTCTTATTTTAGATGATATAGATTCATATATAAATATTAGTAATTGAAGAAAAAAAAATGATGAATTTTTTTTAAAATTTAAAAAAAAAATAAAAAAATTTAATTTTGATGCAACAAAATTAATTTTGCATAATTTTAGGTGTTATTTGTAAAAAACTACAAGTTTTAGAAGTTGTTTGTTTTTCAAATCTTCTAGAAGCCGGAAGTACAGGTAGTTTGCAAGTTACTAATGGTTTGCAACTAACTTGGGACCACTCGCAAGGGTCGCTAGTTGTTAGAATTTTGAACTAGGTATTATACATGATTTGTTGTTAATGATACAGTATTGATTATAGAGTTTTACAGTATTTGCGCAAGTTAAATAACAGGTTTTTTAGATAAAAACTGAGTACGTACAGAAGCTTGAGTACAATTAGTCGCTTCCAAAAATAAAAAGTTTGGTGGAATATTAGGGCTACGACAGCATATATACATGCATTCGCGCATTAAAGGAATGTATTTTTAAAACCATGTCATTTTTTCTGATCGGAACGGGTCAAGACCAAGAATTAGGTCGAGGGAATGAAAGTAACATCTCCATATGTCAACGCTTATCCGCTCCATTTGGATCTAGATCAAGGAGAAGTCTCCAAAAATAATTATGTACAGTTTTGTTTTCCTGGGACCAGCAATTTTATGTTAAAAAGAAAGATTGACTGGTAGAAAATAGCAACAATTATACGTCGTTAACAATTAATAAAAAAAGGTGTCATTCTCAACTATCTTGTCTAGTGGTTAATATTAAAACGTGAACGAGGCACTAAAATAAGCTCTCACATTGAAAGTATCTTACCACAATTCGAAGTTATGAACAGTTCATGGCCATTGACATTGACATTGTCATGTTGCTATGATACGTCTGCTTAGCTAGTTGCTCTTATTTAAAATAAGCTCTCACATTGATCCTGTCAAGCAATGGAACCACACTTAAAAAAAAAAAACAGAGAAATACAATTTGTATTTTTTAGACAATGAAAAAGATACATTTAGACATTCTTTGTAGAGTTGTGTTAGTTCAGAATAACTAAATATACTTTGAACTGTTCTAATAGGTAAAATAGGAAATTAGCCTCCCTTTATATGGTAGCTAAAAAATTAACATGAATTTCATTTCCAAAAAAAAATTCGACCTGCTTTCCTCCTCCTTTTGTCAACCCGACCCATAAAATCTTCAGGAACTTGCTCCGCATCAACCCGCTACAGTACGCCTTGCATTTTTACGGACCAAGCTGACCATTTGCACACCTCCTAGCGGGTCAGTGGCTAGTGGGCCAGATCAAATGAAGATCAGTCAATAATTGATCAAGTCAAATGTATCTCTGTTAATCAAGCATATAAATATGTGTACTGGTACAATGGAATCAAGCAACGAAAAATACAATTGAACTTGTATCCTCAGTCTTTATTCATCTTCTCTCTGTATCTAGTTCAGTACATCTTTAATGTAAACCTATTAACACTTCACTGGTTAAAATTGCTGCATTTGAGGTTTAGAGGAAGGGAAGTTCAAAACGATTTAGTAGAGACTACAAGCTAATTAAGTAGTACGTTTTTTTTTTTTATCTTTTCATTTCTTACCTTCACAAATTGATCAATTTGTTGGCAGCTAACCTAAATCGATTCGATCTGAGAGATTGTCCTACCCTTTTTCTGTAATTTATATTAATTTATTTAGAGAAATTTGTTTTGTACTTGTACCATTTATATTCATCAGATGTATTAGTACTGTTATTTTGGCAATATCATTGAGTTTCTCTTCTAATAGTAACTTTCTTGATCTTCAATTTCTAGATCTGAGAGAAACCACACAGAAAGTACGTAGAAGAAGAAGATTGTTACTAAAATGCCGTCACAGCCGAATTTATTCGAGGTGTCTGGGCCTGCATATCTTACCTCTGTTAATTGGTGAGTTGTTATTTTCATCCATATATTATTTGGCTGATTTATTTCATTATTTCAGTAGCATGCAATCATTTTCCCATGCAATAATGTCGGATGCAACTAAAAATGCTGTAACCGAGAATGTATGGAAATAGTTTCAAGTGGGTGTTTGGTAAATGGCTAAATGCTGGTAAATGCTAAGTACCAGCTTACATTTGGACTTGTACAAGTTTTGTATGGAACTGATGTTCTTTGTTTGTTCTTCATTAATTGTACTGTTGGTTTATTTTGTGAGTCTTAAATTAATCATAAAATTTTAAATCTTTGCCCAGAATCTACACCAGCTAATTAGTGGTACAAAGGCAGACATATTTCATTTCATTTATAATTTGATAACTTGTTCTGCAGTTTTTAGGTTTAATGTGCAAAAATTGTAAAAGGCAGATGTCTAGATTTCAAACAATCAAAATGTTGTCACTTGCTTTCGGCAAATGTTCGTGATTCAACCAATTTAACCTTTCAAACATAAAAGAAATATGTTCATTCTTCTGCATTACTGATATTTACATCTTTCAATTAATTTAATTCTCTAACACACAATCTGAACTCAATGAAATCTTTGTAGCAAGTTGCCTCTACCAAGATTCTTCTTAGTTTCTTGCTAGCAAGTTGCTCTTATTTAAAATAAGCTATCATATTGATCCCTTCAACCTATGCAACTACACATAAAAGATACAAATAAAGTTTATAATACTTAGATAATATAAAAAGATACATTCAGACATTTTTTTTATAGGTCTGTGCTGGTTTAAAATAACAAAAAATACAAATAAATGTCTAAATATATAAAAAAGAAATTTGACGTCCCTTTATACGTTAAGCTCGCAAAAATTCCTTGCAGCTTGCTGCAAGAAGCAAATTTGTTCCACAAGAAATTCTTGCAGCCGAAACAAAAAGTCTTCAGAAAAATGAATTTCATTTCCTGAATTTTTTCGGCCTTCTTTTCTTCTTCTTTTGTCGACGAGGCCCATAAAATCTTCAGGAACTTCTTCCGCATCAACCCGCTATAGTACGCCTTGCATTCTTACGGACCAAGCTGACCATTTACACACCTCCTGGATCAGTAGGCCAGGTCAAATGAAGAATCAACAATCGACTAAGTCAAATGTACCACTACTACAAAAAAGCTAATTCTACACTGCACATTGTACACGGTTTTTCTAATTTTGTATAAAAACCGTGTACCAAATATGAATCCCAAAAATATGGGGGAATTATACACGGACATCTAGTTTAGAATCCGTGTAGAATTGTTTGAGAGAGCTACACGGTTTATTAGGGATCAAAAATCCGTGTGGAAAGAAGATCGTGTGGAATAGATTGAGAGAGCTACACGGATATTATACTAAAATCCGTGTATGAATAGCTACACGGATATTTGATAATATATCCATGTAGAAATAGTGAGAGAGCTACACGGTTTTTTAGTTAAATGTCCGTGTAGAATTGTTAGAGAGCTACACGGTTTTTTATCAAATATCCGTGTACAAAGGATAATGCTACACGGACATTTTTAATAAATAACCGTGTATAAATTGTGAGAGAGCTACACGGATTGTTATGTATAAATCTGTGTAGAAAAGGCTTCGTAGGGTTTTGTGCAGTATAAAAGGGCTCCATCTCTTCGAGAGGCCTTCTCCTTCCAGCGCCGTTTTGATCAAGTAATTAATACTCTCTCTCTCTATTGAACTGATCTGATTTCTGCAAAGGCTAGCAGCTGGAATCGATCTGACATCTTTGAAGTTTTTATTTTCTCCTCTCTATCTTTCTAAGGTTAGTATATACATATTTTCCTTTTCTCTCTCTAATTTTCTGTTCATTAATTATTATTGCTTATTTAATTAGGTGTGTAATATATTCATGCATGCTTGATTTAATTCTTAATTAGATAATGTAAATAATTAGTGTATTGTGGTCCAATAACTGACCTATAGATGCTTTTAGGTCCATGCCCGTTCAAAATTAATCCAATAGGGATTAATTTTGGACAGTCCCCGTTTTGGGACTGCTCTTTGAATATTGTGTCTCATTTAGGATGTGAACACATATTAGCGGGTTTTAATTAGTATTTGAGGAAAGTTCGACGGTATTTTCCCTTATTGCTCCTACGAGTATGTGGTTCGTACGCATACTTGGGGAGTTAAGGGGAAATGCTGCCGAAGTTTTCTCAAATACTAATTAAATCTCGCTAATATGTGTTCACATATGGGACATAATATTCAAAGAGTGGGTTAGGATTGTAAACCGGCCCTTTGTAAGCCCAAAATTTGGTACAATTTATATGTTGACCATGCATTATTAATTGATCAAATCATTTTTTTAATTTAATTTACAGATGGATCGAAGTTGGATGTATGAATTGCGACGTGACAGTGAAGAATATTTGGTTCGCGTTGATGAGTTTATAAAATTTGCTGAGAGGTATAGAGTGAAGAAAAAAGAAGAAGACATTTTGTGTCCTTGTAGAGATTGTAAAAATATTTTAAGATTTGTGGACTCCGAAGAAATTAGAAGTCATTTAATTTGTCGGGGATTTAAGAAGAGATATACATGTTGGATCATGCACGGTGAGAAATTTGGTGAAAGTAGTAGTACCAATAAAGATTTTAATCGTTGTGAATTGAATGATGAGAATGTAGAAATTTCTGATAATTTGGAACTTGATTGGAACGAGGATTATGAGGATGTCGAAATTTTTGATAATGTTGAACCCGGAAACGACGATGATGAGCTGGAGATGAATTTTGATGAAAATGTAGAACACGAGTTTATTGAAAATCTGGAGGAAATGTTTCGTGATGCGGAAGATGAAATTAGTGATAAAAATTATGATAAATTCCAAAATTTGTCTAATGATTCCAAAAAGCAGTTGTATCCCGGGTGTACCAAATTTACGAAACTGTCAGCTGTGTTGAAATTATTAAACTTAAAAGCAGACAATGGTTGGAGCGATAAGAGCTTCACGTCCTTATTACAGCTTTTACGAGAAATGCTCCCAGATAACAACGAGTTACCCGGTACAATATATCAGGCGAAAAAGTTGATATGTCCAATGGGATTGAAGATCGAAAGAATACATGCATGTCCGAATGACTGTGTATTGTACCGTAACGAGTACGAGACCATGCATGTTTGTCCTAAATGCGGTGTTTCACGGTAAAAACGTAAGGACCAGGACACTGATGATTGTAACGAGGACAAAAAGGGCCGGCCTCCGGCTAAGGTGTTGTGGTATTTGCCGATAATACCGAGATTCAAACGGTTGTTTGAGAATTCCAAGGATGCGAAATTATTGCGTTGGCATGAAGAAGAGCGCAAAAAAGACGGTAAACTAAGGCACCCGGCCGATTCTCCTCAGTGGAGAAACATTGATAGACATTTCAAAGAATTTGGTTCCGAAATGAGAAACCTTAGGATTGTGGTGAGCACAGATGGAATGAGTCCGTTTGGAAGCTTGAGCAGTCGGCACAGTACTAGGCCAGTTCTTATATCCATTTATAATCTTCCTCCTTGGTTGTGCATGAAACGCAGATATATAATGATGTCATTACTAATACAAGGACCCAGACAACCCGGAAATGACATAGATGTGTATCTCGCACCATTAATTGAGGACCTCCAGAAATTGTGGCGTGATGGCGTCCCGGTCTGGAATGCGTACAGCAAAGAGGTCTTTCAAATGCGGGCCATGGTGTTTTGCACCGTAAATGATTTCCCCGCGTACGAGAATTTATCGGGTTACACTTGTAAATGAGCAAAAGCGTGCCCTATCTGTGAAGATGACACGCAGGTGCTGAGGCTGAAAAATTGTCAAAGAATGTTTTCATGGGGCATCGTAGGTTTCTTCCTGTTAATCACCCATACCGTAAGAAGAAGAGAGCATTCAACGGGAAAATTGAGCTTGGAGTGGACCGTCGTCCATTAGACGGGAAGAGTGTCTTCAATCGGGTAAAAAGGTCCACCGTACTGGAAAATGTGCCGAAGCACCACCGAAGAATATTTGGAAAAAAAGGTCCATATTTTGGGAGCTACCGTACTGGGAATATTTAGAAGTGAGACATTGCATAGATGTCATGCATGTTGAAAAAAATGTCTGCGACAGTTTGTTTGGTTTACTATTGAACATTAAGGGAAAGACTAAAGATGGTATTAAAGTTCGGAAAGACATGGTAGAAATGGGAATACGATCCGAGCTTGCACCGCAGGAGAAAGGGAAGCGCACATACCTACCCCCCGCACTGTGCACAATGTCGAAGAAAGAGAAAACAAGCTTTTGTGAATGCCTTCATAGTATTAAAGTCCCATCGGGGTATTCCTCGAATATTAAGAAGCTGGTGTCGGTGAAGGACCTGAAATTGCTTGGTCTGAAATCCCACGACTGTCATGTTTTATTGACATATATGATTCCTGTTGCAATTCGGGAATTTTACCAAAGCACGTTCGGGAAACCATTACGAAGTTCTGTACTTTCTTCAATGCAATCAAATCCAAAGTGATAGACCCTCTAAAATTGGACTCTTTGCAAAAGGAGGTCGTCGTTACTCTTTGCCAACTTGAGATGTATTTTCCGCCATCTTTTTTCGATGTTATGGTTCACCTTGTTGTTCATCTTGTGAGAGAAATTCAGATCTGTGGTCCCGTGTTCCTGCGGTATATGTATCCATTCGAGAGATACATGGGCATCTTGAAAAAGTACGTGAGGAACCGACATCGACCCGAATGTAGCATTATAGAAGGATATTCCACAGAAGAGGTGATTGATTTTTGCACCAACTACATGGCCGGTGTGGATCCTATTGGCGTTCTGAAATCTCGATACGAGGGAAGGCTCCAAGGAGTCGGGACAATTGGGTTGAGAGCCGTAGTTGCTGATATAAATGATCTACAGAAGGCACATTTTATTGTACTACAGCACATGACAGATGTTGCTCCCTACATAGATGAGCACATGACAATCCTTCAACAATAGAACTACACGAGAAGTCAGAAGTGGCTTACTAAAGAGCATAATCGTTATTTTATAGGATGGCTGAAAGAAAGAGCGAAGTCACACCCCATACCTGAAATTGTTAGACTGCTGGGCGAAGGACCCCAAATTGTTATCAAAACATTCCAAGGATACGAAATTAACGGTTATACTTTTTACACTAAACGGCAAAGTGAGAAGAGCACAATGTAAAATAGTAGGGTGACGTTGGTGGCAACGTCTCAAGAATTCAGTAGATCCGGAGATGGCCGAGCTGTAATAGCATCAAGGTCATATTATGACGTCATTGAAGAAATTTGGGAGCTCATTTACAATCCTCGCCTGAGCATTCCCTTGTTTCGGTGTCAATGGGTCGAAGACCGAGGTGTTAAAATTGATAACGACGGGTTCACACTCGTTGATTTTAACAAAGTTGGGTATGTTGATGATCCGTTTATACTCGCCAGGCAAGCCACCCAAGTCTTTTATGTCATTGACCCGAGTGATGATAGGTGGAGCGTCGTCCTATCCGAAAAAAGAAGGATTGTCGGGGTAAAAAATGTCGTCGATGAAGAAGAGTACGAGCAGTTCGACGAAATACCTCCATTTTGTGTCGACATGCAACCTGAGGTAGCAACAATTGAAGAAAACGACGGAGCAAACTACATGCGATCCGACCACAATGATGGATTATGGACCGAGGGTACTGTTGAACAGGAGAAAAAAAAGAGAAAAAAGAAAAAAAGTCGGTGTGTAATATTTATTTTTTGTTTAAAATTGAAACTTGTAATATTTTTTTTGTTAGAAACAACTTTGTAATAATAAAACATTTCTAGTTCAAATATTATTATTAGATTTTAAATATTAGTACAAATATTAAATATTAAAAATAAAATATTTGTAGTTCAAATATCAAATATTAGATTTCTCTAGTTCAAATATTAGTTCATTTTTTTAATAATAAGAAAAAATTTCTAGTTCAAATATTAGTATTAGTTTTTAAAATATTAGTGACCATATTAAATAATAAAAATAAAATATAAAATATTAGTAGTAATTTTTAAATATTACTAATATTAAATATCTATAGTTCAAATATTAATAATATTAAAAAAAACCGGGTATTAGTTAATATTAGTACAAGTTTTTAAATATTAGATTTGATATACTATTTTAGTTAATTTATTATTATTATAAATAATATAAAAAATAAAAAGAAACCCAATGTATTATTTTTGAACTTTTTGTACACGGACTTTTAGTTAATAATACGTGTAGAAATAATCATTGTACACGGATTTTACTATAAAACCGTGTATAAATTGAAGAGAGCTACACGGACTATTAACTAAAAGTCCGTGTAGAAAGAGGCATTGTACACGGATAGTTAATTATTTGTCCGTGTAGAAAGGGGAATTGTACACGGTCATTTACTTAATAATCCGTGTAGAAAGAGTAATACAATATAATTCGAAAGCCTTCTCTTCTAAATTTTTCATAAGTCGCGCCGCTTGAGTTCCAAAATCTCCAAAATCTCTCCGGCCACTGCCACCACTCCACCACTCCACCACTCCGGCCTCTCGGTCCACTGAGCCACCGGTAATTATTTTCATTTAGCGCGCCTCTGTCACCCTCTCCGCCACCTCTGTGCTGTGCTGTGCTCATTGTCATCGCCTCTGCCTTGCTGTGCCGATACTGGTACTGATTTTTATTTTTATTTTGCTTGTTTTGCTGTGCTGTGCTGCCTTGCTGTGGAATATATATGTTGGGAAACTCAAAGTGTAACATAATTTCAATTTAATTTATTTTGAATTTCTGAAGTAGTGACCTATGTGCAATGTAGTGACCTATTTAATTTCTGCAGTAGTGACATATTTGTTAATTTCTGAAGTAGTGACCTATTTGATTTATTTTTTTATCTCAACATTATTTGAGGACCTATGTGCAAAGTAGTGAAATGTACTCCAAACGGCCAAAATGACATCTGCTGGTAAATTGATCAGTGCAGATCAATGCCGGGACCAAAACAAGATTATAACTTAACCAACAGACAGAGGACTCCAAAACCCACAAAAAATGGACACAAATTTCATATTTTTCTGATTTTGTTTCAATTTTATATGATTTTTTAAAGTTCACATTTTTAAATGGTAAAATCTGCTGTTTAAAGGTGCAGAATTTTCATTTTGAGATGCTGAACTTTGAAAATTTATATAAAATCGAATTAAAATCAGAAAAATATGAAATTAAGGTCCATTTTGTGTGTTTTGAAGTCCTCCATTTTACTGTGGTGTTTGTTTTGCACATAGGTCCATTACTTAATGTGCATAACTTAATGTGCATATATGAAGAAACTAATTCTTTCCATTTGCAAAAGGGTGACAAAAGGGTGCTGGTACTATACTTTCCTTAATGAAATATGCTGGTACCTGTTTGGTGTTTATATAATATTTCTTTGTATGGCAGAACCATGTCGGTTGAGGGTGAGCACGTAGATGTGATGGCAGAAGAGGATCAGCAAGCTACTGCCTCGTCAGAAAGAAGGAAAAGAGGTCCGACAATGTGCACAAGCACGTCCGAGAAGAAGCAGTTGGAAATCCGGTTCACGGAAGACGGGTGTGCGCAGGGTCCAAATCGAATGGCGTACTCAAATTGGTGTTGCAATTTGGTGAAGCGAAAGGCAAGTATCCTTGTAGAGATGAGATGGAATCAGTTTGATGACGAGGAGAAGAACGACTGGTGGAACATGGTGAAGGTAAAGTACCTAACAACTCTTTACTTTATTTTCATTGTTGTACATGAACTTAAATACAGTGAATTTGGTGTCAAACAGGCTCAGTGGAACATCGAGAGCGATACCCCGAGGGCTAAGACTTTGAGGATAATGAACGAAGGTTGGAAGCAATTCAAGAGCACGTTGAAGACGGATTTCATGGAGAGAGGGAGAAATCCGGTAGGGTACTATTCTTGGCTAACACAAGAGGTGTGGGGGGAGTTTCAAGCTTTGAAGTCGACGGAAGAGTTCAAGGTATATAACATTATCCAAAGTAGTTTTTGTTTTTTCTCGATCTTTAATTATTTTTCTAAAAATAATTGATTTTCTTGCACTTGTGAAGAAAAAAAGTGCCGAAGGCAGGAGGATCGTTGCCATGAACAAGTATCCGCACCATTTAGGGTCTGGTGGGTACGAGGGTAAGTCGGAAGAATGGAGGACAATACTGGAGCAAAATAAAGATTCTGACTCACCCGTGGTTAGGATCCAAAATCCTAGGGGCCAATATTGGTTTATGGGTAGATCCGAGTTAACTGCTGACGGGAGGATAGTACTCCCAGAGAAATTGCAACCCGTGGCTCAGAGAATGGTAAGAGTCATTTGTTATAATTTTTTGTCATTCAAACGAAATTATAACTCCGAATGCTTATTACTTGGTCTTTTGCTATAACTAATTTTTCTATTAACAGTTAGAGGTGGAGCAGGAGGTCAACTCGGGTGCCCGGACGGTCGAAAGACAAAATGATTCCTTGACCGCAGCGCTCGAGAATCCAGAACACACGGGTCGGGTAAGCGGTGTAGGGTCCTACAGGGGCTGGAAGGAGATGTTCCGAGTTGAGGGACAAAAACCTCGAAGAAAATCTCGTGCCAAAGTAAATAAAGACGAGATAGTTGCGTAGGTACGCGCGGATGTCAGCAAAGAGTACGACGCAAAGCTGGCTGAGATGGAATCAAGGTTGTTGAACCGGTTTTCATCTCTTGCGCAGCAATCTGAGCAACCACCTCCTATTTCGCCGGGAGTTCGGCGAAGTAGCCAAGCATCCGGGACTTGGGCCTTAGACGATTTGGAAAATCTAAAGGTAATCACTACTTTTTTATAGTCTAAAGGTAATTAATACCTGTTTGTAACCTTGTTAGACAATATCGCACCATTAAAAAGTAACAAATTTTTGATAATTGCAGGACCCCAGAGCATGCGACCTCGTCCTATGGCAGGGTAGTGTTCCTCTGACCGTTGCTAAGGGCGTTGTACTTCCAGGAGCCTCAAGTGTACACCATGCTCAGCTCATACTCGACCATGCATGCGTGCAGGTTGACTTAGTCATGGAGGGATGGGGGCGCGTACCTCTTCCTTCGAGTACCGGCGAAATGTTTGTTCTTGATGATGCCCGGAGGTCATTTGTCCAATGGCCCAAGAGTCAGATTATTTTGCATCAGGTAATCTCTAAATAATCCATTTCTTTTGTTACATTCAAATCATTCTTTTTCAAATACTTAAAGAAGGTTAGTTAATTTTGATGCAGGCACGAGGAGATGATGTCATCGGTACACAGGAGATGATGTCACCGGTACGGACTGTTGTGGCTTGCGACGTCGGGGCTGACGCGCCACGATCACCAGACCGTCCTATGGTCACCGATGAAGAATACAGCTGTTTGCTTGAGGATTTGCGCCTTCTCCACGACCGCTTGATGTCGGCACCCGAAGGCATGAAAGATATCATCATTCCTGTCCCACCTGGGATGTTTCTACACGAAGGCAGGGTTCTCATACTGTCGTTCAAAGACTTCAAGGACATTCTGCACCACTCGTCATCCGATAAATGGCTCGATGTGTCATTCATCAACATTTTCCTCATGTTAGTGACCAAAAATTATTTTCATTATTGTATACAACTCAAATATATATTCTAATGTAAAATGATGAGTTTTCAGGAAGCAAATCCGAAACTGTAATGAGACGGTACAAAGGAAGAGCTTGTGCATATTTCTGGACCCCGAGAGAGTGAGTGCCACGTCCTTGAGATGTTATTCGTATATGGCTATCAAGTACATGTGTTCAGCGATGCATCGTGCTATGGAGGAGGAGAAAAAATTCATTATCGTGCCATACCACCAGAGGTTAATTCTAACCTTAGCTTATGTATTGTTTATATTAGCAAACACTCGTGTCACTATTATATGGTAAAGTACTATAATTTTTATCCTCCCACAGCAAACACTGGTGTTTGATTATCATTGTGCCTTACCTAAATACGAGTATAATCGTTGATTCTTGTAAGCCCAAAGGAAAGATCCCAGCTGACAAGTGCAAAGATATCTTCTCTTATGTCAATAAGTAAGCAATTAATAATAATTCAATTGGTTTGAATTTTTTTCAATTATATCAAATTATAAAATTGCTATAAACTTTCACTCAATTTTGTAAGGGCTTTTGCGAAATATGTTAAAGAGGGAGGATTGCATAACAAGCGCCAGAAAACCAAGTTGAGTTGAAAGTGGTTGCTGGTGAGCACACTATAGTTTTATAATTTCATATGTTGTCCAAAAAATTATTGTCATTCTAACATAGGCCGCTAAATGCAAATTTCAGGGCCCGCAACAGTTGGAGGGTTGGGAATGCGCTTATTACACGATGATTTTCATGTTTGACTTTGTCGAAAGAATACAATTCCAATTCCCAAATTCGGTATGTAATTCATATTAATTGTTCCTATATAATAGCAATTGATATTTGCAACTGTCTTTCATCTACCTTTTCTTGTTACTAACTAATACCAAATTGTAATTGTAGCAAGTGTCAAAGCAACCGCATTACACCAAGGAGCAGATCGACGATGTCAAGTGTATGTGGGCAAGGTGGTTTCGAACGGAATTTTGTAATGCTCAATATGGATTTTCATAATTTTGTATAATTTAGTGTATATGAATATTGTATAATTTATTGCATATGGATTTTCATAATTTTGTATAATTTAGTGTATATGAATATTGTATAATTTATTGCATATGGATTTAGATCTGGCTAATCTGAAAAATATGAATTTCTTGCTAATCTGGAAAATATGGATTTCTTGTTATATGAATTTTGTATAATTCTGTAGCAAAACTGGCTAGCAAAACGTACTGGAGGCTAGCCCAAAAACAAAAAATACAAAAAAAAAATTAAATTCTACACAGACATTTAACAAAAGTCCGTGTAGAAAAAAGGAGAGCTACACGGACATTTAGTTAAATATCCGTGTAGAAAGAGGAGAGCTACACGGACATTTAACTAAATGTCCGTGTAGAAAAAGGCAAGCTACACGGTTTTTTAGTTAAACATCCGTGTATAAAAAGAATCCTACACGGTTGTTTTGGGAAATCCGTGTAGCTCGGTAACATGGAGAGCGACACATTGGGGTCTTTGTACACGGCTGTTTGTGAAGTTATCCGTGTAGAATCGTTATAATTGCACACGGGCAAATGTCCGTGTGTAGTTATTGAACTATCGTACACCCTCGATTTAAACACGGTAGGAAATCCGTGTAGCTCCTCCATTTTTGTCCGTGTATAATCTCTTTTTTTGTAGTAGTGAAGGCTTATAATGAAGAACTAAGGTTCATGAAGAATTGAATTACAAGATTAATTTGAAGAACCTAAGAAGTCAACAAGACTTTACGATGCTATAGATTTGTAATAATCAAGTAGTTGAGTAAAGTATATTTGAGGATTGTTGATTTCTGGAGCATCCGTACTAAACGGACCAAATTGTAGGGAACGGATTAAACCAAAAAATAACAGAGAGTTCCAGTTTGGTTTTGTCACACCCCAAACCAGAATTTTCAGATTAAGGTGTGATTAGCCCCTGCCTCGTGTTTAATTATCTATAAACACACAAGGCTAATCAAATAAAATAATCAAACAAAAACAAAGAAAGCGAAATGATATAAATAAGCATCAGTCATACATCAATAAATAAAGATAAACATACACGAGTCCATACAACCCACATCACAAAATAAACATAAGCTAATGAAGAGGGATACAAGATCTATCGAGACCGATGTATAAAACAAAAACATCGGACTCGTAATCCTAATCAAAAGGTCCTATGATCTATCCTGAAGCGGCGTGGCCATCAGGGACAGCTCCTGGCATCTCCTGCTGCGGAACACCAGTCTCTGTACCTAAAATCCCACATAAAAAGGTGGGTGAGCGACCAATCGCCCAGTATGTGACCCGGAATTACCTTTTCAGGGATCCTCTATGGCCAAGCACATTTAATGGTACTCTACGTAAATTTGGTAAACGAAAATTTTAAATACACATGCTTAAATATAAACAACCTATTATTTTTCTATTAAAGAAAAATACATATAATAAATGACATGATGCGATTATTCTATCATGACAGCATGCAAAATTTTCCAAAATAAAAATACAAGAAGGATAGAATATAGTATTCAATTCAGAGTCCAATACCGAGGTATTGTGTGTAGAAAATTTAATATAATAATACGGATAAAATATATATACACCCGTGCTGTGCTAATCGGACCCAAAGTCCCACAAGATATTAGTTAAAGGACGGTGGGCAGGGAGCCAATGATACACGATGCCCAGAGACATCGTGGGAACAAACGATACACTATATCAAGGACATCAAGCATTAACTCGCAAGAGTATATATGCCCACTCGCCGATGAATATATCTCAATCCGTGTGTTTTCCTTACTCTAAAATGATCCTTCAACCTACACATACAAATAGGAGAAATCTACAAGCAAGTCGTAAAGTTTAGTTAATCCGTCTCCTTATGAGCAGACGACGGAACTCCACCGCCTGGCCAATCCAATGGGACAGTCAAGAGACACGCAGCCTCGTATAAAAACTTGGGACTGCAGCCCCGTTTAAAAAAAAAAAAAAAAACTGAGACACGCAGTCTCATATCGTACAACTGAGACATGCAGCCTCATATCATACAACGGAGACACGCATCCTCATATCACACCACTGAGACACGCAGCCTCAAAAATCCGTATATGGCGAGTAGCTCCTAATGTAGGGGAGACCAAGCTCGAATCGTTTCGTACCCAGCGACCGCAGCCTCCGATGTACGTAAAAGTAAAATGAACGAGTATATATAATTCCAACTTTAATACATATAATATTTCCTAATGCAAGACCACCCGAGAGATCAAGTGATCAAACGTCTCAGTGGCTAACGGGCCGTCTCGTATCCCATACTACGAGACGGAACGTAGTCACTCGGTCTCTGCTCAACCCTCACCAATGCATATGATCGTTTAAATGATAATACTATTGTCCTCTACGAGAAGAGGACAAATAATAACCTAATATCTATAAAATCTAAAACCTATAATTAAATTACTCTAATGCATCTACAAATTTAAAGTGCGTATGACAGATCAAGTGGTCGACTGGTTAGAGTACGCCACGAAAAAGTAATTCAGATATTCCACACCTGCAGGACAAGCTGAAGACGTGCGCTAATCGCCTCCGCAATCCGGATGCTCCGCGTATGCTCCGGTATCGCTGTCAGCGGAATCGGTCCACAGATCGAGATCGAAATAGGTCGGATGACCTGTAATTCGTAACGTAATTTAATTAGCATCGAACTAATTAACATAACCCCTGCTACTCTTGTTTTATTATTTTTAATTACGTAACCTAACTTAATTTGTCGAGTGGTTCGGTCGGCTCGGTCGGTCCAATTCGTAAGTATTTAGGGCTAACACTGTTTAATTTATTTAGTGTAACTAATTCATTTATAAATTTTTAATTTGAAGATAAACTGTTTAATTAAATTCTTAAAGTATATATACATAAAAATACAACTATTTATTTACAACTAACTACGGTGTGATTAAATTAATTAAATTTAATTTTTCAACAAAGCCTCTAAAGGCCGAGCCCCACGTGGTGAAAAATTTAGCATATGCAAAGTATATAAAATAAGTTATATTATAATTATAATGAGTTAGATATACTGATTGTATTTATTGAAATTATTAAAATTTTAATATTCAATTTTACATATGTTATTCATATTCTATATTTATGACATTTTCTCCTAATTTAACTTATGAACCATTTAATTTAATTAGTTAAATTTTGAGACTTAGCCAACCAAGAAATTGTCAACCCCGTTTACCTTATGATATTCCTTATTAATTACTATTAAGTTAGCAACTTAAATTACTAACTAAGCCATATATAAGTTTTACTCGGTTTGAACCCAAACCACATTAATTAACTAACAATTAAGGTCTCAGCCCCAATTCAAGGCTCATTTTAAATTCTCTATTAAGCATGAAAACTAAGCAAACTTCCAAATTAAATTTGTTTTAAATTAATTGCATTCGAGTAGTAAGAAAACTATTTTTTTAGCCCGGCTGTTTCTAAATTCCAATTTTTCACATCTTTGCACTTAAGCCCCTAAATCTTAATTTATTTGTGGTTTACATCCCTGTCAAATTCAGTACCAGTGGTGTTACTGGGCTGGTACCGACTGTACCAGCGGTACCAGCTCATTATCGCAATCCATATCATCACACAAACCAGAGAGGGTCAAGGCACCACAAAAATCAGCACAACAACACCAAGGGGCAAAGAAAATCCAGTACCAGTATCGGTACTGGTAAGGTCAGATCAGCAACAACAAAATCAGCACAGCACAACAGAAAAAGGAAAAAAAAGCCGTGCAACAAGGCAGCACAAGGGAACAAGGAAAAAGGGGTCCCTAATCCCACATAAGGCCGGTACAGGAAATGTACCAGAAAACCGAGCAAGCAAGACAGCAGCGCCCCAACCCAGCAAGGCACCCACATTCAATTTCAGTGAAACAACCGCACAAGTCATCGTCCGAACCGGGAAAATCAACAACCCGCCATTCGGTATCAAAAATTCAAAATCCCACGAACCATCTCACAAATCAGCAAGGCACAAGTCAAGGCTTAACCCAATCAACAAAACAGAAAAGGGTGTGCTGGAATTACCCGATAGAAGAGCAAATCACAACAAGGGTCAAGGTTTGACCGGTACCAAGCAATGGCTTGCGTCACGGCCGTCTCAGCAAATAGGCAAGCACCACAGCAAACAAACACACCAAGCACCAGGAACACCTCCAATAAAGGCACCAGAGGCGAAAATCGCAAGAAACAAAACCCCCCAATTTCTAGTGTTTCCAGCACAGCAAGCACGAGGATAAACAGAACGAGCGAGAGAGAGGGATTTAATTCTCAACACATGAGTAAACAAGAAAGAGAGAGAGAGACGGTAACCCCAAAACCGAGAGGGAGGGGGGTTAAATATCGAACCGATAAGGTAACGGGCGAGAGGGCAAGCGGGTCAAAGGTGTCAGAGTCTTCTGACAGAGGTACTGCCATGGTCGTCGCGCGCACGAGGGCGACGCGATGTGGGCAGGTGAAACGGCGAAAATCGCAGCCACACAAGAGAGAGAGATCGTTTCCTCTCCATCGCGCCAAGAGAGAGAGAGATTTCAAACCGGGAGGGGGCCAGGGGCAGCGAGAGAGGAGGGGTTGCATCAAGATGCGTGCAAGATAAATCTGAACAGTTGAGATATTTCCAGAGAAGGAATAAAAATGAATGTTTTAATTCAACACTTATTTAAGAACAATTAATCAAGATCGAACCCGTTTGGGTTACGAAAAATTACTCTAAATTCTTGAAATATTCTAGATTGAATTTATGATTTATTTGTCATTTAATTAACTACTTAATTATGATCGTTATTGTTAATAACGTATATATATAAGCATCGCCCCATTAATTTATTGACTTAACTAAATTATATTTTGTTAAATTTATATTCAAATCTAACACTTGTAACCATCATTTTTTTTTTAAAACATTGAATTTATATAAACTAATTACTTATTAATTTAATTAACCAAAGTTTTAATTAGTCGTAGATTTTAACCATTAACAAATTAATTACGTTTTAAAATTTTACGGGTTATAACAGGTTTCGTCCAGGACTGATGAACCAAAATGGTACTACTAACTTTAAATATTTATATACCTTAATTTCTACATACGTTCATATCACAAGCTCATGATCATACCGTGTAGTATAATTGGGATGTCGATCCACAGGGATAGTGTATGAGATTTTAAACAATTTTCACTAGTCTATGTTATTGGCTTTTATAAAAGTTTGATGCGGTGGAGCTAATTGCAATAAATGTTAAGGTTAAACAGTAGATAGAGAGCCTCTAGGGTTCAGGTTCTATCATTCTTAATTATGCAAAATATAAATTTTGACGTCTCTCTATGTCGCATGCGGCAGTGTCACTATCACATGCGGCCTAAATTGTCCCACAGCTACCTCACATGCATCACTCTCACTACCCGCAGGGCGTGCTGGGTGTTTATTTATACGATTTGAAAGATTTTCCGATCTTGCGATAAACTTTTGGGCTACCAAGAATGAAGTATTTTAGGTACGCACTTATATTTTTTCTCTATATACTCCGTAGTTGAAATCCTAAAGACCCTACCTACTCTAAGTGCTTCATAGTATTATCTAAATGTACAATTTACACTATCCTGCCAAGAGAGACCACTGGGTTCTAACTCTAGTCTTTGAACCGTTGCCAAGCCTTGTTAGCCGAAGTGCCTATAGTACTTACATGCATTATCCTATTGACACCAGGATGCAGTGACTAAATACCTATTGGTATATGGAAAGTCATTGTTATATAGTAGACATAACTTTGTATGCAATGACGTAATAACAATGAATTCAAAATATAAAAGGAAACTCAAATCATCATAAACAAAACATAAACATATACTAAAACATAATTAAGAATTCAAGTACAACCCTCATCCTAGAGATGAGAAGTTTAGTTTCTCATAGCCATGGCAAAATAAAAGAAATAAAATAAGGAGAACATAAATTACAACCCAATGGAAGATGGAAGAACCTCTGCCTCCTTATATGACGCTTTATTTGTTAGTTTGTAATAATCTAGAAGTCAATAATACGATAATTTATCATAAAGCTTTGTTCATGAATTGAATGTTTATTTATATATCATTTTGTTGCCTTGAGTATTATTGTATTTATGAATCATTCATTTATCTGACTAGAGTCAATAAATGAAATTGTGAAACTTCATAATATAGATGATATATATTCTTAAAAGTCTCTAACCAAGGTAATTAGCAGGAACACTAATTTACCGTTACAAAGTTAGTATGTGGATTAAAATATGGTTATGTTTTACAAACCATTTGACAAGAGATGTCATTTTAATCACATAGATACATGTTCCAGAAACAAGGTATTTGACAGACTCCGAATGTAACATTAAATGGAATTGTGTTCGTGTCATTAATGTTTTCATTCAGTGTTAAGTTCTAAAGTATGAGGTATTCATCTTTCCTACTAAGAAATGTATATGTGTGACTGTTACCTAACGCTGTCGGTAAAACGCAGTTATAACGGTAGCTCTTCGGTATGCATAGCTTAGCTGAGGTAGTGATGGTTTACCAAAAGTACTATTGTCCCTCGTATCTCTATACGAGTTATAGTATCACTGGGCCCCTTGATAGAGTAAGATTATTTGCTAGCGGTATAAATTACAAGAGTAATTATATTTGATAATCTGCTCAAGATCAAGAAAGATTAGGTTTGCAAGGATAACACACACCTACCTTGAAACTGATTTGATAGCTATGAGACAAAAGAATTAACACGAGTAAAATAGTTTACTGGATCGTGGTATTGTACAGTACAGCATCATCTGTGTAATTGGATGGTCATAGTGCAGATGTCAGATGCCTCCTATGATTATAGAAGTTAGAACAGTTCTAATTCTATTTACCAACATAACACAGATCCTATTGGGTCACACCGTATAGGAGCTAATCAGATAATCTTATTGATTGATTATGATTTGATTATAATTAATAATAAGATGGTTATAATTAATTATATGTGTTATAATTAAATTATAAATGTCATATAAGATGACAAGCAGAAACAATGGTTAATTTATAAACGTGCACGACACGTTGTATAAAAGTTACCGAAAGAACAACCGAGAGAAATATAATTGTTCAGAATAATTATATTGATATGAAATGGATTTTAAATGTTAATTATGGATTAATTTTTTGGGTCTAAAGCCCATTAGAATTAAAGCCTTAATTAAATTTAAAAGCCCAAATCAATTCAATTCATTTTGGGATGAAAACACTGTAGCAGGCTGAAAACACTGTAGCGCCTACTGGAACACTGTAGCACCGACCTAAAACACTGTAGCACCGACCTATGAGGGTATTTTGGTAATTTTGGGCCATATCCATTTCCTATAAATAGAGGGGTAGGGGTAGAGAGAAAATTACTAATTCACTTGATATCGAATCGATCTGATCGATCGACAATCTAATCTTCTCTCTTTCTCGGTTTTGTTTACGGGATTGAAAATAATATATTTGCGAAAGTCGCGGTATTTCTGTTTTTGCTTATTTAGTGAATCAGAATAACTGTGGGTCGTGAATATTGTTATTTCGTCTTTTATCGGTAAATAGTGTTTTTGCAAAGTCTGTGGTTTATGGTATTTCTAGCAAAAGAAATAAACCGCTCTCTAGTTAGTCCTGGTGGATAACTTTAGAGGCATCAGACGTTTGGTGCTCCGAAACGAATCAATCTTCATTCCAATCAGAATTTGGAAACAAGGTATAAATGTTATATTAAATCTATTTAATTTGTTAAGTAGATTTTAAGCTTTAGAAATCAATTAAGGAGTAGATCTGTTCTTGGCTTAAGTTAGAAGTAAATTTTTGTTTTACGTTCTTTCCGCATCTTAAGCAGATAAATGGGTTTGAACCGTCAAAACCCCAACAGTGGTATCAGAGCACAAGGCTCTCCCGCTGATTGATTTTCTAAAAGTTATAACTTACGCAAATAAGTTGCATATACCAAGTATCAGTTTAATTCTTAGATTTGCAGCTAAAAGTCCAAACCAAATAAAATGTGATTTTCTTGGTTCGGTTTTCCGACTAAGAAAAATTAAAATTAGATTTTAATCTTTCTTTTTCGCTTTCTTATGAAATGTGAATTTCTTTGGTTCGATTTTACCGACTAAGAAAGTTAAATTAGATTTAAGCTTTCTTTATGCTTTCTTATGAAATGTAAACTTTTACATTTCTTGGATCGGTCTTCCGACCGAGAAAGATAAAATAGGATTTTATGCTTTCTTTAAGTTTTCGTTTCAAAAACTTTCAACTGCGTTTAAGTATATCTAAGAATGTGATGAAGTAATAAAGTACCTGAGTAAGAGCTGTTAATCTCCACCCGTAAAAGATAAAGGTTAATATCAAGAAATGTCTCTTTTGACTGTTTCGACTAACCTCTTTTACGTGTCCTGATAACTGGCCCAAAGGAGACTTTGTCCCGTTACCAAATTACTTTTACGCTTTTGAAATGGCAAAATGTAACTCTTTTGCCTTTTCGAAAACCTTCGGATAAGTAAAGTTCATCGAAGAATGTGATGAAGCAATAAAGTATCTTAGTAAGAGCTGTCATTTTCACACCGTAAAAGAGATGGTTCTGTCTAGGAAAGATTGAGTCTAAGCGGTCCTCGTGACCCCGATCTTTCCTGGGAGCCCCTTTTACATGTCCTAATGGCTGGCCGAAAAGAAACTTTGTCACGTTACCAAATTGCTTTATGGACCGAAAAGAATATCTATTTTTAAAACATGTAAACTGTTTATATGCTTTAAACGGTATAAAATAAGAAGTAAGCATAGCTGCAAAATAAAGAATTAGAAACTGATAAATAATATACCTGACTTGGTCCCATATATAAGTAAATTAGATTTACTACTTTGATATGAAATGAATAAATTAGATTTATCGCTTTGAAGGAACCGTGAAAGAACGTTTGTCTTCTGGCATACGACTTTCATGTGTCCGTAAGAATGTCTAAAGTCAGTTTCAAGAACTGACTGCTTAACAAAGCTAAGCATGTGAAAGAGGTTCTGATGCCAAAGATAGACTGGAGGTGCATACCCTCGGTTGTCTATCTGACATACCTTCTTTTAAAGATTGCTTGCACTGTTAAGCATAAACACAAACCCATTAATTAAGTAGTATGCCCTTCCTACTCTATCCTCCTCACACCATTGTTCATTGGTTGACGGGTCTTGCTCAGCGAGCGTCGCCTTTTACCTTTGGTGGTCGAGGGTTATGTCCGACATATCGAATCAAATAGAGTGAGGTTACTTACCGATGATTTCCAAAATAGTTTTGGGCTCGGGGCAGAGTTTTGTTATAACATACGATTTTTAACGAAACCAAGAATCACAAAGGGATGTGATTAGCAAAGTTATGCTTACCTAAGATAACTAATGGCCAAGATATGCATACACTGCCTTGGTTATTAGTGAAAATAGGGATCTTGGTTCTACTGCAAACGGGAATAGAACAAATTTGCAGTGGGAGTTTTATTATTTGAATAAAACATTACATCAACAAAGCTAAAATCTTTACACTTAACATTGTAGAACATGTCTAAAGAAACGTCTTTCTCTTTGCGCTCCCTGCTCGAGAAAGAAAAGCTGAAAGCAGACGGATCCAATTTCACTGATTGGTTCCGTACCCTCACTATCGTACTTAGACACGAAAAAGGAGAATGTCCTAAACTCACCTGTCCCTGCTGAGCCTAAAGCAGAGGATGTCGCTCAGTACACCAAGCACAAGGAAGATGAGCTTGATGTACAAAGTCTCCTGGTAGGTATTATGGGTCCTGAATTACAGCGTCGATTCATGGACACTAAAACCTATGACATGTGCGAACAGCTCAAGAACATGTTTCAAGAGCAAGCACGTGTTGAGAGATTTAAAGTGACCAAATCTCTACTAGGTCACAAGTTGGCCGAGGGCGGCTCTATGGGCACTCACATGCTCCGTATGACGAGTGATGTTAAGCAGCTCGAGAAGCTTAATAATCTGTTAAGCAAAGAGCTTGCTACGGATATTATCCTGAACTCACTTCCTCCTAGCTTTTCGGGGTTCATCATGAACTTCCACATGCTAGGGATGGATAAGAGCTTGCAGGAGCTCCAGGGAATGCTTAGGGTCGCTGATGGCGACATGAAGAAGAGTTCTTCTGTCCTCATGATCCAAGCTGGTGGGAGAAAGATCAAAAAGGCCCCAAAGAAAGTGGCACCGAAGTACAAAGGCAAAGGGAAACAAATTCGTAAACCGAATCCTCCCAAGATAAAGGTTGCTACTTCCTCTGACTGCTATTACTGCAATAGCAAGGGTCACTGGAAGAGGAACTGCCCAAAGTACCTAGCGGATCTGAAGTCTGGAAATGTTCCTAAGGCTTCAACCTCAGGTATTTATGTTATTGAAGTTAACATTGCTACCTCTATTATTGATTGGGTACTGGATACCGGATCATGTGCTCATATCTGTTCGAATATGCAGGCACTAAAGAATAGAAGGAAGCTACGTAACAAGGCGATACAACTCCAAGTTGGAAACGGAGCACGAGTTGCAACCGTAACAGCTGGTAGTATAGAGTTGTATTTGCCCAGCGGGCTTGTAATGGAACTAGAAAATGTATATTTTGTTCCTAGCATTTCTAAGAATATCATTTCAATCTCATGTTTAGAGATGAATGGTTTCTCTTTTGTTATAAAGGACAATAGGTGTTCTATATATAAAGATGAGTTATATTATGGATCTTCATTTATGATGAATGGTATTTATATACTGGAAATGAACAAACCCGTGTTTAACATAAATAACAAACGACTCAAAACATCTCATGAAAGTACGACTTACATGTGGCATTGTCGCCTTGGTCATATAAACGAGAAACGCATCAAGAAATTACATAAAAATGGACTTCTTGGTAAATTTGATCTGGAATCAATTAACACGTGCGAATCTTGTTTACAAGGTAAAATGACCAAAGCGCCTTTCTCCAAAAAGGGCGAAAGGGAAAGTGACTTACTAGATCTTATACACATGGATGTATGTGGACCTATGAGTACTTGTGCAAGAAATGGTTATTCTTACTTTATCACGTTTACTGATGATTTCAGTAGATACGGTTATGTCTACTTGATGAGACATAAGTCTGAATCTTTTGAAAAGTTTAAGGAATTCAAGGCTGAAGTAGAAAATCAATTAAACAAAAGTATTAAGGCCTTACGGTCAGACCGTGGAGGCGAGTACTTGAGTTTTGAGTTTACAACGTACTTAAAGGAATGTGGGATTGTCTCACAACTCACGCCTCCGGGGACACCGCAATGGAACGGTGTTTCTAAGAGAAGGAATCGAACTCTGCTAGACATGGTTCGTTCCATGATGAGTAACGCCACTCTTCCAAAATCATTTTGGGGACACGCACTAGAAACTGCCGCACGAACAGTAAATATGGTTCCATCCAAGTCAGTAGAAAAGACTCCGTACGAGTTATGGTTTGGGAAAGCCCCAAATATGTTTTATCTTAAAATATGGGGTTGCGAAGTATTTGTCAAACGTCCGACGTCTGGAAAACTTGATCCCAAAGCTGACAAATGCTTTTTCGTAGGGTATCCTAAGAAAACGAAAGGATATTACTTCTATTACCAGTCCGAGAACAAATTAGTCGTTGCTCGTCATGGTACATTTTTGGAGAACGAGTTTCTTTACAAAAGGAAGTAGTGGGAGTAATGTAATACTTGAAGAAATTCAAGATACATCACACAATAAAATATCTGAACCAGATCAGATAATCCCACCACTTGATACTTCGGCTGATGAGCATCTGGAAGTACAAATCCACAAGTAGGTGTGGAAGAGGTTCTAGTCCCGAGCTCAAGTACTTCGATGCAAGTTGAAGTAGAACTGGATCCGCAGACAGTTGTGGATCAAGTTCGACAGCCCGAAGAACAAGTGCTACGTAGGTCAACAAGGACAGTCCATGCACCCGAGAGGTACTTGGGACTGCACGAGGTCTCAGTTTTTGACACTGAAGATCCTATGACCTATGCGGAAGCAATGGATAGGCCTGACTCTAATAAATGGCTGGAGGCCATGAGATCCGAAGTACAATCCATGTATGACAACACGGTATGAAACCTAGTTATACCACTTGATGGGGTGAAACCCATAGCTAACAAGTGGGTTTTCAAAAGGAAAACAGACATGGATGGTAAATTGACTATATATACAAAGCACGGCTGGTAACGAAAGGTTTCAAACAAATTCTCGGTGTAGATTATGATGAAACTTTTTCGCCCGTGGCGTTAAGTCAATTCGGATACTCCTAGCAATTGCCGCATTTCATGATTATGAAATATGGCAAATGGATGTCAAAATCGCCTTCTTAAATGGAAATTTAGAAGAGGATGTGTACATGACACAACCTACGGGTTTTGAAGATCCAAAGAATGCTGGGAAGGTGTGCAAGCTTCTTAAATCCATTTATGGACTGAAGCAAGCATAACGGAGTTGGAATCTTCAGTTTGACGAGGAAGTCAAAAAGTTTGACTTCGTCAGATGCGAAGAAGAACCATGTGTGTATAGGAAAACTAGTGGGAGTGCCATCGCCTTTCTGATCTTATATGTAGATGACATACTCCTAATGGGAAACGATATTCCTCTATTGCAACAAGCCAAGTCTTCTTTGAAGAAAGTCTTCTCAATGAAGGACTTGGGCGAGGCTGTCTATATATTAGGCATAAAGATCTACCGAGATAGATCAAATAGACTTATAGGGTTAAGTCAAAGCACATACATTGACAAAGTGCTGAATCGGTTCAGCATGCAGGATTCTAAGAAAGGATTCCTGCCAATGAATCATGGCATACAGTTTAGCAAGACTCAGTGTCCTTCGACAACTGATGAGCGAAGCATACTGAGTAAAGTACCATACGCTTCGGCTATTGGTTCAATCATGTATGCCATGTTGTGCACTCGCCCTGATGTCTCATACGCTTTGAGTGTAACGAGTAGATATCAAGCTAATCCAAGCATGGAGCACTGGAATGCTGCAAAGAATATCCTTAAGTACTTGAGAAGAACTAAGGATATATTTCTCGTCTACGGTGGTGATTCCGAGCTCGTAATAAACGGTTACACTGATGCAAGTTTTCAAACTGACCGAGATGATTCGAGATCACAATCCGGATACGTGTTCATACTCAACGGTGTAGCTGTGAGCTGGAAGAGTTCAAAGCAAGAGACCACAGCAGACTCAACCACTGAAGTTGAGTACATAACCGCATCCGAAGCAGCTAAAGAAGGTTTCTGGATCAAGAAGTTCCTTAGCGAACTTGGAGTGGTTCCCAGTGTTCAAGGCCCTGTAGACCTCTACTGTGACAACAATGGAGCTATAGCACAGGCCAAGGAACCGAGATCGCACTCGAGATCCAAGCATGTTCTGCGACGTTATCACCTGATACGAGAAATCGTAAATAGAGGTGACGTAAAGATATGTAAAGTTGACACAGTCAGCAACACAGCTGATCTACTCACAAAACCTCTTCCTCAAGCCAAGCACCAGTTGCATACGGCTTCTATGGGTCTGAGACACATAGGAGATTGGCTATGAGATTTGCTTTAGATCTACGAGATTTTTAGAATATAGAGATTTGTATAGGATAGGGGCTTACGATGATTGGCTCCTAGCTTAAGTGGGAGATTGTTAGTTTGTAATAATCTAGAAGTCAATAATACGATAATTTATCATAAAGCTTTGTTCATGAATTGAATGTTTATTTATATATCATTTTGTTGCCTTGAGTATTATTGTATTTATGAATCATTCGTTTATCTGACTAGAGTCAATAAATGGAATTGTGAAACTTCATAATATAGATGATATATATTCTTAAAAGTCTCTAACCAAGGTAATTAGCAGGAAGCACTAATTTACCGTTACAAGGTTAGTATGTGGATTAAAATATGGTTATGTTTTACAAATCATTTGACAAGAGATGTCATTTTAATCACATAGATACATGTTCCAGGAACATGGTATTTGACAGACCCCGAATGAAACATTAAATGGAATTGTGTTCGTGTCATTAATGTTTTCATTCAGTGTTAAGTTCTAAAGTATGAGGTATTCATCTTTCCTACTAAGAAATGTATATGTGTGACTGTTACCTAACGCTGTCAGTAAAACGCAGTTATAACGGTAGCTCTTCGGTATGCATAGCTTAGCTGAGGTAGTGATGGTTTACCAAAAGTACTATTGTCCCTCGTATCTCTATACGAGTTATAGTATCACTGGGCCCCTTGATAGAGTAAGATTATCTGCTAGCGGTATAAATTACAAGAGTAATTATATTTGATAATTTGCTCAAGATCAAGAAAAGATTAGGTTTGCAAGGATGACACACACCTACCTTGAAACTAATTTGATAGCTATGAGACAAAAGAATTAACACGAGTAAAATAGTTTACTGGATCGTGGTATTGTACAGTACAGCATCATCTGTGTAATTGGATGGTCATAGTGCAGATGTCAGATGCCTCCTATGATTATAGAAGTTAGAACAGTTCTAATTCTATTTACAAACATAATACAGATCCTATTGGGTCACACCGTATAGGAGCTAATCAGATAATCTTATTGATTGATTATGATTTGATTATAATTAATAATAAGATGGTTATAATTAATTATATGTGTTATAATTAAATTATAAATGTCATATAAGATGACAAGCAGAAACAATGGTTAATTTATAAACGTGCACGACACGTTGTATAAAAGTTACCGAAAGAACAACCGAGAGAAATATAATTGTTCAGAATAATTATATTGATATGAAATGGATTTTAAATTTTAATTATGGATTAATTTTTTGGGCCTAAAGCCCATTAGAATTAAAGCCTTAATTAAATTTAAAAGCCCAAATCAATTCAATTCATTTTGGGCTGAAAACACTGTAGCAGCGGGCTGAAAACACTGTAGCGCCTACTGGAACACTGTAGCACCGACCTAAAACACTGTAGCACCGACCTATGAGGGTATTTTGGTAATTTTGGGTCATATCCATTTCCTATAAATAGAGAGGTAGGGGTAGAGAGAAAATTACTAATTCACTTGATATCGAATCGATCTGATCGATTGACAATCTAATCTTCTCTCTTTCTCAGTTTTATTTACGGGATTGAAAATAATATATTTGCGAAAGTCGCGGTATTTCTGTTTTTGCTTATTTAGTGAATCAGAATAACTGTGGGTCGTGAATATTGTTATTTCGTCTTTTCTCGGTAAATAGTGTTTTTGCAAAGTCTGCGGTTTACGGTATTTCTGGCAAAAGAAATAAACCGCTCTCTGGTTAGTCCTGGTGGATAACTGATAGAGGCATCAGATGTTTGGTGCTCCGAGACGAATCGATCTTCATTCCAATCAGAATTTGGAAACAAGGTATAAATGTTATATTAAATCTATTTAATTTGTTAAGTAGATTTAAAGTTTTAGAAATCAATTATGGAGTAGACCTGTTCTTGGCTTAAATTAGAAGTAAAATTTTTGTTTTACGTTCTTTTCGCATCTTAAGCAGATAAATGGGTTTGAACCGTCAAAATCCCAACATTATTATACTGGATTTGACACAATTAAACACGCACACTAAATCCTATTACAAGAGGGGTATTTATAACCTTCCTAAATGAGAGGTGAAGTAGTAAAAGTAGTGGGGGACATAGGGTCCACCCATGATTGGATAGATGAAGACAAAAATAGCTAAATATCTTGGCTCTTAAGAAAATGCGTCCTTCTAGAAGGCCCATCAGGAATTCGCATTATTCTATAAGGCCCATCAGAGAAATTGCCTAATTTTAGGACAGTCCACGGATCGTGCGGCATCAGAGTATCCTGCATGCGGCACAGAGGAGACTGCACGGCTTCCTAACTTAGAAGATTTTCTTGTAATTTTGTTATTTCGCATGTTGTGCACTTCGTGTAAGGTGCTGCATGCTCCATGCAATGTCCCATTTTGACACCTAATTCAGAAATCGCCTAAATACGACACTTTTGCTCTGCTTTTGCCCTAAATACGCAAATTTCTCAAAAACCTGCCAAAAAAACCTAAAAACACTTTTGCAGTAAATAAATTGGGTAAATGGCTACTTTGCATTTATTTTTCTCCATTTTTGAAAGAAAAGATAGTGATTTTCGTTATATGTTTTGGCTTCATCAAGGATGAATGACATCCGTTAGAACGCTTATCAAGTTTTATGGGATAAATTGTACTAACCGTCCTGAACGGACATAAACGTTCAGAACGGTTAATATCAATTTGAATTAAAATGTGGAAATCTTAATTTCAATATTCGTACACTTCGTTATAATGGATCGCTTCTGTTAGAACGGATGTGGCCAATCTAGGGTTCCCCACTATAAAAAGAGTTACCTACTCCTGATTTGAGTAAGATTGCCGCCTCCCACATTCAAAAATCATTTATTGTGCATTCTTGAAAGTTTTCATTATTGAGTGAGCTTAAACTTCAATATCTTATCAACACTCTCAAATCTACTCGACTTATCTTTTAGGATATATAGTTTAGTGTCTAGGATTTAGTTCTAGAGTTTTTCCATCCTAGCTAGTGCATCCTGCTTGTAGGGCACGAAGGGGTACACTAACTCGAGCGTGTCAAATTTCTCCAAACTCTTCTCTATTTACTTTACTTGTACACGCTTGTTTGACTTGTTAGTTTAGAGAATTTAACCTAAAAACGTCTAAGAGTCCTTAAGACTCCCTATTCAACCCCCTAGGTGTAGTTAGGGACTACACTTCCAAGTTCACATATGTTGTGATAATAATTATAATATCAACGACCAATCAGTTGTTTTTATTTCTATTGATTGCTTGATTTAATTACCGGACGATAAATTATTGAAGACACAACCAATCAATTATCAATATTCTAAGAAAAAATTAAATAATATTCTCAAAATGAAAAAAAAAATATCAATAAAAAATTGAATATATAGGAGTTTACGAAAGTTTTCGCAAGAAATGAGAAAAACAGGACATCTACATATGATGAGTATATATCTAAATAAATTTAGACTTCTACATTAAAAAAATAAAAATACAAAGAATACAAAAAAAAGGTACACTATTTAATTGGATGGCTGATATTTGATCAATCCGAAATTTTATCTTTTAATCTAAGCCGTTGGCGGATCAGGATATCTCTGTGCTTAATATAAGAATGGAGATAAGAATTAATTAATTTTATTGACTTGTTATTTTGTATTTAAATGTTAAATTTTTTGTAAAAGATAATTGTTAGAATGTGAAAAGTGAAAGGAATGAATTACATAAATAGATTATTAATTGGTAGTATTAAAGTTATTGTGATTTTTAATTATCATAAAAGGACACTTGTAGTTTAAAATAAAATTATATATATATATAGAGTAGAACTAGGGTGTTCCTAAGCTCACCATGCCCTTCCGTGAGCTCGACTCTAAAACCTATCGAATTGACTTCAAACGATATTTTCAAACCGTTAGATGTTCAATCTATATTAAAATGTGCTTGGAGATCAAATTTTACATTTTTTTTGAATTTTTTTACTATTTATTAAGATGGTTTGAAAATCGTTGTTTTCCAATGGTGCAGAATTTTAATAAAAACAACGATTTTCAAACCATCTTAATAAATAGTAAAAAAATTCCAAAAAATGTAAAATTTGGTCTCCAAGCACATTTTAATATAGATTGAACATCTAACGGTTTGAAAATGTCGTTTGAAGTCAATTCGACAGGTTTGAGAGTCGAGCTCACGAAGGGCTTGGTGAGCTTAGGAACACCCTAGTTCTACTCTATATATATATAGAGTAGGGCTATTGTACTTTGCGAAGTAAAATGAAGTTTTACTTCATGCTCATATTCTCATTTTGAAAATTCGAACCGTTCAAGTTGATCTCCATATTGAAATATGCTTGGAGACCAAATTTTACATATTTTGGAATTTTTTTACTATTTATTAAGCCACTTTGAAAATCGTTGATCCATTGTGAACAATAGCAAAACAGTAAAAAATTATGGACCAATGGATCAAACTTGTTTTACTCGATGGCTTAGCCAAGCCCATCCCTATATATATATAGAGCTGGGCTATGGTGAGTTGTGAAGTAAGAGGTCATTTTTACTTCACGCTCATATTCTCATTTTTACTTCACGCTCGAATGGTCCATAATTTTTTACTGTTCACCCTAATCTGCGATTTTCAAAGTGGCTTAATAAATAGTAAAAAAATTCCAAAAAATGTAAAATTTGGTCTCCAAGCACATTTCAATATGGAGATCATGTTGAGCGGTTCGGATCGATGATTTGGATTTTCAAAATGAAATATGAGTGTGAAGTAAAACGTTGTTTTACTTCACAACTCACCATAGTCTATCTTATATATATATATATATATATATATATATATATATAGAGATAGGCTACCATGCTTTGCAAATTAAAGCACCTCTTGTGCTTTGCGTTCCTTTTCGGATTTTCAAAATTCATAATGTCGATCCGACCGTTCAAGTTGTTCTCCATATTGAAATGTGCTTGGAGACCAAATTTTACATTTTTTGGAATTTTTTTACTATTTATTAAGCCACTTTGAAAATTGCTGATCCAATGGTCACACTAGCAAAACAGTAAAAAATTCTGGACCAATGGATCAGCGATTTTCAAAGTGGCTTAATAAATAGTAAAAAAATTCCAAAAAATGTAAAATTTGGTCTCCAAGCACATTTCAATATGGAGAACAACTTGAACGGTCGGATCGACATTTTGAATTTTGAAAATCCGAAAAGGAGCGCAAAGCACAAGAGGTGCTTTAATTTGCAAAGCATGGTAGCCTATCTCTATATATATATATATATATATAGTGCTGGGCTTAGCTAAGCCATGGTGTAAAACGACTTGGTGCTCCACGCCTCATTATTTCCATTTCCAAAATCCAAATCGTCGATCCGACCGTTCAAGTTGTTCTCCATATTGAAATGTGCTTGGAGACCAAATTTTACATTTTTTGGAATTTTTTTACTATTTATTAAGCCACTTTGAAAATCACTGATCCGGCGGTCCAGAAATTTTTACTGTTTTTTACTGTTCATAAGGATTTTCAGATTTTCAAAGTGGCTTAATAAATAGTAAAAAAATTCCAAAAAATGTAAAATTTGGTCTCCAAGCACATTTCAATATGGAGAACATGTTGGAAGGTTCGAATCGACTATTTGAACTTTGAAAATGAAGATATGACGTGGAGTACCAAGTCGTTTTACTCCATGGAGTAGCCTAGTCGGACTCATATATATATATATATATATATAGAATTTTGCTATTGTGCTTCATGAAGTAAAACCAATATTGTACTTCACGCTCATACACCCATTTCCAAAATCCAAATCGTCGATCCGACCGTTCAAGTTGTTCTCCATATTGAAATGTGCTTGGAGACCAAATTTTACATTTTTTGGAATTTTTTTACTATTTATTAAGCCACTTTGAAAATCGCTGATCCATTGGTCCAGAATTTTTTACTGTTTTTTACTATTCACAATGGATCAGCGATTTTCAAAGTGGCTTATTAAATAGTAGAAAAATTCCAAAAAATGTAAAATTTGGTCTCCAAGCACATTTCAATATGGAGAACAACTTGAACGGTCGGATCGACGATTTGGATTTTGGAAATGGGTGTATGAGCGTGAAGTAAAACGAAGTTTTACTTCGCGAAGTACAATAGCCCTACTCTCTCTCTCTCTCTATATATATATATATATAGGGATGGGCTATGGTGAGCTATAGAGTAAAACGAATTTGTACTTCACGCCATATTTTCATCTTGAAATTCCAAACAACCGATCCGATCCGTTCAAGTTGTTCTCCATATTGAAATGTGCTTGGAGACCAAATTTAACATTTTTTGGAATTTTTTTACTATTTATTAAGCCACTTTGAAAATCGCTGATCCGGGTGAACAGTAGCAAAACAGTAAAAAATTCTGGACCAATGGATCAGCGATTTTCAAAGTGGCTTAATAAATAGTAAAAAAATTCCAAAAAATGTAAAATTTGGTCTCCAAGCACATTTCAATATGGAGAACACCTTGATCGGTTCGGATCGGTTGTTTGAATTTTCAAAATGTAAATAATGAGGCGTGGAGTAAAAACTTGTTTTAATCCATAGCTCACCATAGCCCATCCCTATATATATATATATATATAAATGTAAAAAGTGTCATTCTTAACTATCATGTCTGGTGGTTAGTATTAATACGTGAACAAGGCAAATATTCACGTGTCGAAAGCCACTAGAAAGTATCTTACAACAATAACAACAATTCAAGGCCATTAAAATATATACACTTTGTCATGTTGCTATGAAACTACAAATAAAAGATAAGCTATCATATTGATAGCAAGTTGCTCTTATTTAAAATAAGCTATCATATTGATCCCTTCAACCCATGCAACTACAAATAAAAGATACAAATAAAGTTTATAATACTTAGATAATATAAAAAGATACATTCAGACATTTTTTTATAATGCTACAGTACGCCTTGCATTCTTACGGACCAAGCTGACCATTTACACACCTCCTGGATCAGTAGGCAAATGACGATGTTAATCAAGCATATAAATAGGTGTACTTGTACAAAGGAATCCAGCAACGAAAAATACAATTGAACTCAATTCCACAGTCTTTATTCATCTTCTCTCAGTATATATCTAGTTCAGTACATATATCTTTAGTGCACTTTGCAAAACTTCACGGGTCAAATTGTTCCATTTGAGGTTTAGACGAAGGGAAGTTCAAAACGGTACAGTAGAGATTACAAGCTAATAAAGTAGCAAGTTTTCATCTCTTACCTTCACAAATTGATCAATCTTTCTGGCAGCTAATTAACCTAAATTGGTTCGATCTGGAATTATTGAGTTTTTGTTCTAGAATTAACTTTCTTGACCTTCAATTTCTAGTTCTGGGAGAAACCACTCAGAAAAGTACGAGAAGAAGAAGATTGTTACAAAAATGCCATCACAGTGTGATATATTTGAGGTTTCTGGGCCTACATATCTTACGTCTGTTGATTGGTGAGTTGTTATTTCATCCATGTATTATTTAGAATGCAGACCTCTTTCATTATTTCCAGTAGCATACATTCCTTTCACCCATATATTATTTGGAGGGATTTTGAAATTTAAGCTTCACTTGCTTTCGGCAAATGTTCATGATATTCAAACAATTTGACCTTTCAAACATAAAAAGAAATATGTTTATTCTTCTTCATTAATAATTACATGTTTCACTTAATAAATTCTCTTACACACACTCTGAACTCACTGATAATTATACAGGAGTTGTCCACATCATCAGAGAGTTGTTGTCGCATCTCTGGTGCAAGCGACAAAGATCACAGAGAAAGACAGGGTGAATGGACATGTCGGACCCCAATTGCTCGCGCTGGCTTGGTGGCAGCATTTCCATTTTGATCGCATAAAGGTGCTCAGAGTCAGAGATGCCTTTGTTCACTCAGTCATTGGTTGCATTTATGAGTTCAAGCCACCCTTTTCTCGACACCCCTCTGCACCAAGATTCGTTGTCACTTTGAGAGGCACAATGCCGGATGTAATACATGGTATTCCAGATTTCTGGCTAGACTTACGTGTCATCTCTGGTGGCATCAACAAGAGCAAGCGTTGCCAGACTGTTCTGGATGCTGTCCAAAAGCTCCTAGATATTTGTAAACCAGCAGAAATTTGGCTTGCTGGTCACTCTCTAGGCGCTTCAATCGCGACTGTTATTGGGAAGTACTATGCAAAGACCGATGATATTTACCTCAAGACATTCCTTTTCAACCCGCCTTTTCCCTCAATCTCTCCCGATTGGTTCGCAAACGTCAACGATAATTTGAAAAAGGGCCTGTGCATTTCTCAGGCCATTTTGAAGGGGGGAGTTTCAGTTTTAATGCAAAAGCGACACAAGAAATCATGCGAGGAATTTTTAAAGTTGGCCCCATGGACTCCATACCTCTTTGTGAACCCACAGGACCCGATCTCAACTTCATATATAGGGTATTTTGAAGAACGCAAGAACGCAGAAGGGACGATATTAGGAAGCATAGAGCAAGTGGCAACTCGTACCTCTTTGAGGGGAATTTGTGGTGATGTTCTTGGTAAAGGGTCAGAGATGCCACATCTGCTTCCATCAGCTAGATTATCAGTGTCTACGGGCTTTCCCCTAAAAAAAAAAGCTATATTAGCAGTGAGCCTAAAAATGCGTGAATTGCATGAGTCTCATGGGATTCATCAATGGTGGCAACAAAATGTATCTTTGAAATTTGATGATTATCGTTATCAGCCTTAAAAATGTTGATATCTTTAATTTATTTCACAATTTTTAAGCTGATTACTCGAAATCAACATATCATTTTTCATTACATGGAAGGAGAGATGCGCAAGAATTTTTAGAAAAGAGGTTCAACAACAAGCTTAACTACTGGAGTAGGTCCTCCTTCAGTGGAACATGTCAGTAACACATATAATTTACCTTTCCTTTTTCTTCTTTTTTGGCTCACATGTATGAGCCATCCTTGTTTTTCATTTGGTTTGTTACTACCCCTTGTAACTGCTACTAATAATATTAATCAAATATGGGCAAAGCCCCTATTTGTCCTCTTAAAAGAAAACAATATCATTTTCTATGTATGAATGGTTGTCTGTGTGAAAAATGTGTGTGCAAGCACGGGCGTGTACGTACGCACGCGGTTGCGTGCATCTGTGTGTTATTGACATAAACTCCAGTTTCTATTACTTGGCCAGATGGCTTTAACCAGGTAAAATTTTGCAATATCCATCATTTAACAATTATTTCCTTTGCTTAAGGTTACACAAATAACTATTACAAACTTCAGTATAGCATAGCGATGAATTTGAATAGCATTTACACAATGATCAATATAATTTCATCTCTGGAAAAACACGTTCAGTCCAGGAAGCCTTGTTAGGCTAATAAAAATGTAGGGGCAAAAAAAAAAAAAAAAGATGTCACAATCCTTAAAAAGGTAGAATCAATCCACCTAACAGTTGACTACCAGACAGTACCAGTTATTAGTTGTTGCCACTAAATCTCCTCAACTTGTATAAGATATACTTAAAATCCCCTCAAGTACTTACACAAAACACCCTTAACGGGAGAATTGGAATATGTTGTGTATGTCTCTCATCTCATCATATATTTGTATCAGGCTTGATTTAGCAGGATGTCAGGATATTATGATAAGTTTGACAGGCTATATTAAGGAGGAAGAATTTAGTATTTAGTAAAGAGTATTTTAGGAGGTGTTATTTATACCATTTTTCTTTTATAGATTTATGTTGTTATAAATATATCTCATTTGTACTCTATGTAATAATGACGTCAAGGAATACAATTAAATCTCCTCAACTTGTATAAGATATACATAAAATTCCCTTAAGTACTTGCACAAAACACCCTTAACGGGAGAATTGGAATATGTTGTGTATGTCTCTCATCTCATCATATATTTGCATCAGGCTTGATTTAGCAGGATGTCAGGATATTAGGATAAGTTTGGCAGGCTATATTAAGGAGGAAGAATTTAGTATTTAGTAAAGAGTATTTTAGGAGGTGTTATTTAAACAATTTTCCTTTTATAGATTTATGTTGTTATAAATATATCTCATTTGTACTCTACGTAATAATGACGTCAAGGAATACGATTAAGTTTCCTCATAAAATTATGTCTCTTGTATCTAAGCTCCTCTTGTTGAAATCCTAACAAATTGGTATCAGAGCCATCTTCATCGTCGACGGTTGTTCGGTGATTTCAGGGCTATTCCGCTACTGCTGTTGAGGGTTTTCAGATTCGTCTTGTATCGTGGGAGAAGCATTCAGGCGCCAGGTGTTTCCTCCGCGCACTCATGCTCTGCGTAAAGACCAAGCAAGAAGAGGATCCATTCTTTCAAGATGGAAGAAGGTACATCCGTTAAGGTTCATATTTTAGATTATACCGCATTTCTCAATGACATTGAGAGAATTGGTATCAAGGTGGACGATGACGATGAGAGACAAAAGAAGAAGAACTTGACTTCATCATAGATCCATTCGAGCTCTAAGCACAAGAACCTAATTTACAACTATTGCAGGAAGATAGGTCACATCAAGGCCGACTGTTTCAAGCTCAAGAATAAACAGAAGGCATACGACAATGATACTTCTTCAGGCGATACTAATTTAGTTGAAATTCAAGATAATTATGTGCTTTAGGAGTTTATTTTGGGGTCAGGATAGTAGGCTATGTTTGCATCTCATCATATATTTGTATCAGGATTGATTTAGCAGGATGTTAGAATAGTAGGCTATGTTTGGCAGGCTATATTAAGGAGGAAGAATTTAGTATTTTACAATAGGATATTTTAGGATGTGTCATTTATAGGGTTCTCTTTTTAGAGATTTATGTTACTATAAATTATGTCATTTGTACTCTATGTAATAATGAAGTCGAGTAATACTATTAAGCTTTCTTATAAAATTATGTCTCTTATTTTTGGCCTCCTCTTGTTCGAAACCCTAACAGAATACTTAGGCGCTGTTTTGTGAATTTAAAATGTATTTTATCAAAGTTGTGAAGATCTAAAAGAAATGAAATATTATTACATAATTGGTCTGAAAAAGAAATATTAAATGCATAAAAGTAGATGGTTTACAAACATATATGCTGGAAATATATATCATACATATGAAGGTACTACTCTATGAGCATATATATGTGTTTTCTTATGTTTTGGGATCCATATCTGCTGTTTTTCCCGCCTTAAAAAATAATACCCTATTGTTTATGGATCCGTATCCTCCCAGGTACCTCACTGAACCTGACCATAACGGAGGGCCCAGATTTACTCTCAGCTGTTTGTGCTTTGAGATTCGTGTCAATTTAAAAATCTGGGCTGAGAGTAAATTTGGACCGTCCGTTCCGGTCAGGTTCAGTGAGGTACCAGGGGCCATGAAGGGGTACACTAGATCGAGCGTTTCCGCTTACATATATCCATAGCTGTGTGACTTCCCACCACTGTTGGGCTCACGTCTCACGAGTTGTATCCATTCCTTTTGGGTAACTGGAAAGGGACGCCGACAATGGTGCTCTACCCCTGAGACATAGGTATTTTACGCCGAACTCCGTTATCATCTTGCGTGTCAACTTTATCTGAATTCTACTCTATTTACTTTACTTGTACACGCTTGTTTGACTTGTTAGTTTAGAGGATTTAACCGAAAAACGTCTAAGAGTTTTTAAGACTCCCTATTCAACCCCCTAGGTGCCGTTAGGGACTACACTTCCAAGTTCACATATGTTGTGATGATAATTATAATATCAACGACCAATCAATTGTTTTTATTTCTATTGATTGCTTGATTTACCGGAGGATAAATTATTGAATACACAACCAATCAATTATCAATCCACAAAAAAAAACATAATAATTTAAAAATGAAAACATATCTATAAAAAATCGAATATTAGGGGTTTATGAAAGTTTTCATAAAAAATGAGAAAAACAGGACATCTACATATGATGAGTAAATATCTAAATAAATTTAGACTTCTACATGTAAAAAAAAATAGAAAAATTTAAAAAAAAGTACACTATTTAATTGGATAGTTGATATTTGATCAATCCAAAATTTCATCTTTTAATCTAAACCGTTGGCGGATAAGGGCATCAATGTGCTTAATATAAGAATGGAGATAGGAATTAATTAATTTTATTGAATTGTTATCTTGTATTTAAATGTTAAAAATTATGTAAAAGATAATTGTTAGAATGTGAAAAGTGAAAGGAACGAATTGCATAAATAGATTATTAATTTGTAGTATTAAATTGTTATTGTGATTTTTAATTCTCATGCATAAAAGGACTCTTGTAGTTTAAAATAAAATTATATATATATATATATATATATATATATATATATAGTGGCTAAGCTCAAAACATTTGCACCAAGCCCTTGGTGCAAACGATTTGGTTCTCTGATTTTTAAAGTTCAAACGGTCGATCCAAACCGTTAGATATTTAATCCATATTAAAATGTGCTTGGTGACCAAATTTTACATTTTTTGGAATTTTTCTAATATTTATTAAGCCACTTTGAAAATTGCTGATTTGGGTGAATAGTAAAAACAGTGCAATCAAATTCTGGACCATGTGATCAGCAATTTTTAAAGTGTCTTAATAAATAGCAAAAAAATTCCAAAAAATGTAAAATTTGGTCTCCAAGCAGATTTTAATATAAATTAAATATCTAACGGTTTGGATCAACCGTTTGAAATTTGAAAATCCGAAAACTATTCGTTTGCACCAAAGCCTTGGTGCAAACGTTTGTAGCTTAGCCTCTCTCTCTCTCTCTCTCTCTCTCTCTCTCTATATATATATATATATATATATATATATATAATTGTAAAAGGTAAGAAATTTCAACTCAAGTTCATGGGCCTAGGACAATTTTTATTTTAGTTCGAAAATGACCGTTACGGGGTATGCCCAATAACATTTGTATATCTCTTTGCAAGCTTTCCGAATCAGATCATAATAAGAAACAAATTTTCCTATCAAGAGTTATATACGTTTAAAGTATGAAAATTTATTTTTTGTTGAATTTCTTCGGGCTTCAAATTAATTTATATTGATTAAACTGAATTGGGTTGCCAACAAATTAATTTAAAGTCAGAATTAATTGTCAAAATGATTTTATTTTGTTACTTTTTTCAAAATTAATTTCTAAATTAAAGTAGAATTGTTAAAATGTGAAAAATTGAAGATAAATTGTTCAAATTAACTCTCAGAGACCACAATAGATCTCCAATTTTTTAGAGAGACAAAAAACTTAATTTATAATCAAGCATGTAATTGGTAAAATACTAATTAAGGACCGCACCTTAAATGAACCATATAATTTATATAGTTCCTTCTATAGGATAGAAAAAAAATTCATATTTGTGGTTCATTAAAAAATATGTAATACTTTTCTAAAAATAAAAATTTTGGTAGACTGTTAGTACCACAACAGCATGAATTCCCAATTTAAAATGGTATATATTTTTAGAAAAAAAAAATGTCACCTTTTATGATCGGAACGGGTCAAGACAGAGAATTGGGTCGATGTATAATCAAAGTAACATCTCCACATGTCAGCCAATTTGACAAAAAGAAAAAATATTCCATATGTCAACGCTTATATCCGCTCCATTTAATTGGCTCCCGGTTGAAGAGAAGTCAACTCTCTCCAAAAATAATTATGTACAATTTCTTTTTCTGGGAACTAATTGTATTATGTCAAAAAGAAAATTGACTGGTAGTTATAGCCTGAAATAGCAACAATATGTTGTTAACAATTTATATAAAAAAAAAAAAGTGTCATTCTTAACTATCATGTCAGGTGGTTAGTATTAATATGTGAACGAGGCAAATATTCAAGTGTCGAAAGCCACTAGAAAGTATCTTACAAAGTAAGAACAATTCATGGCCATTAAAATACTAACTTGCACAGAATGAAATAAATAAAAATATATACACTTTGTCATGTTGCTATGATACTTTGTTGAAGTTGCAAGCTAATACGCCACATCAGATCCAGAAGGGAATGAAGAAAGAAATCAACATAGATTGTTTGGTTAATATATGGCTGGACGAAATCTTCTTTATTATTTCCTTTCTTTATTATATTTGATTGGTGTGTAATTTACTTCCAAGTTTAGATTGATTCTGATTTGTTTCTTAAATAAGAGAGGTCAGCTGTGTACCTCCATGATGGATATAAATACTCTATATACAGAGAGATAACTATGTAAGAAAAAATATATTGATTGAAATAAACAAAGGGAGGGAAGGGAGTTTCATGGGAGTCTTGTGTTCTATTATTATTTTGGGAAAATTGGTTATTTGTCACTCCAAAATTTTCTAATTCTAAAAATGTCATCCCAAAATTTGAAATTGTAAAAATGCCACTATAAACTTCATTAATTTCTAATATTGCCATTTATACTGTATTCTTATGTTTTTTTTATTAAAAATTAACTGAAAAATACTGTTTTGGCAAATAACCTTGAAATTGTATGAAGGGTATAATCGGAAATACAGAAATACGTATACCAAAACAGTATTTTTCAGTTAATTTTTAATAAAAATAGCATAAGAATACAGTATAAATGGCAAAATTAGAAATTAATGAAGTTTAGAGTGGCATTTTTACAATTTCAAATTTCGGAATGGTATTTTTAGAATTAGAAGGTTTTGGAGTGGCAAATAACCAATTTCCCCTATTATTTTTGTCATACTTCTTCTTAGTTTCTTGCTAGCACGTTCCCCTATTGATCCCTTCAACCCATGCAACTACACATAAAAGATACAAATAAAGTTTATAATACTTAGATAATATAAAAAGATACATTCAGACATTTTTTTTATAGGTAGGCCAGGTGAAATGAAGAATCAACAATCGACTAAGTCAAATGTACGCTGTTAATCAAGCATATAAATAGGTGTACTTGTACAAAGGAATCAAGCAACGAAAAATACAATTGAACACAATTCCTGAGTCTTTATTCATCTTCTCTCAGTATATATCTAGTTCAGTACATATATCTTTAGTGCACCTTGCAAAACTTCACGGGTTAAATTTGTTCCATTTGAGGTTTAGAGGAAGGGAAGTTCAAAACGGTTAAGTAGAGATTACAAGCTAATAAAGTAGTAAGTTTCCATCTCTTACCTTCACAAATTGATCAATCTTTCTGGCAGCTAATTAACCTAAATCGATTCGATCTGGTATTATTGAGTTTTTGTTCTAGAATTAACTTTCTTGACCTTCAATTTCTAGTTCTGGGAGAAACCACTCAGAGAAGTACGAGAAGAAGAAGATTGTTACAAAAATGCCATCACAGTGTGATATATTTGAGGTTTCTGGGCCTACATATCTTACGTCTGTTGATTGGTGAGTTGTTATTTCATCCATGTATTATTTAGAATGCAGACCTCTTTCATTATTTCAGTAGCATACATTCCTTTCATCCATATATTATTTGGAGGGATTTTGAAATTTAAGCTTCACTTGCTTTCGGCAAATGTTCATGATATTCAACCAATTTGACCTTTCAAACATAAAAAGAAATATGTTTATTCTTCTTCATTAATAATTACATGCTTCACTTAATAAATTCTCTAACACAATCTGAACTCACTGATAATTATACAGGAGTTGTCCACATCATCAGAGAGTTGTTGTCGCATCTCTGGTGAAAGCGACATACATCATAGAGGAAGACAGTGTGAAAGGACGTGTCGGACCCCAATTGCTCGCGCCGGCTTGGTGGCAGCATTTCCATTTTGATCGCAAAAAGGTGCTCAGAGATGCCTTTGATGACTCATTCATTGGTTGCATTTATGAGTTGAAGCCACCCTTTTCTCGACACCCCTCTGCACCAAGATTCGTTGTCGCCTTGAGAGGCACAATGCCGGATGTAATACATGGTATTCAAGATTTATGGCTGGACTTCCGTGTGATCTCTGGTGGCATCAACAAGAGCACGCGTTGCCGGACTGTTCTGGATGCTGTCCAAAAGCTCCTAGATATTTGTAAACCTGCAGAAATTTGGCTCGCTGGTCACTCTCTAGGCGCTTCAATCGCGACTATTATTGGGAAGTACTATGCAAAGACCGATGATATTTACCTCAAGACATTCCTTTTCAACCCGCCTTTTCCCTCAATCTCTCTCAATTGGTTCCCATTCATCCACGATAACTTAAAAATGGGTCTGCGTGCTTCTGAGACCATTTTCAAGGGGTTAGTTTCGGTTTTTATGCGAGAGCAAGACAAGAAATCACACGAGGAATTTTTAAAGTTGGCCCCATGGACTCCATACCTATTTGTGAACCCACAGGACCCGATCTCATCTTCATATATAGGGTATTTTGAAGAACGCAAGAACGCAAAAGGGACGATATTAGAAAGCATAGAGCAAGTGGCAACTCGTACCTCTTTGAGGGGAATTTGTGGTGATGTTCTTGGTAAAGGGTCAGAGATGGTACATCTGCTTCCATCAGCTGGATTATCAGTGTCTACGGGCTTTCCCCTAAAAAAAAAAGCTATATTAGCAGTGAGCCTAAAAATGCGTGAATTGCATGAGTCTCATGGGATTCATCAATGGTGGCAACAAAATGTATCTTTGAAAGTTGATAATTGTCGTTATCAGCCTTAAAAATGTTGATATCTTTAATTTATTTCACAATTTTTAAGCTGATTACTTGAAATCAACATATCATTTTTCATTACATGGAAGGAGAGATGCGCAAGAATTTTTAGAACATGTCAGTAACACATATAATTTACCTTTCCTTTTTCTTCTTTTTTGGCTCACATGTATGAACCATCCTTGTTTTTCATTTGGTTTGTTACTACCCCTTGTAACTGCTACTAATAATATTAATCAAATATGGGCTTTGCCCTATTTGTCCTCTAAAAGAAAACAATATCATTTTTTTCTATGTATGAATGGTTGTCTGTGTGAAAAATGTGTGTGCAAGCACGGGCGTGTGTGTACGCGGTTGCATGCATCTGTGTGTTATTGACATGAACTCCGGTTTCTATTACTTGGCCAGATGGCTTTAACCAGGTAAAATTTTGCAATATCCATCACTTAACAATTATTTCCTTTGCTTAAGGTTACACAAATAACTATTACAAACTTCAGTATAGTATAGCGATGAATTTGGATAGCATTTACACAAAGATCAATATAATTTCATCTCTGGAAAAACACATTCAGTCCAGGAAGCCTTGTCAGGCTAATAAAAATGTAGGGGCAAAAAAAAAAAAATGTCACACTCCTTAAAAAGGTAGAATCAATCCACCTAACAGTTGACTACCAGACAGTACCAGTTATTAGTTGTTGCCATTAAATCTCCTCAACTTGTATAAGATATACTAAAAATCCCCTTAAGTACTTACACAAAACACCCTTAACGGGAGAATTGGAATATGTTGTGTATGCCTCTCATCTCATCATATATTTGCATCAGGCTTGATTTAGCAATATGTCAGGATATTAGGATATGTTTGGCAGGCTATATTAAGGAGGAAGAATTTAGTATTTAGTAAATAATATTTTAGGAGGTGATATTTATATATAAATGGATTGATTCTACCTTTAATATTTAGTAAGAATTTAGTATTTAGTAAAGAATTTAGTAATGAATTAGATGGATGGGTTGAGGAGACTCTTGTACTGTACTGATCCTCACGTTCAATTTTCTTTTTATTTATTTGTCAATTTGCAATTATTATGTCAACCCATGACTGAATTTAACAACTGCAACTGTGCTGGCAGTCCTATTCCTATAGGGTGCTTATTTGGGAAGTTGGCGTAAATATATAATTTTTGTGTTAAGAAATAAATTAAACCTTCTATTTTGTTTGTTATTTTCACCAGTACAAAAAACCCCTTCACTGACCCCCAACCACTGACTGTTTTAATATGCAACAGTCAGTGTAGAGACTGTGTGGCAAAACCGTAATTAAGAAGAACTTCAACACTGACGGTTCAATTGTAAATAACTGTCAGTGAACCAACACTAACTGTTTTCTTAATAAAAGAGTCGGTGTAGGGTATGAGCAACACCGACCCTTTTATTGAAAAACCGTCAGTGTTGAGCAGTTCACCAACATTGACTGTTTTTTAAGCGAAGCGTCAGTGTTGCTCATACCTACACCGACTCTTTTTTTAAGAAAACAGTCAGTGTTGCACATACCCTACACAGACCCTTTTTAAAAAAAAACAGTCAGTGTTGCTCATACCTACACCGACCCTTTTTTTAAGAAAACAGTCAGTGTTGCACATACCCTCACCGACCCTTTTTTTAAAAAAACAGTCAGTGTTGCTCATACCTACACCGACCCTTTTTTTAAGAAAACAGTCAGTGTTGAGCAGTTCACCTACACCGACCCTTTATTTAAGAAAACAGTCAGTGTTGCTCACACCTACACCGACCCTTTTTTTTTTAAATAACAGTCAGTGTTGAGCAATAATTAAGTTTATTTGAGAATAAAAATTATGCATTGTGTATATAGTGTTTAAAAGTTTGTTTATGATGGAATGAAAAACCTAAAACAATAAATTACTAATTAATTGTTCCATCGAAAAATTGCAATGCTTGTTTATTACAATGACCATATTCTATTTAATAAGTATGATTAGTAATTTACGCGATGAGTGAAATTTAGGCAATTAACATCAAATTTTGACTTTAATTTTAGAAAATATTTTGTAATGAAAATTATATTAGTAATATTTATACAATAATTAATGTTATAACATGTTTATTGCTTAATTAAATGATTTGAACACATAAAATTATATAGCATTACATGCATGTTGCATATATGACTCACATCTTCTATGCATGAACATGAAACATAAACTCTTGTTTTATGAGTTAATGAAGACGCACGGGAATATGTCGTCCGTGGGTCGATCGAAACCGTTTAAATTAAAGAGCACTGCATTTATTGTCTTGCATCCAAGTTTGATCAAAATTTGTTTTTATTTACCCATCCATCTAGTTGATCAAAAATTGAAGCACCGCATGGCCATAAACACTTCGTGTTGGATCGAAGCTCATAAATAATAAAACTTCTGAACTTTTATGGTGGTTAAGTTTAATGTTCTCCCTTGATCATTTTAAAATAGATTTGGAATAATTTCACTGCAGATCGACCGTTGATTTCCCGCGTGAAAATGAACGGTCAGATTCCAAACTTCCTTTTAAGTTGATTTTATTGTAAATTTTTTTGTAAATTTTTATTCACTGACTGTTTTTATTCCTAGAACCGTCAGTGTTGATATCTTTACTGACTATTTTTATTTCGGAACCGTCAGTGTTGTACTACATTGGTTGCTTTGAATTAGTAACAATCAGTGCTGAAGTCATATACTGACTGTTTTTTATTTTTACCCGTCAGTGTTGGTTTGCTATAGTGACTGTCAAATATTGGGAGCCGTCAGTGATTGTTTTTCTTTCACAGACTGTATTTTTTAATTTTCGGAACCGTCAGTGATTTCTTCCGAAATTTTTTTTCCCGGGTTTATTTATTTCGATCAGCCGCGAATTCCCCTTCTAAATTTCATTTCCCTCTCCGCGTTCGATCAGACTCTTATCTCCCAAATTTTCAAATTTCTTGGTCTCTCTTCGCCTCCGAGCGCCATGCTGTCTCTTCGTCTCCTCCGCCTTGCCGTCTCTCTCCGCCTCCGCCTTGAGCACAAACCCTCTGTCTCTCCGCCTCCGCCTTGAGCACAACCCTTGCTGTCTTCCTCATCCGCCTCCGCGCGCCTTGCTGTCGCTCTCCGTCTCCTCCGCCTTGCTGCCTCGCCCCGAGCACAAACCCGCCCCCGACCTGCCTCGCCCCACTCAGCCGGGTTCAGGGTACTCTCTCTCTGTCCTGCCGACAAAAGACGAGACTGCATCACTGGTACCAGTACCGGACTGCATCACTGGTACCAGTACCGGACTGCATCACTGGTACTGCAATTTAGTCCATTCATCGAAATTCCTTGCATGTTAGATAATTATGTTGTTTGATCAGCATTTCAGGCCTAATTATATATTCAACATTATAAAATTTTCATATTCCCAGGTGCAAATCTTTACAAGTCTTTCAAAATTTCCTCTCGTGGTAAGTATTTGTTTACAATTTTTTAGGGCCAATTTTAAAATAAGTTGGACAGGGTTATTGTACGTAACATTTGCTAGCTATTGTATGTAACTTTTGAAACCGAGTTGTTGGCTTTGAGTCAAGTTTTAGATTATATTGGGTCGGGTTAGGATCAATTTGCCTTAACAAATTAAAAGTTTACCTTAACTGAACATAGGAAATACAACATATCTGATGGGACATATTCAGTTCTCCGTTCTTCTAGGACTATAGGCCAAGTATGCTACTTTCCAAGCTGTATATTGTTTTCCAAGTATGCTACTTTATGGAATTAAGAACCATTGCCTCATTTACAATATGTAAATTATAATCATTTACAATATTTTATAAGTTGTTGTTGTGGTCCAACTAAGCCTCACAGATTGCTGTTATTCTAAAAGCAATTTGGTTTTTTTTTTTTTAAACTTTAATTAGAGAAATTGTTGTCAGCTCCATGCCCAATTTCTCTTATATGAGAATACTGTTATGTTATTACTTTTGTTACAATTTTGTAGTATTTGATTCTGTTAATTTCAAGTTTGCCCTGTAAAAGAAATATTTTTTCTAAACTAAAATTCTGACATGATCACAGATTGCTTTTCCTAACAGAGAGTGACTTGAAGGGACTACCTGGCTTCAAGGTACTCCTGCTCTGTGTGTGTGTGTGTATTTTAGAAGAGAAAGTGAAATATCATTACATGTGCCCGTGATCATGATGAGAACGATTGTTCTAAGTATAACTGTTGAGGAAATATTATATAACTTATTTTCCATTCCTTCAATGAAATCTTAATTCGAAGTTAACATGCCTAAGTATAACACTCATAATGCTCTCAGTGTCTTTCAGATATGTTGGTCTTAAATGGAGGCATTCAAAAGCTGCAACTGAATGCCACTGGCATTGGAGACGAGGTTTGTTTGAATTAGTAATTAATAATAACTTTATATTGAATCAATAAATGTAGTGAAAACATTTTTCCAATTTTAAATGAAATGATATTTTATTATACCTTTTGCAGGGAGCAAAGGCCCTTGCAGAAATGCTGAAGAAAAATCCAACAATTCGTGTCTTAGAACTTAACAACAACAATATTGATTACCCGGTACAGCATTCTTACTTATCCTTTCGAAATAGTATAATTGGTTAAATTTTCTTTTTATTCTTTTTATTCTCATTTTTTGCTTTTTAATTTTCTTTTACTAAAATGCTGGGTCATTGGCCTGTTTTATATTAAAACTCCATGCTTATTAGTTCAGAACTATGAGAAGAGTTTAAATGCCTCATGTCTTTCATGCCTCAATCGTGCCTCACATCCTTGGCTAAGGTTTTGAAGGATAACGCTATGTTGAAATCAGTGAGTTTAAATAATTCTCTAATGTTTTCATCTTTTTTTAATCACTAGTTAAATTACCAAACTGATGTGAAATGGATTGCATGCAGCTGGAGTTGAGTCACAACCCGATAGGAGCTTTTTTTTTTTTGATTAAAATATAGGAGTCTGGCTCCTAGATTTCATTAAAAAAGACACCAGCGGTGTCAGAGTCCAAATACAAAATATGCTAAAAGAAAATAATGGAAATAAAATAAGATAAAACTTATGAAAGTAAGACAGCCGTTAAAGGCCCAGGATGAAGATCAAATTCACTCCAACTTCTATGCCCTGTGTTACTACTACTGTGCTTGGAACCACATCGCTATCTCTGACAGAACCTCTCGAACTGTTTGCGTAACCGTTTGTTGCTGCTCCGCAAAGGTCCTTCTACATCTCTCCCTCCATAATACAAACACCATGGCCATTTGCACCCGGTTGCTTCTCTTGAATTTTGAGCTTAATATAGCTTCTTTGTAATTACCAGTACTGAAAAACCGGCACTGTTCCAGCTCCGGTATATGAGTGATTAGTTGCATTTTCATCATCCTTGCATATTGGCACCGACTAAATAGGTGATTGACGGTCTCTGAACTTCTCTTGCACATGCAGCATCTATTGACCAACTCCCATCCTCTGTTGACCAAATTATCAATCGTTAGAATTCGGTTCTGCAGCATTAACCAAGTAAACACCATTACTCTAGTCGGTGCCTTAATAATCCAGATATTCTGCAACCCTGTATCAATGTGTGGTCCATCAATCATGCCCGTATAGAATGATCTAACCGTGAAGAGACCATTCGCCATCCACTTCCATATTATTTTGTCATCCTATGCTGCCCCTGCTGTGAGTTGCTGATTTGTCGGCAGTTCAGTCAGCAGCTGCTGCAATTGGTCGGTTGCCATTTGTGACATTGTGTTGAGAACTGAAATGCTCCAGCGGCCTTGGTGAATGTTCTGTGCAATGGATGTGTTTAGCCGCACGGCAAAAGAATAGAGCACCGGTATTTGTCCATAATCCTTTACTGCCCCCAATTATCTTCCCAAAACCTGATATGTGTTCCTTTCCCCTTAACAAACAACACCGATATTTGCAGTAGAGGCCATATCTTTGCTAAGCTTGTCCAAAATGCGGTTTTGTTAACTATTTCCCAAGGCCTAACCCGATAGGAGCTGACGGGGTGAAAGCTCTATGCGATGTTCTCAAGTTTCATGGAAAGATAGAAACCCTAAAACTTAGCTGGTGTTAGGTATTCATTCCTCCCATTTTCATTTCTTTATTTTGTCTTGTCTTTAGACAATAAATCCCTTTTTTGAATGTGGTACAGAATTACTAGTACTAACTTAATTGCAGATAGGTGCCCAAGGTGCACAGTATTTGCAGATTGTTTAAAAACATAATACAACAATTTCTACATTGGATCTACGGGCTAACGGTCTTGGAGATGAAGTAATTTTCTAAACACATACTTGGGGATATACCTAATCAAATTGTTGTTGAGTGAGGCTATGGTAATATGCATATTATGGATCAACCTATGCTATGGACCATATCTCAATTTTTAACACAACTTCTAAACTATAAGAAATGCAATTTTGTTAAGTTAAGATGCATATTTTGTATATTTTGTAAATTTTGTAAATTTTGTAAATGTGTTATGTAAATTTTGTTATAGTGTGTTGTATTTTGTGAATATGTTATGTTGTTTATATTGTGTTGTTTTTTGTTTATGTTCAAATTATTGCATGCCATTCTATTTAATGTCAAGATTTTCGAATAGTAATATATTGCTAGCAAATATATGGAGGCTAGCCCCGATACAAATAGAATCATGCCAAAATTTTATTATACCAACACCGACGGTTATGAAACCAACAACGACTATTTTTAAGACCTACACCGACTCTTTTTCAAAAAAACAGTCGCTGTTGGTGACCAACACCGACCTTTTTTAAAAAAAAACAGTCGCTGCTGGTGACCAACACCGACCCTTTTTTCAAAAAAACTATCGCTGCTGGTGACCAACACTGACCCTTTTTTCAAAAAAAACGTCGCTGTTGGGTCTCTACATCGACTGTTTTTTAAATAAAACCGTCAGTGTTGGGTGTCTACACTGACTGTTTTTTAAAAAGAACCGTCAGTGTTGGGTATCTACACTGACTATTTTTTAAAGAGAACCATCAGTGTTGGATATCTACACTGACTATTTTTTAACAGTCAGTGTTGGGTATCTACACTGACTGTTTTTTAACAGTCAGTGTTGGTATACCTATACTGTCGCCGCCATCACTGACGCCTCAATAACAGTCGGTGTAGGGGTTTTTTGTACTAGTGTTTACAGGGACAAGGATTTTGCTTCAGCTTCTATTTCAAATTCTATAGGCATCCATCGTATGGTCAGATAAGGAGAAGTTGCAGTGGTCAAATTGAAAATCATAGGATAAAAGCAAGGTCTCTCTCTCTCTCTCCTTGTTTGGTTTGGTAAATGAACTTTGTTTTTGTGGATATCGGTGACTGAACTTGCAGCCTTAATGATTTTTGCAATCTGGTTCGTTAGATATTTGTTAATCTAAATCATACCATCTATATTGCACTATGATTTTAGAATGCCATATGGGTCGTAATCAAATCAACACTACTACAGAAATGGTCATTGTACATGGCACATTGTACACGGATTTGGCAATTTTATAGAAAAACCGTGTAGGAGTTGTAATTTTTTGGATGCCTGAAATATCTGTAGGATCTCTACACGGATATTTATTAAAGAATCAGTGTAGAAAGACGTGAGAGAGCTGCACGGACGTTTACTACGAAATGTACACGGCTTATTGTTTAAATAACAGTGGAGAAAGCCTTGAGAGAGCTACACGGATATTTAATTAAAGAACCGTGAAAAAATGTAAGAATTGTACACGGATGTTTGTTTAAATGACAGTGTAGATAACCTGTGAGAGCTAGACGGATGTTTAATAAAGAGCCGTGTAGAAAGGTCGTAAATGTACACGGTTTTTTGTTTAATTAACAGAGTAGAAAGCCTTGAGAGAGCTACACGGACGTTTAATAAATAGCTGTGTAGAAATGTTATTTTAGGTTTTTGGTTATATAAAAGGCATTCTCCCGACCAGCGCCGTTTTGATCAATTCTCTCCCTCTCACAGTTAACAATTGGGTTGAGATGTAGGTTTATCAATTATGTCGGATCGCAACTTATATCAATATGAGCTACTGTTTATGGAGCTCACAGATGAGCGGTCCGATATAATTGATAACCTACATCTCGAATTCCCATGCGAAGTATTGAAAAAAAAATTATCTCTCTATTCTGATCAATTTTACTGGACGAAGTGTTGAGTAAGAGTTGGGTGAAGGACCTTCAGAGCCGAATGAAGAGGTGAATGTGACCTTCAGAGCCGGATGAAGAGTCGAATGAAGAGTCGGAGATCATCCGACTCTTCATTCGACTCTTCATCCGGCTCTGACGGTCCTTCATCCACCTCTTCCCTTTTTTTTGATGGTCCTTCATCCAACTTTTTACTCAACTCTTTCTTTAGTAATTAAAACCCTGCTGGCACCAAAAGGAAAGAACCACCCTATTCTAGTCCTTAATGGAAATTTTTAGTTTACATATGAATTTTTATTCCAACTTTTGTAATGCTTTAATTTTGTATAATTTAGTGTACATGAATTTTTAGTTTAAATTGCTATGTTTTGGAATTCTGGATTTTAAATGTCTTCCTCTGTTTTGGAAATTGTTTGTTTTGCTATCTGAAAAACATAGAAACAAAACTAGTTGATAGCCAAAAAAAAAAAATGCTACACGGACGTTTAATAAAGAGCCGTGTAGAAACGAGAAATAGTACACGAATTTTTGTTTAATTAACAGTGTAGAAAAATAATTCTACACGGCTGTTTATATAAAAGTCCGTGTAGCTCTCTTATGTCTTTCTACACGGATTTATAGCTAAATATCCGTGTATAAAGGTTATTTTAGGGTTTTGAAATAAAATGATATAAACAGCCGTGTAGAATTCTCTTTTTTTTCCTTATTTTTTTTATTTTTTTGGCTAGCCTCCATATTTGCTAGCCAGTATTTTCTTTGTTTTCAGTTAGCAAAACAGAGTAAGATGAAAATATCAATTGCTAAACAAATAAAATGAAAAGTGCCAGTAGGGTTTACAGAGGGTAAGATGGAGATACATGTTTACGGAGGGTAATATGAAAATAAATGTTTTAACAGTAGGACTTTGTCAGAAATCTTCGTATTTCTCCTATGGATCTTGCTTGCCAGAATTAGTTTAGGACATGCAAGGAACTAACCAAAAGACTACTTAGGTTAATGTAACCAAAGTAAGGACTACTTTAGTTACATTAACCTAAGTAGCCTTTTGGTTAGTTCCATATGTCCTAAACTAAACACCTTAGCAAGATCTAGAGGAGAAATACAAATTAACTTCCAAGATCTCAGATCCGGCCTCCAGTTATAACATCTATCATCATATTACCCTCGAAAAACACTTTAGCGCAGAAATCAGAACAAATAATTGGGGAAATGAAGCACTTCGCATGGGAATTCGAGATGTAGGTTATCAATTATATCGGACCGCTCATCTGTGAGCTCCATAAACAGTACCTCATCGGTATAAGTTGCGATCCGACATAATTGATAAACCTAGATCTCAACCCAATTGTTAACTGTGAGAAGTATAAATTGATCAAAACGGCGCTGAGGAGAAGGTCTTTTATACAATTCCAACCCTAAAATAACCTTTCTACACGGATAATAATCTATAAATCCGTGAAAAAAACATTAAGAGAGCTACACGGACTTTTATATAGGTAGCAGTTTAGATTAACCTTTCTACACGGACATTTATATAAACAGCCGTGTATAAATTTCTGTTTACACGGACTTTGATATAAACAGCCGTGTAGAATTTTCGTTTTTTTTCCAACTTTTTTTTATTTTTTTGGCTAGCCTCCATTTTTTGCTAGCCAGTATTTTCTCTGTTTTCAGAAAGCAAAACAGATGACAATATCAATTTGCTAACAATAAAATGGTATAAACAGCCGTTTATAATTCTTTTTTTTTTCCCAATTATGTTTTTTTTTTTTTTTGCTAGCCTCCATTTTTTCGAGCAAGTATTTTCTTTGTTTTCAGTTAGCAAAACAGAGCAAGATGAAAATATCAATTGCTAAACAAATAGTATGAAAGTGCCAGTAGGGTTTACAGAGGGTAACATGGAGATACATGTTTACGGATGGTAATATGAAAATAAATGTTTTAACAGTAGGCCTTTGTCAGAATCTTCGTATTTCTCCTCTAGATCTTGCTGCCCGAATTAGTTTAGGACATTTGCAAAATAACCTTAGTTTAGGACATTTTATTGTTAGCAAATTGATATTGTCATCTGTTTTGCTTTCTAAAAAACATAGAAAAATACTGGCTAGCAAAAATGGAGGCTAGCCAAAAAAGATTAAAAAATTGTTAGGAAAAAAAGAAAATTCTACACGGCTATTTATATAAAAATCCGTGTAGACAGATTATTATACACGGCCGTTTATATAAATGTTCGTATAGAAAGAGTAATCTAAACGGCTACTTATATAAAAGTCCGTGTAGCTCTCTCAAAGCGTTCCACACGGATTTATAGCTAATTATCCGTGTAGATAGGTTATTTTAGGGTTGGAACTATATAAAAGGCCTTCTTCCGGCGCCGTTTTGATCAATTAATACTCTCTCTCTCTCTCTCTCTCTCTCTGTATTGAATTGGTCTGATTTCTACGCACAAGGAACGAGACCGGATCTGAGATCTAGCTTGGAAGTTAATTCGCATTCTCCTCTCTATTGCCAAGGTTAGTCATACATATATATATTTCTCTTTTCTTTATCTAATTTTCTGTTACTGATTAATATTGCTTAATTATTTTGGTCAATTATTATTTAATGCATGCGTGCTTGATTTGTTAAGATAATGTAAATAATTAGTGTATTGTGGTCCAATAACCGACCTACTGATGCTTTTAGGTCCATGCCCGTTCAAAATTAATCCAATAGGGATTAATTTTGGATAGTCCCCCGTTTGGGACTGCTCTTTGAATATTGTGTCTCATTTAGGATGTGAACACATATTAGCGGGATTTAATTAGTATTTGAGAAAAGTTCGACAATATTTCTCCTTATTGCTCCTACGAGTATGTGGTTTTTACGCATACTTGGGGAGTTAAGGAGAAATGCTGCCGAATTTTTCTCAAATACTAATTAAATCCCGCTAATATGTGTTCACATATGAGGCATAATATTCAAAGAGTGGGTTAGGATTGTAAACCGGCCCTTTATAAGCCAAGAATTTGGAACAATATATATGCTGACCACGGAATATGTTTAATTGGAATTTTTTTTTTACTTTAATTTACAGATGGATCGAAGTTGGATGTACGAATTGCGACGTGATAGTGCAGAATATTTGGCTCGCGTTGATGAGATCATAAAATTTGCTGAGAGTTATAGAGTGGACACAAAAGATAACGACATCTTGTGTCCTCGTAGAGATTGTAAAATATTTATAAGATTTGGGGATTCGGAAGAAATTAGAGCTCATTTGATTTGTCGGGGATTTAAGAAAAGATATACATGTTAGTTTATGCATGGTAAGAAAATTGGAGAATGTAGTGGAACCAATAGAAATTATGTTTTGGACGAGAATGATGATAATGTAGAAACTGTTGATAATTTTGAATTTGAATGCAACGATGATTTTGAGAATGTCGAAAATTTCGATAATGCTGGGCTTGATTGCAACGAGGATGATGAGGTGGAGATGAATACTGATGAAAATGCAGAATACGATTTTACTGAGAATCTAGAGGACATGTTACGTTATGTGGAAGATGAAATTAGTGATAAAAATTATAAAAAATTTCAGTATCTGTCTAATGAATCTAAAAAGCCGTTATATCTTGGGTGTACCAAATTTACAAAACTGTCAGCTGTGTTGAAATTATTGAACTTAAAAGCTGACAACGGTTGGAGCGATAAGAGTTTCACGTCCTTATTAAAGCTTTTACGAGAGATGCTCCCAGATAACAACGAGTTACCCTGTACAATATATTAGGCGAATAAGTTGATCTGTCCAATGGGTTTGAAAATTGAAAAAAATACATGCATGTCCGAATGACTGTGTATTGTACCGTGGAGATTACGTGGCCATGTATGTTTGTCCTAAATGCGGTGTTTCACGGTATAAACGTAAGGACCAGGACACTGACGATTGTGATGAAGGAAAAAAGGCAAGGCCTCCGGCTAAGGCGGTGTGGTATTTCCCGATAATACCGAGATTTAGACGGTTATTTGCAAATCTCAAAGATGCGAAATTGTTGCGTTGGTATGAAGAAGAGTGCAAAAGAGATGGTAAACTAAGACACTCGGCTGATTCAATTCAATGGAGAAACATTGATAGACATTTCAAAGGATTTGGTGGTGAATCACGAAACCTTAAGTTAGGGGTGAGCACAGACGGAATGAGTCCGTTTGGAAGCATGAGCAGTCAGCAGAGCACTTGGCCAGTTCTTATATGCATCTACAATCTTCCTCCTTGGTTGTGCATGAAACGCAGGTATATAATGATATCATTAATAATCCAAGGACCCAAGCAACCCGTAAATGACATAGATGTGTATCTCGCACCATTAATTGAGGACCTCCAGAAATTGTGGCGTGCCCTATATGTGAAGATGACACGTAGGTGCTGAGGTTGAAAAATTGTAAAAAGAATGTTTTTATGGGGCACCGTAGGTTTCTTCCTGTTAATCACCCATACCGTAAGAAGAAGAAAGTATTCAACGAGAAAATTGAGCTTGGAGTGGCACGTCGTCCGTTAGATGGGAAGAATATCTTCATGCGGGTTAAAAACCTTGATGTTGTTTTTGGAAAATGTGCCAAACCACCACCGAAAGATATTTGGAAAACGAAGTCCATATTTTGGGAGCTACCATACTGGGAATATTTAGAAGTGAGACATTGCCTAGATGTCATGCATGTTGAAAAAAATGTCTGTGACAGTTTGATTGGCACATTATTGAACATTTCGGGGAAGACTAAAGACGGTCTTAAAGTTCGAGAAGACATGAAATTAATGGGAATACGACCCGAGCTTGCACGCAGGATAAAGGAAAGAAAAAGGCATACCTATCCCCCACAATGTGCACAATGTCGAAGATCGAGAAAACGAGCTTTTGTAAATGCCTTCATAGTATTAAAGTCCCATCAGGGTATTCTTCGAATATTAAGAAGCTGGTGTCGATGAAGGACCTGAAATTGATTGGTCCGAAATCCCACGACTGTCATGTTTTAATGACACATATGATTCCTGTTGCAATTCGGGGAATTTTACCGAAGCCCGTGCGGCAAACCATTACGAAGCTTTGTTTTTTCTTCAATGCAATTAATTCCAAAATGATAGACCCGTTCAAATTGTATGCTTTGCAAAAAGAGGTCGTCGTTACCCTTTGCCATCTTGAGATGTATTTTGCACCATCTTTTTTCGATGTTATGGTTCACCTTATTGTTCATCTCGTGAGGGAAATTAAGATCTGTGGTCCCGCGTTCCAGCGGTATATGTATCCATTTGTAACGTTCTGTCACGTTCTAAAAATAAAAATAAATCATTATTAATTATGTTTACAAGATTTTTCATAATATAATAAATTAAAATTTAGTTTTCTTTATGGTGGTACGAGAGAAGTAATGTATTCTAATTATTTTGTTTCTTTCATATAGTAATTGAAAAGAGATATGTGCAACTTAATTAAAGAATTAATTGGCTGTTATTTAAATATTGCACTGCAATATTTAAAGCAAGAAACATTCACGCATATGAAGCAATTGATTAATTATCATTATCTGAATAGAGAAGTATATGCATTTTATCATCATGCACAAGATTTGAAATTCCATTTTTTTTTTCCGGACATTCCTTGATTCCATAATGCAAGCTATTTCCTAAATCTCTAATTTCGCATTAAAATTCAAGTTGCAATTTTCTCACACATGGGACGTACTGTATAGCTGGATTGAAAAATTAATTTCATTTCCATTTTGACATAATTATTACCATTTCTATCTTATTCCTAAAGCCTGAATTTGTCCAATCAATTTTCTATATATAGTTACTTTAATTGTAAATTATGAAGAAAAATTAATGAGACGCGTCCCTATGCTTCCCAAATCACGTCCCCTGTGCGCACACCCTGCTTTCCCTTTTATTTTCTTTTAAAACCCGAACCCTAAATTGCCCTCCTTTTATTATCTTGCCGCCTCCTCTGTTTTGTCTCAAAACCATTCCACCTCTCTATAGTTTAATTGAAAATATATTAAACAATGGAACAATGCTAAAATCAAAGAGATCTTTTCAATTATTGCGCCAGACCACACTCTCTCTTCTCAATTCTTTGCAGCCACCAACGAAGTCCCTGGAATCCTCCTCTTTTATTTTGAAAATTCTTCATTAAGGTACTTTAATATTTCTGTTATTTTGTTTACATAAGTTGAATAGATTAGGAGGTGACAATTAGATCTTAATGGTTAGGATCAATTTCGTTCTTTAATTAAAATATGAAAACTGAGATTTTTGGTAAGATTTTCTTTATAGTTGTATTATAATCTGAAAATTTAAAAGTTATTAGTAAACATTCTTTAATTATATTTAAGTATATAAAATCTAGAAGCTTTTCTTATTAATAAGGTATTTTCTTTAGTTAATATTAAAAATCTGATTACTATGCATACTATTATAGTTAATTTTGTATTTTATAAATCTAATCATATATTTGTCTAAACTCAAGTCATGACAATTTTAGTAAACCTAATTTGTAAATAAAATATATTCTGCAATTTGTTTCTACACGCATATCTTAGATGTTGGGTCTCAAGTTTCTGAAAACTAATTATAAAATGATTTCGTTTATGATAAATTTATATTATCATATTAGGATTTCAAATTTACTTTATAAATAACCTAATTAAATTTTAGGAGTTAGGATTGGTAACATGTTAGTATAAGAATTAGTATTAACGAAGTTTAGGAAATGAGAACAAGAGAATATAAAAATTTCTAATTAGAGGCATGTTCATTTATTAGGTGCGACTGTTAAAGATTTAAAGTGACGTAAGGAACAATCAAGAATTCACTCAGATATCAGGTGCGGGTTTCCTAGACTTTATAAAACTATCTTACTTGTCTGTTGTCATTCAACTGTTTATTATCATGGCATTAGTTGAATTTATGCATGTTGTTTTCGAACCATTCGTATGACTTGAGTAGAACATGAACAAATTGCATGAAATGATAGGATTCATATTGACCAATGGACTTGCATGAATATGATGTATTGAGCATGGCATGAATTGTGTGATTGAATAAATGTATTTGAAATGAACGACTAAGGAAACTGAACAGGGGCCGATATGCTTGCATATTGGGATGTATACATTGGGTCTAGTGTTCGACTGGACCCCTCGATAACGTGACTGTAGGCGAAAGCGGTCCTGTCACGGATGTGATTGTAGGCTGACGCGGTCCTGTCACGTACGTGATTGTAGGCGCAAGCGGTCCTGTCACGGACGTGATTGTAGGCGGAAGCGGTCCTATCACCGCCAAGACCTAGCGGCATATGAATTCACCGTCTAGTGAGGCAAACGAAACAGATTAACAGAATTTTGAAAGTAAATGAAAGTAATAAGTGATGATAGGATATGCATTGCATTAGAAGAAGCATACGCATTTTAATTATGTATGTTCATATTTGTGAAAATAAGTAAATGTTTTATAAGCTCTGGGCTGGAACTAAATCCCGCACTGAGAGAAGGTTCGATCTCTCATCCGCTCCACTTTTACGTGGGTTCCAGGTTACGAAGAGGAAGGATTCGAGCAAGGATAAGAGTGAGACTAAGCGGGAAGGCTTATGATTGATAAATTGCCACATGTTGTTTAATTTTATTTCTATGATTCAATAATTGATACATTGAGCAGGCATGGCAGTGTTGTGTTACTAGCCATGTCTGTCGTGATCGTTTGTTAAACTCTTTTTATTATGAAATAAATGTGGCTTTATTTATATTGTTATTGATAATGTATGTGATGTGCATACGCCTTACGTAGCAATACGTGGCGGGTTGTCTCGGGGTGTGACAACTAAAGTTGGTATCAGAGCCAGCACATACAATATCAATAAATAACTCCCGCAAAGAGAGTGAAATCATTAAGGTTGTCTTTAAATATCTACATAGAAAAAAAAAAAAAAACTTTCCAATAGGATCTTATCCTTCTTACATATGAGGCGACTCGACGGGAATAACCAAACTTGGTTTAGATAAGAGCAGCTAGAATGTTGATTGATATAGTTTCATCATTCCTACTAAATTTATATTCTAAATTTAAATTTGATAACTTCTGTTGGATATTATAAAACTATCGTCAGTCACTTCCACAATCGTATTATAAGACAGGATGAAGCCAAACTATCTTAGTGGCAACTGGCAACTTTAAAAGAAAAAAAAAAAAATTCATATTTTTAACTCATTATTGTAGATAAATTAACAAAGTCTGACTTTGAAGAAGATTACGTTAATCTTCGTTTAATATCATCTCTAACTTGACCACATCTGACTTTGGTTAATTAAATCCTTATTTAATATCAGTCTCATTAAATTTATGGTTAATATTTCATTTAATTACTTTTGAAAATAAATTGAATATTTAATCAGAGTGGCGTAGTGGAAGCGTAGTGAAAATATGTATAATTTGATGTTTTGAATTTTGAGGACAAAATTCTTTTTGAAGGAGGGAAGAGTGCAACATTTTGTCACAATTAGTAAGAGTAATAACAATTTCATATTTGTATTATGAGAATTTAAACAACTTATACAAGTCATTAGTTACGAATTTAAGCAACTTATCCAAGTCATCCAATATATTTTCTACATTCGAAGTATTATATATATTAATCCAACTGTATTTATTATGATTCATTTTCGTTATTATTAATATCAGCAACTATGTACTAAGATAGTCAACAAGTAATCACACGTGCTACCAACTGATTCCAAAAAAAAAAAGAAAAAAAAAAAAAGAGTTTAACTGTTAATTACATCCACTGATATATAATAAATGATATTTATGCGCAATATTTATAATCAGGTCAAACAATCACTGACATGTTTTAACAAAATATTTAATTTTCATGCTTATTCTTATCCTCCCAAATTAGTTACACATCGATCCTGATGATCCATAAAACATTGCATTGTCTAGATATAAAACTAAAAATAATTACTTCACTACGTCTGAAAACTGCACCAGAGATTTCCATGATACCTGCAATATCCAAGTACATCGATGCATCCCCGAGGCCGCCTTGGAATACCTCCTGAGCACGGGATAAAACTTCGTGTCAGTCTCAATTTCTGAGTGACTCTCATCTCGAAAGCATTGTATCGTATGGTATCGAGAGATTGTGCAGTGACTACAAGGAGTTAAATGAGGTAACAACAAGGAACCATTATTCCATGCCTCGAGTACGCAGACGATCACCCCCACCGACTACAGGGCGCTACTGTGTACCCCAAGGTAAGTCTAAGATCAAGTCATCATCAACTAGGAATCACATGCATCCTAGGACTATGCACTATGGAGAATTGAACAAAACGACAATGAGAAACCTTAAACCAACAAGGGGACTGGTAAGAGACATGTACAAGGATGAGTGGGGTAACACTAGCCACTCTTGCAGTACAATCAAATCTGGATGCTTCATTAAAATCATGAGCAAAGAAGAGTGCCAAAAATTTCGTTTCATCACTAGAACACACCAAGCTCATAAGAAAAAAATGAATTCGATTAGGTCATTGTCGACGCATTTGATGTAAAACCGATACATTTGATGTGTCAGTAACAATCTAGTTTCTATGTATATATATATTCATTTCCCCTGCGCATTACGGAGATAATCAAGGAGATTAATAAAATGTATTTCAAAAGTGATTATAAGAGCATTTGATTAGGCCTTCATGATTTCTTGTCCATAGGAATTTATTTGGAGTCATTTGGTGATAACAATAAGTGTAAGTGGTTGTAATCAGCCATAAGGGTCAGGACTATTAATACTTCTCTAATTTATTTTTGTAAAACAAATTACTTGATTTAAGTAGTAACACACACATATATATATATATATATATATAGAATTTTGCTCCTTTTTACTTCGCGAAGCACAATAGCCCTACTCTCTATATATATATATATATATATATATATAATCTGTAAAAGTTATCTTACTCGTTGTTGTAGGTTAATTGACAAAGTCTAACCTTGAAGTCATTAATCATCGATCAACTTCATCTATATCTAATCGGACCTCATCTGACTTTGGCTAAATCCCCATTTATTATTGGTCACATTTAAACTTATTGTCAATATTCCATGTAATTTAGTTTTTCTTTAAATAATTTGATAACTTAATCAGAGTAGCGCAGCGAAAGCATAATGAAAGTATTTATAATTTGATGTTTGAATTGATTACATTTAGTCACAATTAGTTAATGTAATTACAATGTAATGTTTGAATTTTGAGGACAAAATTCTTTTTGAAGGGGAGGAGAATGTAACACTTCATCGATTAATTATATTTCTAATATATAATTCTAATATCTAAAAGTAATTAGAAGTTAGTATTTGAATTTTGAGGACAAAATTCTTTTTAAGGGGGGAAGGATGTAACGTTCTGTCACGTTCTAAAAATAAAAATAAATCATTATTAATTATGTTTACAAGATTTTTCATAATATAATAAATTAAAATTTAGTTTTCTTTATGGTGGTACGAGAGAAGTAATGTATTCTAATTATTTTGTTTCTTTCATATAGTAATTGAAAAGAGATATGTGCAACTTAATTAAAGAATTAATTGGCTGTTATTTAAATATTGCACTGCAATATTTAAAGCAAGAAACATTCACGCATATGAAGCAATTGATTAATTATCATTATCTGAATAGAGAAGTATATGCATTTTATCATCATGCACAAGATTTGAAATTCCATTTTTTTTTCCGGACATTCCTTGATTCCATAATGCAAGCTATTTCCTAAATCTCTAATTTCGCATTAAAATTCAAGTTGCAATTTTCTCACACATGGGACGTACTGTATAGCTGGATTGAAAAATTAATTTCATTTCCATTTTGACATAATTATTACCATTTCTATCTTATTCCTAAAGCCTGAATTTGTCCAATCAATTTTCTATATATAGTTACTTTAATTGTAAATTATGAAGAAAAATTAATGAGACGCGTCCCTATGCTTCCCAAATCACGTCCCCTGTGCGCACACCCTGCTTTCCCTTTTATTTTCTTTTAAAACCCGAACCCTAAATTGCCCTCCTTTTATTATCTTGCCGCCTCCTCTGTTTTGTCTCAAAACCATTCCACCTCTCTATAGTTTAATTGAAAATATATTAAACAATGGAACAATGCTAAAATCAAAGAGATCTTTTCAATTATTGCGCCAGACCACACTCTCTCTTCTCAATTCTTTGCAGCCACCAACGAAGTCCCTAGAATCCTCTTCTTTTATTTTGAAAATTCTTCATTAAGGTACTTTAATATTTCTGTTATTTTGTTTACATAAGTTGAATAGATTAGGAGGTGACAATTAGATCTTAATGGTTAGGATCAATTTCGTTCTTTAATTAAAATATTAAAACTGAGATTTTTGGTAAGATTTTCTTTATAGTTGTATTATAATCTGAAAATTTAAAAGTTATTAGTAAACATTCTTTAATTATATTTAAGTATATAAAATCTAGAAGCTTTTCTTATTAATAAGGTATTTTCTTTAGTTAATATTAAAAATCTGATTACTATGCATACTATTATAGTTAATTTTGTATTTTATAAATCTAATCATATATTTGTCTAAACTCAAGTCATGACAATTTTAGTAAACCTAATTTGTAAATAAAATATATTCTGCAATTTGTTTCTACACGCATATCTTAGATGTTGGGTCTCAAGTTTCTGAAAACTAATTATAAAATGATTTCGTTTATGATAAATTTATATTATCATATTAGGATTTCAAATTTACTTTATAAATAACCTAATTAAATTTTAGGAGTTAGGATTGGTAACATGTTAGTATAAGAATTAGTATTAACGAAGTTTAGGAAATGAGAACAAGAGAATATAAAAATTTCTAATTAGAGGCATGTTCATTTATTAGGTGCGACTGTTAAAGATTTAAAGTGACGTAAGGAACAATCAAGAATTCACTCAGATATCAGGTGCGGGTTTCCTAGACTTTATAAAACTATCTTACTTGTCTGTTGTCATTCAACTGTTTATTATCATGGCATTAGTTGAATTTATGCATGTTGTTTTCGAACCATTCGTATGACTTGAGTAGAACATGAACAAATTGCATGAAATGATAGGATTCATATTGACCAATGGACTTGCATGAATATGATGTATTGAGCATGGCATGAATTGTGTGATTGAATAAATGTATTTGAAATGAACGACTAAGGAAACTGAACAGGGGCCGATATGCTTGCATATTGGGATGTATACATTGGGTCTAGTGTTCGACTGGACCCCTCGATAACGTGACTGTAGGCGAAAGCGGTCCTGTCACGGATGTGATTGTAGGATGACGCGGTCCTGTCACGTACGTGATTGTAGGCGCAAGCGGTCCTGTCACGGACGTGATTGTAGGCGGAAGCCGCCAAGACCTAGCGGCATATGAATTCACCGTCTAGTGAGGCAAACGAAACAGATTAACAGAATTTTGAAAGTAAATGAAAGTAATAAGTGATGATAGGATATGCATTGCATTAGAAGAAGCATACGCATTTTAATTATGTATGTTCATATTTGTGAAAATAAGTAAATGTTTTATAAGCTCTGGGCTGGAACTAAATCCCGCACTGAGAGAAGGTTCGATCTCTCATCCGCTCCACTTTTACGTGGGTTCCAGGTTACGAAGAGGAAGGATTCGAGCAAGGACAAGAGTGAGACTAAGCGGGAAGGCTTATGATTGATAAATTGCCACATGTTGTTTAATTTTATTTCTATGATTCAATAATTGATACATTGAGCAGGCATGGCAGTGTTGTGTTACTAGCCATGTCTGTCGTGATCGTTTGTTAAACTCTTTTTATTATGAAATAAATGTGGCTTTATTTATATTGTTATTGATAATGTATGTGATGTGCATACGCCTTACGTAGCAATACGTGGCGGGTTGTCTCGGGGTGTGACACCATTCGAGAGATTCATGGGTATTTTGAAAAGTTACGTAAGGAACCGACATCGTCCCGAAGGTAGCATTGTGGAAGAATATTCCACAGAAGAGGTAATTGAGTTTTGCACCAACTACATGACCGGTGTGGGTCCTATTGGCGTTCCAAAATCTCGATACGAGGGAAGGCTCCAAGGAGTAGGGACAATAGGGTTGAAAGCCATAGTTGCTGATAACGATGACTTGCGAAAGGCACATTTTATTGTACTACAGCACATGGCAGATGTTGCTCCATATATAGATGAGTACATGACAATCCTTCGACAACAGAACTACACGAGAAGTCAGAAGTGGCTTACTGACGAGCATAACTGTTCTTTTGTAGGATGGATGAAAGACAGAGTGAAATCACACCCCGAAAGGTCCCCCATAAATGAAACTGTTAGATTGCTAGGCGAAGGACCCCAAATGGTTGTTAGAACATTCCAAGGATACAAGATTAACGGATATACATTTTACACTAAATTACAGTGTAATAAGAGCACGATGCAAAATAGTGGGGTGACGTTGGTGGCGACGTCCCAAGAATTCAGTAGATCGGGGGATGCCCGGCCTGTAATAGCATCAAAGTCTTATTACGGCGTTATTGAAGAAATTTGGGAGCTCGTTTACAATCCTCACCTTAGCATTCCCTTGTTTCAGTGCCAATGGGTCGAAGATCGGGGTGTTAAAGTTGATAACGACGGGTTCACCCTCGTTGATTCTGACAAAGTCGGGTATGTAGATGATCCGTTCATACTTGCCAAGCAAGCCACCCAAGTCTTTTATGTCACTGACCCGAGTGATGATAGGTGGAGTGTCGTCCTATCCGGAAAAAGAAGGATTGTTGGGGTAGAAAACGTCACCGACGAAGAAGAGTATGACCAGTTCGAAGAGATACCTCAATTTTGTACCGATGTGCAAGCTGAGATAGCAACAATTGCAGAACAAGACGAAGCAAATTACATGAGATCTGACCACAATGAAGGATTATGGGAAGATGTTCAAACAGTGGAAAAAAAGAGAAAAAGGAAAAAAAATCCAATGTATAATATTTACTCCTTTTAAACTTGAAAATTTTAATATTTCTTATTTGGAAAAAAAAAATTCAATGCATAATATTTATTTCTTTTATAATATTTCAGAGAGCCCAATGAAGAGTCAGACTAAAGACTCAAGGCCGGTTTACAATCTCTGGATATTTCTGTCTCATTGTAATATTGTTATTTCGTTTCTAATATTTCTTTTTTGCATATCATGAGCAAGAACCAAATAGATTATTTTAGATATGAGGGCAGAGTGGTTTCAACAGGAATTTTGTAAACCAGAAATATGGATTTGTATAATTTAGTGTAGGATTTTTTGTATTAATTTTTGATATAATCTAGTGTACATGAGTTTTTGTATAATTTCTGATATCATTTAGTGTACGTGAATTTTATATTTTATTTGTTTAAATAAAAAAATCCATCTTTCTAAGAAAAATCTTTTAATCACGGATGTTTCATTAAAATTCAAAGGGAGCTACACGGACATTTAATTAAACAGCCGTGAACAAATACATTTATACACGTTTCATTAAATGTCCGTGTATAAATTCAAAAGGAGCTACACGGATATTTCATTACACATCCGTGTACAAATACATTTCTACACATATGTTTAATTAACATCCGTGTAGAAAGGTATTTTTTTCCCCTAAAATTATTCTCAGAGAAAAGTAATCGAAACTTGGGAGTTTCTCAGATTATATTGAATTTTAAAGAGTCGTTTCGTCTTCTCAGAATTAAAAAGATAAGGCAACTTCTCGAATTCCGAATAACCTGTTCAAATTGAACGTTTTAATTTAAAATTGGACACGGACGTTTATTTAAAAATCCGTGTAAGAAAAGTTTTCTACACGGTCGTTTACTTTTGAAGAGTCGTTTCGTCTTCTAAGATTCATACACGGCCGTTTAATTAAAAATCCGTGTACGAAAGGCTTTCTACACGGCCGTTTAATTTTCAAGAAATATTTTTGAAATATTTTTTTTAAATAATCCCTGTTATTTTGAAATCCCTGTTATTATGAAATAAAAATCCCTGTTATTTTGAAATATTTTTTTTAAATAATATACTTTTGAAATATTTACTTGAACAGAAGGTATTTTTTTTTGTGAAAAAATTATTCTATGGTTGTTTTATAATTTGTAAACACAGATAAGGTCATATCAAGTAAAGTGTTCATTTATGTTTTCAAATCGGATTATTTAGAGAGCATTAAGCATTAATTATTCTATGATATTATTTAGACAGATTATTTAAGTTAATTTTAAATAATTTACTTTGTAGTGATTATCCATAATGAATTATTTGTTGGTTGTTTTGTACTGCTAATTTATATCTATAACAGTATTTATTTAGATAGCATGAGGTATTTAACAAAATAGTTAAACGGATAGAAAACAAAATGCTGATTAAATTAAGAACAAAATATATTACATCAAAAAAAAAAGCTAACTTAATTAATTAAACACTCCGGCCTTCACTGGCCTGGCTGGATTGCTCCTTGGCCTGACCCCCTCCTTCTAATCCAGGATCTCTTTGGCCTGATCCAGGAATTGCCCCTCCTTATGTAGGGCTTTGGTGGTGGGTGCCCCTTGGGCTTCGCCGTGGCTCATTTGAGGGCGGCCATGGCCATGTCCTCCTGTAGTTGGGAGGAGGCATTTCATAGCCGGGAGGGACTTCCAACACGGGAGCATCTTCGGGAGGGACATAGCCGGGGGGCCATGGCCATGGCACATTTGCGTCTTCCGGTGGCACCGAAGCGGCCATTTCTTCTTCCAAATCTCAGAGAAAAGTAATCGAAACATGGGAGTTTCTCAGATTATATAGAATTTTGAAGAGTCGTTTCGTCTTCTCAGAATTAAAAAGATAAGGCAACTTCTCGAATTCCGTATGAAACCTGTTCAAATTAAACGTTTTAATTTAAAATGGACACGGACGTTAATTAAAAATCCGTGTAAGAAAAGTTTTCTACACGGTCGTTTACTTTTGAATAGTCGTTTCCTTTTCTAAGAATCATACACGGTCGTTTAATTAAAAATCCGTGTACGAAAGGCTTTCTACACGGCCGTTTAATTTTCAAGAGTTGTTTCACCTTCTAAGAAACGTACACGGGCATTTAATGAAAAATCTGTGTACCAAAGGTTTTCTACACAGATATTTAATTAAACGCCCGTGTAGAAATTGAAATATTTATTTGCATTTATTATTAAGTTCTGCTAGATACTCGAAGATATAAAATAGTTTTCAAGCTAAATAAAACTGAAATCAGGTTCCTTTTTATTTTTAAGTTTTCCATTTTGAAAAATATGGAATTTGAAAAATATGAAATTTGGAATTTGAAAAAATTAATCTAGAAAACCATATATAGGCGCGCATTTCATAATTTCGCGTAAACTAATTATACACGGGTGTTTAATTAAACGTGTAGCTCTCTTACGTTTCTACACGGTTGTTTAGTTAAATGTCCGTGTAGATTTAGTTTACGCGAAATAAAATGCGCGCCTCGTCTCTGTCACTCGATCTTTTCAAAATCCCCTCGTCTCCCCTAAAACCTAAACCCCCTAGTCTCCTATCTCTTTCTGTGGTGCTGCCATCGTTCTCTCTCTCGGTGCTAGCTCGGTCTCCTCTGTCGCTCTCCTCTGAACTCGCCAATTGAATCTCTAAGCTCCTCTCGCGCGGTTGCTGTTCTCTCTTTGAAAGGTTCTCTCTCTCTCTCTCTCTCTCTCTCTAAGTTGCAATGCTCCCTGTATCTTGGTTAAATCAAAACCCTTATCTCTGATTGTATTTTGGTTAAGTGAAAAGTTTCCTCAACTGACCTATTCTGGTGACATGGACACTTAATGTTACAGGGACTAAATTGCAAAACCAACACAACGATTGAACAAAGGACCCAACAACACATAAGTTAGACCTAAATTTTACATTTCATAGCTTTTGTAATAATGTTTCTTTTTTGTAGAAAGAACCATGTCACAGTCAGGTGAGAATGCAGATATGATTTTGGAAAGTGGAACCGCAGGCATATATGATAGTGGAAGAAGAGGACCAGCAGGCTCAGACAAAAAAGAGAAAAAGAGGTCCGACAATGTGCACGAAGACCTTAGAGGCGAAGGATTTGCAAATCGAGTTCAACAAAATCAGATGTCCGAAAGGTCCACGTAGGGCAGAGTACACAAATTGGTGTAACAATTTGGTGAAGCAGAAGGCATCTATCTTGGTTGAGAGGTGGGACAAATTCGATGATGAAGATAAGAACGAATGGTGGAACATTGTGAAGGTAAAGTACCTAACAATTATAAACCTTATTTTGATTATTGTCCATGATCGGTAATTGGTTAATTCATTTGACTGGAACGATGGCTGCGTTATCCTTGACTGGAACACCCACCAACCTTCACATATAGTTCTTTCTTTAATCTCTTGAGTTATATTTTTCAGGACCATTTAGTAATTGAAAAAATCTATAAAACTGTACATGCACTATATATTCATTTTTCCTATTCTCTCTCTGTTTGTTATTTCTTTTTTTGTTGGATACAAGTTTTCTAGCATGTCTTAACCTTAGCATAGTTGGAATTTGCTTTTATAAGTAAATAATAATTTTTTTAAATTGCTATGCATCATGTAGTTGTCTTCCTGCAAGTTATATATGTCTATACCTGACCTGAAAACTTGAATGAACTTACATGCAGTAATTTTGTTGTCAATCATGCAGGCTCATTGGAACATCCAGGATGACGACCCAAAGTCCGCGAAAAAGAAAAAGACTCTGAGGAAAATGAATGAAGCTTGGAAGCAATTCAAGAGCACGTTGAAGACGGATTTCATGGAGAAAGAGAGAAATCCGGTAGGCTACTATAAATGGCTGAAACAAGAGGACTGGGAGGAGTTTCAAGCTTTGAAGTCCACAGAAGAGTTCAATGTATATAAATTTAGCCAACTTTGTCTTTGTTCTTTCTCGATATGTACTTATCTTCCTTAAACTAATTGATGTACCTTGATGTGTGAAGATAAAAAGTGACGAGGGCAGGAGGATCGCGAAATTGAACAAGTACCTGCACAAATTAGGGTCAGGTGGTTACGAGGGTAAGTCGGCGGAATGGGCGGCAGTACTTGACAAAAACAAAGATTCTGACTCACCTGTGGTTAGGATCCAAAATTCTAGGGGCCAACACTGGCTCATGGGAAGTGTTACACCAAAAGGTATAGTACAAAGTTTCAGTACAGTGAACTGTACTTTTTAACCTTAAATACACTTTTCGGTTCAGACTGCAAGTATACAATCCTATCGAGTAGTATATTATGGGGAATCGATCACAGAGACGGTTCAGATCTTAACTAGAATTCTACCTAAATTAAGTAAAGACTAGAAGTTGGAAAAGGTTGGTTTTGGTTTTATAGTTCCTACAGTTCAATGACAGTAATTAAATGCAAGAAAGTAAATCAACTTGGTTTAAATCAGAAGTAAAAAGGCGTTTCCAGGGTTATGACTTCATCTCAGTTCTGCCTCGAGGTGCCCGGTCCGTGTAGTGTCCTACACGGGCCGTGTCCAGTGTACACGGGCCGGGTACTGTCGTACACGGGCCGGGTACTGTCGTACACGGTCCGTGTGGCCCTCGAGTGAATGCAGCAGTTATTGTTTCTTTGTGTTGTTCCTTTGTGTAGGGTTCTACTGACCAGACCTAATGTTTCTAAACCTCAACTGTCGTCTGTTGGTTCATTAACTTGGTATGGAATTGCAATATGTGCCCTCGTCGGGTTCTAGACCTCAACTGTCGTATGTTGGTCTGAATTACCTAGTTGCTTGTTTGGTATACTAAAGGTAACCTCATTCCGTCGATATGAGGAAATGTTCACCTGTCGGTTACTACTTGGTTTCACCTTTCGGATCACTAATCCTACCTCATATACTTAATTTGGTCAAGAGATTATAAGGGCCAAAGTACCTTCTAGATGTGATCATTCATCTAGTGGTAAACCGATAAAAATCAAACAACTTACACTAAGCAATTAAATCAAACACAATCAAGCAAACACAAATTTCAACAAAAGAATCCAATAACTAACATGCAAAACAAAACATTCGATTACATCACAACCCTAGAAACTAAGAAATCTACTCAGACATAGTTCTAAAACAAAATAAAGAAGTAATAAAAAGATTAGCCATGACAAAACCCGAAGAACAAAGAAGATCCGTCGAAAACTCGCATCTTTCGCTTCTCCACTTCGTCTCCAAGCTTAGCCGTCAAGTCCAAACCCTAGAAAATGCTTCCCTCCTCCAGATTGTCCTCTCTGGTGTAAGAAATCCCGCTTATATGCTCTTCTGGCCGACCTTCCATTAATTAGCCTTGTTTCCAAATTCTGGATCTGTTTCCAGAATTGCTTGACACGGCCCGTGTGGAATGCTACACGGACCGTGTGCATGTGTTCCTTCTACGGTCAATCAGCGGTTCTTTGTGGTCGTATCATCAGTCGAGTCGAGGTTGACACGGCCCATGTGGAATGCTACACGGACCGTGTAGAGACTTCTAAATTCCAGATTCCTTCTCAATTTCGCCCGATTCCTGCAGAATAAAAATAAACTTGCAGCAGTACCACATTCTATATATATTCAATGAATTATAACCGAATTTATAGATTTAAACACAGGTTTTGGTACAAATTTAAGGTCAAAATATAGATATGAATGCGAGATATCAGGAAGATCCGAGTTAACCGCTGACGGGAGGATAGTACTCCCAAATGACGTGCAACCCGTGGCTCAGAAAATGGTAAGAGTCTTTGTGATAACTTTGTGTACGTTACTTTGTCTTTTGCTATAACTAATTTTTTTTAAACACAGTTGGAGGTGGAGGAGGAGGTAAATTCTGGCTCCATGACTGTCGAAAGAGTGGATGATTCCTTTTCCGCAGTGCTCGGGAGTAAAGAACACACGGGTCGAGTTAGGGGTGTCTCGGTCTACAGTGGCTGGAAGGATGTATACGACGGACCAAAACCAAAAAAAGACCGCGTGCCAAAGTTAGCACGGACGAGATGGAATCAAGGTTGGCGCAGGTACGCCAGGAGGTACGCGAGGAGATCAGAACGGAGTACGATGGAAGGATGGCTGGCTTTGAATTAAGGTGGATGAACCAAATTACATCTCTTACGCAGCAATCTGACCAACAACCTCTCTTTTCGCCGGGATTTCGGCGAAGCAGTCAAGCATCTGAGATCGAAGTTCTGAGCGTGTTGGACAATCTACAGGTAATCACTACTTGTTCATAATCTACCCGTAATTATGACTTGTTAATTAACTAATTTCTGATAATTATTGCAGGAGGCCACATCATGCGACCTCGTCATGTGGCACGATAAAACTCCTCTAACCATTGCTAAGGGCATTGTACATCCTCCAGCCGGTTCGCAGCTAAGACCCAACCATCTCCCCGTAACGGTTGACATGATTGTGGCCGAATGGGCTGCCCGCATACCTCTTCCTGTCCCTACCGATGACATATTGGTGCTTGATGAAGCCCGTAGACAGATTGTCCAATGGCCTAAGTGTCAGATTATTTTGGATCAGGTAATCTCTAAATAAAACACGGATATCTTATGTTACATTCAAATAATTATTTTGAAATACTTGAAAAAATGTTCAAAATTTGATACAGACCCGAAGAGGCATTTCCAACGCTGTGGACAAAGCTTTGTCACCGGTACGGCGAGACTTGGAAGTAGTAGTCGAGGCTGATGCGCAAGAATCTCCTGATGCGCCAGCGACTGCGCCAGCCGCTGCGGGGGTAGACCGTACGGGGCTCTCTGAAGAAGAGGTTAGCCGTTTGCCAAAGGATTTGCAGAATCTCCACGCCTGCCTGGTTAAGGCACCAGATTATATGGAGGACGTAATGTTCGATATCCCCCCCGAGGTTCTCCTACACGAAGGCAGGACGGTCGTGCTGCCTTTCCAAGAATTCAAGGACTTTCTACATGCCTCATCAAGCGATAAATGGCTCGATGTGGGAGTCCTCACCGTTTTCCTCATGTTAGTGACCAAAAATCATATATATCATGTGTATAGCACTCAAATATATATTCTAATGTGAAATGATGATTTTTCAGGATGATACAACGAAAACAGTCTGTGGATTGTGGGAAAGATAAGGTGAACTCCTGTGCATTCTTGGACCCCGGCAGAACTAATGGTACGATGGTGCAATATCAGCCGGAAGATACTGTCGAGTACTTGTGTTCAGCGATGCATAAGGCTCATTCGGGGAAGAAGAGATTTATTCTCCTGCCATACCACCAGAGGGGCCACTGGTGTTTGATTGTGATTGTGCCACTTGAAAATTTGGTTTTCATCATGGATTCTTCACAGCCCACACTGGGCATCACTCCTCAGGACTCCAAAATGATCTGCACTCCAATAAGAGAGTAAGCAATAGTAATTCACTTGGTTTGATTTTTTCCCAATTATATATAACAAATTGTGGAATTGCTAATTACATTCACTCAATTTTGTAAGGGCTTTTCTGCAATATATTAAAGATGGAGGAATGCAAAGCACGAATCCGAAGCATAAAAATAAGTTGTGTTTCAGGTGGCAGCCGGTGAGCACACTATAATTTTTATAATTTCATATTTTTGTTCAAAAATTTATTGTCATTCTAACATAGGCCGCTTAATGAAAATTTCAGTGCCCACAACTGTTGCAGGGTTGGGAATGCGGTTATTACACGATGATTTATATGTTTCACTTTGTCGAACACATACAATTCAATTGGCCACGATATCCGGTATGTAATTCATAGGTTTGCCTTGACTTGTCCATATAATTAATATTGATTTCCTCTAATATTTTATTCTACTAAATTTGTTTTATTAGTTGCATTGTTATAATTACAATATTTTTATAAAGCAAAACAGAGATGTAGTTGTTATATTGTATTTTTCTAATAACCTACATATTTTGAATTTTTGGCAGCATAAATCGAAGAAACAGGCAGGGCATTACACCAAGGAAGAGATAGATTATTTTAGATGTATGTGGGCAAAGTGGTTTCAAAATGAATTTTGTAAACCAGAATATGGATTTGTATAATTTAGTGTGCATGAATTTTTGATAAATTTAGTGTACATGAATTTTGTTTAGGGGTTGTATTCTGATATATTGGAAATTCTTTGTTTTGGAATTGATTTTTAATGGCTAGCAAACTGGAGGCTAGCCAAAATATAAAATAAAAATTGAAAAAAAATATAACCATTCTACACGGATATTTCACAAAAGTCCGTGTAGAAAGCCAAATAAAGAGCAAATAAAAATATAAGATAGCTACACGGCTGCTTATGTAATGATCCGTGTAGAAATAGTTATTCTACACGGATATTTTGATAGACGTCCATGCAGAAACATGATCTTACACGGCCTTTTAGTTAAATATCCGTGTATAGATCTCCAGTAATTGTACACGGTTGTTTATGTAATGAGCCGTATAGAGACTATTTCTACACGGATATTAACCTAAAAGTCCGTGTAGATAGAGTAATCGTACACGGATGTTTATGTAATAATTAGCTACTGGCAAGGAATTGGACACGGTTGTTTATGTAATAAGCCGTGCAGAATAACTATTTCTACACGGATATTAACCTAGAAAGTCCGTGTAGACAGAGTAATCCTACACGGCTGTTTATGTTCCAATCCGTGTAGCTCGGCTTTGGAGAGCGCCACTTGGCAAGGAAATGGACACGGTTGTTCAAGTAATAACCCGTACAAAATAACTATTTCTACACGGATATTAACCTAGAAAGTCCGTGTAGACAGAGTAATCCTACACGGCTGTTTATGTTCCAATCCGTGTAGCTCGGCTTTGGAGAGCGCCACTTGGCAAGGAAATGGACACGGTTGTTCAAGTAATAAGCCGTGCAGAATAACTATATCTACACGGATATTAACCTAAAAAGGCCGTGTAGACAGAGTAATCCTACACGGCTGTTTATGTTACAATCCGTGTAGCTCGGCTTTGGAGAGCGCCACTTGGCAAGGAAATGAACACGGTTTTTTATGTAATGATCCGTGTAGCTCTCAGGAATTGCACACGGGTAAATATCCGTGTATAAATTTATTCAAGGATTATACACCCTCGCACTCCACACGGCAGGAAATCCGTGTAGCTCCCCTGTTTATGTCCGTGTACAATGACCATTTCTGTAGTAGTGCAACCATGTGCGTTAAGATCAACCACTTCAAAAATTTGGGTATTTAAGATATGTTTTGGTAGTATTTAAGTTCAGGTCAGATATTGTACTAATAACTTATAAATGTATATGTCATAATTAGGAGGAATGGAAGGTGACCGTAGTTGGATATACGGCCCTCGTTACATGAACAAGCGAATCAATCATGTATTTTGTGAAGGGTGTGGAGGATTTTTTTGACTATGCATTCGGTATTCCAGATAATGTAATTAATGAAAATTACATCAGGTATCCGTGTGCCAAGTGTGGGTGTAATATTGGAAAACATCTGATGAAATGGGGGTTCATACTTTTTTACGAGACTTGGGACATGCATGGTGAGCATCCAGTTGTCAGTATAGGGGAACAAAGACAAACGGTCGTTGAAGAAGGAGTTGAGGTGGAGTCGCTAAATGATATGGTTCGAATGGTTGTTGATGCTGCAGGTCCTGCTATTGATTTGCCTGAGTTGGAGGAACCCCCAAATCCAAAAGCTCAAGAGTTTTATGACATGTTGAAAGCTGCCGATGAGCCGCTATGGGATGGCTGTGATAAGGAACATACGGTACTTGCCTGTGTTACTGAACTTTTGAGCATTAAAGTCGATTGCGGCATTCCCAAGGAGGGTTTCAATCGCATCGTGTCAGCTGTGAAGAAGTGGCTTCCAAAAGAGAATAAGTTGCCTTCCAATCATTACCAATGCAAGAAATTGGTGAGAGGGTTAGGATTAGGTTATGAGAAGATCGATGCTTGCCAGAATGATTGCATGTATTCTTCACACTATTTGACATTAAAGGAAAGACAAAGGATAATGCAAAGGCTCGTGTCGATATGGCACAACTATGTCACCGTCCTTTTTGGAGCTAAAGACCAATTCTGCGGGCAACATAGTAAAACCACACGCTTCCTACTGTTTGGACATAAACCAGAAACGTCGAATTTGCGAATGGGTCAAGAATTTGCATATACATTTTGCATATTACATTTTGTAAGGTCTATTTCTAGTCAATTTGGATTGTTCATTGAGTGACTAAATTCGGTATAATATTGCAGGCAATTCGGTACAATCTTCCTTTTTTTGAAATTGTCTTTTAAATTCTTAATAGGAGAAGGAAAACAATCGCGAACCCAGATGGTACGATGAGCTGTTCAAGCTGACCCATACCAATAAGAAGACAGGTGCATTTTGTTCCACGAAGGCAGAAGATTCACAAGTAATAGAACATAATAACCATTTACTAATATTCAGTACTTGTTGTACAAAACATGAGTTTATATGTTATAAAATATGCAGAAAAAATATGAGACTAAAATGAGGGAGAAGCATGGAGATGAAGTCAATTGGCCCTGGATTGACGAGAGCGTCTGGCACACGGTGACGGGTTTGAATGCTCACGGTGATAACTATGGCCTCGGTGCTCTAGGTAAAATACACTTTCCTAAAAACTACATTTTATGTTCATTAGCTGATCTATCTAAAAGTGACTTTAGTATACTTGATACTATTTTGCTCAGTACAAATTCTATCCTTGTCAGAATAAAATAGTATTGCATTTTGTATTGCATTTGCTGTCAGACGTACTGGCCTTCGTAGTTTAGCACTAAACATATGTTAATCCCTAGAATGCTAGTCATGCTTAATTGTTTAATTGTGCTTGTTTAAATGTTGATACTGGAGATGGGTATATTTTTGATGTTCCAGGTAATTTTTTGATAGATTTAGTTTGCTGACATGTATACATTTGTTTGGCATGTGTTTGTCCGTCTGTGTTGTGCAAGTGGGTTTTGTTCATTATAGTACTAAAAAACATTAACAGATCTGATAGCTGCTAGAGATGCTATGTAATGTATAATATTTTTTTTGTGTAGTAATAATTATGTATATGGTCCTCACTTGAGTGTTGAGATGAGATATCACTGTGCCTTAAATCTCTTTGCAAGTTGCATTTACTAACAAAATCGCATAATTTAACAAGTCTCTCCCAGCTGTGAAAAACAAATGGATGAAAATGGGAGAAACTGCAGCTCTTTTTGTTGTTTAATTTCATGAGGTTTTAGTTGTTTGAACTGTCTTAATCATTTGTTGATTCATGTGAGCGTTTGTACAATCTGAAGTTTGAAATTGACTTGCACTATTAGTTTGATATGTCATGTAAAATATCTTTATTTGTACTTGCAACAGGGTTACTTATGTTTCAATATTAACTCCAACCTGTATTGTTACAGAAGAATAGATGTGCTCATTAAATTATTATAACCAGTACATTTAATGCGTTGCTTTAGTTGGATCGTTGAAAATTCAATAGGTAAAGAGAAAGTTGAAGAGGTACAATTTGAATTCAAAGGCAATAAATTAGGTGCAGAGAAAAATCCACGTAGTTAGTTACCAACTTGACCAAATCCTTACCATGCTATAATATCAAAAGATTTCTGACAGTTCTATAGCCCAAAAATCAAATGATTTCATCACATTTGTGGATTTCAAATGCTGTGAAATACAAGATCCATGATTCACTTTAATTTGATGTTCCAGGTAAGACAAGATCCATGATTCATACGGGTGGGTCAAGCAATAGCCAGTCTTCTTTGCAGACGATTTCTTCAGCGCCGGTGCCTCATAGTTTAACACAAGAACAAATAAATGTGATATCCAGTCAGGTTCTTGCCTCGGTTGAAACAAAACTCGACCAATTTTTCAAGAGGGCGAATAAGAAGTTAAAACTTATGGTTTCACATGCTTTGACTAATCAGGTACCTTATAGATAATTCTTGTTTTTGCTCAAGCCTAGTGTATGGTATGGTATAATATGATGCTCCAGCTTAGATCACCACGTTTTGAATTCAATTATCAATATTTTACACATGACATGATATTTAGAGTTTGAATATATGTTCATGGAGGTTTACACATGCATCTATGAGTTTCTCACAATCTTATATACTTAAACTTGTACTTGTTTCTATATATAATCTGGTGGTGCATTATAAGTCTTGTTACTGTACTTTTGTTGGTTGGAAAGCTTAGAAGGGAATCCCGAAATTTTTATTAATAACCTCAAACAAATGAAAAATGTCAAATATAACCTCCATCTGGAAAAAATTTCAAAACTAACCTAACCGCCCCATCACTGGGCGGTTCACCCTACCCACCAAACCGCCCAGTGATTGGGCGGTCTACACGGCCAAGAAAACCGCCCCCCAATCGGGCGGTTAGGCATTTTTTTTTTTTTTTTTTACAGATATGTTAGGATATTTATTTTAGTAAGATATATTTATAAGATATATATATTTTTTTAAGATATATTAAGACATGTTTGTTTTTGTAAATATATTTTCATTAAGATATATTTATAAGATATATATATATTTTTATAGATATATTAAATATATATTTGTTTTGTAGATATATTTTTATTAAGATATATTTACAACATATATGAAGATATATTTTTTCTATTGTAATTTTTATATGAAAATGATTTATTTTTTTTATTGTAATTTTAAATAAAAATTGGTTGAATGTGGATGAGTCGTTTGACGTTAGAACTGTCGATTCTTTTATAATAATTGTCGATTTGGATAACGTGATAAACAGTGAAAAATATGTAATATAAATGGTAAGTCCACCAAAAATAACCCAAGGGGAGGGGAGGGGAGGGGAGGGGAGGGGGAGGGGAGAGGGAGGGGAGGGGAGGGGAGGGCCGGGGAGGGGTCGGGGAGGGGCGGGGAGGGTCGGGGAGGGCGGGGCTGGGCGGCAGGGGGCGGGGCTGGGCGGCGGCGGGGGTGTGGGGAAGAGGCAGGGGGGCTGGGCGGTTAGGTTAGGGGGGGGCTGGGCGGGTTTTATTAAAAAAAAAAAATTCCTACTAAACCGCCCCATGGGGGGCGATTAGAGGGGGGTGGACCGCCCAATGATAGGGCGGTTAGGGGGGGTGCGGACCGCCCAATGATGGGGCGGTTGGGTTATTTTTGAAAAAAATTTGGAGTTGGGGTTAGATTTGATATTTTTCTTTTGTTTGGGGTTATTAATAAAAATAATAGGCTTCATGTCAGTAATTTTATATATAGGGAGCTATTTTCATGTCAGTAATTGTAATATTGATTGCTGAGAGAAAATTTTCTTTTAAAAGATCTGATTTACTTTTTATTTCTCTCTTACATGTCTAATTAATTGATAAGACTTATAAGGCACCATACATAATTTACTTTTTTATTTCTCTCTTACATTTTCTTTTAAAATTATAGTAATAAGACTTAAAAGGCACCACCAGACTTAATTCCTTAAAAAAAATGTACATAATTGATTAGATTTTTCTATTATTGACAAGGAAGTTCGAGCTCGCACCATACATCGATGCCCAATATCGAGGATGACGTCGGGAATGAGGGAGAGGATGACGATAGTGACAACTCAGATGACGATGTTTGATGTTATTTGGTACGTTGTGTGATGCTTAGATGTTTTGTATTAGATGTTATTTGGTACGATGTTTGATGCTTAGATGTTTTGTATTAGATGTTATTTTGTGCGATGTTTGATGTTTTATGTTTCAAAATTTGCTATTTGGTACGATGTTTGATGGTTACATGTTTTGTATTAGATGTTATTTGATATCTTGTTATATGTTGATTAGATGTTTTGACCATCAGCAGTGTTTTGTATCTTGTTATATCTTGATATCTTGTTATATGTTGATTAGATGTTTTGACCATCAGCAGCGTTTAATAGTTGGTCGCTGAAAACAAGTATCAACGGCCATATTTTAAACATAAGTAACTAAATAGTTGGTCGCTGAAAAAAGATATCAGCGATCGGATTTTAAACATCATCGATCGAAAGTTGGTCGCTGAAAAAAGGTATTAGCGACCGGATTTTAAACATCAGCGATCGAAAGTTGGTTGCTGAAAAAAGGTATTAGCGACCGAATTTTAAACATCAGTGACCAAAAATCGGACGCTGAAAGCCTCTAGATGACGTCAGCAAACACTATCAGCGACCAAAAAAATTAGTCGCTGAAAATGTATCAGCGACCGGTGATGTCATCATGTGAGTATTAGTGACGATGCTTTCTGCAACCAGCCATCAGCGACCGGCGTAGTTATTATCAGCGACCAAATCTCCGGTCGCTGATACTTTATTTTGCTGTAGTGATAGGATTTTCCTTTTATAGATTTATGTTATTATAAATATATCTTATTTGTACTCTACGTAGTAATGAAGTCAAGGAATACAATTAAGTTTCCTCATAAAATTTTGTCTCTTGTTTCTAGGCTCCTCTCGTCGACGGTTGTTCGGTGATTTCAGGGCTATTCCGCTACTGTTGTTGAGGGTTTTCAGATTCGTCTTGTATCGTGCGAGAAGCATTCAGGCGCCAAGTGTTTCCTCCGCGCACTCGTGCTCTGCGTAAAGACCAAGCAAGAAGAGGTTCTATTCTTTCAAGATGGAAGAAGGTACATCCGTTAAGGTTCATATTTTAGATTATACCGCATTCTCAATGATAGGAGAGAATTGGTATCAAGGTGGACGATGACGATGGGAGGCAAAAGGAGAAGAACTTGACTTCATCATAAACTCATTCGAGCTCTAAGCACAAGAACCTAATTTACAACTATTGCAGGAAGATAGTTCACATCAAGGCCGACTGTTTCAAGCTCAAGAACAAACAGAAGGCATACGACAATGATATTTCTTCAGCGATACTAATTTAGTTGAAATTCAAGATAATTATGTGCTTTAGGAGTTTATTTTGGGGTCAGGATAGTAGGCTATGTTTGCATCTCATCATATATTTGCATCAGGATTGATTTAGCAGGATGTCAGGATAGTAGGCTATGTTTGCATCTCATCATATATTTGCATTAGGATTGATTTAGCAGAATGTCAGGATTAGACTATGTTTGACAGGCTATATTAAGGAGGAAAAATTTAGTATTTTAGTATAAGGTATTTTAAGACATGTCACTTATAGGGTTCTCTTTTTAGAGATTTATGTTACTATAAATTATGTCAATTGTATTCTATGTAATAATGAAGTCGAGTAGTACTATTAAGCTTCCTTATAAAATTATGTCTCTTATTTTTGGCCTCCTCTTGTTCGAAACCCTAACAGAATACTTAGGCGCTGTTTTGTGAATTTAAAATGTATTTTATCAAAGTTGTGAAGATCTAAAAGAAATTGAATAATTACATAATTGGTCTGAAAAAGAAATATTAAATGCATAAAAATAGATAGTTTACAAACATATATGTTGGAAATATATATCATACATATGAAGGTACTACTCTATGAGCATATATATGTGTTTTCTTATGTTTTGGGATCCATATCTGTTGTTTTTCCCGCCTTAAAAAATAATACCATCACTACTAGAATTCTCACTTTTTCCAAGGGTAAGTTTAGCTTTTTCCAAGGGTAGGAGAGGCCGTCAGATATAAAATGGTGTTTTCTGACGCAGTTCTGACACACTTAACATTTCCAATGGCACGTCGACGGAAATAGTTGTGCATGGAAATCCCTGTTGTCTGCCCTTGGAAATGTCTCATGTCTATCCTTGGAAATACTTTTGGATGACTCATGACCCGCCAAACAAATCAAATACTATTTTATATTGATAGCCTATGGAAATAGTTGACTCCATGCCCTTGGAAATGTTTTGGAAGTTGTAACACATATTATTTCCATGAGCTACCCTTGGAAATGTTTTGGTTATTATGTTTGTATTATTTTATAATGAAGGCGCACAGAAATACTTGGGTACTATACCCTTGGAAATGTTTCATTGATACAGTTAATATTATTTTATAGCTATACTAACTATTTCCGTGGGGCTACCGTTGGAAATGTTTAGCTCCTGGAGACAGAAGCATTTTCATTTATTGAGATCTCCCTTTTAATGTTGAACATTCCATTAACACAGAATTTAATCCCAAAACGAGAGGCAGTAATTAATAAAACAAAATAATTTATATAACACATCATAATTAATAAGAAAAGCACTTACTTAAGATAGTGATTTAGTGATATCATCACTATTGATAACAAAATAATTGTAGCATTACTTGACAATAAAGAGTCTTCAAGCAAACAGTATACATCACCAAATTAGTACCAAAAACATAAAATATAGGACATAACCCTAATTCATCTAGATTTCAAAAACAAACTAATTAAGTCACTATATATCTCATTTATAAAAATAAAAAAGTCTTTCAAAAGATTTCATTAACATTTGCCTAATCCATCCCCACATCCCTAATTAGAAACCTATTCGTGCCTCACTAATTGTCGCGTCTTTTTTTCTTTTGAGAGAAGTATTTGTTTCGCTTCCCTCCATTTTTGTTAGTATTTTCTCATATTCTCTTGCTTCTTCTCAAGCGAACCCAAGCCCGGACATCATCAATATCATAGATAGGTCCGTAAGGCTCTTCATCCTCGAAATCAGATTCATCATCCGAGGAAGATAAGACAATGACAGGTGGCGGGGCAACATGTCGCCACTCGATTATCTGAGGGTTTGGATTTGTGAGTGGATTGAATCGATTAGGCGGTGGTATAATCTGGAGTGGGGTGGGGGTCCCGACGGATTGACTCTAATTACCGCACGTTTTTAATTTCCTCGGGTATTTTGATTTTCCATATGAAGTAATCTCCTTTTTCCCTGTACCTTAGAAAATAAAAGATTTGTAAATGAGGTCAATTAAAACCCTTAAAGAAGAGAAATTGTTACACAAGACAAGGGGTTGGATAGGCAATTGGGTTTAATCATAGAACACGGATGGCAGCAACTATTGGAATAATATCAAGTAGCATAATATTAGTGCTCCTATTATCTTCAAGGGAAAATTTCCATTGTACCCATTCAAAGTTTGTAAATAGGCAATAACCCCATGAAAGCACTATAATGTCCAATATCCCCATTCAAACTTAACTTTCTTTATTTTATCCCCATTTTCTTTATTTACCCATATATTTAGTTATTCTAAAAATAAAATAGACAAATATACCCTCATCTATTATCTATCCTATTTCCTTCACTGTATATGATCTCTCCCCTCTCCTCTTGCCTTTATCCATGATGTTTTACTTGTGGGGGCGGAATGGAGTTACAAAGTTCATGTACAAAAGTACGAATTTCTTATGTATTTCTAGTTGTGAACTTTGTAATTTCATTCTGCCACCACTAATAAAACACAGTGGGATAAGACGAGAGGAGAGAGATCATATACGGTGAAAGGCACGTGAGAGATGAGAGTATAGTTGTCTATTTTATTTCTGAAATAATTAAATTAATAGTTAAATAAGGTAACTGTAGTGATTGTAGTGATTGTAGTGATTTAACCGATGGATCATAATTTGATGTTTAATTATTTATTTTCTTTTTGCATAGCTTGGCTTGGTTATGCTTATCCTTCTTACAATTGCGACAAGACGGTAGAATTGAACAGGCCAGGTATTGAGAAGTTGCAATTTTGGTCAAAATACAGGTCAGTTGTTGCTGGTCAGTCACAATACTGGTCAGTTGTTGCAGCTCAAAAATTGCAATGGCATTTACTTAAGCGATAAGTTAAGGCACTGCCTAGAAGGTAGAAAATGAAATTGACACCTAATATTCTGGAAAGGTACCCTTTCCAGTACCAGTGATATGCTAATTTGATCTTTAACCACAACAATTACCGATAGGGCTAAATTACCAAAAGTTACTTTATGAATGCATATGTTATATATGAATAATATAATAGAATTGCCTGAAATATTTGAAATTTCTTTTTTTTGAAATAAAAGGTCAAACCATTCATTAAATTAATGGGAAGACTTCATGTATTTATATGCATATAAAATATGAATTCTCATTAATTTTTATTTCGAAGTTCTAAGAATTTCGATTCATGATAGTTTTTAAAGATTCAATCAATAAAGTATTACTCAAATTTCAGAAAATCTCATGAAAAAAAAAGTCTATTCCTCTTACAGATAAAAAATCTGTTATTGAGTAAAACAATAACAGATTACTAGTAATCTGTGTCACTCTCACTTATAGTCTATATCCAAGTAGAGCTTACCAAGGTGGTGATTGACCGCTGCCACCTCGCTTCCAAATAGTTCTTGGCAACACAAAGAGCTTGAGCGGGTGAGAGGCACAACACAGAGGGCTTGAGCGGGTGGGAGACACAACACAACACAAAGGGCTTGAGGGAGTGGCTGAGCGAAAGTGGGGAGGAGAGACAGTGGCTGAGCGAAAGTGGCAAGGAGAGACAGTGGATGAGGGAGAAAGAGAGCAGGCGGAGAAAATGGGAGGGAAGTGAAGTTGAAACGATGCGGAGAAAAGTTAGGGTTTAGCGGGAAGAGATGTGAAAATGAAGGCCCACGCAGTTACAATTATTTTATATTATTATTTATATTTCCGTGAGGCTACCGTTGGAAATGTTTAGCTCCCAGAGACAGAAGAAATTCTATTTATTGAGTATCTCCCTTTTAATCCAGAACATTCAATTAACATAGGATATATATTAATCCCAAAATGTCATGCAGTAATTAATCAACAAAAGAATTTCTATAACACATCCTAATTAATAAGAAAACCACTTGATTTAGACAGTGATTTAGTAATATCATCACTATTGCTAATATATTTAATTTAGATACAAAACATTTTGACAAATGGTGCAATACATAAGATCTCCCTTTGTGTAAACACCTGTTACAAGCAAAATAAGAGGAAAATGTTAAAAAAGGCATTTGACCAACAATGTGAACATAATTTTGAAGTAAATTGAAATGCAAAAAAGCAATACATATGTGTATTCCTTTACCAATTAATATTCTTCACCGGAATCATGAAAGTCTTCATCAACTTGCTCTTCCTCCTCTTCCTCTATGTCGTTTTCGGTCACTACCTCGAACTCGCCTTCTTGTTGGACCACACCCTCCCAATCAAAGTCTTGTCCAATTGTCGGCTCAATTGGATTTTCCGGTCTTTCCTCTTGGTAAAATTCGAGGTTTGCATCGTCGCCCTCGGCACGAAACATCGACTTCGGGCTTGCTTTCATTGCCACCCACCAAAGTTTTCTTTCGGCCTTTTGTGATGCATAAGGTAGGTAACACACTTGGGTTGCTTGAGTTGCTAGTACAAAATGCTCATAATTTGCAAGGCGAGAAGTATGCTTAACCTCAACAAGACCATGTTTTCGGTCCACTTTAACACCGTTTATTATGTCAAACCAATCACACCTAAAGAGAACTACCTTGTAGGCATCATATTCTAGCTCAATGACCTCTTGGAGAACTCCATAATAGTCGTTTGTTTGTCATTTGCATCACACTCTCCTTTGATGCAAACACTGCTACTTTGAGTTACCTTGTTTTCTCCAGATGATTCTGTGTGAAATCGATACCCGTTGACTTCGTACCCACCGTAGAAGTATGCTTGTTTGCTAGGCATGACTCCTGCCATTCGTATGTAGTAGTCACCTTCATCGTGAGAATTTATTACCTTTTTCCGTAACCAAGGTGCGAAACCATCTTGACAAACTTTTGGCAAATCTTGTGGACTTGTGGCCACTCCATTGTTGAGCATAGATGTATCAAACACTCTGCACATTAGAATATGTCCAAACATGAGATTTTGATAGGTTTTAGAATAGATATTTTTGAAAACAATACAAATATATTTATAAGATTGTACCCCAGGTACATCTCACAGATCTCTGGACAGTTGAGGATGACATAAGTGTGTGCAGCATCCCAATCCTTGTCATCGGGAGGATTTTGTTTTGGCTTGCCAATGGTGCGGCCCGGAGTATCGAATATCGAAAGTTGTCTCGTCGAACGGTTACTTATTCCAACTCCTTCTTGGCTAATGTTAGATCTCTCTGCAAAGTAGCGTCCGGAAAATGTACCGATTTCTTTGGCAATTGTAGCCTCCACTATTGAACCCTCAACACGTGCCTTGTTCGTGACTCTCATCATTTGTTCCTTGTTACGCCTGTAATTGCAACAATGGTTTAGTGTTAGTTGTAATCTTAGTGTGTCTTTAATTACCATTAAAAAAATCCAAAAGACAAGTCACCTTTCACATGCAAACATCCATCGAGATGATACCGGCCTACCCATTCTAGCCTCGTATGCTACATGCAACACAAGGTGCTCCATTGAATCAAAGAAACCGGGAGGAAATTTTTTTTCCATCTTGCACATTATGACGACAATATCATCTTCTAATTCCGCGACCCTCACTGGATCAAGTTTCTTGGCACATATCTCTCTAAAGAAGGCCGAAATCTCACATAAAACATCCCATATATGATCCGGGACAAAGTCTCGAAATGCAACGGGGAGGAGGCGCTCCATGAACACGTGTAAGTCATGACTTTTAACCTCGGTGAAGCTGCCAGTGGTTAGGTTAACCATCCTTGACCAATTGGACGCGTAGTCATCAGGGAACCTTCTACCTCCTTGAGCCATGTTAAAACAATATTCTTATCTCCTGGAGAGAGTGCGAAGGGTGCCTGTGGTTTGATAAACTTTCCCGGGTCATCAGCCGTGGTAGTTAGGTGCTGGGTTGGGCGATCACAATAAAGAGGCAAATCTTTCCTGGATTTTTCATTGTCCTTGGTTCTCTTACCAATGCTTAATATCGTGTATAGCAAATTTTCGGTGAAATTCTTCTCCAAATGCATCATATCCAAATTGTGTGGCAACAAGTTGTCTTTCCAATAGGGTAAGGTCTTTGTCTTCTCCATGCAATAATAACACGCCAAATGGCCTTTTGTACCCCATCCACATAGCATCTCATAAGCCGGGTAATCACTAACCGTCCAAAAAAGTTGTGCAAGCATCTTGAAGTTCTCTCTTTTATACCCCCGTCCCATGTCATTTCTCCCTTTGACCACAAAAGATTCAATTCGTCGATCAAAGGTTCGAGGAGAATGTCAATGTCCCGATCCGGATGCTTTGGTCCAGGGATGACTAGCGCGAGGAACATGCTATCTTCTTTCATTATCAACCCCGGGGGTAGATTATATAGAAAAACAAATACCGGCCAACACGAATATGGAGCTGTACTCTAGTTGAATGGCATGAACCCATCTGTTGATAGTTCCAACCAAACATTTCTAACCTCGTATGCAAAGCCGGGATGTTTCCGAGCGAAATGCTTCCAAGTCTCACCATCCGCCGGGTGCACCATCATCGGGGCTTTGTGACGCACACCTTCTTTGTGCCATCTCATATTCTTCGCAGACTCTGCGGTCATGTACATCCTTTGCAACCGTGGGGTGATAGGTAGATATCGAAGTTGCAATAGTGGCACGGGTTTTGCATTCTTATTGTGTCCAACGGGCTTATATCTTGGCAAGTGGCACACATCACATTCTGTTTTCAACTTGTCATCTTTGTTGTAATATAGCATACAAAAATTCGGGCAAACATCTATTTTTTGGTGCTCCATGCCCAATCCATCAACCAATCGCTTTGCTTCATAGAAATTTTTAGGCATTTCATCCTTTTTAGGAAGGGTGCTTTTCATGAGGTCCATCACGTCATCGAAATCTGCTTGGCTCATTTGGTGCTTCGCCTTAATCGCAAAGGCTCGTGTCACCGCGGACAAGACGGTTTGTTCTTCACATTTCATTTCACCCGTCGCATTAAATTTCCAAACCAGTTTATTGTTAGCCTCTATCATGTCGAAGAATTTTTTAGCCGCTCCCATAGGTGCCTCTTCATTCCAATTGAAATCTTGACCAGCAGCATCCCTAACCATGTCAACCATTGTATCAGCCGCATCGTTCGAAAATGACGGATTAGCTGAATTTGGATGCGTCTCCCCGTATTTGTGTCAAACTTCATATAGGTTGCAAAAGCCATGGCGAAAAAGATGCATTTCGACGGTATCCACATCTTTGATGTAGAGGTTATCACATCTTCCACACGGACACGGGATACATTGCAAACCATTAGCGTCGATACTCACAACGGAGGATATGGACCGGGCTCTATCAATAAATTCGGCCACACCAGTCACAAATTCAGGTTCAAGAGTTCCACCCGTATTTTTTCGACTATACTTATACATCCATTCTCGATTAGTCGCCATTTGAGTGATGCCGCTGTATTAAACATTCAATGAGTTGATGCAACAATTTGTCTAACAATTACTCACTTAGAAAGGGGAATCTGGTCTAAAAATCCGTGTTAAGATTCTGGTCTAAACAATCTGGTCTGTCTCTGTTCATTTGTATGTACTTTTGCTAACCATTTGCCATTTGTATGTACCTTTTCTAACAATTCGCCATTTGTATGTACCTTTTTCTAACCAGGAGCTGTCTCTGGACAATTTGCCTAAAAACTCTTACAAACGATGAGCTGTCTCTGGACAGTGCATAGGCACCATTTTCTAATTTTCATTACCAAGTCTGTATGTACCTTTGATCTTTCCTGCACAACGGCCTTACAGTGGGAGACTTAGAGCTTAATCTGCAATTTGCATGGAGAGGAAGAACACCAAGGAGAGGGAGAGCTCCAAGGAGAGATCAAAAGCGTGGTGAGATCCAGCACTTTGAGCTCAGAAAACAAAAGGGTTTAAATCGCAGGGGCCGGCTAGTTTAAATCGCAGAAAGTGTTTGGAGCTATGTTGCATGGATACGGGTACGGGTATCGTATCGGATACGATACGGATACGGCGATACGGCAATTTTCAAATATCCCGGATACGATACGCCAATTATATATATATATATATTATTTTTATTAATTATATATTGTATTTAGATAATCATAAAAATTTTAATTAAAGGCTCAAACTATAAAAAATTAAAGGTTTAATCTAAGTATATATTAAATACTATAACTATTGGAATAATACACAAGTTAAACCGTGGCGCAGTGGTAAAGGTTTTGGGCGGAATGGGAGACATCCCGGGTTCAAATCCCGCTGGGCACCAAAAATATTTCATTTGGGCGCCGGTGTACGCGCGGCTCACGGGCGCGGTTCACCTACGCGGCTCACGGGCGCAGTTCACGCGTGTCCTGCCGTATCCCGCCGTATCCAACACATAATTGCCGTATCCTGGAGTGTCAACGGAGTATCGGCGACCGTATCGGCCGAGTAAGGATACGCCACGTAGGCGGATACGTATCGGTGCCGTATCGGTATCAGATACGTGTCCGACACGGATACGCTGCCTATTTTGCTGTATCCGAGTAACATAGGTTTGGAGAGTTCCACGACAGAAATTAGACTGGGATGCGACGAGGTGGGTGGGGAGAGGTGTATTTCCATGGGTTTACCGACGGAAATAGTGGTATATATTATCTAAATATATTAGAAGTTTTTTGGCGTACCCACAGTGTACGCATCATAATATGTGTATAACAGGAAACATCAAAATAGTAAACAAGACATCCTAAGTTATACTAGATTTTATCCTCATATAAATTGTCCTTAACTTACTGTTAAAAACCCTTTTTTTTTTTGAAAAAGCCGGGCAGAGGCTACTGTTATAAAAAGAAGACAACAAGTTGCTCACACATCCTACTGTTATAAAAAGCATACACATCCTACAAATTAACTTACTGTTATAGAACTACTTCCAACATTTTACTCCATACACACATCCTACTGTTATAAAAAAACAAACACATCCTAAAAATTAAAGGTTTTGAGTTATTACAACTACTCAATGTTTTGAAGCTGTCAATTAAAACATTTTATGGATTGTGATCCCCTCCCACACCACAATTGCCCTTGGATGGTTGAGTGTCGCCTCCCACACCATCTTTGCCCTTGGATGGTTGAGTGTCGCCTCCCACACCATCATTGCCCATTGATGACCCCTCCTACAAAGTACAAAATGACAATATGATGTAATCATTCAAATAGATTTGAAATCTATCATTTATTCAAATAAGTAGCAGAAAAGGGGCTTACATCAAAAAAATCTGGAACAGTCAATCCGTTCGCTCGGAAGAGCGCAATAAAACATTTCCTCGTGAGCAGATTATTATTTTGAAGCTCTTCAATTTCCTTTGCGTGGCGCTTATCTTGTTCATCTATCTTCGCAACAAACTTAGTGCGTTCACCACGAATTATCTCAGCCACCTCATCTTTTGTGTATTTTCTTCTCAAAGATTCAGCGGATGTGGCCGTGCTCTTTATAGGCTCCGAATGGGCACCCTCCACTGTCTCCAATACTCTTGTGGCCTTGCTTATTATTGACTTGAATCCAAAGCCGAATAGCCTCCCTCGATTGTCCTCTCCTTTCACAGCCATCTCCCAGATTTTCTCATCTTCCATCGTATCCCCATGAACCTTCTTAAGTTCCAAGTATTTTTCCTGCCACCATTAGAAAAACATATTAAGTACTTGTTTAATTAGTGGAATTGGTTCAATCTAGTGTTGGTCTTTATAACCACTGTCCATCATCAATTATTTTGATTAAACATTTTAGAATTTCACATCTTCCATCAAGATTTTGACAACTAAACTAAAAACAGTAGGTGATGACAGACTATATTAGACTTCTTCGAGATTACTGTGACAAATTAGAGACTCCTATTAGACTGCCAATATACATTGCATGACCCAACCTGATCATGCCCCCAACATGACCTGACCCAGCACTTAGAAATTGGTCCCATATTTCTACTTTATATGAAAAATGCTCTTACCGCTGTCTTCTCCGCTTTCTCGTTCACATAAGCCTTTCCTGTTGGTGTCTTCACCATGTGAGTTCGATCAAAGACCTCCTTCAACGCAACCTGTGATCCCTTCTCGACTATCTGAAATTTGTACAGTTCAGAAAGTAGGTATATGAGAACTTAAATAGCCAAGGTCAGTAATAAAAGTGCAGTAATGTAATTTTCCTTACCAATGCTGTCTTGTGGTGATAAGTGCTCCTAGAACCAGACACGTGATACACCACATGCTTTTTCTCTCCTTCTGGACCAACTCGGTTTATACGGTTGGTGTCAGATTGTTTGACAAACTTATTTTTGGACCATATGTTAACCAACCCCTTCTAATGCTCTGCGTTCTTGCACCATTTAGGAGGATTATCTTTCCAGACCTCCTTGGTCTCTCCATATTTCTTGATGTATCTTGCCCTTTCCTTCGTCAGTTGGTTCATATATGCGTCTACCGCTATTCTCTCAAATACATCAATACACTGCACAGTGTCTTCCCCAGCCCCCCATGAATACCTCTGGAGGAACTGTTGTAGGATTAACAGTCTCGTCTTCGAAGGAAAGCTCCTCCAGCTCCGATAAGGACCGGGCAAGTTTTCTAGCGTGAGGAGCCTAATTGTGCTGATTATCTTTTTGCATAAGGGCGATGACTTGAACTCAGCATCACCGATAATAAATAATTCTGGTCTGTCCTCCGGTGGCGCCGGTTCACGACCCCTTGCAAGACCCCGCCCACACCTAACATCGTTTTTTCCCTTGTTTCTTTTTCTTTTCTTATTGACAGCTGACGCCTTAGCTACCGACCCGTCTAGCTCTACCCCGCATGCGTCAAGTGCTCCAGGAACCCCGTGAAGGGGCCGACGGAGGAGGCACCTCCTACTGCCATCATCATCCAGTTCGGCGGGATGCGATGAGTGAAGATCAGAGGTGTCTTGGCTACCATCAACGTCATCCTGAGACATAGATAGTGCAGCAGACACGGATGGCGAGGGATTAAGTGGTGACTGAGGAGGTGAGAAACCAGTCCCGACCCATGAATCCCTGTTCGGGGACCGGTTATTATAGTTCCACGAATCCCAAGTAGGAGCCCCTTGAGATAGTTGAGGTGTTTTCCGTTTTTTCCACAAAACGCCTGGATTGGGGCCCTTAAAAACCTTGACTCTCGAGGAACCAGTTGCCGACACCCGAGGTGACTGGACATTATCATCTTCTGAGTTGACCTGGTGTAATTTTAGATAAGGGGTTTAGACTCTAATTGTCAGAACAGCAAGCATAAGTTGTGAAACAACACTTTAAGCTCCATTTTGCTTTATTTAACCTAAATTTCTAAGTTAACCTTAAGATGTGTAACTATATCTCAGTCATCTGCTATTATGCTATGAAATGCTAAGTAAATGAAAAGATGACAGTAAACGGAGCTTACAAGTTATCAAACTGGCACTAATGACATACCAGATAGGCTCATACCATGTATGAACATTAACTGATCTTACTAAATTAATTGGTCTAACTCATACCATGTATACCAGTGATGAACATATAATTGGTCTAACTCACACCACTTATATTACAACTCAATTAACAAAGATAGTGATTTTAGGGAGTTGATATTCTAAGGGCAAACATCTCAATAATAAGAGCTGGGAGAATATTTCTTATACTAATACCCACTTTGTCCTTCTCTCTTAATATTAAAAATACCTGCGGGGTAACGTGGACCTGGTCGGGAATAGCTTGATCTTCCATCTCATCCGGGTGCTGGGATGACGGCCCTGTCTGGGCTGGTTACTCTTGCCCTGGCTCTGGCTCTTTCTGAGCTGATAGCTCTGCCTGGGCTGGTGGCTCTGTACGAGGAGGTGACTGATCACGAGGCTTGGTCTGAGATGGTGGCTGTTTCGGGGCCGAAAGGCCTGTTGACGACTTGGTCTGAGCTGATGGTTGTTTCGGGGCCGACGGGACAGTTGGCGGCTTGGTTTGAGATGGTGGCTGTTTCGGGGCCGACAGGCCTGTTGGCGGCTTGGTCTGAGCTGGTGGTTGTTTCAGGGCCGACGGGACAGTTGGCGGCTTGGTTTGAGATGGTGGCTGTTTCGGGGCCGACAGGCCTGTTGGTGGCTTGGTCTGAGCTGGTGGTTGTTTCGGGGCCGACGGGACAGTTGGTGGCTTGGTTTGAGATGGTGGCTGTTTCGGGGCCGACAGGCCTGTTGGCGGCTTGGTCTGAGCTACTAGTGGCTGTTTCGGTACTTTAGAAGTTACATTGGTTGGCTCTGTCTCTGTTGTACTGGTGTTCGGGGGATGGAGTCTAGGGGATTTTCGGCGATGTACTAACTCAAATGAAGAGGCATCATTATCCCTAGCCATTCTGAATCTGAAACAGAAATTAATAAAGTGGTTAATAACTACGATAATTCTTTAATTGATTTGCTCCAATTATAAAAACTGAATGGGCAAATATACCCTCATCTCTTTCAATAAAAATCAGCACCAACCTATGTTTAGAATCTCAAAACATACATCCAATTGACAGATCCTTAAAATTACCAAAAAAGAAAGGTACATCTCTAGTCTATTGTATCCCGATAGCATTATTATAGAGAGGAGGTGCTAGGAAGATTATCAAGTATTTGCACTTAGCTTCAACTAAAAATTAAGCACATACATGTCTGGTACTACCTTCTGAAATTTTTGACATGATGCACATTAAAGATTGGGTATCCTTTCAAATTCTATATATTTATAAGCATATTTCCTAATAATTAAGCACATACATGTCTAGTACTACCTTCTGAAATATTTTCAGGATATGAAGTTAACATTGCAGGTCAAACATATAATAGAAGCACTCTTTTCAAGTTCCAAAGCAGACCAGATCTCTAATTTGGGGTATTTATCAAAATTAAAAGTTGGCACAGGGAGGGGAACTTTTTGTAACAATTGGAAAGTTGATGTCATTACCCCTCCAAAATCTGCACTGGCAAATAATGTAATTAAAAGTTTCCACAGTGAGGGGTATTTTTAATAAAGGGGGAATTTCATGTATATCCCTCAAAAGTTTCAATATTACATATTTATCACTCTAAAATAAATAATTACATATTTATCCCTAAAAATTATAAAAACTCACATATTTATCCAATCTAACTCTCATATATAACAAAAATCTCCAAAAATAATTAAATAATATTTTTTTAAACATTATTGGTACTGGTACGATTATTGGTACTGGTACGGTACTGTTCAATATTGGTACTGGTACGATTTAATACTGTTTTCTAACAGTGGCCTTAGAAGGGAAAATAAAATAAGGGTAAAATGGGAATACATAGAAAATTAGTGTTAAATATAATGGATTGGATAAATATGTAGTTTTTATAATTTTTATGGATAAATATGTAATTATTGATTTTAGAGGGATAAATATAATATTGAAACTTTTGAGGGATATACATGAAATTCCCCCTTTAATAAATGTGATGCCATTACCCCTTAGAAATTGAAATAAATAAAGGAAAAAAAGGCTTACCACCTTCGACAACCAAATTGGTGAGGATAAGAAGAGGAAAGATCCGGTGGAGGAACCCTTGTTTCGCCGATGACGGGGGTTGAGGTGGAGGTGGCAGCGGCGTAGTTGGAGTCGGAGGTGAGGTGTTGCGGTCGACTTAGGGTTAAGGAAAGAGTGAGGGACGGCGAGATCAGGGGCGACACCGATCGACTTAGGGTTGTGAAAACAGTGAGGGACGGCGAGATCGGCGGCGACTCTGATCCACTTACGTTAGAGAAAGGAGTGGTGGCTCTGGGATAGTGGAGAAGGGGACGGAGAGGTCAGAGGAGTGTCATTTGAGTTTTTGAAAAAATGCTAAGTCCTGGCTCGCTTATTTACTCCTGTTATATGTAGAAGGAGCATCCCCTCCAATACCTTTAGTACATGCTATGGCCTCTACGGTTTGATAAGTGCTTTTAGAAATTCAAGATTCGGGCAAGCTCGGTGGTTGATGTAATTTTGGCCTTATGATTTGGAAGATGATATAATAACGGTTCGGATCGCGTCCATCTAAGATATCAGTGAAACACAAAAATGGGGCACCGCTTTGAGATACAACTAAAAAACCTTCGGTGCATTGCCTCCAATACCTGATATACACTATACTAACTTTGAGGCTTGATAAGAGCTGTCAGATGTTCCCAGATTCGGGCTAGCACAGTAGTTAATTTTATTTGGGCTTATTGATTTGTGCAGTGTTAAACGAACGGATCAGATCCCATCATTCAAAAAATAAAAAGAGCAACGCTGTGAGGCACCGCTTGGATATTATCTTCACAACCTTTCTCTGTATCGCATTTACTAAGTATACCAACCCAATCAGAGGTTTATATCACTGAGGTAACATGATAAGTCCAACTCATCTGGATGATCCATCAACCATCGAACGGCTACCATTTATTTTAATTTCTGTTTGGTAATGCATGTACACAGATAAGTATTAAGAAAAATGTGAAAAATATAAAAATTATTTTTTTGTGTATGTATGGCCAAATCAAGTCTACCTTGATCCATTTTGTACAATTTCATTATTATTAATGGCATCAAATTATTAAAAATAATGCAGACCGTTCATTTATGCACGAGCAATCAACGGTTGATCTGCATTTAAAAGATGCGTAATTTTTTTGGAAATGATCAAGATATAACATGGAACATTAATAACATAAAAGTGTCGAAGGCGTGACAATTGTAAGCTTCGATCCAACGTAAACTATTTACAACCGTGCGATGTTGCTATGTTGTTTTGCTTTGATGGATTAGTAAACGGATCCCGAATTGTATCAAATTTTATAACGGTGAAATTAATGTGATATTCTTTCATTTTAACGGTTCCGATCGACCAAATGCCGATGTTCATATTCATTCATTCACAACCCCCCACAACAAGGGTTTAAGTCCTATGTATATTATTATATGGCACAAGTCATTGAAGCATCATCCCTGATTGTATAAAAAATTTCAATAGTCAAAATAATTTCAAAATGAATTATCAATGTCAAAGAATTAATTATATTGTCACATTAATTTTAATAATATCAATTACATTAATTTCATCAAAAAATATTTATAATTGAACCATTTGCCATATACAACAACATATATATATATTATACTAAACACCACACTAATTACATATAACACAAATGCCTAATTACATATAATGCTCAATATTAAAATTACAAACATAATTATCTTAAAATGCTGAAAAAAACTAATTTGTATAAATTTCAATTCATAAATCAATTAATCCTGAATTGAAATACAAAATGAAATTGGCTATCTCAATTTTGAGGCTGTCATTGTGCCAATTTGCCTTTGATCTGAACAGAGCACTTTAGACTATATACAGCGTACCACACAGTTGAAATTTGAGTTGCTCTTTGTCTTCGAGACTGCTTTAAGGCAGAACTGATCTGTCGATACGCCAATTTTCATGAGTCCGTATCCTCTGAGATATCTCAACTTTTGCGTGACCTACGTGTCCAGTGCTTATTTGGGGATAGCGCGGGGCTAGTATTATTTGTGCTTCGAGATTCGTGAAAAACTTATTTTAATGGTTACGATTTTCCATAAAGTCACGCAAAGTTTGAGATATCTCAGAGGATGCGAATTCAATTTTCATTCCCTCCTTCGTCGGCGAGATAAGAGTAAGGTCCGATGGGCATTGGACCTACTTTTAGGTTCAATTAGCTCTATCACCGTACGATTAGCATTAAGATCTGTGCGCACGGAAACTGATAAATATCTGCACGGATTTCAATACATAGCGCACGATTCTTGATGCAATTGGATGGCCACCACACCCATCGAACCAAAGTAGGTCCGACGCCCTCTGAAGTGTTCGTCGGCAGATCCAATTTCCCTTCCCTCCTTCGGCGGCAGATCCATTTTTCATTTCCCCCCAAATTTTCATCTAAGTACCTTGCGCAATGTCGCCTTCTCTCTCCCTCTCATTTCGATCTAAAAATCCCTCACCCGCCTCCTCTCTCCTTCTAATTCCCCCCCCCCCCAAATTTTCATCTAACCCTTCACCCGCCTCCGCTCTCCCTCTCATTTTGATCTACTTTAATGTCGCCTCCTGTCTCATTTTGCATCCCCCCTCTGACTTGAACTTGTAGTCAACGGCCAATCTACCTACATCACTGACCTCCGTGCGAGTATTGGAGTCGAAGGCCAGGAATATTCCTTGAGGTTTAATTTTTGTTTACCGTTTTCACCATTTGAATCTGTGTACCTATTTCACCATTTGAATATGTGTACCTATTTCACCATTGTTCTCTTAAGGTTTAATTTTTGTTCTCTTAAGGTCTAATTCTTGCAATCGGTGGGTTTAACTTTTAAACTTTAGGTCCTTTTTTTTAAGGTCTATACTCCTTAATATAGGGTTTAACTGGCAAAGTATGTTGTCTAAAGTAAGCAACTTGCAGTATTACAATACACGCCATTTTTACTCCTTACAAGTTGTTCGACTAATTGACACAACGAAATTATTCAAGCACCTCCCTTCCATACTGCAAGTCTCTTTCTTTTGTGCAATTGCAAAATTGTATAATCTTGTAATTATTGACCATTGTTCTCTTTCTTTTGTGCAATTCTTTATAAGTCTCTTTCTTTTGGCATAAGCATCCTCTAAACGAAGAAGGTCGTATTGTCTACTGATATCTCGCATTCATATCTATATTTTGACCTTAAATTTGTACCAAAACCTGTGTTTAAATCTATAAATTCTGTTATAATTCATTGAATATATATAGAATGTGGTACTGCTGCAAGTTTATTCTTATTCTGCAGGAATCGGGCGAAATCGAGAAGGAATCTGGAATTTAGAAGTCTCTACACGGTCCGTGTAGCATTCCACACGGGCCGTGTCAACCTCGACTCGACCGATGACACGACCACAGAGAACCGCTGACTCGACCGCAGAAGGAACACAGGCACACGGTCCGTGTAGCATTCCACACGGGCCGTGTCAAGCAATTCTGGAAACAGATCCAGAATTTGGAAACAAGGCTAATTAATGGAAGGTCGGCCAGAAGAGCATATAAGCGGGATTCCTTGCACCAGAGAGGACATTCTGGAGTAGAGAAGCATTTTCTAGGGTTTGGTCTTGACGGCTAAGCTTGGAGACGAAGTTGAGAAGCGAAAGACGCGAGTTTTCGACGGATCTTCTTTGTTCTTCGGGTTTTGTCATGGCTAATCTTTTTATTACTTCTTTTATCTGTTTTAGAACCATGTCTGAGTAGATTTCTTAGTTTCTAGGGTTGTGATGTAATCGAATGTTTTGTTTTGCATGTTAGTTATTGGATTCTTTTGTTGAAATTTGTGTTTGCTTGATTGTGTTTGAATTTAATTGCTTAGTCTAAGTTGTTTGAATTTTATTGGTTTACCACTAGATGAATGATCACATCTAGAAGGTACTTTGGCTCTTATAATCTCCCAACCAAACTAAGTACATTAGGTAGGATTAGTGATCCGAAAGGTGAAACCAAGTAGTAACCGACAGGTGAACATTTCCTCATATCGACGGAATGAGGTTACCTTTAGTATACCAAACAAGTAACTAGGTAATTCGGACCAATATACGACAGTTGAGGTTTAGAACCCGACGAGGGCACATATTGCAACTCCATACCAAGTTAATAAACCAACAGACGACAGTTGAGATTTAGAAACATTAGGTCTGGTCAGTAGAACCCTACACAAAGGAACATCACAAAGAAACAATAACTGCTGCATTCACTCGAGGGCCACACGGACCGTGTACGACAGTACCCGGCCCGTGTACATTGGGCACGACCCGTGTAGGACACTACACGGACCGGGTACCTCGAGGCAAGACTGAGATGAAGTCATAACCCTGGAAACGCCTTTTTACATCTGATTTAAACCAAGTTTATTTACTTTCTTGCATTTAAATTACTGTCATTGAACTGTTAGGAACTTTAAGAACCAAAACCAACATTTTCCAACTTCTAGTCTTTATTTAATTTAGGTAGAATTCTAGTTAAGATCTGAACCGTCCCTGTGATCGATACCCGATAATATACTACTCGATAGGATTGTATACTTGCAGTCTGAACCGAAAAGTGTATTTAAGGTTAAAAAGTACAGTTCACTGTACTGAAACTTTGTACTATACCTTTTGGTGTAACAAGTTTTTGGCGCCGTTGCCGGAGACGGCATCATTTATTTTCTGGATTTTTGCTTATTTTAATTAATCTAGATTTTAACTTGTATCATTTTCCTTTTATTTTTCTCTCTCTTTCAGGAAAACTGGCATCCATACCTCCACCCAAGGGAGACTACAATCTGAGGAGTAAAGGACCACTTCCCGACGCAGACACAGCTGGTCCTGCACAACCACCTCTGCACACGGCCCGTGCAGACGATACACGGTCCGTGCACTCCGACAATCCAAGCAGAGGAGAGATGAGCAACAACGGACAAGACAGGGAAGATGACGTGGTTGATGACCTCTCTGATGATGACATGGCCGACTTTGTGCCAAGAACCTTGCGTGAATTCAATGTGCCACGTGCTGGAGACGTGAGGGGTTATCAGACTGCCGCGAATTGTGGGACAACAACCGAACTTCAATCCGGGAGTTGTCAACATAGTGCAGCAGAACACCTTCCACGGCTTAGATCATGAGGATCCACATGCCCATCTCCAAACTTTTCTTGAATGTTGCACAACCATCAAAACCAATGGCTTAACAACTGATTACACTAGACTTGCACTGTTTCCTTTTACTCTTAGGGACAAGGCCAAGAAATGGTTAGGGTCATTACCAAGGGATTCCGTTACCTACTGGAGGGAATTGTCTAAATTGTTTCTAACTAGATTCCTCCCTCATAAAAGAACTACCAAGGTAAGAACCCAACTGACTAGCTTTAGGCAAAGGTCTGATGAACCCCTGAACGAGGCCTGGGAAAGGTTTAGGGAGTTACAGTATTCTTGTCCACACCATGGTATACCTGACTGGTTGTTGATCCAAACTTTTTATGATGGTTTAACTGAAAGCACTCGTACATCTGTTGATGCTGTTGCAGGTGGAGCATTGATGTCAAGAGAACCTCTTGAAGCCATAAACTTGATTGACAACATGGCTCAGAACCAACAATGGTCCGGACGCGACAACACTCGAGCTGGAGGAGGCGGCCGATTTGAAGTTGATCAAATCACTGCTCTAACCGCCAAGCTTAATGCTATGCAGAAAGCTTTCGACAAGATGAGTGTGAAAGCAGTCGATCAGCAGCAACAAACTTGTGTGATGTGTGGAGATGAAGGCCACGCTTACGAGCACTGTCCACTAGCGCAGAGGGATGAAGAAACCGAGCAAGTCAACTCTCTCAACAATGAACCATCCTAATTTCCAAAACCTCCTTTCAACCGATCCTACTCCAAAGACCCGGTTGAGCAACAAAACTGGAGGTGGAAACAGAACAACTCTGCGCCATACAACAATGCTCCCAATCCCTCTTTCAATAACTCCTTCAATAATCCTTCTGGCAGCAACAATAACTGAAACTTCTACCAAAACCTCTTTCAACAACTCAAACAACCGAGCAGCTCAATCCGGTCCACCTAAACCGTATAATGACTTCATTCATGAGCAAGGAAAAATGAACCAGATGATGTTTAAGCAAATGCAAACAATGAATACTCAAATGAATGCTCAACTGGCTGCTCAGAACAAGTTGATCGAGCAAATCAGTCACCAAGTTAACTCGAGCCTTACACCACCGGGAAGACTACCCAGCCAACCAGAGGTAAACCCCAGAGGGGAAGCTAAGGCGGTGACACTGAGAAGTGGAACCCAGTATGAAGGACCTGCCATGCCCAACCAAATTTTGATTGACACAGACCGTGCAAATCTCACACGGGCCGTGCAGAACCCTGACCGTGTCGAACTCACACGACCGGACACCACCTCAAATTCTCCTACCAAGGACACGGACCGTGCAGATTCCACACGGCCCGTGCACACTCCACCTTCTGAAGAAAATGAACATTCGGACCGTGCAAAGCTCACACGGCCAGCAGGAAACATTGAGACGACTGTTCACACGGACCGTACAGAGTCCATACGGCCCGTGCAAAGAGAACCTGAATGCCAGAAGAAGACAGGGGCTGAGAAACCACCACCATACCGGCCACCTGTCCCCTTCCCCCAGAGACTAGCTGAAACCAAACTAAACGAGCAATTCGCCAAATTCATAGATGTTCTCAAACAACTGCACATCACTATTCCATTTACCGAGGCTCTGACTCAAATGCCCACCTACGCCAAGTTCCTCAAAGATATCATTTCCAACAAACAAAGCTTGGAGGGGCACGAGACGATAAAACTGACGGAACAGTGCAGTGCCATTCTAGAAGCGAGCTACCACCCAAACTGGAAGACCCTAGTAAGTTTTCTATTACTTGCACTATAGGGAAAGCCACGATCAAGAAAGCTTTATGTGATTTAGGAGCTAGCGTGAGTCTCATGCCATGCACCATCTTTGATCGAATGGGAGTTGGTGAGCTCAGACCTACGCGAATGACTTTGCAGCTAGCAGACTCCTCAGTAAGACTACCACTTGGCATAGTGGAGGATGTACCGGTTCAAGTTGGTAAATTTTATGTACCTGCTGATTTTGTTGTGATGGAAATGGAAGAAGATAAGGAAGTCCCCATTATTCTGGGACGACCTTTTCTATGAACTGCAGGTGCGATAATTGATGTGTTTAAAGGAACACTGACCTTGAACATTGGAGAGGAGAAGGTGCGATTCCAGATCGATCGAGCCATGAAGTACCCTTCGCCAAACGAATCTTGCTTCAGAGTAGATGCAATCGAAGAGTGCTTAACGGATTTGGCCGAAGACTATTTTCTTGAACAAGTCAACAGCTCGCTAAGGTATCATTCTGATTTTTTATCTGAGTTACAGGTTGAAAAAGGCGAGTTGGAGTCGATTTGTGCAGCAGATGCTCAAGCTGACAACCCAGAGGAACATGGACACGGCCCGGACAAATCCTACACGGACTGTACATAAGAGTCTGAAGAGCTGGAGAATAGGGCACTCGGGTCGGACAAGGCTGACACGAGGGCTATACACGGACCGCATACATCTGACATGGACCGTGTAAAGGCTCAAGAAGAGAAGCCAACTCCTGAGCTCAAGCCTCTTCTATCCAACCTCAAGTATGAGTTCTTAGGTCCAGATAAATCCTATCCTGTGATTGTAAATGCAGGTTTAAATCCCGATCAGACCGCCAAAATCTTGGAGAAGCTGAAAGATCACCAAGGCACAATCGGGTATTCAATCAAGGACCTGAAAGGAATCAACCCCTCTATCTGCTCGCACAGGATCTTACTGGAAGATGATCACAAGCCCTCTGTTGAACACCAGCGACGGCTCAACCCGAACTTGAAAGAGGTAGTAAAGAAAGAAATTTTAAAACTTCTTGATGCAGGTATTATCTACCCGATTTCTGATAGCAAGTGGGTGAGTCCTATCCATGTGGTGCCAAAGAAGGGAGGAGCAACAGTGGTAAAGAACGAGAAGAATGAACTGATCCAAACGCGTGTTGTCAGTGGCTATAGGATGTGTATTGACTACAGAAAACTCAATGCTGCCACGCGCAAGGACCACTTTCCATTGCCATTTGTTGACCAACTCCTAGAAAGGCTTGCTAACCACTCTTATTTCTGTTATCTTGATGGTTATTCTGGTTTCTTTCAAATACCCATCCACCCACAAGACCAAGAAAAGACCACTTTTACTTGTCCATATGGTACATATGCATATCGTAGGATGCCTTTTGGTCTTTGTAATGCACCAGCAACCTTTCAAAGGGCCATGATGGCCATCTTTTCTGATTTTATTGAAAATGAGGTTGAAATCTTTATGGATGACTTTTCTGTATATGGTGCTTGTTTTGACTCTTGTTTGACCAATCTTTGTAAGATTTTGCAGAGATGTGAAGAAGTCAATCTTATTTTGAATTGGGAGAAGTGTCACTTCATGGTCCAAGAAGGTGTTGTTCTGGGACATGTTGTGACCTCTAAAGGTATCGAGGTTGATAAAGCAAAGATTGAAGTGATTGAAAAGCTTGCAATTCCAACTTGTGTCAAAGGGGTTCGAAGCTTTCTAGGTCATGCAGGATTCTACCGCCGCTTCATTAAGGACTTTTCTAAAATTGCTAAACCATTAACCAATATACTCATTAAAGATTCTGATTTTGATTTTACTGATGATTGTGTTAAGTCCTTTTGTAGTTTGAAAGAAGCTCTCATTTCAGCACCTATCCTGCAACCACCTAACTAGTCTCTTCCATTTGAGCTGATGTGCGATGCGAGCGATTATGCTGTAGGAGCAGTTCTGGGGCAAAGAAAAGACAAGAAGTCGTGTGCTATCTACTATGCCAGCAAAGTGCTAGACCCAGCCCAAATGAACTACACAACAAGTTCCGATCCTACTTAGTTGGTTCAAAGATAATCGTCTACACGGACCATGCCGCACTCAGGTATTTGCTAAGTAAACAAGATGCAAAACCTCGTTTGATTAGATGGATTCTTCTTTTGCAGAAATTTGACATTGAAATCAGAGACAAGAAAGGAGTCGAAAACACTGTGGCTGACCATCTATCCCGACTTCGTTGGGGATATGATGACTCTGTCAATTTGCCAATCAATGACTCGTTCCCCGATGAACAACTCTTTTCAGCTTCTGTTATGACTTACCTCGACACGGACCGCACAAGATCTCACACGGCCCGTGCACTGCAACACCAAGGCCACACGACCGGACACACGGACTGTGTAACCACCTAGTCAGTCCCATGGTATACATCAACTTTCTTGCTTCTGGAGTACATCCTGCTTTTATGACATACCAACAGAGAAAGAAGCTCCGCTCAGACTCCAGGTATTACTTTTGGGATAAACCTTTTCTTTTCAAAGTAGGTGTTGATGGCATCTTTCGCCGTTGTGCGCCGTACGAGGAGACACACTCCATTCTCGAGCATTGCCACTCATCTGCTTACGGAGGGCATGCTTCCTTCTCAAAGACAACCACCAAGGTATTGCAATCTGGTTTCTTTTGGCCTTCTATTTTCAGGGATGCAAGGACCTTTGTATCGGCTTGCGACAAGTGTCAACGGACTGGGATATTACCAAGCGCAATGAGATGCCTCTCAACTCTATTCTCGAGGTCGAACTCTTTGATGTGTGGGGTATTGATTTCATGGAACCATTCCCATCATCATGTGGGAATGAGTACATCCTGGTTGCAGTGGACTATGTGTCCAAATGGGTCGAGGCAGTGGCATGTTGAAAGGCAGACTCAAACGCAGTAAAGAAGCTGTTTACTGACATCATCTTCCCTCGCTTTGGAGTGCCAAGAGCAATCATCAGTGATGGAGACAAACACTTCGTTAATCGACAATTCGACAACCTTCTAAGCCGTCATGGGATGACACACAAGGTAACAACTTCCTATCACCCTCAATCTAATGGACAAGCTGAAATTTCTAACAGAGAAATCAAGTCCATATTGGAAAAGACTGTGGCACGGACCCGGAAGGATTGGTCGCTCAAGCTCAATGACGCACTCTGGGCATACCGAACTGCCTTCAAGACACCGATTGGGATGAGTCCTTTCAAGCTAGTGTATGGCAAGCCCTGTCACTTACCAGTGGAGATCGAGCACAAAGCATTCTGGGCCACGCGAACCATCAACATGGACATGCTTGCAGCTGGCGAGAAGCGCATCCTTGATTTACACGAGTTGGAGGAAATGCGCCTACATGCTTACGAGAATGCCAGAATCTACAAGGAGCGAACCAACCGAGTTCATGACCATCGCATTACCTCTCGTGAATTCAAGGTAGGTGATCTTGTACTCTTGTTTAATTCTAGATTGAGACTGTTTCCAGGTAAACTGAAGTCTAGATGGTCCGGCCCATTTCATGTGAAGAAAGTGTACCCATTCGGTGTGATTGAAATTGGAAATCACGAGAGCAGGACTTTCAAAGTCAATGGTCAGCGTCTCAAACACTACATTGCTGACCATCCCCAGACCGAGCGGTTCGATCAAGATCTCTCTGATCCCGCTCCAGCAGAAACTTAAAGCAGGTGGTCAAGCTCGAGACCTAAAACAAGCGCTTCTTGGGAGGCAACCCAAGCCCTTTTTAATTTTCTTGCATTTTTGAATATTTCTTCTTTCTGCATAGTATTATTATTTGCATGCATATTTGTTTTCAATTAATTCGCATTTAGAAATTTCCAAGGAGAGCAACATCTGTTAACTGGACCACACGGGCCGCACAGCACATGACACGGCTCGTACAACACAAGAAGAGAGACCACCCGACCCCTGCGATTCCTACATGGCCAGGATCATCTCACACGGCCCGTACAAATTCTTACACGGCCCGTGTAACCACGAAACGACGCATATGGAAGGTCGCGTCCGCTCCGCATACGTTACACCTCTTCGTTTCCTTTATAATCTTCTCTACCCACACGAGCACCCCGTTCCACAGTGCACCCGACCCTTCTCTCGGACCGACTCGACCTCCGCATGCCGCCGTGTAGCCACCACTCTCGCCGTCTACATCTCTCCCTTAGCTGCCGCCTTCCTCCCCTCTTTCCCGTGCGCCGACCACCACACCAAGCCGATCCTCCAATCAGGTAAGTCTCTCCATCTCTTCTCTTTCAATTTTTCGTTCATACTCCATTACACCTCGCACCACCTAGCCGAGATCCTCCCCTCTCTTTCTTCCCCGTCAGTTCTGCCATTCAGCCGAAACCCTAGCCTGACACGGCCCGCATCAACCCCTACACGGTCCGTGTACTCCTACACGACCCGTGTCAAATTCCACACGGCCCGTGTCAGCCCTATTCAGAGGCAGCCATGCATCGCGAACGCCGATCCAAGTACGCCCACGAGCGTAGGCAGCAGGCTCTCAGTGCCCAGACACCACCACCTGCGCGCCCACCTTCTCCACCTCCGTCTGCCCCCTCACCACACGGTACTCCCTCTCACTCTTCTTCCCCTCAGGAGTCCGACTATCACTCTGACGAGTCCCACCACCTCTCTGGGGAGTACACCGATCGGGTAGAGGATTACCAGGATGATTATTTCCCCATCCCCACCCGCCGCATGTTCTCGCACTTCGACATTTTGTGGCTGTGCAAGTTCGAAAACACTCGCCGGGTTGACTTCGACACCCTCCGCGCACTCGGCATCGAGGAGCAGTTTCTCTTTCTCACCGGCATAATCGGGTTTACCCCCGCTTCCTGGGCCATCGAGCATAATGCCTACGAGCTACTCACGCACGAGTTTCTCTCTTCTCTCCAACTCAAGTCGGATCGACAAGGAAACCCCTACATCAAATTCCAGCTCCGCTACCAGACTCACCGTCTCTGGCTCTACCAGCTTCGCGGGTGGTTTGGCTTCCAGTCGGATCCCCAGACCGATTCCCTCGATTTTCGTGTGGGTCTCGACAAGGACCACTTCTGGAACTTGATTTCTGGCATGACACCCGGGGCCATTCACAATAAAGAGTTAAAGGGTCTCAACATCGCTCACCCGGTCCTTCGCTGCATCCAGCGCGCCCTTGCTGTCACTATCTTTGCACGTGGAGAGACAGTCTCCCGTGCCAATATCGAGGACCTCCAGCTTCTGGATCACATGCTCCGCCCAGACGAGGAGATAAAGCGGCCCGATCTGATGCTCATTATGATCCACCACTGGCTTGGTCTCCAGCGCTCCACGAGAACGGGGGGCGCTATCACTATGGATGCCTATGTCACCCATATTGCCGACAGATTGGGGATATCCACCGATGGAAACACGCTCTGTAGAGGTCCACGCCACCTGGACACCGAGGCTTTCCGACTGGCGACATTCATCAGGATTCAGCGGAGCGCCGGCGGTCGCACCAGATACCTTTGGCGCATGCCGGATGGCCGCACTCAGTTCCAGATGCCCTTCTCGGCCCCTCTCTCCTTCGGGGCAGGTCCACCTGGCTCTTCACTGAGCCACCGCCGGCTGCTCCAACATCACCGCCTCCTCCTCCTGATCATGATGTACCGATGACCGATACGCCCAGCTCCTCACACCAGGCCCATATCCCTTCCCCAGCCGAGACCGGCTCTCACACTGCCGACCCGACCATTCAGGATGTGTACCGCCTCATGCATGGCATGAGTGACACTCAGCGCGAGCACGGTGTTATCCTTCGCGACATCCAGCAGCAAATGACTGACTATGGCGGCAGATCCGGGCGATAGAGGATGAGTTGCGCGACTGGCGCTTCTATGATTCTTCCGACTACTGATCAGGTTTGCTTTCTTTTCCCCAGGTTTTATCTTCTATCTGTCTTGAGGCATTGAGGACAATGCTCGGACTTAGCTTGAGGGGGAGAGCTTTAGCATTTAGTTTATGTTTATTTTTCTTTTATTTCTAGGTCATATTTACTTTTTGTTGCACTTTTAGGCGATATATTTGCGTTAATTGCTAGAATTAGAAACCTTTGCGAGAAATTTTGAGTTGTAATTATGATGACTTTGAGAAGTTGGAAATAACCCCATAAGTTGATCAAATAATTGCATAGGATGAGATAGTTTGAACATTTGAAAGAACGAAAGTCGAATTGTATTGAAAACAATCATTTTGAAACTAAACTGTGCCTTTTAAAATAGGGAACCGGGATTTTTAATCAAAGAAAGATTGGGATATCCATTGGTATGAAGGAATACCATTGGATGTGTGTATTCATGATATATGCAAATGAATTAAAACAAACAAACAAACGAAAAGATGGAGAAAATAAGAGTACTGGCAATAAGTCCTAAAGGGCGCCTTTGAGCTCGTCTCCCACATTTAGAAGAAAACAATGAGTACTGGCACAATACTACTGGATGCCTTTGAGCTCGAGAAATCCCATAGTTAAATCCACATTTCTGTTCTCTTAAGGTCTAATTATTGCAATCGGTGGGTTTAACTTTTAAACTTTAGGTCCTTTTTTTTTAAGGTCTATACTCCTTAAAATAGGATTTAATTGGCAAAGTATGTTGTCTAAAGTAAGCAACTTGCAGTATTACAATACACGCCATTTTTACTCCTTACAAGTTGTTCGACTAATTGACACAATGAAATTATTCAAGCACCTCCCTTCCATACTGCAAGTCTCTTTCTTTGTGCAATTGCAAAATTGTATAATCTTGTAATTATTGACCATTGTTGTCTTTCTTTTGTGCAATTCTTTATAAGTCTCTTTCTTTTGGCATAAGCATCCTCTAAACGAAGAAGGTCGTATTGTCTACTGATATCTCGCATTCATATCTATATTTTGACCTTAAATTTGTACGAAAACCTGTGTTTAAATCTATAAATTCTGTTATAATTCATTGAATATATATAGAATGTGGTACTGCTGCAAGTTTATTCTTCTTCTGCAGGAATCGGGCGAAATCGAGAAGGAATCTGGAATTTAGAAGTCTCTACACGGTCCGTGTAGCATTCCACACGGGCCGTGTCAACCTCGACTCGACATTCACTCGAGGGCCACACGGATCGTGTACGACAGTACCCGGCCCGTGTACATTGGGCACGGCCCGTGTAGGACACTACACGGACCGGGTACCTCGAGGCAAGACTGAGATGAAGTCATAACCCTGGAAACGCTTTTTTACATCTGAATTAAACCAAGTTTATTTACTTTCTTGCATTTAAATTACTGTCATCGAACTGTTAGGAACTTTAAGAACCAAAACCAACCTTTTCCAACTTCTAGTCTTTATTTAATTTAGGTAAAATTCTAGTTAAGATCTGAACCGTCCCTGTGATCGATACCCGATAATATACTACTCGATAGGATTGTATACTTGCAGTCTAAACCGAAAAGTGTATTTATGGTTAAAAAGTACAGTTCACTGTACTGAAACTTTGTACTATACCTTTTTGGTGTAACATCTACTCCTCGCTGTTGCAAAGATTGCTACATAAAAGGTTCCACTTGATTGTTAACTCTATGTCTATTTTAATTTCATCACACCTCTTCAATGATTCTGGATTTTAAGAACCAGTGTTTGTAGATAATGAAGCTATTTCTAGGGGTATTGAAAATCAAATTTTAATACAATCTGAGAACATGATAATATTTTATACCAAAAATCTTTTAAAAAGTTAGCAAGAATAAATAACTAATACCTTTGCATCTATGCTACTGGACTGAGTGTGAGAATAAGTTAATTTCAATGCATCGCAAAAGCAACATGTACTACGGTTCAACATGTATTAAGAATCATAATATGCTATTCATGAGGTATTCTCATTTCAGTCCTTGCAATCGGTTCATCATGTACTACGGTGACTAATTAATATTTTCAATTAGGATTCAGGTGTCACAATCTGGTTTCATTTAATTAGTCACCGTAGCCTTGGTATCTATTCTAATAGTCAGAATCTGGTTTCATTATTTACTGACCAGGATATTTGAGGAGTTCTTTAGGATTTTTTAATTTGTTCACTTGCCATTAGGTTGCCTTAGACTTGCCAGTAAACCATGTCAGACCTATCCTAATTTATCGGCAAAATGAACTTCAAATCAGATTATTTCGGAAAGGATTAGAATTTAGAAAAAAGTTAGAAAATGTATGCCTTGTTAGATGAATAACAGTATATGGCCATGCAATTTTCTCTTCTTTTTGCTCCAAACTCACCTGTGGGACCTTAATCTATTATCTTGCAACAAACTATCTTTTATTTTCACCAAAGTTTTCATGATATACAAATCTTGACATATATTAAGATGAACCGTTGTCACCCTTCTAATTTTTCTTATTATGATCTTCATCTCTCAACTTCCCACATTTTACTAAAAATTTGGTGTAGGAAGAAGATAAGGTGCTGGAGACTGGTTCAACACTATAACAAGGGCTGCACCAAGTTTATTTCTGACCAAATCAAGCTTAACAAGCACAGTAAGGCCAAAACTATCACCTAACTTACTAAGAACAGTTTAGGACTGGTATTAGGGTTTCTAGACTGAACTGCAGCAGTGTAGTTTGCAAATTCCAAATTAAGGACTGGTATTAGGACTGAACAACACCAAGTTTAGGACTGGTATTAGGGTTTAGGACTGGCACCAAGTTTCTAGAATAAGAACAGTTCGTACCACCTAAAAATTAAAATGATGTATTTGGATATAACTAAAACCAGATGGGACCAAGTTTAATTGTTGCCCATTATTCTTTCCTTTATAACATACTTCTATTTAGAAATAGGGAGAATTTCTAGTGTACCTGTGAAAACTTTTAAAAGAGTCAATTTCCCCATAAAACCAACTTAACAGCCAATATCCCCATAGAAATTTAGCATTATTTCTTTTATACCCATATATTCATTATATTTAGTGTTTAGACAAATATAGCTATTGGAATACAGGAGCACACACCACATAGCACAGACCCATTTGTGCTATGCGCCACTACCAGCTAGGAAATTAGAATTTAGCAAGTCAATGGCAACTAATGTAATTAGTTAAGTATGCCATAACATAATTAGTCAGCGGCAGTTTCTGTGGTGCTATTAACCGAGTTGTGTCAATTGATTGATTGAAAATCAAGTTTTTCTTACTTCGTTTTCTTTATCGATCCGATTTTAACCCTTTAGCCATGGTTGTCTATTAAGCTTTATGTTTTGCGGGCTAAGCTTAAGACCTCCAAACTATATCAAAGATGTGGGAAAAATTGAAGTGTTGGTACTAAGCTTAGAAAGCATGCTGTACCAAATTATAACTGGTTTATTTCCATGCTATTTACCATATTTAAAGTACAATAAACACATAATTGTTTCCTTTTCACTCAAACACAGATGGCCCCAAGAAAATCTGGACTAACAAGAGAGACATCAGCGAGAAGAAAAAATCAAGGGAGAAAGCGTAAATCACAGGCAGTAATTGATCTCGGCGAGGGTTCAAATGCTACGCCAGATGGTCAAATTACACCACATGTACCCCAAAAGAAAAAGGGACGCGGCCCGGGGGTGATAAGGAAATCGACACCCATAGTCGAAAAGAGACCAATAATCTGGCCAATATCCTCTTGTGAGTTTACTTGTGAGGTTACAGATGAGGCAAAACCAAAGGACATAACGGCAGTAATCACGAGGTATTATTGTTTTCATTTTAAACCAAATTTACAACCATTATATCCCCAAAGTCATGTTCTGAAACTTCAATTTTTCTATCCCAAGGCTTGCCCTTAACCATATGCCTGGACCATTTAGAAGTTTCCATGCCTTCGACAAAGATACGATAGATGGCATCGAATTTGCCTTCTTGGTAGTCTCTCTTATTATTATTTTACATTACTAGTATTAGAAAGGGACTCTGATCTGATCCGTATGTCAATGAAAATTGTTCACTACAAGGATATCATCTAACTCCTTATTTGTCAATGAAAAAACCTGATTTATACCTTTCTGTAGCTGAATTGTTTCACCAAGATGGCCTTCATATTTCCTTTACTGTCCAATTAGTTGGTATGTATCTGTTAGGCAATTAGTAGGCAATTTTTTCATATCGCAGCTGTCTTAATTTTATATAATGGGGGGGGGGAATAGGTGAAGTACTATTACATATTGCAGTTCTCTGAATTTTATAACATGTACCACTGCCAATTGAATACATGCTTTTTTGGTAAAGGAGAGATTTAGATATCGTGAAGGTGAAGATCCCAAAAATTGTCGGATTGTTCTGGAAGCAATAGCGGCAAAGAGGTACAGCAGCGAGCTACATGAGACCAGGGACAGGCTCGAAAAAAGGTATGGCAGAGACGTACGGGAATGGAAGAAGCACGTTCCACATTGGTGCACAACGCCGTCATTCTGGCCACAGTTGTGTGATATATTTGCCACAAAGGAATGGCAAGATTTGAGTTTAAAAAACCAGGACAACCGCACTAAGTCTGAACTGACGGTCTCTCACTATGCGGGAGGTGCAAGCGCACACCAGCATAAAGTTCAACTGGTAAGTTTCATGAACATCTACTAAAATTAAAGGTTAATCTGTAATTTACAGCATCATCTGACTTGTTTATTCATTTTCATGTGGAGGCAAAATTAAATAAAGGAAAAGATCCAACTATGAGGGAGCTTTTTATCCATCTTCATTGTCGTCGAGACAGTAAAGGCAAATCACCCATTGTGGCCAAACTGGAAGCTACTGCGGAGGCTGAGAAGCTTAGGGCGGAACAAATGGAGAATGCTGATGCTATTGGGATAATGGACCCAAGTACAGAGGAGATTCCCACTGGTACTGAAGAGTTGGATGTGAACTCCTTGCAATTTACCAACACCAGAACATAATCTATTTACGTAAGTTGAGCTTCCCCCTACCTTTGCTGAATTTGCATATGCAAGCATAAAACAAGGTCAAAATATATGTTTCAGCAACTTTTCACGTTATTACCTAAATTTCACTTTATTTCAGCAACAGGTTTTACTATCCTACAGTAATAAGTCTACTTTTTATATATTTATTCAGTACATAAAAATGTCAAAATAACACATCTTTTTATGTTTCTCATATGGTGCAACTCACAGCAAAAGGTGAATGCCATTATGGCTGATGGGGTAAATGCTGACAAGGATGAGAGCAACATGTTCATATCAGCTGCTGGCGGAGTAAGCCATGGTAGGGTGCTTGGATTTGGAACCATGCTTGATGGGAAGGTGCAAACAGCAACCAATCGATGCAGGCCCAATTACTCAGCCTCTTCTGTTACTGTTTCTGCATTGACAAACAATTCAGAGCAGGAAAGCTTCTCCCGCACTCAAGTACAATCGCTCCTAGCTGACAGTGATCGCCTTCGAGCTGAGGATAGGGCTGAAGTGAGAAGAGAACTAGCAAATTATCAGATGTTGTTCAACCAAATGTTATCGATGGTCGGGCCACAAGGGCTCAATGTACAGGTAAATTATACCAATTTGATACCAAATTTACATTTTTAAATTTGTTTCATGTGATGACAGCTTTTAATAGTTGAGAGCAGCTCTGTTGCTACTGTAGTTAAGGCCAATTTGATTTTAATTTGTTGGATGTAATTAAGGAGATAGGAGTAGGTCCGATGGGCATCGGACCTACATTTAGGTTCAATTAGCTCTAAGACCATACGATTAGCATCAAGATCTATGCGCACGGAAATTGATACAGACTTGTACCGATTTTGATGCAGAGCACACGAATCTTGATGCAGATCAAATGGTCATCACACCCATCGAACGAAGGTAGGTCCGATGGGCATCGGACCTCCTCTGATTCCGTAATTAAGACCATCCAAGGGCAACTCTCGATGGTTGGGAGCAGCTTTGTTGCTACTGTAATTGTTGTCTTTATTATTAAGGCGGTTTCAATGGAATTGTTAACTTAAGAAAATCAATTCATTGTTACAAATTAGATCTGTTTTTGTCATCTCCAAGATATAACACCTGTGCTTGCAAATTCAATGCTGCTGCTTTTCCTCAACCAACTCAGGCAGTAGCTTCACAGCTGCAGAACGCCAACTCCCAGGTAAGGAGTTCAACATAAATTCTACATAAATTCCTTTATTTAGAGTTATTAGAGTGATTCCAATGCTCATAGTGCAAAATTCTGAATTTTAAGGAGGGTATGTAAAATAATTTATTCATAGCAAAGCTTTTGTCTTAATTATTAAGACGGTTTCGATGGAATTATTAAGTTCATAAAACCTGTATTGCCTAAAATTACATCTTTGACATTGTTCAACTTAGGGTCAAGGAAACAGTTCGGGAACTCAGCAAGGTTTTTTTGGGAATTTACCTAATTTCCAGGTGCCATTTTAAATTAAGAAAATCAATTAATTGTTACAAATTTTATCTGATTTTGTCATCTCCAAAATATAACACTTGTGCTTCCAAATTCAATGCTTAGGGTCAAGCTCCTCTTCCTCAACCAACTCAGGCAGTAGCTTCACAGATGCAGAATGCCAACTCCCAGGTAAGGAGGTCAACATAAATTATACATAATTCTGAATGCTCATAGTGCAAAATTCTGAATTTTAAGGGGGGGTATGTAAAACAATTTATTCATAGCAATAACATGTTGTTTCTTTTCCATGTGATATAAATAGAGTAATGATTCTCCTATACAACAAAATCTTGGATTCCAGACACTCTTAAGTCAAGCTAATATGAGATTAGATGACGTACCCACAAATGAAGCTGCAATAGGCCAATGGCGCGTGCATTCTGCCTACAATGGGAACCATCCCCTGTAGTGCATAAAGAATGCACCTTTGAGGGCTTATTATTAGAATAGAAGTTCTAACAAATTAACGAACTTGGGGTAAGTTATCTTGTGAATTTAGGGTAATTAAGGGTGTGTATATTTTGGTATAGGGTTACAGCTGCAATATGGTATATTTTGGTTAACTGGTGTGCATATTTTGGTATAGTTAAAAATGCAAGTGCATTCCTTCCGATGTATGAATACTATATATGTTATGTTAATGCTTATTAAATGTTAAATGCTTTCCTTATATCTCATTATAAATGAGTTTCTGTTTATATGTTTGTGTTTATATGTTTCAATGGGTATTAGTACCTAGTTGGTACAGGGAAGATTGAACCTGATTGGTACAGAGAGAATTGTAGATGAGAGTATATGCACAGTTGTTTTCGTGGGCATATCCACGGAAAAACGAAAACAATTTGTTCTTGGAAATGCTACACGCACTGCCCTTGGAAATGCTACGTTGGGTCCCACACACGCTGCCCTTGGAAATACTACTGTGGGACCACACACGCTGCCCTTAGAAATACTACTGTGGGTCCTACACACGCTGCCCTTGGAAATACTACTGTGGGTCCCACGCACGCTGCCCTTGTCAATAATACGGTGGGTCCCACACACTTTGCCCTTGGAAATACTATGCTGGGTCCCACATGCACTACCCTTGGAAATAACCTGTTGGGACCCACACGTGCTGCCCTCAGAAATAATACAGTGGGACCCACACACTTTGCCCTTGGAAATAATAAGCTCATGGGCCTGATGTCAAAGTATTTCTGACGGTAGTATTTCCAAGGGCAAGCTCACGGAAAAAGTCAGAAAGTAGTATTTCCAAAGGTAAGCCGACGGAAAAAGTTAGAAAAATGGTATTTCCATCGAGGCTATTTTTGACGGTAGTATTTCTGAGGGTAGCGCACGGAAATGACGATTTTGGAGCTTTTTCCAAGGGCAGGCTGTTGGAACAAGCCATATTTTAACCCACGGAAAAAGTGAGAATTCTAGTAGTGCATGTTGTTCATGGATCCGTATCTTCCCAGGTACCTCACTGAACCTGTTGTGTTTTCTTACTCTCAGCCGGTGATTACTCGGGATGATTTAGGGGGCAGTATTATTTGTGCTTTGAGATTTGTGTCAATTTAAAAATCTGGGCTGAGAGTAAATCTGGACCGTCTGTTTCGGTCAGGTTCAGTGAGGTACCTGGGAGGATGTGAATTCGTTGTTCATATCCGGCCCATTCGATCCTAAATGGAATGATCAAACATACACCCCTGATGTCTCATAAAAGGTTTTTAATCTGGTCCGTCCACTTTAGATGGGACGGACGGGACATTAGAAACAGGGTTTTGATCTTCTAGGGATGCTTTTAATGCAACAATTGAAAAGTTGAGGGAGATAATATATGCAAATTGATCATCATTCATAATAAGTTTATCTTATAAATTTGAGAATGCGTTATTTTCATTTTTCAGTTAGCACCTTATCATGATCAATTATTGGAAATGATTGGGCGACTTCCTTTACCAACATAAGCATAAATGCCCGAATTTTTTATTTATATCCAAAAAATAAATTAAATTACAAAAAATAACCATTTTGGTGTTGAAATTCGAAATCTACCCAAACCGGAAAAAAATTTTCCGGATTCAACATCTAACTCCGGAAATTTTTTTTCCGGAAACTCAACTCTAATTCCGGAATAAATTAAAAAAATTTCCGAACTCAACAATTTTTTTTTTTTTTTTTTTTAGAGAAAAATAGCTAAAATACTGAAATCTAACACTAAAAAATCGAATTGTTTTTTTAAATATTTGTTAGATTACTTTTTTTGATAGCATATTTATACTAAAATACGCTAAATTACTTGAAATTATGTTAATTTATGCTGATTGATACTAGATTACTTTAAATTATGTTAACTTTTTTTTAAGAGACAAATAGCTAAAATGCTGAAATCTAACACTAAAAAATCGAATTGTTTTTTTACTACGAATAGGGCCAATTTGTGGTAAAATACGGTAAATTTACTAAAATGCTGAAATTACAATAATTATGTAGAATTATGCTAAAATACGGTAAATTACGCTAAATTACGTATGAATGGGGCTTATTTTGTGGCATCTTTCATAAATCATAAAAAATAGTAAAAAAAATTCCAAAAATTCCAAAAATTGGTATTCTAAAAGTTCATTACATAACTAATTTACTGAGCTACGTAGATTGAACAATATAAATGAAAATCTTAATCGGAAACTTCAACTGAAGTTTTGAGGCTCTTCCCTTTGTTTTTTGGCGATTTTGAATTTGGAAATCTAATGAAGCAAGTTTGGAGGCATGCGCATTTTCACAAGCTTTTCGAAAAGTGGTCATTTGCTGAAATCGGACACTCGAGCACCGTTTTATGGCAGTTTGAAGTTTCGTCGTCATTTTTCGCTTTCTCAGTGAAAATATCATCCCTATTCATACGTAATTTACCGTAATTTAGTGTCAATCAGCATAAATGACCGTAATTCATACATAATTTTCTCAGCATTTTAACTTGAAATTACCGTAATTCATACGTAATTTTCTCAGCATTTTAACTATTTGTCTCTTAAAAAAATATTAACATAATTTAAAGTAATCTGGTGTCAATCAGCATAAATTAACATAATTTCAAGTAATTTAGCGTATTTTAGTATAAATATTCTATCAAAAAAAGTAATCTAACAAATATTTAAAAAAACAATTCTTAGATTTCAGTATTTTAGCTATTTTTCTTTAAAAAAAAAAAAAAATTGTTGAGTTCGGAAATTTTTTTTCTGGATTTAGAATCCGGATAAATTTATTCCGGAATTAGAGTTGAGTTTCCGGAAAAAAAATTTCCGGAGTTAGATGTTGAATCCGGAAAAAAAATTTCCGGTTTGGGTAGATTTCGAATTTCAACACCAAAATGGTTATTTTTTGTAATTTAATTTATTTTTTGGATATAAATAAAAAATTCGGCATAAATGCAAAGGTGTGTTGGAAATTGAACTCGAATTGTGGTATATATTGGAAGAGAGGACTTTATAAACCAAAATTTTTAAATATAGCACAGATCCAAAAAAAATAAACCAAAACGGCACCGTTTGGCCGGAATTCCAAATTTAGCACGGCCGCAGATCAGCTGAGCGGCCCCAGTTTTTTTTTTTTTATTACGAAATATGTGTTTTTTAGTTATTGTGTTATAAAAATAATTGTATTTGTGTTTTAATTATTGTAATGTTGTTTTAATTTATCTATTTTGTCGCAAGTTATTTTAGAAACGTGGTTCGTTTGAAATATTTTATATATGTCGTGTGGTTCTAATTTTTTTTTTGTACGAGGAGATAGTGATATAATGAACAAAATAAATAAATAACCAAAACAAATAACAAAATAACAAAAAAAATAAGAGGCATAATATAACAAATAAGTCCAGTGTCTGACATAGTCTACAAATCATACATTTGTCTCTGCTTCTTCTTTCTGAACCCTCGACCCCGCCTGGAGAGTGGCGTCTCGTCTGTATCTCCTGAGTCTGTAGTGTCTGTGGAGTCCTCCGCCTGGACATCTGCAGACTGGACCGGCTCATCACGAACCTCCTCAATCTCGGATGTCTGCTGTACTCCAGGACCAAAAACAGTAGTCTGTGCAGACTCAGGATGCGTGAATAAATACGCCTGTCTGGCAATGGGGTCATCAAGGGTGGCATGATGTGAGGACTGTCCCGGAAACTCCGGGAAGGGCTCTGTCTGAACATACCCTGGCTGATAGGCAGGAGGATCCGTCTGGGTCGGATTGTAACCCGGAGAATACAGTCCGTCTGCTGAGATCTGGTACTTCGGAATGCGCTCCCCCTCCTCACCCTGCTGCAGTAAGTTACAAGTTAGTTAATCGAGAAATTTGGAAAAAAAAACAGTTGTTTTATATTTTAATTACAAATTATACCTCGGCAGCCGTATCAGCCTGAGATCCCATGCCCATACGCCCGAAGTCGCGCATCAACTCGGCAGCTCGGTCAAACACCTGACCAACAGTCTCAGCTTCATGTACAGGTCTACACATGGGCTCATCGCCAGTGTATGGGACGTAAACATCAGGCTCGGGCTCGTCGGATATGTCGTTTACCGCATCAACTCCGCCCAAGCCAGCGCATCTCAGTAGAGAGTCGAGACGCGCCCTGTACCCACACTGGCACACCGCCGGTACGCTGTGCTTGAGGAGGACCTTCCCGAGCCTCTTCCAACCCGTGGTCACGGCCATCGTAGCCCCTATAACGCAACTCTTGACCAGATATAGTGCCTGCAAAGAAAAAAATATATGAAAAAGTTGTACAAATTTAAATATTGTTAGTTTTTAACTTGAAATTTAAAATTAAACATACCGTGGCTGCGAACGGTGCGCCAGCAGGGATAAGACCATGGACCCGTCCTCTCCGATCCCTCGGCTTTGGTACTCGCTCTAAGGGATTGTCGGCGATACACCCCTCCAGATATATAGTGTACGCGCCGTGATCCTGGTACCAATCTCTATAAGGTCTGTACAAATTACAAAAAAACGTTAGATATTCCGATGAGAAAATTACAGTGAAGGTTTCGAATTTGAGAAAAAATTGCTTACACTGGCGCAACATCCATGTGACGGTCCGGCTGGGCCAATGGGGGGTCAGGAGATGCTGCCTCGAACACGTAATCAGAAAGACAGGTCCCCCAGTTCTTGCCAGCAGTGGTGTCCCTGGCCCGATGGAGCTGTCGCCACACCCCCTCGCTGATCGGTGCCGGGGGTGGAGCTAGCTGACGCATGCCGAACTGCCTCATGACCCGACCAGGGTAATGGTGCTCGACGATCTATATATTTCAGAATGTTCAGTATGTCAGATATTTAATTAAGTTTTCAATGTACAGAAATATAGAAAATAAATTAAATAACGGTACCTGAAAGCATATGAGCGGCACCTCCGCACGCCAGTATCTCTCCTGCTGCCGACATCGCTCAGGCAATATCTCGATGTAAGCCCGATGTCCCCCCTCGGTCTCGACCTGATAGCACAGATTTCATACCATATACCAATTCAAGTAAAGTATGAATTGATATAAGTTTTTCCAAATTCAAAATTATAATAAAAGTAGACTCACATATTCTCTGTAGGGCTCCCAGGTGACATACTCGGGATCATCTCTCAGATGCTCGATCTCCTGTCTCCAGAATGTGATCCCGAGTGTCGCGCCATGTCCGGCTCCAACCCAAACCTTCTTGTAACAGTATCTGGCGCCATATGCAGGGCACTGGTCTGGCTCGGGCTGACCCCAGTCCGGCACATCAGTCGGTCTGGCTATGACTGGGCAGCCTACGATCAGATGTGCGTAGGACCAATGCTGTAGTAACATGCATGGTCCAACAAAGGTCTTGTTCTTCTTAAGGCAGGCATTGTTAAGACCCCTTAACAATGCACAAAGTCAGAGTTGCTTATACTATATAATATTTGAAAAATTTTAATAGGATAAGAATAATTTTCTTACCTGTATAAGCATGCCAGCGTGGCCGCACCCCAGTTGAACCTGCCCGCAGTGGGCAGGTCGCGCAGAAACGGAAGGTAGCACAGCCGAACCTGATCTCCGTGTGAATCTGGAAACAACCGACAGGTGATCATTGTTGGGTTTTGAGGCTACCCAAAGCCATTAGGCTTAAGCTGCGGAAAGACCGTAAACCAAAATTTTTTACTTCTAACTTAAGCCAAAAGGATTGAAGTGGTATGTCGGATAATCTACCGAGAGTTACATACCTGTTCAATCCTTTTCTTAGATTAAAAACCGTAAGTAAAACTTTACTCATTCAGATCATAGATTAAGTAGCATGTCGGATAATAACCGAGAGTTACATACCAGATTAATCTTGTATAGACCCAAAGTAGTAAAACCGTATTTACTTGTATTTTAATCAGTTTATAGATCTTCTCCTTTGATTGATTTCTAAAAGATTAAATCTATTTAACAATTAAATAGATTAATATAACATTTCTTTACCTTGCTTCCAAATTCAAATTGGAATGCAGTCTGACCCGGCTGTCTGACCCGATTAAGCAAGCACCAAAATTATAGTGCCTCTATCGGTTATCCACCAGGACTGATCGAGAGAGCGGTTTATTTCTTTTACCAGAAATACCGTAAACCGCAGAATCTGACAAAAACACTATTCACGAGAAAAAGCAAATAATAATTACGACTCTCGTAAAATATTATTTCTAAAACTCGTAAACTCTGATTAGAACGAATCTGAGAAAAGAGAGAATTATCGTTCGATCAGATCGAATCGGTATTCAGGAAATTGAATTGATTTTCTCTCCAACTATGATCATGTATTTATATACATTTCACAACCGCCATTCAATTTTTGGGTATATATACAAACACTCAAAAATTGAGTCGGCTAAATATAAGTCGGCAAATCAACGGCCAAAATCAATCGGCAAATTTCAACGGCCAAATGAAATCGGCAAAAAATTTATTACTATTTTTCCATTGGCCCATTAATACTCAATTAATTTTGGGCTTTGATTTGGGCTTTTGATTTGGGCCTTTAATCTTTAATTAGTGATTTATTCTTAATGGGTTTCAAGCCCAAAATATAAATCTAATAATTAAATATTCTATGTCCAAATCAAATACATATTTTCTCGATCGTTCGTTCGGTAACTTTTATGCAACGTGTCAAACACGTTCATAAATTAACCAATGTTTCTGCTTGTCATTTAAATGACATTTATAATTTAATTATATCATATATAATTAATTTTATCCATCTTATTATTAATTATAATCATTATAATTAATCAACAAGATTCTCCGACTAGCTCCTATATGGTGTGACCCAATAGGATCTGTGGTATGTTGGCAAATAGAATTAAAACTATTTTAACTTCTATTTATCATAGGTGGCACCTGACAAGTACATTATGACACCAATTACACAGATGATGCTGTACCGTACAATATCATGATCCAGTAAACGATTTACTTCGTGTTAATTCTTTTGTCTCATAGCTATCAGATTAGTTTCAAGGTAGGTGTGTGTCATCCTTGCAAACTTAATCTTTTCTTGATCCTGAATAGATTATCAAATATGTTTACTCTTGTAATCATATTGGATCCAGATAATCATATTCTATCAAGGGGCCCAGTGATGCTATAGCTCGTATTGAGATACGAGGGACAATAGTACTTTTGATAAACCATCTTTTCCTCCGCATAAGCTATGTATACCGAAGAACTATCCTTATAGCTACTTTTTACGGATAGCGTTAGATAGCAATCACACATATACATTTCTTATGTAGGAAAAATGAATATCTCATACTTTAGAACTTAACACTAAAATGAAAACATTAATGACACAAACACAATTCCATTTAATGTTTCATTTGGGGTCTGTCAAATATCATGTTCTCTAACATGTATCTGTGTGATTAAAATGACAACTCTTTGTCTATGGTTTGTAAAACTTAACCATCATTTAATCCACACACTAACCTTATCGTGGTAATTAGTGTTCCTGCTAATTACCTTGGTTAGAGACTTTTAAGAGTATTATCATCTATATTATGAAGTTTCACAATTCCAGTCATGAACTCGAAATGATTCATAAATTCAATAATACTCAAGGTAACAAAATGATTAAACATGCAATTCATAAACAAAGCTTTATATAACAAATTTATCGTATTATTGACTTCTAGATTATTACAAACTAACAATCATCTCAAGAATATACGCGAGGATGTGCCGGTCAACAACCACCTATTATTTATATAAATTAGAACATTGTTTACAAGTAAATCTGATATTATTTGAATTAAATAAGGTACAATTTACATACCTGATCTGGATGATCCGGATAGTCCTTGAATCTGGTCCTCAACTTCATCAAGCTGATGGTACTGGGCGAGATCGCAAACCTCTCACCTTTCTTCTTCTCTTTCTGTAGCTGGTCGTGCGAGATACCCAGCAACTCCTCGCACAACTGACGGAAGTCCCCGTACTCGACACCCGTCACCGGCTCCCCGGTAATAGTCATACCCCACAGACAGCTGACGTCCTGTAGGGTGACTGTCATCTCAGCATGGGGGAGATGAAAGGTGTGCGTCTCGGGACGCCATCGCTCGATGAGGCCGGAAGATAACCCCTCGTCATGGTTCTCCTCCCGCATCTGTGATAGCTGGAATAATCCCATCGAGCGTAATGTCCCCCCGTACGCCGGCTGATACGGTAGCCACATGCGGTTGTGACGAACCGTAACCGCATCCAACCCCTGTATTTATGTAAGAAATCAGATCAAGTTCATTCATAAAAAAAGATTATGTTTTATTGTATTTTTATAAATATGACTAATTTATAACTTACCCCGGTGGCAGCCTCTAGAATCCGGTGCTCTGAATTCGGGTACCACAGGAAGTCGCTGACCCTGTCAGTGCGACTCCGGATACCCGGAATATCTGTCTGTGATAGAGCACTATCGATGTGCTGGGACATCTGATACGGAGTGGGTGGATGGGCATGGTGTGTACCCATACTGGAAGACGGTATATCTCTACCAGATGCCATGCTGTATTTAATTTTTGGTACAAATCTAGTTAAGTATTGGTGCTAAAACAATTGATTTTGGCTATTTAATATACCTATTTAATTTTTGGTACAAATCTAATTAAGTATTGGTGCTAAAACAATTGATTTTGGTAAAATATACCTATTTAATTTTTGGTACAAATCTAGTTAAGTATTGGTGCTAAAACAATTAATTTTGGTTAAATATACCTACTTAATTTTTGGTACAAGTCTATTTTAATTTTATTGGTGGGACAATTAAAATTTGGAACAATTCTAATTATTAACTCTAAATTAAATTCTAATTATCAATCCTAATCCTACACCCTAATCCTAAACCCTACTCCTAAACCTAAACCCTACTCCTAAACCTAAACCCTACACCTAATTACTACCCTAAACTAAAAAATTAAACAAGAATAGAAGAAGAGAAAACTTACCCGAGTATGAAGGGATTTGAAATTCTTGAATCGATGAAAAAACTGAAACCAGCGGCCCCCTTATATAGGCCTCCAGGGGGCCACTCAGCGGATATGCGGCCCTATTTCAGGGGCCGCTCAGCTAATCTGCGGTCCCCAGTAAAGGGGGCCGCTCAGCTGATCTGCGGCCGTGCTAAATTTAGAATTCCGGCCAAACGGTGCCGTTTTGATTTATTTTTTTTGGATCTGTGCTATATTTAAAAATTTCGGCTTTATAAACTAATTTTTCACTACAAGAATACTGGCCTTTCCCGGCACTTAAAAATGCCACTATAGGCCTCAGAAAATGCCGCTATTGACATTTGCCGGCGTTTCTGTTAATGCCGCGAATAAAGGAGTCGGGAAAAGCAAATGCCGGCGCTTCAATGTTCTTTTCCCGGCGTTTAATTAGCGCCGCCCGAAATTTTGGATTCCTGGCGTTTAGTGAACGCCGCCCAAAATTTTTGACATTTTCTGGCGTTTTTTAAACGCCGGTAAAACTCAAGAAAATTAAAAAAAATTCCAAAATAAATCCAGGCGTTTACTAAGCGCCGGTAAAGATCACAGAAATTTGAAAAAAAAAAATCCTGCTACGATAGTTTACTGGATGGTCAAACAGATAGACCAAAGTCAGCACATTTACCAATTACTTAGAACATTCGATTATACACATTACTATTTAAAGCTGAAAACAAAAATAATACATCTTCAGAACTAAATTGTTCAAAATGAAAAATGAGAACATATAACAAGTATCAAGCGAGAAAATATTAGGAATGCCAGAAATTGACCAGCAATACCAGGCTTTGGTCAGGTAATTCATCATCTTCTTCTTCCAAAGCCTTTATTCAAGATCAAAATTTAGACCTAGCAGACCAGCTGTTCCATTCTCTTTTTTCTGAATCTTCGAGAAAGAAAGAAAAAAGGGAATTAACAGAGACGCAATATGTTGTCAGAATTTAAAGGATTATGTTCATCTCAACTTTTATAGTTATAAAAAGGCAAACATCTAGGGAAGAAATTACCATCTCCAAGAAGAACGCTTTTTAACCAAAACTGAATGCCCAATTCATGAAATGAGTCATAGTTTTCAATCTCGATCTGCAATTTCATAATAAATTACACATGTTAACATAAAAAAAAAATTCTGATTAGAGAAATTACCTAATGTGCACCTAAAAGCCAATTATGATTCAATGATGAGCTGCAAATTAATTTAATTTAGGCTCAATTGCAAGAATATACTTGATTTATCAAATTAGAGACATACCTGAGGTACTAACCTACACAAGGTACTAACTTACACAGTTCATCAGTTTATCTCATCAAGGTACTAACCTACACAGTTTTTATCCAGTTGCGCTATGCATTAGCAACCACTTATTAGTAGACAAATAGCAAGAGAGACAATCTGAGGGTAAAAAAAATAAAATGTGTGCAGGCACGGCAATACAACATATTCACAAACAACAAAAGATTGCAAAGGTCCCATGCAAGAATCTAATACAAATTTGACAATTATGTCCCTGAGTTTTGTATAAATATTGGTACAACTATCTTCCCTTTTCCCAAAGTACAAAATGCACAAAAGTGATTCAGATAATAGCGATCCATTGCTTAAAATATCGATCTAAATCATGACGTGCAATTGAATAATTATACAGATTGATGAACTATATTTTTAATTTGTGAAATTAGGGTTTATTTTACCAGTTGTCTTCAGAGAGACAGAACTAAAAGCCTCCTCTCTTGTGCTGCATCTGCAAGCAAAGGGTTGAGAATAAATAAAGGAAAAACATCAGAGGCCGTGATACAAAGTACAAATAGAATGATTTTAATAGCAGTTGACCTTTTTTTAATTTAAAAACAGTTGATTTTAACCAGAACTGGTTGTACCGCATATAGCTACTGATAGAATTGCAATATTTCTTCATGCACAATGCAAATGTAACAGCAGTAAATATAATGTGGTTTCTAGTCATTATCAACTCACAAGTAACAACACGACCTGTTGCTAGTACAAGCTAGAAGAACAATTCTGATTACTAAAAAAAAGATTGAATTGAAAGATGCAATTTACAATTGTATAGTTAGCTTGCTCCAAGATCCATGTCTGACATTTTCCATGAAATGCAAAATTAGCACAAAGTAACTACAATTACATAATATATAAATACCAATGAAAGAAAGAAATGAGAAAAGGCATATAGAGGTAACCTGGAAGACAAGACCAAATGCTAAGAGAGCATGTGCAAGGACCATTATTCTCCACCTAAATGCCTAAAAAACATATAACAGGTGGGTTTATAAGAGTTGTACCTATACATGGTCGCATGTCAGATTATAGCTTGATATTTGGTTGGTTTTGCATCAATATGCCCGTTGACACAAATTTATGATATTCAGGTATAATAATTGATACCTGAGGCATATCCACTACATAATTTGCCAGATGAAGGCATGCTCCAAGCAATGCTATATTTCTCACACCAAGCTTTGTCACCAGAGTTGATATTTGAAACCTACACAACAAAACTAATTGGGTTGGTAGAACTCGAGAATAACATTGAACTAATTTCACAAAATTTCAAACCCTTAATCCTAACCCACAATTCAAACCTAATTTCACAAAATTTCAAATTGAAACGCTCAATCCTAGCCCTTAATTCACAAATTTCACAAATTCTTTATTATTTCGCAAATTCACATGAGAAAAATCTAGTAACTATTGAACCAAAATAACATACCTAGAGAGAGAGAGTGTGGCGAACTGGTAGATGATCAGTCCTCAGAGAGAGAGACAGCGGGGGGAAGGGTTGGTTTGTGCTCGGTGCTCGGGCTTAGAGAGAGAGAGAGAGCGGGGGAGGGTTTGTGCTCGGTAGAGAGAGAAAGGGCGAACGAAATGGCGGAGGGGGTGGGCACGAGCGCAGCGTGATGGCGAGGCGGAGATGAAGCGAAGAGGGAGAGGTACTGAGGAAAGGCGGGGGTCTAGGGTGTGGATTGGGAGACAAACTTTTTAGAACTCACGTAATTTTTGTGTTTGGGCAATACCCAAAACTTTGGCGCAACCCAAAACTTTGGCGCAAATTTTTTTTAACAAATGCCGGCGTTTGCTCAGCGATCAAATTTCACCTAGACCATATGCTGGCGTTATTGGTAACGCCGGTAAATATGTATTTTGTTGTAGTGTTTTTTCTTTAGGAAAGTAGTTTACAAGTACAAAGCTTAATTAGATTTATATTCTTACTCTCAATCACGCCTCACTGCCTGATTCACGTTAACATACATGAACATCTTCATCTATTTATATTACTACAAAGTTGGTTATTGACTTTTTATTTAAATTTAGAATATACTAGTATCCCTACTGACTATATTATACTATATTATACTAATTTCTAGAAATTTCCTATACTTCCGAACCATATAAGTCGGTTTGATGGTTTTATATTATGAGGGAGAATTTGGGCCTTGGGCCTTCGGTGCTGTGAACTTCAAGTAGGTTTCTCATGTAGAGTTAATTTTGGATTGTTTTAGTTCTATCTAGTGTTTTGCAAACGGGTACGGGCGGGCGGGCACGGGCAAAATCCGGAGCGGGTCACGGGTAACGCGGGTCACGGGCGACACGGGACGGGACGGGTTAGCACGGATATTTTTTTGAAAAACCCTACCCGGCCCCTCTCAAACCCCCCGGGCAACACGGGTCACGGGCAACACGGGTCACGGGTAGGCGGGTTTAGGTCCGGGCGGGTTTTTTTTTTGGCTGCTGTTTTTTTTTTTCTTTTTTTTTTTTTTTTTTTTTTTCTCTGTTTTTGTTTCTGTTTTTTTTTTCTGTTTTTTTTTTTTTTTTCTGTTTTTGTTTGTTTTGGGGGGAAAAAATTTGAATTTCAAAAAAAAAAAAGTACACGGGTAGGCGGGCACGGGTCTACGGGTAGATGGGTACGGGTTTGTGGGTACGGGTAATACGGGTACACGGGTCGGTACGGGCGGGTACGGGTTTGAAACGGGACGGGTATCACGGGTAAATTTTTTAAAAAACCGTACCCTTCCCTTCTCAACCCGTACCCGTTTAACCCGTGAACCCGTGCAAAAGCCCGTGCACGGGCACGGGCAGGGTGGGCACGGGTCCCGGGCGGGCGGGCACGGGTCTGACCCGTGGGGGTATTTGCAAAACATATCTCTAGTTATTTGTATATGGATTGTTATTTTTTATTATTTTGCATCAAATACGCCTGTAGGCAATGTATATGGATTGTAAATTATATAAATTTAAATGTTTTAGTTCCTTGTTTGTTTATATATAAATGTATTATTTATCAAGTAGATCAGTTTCAACATTTAAATTCGTCGTATGAAATCAATATGATATAATTTTTAAGTTTATCAAGGAACTTGATGAGGTTAAGGACACTAGTTCTACACTGATTGAATCATTCTTCTGGACTAAAATGGTGTGGTTTAAAGTGCACATTAGCAATTAGCTTGAAGTGCTAACATCACTATATTAGCAAAAGCTCATTCAAAGTGTTTATATTATGAGAAAGGTTAAAATGTCTTCATTTTTTGTGTGTCTTCATTATATCTCTATTTTTTTTTAATTATAATAACATAAAGTTTCTTAAATTTTGATATAAAATCATTATATATGATCTATATCATAGTCTCTATAAACATGTAAAAGATTATGACATTTTAACTTTATTTTGATTGGTATTAAGAGCTAGCATGATGTGGATAATTTCTGGTTATTTATTTTCTACTTATTTTTTTAGTAAAGGTTGGAGGTCAATCCACTCAATTATTTAATATCCACAAATGATTGCCCCTTCTAGGTTTCGAACATGCGACCTCCCACACGGAGAGCATTGTCTTTGCCACTAGACCAGTTGATTTTCTACTTATTGATTAACATAAAATAAAACTAAAAAATAATAATTTTAATGTACATGTAGAAAACATAATATAGATCACGTCCAACGATTTTTATTTAACATATTAGTTTTAGAACTTTTATTATTAGAAAATTATAAAGTGAATGTTTGATGGAGACATTTGACCTCTACTCTAATATTATTTAGAGATGGCTTTCTAATATAATTATTAATTAACTTTTTTGCAATGGAGCTGGAATTTGGATCGGATAGATAAATTAATATCATATTATAGGGAATTGCTTCAGTACACATTTTAGTTGAGAATAATTAATATTGAAACGATTTGGACAATCTGATCAAGGAAAAAAAATTATGTTATGTTTGGTAACAAATCGTTTGAAAAGAAATAATCACGTTTTATATTTCATTTAATCCCGTCTCTGTTTCTCTCTCAATTCCCACTTATCTAGTCATTCCATTTACCAGAATTTATATTATTGACGGCACAATTCATGCAAAATTCAACTCAAAATTCAGAACATAAACAGACGATTAATTTTTCATTTTTGCTATGCCTTCAGAAAATTAAATAGACCGACTTAAAAATGAGGAGGTTCAAATGGCTCCATTTTTAAAACCTTTAATAAATCAAAGCAGATTGGGGAAACCCAACATTCGCTCTTCCAAAAAAAAAAAAAAACGATTCTAAAGGAGACGGAACCCTAGAGCAGCCGCCAACCCCCTCCTCCACCCTTCACCCCTCCATTCCACCCCTCCCATCTAGAATCTAGGCCTCACATTCGACAACAATATCCTCCCGTCTCGGCTCTACCTCTTCAAGCGGAGAGGAGAATGAGAAAGAGGGGAGGGAGTGGAGCCGACTGGAGCCGAGAGCGCGGTATCGTCAGAGTTCGGAGCATAGAGTCCTCATCTCGATCGGAGTGCGACGGTTAGTAGATCCGGTCGTCGGAGCGCGGCAGCGGTCGAAATAGCGGATCCGGTCGTGGAGCGAGATGGGGATTAAGGTATTATGGTGATTATGAGTGTATGTAAATAGGATTAGAAGAGTAGATCTAGAAATTTAGAGAGTGATTAAGAATGATTAGAGTAATTTTGAGAATTTCGTGAGAATAAAGGAGTAGATTTAGAAATTAGAGTCACTTGACTCGTTGTAAATATGTTTTTTATCAATCGAATTGTTAGTAGGCATTAAAGCCACTAACCTTCAAAAAAAAAAACTTTAATAAATCAAAATTTAAAACTTGAAAAGTCAAAATAAAATCATTAGATGTGATCTATGTTATTTTATCTATGGACGTGTAAAAAATTATCGCATTTTAATTTTGTTTTGGTTGTCATCAAGAGTTTGTAAAAAACATACTAATGTGGATAATTTCTAGACGTTGATTTTTCAACTTATTGATTTACATAAAAACAAAATCGAAATGTGATAATTTTTTATAAACACAGAGAAAATAACATAGATCACATCTAACTGTTTTATTTTGACTTTTTAAGTTTTAAATTTTGAGTTATTAAAGTCTTTAAAAATGGAGACATGGTGAAAGTACAAAATATGGAGGCATTTGAACTCTCCTCCTTGAAGATTATTATTTTATTTGAACTCGTATTGTTCAGTTATTAACTAGCAAGTAGCAAACCTTTTTTTTAGGAAAAATATGGATCTTGTCCACATTTCATTAATGATTTGTAGTTACAAAGATTGTAGACAGTTTAAGATAAAGTAAATACAAAGAGCTCAACACTTTTGAGCTAAAACAAAAAGAAAAAAAAAACTACAAGTAAAAAAGCAGAAAAGTCCCTAATAGCTTCAAAAACTTAAAAAAAAACCATAAAATGGAACATTGGATCTTGAATCAGTAGGGAAGAAATCTGCCTCAAGCCCATGCCGTGTTATTCCAATACTGGACTGAATTTTACCAGTACTGTGTCTTCAAAAGAACATGAAATAAAACCATTAGTAAATGAGAGACAATTTCTAGTAGATGGAAAACAATTAGAAAAAGATGAAAGATAACTAGAAGAAAATGAAAAACAACTAGAAGAAGATGAAAAACAATGAGTAGAAGATGAAATGCAACTAGAAGAAAATGAAAGACAACTAAAAAAAGTGAAATATTACTAGTGGAAGATGAAAGACAACTAGAAAAAGAAGAAACACAACCGGCAAAATATGAAAGACAACTAGAAGATTATGAAAAACAACTAGTAGAAGAAGAAAGATAACTAGAAGAAGATGAAAGACAACAAGTAGAAGATGAAATACAATTAGTAGAAGATGGAAGAAAACTAGAGAAGGATGAAAGAAAACCAGTAGAACATGAAAGACAACTAGTACAAGATGAAAGACAATAAGAAAAAAATGAAAGACAACTATTTGAACATGAAAGGCAACCAGTACAAGATAATAAACGACTAAAAGAAGACGAAATACAACTAGAAGAAGATGAAAGACAACCAGTAGAACAAGAAATACAATAAATTGTTCTATTAAAAGACCACTAATAGTAGATGACAGACAAGTACAAGAAGATGAAACACGACCAGTTGTAGATTAAAGACAACCTTCAAAACTTGAAAGACAACAAATACAAGATGAAAGACAACTAGAAGAAGATAAAAAACAACTAGTAGTAGATGAAATAGAACCAGTAATAGATGAAAAACAACCAGTAATAGATGAAAAACAACCAGTATTAGATGAAAGACTACCTTTAGAATAGGAAATACAACTAGTAAAAGATGAAATAAAACTAGAAAAATATGAAATACAACTAGAAGAACATGAAAAACGACATGTAGTTGATGAAAGACAATAATTAGAAAATGAAACACAACTACAAGAAAATGAAAGACAACTAGTTGAATATGAAAGACAATTAGTAGAAAATGAAAGACAACTAGTAGAAAATGAAAGACAACTAGTTGAATATGAAAGACAATTAGTAGAAAATGAAAGACAACTAGTAGAAAATGAAAGACAACTAATAGAAAATGAAAGTCAACCAGTATAACATGAATAACTTGTAGATGATGAAAGACAACTATAAATTAAAAGATGAAAGAAAACTTAGTCGAACATGAAAGACAACCAGTACAAGATGAAAGACAACTAATATAAGATGAAATACAACTAGAAGAAGATGAAATATAACTAGAAAATGATGAAATATAATCAGTAGTAGATGAGCGACAACTAGTAGAACATGAAAGACAACTAGTAGTAGATGAAAGACAACCAGTAGAAGATGAGCGGCAACTAGGAGAAGATGAAAAACAACTAGTAAAAGATTAAAGACAACCTGTAGAACATGACAGACAAGCATAACAAGATGAAAGATAACTATAAGAAGATGAAATACAACTAGAAGAAGATGAAAGACAACTATAAGAAGAAGAAAGACAACTAGAAAAACTTGAAAGACATCTCATACAAGATGAAAAAATAACTAGAAGATGATGAAAAACAACTAGTAGAAGAAAAATAGGCAACTAAAAGAAGATGAAATACAACAAGTAGAACATTGAAAACAATAAGAAAAACATAAAAAACAACTAGTAGAAGATGGATGACAACTAGAAAATGATGAAAGAAAACCTGTACAACATTAAAGACAAGCATTACAACATGACTGGCAACTTGAAGAAAATGAAAGACAACTAGTAGAACACGAAAGACAACTAGTACAAGGTGATACACATCTAAAAGAAGATGAAAGACAACCAGTACAAGTGATACACATATAAAAGAAGATGAAATACAACTAGAAGAAGATGAAATATAACCAGTAGTAGATGAAAGACAACCAGTAGAATATGAAAGACAACTAGTAGTATATGAAAGACAACTAGAATAACACGAAAGACATCTAGAAGAAGATGAAATATAACTAGAAGAAGATGAAATACAACCAGTAGTAATTGAAAGACAACCCGTAGAACATGAAAGAAAACCACTAGTAAATGAAAGACAACCAATACAAGATGAACGACAACTAGAAGAAGATGAAAAATAACTAGTAGAACATGAAAGACATCCAGTACAACATGAAAGACAACTAGAAAAAAATGAAATACAACTAGTAAAAGATTAAAAAGGCAATTAGAAGAAGAAGAAAGAAAACAAGTAAAACGTGAAACACATCCCATACAAGATGAAAGACAACTAGAAGATGATGAAAACAACTAGTAGATGATAAAAAATAATTAGAAGAAGATGAATTACAACAAGTAGAACATTGAAAACAACCAGAAGAAGATGAAAAACAATTAGTAGAAAATGAAGACGACTAGAAAAACATGAATGAAAACCAGTACTAGATGGAAGACAACTAGAAGAAAATGAAAGAAAACTAGTAGGACATGAAAGACAACTAAAAGAACAAGAAATACAACTAGTAGAACATGAAAGACAACTAGAAGAAGATTAAAGACAATGAGTAGAAGATGGAATACCACTAGAAGAAGATGAAATACAACCTGTAGTAGATGACAGATAACCAAAAGTACATGAAAGACTGATGGGTGTAATCGTGATCAGGTTAATAAAATTTATAACCCAGTTTGCTATCGAGTCAGATTACAAGCACATAATCCTATCGAGTAGAATAAACGAGTATCGATTCGTAGGAATAAGATTTAAGGTCTTGAGCAATTAAATCACAATTTTTCAAAAGGCTAGACAAAATATGAAATCAAAGAGTTGTTGGTTTTGATCAATGTATTTGTTGAAAATTAAAAGTAAGTTAAATAAAGATAGAGATGTGAATTTCTAGGGTTATGGCATATTGTTACTTCAATCTGTTTTGATTCTTACCTTATTTGATGTTGATTTTCAGTTGTTGTATGAGAGTTTTTAATCAAATTTGGTGATTACCACTTTTGCTTAGCAACCACCCTATCAATCAAGAGATTCCATTAAGGTTTGTTATGATAGAGAACCAGTAGTAGATGAAAGACAACTAGAAGAAAATAAAAAATAACTAGTTGTAGATGAAAGACAACTAGAAAAGATGACAAACAATTAGAAGAAGATGAAATACAAGTAGTTTATGAAATGCAACTAGAAAAAAATGAAATACAACCAATAGTAGAGGAAATACAACTAGATTAAAATGAATACAAACAGTAGTAGATGAAAGACAACTAGTAGAAGTTGAAATAAAACTAGTAGAAGATGAAATACAACTAGAAGAAAATGAAATACAACCAGTAGTAGATGAAAAAAAAACTAATAAAACATGAAAATAACCTAGTAGAACATGAAAAAAAATCCAGTAGAACATGAAGGACCAGTACAAGATGAAAGACAACTAGAATTGATGAAACACAATAAGTAGTGGATAAAAGACAACCAGTAGAATATGAAAGATAACAAGTACAAGATAAAATATCACTAAAAAAATGAAATAAATCTAGAAGAAGATGAAATACAACTAATAGAATATGAAATACAACTAGTTGAAGATGAAAGACACAACTAGATCAAGATGAAAAACAACTAGAAAAAGATGAAAGACAATCAGATCAAGATGAAAGACAACTAGTAGAAGATGAAAGACAACTAAAAGAAGATAAAAAACAACAAGAAGAACATGAAATACAACTAGATGAAAGACAACTAGTAGGAAATGAAATACAACTAAAAGAAGATGAAAAAACAACCAGTAATATATGACAGACAATAATTTAAACATGAAAGTCAACCAGTACAACTTGAAAGAGAAGCAGTACAAGATGAAAAACAATTAGAAATGAAAAAAAAAACTACTAGAACATGAAAGACAACCAGTAAAACATGAAAGACAACTATAATAGGATGAAAAACAACCCGTAATAGATGAAAGACGACTAGAAGAAGATGAAACAAAATCAGTACAAGATTGAAAAAATCTAGAAGAAGATGAAATACAACTAGAGGATGATGAAATACAACCAATAATAGATGAAATACAACTAGAGGATGATGAAATACAACCAATAGTAGATGAAAGACAACCAGTAACAGATAAAAAATAATTAAAGAAGATGAAACACAACTTGCAGAAGATGAAAGATAACCAATAGAACATGAAAGACCACCAGTAATAGATGAAAGACATGTAGTAGAAGATGACAAACAACTAGAAGAAGATAAAAAGACAGTTAGAATAAGATGAAAAACAACTAGTAGAAGATGAAATACAACTAGAAAAATATGAAATACATCTAGTGAAAGATTAAAGACAACTATAAGAAGATGAAATACAAATAGTATAAGTTGAAATACAACTAGAAGAAGATGAAATACAACAAGTAGCAGAAGAAATATAATTAGTAGAAGATGAAAGACAACCAGTAGAACATGAAAGGCAATAAGTATAACATGAAAGACAACTAGAAGAAAATAAAGTACAACTAGTAGAACATGAAAGACAACAAGTAGAACGTGAATAATAACCAGTAGTAGACGAAAGACAACTAGAAGAAAAAGAATGACAACTAGTGAAAGATGGAAGACATCTAGAAGAACATAAAAGACAACTAGATTATGATGAAAATCAACTAGTAGAAGATGAAATACCACTAGAAGATGATGAAATACAACCTGTAATAGATGAAAGACAACCAGTAGAATATGAATGAAAACCACTAGTAAATGAAAGATAACCAGTACAAGATGAACGACTACTAGAAGAAGATGAAAAATAACTAGTAGAAGATGAAAGACAACCAGTAGAACATGAAAGACAACTAGTACAAGATGAAAGATAACTAGAAGAATATGAAATACAACTAGCAGAGGATGAAAGACAACCAATAGAACATGAAAGACAACCAGTACAAGATCAACGATAACTAGAAGAAGAAGAAAAATAACTAGTAGAAGATGAAAGACAACCAATACAAGATGAAAAATAACTAGGAGATCATGAAAGACAAGAAGTACAAATGAAACACAACCAATAATAGATGAAAAATAACAAGTAGAACATTACAGACAACCGATAAAACATGAAAGACAATAAATACAAGATGAAATAAAACTAGAAGAAGATGAAATACAACTAGAAAAAAAATGAAAGACAACCAGTAAAACATGAAAGACAACAAGTAGAACATTATACCACAAGTAGATGAAAGACAACTAGAAGAAGATGAAAAACAACTAGTAGAAGATAAAAGCCAACCAGTAGAACATGAAAGACAACTAAGTAGAACATGAAATACAACCAATACAAGATGAAATACATCTAGAAGATCACAAAAGAAAACCAGAATAAGATGAAATACAACCAATAGTAGATAAAAGATAGCCAGCAAAACATGACAGACAACCAGTTGAACATGAATGACAACAAGTATAAGATGAAAGATAACGAGAAGAAGATGAAATACAACCAGTCGAACATGAAAGACAACCAGCAGAACATGAAAGACAACAACTATGAGATGAAAGACAACTAGAAGAACATAAAGTTGACAATGAAATACAACCTTCATAACTGGAAAGACAACCAATACAAGATTAAAGACAACTAGAAGAACATGAAAAACAACAAATAGAAAATTAAAAACACAACTAACAGTAGATTTAAGATAACCAGCAAAACATGACAAAGAACCAGTAGAACATGAAAGACAACGTACAATATGGAAGATAACTAGAATGAGATGAAATACAACTAGAAGAAGATGAAATACATTCGGTGGTAGATGAAAGACAACTAGTAGAATAAGAAAGACAACCAGTAGTATATTAAAGACAAACACTAGTAGATGAAAGACAACTAGAAGAAAATGAAAAACAACTAGAAAATGATAAAACACAACTAGAACAAGATGAAAAACAAGGAGAAAAAATGAAAGGCAACTAAAAGAATATGAAATATAACCAGTATAACAAGAAAAACAACCAATATAACATGAAAGACAACTAGAAGAGGAAGAAAGACAACGATTACAAAATAAAAGGTACTAGAAAAATATGAAATAAAACCAGTATAACATGATAAACAACCAGTATAACAAGAAAAACAACTAGAAGAAGAAACAAGACAACTAGAAGAGGATGAAAGACAACTAGAATAAAAAGAAATACAACCAGTTGAATATGAAAGACAACCAGTACAACATTAAAGACAACTATTAGAAGGTGAAAGGAAGATGACTAAAATATTACTAAAAGAAGATGAAATACAACTAGAAGAAGATGAAATACAACCAGTAGAACATGAAATACAACCAATAGTTCTATTGAAAGACCACAAGTAGTAGATGAAAAACAAGTAGAAAAAGATGAAACACAACCTGTGGTAGATGAAAGACAACCTTCAGAACATGAAAGACAACAACTTTATGATTAAATACAACTAGAAGAAGATAAAATACAATAAGTAGTAGAAGAAACACAACCTGTAGTAGATGAAAGACAACCTTCAGAACAGGAAAGACAACCAGTATAGGATGAAAGACAACTAGTAGAAAATGAAAGACACCTAGTAGAACTTGAAAGACAACTAGTACAAGATGGAAGACTACTAGAAAAAGATGAAAGAAAATTAGTAGAACATGAAAGACAACCAGTATAAGATGAAAGACAACTATAAAAAAATAAAAGACAACTAGAAGAACATGAAATACAACAAGTACAAGATGATAGATATATAGAAGAGGATGAAATACAACTAGAAGAAGATGAAATACAATGAGAAGATGATGAAATACTACCAGTATTAGATGAATAACAACTAGTAGATGAAATATAACAAGAAGAACATGAAAGGAAACTAGTTGAACATGAAAGACAACTAGAAGAAGATGAAATACCACTAGAAGAAGATGAAATCTAACCTGTAGTAGATGATAGACAACCAGTAGAACATGAAAGACAACCGATACGACAACTAGGAGAAAATGAAAAACAACAAGTAGAAGATGAAAGACAATAAAGTAGTACTTGAAAGATGAAATACAACTAGTTGAAGATGAAAGACAACTAGTAGAACATGAAATACAACCAATAGAATATTAAAGACGACCAGTATTAGATAAAAAGACAAGTAGAAGCAGATGAAATACAACCAGTAGTAGGTGATAAACAAGCAGCAGAACATGAAAGACAACTAGAAGATGATGAAAGACAACCAATAGAACACGAAAGGCAAACCAATACAAAATGAAAGACTTCTAGTAGAACATGAAGACAACAAGAAGAATATGAAACTCAATCAATTGTAGATGAAAGAGAACCATTAGAACATGACAGACAACCTGTAAAACATGAAAGACAACAAATAGAAGATGAAATATTACTTGAAGAAGATGAAATACAATTAGAAGAAGATGAACAACAACTAGAAGAAGATGAAAAAGAACTAGTAGTAGATGAGAGACAACTAGTAGAACATGAAAGAAAACCACTAGTAAATGAAAGACAACTTCTAGTATATTAAAAACAATTAGAAGAAGATGAAAAACAACTAGAAGAAAAAAGATAACTAGAAGAAGATGAAAAACAACGAGTAGAAGACGAAAGACAACTAGAAGAAGATGAAAAACAACTAGTAGAACATTAAATACAACTAGAAGAAGATGAAAAATAACTAGTAGAAGATGAAAAACAACGAGTAGAACATGAAAGACAACTAGTATAAGATGAAAAACATCTAGAAGAAGATGAAATACAACTAGTAGAAGATGAAAGACAAAGACAACCAGTTAAACTTGAAAGACATCCCATACAAGATGGAAAACAATTAGAAGATGATGAAACACAACTAGTAGAAGTAGAAACAAAACAACTAGAAGAAGATGAAATACAACAAGTAGAACATTGAAAACAACCAGAAGAAGATGAAGACAACTAGAAAAACATGAAAGAAAACCAGTAGAACATGAAAGACAACTAGTAGAACATGAAATAGAACCAATAGAATATGATAGACCATAAGTAGCATATGAAAGACAAGTAAAAGAAGATAAAATACATCCAATAGTAGATGAAAACAACCAGTAGAATATGAAAAACAACCAGCAAATCATGAAAGACAATTAGAAGAAGATAAAAGACAACCAGTAGAACATGAAAGACAAACCAATACAAGATAAAAGACTTCTAGAAAAACATGAAGACAACAAGAATAAGATGAAACACAACCAATAGTAGATGAAAGATAACCAGCAAAACATGACAGACAACCTGTAAAACATGAAATACAATTTGAAGAAGATGAAATACAACCAATAATAGATGAAAGACAACCAAAAGAACATGAAAGAAAACCATTAGTAAATGAGAGACAACTTCTAGTAGATGGAAAACAATTAGAAATAGATGAAAGATAACTAGAAGAAAATGAAAAACAACTAGAAGAAGATGAAAAACAACAAGTAAAAGATGAAAGACAACTAGAAGATTATGACAAACAACTAGTAGAAGAAGAAAGACAACTAGGAGAAAATGAAAGACAACAAGTAGAAGATGAAATACAATTAGTAGAAGATGGCAGACAACTAAAGAAAGATGAAAGAAAACTAGTAGAACGTGAAAGACAACTAGTACAAGATGAAAGACAAGAAGAAAAAAATGAAAGACAACTATTTGAACATGAAAGGCAACAAGTACAAGATAATAGATGACTAAAAGAAGACGAAATACAACTAGAAGAAGATGAAAGACAACCAGTAGAACAAGAAATACAACCAATTGTTCTATTAAAAGATCACTAGTATTTGACAGACAAGTACAAGAAGATGAAACACGACCTGTAGTAGATTAAAGACAACTAGAAGAAAATGAAAGACAACTAGTAGAAAATGAAAGACAACTAGAGGAAAATTAAACCAGAAGAAGATGAAAGACAACTAGAAGAACATGAAATATAACTAGAAGAAGATGAAATACAACCAGTAGTAGATGAAAAACAACCAGTGGTAGACGAAAGACCACCTTCAGAACAGGAAAGACAACTAGTACAAAATGAAAGACAACTAGAAAAAGATGAAATACAACTATAAGAACATGAAATACAACCAGTAGTAGATGAAAGACAATCAGTAGAACATGAAAGACAACTTGTAGTATATGAAAAACAACTAGAATAACACGAAAGACATCTAGAAGAAGATAAAATACAACTAGAAGAAGATGAAATACAACCAGTAGTAATGGAAAGACAATTAGTTAAACATGGAAGAAAACCACTAGTAAATGAAAGACAACTAGTACAAGATGAACCACAACTAGAAAAAGATGAAAAATAACTAGTTGAAGATGAAATACAACTAGTACAAGATGAAAGACAACTAGAAGAAGATTAAAAAGACAACTAGAAAAAGAAGAAAGACAACAAGTAAAATATGAAAGACATCCCATACAAGATGAAAGACAACTAGAAGATGATGAAAATAACTAGTAGATGATAAGAAACAATTAGAAGAAGATAAAATACAACAAGTAGAACATTGATAACAACAAGAAGAAGATGAAAAACAATAAGTACAAAATGAAGACGACTAGAAAAACATAAATGAAAACCAGTACAAGATGGAAGACAACTAGAAGAAAAATTAAAGACAACTAGTAGGACATGAAAGACAACCAGTACAAGATGATAAACATCTTGAAGAAAATGATATACAACCAGAAGAAGATGAAAGACAACTAGTAGAACATGAAAGACAACTAAAATAACTAGAAATACAACTAGTAGAACATGAAAGACAACTAGAAGAAGATTAAAGACAATGAGTAGAAGATGGAATACCAATAGAAGAAGATGAAATACAACCTGTAGTAGATGACAGACAACCAGAAGTACATGAAAGGCTGATGGGTGTAATTGTGATCAGGTTAATAAAATTTATAACCCAGTTTTCTATTGAATTAGATTACAAGTAGAAAATGAAATACAACAAGTAGTATATGAAAGACAACTACAAGAAGATGAAAGACAACTAGTAGGACATGAAAGACAACCAGTACAAGATGATAGACATCTTGAAGAAGATGATATACAACTAGAAGAAGATGAAATACAACGAGAAGATGATGAAATACAAACAGCAGTAGATGAAAGACAACTTCAAGAACGGGAAAGACAACTAGAAGAACATGAAATACAACTAGTAGAAAATGAAAGACAACTAGAGGAAAATTAAACACAATGAGTAGAAGATGGAATACCATTATAAGAAGATGAAATACAACATGTTGTAGATGACAAAAAACCAGAAGTACATGAAAAACAACCACTAGAAAATGAAGACAACCAATACAATATGAACGACAACAAGAAGAAAATTAAAAACAACCAGTAGAAGATGAAAGACCACTAGATGAAAAAGAAATACAATCGGTAAAACAATAAAGACATCCCATGCAAGGTTGAAGACAACTAGAAGATGTTGAAAACAACAAGTAGAAGAAAAAAAAAGGCAACTAGAAGAAGATGAAAGACAACAAGTGGAACATTGAAAAAAGAAGAAGATTAAAAACAATTAGTAGAGGATGAAAGACAACTAGTAGCAGATTAAATACAACCAGTTAAACATGAAAGACAACCAGTACAAGATTAAAGCAACTAGAAGAAGAAGAAGAAGAAAGACAACCATAAATCCATGAAAAACATCCCATACAAGATGGAAGACAACTAGAAGTTGATGAAAAACAACGAGTAGAAGAAAAATAGGCAACTAGAAGAAGATGAAAGGCAACCAGTAGAATATTGAAAAGAACTAGAAGAAGATGAAAAACAACAAGTAGAAGATGGAAGACAACTAGAAAACGATGAAAGAAACCAGTACAACATGAAAGACAAGTAGTATAAGATGAAAAACAATTTGAAGAAGACGAAAGACATTTAGTCGATGAGCGTCGCTTATCCGATTGACCTGATTCTTGCTCTATTTGATGTGAAATAGTCCCAAAACGTGTTTCCTGCAATAAAACATAAAAAGGGTGACAATAGCCTTTTTCTCTAATTAATTAAACATAAGTATGAGATAATATGCAAAACCTAAGCCAAAACCCTACGTAATTCATCATCATTTTGACTCTGATCAAGAAGATGAAAGACAGCTAGTAGAACATGAAAGACAACCTGTACAAGATGATAGTCATCAAGAAAAAGATGATATACAACGAGAAGAAGATGAAATACAACCCGTAATAGATGAAAGACAACTAGAAGAACATGAAAGACTAGTAGAACACGAAAGACCACTACAAGAAGATGAATACAACTAGAAGAAGATGAAATAAAACCACAACCAGTAGAACATGAATGAAAACCACTAGTTAATGAAAGACAACCAGTACAAGATGAACGACAACTAGAAGAAGATGAAAAACAACTAGAAGAAGATAAAAGAGAACTAGACGAAGAAGAAATACAACCAGTAAAAATAAAAGACAATACAAAAAGAAAGACAACTAGAAGATAATGAAACACAACTAGTTGAAGAAAAAAAGCAATAGAAGAAGATGAAATACAACAAGTAGAACATTGAAAATAACTAGAAGAAGATGCAAATAGTAGAAGATGACAGACAATCTGTAGAACATGAAAGACAACAAGTACAAGATGAAAGATTACTTGAAGAAGATGAAATACAACTAGAAGAATATGAAATACAACTTGTAGATGAAAAACAACTAGTAGAACTTGAAAGAAAACCACTAATAAATGAAAACCAACTTCTAGGAGATGAAAAACAATTTGAAAAAGTTGAAACATAACTAGTAGAAGATAAAAAACAAATTGAAGAAGATAAAAGAGAGCTAGAAAAAGATGAAAATCAACGAGTAGAAGATAAGAGATAACTAGAAAAAGATGAAAGACAACTAAAAGAACAATAAATACAACTTGAAGAAGAAGAAATAAAACCAGTAGAAGATGAAAGACAATCGGTAGAACATGAAAGACAACCAGTACAAGATAAAAGACAACTAAAAAAAATGAAATACAACTAGTAGAAGGTGAAAGAGAACTCGAAAAAGAAAGAAGACAACCGGTAAAACATGAAAGACATCTCGTATAAGATGAAAGACAACTAGAAGATTATGAAAAACAACTAGTAGAAGAAGAAAGACAGCTAGAAGAAAATGAAAGACAACAAGTAGAAAATGAAAATCAACTAGTAGAAGATGAAAGAAAACCTGTACAATATGAAAGACAACCAGTACAAGATGAAAGACAACTAGAAAAAAATGAAAGACAACTATTTGAACATAAAAGACAACCAGTACAAGATATTAGACGACTAAAAGAAGACGAAATACAACTAGAAGAAGAGGGAGACAACCAGTAGAACAAGAAAAACAACCAATTGTTCTATTAAAGGAGCACTAGTAGTGGATGAAAGACAACTAGTACAAGATTAAAGACAACTAGAAGAAGATGAAATACAACCAATAATAGATGAAAAACAACCAGTAGTAGATGAAAGACCACATTCAGAACAAGAAAGACAACTATACAAAATGAAAGACAACTAGAAAAAGATGAAATACAACTATAAGAATATGAAAAAACAACATGTAGTAGATGAAAGACAATAATTTGAAAATGAAACACAACTACAAGAAGTTGAAAGAGAATATAATATGAAAGACAATTAGTAGAAGATGAAAGACAACTAGTATAACATGAAAAACAAGTAGTTGATGATGAAAGACAACTAGAAATTAAAAGATGAAAGAAACTTACTAGAACATGTAAGACAATAAGTCACTAGTGGAAAAACAGGAATCGGGATCGGCCTATCTGAATCGGCTATAATAAATAACCGATCCTAATAAGTATCTGGATCCGTTTACTTAACAAAACCGATCTTAAAAACTTATCAGATCGGGTTGTAACGTTAACCGATCCTAATGTCATACCTATTAGGATCGGTTGTAAATAAAAACCGATCCTGATACTATCAGAATCGGTTTTAATACACAACCGATCCTAATAAGTCAGAAATTAGGATCGGTTGTTTATATAAAACCGATCCCAATAGTATCAGGATCGGTTCTATCTTACAACCGATCCTAATAGTTCAGAAATTAGGATCAGTTGCTTGTTAGAACCGATTCTGATACTATTGGGATCGGTTTTTACTAATAACCGATCCTAATACATGATTTACACTAGTAGATGTATATTTTTTCAGAAACTAGAAATAAATTTTTTTTTTTCATTCCATAGAAAAAACATATGAGTTATACACATTAAATGCAAAATTGGCCGATATCACATATTTCACTTGCTCTCTCTCTCTCTCCACACTCTGAATGGTTGCAATGGCGAAAAAATTCGATGTGGGTGCATGCCGTTACTGCTGCAATTGAAGTAGTACGTCCAGAGAATAACAGTGGAAAAAAAATTACTTGATTAATGGAGAGTACATGAGTTTGAAGCAAACTGAGCTCTCCAGGAAGTCGGTATGGATTGTGGCTATCTCATTTACTTCTCCAGTCTCGTTTTGAGGAGATGTAGGACTTAAAGTCTTTCCTCCCTTGGTTTTACTCTAAGACGGAGGATTCAAAGTCCTTCCTTGATTTTACTCTGAGAAGACGAAGGATTCAAAGTACTTATTTTCTCCGCTTGGCCATTTCGCCTTCGCCTTCCATGTCGTCCGAGAATAATTTCTCAATTGCAATCGTTCAGAGTGTGGAAAGAGAGAGAGAGAGAGCAAGTTTCATATGATTATTCTATGGAAATAAAAAAAAATTATATCTTTCTAGTTTCTTAAAAATATATCTACTACTTAATTCTCAAATGTAAAAAAAATTGCATAATTTATATTAGGATCAGTTGTTTCTGAAAACCGATCCAGATAGTATTAGGATCGGTTTCTTAGCTTAGAACCGATCCAGATAATTGTCTGGATCGGTTCTGATAAACCGATTCAGATAATCTATATGGATTTTAGTTTAATTCATTTTAAAAAATCCTAAAAAACTATCTAGATCGGTTTATCAACTAGAAACTGATCCAGATAACTATCAGAATCGGTTCTGAGCTAGAAACCGATCCTGATAGTTATCTGGATCGGTTTATAGTTGCAGAACCGATTCAGATAGGTTAGCAAAAATTTTGATTAAATTATCCTGTATGTGTATGCTGGTTTATAATTTATTTTAATAAATTATCTTAAAAATTAGTTTAGTATAGTAGGTTATAGTATATTTGTATAAATTATCTTGTAAGTAATTTTAGTATATTATCTTCTAAATTATTTTCGTATATTATCTTAATATCTTGAGAATTACTTAGAACATGAAATAAACAAAAAATGAACCTTAAAATTTTTAACCAAAAACTAATGAAAATAATAATCTGGATCAGTTGTAGACGTAAACCGATCCTGATGGTATCAGTATCGGTTCTCATGATAAACCGATCCAGATTTGATCCAGATTTATATGCATTAAGATCGGTTTTTTTATTATGAACCGATCCAGAAACTATCAGGATCGGTTTTTAACATAGAACCGATCCTAATAGTGCATATAAGTTTAAAGTCCGATTCTTGACAGAACCTTTCTTTCTTCCTCAGTCCTCGCCTCCATTAATTATCATAGCAGCCAGCTGCGCGCTATCTCGCCATGCATTAATTCAGCTATCTAGCTCAGCTCCCTTTTCTGATCAGGTACATTAGTTAATTGGTCATCTCTTTTATCAAGTTTGCTTTTAATGGAGCTTATTGGATCCGATTTGGCTCAAAACCCTAAATCCCTAATGCTTTTAATGGAGCTTATTGCTTTTAGTGACTATGATCCCGGCTCAAAATCTAAATATAGGCCTTGATTCAGCTCTCTTATTGATTACACACGCTTTTAAATTTGAATACCTCTCCTATTATCAAGTTTTTCTTTATATGTGGAGATTGACATATATATGCTATATATATATATATGTTAAATATATGATGAATATGCATATATTATATGCATATGTGCTATATATGAGCTATATATATTATATATGAGCTAATTTATGCTATAAATGAGCTATTATTGAGTTTCTTTTTTATTTCAAGTTTTAGAATAGCATGATATATATATACATCTCTTAATTAGGTTCCGATCGATGGTTTAATTTGTAGATTGGCTATTATTGAGAGATTTGGTGCATCGATCTTCATCTCACTCGATCCGACATCCAAAAAAAAGTTGTAAGTACAACCTAAAACTCATGTTTAATTAGTTTTGTGCATGAATGTGTTTTTTTATAAGAGTATAGATAGCTAGAGTACGTAAATGTGTATTTGTATTATGTATGTGCCTAGAGTATTGTTTTATGAGCCACAACCGCATGGTTAATGCCTTTAGGTCATGATACCCGTTCAAAATTAATCCATTAGGGATTAATTTTGAATAGTCCCCGATTTGGGACTGCTCTTTGAATACTTTGTCTCAATTAGGAGGTGACCACGTGTTAGTCATGTTTTAGTATCTAAGAAAATTTCGGCAGCATTTCCTTATTAGTTCCCTGACTATTCGGGGAACTAATAAGGAAATGCTGCCGAAATTTTCTTAGATACTAGAACACGACTAACACGTGGTCACTACTGAGACAAAGTATTCAAAGAGTGGGATAGGATGGTAACCGGCCCAATGTAAGCCATATTGTGAACAGAATTTAGTACACCAACCTGGTTCTTAATTAATTGTGTTTTATTATAATTGCAGATGGACCGCAGTTGGATGTACGAAGCATCACGTCTGTCGGATGAATATACGACAGGTGTCGAGGAATTTATCAGAGTTGCTATGGAAGATATGGCGAATAAGGGGAGTGCACTGATGTCGTGTCCCTGTCGTGATTGTAACAATGGTCACAAATTTTCCAACCCGAACCAAGTGAGAAACCATTTAATCCGTCGTGGATTCAAGCAAGGGTATCAGTGTTGGATATGGCACGGTGAGAGTTTGCCAACCGACATAGGTACTGGTTCTGAGCATCAGGAACACCATATCGGTGGAGATGACGGGAATGATCTACGGGGATTGGAAACCCACGTAGGCACTCGTACTGAGCATCAGGAATACCATACCGAAGAAAATGATGATACGGTGGTAGATAAATGTGATAATTTTGATCAAATGTTACGTGATTTAGAAGAGGATTTTGATAATGATAAGCAGTACTGTTTATTTGAGAATTTGTACGAAGATTCTAATAAGGAACTGTATCCTGGTTGTTCTAAATTTTCAAAACTGAAAGGTGTATTAAAATTGTATAACCTTAAAGCATCTAACGGTTGGAGTGATAGAAGTTTTACTGAGTTATTACAGACTTTGAAAGAAATGCTTCCGGATGGAAACGAGATACCACCTAATGTTTATGAAGCGAAGAAAATATTATGTCCAGTGGACTTGGAAGTTCAAAGAATACACGCGTGTCCAAATGATTGTATATTATATCGAAATGAGTATAAAGATTTTCACGAGTGTCCAAAATGTGGTGCCTCACGTTACAAACCAAAGCAGTTAACCGGCGATAAAAGTGATGATTGTAAACCGAATAAGGGACCTCTGGCAAAAGCATTATGGTACCTCCCCGTGAAACCGAGATTCAAACGCTTATTCTCAAATGCTAAAGATGCGAAACTAGTGCGTTGGCATGCCGATAACCGAAAAAAAGACGGAAAATTACGGCACCCCGCTGATTCTCCTCAGTGGAGGAATATTGATAGAGAGTTTCCCGAATTCGGACGTGACCCGAGAAATCTAAAGCTTGGGCTGAGTGCAGATGGAATAAATCCGCACAGTAGCATGAGCAGTAAGCATAGCAGTTGGCCGGTTCTGTTGTGCATTTATAATCTTCCGCCTTGGTTATGTATGAAACGCAAATACATCATGTTAACCTTGCTCATATCAGGACCCAAACAGCCCGGGAACGACATAGATGTGTATCTAGCGCCATTGATCGAGGATTTAAAAGAATTATGGCAACCCGGAGTGCAGATATTTGATGCATATAGCAAGGAGAAATTCACTTTACGGGCCATGATTTTCTGCACCATTAATGATTTTCCGGCTTATGGAAATTTGTCGGGTTACAGTGTCAAAGGAGAGAAAGCGTGCCCCGTTTGCCTGGACGATACAGTCGATCTGTGGCTACCTAATTTCTCTAAAAATGTGTACATGGGTCATCGTAGATTTCTTCCTGCCAACCACGCACACCGAAAGAGAAAGATAGAATTCAATGGAAAGACCGAGAATAACAGGGTAAAGTATCCGTTGACCGGTAAAGCTGTTTATTCGCAAGTGAAGGATATCAAAGTTCAATTTGGAAAATTTAAAAAAAAGGTGGTGAGAAAGAAAGGGGCACCGAAAATTATTTGGAAGAAGAGGTCAATATTGTGGGATCTACCGTACTGGGAGCACTTAGATGTTCGACACTGTCTCGATGTGATGCATGTGGTTAAAAATGTGTGTGACAGCATGGTTGGAACATTATTGAATATTCCGGGTAAGACTAAGGACGGTATCAATGCTCGGAAAGACATGCAATTCTTGAACATACGGCCGGATCTACAACCAGCAGAGAAGGAAAGGACAAAAGGGAAATTTTGTACATATCTAAAACCCGCAATGCATACGCTGTCGAAAGAAGAGAAAAAAAGCTTATGTGGATGCCTTCATGGTGTCAAGGTTCCATCCGGATATTCGTCAAATATTAAAAACCTAGTTTCACTGGAAGATTTAAAATTGACAGGAATGAAGTCTCACGACTGTCATGTTTTAATGACACAGCTTCTTCCCGTTGCAATTCGGGGCATATTGCCACCTCCTGTTAGGCAGACCATCACGAAGCTTTGTTTTTTCTTTAACGCTATTTGTTGCAAAGTAACTGATCCTAACACGTTAGATGCTCTGCAGAAGGAGGTTGTCGTCACTCTTTGTCATCTTGAAATGTATTTTCCACCTTCTTTTTTTGATATTATGGTTCATTTGACCGTTCACCTGGTTAGAGAAATTAAGATGTGTGGACCTGTTTTCTTGCGGTACATGTATCCGTTCGAGAGATACATGGGATTGTTAAAGGGATATGTCAGGAACCGATATCGTCCTGAGGGCAGCATTGTAAGATGTTATGCTGCCGAAGAGGTTATTGAGTTTTGTACTAATTATTTGGATGATGTCAAAGCTATCGGCATCCCTAAATCTCGGCACGAGGGTAGACTTCACGGGGTAGGCACAATCGGTGCGAAATTATTCATGCCCGATAATAAAACCATGTCACTAGCACATTTCCATGTTTTGCAACACCTCACTGACGTTCATCCTTTCTGGGACGAGCATATGACTCTCTTGCGGCGACAGAATCCTAAGAAATCCGACAAGTGGTTGATCGGCGAACACAATAGCAAGTTTCTAGAATGGTTTACACGTAGAGTCATGCAAGCTCCGAAAACAGAAAACATTAAAGATATTATCAAATTATTGGCTCTTGGTCCAGTCCATGTCGTGAGGACCTTCCAAGGATATGACATCAACGGGTACACATTTTACACAAGAAATCAAGATTCAAAGAGTACCGTTCAAAACAGTGGAGTGATGTTAGTAGCCGTTTCGAGTGATTTTTCAGATCCTAAAGGTGCCGGACCATCGCATGCATCGATGTCATATTACGGGTTTGTTGAAGAAATTTGGGAGCTAGATTATAGAAAATTTAACATCCCGTTATTTATGTGTAAATGGGTCGATAACCGTAGGGGGGTTAAAGTCGACGACGATGGTTTTATTTTAGTGGATTTCAGTAAGGCTGGATACAAGGATGATCCATTTATACTTGCAAGACAAGCCACGCAAGTGTTCTACGTAACTGATCCGGCCGATCGTTCAAGACATGTTGTCCTCTCAGGAAAAAGACGTATCATCGGGATTGATAATGTAGAAGACGAAGAAGCGTACGATCATTTTGATGAGATACCACCGTTTTCCACTGGCATGGCATCTTTACCAACCGGTGAAGATAATGAAACAAGTCACGTGCGCAACGATCATAATGAAGGAGAATGGGTTGAAGAAGTTCCCATTGATCGACAACGATCAAAATGAAACAATTCATACCTAATTTTTATTGGTATGTTATACAAATAAAATTTTAATTGGTTTCAAAATATAAAAATAAATTTAATATTCATCAATACTGATGACTTAAGGATTTTATTTTTTTCCTCCAGGGATGAATTGAAACACTGGACAACGGGAAGCATGGAAGATATAATTCTTCAATATTTATGACTTTTGTAATTCATGTTAATATATAGCTTTTTTTTTCATGTTATATGTAATTTATTATGAGTTTTCGTTTAGTAGCTTTTTTTTTCATGTTATATGTAATTTATAAGCCATATTTATTAGCTTTTTTTAGTAGCTTTTTTTAGTAGCTTTTTTTGTTTTGTAGGCTTTTTTTTTAAAAAAATTTTAAGGTTCATTTTTAGTTTATTTCATGAGATTCGTGTTCTAAGTAATTCTCAAGTTATTAAGCTAATATACAACAATAATTTAGAAGATAATATACTAATATAACTTACAAGATAATTTATAAAAATATACTATAAGCTACTATACTAAAATGATTTTTAAGATAATTTATTAAAATAATTATAAACCAGCATACACATACAGGAAAATTTATGCAAAATTTTTTGTAATTTATCTGGATCGGTTTGTCAACTAAGAACCGATCCAGATAACTATCAGGATCGGTTTCTTGGATTATAAACCGATTCTGATAGATATCTGGATCGGTTCATAGCTTACAAACCGATCCAGATAGTGTATATGTATTTTAGTTTAATTTATTTAAATAAATTATAAAAAACTATCTGGATCGGTTTTTTAACTAGAAACCGATCCAGATAAATTAGCAAAATTTTTGAATAAATTATCCTGTATGTGTATGATGTTTTATAATTTATTTTAATATATTATCTTAAAAATTATTTTAGTATATTAACTAATAGTATATTTGTATAAATTATCTTGTAAGTTATTTTAGTATAAATTATCCTGTATGTAGAGAGAGGGAGATAGAGAGAGCAAGTGATGCATACCGATCCTTATGTTTATAGCAGGAGGGACAGACCACGTGTCCATTTTCTCCGCTTTGTGAATTTTTGATGCTCCCCGTGTCCCAAAACTTCTTTTTTGGTATTTTCTAGTTACATGCATTTTTTGAAAAATTAGTTATTTCTGCATCCAAAAATTAGTTAATTCATTTTAAAAAAATTTTAAAAAACTTTCGGAATCGGTTCATTATCCTAAAACCGATTCTGATAATATCTGGATCGGTTTCTAGGTAAGAAACCGATTCAGATTTTTATATGTATTTTAGTTTAATTATTTTAAAATAAAATACATGTACACAATCTGAATCGGTTCCTCAACAAGAAACCGATTCAGATAACTATCAGAATCGGTTTTAATCTAAGGAACCGATTCTGATAGTTATCTGGATCGGTTTCTAGTTAAGAAACCGATCCAGATAAATTAGAAAAAATTCTGAATAAATTTATCCTGTAGGTGTGTGATGTTTTATAATTTATTTTAATAAATTATCTTAAAAAATATTTTAGCCTAGTAGCTTATAGTATATTTGTATAAATTATCTTGTAAGTTATTTTAGTATATTAGCTTCTAAATTATTTTTGTATATAAGGTGGCAATAAATTGAGAATTACTTACAACATGAAAATAAACCAAAAATGAACCTTAAAATTTTAAAAAATGAGCTAATAAATGAAGATAATATGCAAAAATAATTTTTGGTTAAAAATGATGTTTTAATATTCATTTTTGGTGTATTTCAGGTTGTAAGTAATTCTCAAGTTAATAAGATAAGAGATGGGCTTGCTATTGTGCTTTGCAAAGTAAAGCCATCGATTTACATCGGCTTACTTTTTGGATTTTCAAAGTCCAAAACGTCGATCCGACCGTTCAAGTTGATCTACATATTGAATTGGGCTTGCAGACCAAATTTTACATTTTTTGGAATTTTTTTACTATTTATTAAGCCACATTGAAAATTGCTGATCACATGGTCCAGAAAAAACAGTGCAACAAAATTCTGGACCATGTGATCAGCAATTTTCAATGTGGCTTAATAATTAGTAAAAAAATTCCAAAAAACGTAAAATTTGGTCTGCAAGCACATTTCAATATGTAGATCAACTTGAACGGTCGGATCTACGTTTTGGACTTTGAAAATCCAAAAAGTAAGCCGATGTAAAACGATGGCTTTACTTTGCAAAGCACAATAGCAAGCCCATCTCTTATCTTAATAACTTGAGAATTACTTACAACCTGAAATACACCAAAAATGAATATTAAAACATCATTTTTAACCAAAAATTATTTTTGCATATTATCTTCATTTATTAGCTCATTTTTTAAAATTTTAAGGTTCATTTTTGGTTTATTTTCATGTTGTAAGTAATTCTCAATTTATTGCCACCTTATTTACAAAAATAATTTCGAAGTTAATATACCAAATAACATACAAGATAATTTATACAAATATACTATAAGCTACTATGCTAAAATATTTTTTAAGATAATTTATTAAAATAAATTATAAAACATCACACACCTACAGGATAAATTTATTCGGAATTTTTTCTAATTTATCTGGATCGGTTTCTTAACTAGAAACCGATCCAGATAACTATCAGAATCGGTTCCTTAGATTAAAACCGATTCTGATAGTTATCTGAATCGGTTTCTTGTTGAGGAACCGATTCAGATTGTGTACATGTATTTTATTTTAATTCATTTTAAAAAATTTTAAAAAACTATCTGAATCGGTTTCTTAACTAGAAACCGATTCAGATAACTATCAGAATCGGTTCAAAGCTAAGAAACCGACCCTGTTGTTTATCTGGATCGGTTTATAGTTACGGAACCGATTCAGATGGTTTTTTTTTAATTTCGCGCCCGATAACTTGGCTAAATTTTGAAACCCTTCTTCCTCTCTTTCTCTCTTTCTCTGTTTCTCTCCTCCCTCTCCTCTTCCGAAAACCCTCTCCTCTTCCGAAAATTAGAGAAGCATCTAGTGATTTGGTGAGCCATCTCCCTCTCCTCCGTCGAGCCACCCGAGCCGCCGCCTTCTCCTCCGTCAAGCCACACTAGCCGTTGAGCAACCGTGCCGCCGCCCTCTCCTCTAACCCTAGCCGCCGCCTGTGCCGCGCCAGTGCCGCCTTCTCTGATCTAACGAGGTAAGTCTCTGTGCTTTCCTTACCTCCTTATTAGTTAGTTAAGTACTGGAGATGACCGGTCTTGTAGAAACTGAAGAGATTAGCAACTGACCGGTCTTGTAGAAAGATTAGCATTGTTTAATGGTTATACACTGGTTATCGAAGTTTTACTACACAACTTTAATCGGTTCTGTTGTGAGAGAACTGGTACATGAAGAATTTTACTAACTAATATCTTGCTTGTAGTCACTGTGTAACACCCCGAAATTAAAATTGAGTAAAATCAAATTTACCTAGCTATTACTTTTATTTATTAGTGGACAATTAATTTTAACACAACTATCCTTAGTAATAAGTATCTGTTTTTATAAACCTATGTATTTTATTGATAATAAAAAAACCTATCAATTTTTGCAATAAACAATTTAATTAACTAGTTACTTATTACTAAGGATAGTTGTGTTACTAAGGATAGTTGTGTTGCAATAAACAATTTATAAACCTATGTATTTTATTAGAAGATGTAATACTTGTTACTTATTATTTATTTTAAAAAAAGTTCAGATATGGAAGGTGATGGTGAGCCAGCCCCGGTTAAGAAACGAGGAAGAGGGCGTAACCAAATTAAGGAAAAGTTTAATGAGAAAGGCAAAAAGCTTGAAATTGACAAATTTTTCTGGCCGATTATTACTCGCGACACAACTTGTTTTTCGACGGAATTTGCGATATTGGTACGAAAGAATATTCCTATAAGGTACCAAAGATGGAAAGATGTTCCAGAAGAGTTCAAGCTCAAAATATGGGAAACACTTAAGGTAAATAACATGGTACTAATTAATTTCAAAAGCTTTCGTTTGATATTAACTAACCCTAAATTTTGCTTTCAAAATGTTTGGCAGCTGGACTGGGATATAAGGGACGAGGAGGAGGTGAGGAAGTATTACTATCAGAGAATGGCAGAGCGTCACCGGAAGTGGCGAACCGATCTGACTAAAGTGTGGCGCGAGGGTGGGACGCCAGATTTTTCCAAGGAACATATTGAAGAAAAAGACTGGGATGTATTTGTCGCGTACCGAGAGACGGAGGAATTTGGTGTATGTTTATTTATACCGACCACCTACCTTATCTCTAATTTAAGAATTCAATTTTTTTTATAATTAAAGCCAATTGTTTCTTTTTCAAATTGCAGATTGCCAGCCAGATTGGGAAGGCGAATCAGGCCCAAAACAAGTACCCGCATTTCTTAGGATCCAGAGGTTATAACGGGGAGGGTTTCCAGAATAGGCTTCGAGATGCTATGCAGGCGATTGCAAACGAGAAAGCATCTAGTGATCCGTCTTCCCAGGGTTCTTGTAGCACTGCATTGACACAAGACGATGTTATTGAGATGTCGGTTGAGCATAGGCACGTCTGCTGGAAACTAGGAAGGCAGAAACTCAACGACGAGACCAAGGAACGCTATTATCCAGATACTTACGCACCGGTCATCAACAAAATTGTGAGGATTTAGATATTGCCATTAATTTAATTTCAACTTTAATTTATTATGTTATAATAACATGCATGTTGTCATTTTAGGAAGAACAAGAAACGGCTTTCAAACAAGGCTTGTTGGCCGTCGCACGATATGACGATGTTCTGGGAAAATCTCTGCCAAATCCAGAACATCCTGGGAGGGTGAGAGGAGTGGGAGGCCTGGTTCCAATGACGAAAACATACGGGAGGTGCTCAACAAGGAAGACACGCACTCCCTCGAGGTCTGAAGAAGATTTTGACGCGAGAGTGGATCAAAGAGTGGAGGAGAGAGTAAGAGGACTGGAGGACAGATTACGACAAGAAATGAGACAAGAGATGAAATCTGAAATGGCAATTTTGCTTCGATAGGCAATGGGCCAACCAGAACCGGTGTTTAGCCCAACAATCGTTCAGAGCAGCTGCCAGTCAGTCAAACCTTTGGAAGATCTTTCCGGGTTTACTGAGGTAATGACTATTCAAATTTATTTTACATTACATGTCTTAGTTTCATACATATTATTTTATTCTAGTAGAAACGTTTATTTGTACAGGAGAGGGAACTGAGCTGTAGACTCTAGGCGGATGTAGGTGGAAATATTCTTTCTGTGGCCAGAGGGACAATTCACCTTCCAGTCGTAGAAGGTGCAACAATTCACGGTGTGCCTATGCCGCCCGACTATGCAAGAGTAACGGTGGATGCTATTGAGGATGCGGATTTCTTAGAACTCCCCTTACCTGTACCAAATAGCGAGCACGCAGACCTTGCATCGGTCCTCGGTAGTTTCACTGCATGGCCGATGTCCATGATATTGACAGGTCCAGTTGAGGTATATTGTTATTACAACTTCTTATACTTCTTAATTTGTATCTATATGATAGAGTTGTAGTTGATCCTGGATTTTATTTCAATTTATTGTGGAATTTGCAGGAACCAGGCAAAGAGTTACAAGCTCCTGGAGGTGGGAAAGCAACGAGTCACAGCAAGGCGTTTGATCGTATCAATTTTGACAAGCTGGGACGAACATTCAAGCAGCTGCGTGATCGGTTTTCGGAGCTAGATGGCAGTCTATTCCAAATCGATCCGCCATTTGATCTTTTCTGTTCGACAGACTCCATACACGTTTATGCAGATGATTATGCGACCTTGCTTACACCAAAGGAGTGGCTCACTGTACCAGTTATTCAGATCTGGATGCTGTGAGTTAATATTCGTAATAATTGCAGAATCTAGTACTTTCAATTTAATTTTAATCACCTGTATACCTTTTTTTTGCAGGCATTTGCACAAATTCATAAAGGAGGAATTTCCCGATGAGCAGATTGGTTTCATGGACCCCGGTCTAACAAATGCCATGATATTGAATGAAGATCGAGGTCGTGTACTTCAATACATAGGGACAGCGCTCAAGGAAAATCGGGACAAGCGATTGATATTCATACCTTACCATCAAGTGTTAGTGTTATATATATATTCTAATTTTATTATATTTCTTTCAATTCATACAAATTGTAGAATATGACACGCTACAAACCTAACATGCAGAGATCATTGGGTATTGACCGTGCTTATGCCAAGAGAAAGTGCTTTGTACGTGTACGATTCCAATAAGAAGTTTAAATTAATGCTAATGATCACTGCTGCGATCGAGGAGTAAGTGCCTTCCTAATTTTTTTATTATTTTGTCATTTTAAATTTCACTCGTAAGTACTGATTGTTCAATGTGTTCATATTTCAACAGTGTCTTCAACAGGGAAATGAGTACTCCTTTAACGGTTCATGAAGATTGCAAGGTAATACTTTCTATTGAGATATGATTATAGGGACTTAGATGCAAAAAGTTGTGAATATCTAGACATATAAGCCATTTGTAGGCTTATTAAGTTATTAACCTACATTTCAATTTTCTCAAACTTGTTATATAGTGCCCGCAACAACCGGCCGGTTGGGAATGTGCATATTATGTCATGTTGCTTATGCAAGACATAATAAAAGAACACCTCGATGATTTTCCGAACATAACGGTATGTATGCATTTAAATATTTTCCAAAAGTAATTATGCATTGTTGCTTCACTTATAATGAAATAGACAATTAATTGTGCATGCTCTTCTATCTTTTAAAAAATGTAGGATATTCCTCCTAGACATACTGTACAACGCGTGAGCGAATTTCGGAAAATGTGGGTTCAAATGTTCCTAGATGAGATAAAGCCGAGAAGAATTTAGGATGGATGTGTAAGCTTAATTTGCATGAACATGAATTTTTTGTAACAATTTTTATTTTTTGTGTGATATTTAATTTAGTATGTTGTAGTTGATAATTTAGGATGTGATTTAATTTAGTATGATGTATTTGATAATTTAGGATGTGATTTAATTTAGTATGTTGTATGCAAAAAACAATATTTTGGCATTTGCGGCCAGCATATATGGAAGCTGGCCAATTAATTAAAAAAGTTTTTTTTTCATTTAATAAAACAACAGGATCGGTTCCTAGTTAAAAACCGATCTAGATACCTATTTTTATTTATAAAAAAAATTACAAATAACCATCAGAATCGGTTCTAAAGAGAAGAACCGAGCCTGTTATGTATCTGGATCGGTTGGTAGCTTCATAACCGATCCTGATTTATGGATATTAAAAAAAAACAAAAAGTTTTAGAATCGGTTCTGAGAAATAACTGATCCTGATAATTATCAGGATCAGTTTATAGATAGTTAACCGATTCTGATTGTTTGATATTAAAAAATTATTAAAAAACTATCTGAATCGGTTCTAACTAACAACCGATTCAGATATTTATCAGAATCGGTTCTTAGATTCTGAACCGATTCTGATTGTTTGATATAAAAAATTCAGTAAAAAAGTATTAGAATCGGTTCAAACTGACAACCGATTCAGCTAGTTATCAGAATCGGTTCTTAGATTGAGAACCGATTCTGATTGTTTTATATAAAAAATGAGTTTAAAAACTATTAGAATCGGTTCTAACTAAAAACCGATTCAGATAGTTATCAGAATCGGTTCTTAAATTGAGAACCGATTCTGATTGTTTGATATAAAAAATGAGTATAAAAACTATTAGAATCGGTTCTAACTATCAACCGATTCAGATAGTTATCAGAATCGGTTCGTAGATTGAGAACCGATCCAGAATAATGTTTATTAGAATCGGATAAATTTAAGAACCGATTCTAATAGTTTCTGGTTTAGATCGGTTATTTAGACAACCGATTCTAATAGTCACTAATCTGGATCGGTTATTTAACCGATTCAGATTATTATCGTATCAGAATCGCCTGGGTCAGGATCGGTAGTAATCCGATACTGATATGCGTATATAACCGATCCTGATACCTTATTTTCCACTAGTGAGTACAAGATGAAAGACAACTATAAAAAGATGAAAGACAACTAGTAGAACATGAAAGACAACTGGTACAAGATGATAGACATCTATAAGAAGATGAAATACAATTAGAAGAAGATGAAATATAACTAGAAGATGATGAATTACAACCTGTAGTAGATGAGAGACAACTAGTAGAACATGAAAGACAACCAGTACAAGATGAAATACAACTAGTAGAATAAGACAACATGTAAAACATGAAAGATATCCCATACAAGATGAAAAACAACTAGAAGATGATGAAAAAAACTAGTAGATAACAAAAGGCGACTAGAAGAAAATGAAATACCACAAGTAGAACATTGAAAACAACCAAAAGAAGATGAAAAACAACTAGTAGAAGATGAAATACAACTAGAAGAAGATGAAATACAACCAGTAGTAGATGAAAAACAACCAGTAGTAGATGAAAGACCATATTCAGAGCAGGAAAGACAACTATAAAAAGATGAACTAAAACTGTAAGAACTTGAAAAACAACATGTAGTAGGTGAAAGACAATAATTAGAAAATGAAACACAACTACAAGATGATGAAAGACAACTAGTAGAATATGAAAGACAATTAGTATAAGATAAGAGACAACTAGTAGAAAATGAAAAACAACCAGTATAACTTGAAAAACAACCAGTATAACATGAAAAACAACTTGGAGATGATGAAAGACAACTAGAAATTAAAAGATGAAAGACACTTACAAGAATATGAAAGGCAACAAGTACAAGATGAAAGACAACTATAAAAAGATGAAAGACAACCAGTACAAGATGATAGACATCTAAAAGAAGATGAAATAAAACTAGAAGAAGATGAAATATAACTAGAAGATGATGAAATGTAACCAGTAGTAGATGAGAGACAACTATTAGAACATGAAAGACAACCAGTAGAACATGAAAGACAGCCAGTACAAGATGAAAGACAACTAGAAGAAGATGAAATACAACTAGTAGAAGATGAAAGACAATTAGAAGAAGAAGAAAGACAACTAGAAGATGATGAAAAACAACTAGTAGATGATAAAAGGCAACTAGAAAAAGGTAAAATACCACAAGTAGAACATGATAACAACTAGAAGAAGATGAAAAACAACTAGTTGAAGATGAAGACAAGTAGAAAAACATGAAAAAAAAACCAGTACAAGATGAAAGACAACTACAAGAAGATGAAGACAACTAGTAGGACATGAAAGACAACCAGTACAAGATGATAGACATCTTGAAGAAGATGATATACAACTAGAAGAAGATGAAATACAACGAGAAGGTGATGACATACAACCAACAGTAGATGAAAATACAACTAGTAGAACATGAAAGACAACTAGAAGAACATGAAATACAACTAGTAGAAAATGAAATACAACTAGAAGAAAATTAAAATGAATGAGTAGAAGATGGAATACCACTAGAAGAAGATGAAATACAACCTGTAGTAGATGACAAACAACAAGAAATACATGAAAGACAACCATTAGAAAATGAAGACAATTTGAATGACAACCAATAGAAAATTAAAGACAACCAGTACAATATGAAAGACAACCAGTAGAACATGGAAGACAAACAGTACAAGATGAAAGACAACTAGAACAAGAAGAAATACCACTAGTTGAAGATGAAAAGACAGCTAGAAGAAGATGAAATATAACTAGTAGAACAAGAAAGACAACTAGAAGATGATGAAAACAACTAGTAGAAGAAAAAAAGGCGACTAGAAGAAGATGAAAGACAATTCGAAGAAGACGAAATACAACTAGTAGATGATGAAAAACAACCAGTTAAATATGAAAACAACTAGTACAAGATGAAAGACAACTAGAAGAAGACGAAATACATCTAGTAGATGATGAAAAGACAACATGAAGAAGAAGAAAGACAACCAGAAATACATGAAAAGCATCTCATACAATATGAAAGACAACTAGAAGATCATGCCAGCATGACAATCTATAAGAAGAAAATATTAAGGCACCTTTCTCCTAGAGATAGAAAAATAAAATATGCAAATGCTGAAAAATAAATATGCTAAACTAGTCCTAACTATTTTTGGATTTTTATGCAAATAAAATATGCTAAAAAGTAAATATGCTAAAAAATAAAATAAAAGTGCAGAAAATAAGGTACACTAAAGTAAAGATAAAAAGTTTTTGACCTAGTCCCAATTATTATGCTTAGATACCTAACGACAGCGTAAGAGTTTCTCAAAAGGAGAAATTCTTACTCTATCCCCGGCAACGGTGCCAAAAAGCTTGATGAGTTCAAAGTGAACTACTACTTTTAAATATTTGTAAACCCTAATTTCTACTTACGTTCAGATTACAAACGCATGATCCTACCTTGTAGTATGATTGGGGTGTCGATCCACAGGGATATGTATTAGATTTTAAATAATTTTCACTAGTCTAGGTTATCGGGTTTTATAAAAGTTTGATGTGGTGGTGCTAATTGCAATTAAGGTTAAGGTTAAACAGTAGATAGAGAGCCTCTAGGGTTCAGGTTCTACCTTCTTAATTATGCAAAATATAAATTTTGACGTCTCTCTATGTCGCATGCGGCACTGTCACTGTCGCATGCGGCCTAGATTGTCCCACAGCTACCCTGCATGCGACACTGTCACTACCCATAGGGAGTGCTGGGTGTTTATTTATGTGATTTGAAACGTTTTCCGATCTTGTGATAAGTTTTTGGGCTACCAAGAATGAAGTATTTTAGGTACGCACTTATATTCTTTCCCTATACTACTCCGTAGTTGAAATATCTCAAAGACTCTACCTAATTTAAGTGCTTCCTAATATAATATAAATATACAATTTACGCTATATTGCCAAGGGAGCCCATTGGGTTCTAACCCTCGTCTTTGAACCGTTGCCAAGCCTCGTTAGCCGAAGTGCCTATGGTACTTACATGCATTATCCTACTCACACCAGGATGCAATGACTAAACACCTATTGGTATGTGGAGGGGTCATTGGAATATAATAGACAAAACTATGTATGCAAGGACGTAATAAAAAGGAATTCAAAATATAAAAGGAAACTCAAACCAATCATAAACAAAGCATAAACATATACTAAAACATAATTAAGAATTCAAGTACAACCCTCACCCTAGAGATGAGAAGTTTAGCTTCTCATAGCCATGGAAAAATAAAAGAAATAAAATAAGGAGACCATAACCTGCCTCCTTAGATGACGTCTTTTTCTCTTGCTTGACTTTTAATGGCTACCCTTCTCTCTCTAAGTAACTCTCTAACCTAACCTAACAAAGAGGATTGCTAGTCTACTATACTGGACTTGATACAATTAAACACACACACTAAATCCTATTACAAGAGGGGTATTTATAGCCTTCCTAAATGAGAGGTGGAGTAGTGGAAGTAGTGGGGGACGTGGGGTCCACCCATGATTGGATAGATGAAACCAAAAATAGCTAAGATAGCTTGGCTCTTAAGAAATTGCGTCCTTCTAGAAGACCCATCAGGAATTCGCGTTCTTCTGGAAGGCCCATCACAAAAATTACTCTGTTTTTGTCCTAAATACTCAACTTTCTCAAAGGTTAGGTATAAGTGGTTGGTGCAAGTGGTTGGTGCCATTTGAGGTTTGACCAACTTTTTAGAAGGTTAGGTACAAGTGGTTGGTGCAAGTCCTAAATACTCAACTTTCTAGAAGGCTAAAATTATTTGAGGTTTGGCCAAAGGTTAGGTACAAGTGGTTGGTGCCATTTTGGATCTTTAAAATACCCAAATTAAGTGAATCTTAATTCAAGTTAACTTGCTCTGATATCACTTTGTAGTCCCTAACGACACTTAGAGGGGGTTTAAAGGAGTCTCAAAGACTCTTAGACGTTTTTCGGTTAAGCCCTCTAAACTAACAAGTCAAACAAGCATGTGCAAGTAAAGTAAATAGAGTAGAGTTTAGAGACAATTGACACGCAAGATGATAATGGAGTTCGGCTTAAAAAGCCTATGTCTCTGGGGTAGAGCAACCTCGTCGGTGCCCCTTTCCTGTTACCCAGAAAGAAAGGACACAACTCATTACACGTGAGCCTAGCAACGGTGGGAAGTCACGACCTAACTCGTGTGCAAGTTGAGCCTAAAAGCTCAAGCTGGAGAGTCTCTTGGGATCATCACATATCTATGGATGTATGTGAGCGGAAACACTCTGGCTAGTGTACTCCTTCGCGCCCTACAAGTAGACCATACTAGCTCTAGAACAAAATCCTAGACACTGAACTATATCTCCTAAAAGATAAGTCGAGTGGATTTAAGAGTGTTGAGAGGATATTGAAGTTTAAGTTCACTCAACAATGGAAGCTATCAAGTGTTGCACAATAAATGCGTTTTCAAATATGAGAGACGGCTAGCTTAGCAAATCTGAAGTGATGATAATTCTTTATATAGTGGGAGGATTCATATTTGCTAGATCCACTATAACGGGAAGAAACCTGTTAGGTTGGATTGTACGAATATTGAAGTTAGAGTTTCTGCAAAATAATTCAAATTAATATGAACCGTTCTAAACGTTTATGTCCGTTTAGAACGGTTAGTACAATTTGTCCCACAAAACTTCATAAGCAACCATACGGATGTCATCCGTCTTGCATGAAACCAAATTGGAACTTTCTGACTTGTCTTTTTAAATTGGTTCCATATATTTATTTCGGTCAAAGGCGGATGCTCCAAAAATCAACAAGCCTCAAATATACTTTACTTATCTACTTGATTATTACACAAATCTATAGCTTCATAAAGTCTTGTTGACTTCTCAAGTTCATCAAAAGAATTTTGTAATTCAACACTTCATGAACCTTGGTTCTTCATTATAAATCTTGAAATTAAAGCTCTGAACCTATCTTTGGTTCTTTCACAATAGATCTTATAATTAAAACTTTGAACCTGCAAACTCACTAAATTGTGTAAAATGTTAAATTCAATTAGTGTATATTTTGCAACTCTAGTCAAACAAAGTATTAGAAGAATGAATACAACCAACAATTACTAGAAGATGAAAGACAACATGTGGAATATGAAAGACAACTAGAAGAATATTAAATACAACTAGTAGAGGATGAAAGACAACTAGTAAAACATGAAATACATCCCAGACAAAGATGAAAGGCAACTAGACAGGGGCAGATCTACATTCACCCATACGGGTGCTAAGCCACCCTATGATTTTAAAATTTTAATTATATATATTGAAATGTAATTGAATTTTATTAGTTTAGAATTTGTTATATAGTCTAGCCGTATCACATATCTACTTGTAGTCTAGTGGTTAGATCTTATATTGTGGTTGTGGAGAGCTTGGGTTCAATTTCCACTAACAACATATTGTGCATTTTGAATTTTAGCACCCTCTATCATGATTTTCTAGTTCCGCCCCTGCAACTAGAAGATGATAAAAAACAACTAGTAAAAGAAAAAAAAAAACTATAAGTAGATAAAAGATAACCAGTAGAACATTGAAACAAAAAAAAAAAGATGAAACACTACTTGTAGAAGAAGTTTTATTGTGATTTTTAATTGTCATAAAAGTACTCTTCCAATTTAAAATAAAATAATATATATCTAATTGTAATATGTAAGAAATTTCAACTCAATAGTTCATGGGTAGCTTTCCGAATGAGATCATAATAAGAAAAAAAAATTCCTATCAAAAGTTACATACGTTTAAGTATGAAAATTTATTTTTTCTTGAATTTCTTCTGCCTTCAAATTATTTTATATTGATTAAACTCAATTGGGTTGCCAACAAATTAATTTAAAGTCCGAATTAATTGGCAAAATGATTTATTTTTTTGTTACTTTTTCCAAATTTAATTACTAAATTAAAGTAGAATTGTTAGAATGTGAAAAATTGAAAATAAATTGTTCAAATTAACTCACAGAGACCACAATAGATCTCCAATTTTTTAGAGAGACACAAAATTTATAATCAAGAATGTAATTGGTAAAATACTAATTAAGGACCGCACCTTAAATGAACCATATAATTTATATAGTTCCTTCTATAGGATAGAAAAAAAAATCATATTTGTGTTTCATTAAAAAATATGTAATACTTTTCTAAAAATAAAATTTTTGGTAGACTGTTAGTACCACAACAGCATGAATTCCCAATTTAAAATGGTATATATTTTTAGAAAAAAAAATGTCACCTTTTATGATCGGAACGGGTCAAGACAGAGAATTGGGTCGATGTATAATCAAAGTAACATCTCCACATGTCAGCCAATTTGACAAAAAGAAAAAATATTCCATATGTCAACGCTTATATCCGCTCCATTTAATTGGCTCCCGGTTGAAGAGAAGTCAACTCTCTCCAAAAATAATTATGTACAATTTTTTTTTCTGGGAACTTGTATTATAAAAAGAAAATTGACTGGTAGTTATAGCCTGAAATAGCAACAATATGTTGTTAACAATTTATATAAAAAAAAAGTGTCATTCTTAACTATCATGTCAGGTGGTTAGTATTAATATGTGAACGAGGCAAATATTCAAGTGTCGAAAGCCACTAGAAAGTATCTTACAAAGTAAGAACAATTCATGGCCATTAAAATACTAACTTGCACAGAATGAAATAAATAAAAATATATACACTTTGTCATGTTGCTATGATACTTTGTTGAAGTTGCAAGCTAATACGCCACATCAGATCCAGAAGGGAATGAAGAAAGAAATCAACATAGATTGTTTGGTTAATATATGGCTGGACGAAATCTTCTTTATTTCCTTTCTTTATTATATTTGATTGGTGTGTAATTTACTTCCAAGTTTAGATTGATTCTGATTTGTTTCTTAAATAAGAGAGGTCAGTTGTGTACCTCCATGATGGATATAAATACTCTATATACAGAGAGATAACCATAGAAGGCAAAATCGGCCGTTCCGGAGCGGAATCGGCCGTTCCGGAGCGGGATCGGACGGTGCCGATCCGATTCCAGACCGATTTACGCGGACAGTGCAAATATCGGTCAATTTCGGCCGTTTCGGCCATATTTCGGCCAGTTCCAGTCAAATTTCGGACCGTTCCGGCCCGTTCCAGTCAAATTCCTGCCGAAACGGAAATATAAACAAGTTGAAAAAATTTTGCGGCAGCTGGGATTCGATCTCTAGATCATTGGAATGGAGTCCAAGCAAGTTACCACCACACCATCCAAGTGTTTTTGATTTATACCATAACTCATTTGTATATATATAACACTTATATCACAGATTGATACAAATCAAAAGTCCGATTTTCCGATCCGATTCGGCCGATCCCGACCGATTTTTCCGATCCGGATCGGGATCGGTTGGGGCCGATCCCGATTCCGATTCCGATTTTTCCTTCTATGGAGATAACTATACAAGAAAAAATATATTGATTGAAATAAACAAAGAGAGGGAAGGGAGTTTCATGGGAGTCTTGTGTTCTATTATTATTTTTGTCATACTTCTTCTTAGTTTCTTGCTAGCAAGTTGCTCTTATTTAACATAAGCCATCATATTGATCCTTCAACCCATGCAACTACACATAAAAGATACAAATAAAGTTTATAATACTTAGATAATATAAAAAGATACATTCAGACATTTTTTTTATAGGTAGGCCAGGTGAAATGAAGAATCAACAATCGACTAAGTCAAATGTACGCTGTTAATCAAGCATATAAATAGGTGTACTTGTACAAAGGAATCAAGCAACGAAAAATACAATTGAACACAATTCCTGAGTCTTTATTCATCTTCTCTCAGTATATATCTAGTTCAGTACATATATCCTTAGTGCACCTTGCAAAACTTCACGGGTTAAATTTGTTCCATTTGAGGTTTAGAGGAAGGGAAGTTCAAAACGGTTAAGTAGAGATTACAAGCTAATAAAGTAGTAAGTTTCCATCTCTTACCTTCACAAATTGATCAATCTTTCTGGCAGCTAATTAACCTAAATCGATTCGATCTGGTATTATTGAGTTTTTGTTCTAGAATTAACTTTCTTGACCTTCAATTTCTAGTTCTGGGAGCAACCACTCAGAAAAGTACGAGAAGAAGAAGATTGTTACAAAAATGCCATCACAATGTGATATATTTGAGGTTTCTGGGCCTACATATCTTACGTCTGTTGATTGGTGAGTTGTTATTTCATCCATGTATTATTTAGAATGCAGACCTCTTTCATTATTTCAGTAGCATACATTCCTTTCATCCATATATTATTTGGAGGGATTTTGAAATTTAAGCTTCACTTGCTTTCGGCAAATGTTCATGATATTCAACCAATTTGACCTTTCAAACATAAAAAGAAATATGTTTATTCTTCTTCATTAATAATTACATGCTTCACTTAATAAATTCTCTAACACAATCTGAACTCACTGATAATTATACAGGAATTTTCCACATGATCAGAGAGTTGTTGTCGCATCTCTGGTACAAGCGACATACATCATAGAGGAAGACAGAGTGCTCGCGCCAGCTTGGTGGCAGCATTTTCATTTTGATTGCAAAGAGGTGCTCAGAGATGTCCATGATAAATCAGTATATTGTTGCATTTATGAGTTCAAGCCACCCTTTTCTCGACACCCCTCTGCACCAAGATTCGTTGTCGCCTTGAGAGGCACAATGCTGGATGTAATACATGGTATTCGAGATTTCTGTCTGGACTTACGTGTGTTCTCTGGTGGCATCAACAAGAGCACGCGTTGCCAGACTGTTCTGGATGCTGTCCAAAAGCTCCTACTGATTTATAAACCTGCAGAAATTTGGCTCGCTGGTCACTCTCTAGGCGCTTCAATCGCGACTGTTATTGGGAAGTACTATGCAAAGACCGATGATATTTACCTCAAGACATTCCTTTTCAACCCACCTTTTCCCTCAATCTCTCTCAATTGGTTCCCAAGCATCGACGATAACTTAAAAATGGGTCTGCGTGTTTCTGAGACCATTTTCAAGGGGTTAGTTTCGGTTTTTATGCAAGAGCAACACAAGAAATCGCGCGAGGAATTTTTAAAGTTGGCCCCATGGACTCCATACCTATTTGTTAACCAACAGGACCCGATCTCAACTTCATATATAGGGCATTTTGAAGGACACAAGAACGCAGAAGGGACGATATTAGAAAGCATAGAGCAAGTGGCAACTCGTACCTCTTTGAGGGGAATTTGTGGTGATGTTCTTGGTAAAGGGTCAGAGATGCCACATCTGCTTCCATCAGCTAGATTAGCAGTGTCTACGGGCTTTCCCCTAAAAAAAAAAAGCTATATTAGCAGTGAGCCAAAAAATGCGTGAATTGCATGAGTCTCATGGGATTCATCAATGGTGGCAACAAAATGTATCTTTGAAAATTGATGATTATCGTTATCGATCAGCCTTAAAAATGTTGATATCTTTAATTTATTTCACAATTTTTAAGCTGATTACTTGAAATCAACATATCATTTTTCATTACATGGAAGGAGAGATGCGCAAGAATTTTTAGAACATGTCAGTAACACATATAATTTACCTTTCCTTTTTCTTCTTTTTTGGCTCACATGTATGAACCATCCTTGTTTTTCATTTGGTTTGTTACTACCCCTTGTAACTGCTACTAATAATATTAATCAAATATGGGCTTTGCCCTATTTGTCCTCTAAAAGAAAACAATATCATTTTTTTCTATGTATGAATGGTTGTCTGTGTGAAAAATGTGTGTGCAAGCACGGGCGTGTGTGTACGCGGTTGCATGCATCTGTGTGTTATTGACATGAACTCCGGTTTCTATTACTTGGCCAGATGGCTTTAACCAGGTAAAATTTTGCAATATCCATCACTTAACAATTATTTCCTTTGCTTAAGGTTACACAAATAACTATTACAAACTTCAGTATAGTATAGCGATGAATTTGGATAGCATTTACACAAAGATCAATATAATTTCATCTCTGGAAAAACACATTCAGTCCAGGAAGCCTTGTCAGGCTAATAAAAATGTAGGGGCAAAAAAAAAATGTCACACTCCTTAAAAAGGTAGAATCAATCCACCTAACAGTTGACTACCAGACAGTACCAGTTATTAGTTGTTGCCATTAAATCTCCTCAACTTGTATAAGATATACTAAAAATCCCCTTAAGTACTTACACAAAACACCCTTAACGGGAGAATTGGAATATGATGTGTATGCCTCTCATCTCATCATATATTTGCATCAGGCTTGATTTAGTAATATGTCAGAATATTAGGATATGTTTGGCAGGCTATATTAAGGAGGAAGAATTTAGTATTTAGTAAATAGTATTTTAGGAGGTGTTATTTATATATAAATGGATTGATTCTACCTTTAGTATTTAGTAAGAATTTAATATTTAGTAAAGAATTTAGTAATTAATTAGATGGATGGGTTGAGGAGACTCTTGTACTGTACTGATCCTCACGTTCAATTTTCTTTTTATTTATTTGTCAATTTGCAATTATTATGTCAACCCATGACTGAATTTAACAACTGCAACTGAGCTGGCAGTCCTATTCCTATAGGGTGCTTATTTGGGAAGTTGGCGTAAATATATAATTTTTGTGTTAAGAAATAAATTAAACCTTCTATTTTGTTTGTTATTTTACAGGGATAAGGATTTTGCTTCAGCTTCTATTTCAAATTCTCTAGGCATCCATCGTATGGTCAGATAAGGAGAAGTTGCAGTGGTCAAATTGAAAATCATAGGATAAAAGCAAGGTCTCTCTCTCTCTCCTTGTTTGGTTTGGTAATGAACTTTGTTTTTGTGGATATCGGTGACTGAACTTGCAGCCTTAATGATTTTTGCAATCTGGTTCGTTAGATATTTGTTAATCTAAATCATACCATCTATATTGCACAATGATTTTAGAATGTCATATGGGTCGTAATCAAACACTACTACAAAAAAAAAGATTGCACACGGACATAAACAGAGGAGCTACACGGATTTCCTATCGTGTTTAAATCGAGGGTGTACGAATAAGTCAATAACTACACACGGATATTTACCCATGTGCGATTATAACGATTTCTACACGGATTACTTTATAAACAGCCGTGTACAAAGACCTGCCTGTGTCGCTCTCCATGTTACCGAGCTATACGGATATTACCTAAACATCCGTGTGCGATTTCCCTTTCTACACGGACATTTAACTAAATATCCGTGTACGATTAATCTTTATACACAGATTTTTTACTAAATATCCGTGTAGCTCTCCTATTTCTACACGAACTTTAAACTAAATATTCGTGTAGCTCTCTTAACAATTCTACACGGATTATTGTATAAATATCCGTGTATGAAACAATCCTACACGGACATTTATCCAATAATCCGTGTAGAAATGTATTCATGCATGGATTATTTTATAAATTACTATTCTTACACGGAATTTTGTTAAATCACTACTAGAATCTTGACTTATTACATGGGCTGCACTTACTTGTTACAAGGATGTGAAGAGCCCATGCAAAATTAATAGTGTTTCTGACACAATATTACTTGTTACAAGGGTATTCCATGTAAAAAGTAACGCATGTAACAAATCTGATGTTTAACCATGTAATTATCTCTTATCGGCCCATGTAACTAATAATTGTTGACCCATGACCCGCCAGCGATGCCAAATAGTATATTTTAATGAAGGTCCATGTTAAAACATCATCTCATGCCCATGTAATAAGTCTACAGAATTGAGACGAAACAGTTGCAAGGGCACGCCCATGTAACAGGTTTTGATGATGCTTTTTTTTAATTATTTTATTCTAAAGGTCCATGTAAGAAGTTCTACACTGCCCATGTTATTAATCTACATAATTGAGACTAAACAGTTGAAAGGGCTTACCCTTGTAACAAGTTTTTTTGGTAATTTTTTTATTATTTTATTCTAAAGGTCCATGTAAGAAGTCCTACACTGCCTATGTAATTAATCTGGATTGTCGAGAACTATTAATTGCATGTGCCTACTCATGATACAAGTTTTGAATTCCTGGGCAGAGTCTTTCCTGTATTTATTTGATCAGAGCAATAAAAATTACAGCAGTAAAAATTACAGCAATAAAAATTACAGCAGTATATGTATATTAAAAAGTTAATGAGATACACAAATAATAGAGAAGAAGATTAAAAAGTAAATGAGATACTCAATTTTTTTAGCAAAGTTGGTCTCCGAGCACATTTTAAGTGTAACTCTCAAGATATTTAGCAAAGTTCAATTTTTTTTTACACTTTTACCTAGCAGACATATACCAAGCCTGATGGTTCTATTAACCCAGCATGCAATTGATACTGCTTCCAACCCAATTCAAATTTGGAATGTGCAAACTAAGCTTAACACTAGTCTCAGTTTGAGCAAGCAAGCACAAAAAAGTGATGCAAAGTAAAAATGAAATTACAGTACTATACAACTCCCGTACGTGCTGATACTTAATCTTAGCACAAGATTAGCAAGACTCAAGATACTAATCCTAAAGATTAAGAAAATTAAGTTAATTATTGTATTCAAGATACTAATCCTGAATTGACCTCGCAAGCCAAAACAACAATAGAAGAATACTATTAGTTTGTATGGGCTGGCCGGCCCATGTTAATAATTTGAGATATATGGTCAAAGATATGTATTTGATATTTTTCTCTCCCTTTCAATGGTGAATATAACTATAAATCATAGCACTACAAATTATAACAGTGTATAAAATAACTTTAGTTTTGAAACATAAGCATTGGGGTTTTAGATTAAAATGTCCCAAATATTTGAGATGCGCAATTATCTAATAAAAAAAGCAAGAAAGTGAGGTTAAACATGGCGACAAAAAAGTAAAATGAAAAGAAACGAATTATTAAAGGTTCTACTTGTTAGGTAAATTAAGATCAAATTAAGAGATATCAAATTACACAATTCGTGAAACATGGAATTCAATCTTTACACAAAAAAAAGTATAAGAAACTTTGTATATATATATCAATATTTTTAGAACAACCCTTCTGATCCAAAGTTACCTTCTAGGAGACTTGAGTAGATGTATAAAATATGAAGGTACACCTGATAAAGTTGCAAGATGAAGGCAAAACAAAAAAAAGTAACACTGTGTTGTCACTGGACACGTAGATGCATGCCTCATGATTCTTCAGTTAACTTCACAATGCTAATTTCTTATAAAAGAACATGTAAATAGAAAGAAGAGTTCACCTATGCATGAAATTATAAGTTTACAAAACTAATAGGGCAATGACATGTATAAGTGAACTTGATTTCACTTTTAGGAGCCTATCATCATGAAATAAGAAAGAAATATAAATAAAAATTAATAATTGCATAGGTACCTATGTTGCATGGATACGGGTACGGGTATCGTATCGGATACGATACGGATACGGCGATACGGCAATTTTTAAAAATCTCGGATACGATACGCCTATTATATATTATTTTAATTATATTATTAATTCAACACTTGTATTATATAAATTAATTATCAAAAATCTTGAATAAGAATTTTATATAAGTTATATAAATAAGATATGGTGTTATATCAACAAAGTTGATTGGTTGTAGTGGTTGAGGTGCTTGGTGCATTACCCTCACATCCTTGGTTCGATTCCCGGTTGGAGCAGGAATTTTGCACTTTTCCTTGGTCTATGCGGCTCATGGACCAAGGTGTGAAATGGAGAGAAATAAACCCGGTCCACGCGCGGCTCACAGAAGGAATCAAAAGCGTTTGCAGGTGTATCCGCTCCGTATCCGAGCAGAGAGAGCCGTATCAGCGCGTTTCAACACGTATCTTTGACCGTATCAGAGTGTTAAGGATACGCCACGTCATTGGATACGTATCGGGGCCGTATCATACGCGTATCCGATACGGATACGGGGCCCAATATAGCGTATCCGAGTAACTTAGATAGGTACTGACAGTGAATTGGAGCTCACATATCTCTTTGATTTTCTCTTTTCTTGGTCCCATTTTATTTCTTTTATTTTGTGTAGTTAAAGAATGTTAATAAACCCAAAATATGTGCTATGAGTGTTCATGATTTAAGCACTACACAAAGCATGTAAACCAGCCTCATAATATGACTAAAGAGGAAATAGTGGTACCTATACTGGTATTGTAAGTGATGACCCACAAACAACATGAACAAAACATCAAATTATACCTATAGGTAAAGAATAACTCAATAACTCAATGTATATGTTTTCACTTGATTTTCCATTTATTGGGATCTTTAAGTATTTTCAATCACCAGCTAAATCTCATACTGGTAAAGGGAAGAACTGTCAACTCAAGCTAGAACTTCGTCTTGAATATGCTACAACTTATCTGGGCAGAACTGTCAACCCAACGTTATAACAACTCCGAGAGACGCTAAATATTTTTCATACTTGCAACCAGTACCGAACAGTTTTTGGGCAATTTGCAAACAACACCCTACTGCTTGATTTGGGCTTAGAAAATGCTTATTAGATTTAACAGGTAATATTGTCAGTAAATATTACAGTTGTCATCTAAGTGTAGTGTTAAAAGAGTAGTTGCCGATAAATTACAGTTGTCATCATTTGATAGGTATTGTGTTGGTTATCACAGTTGTCATCTAAGTGTAGTGTCAAAATAACTATCCTGATAAAACAGGGAATATTGAAAACCGGTGAAGAAGAGATTTAGAAGCAAACAAGGGTGAAGAAGAAATATTTTCATCCAGTGCATATGAAAACCGATGCAACCAAATTTTCAATATAACATCAATCCAACAGGTTAAGCATTGAATTAGTCCTAATGGTCACTTTAGCCTAATTGTGCAGGGCATTTCAACAAACACCTTACATGCACCACAAGATAAATCACCTATTAAAGATGGTAAGTATTGGTCGTGTTAATTGTTCTTCCCATTTAGGCATTTCCACAAATGCCTTCTGTGCAGATTGGGTGCGGGTGCTCGGTCTTAGAGAGAGAGAGAGAGCGGTAAGGGGAGGGTTTCGGGGCTGGGGTCAGATTCACAATTTGAGAGATGGAGAGAGGAGGTCTTGGAGAGAGATTGAGGCAAATATGTAATTTGAGAGGTAGAGGGGAAAATTATCAGTTTCCTATCACAAAAAATCAACACAGAGGGTTTCACCTAGCACAAGAAGTCAACAACAATTTATCGAGCACAGACATCAATCAAACACACAAAAATTATCAGTTTACTAAAAACTTGTGCCCTTATGTCATTTCATCAAACACCTTGTGTGCACATAATCAAACACCGGTATACAAAAAACTAAAAAATAAACCTTAGCACTGTCAGACTCGATTGTGAGTTTGATCCGCCCATTTCAACCTTGAGAGCGGTGGTTTCTTCAATTGCTGCGGCCGATCAAAATCTGAAGTGGCGGAGGGAAAGAGGGGAGGAGTCTAGGAGAGAGAGAGAGAGACAGGGAGAGAGAGAGAGAGGTTATAAAGGGAAACAAAATGGTTTTAGAGGGAAACAAAATATTTGGCAGTTTTAGAGGGAAACAAAATGGTGTTAGAGAGAAACGAAAATGGGGGAAGGCCTTGAGAAAAGAAAAATCCAGCTAAGGTAAGGAGATGAATTTTATAGAGAGGATTCTTCTGGACTAAAATGGCGTGGTTTAAAGTGCACATTAGCAATTAGCGTGAAGTGCTAACATCACTATATTAGCAAAAGCTCATTCAAAGTGTTTATATTATGAGAAAGGTTAAAATGTCTTCATTTTTTGTGTCTTCATTATATTTCTATTTTTTTAATTATAATAACATAAAGTTTCTTAAATTTTGATATAAAATCATTATATATGATCTATATCTTAGTCTCTATAAACATGTAAAAGATTATAACATTTCAACTTTATTTTGATTGGTATTAAGAGCTAGCATGATGTGGATAATTTCTGGTTATTTATTTTCTACTTATTTTTTTAGTAAGATTGGAGGTCAATCCACTCAGTTATTTAATATCCACAAATGATTACCTCTTCTAGGTTTCGAACATGCGACCTCCCACACGGAGAGCATTGTCTTTGCCACTAGACCAGTTGATTTTCTACTTATTGATTAACATAAAATAAAACTAAAAAATAATAATTTTAATGTACATGTAGAAAACATAATATAGATCACGTCCAACGATTTTTATTTAACATATTAGTTTTAGAACTTTTATTATTAGAAAATTATAAAGTGAATGTTTGATGGAGACATTTGAACTCTACTCTAATATTATTTAGAGATGGCTTTCTAATATAATTATTAATTAACTTTTTTGCAATGGAGCTGGAATTTGGATCGGATAGATAAATTAATATCATATTATAGGGAATTGCTTCAGTACACATTTTAGTTGAGAATAATTAATATTGAAACGATTTGGACAATCTGATCAAGGAAAAAAAATAATGTTATGTTTGGTAACAAATCGTTTGAAAAGAAATAATCATGGTATTCTGTTAATCCTATTTTTAAGTATATTTCATTTAATCCCGTCTCTGTTTCTCTCTCAATTCCCACTTATCTAGTCATTCCATTTACCAGAATTTATATTATTGACTGCACAATTCATGCAAAATTCAACTCAAAATTCAGAACATAATCAGACGATTAATTTTTCATTTTTGCTATGCCTTCAGAAAATTAAATAGACCGACTTAAAGATGAGGAGGGTTCAAATGGCTCCATTTTTAAAACCTTTAATAAATCAAAGCAGATTGGGGAAACCCAACATTCGCTCTTCCAAAAAAAAAAAAAAAACGATTCTAAAGGAGACGGAACCCTAGAGCAGCCGCCAACCCCCTCCTCCACCCTTCACCCCTCCATTCCACCCCTCCCATCTAGAATCTAGGCCTCACCTTCGACAACAATATCCTCCCGTCTCGGCTCTACCTCTTCAAGCGGAGAGGAGAATGAGAAAGAGGGGAGGGAGTCGAGCCGACTGGAGCCGAGAGCGCGGTATCGTCAGAGTTCGGAGCATAGAGTCCTCATCTCGATCGGAGTGCGACGGTTAGTAGATCCGGTCGTCGGAGCGCGGCAGCGGTCGAAATAGCGGATCCGGTCGTGGAGCGAGATGGGGATTAAGGTATTATGGTGATTATGAGTGTATGTAAATAGGATTAGAAGAGTAGATCTAGAAATTTAGAGAGTGATTAAGAATGATTAGAGTAATTTTGAGAATTTCGTGAGAATAAAGGAGTAGATTTAGAAATTAGAGTCACTTGACTCGTTGTAAATATGTTTTTTACCAATCGAATTGTTAGTAGGCATTAAAGCCACTAACCTTCAAAAAAAAAAAACTTTAATAAATCAAAATTTAAAACTTGAAAAGTCAAAATAAAATCATTAGATGTGATCTATGTTATTTTATCTATGGACGTGTAAAAAATTATCGCATTTCAATTTTGTTTTGGTTGTCATCAAGAGTTTGTAAAAAACATACTAATGTGGATAATTTCTAGACGTTGATTTTTCAACTTATTGATTTACATAAAAACAAAATCGAAATGTGATAATTTTTTATAAACACATAGAGAAAATAACATAGATCACATCTAACTGTTTTAGTTTGACTTTTTAAGTTTTAAATTTTGAGTTATTAAAGTCTTTAAAAATGGAGACATGGTGAAAGTACAAAATATGGAGGCATTTGAACTCTCCTCCTTGAAGATTATTATTTTATTTGAACTCGTATTGCTCAGTTATTAACTAGCAAGTAGCAAACCTTTTTTTTTTTAGGAAAAATATGGATCTTGTCCACATTTCATTAATGATTTGTAGTTACAAAGATTGTAGACAGTTTAAGATAAAGTAAATACAAAGAGCTCAACACTTTTGAGCTAAAACAAAAAGAAAAACAAAAACTACAAGTAAAAAAGCAGAAAAGTCCCTAATAGCTTCAAAAACTTCAAAAAAACCATAAAATGCAACATTGGATCTTGAATCAGTAGGGAAGAAATCTGCCTCAAGCCCATGCCGTGTTATTCCAATACTGGACTGAATTTTACCCGTACTGTGTCTTCAAAAGAACATGAAATAAAACCATTAGTAAATGAGAGACAATTTCTAGTAGATGGAAAACAATTAAAAAAAGATGAAAGATAACTAGAAGAAAATGAAAAACAACTAGAAGAAGATGAAAAACAATGAGTAGAAGATGAAATGCAACTAGAAGAAAATGAAAGACAACTAAAAAAAGTGAAATATTACTAGTGGAAGATGAAAGACAACTAGAAAAAGAAGAAACACAACCGGCAAAATATGAAAGACAACTAGAAGATTATGAAAAACAACTAGTAGAAGAAGAAATATAACTAGAAGAAGATGAAAGACAACAAGTAGAAGATGAAATACAATTAGTAGAAGATGGAAGAAACTAGAGAAGGATGAAAGAAAACCAGTAGAACATAAAAGACAACTAGTACAAGATGAAAGACAATAAGAAAAAAATGAAAGACAATTATATGAACATGAAAGGCAACCAGTACAAGATAATAAACGACTAAAAGAAGACGAAATACAACTAGAAGAAGATGAAAGACAACCAGTAGAACAAGAAATACAATAAATTGTTCTATTAAAAGACCACTAATAGTAGATGACAGACAAGTACAAGAAGATGAAACACGACCAGTTGTAGATTAAAGACAACCTTCAAAACTTGAAAGACAACAAATACAAGATGAAAGACAACTAGAAGAAAATAAAAAACAACTAGTAGTAGATGAAATAGAACCAGTAATAGATGAAAAACAACCAGTAATAGATGAAAAACAACCAGTAATAGATGAAAGACTACCTTCAGAATAGGAAATACAACTAGTAAAAGATGAAAGAAAACTAGAAAAATATGAAATACAACTAGAAGAACATGAAAAACGACATGTAGTTGATGAAAGACAATAATTAGAAAATGAAACACAACTACAAGAAAATGAAAGACAATTAGTAGAAAATGAAAGACAACTAGTAGAAAATGAAAGACAACTAATAGAAAATGAAAGACAACCAGTATAACATGAATAACTTGTAGATGATGAAAGACAACTATAAATTAAAAGATGAAAGAAAACTTAGTCGAACATGAAAGACAACCAGTACAAGATGAAAGACAACTAATATAAGATGAAATACAACTAGAAGTAGATGAAATATAACTAGAAAATGATGAAATATAATCAGTAGTAGATGAGCGACAACTAGTAGAACATGAAAGACAACTAGTAGTAGATGAAAGACAACCAGTAGAAGATGAGCGGCAACTAGGAGAAGATGAAAAACAACTAGTAAAAGATTAAAGACAACCTGTAGAACATGACAGACAAGCATAACAAGATGAAAGATAACTATAAGAAGATGAAATACAACTAGAAGAAGATGAAAGACAACTATAAGAAGAAGAAAGACAACTAAAAAAACTTGAAAGACATCTCATACAAGATGAAAAGATAACTAGAAGATGATGAAAAACAACTAGTAGAAGAAAAATAGGCAACTAAAAGAAGATGAAATACAACAAGTAGAACATTGAAAACAATAAGAAAAATATAAAAAACAACTAGTAGAAGGTGGAAGACAACTAGAAAATGATGAAAGAAAACATGTACAACATTAAAGACAAGCATTACAACATGACTGGCAACTTGAAGAAAATGAAAGACAACTAGTAGAACACGAAAGACAACTAGTACAAGGTGATACACATCTAAAAGAAGATGAAAGACAACCAGTACAAGTGATACACATATAAAAGAAGATGAAATACAACTAGAAGAAGATGAAATATAACCAGTAGTAGATGAAAGACAACCAGTAGAATATGAAAGACAACTAGTAGTATATGAAAGACAACTAGAATAACACGAAAGACATCTAGAAGAAGATGAAATATAACTAGAAGAAGATGAAATACAACCAGTAGTAATTGAAAGACAACCCGTAGAACATGAAAGAAAACCACTAGTAAATGAAAGACAACCAATACAAGATGAACGACAACTAGAAGAAAATGAAAAATAACTAGTAGAACATGAAAGACATCCAGTACAACATGAAAGACAACTAGAAAAAAATGAAATACAACTAGTAAAAGATTAAAAAGGCAGAGAAGAAGAAGAAAGAAAACAAGTAAAACGTGAAACACATCCCATACAAGATGAAAGACAACTAGAAGATGATGAAAACAACTAGTAGATGATAAAAAATAATTAGAAGAAGATGAATTACAACAAGTAGAACATTGAAAACAACCAGAAGAAGATGAAAAACAATTAGTAGAAAATGAAGACGACTAGAAAAACATGAATGAAAACCAGTACTAGATGGAAGACAACTAGAAGAAAATGAAAGACAACTAGTAGGACATGAAAGACAACTAGAAGAACAAGAAATACAACTAGTAGAACATGAAAGACAACTAGAAGAACAAGAAATACAACTAGTAGAACATGAAAGACAACTAGAAGAAGATTAAAAACAATGAGTAGAAGATGGAATACCACTAGAAGAAGATGAAATACAACCTGTAGTAGATGACAGATAACCAAAAGTACATGAAAGACTGATGGGTGTAATCGTGATCAGGTTAATAAAATTTATAACCCAGTTTGCTATCGAGTCAGATTACAAGCACATAATCCTATCGAGTAGTATAAACGAGTATCGATTCGTAGGAATAAGATTTAAGGTCTTGAGCAATTAAATCACAATTTTTCAAAAGGCTAGACAAAATATGAAATCAAAGAGTTGTTGGTTTTGATCAATGTATTTGTTGAAAATTAAAAGTAAGTTAAATAAAGATAGAGATGTGAATTTCTAGGGTTATGGCATATTGTTACTTCAATCTGTTTTGATTCTTACCTTATTTGATGTTGATTTTCAGTTGTTGTATGAGAGTTTTTAATCAAATTTGGTGATTACCACTTTTGCTTAGCAACCACCCTATCAATCAAGAGATTCCATTAAGGTTTGTTATGATAGAGAACCAGTAGTAGATGAAAGACAACTAGAAGAAAATAAAAAATAACTAGTTGTAGATGAAAGACAACTAGAAAAGATGACAAACAATTAGAAGAAGATGAAATACAAGTAGTTTATGAAATGCAACTAGAAAAAAATGAAATACAACCAGTAGTAGAGGAAATACAACTAGATTAAAATGAATACAAACAGTAGTAGATGAAAGACAACTAGTAGAAGTTGAAATAAAACTAGTAGAAGATGAAATACAACTAGAAAATGAAATACAACCAGTAATAGATGAAAAAAAAACTAATAAAACATGAAAATAACCTAGTAGAACATGAAAAAAAATCCAGTAGAACATGAAGGACCAGTACAAGATGAAAGACAACTAGAATTGATGAAACACAATAAGTAGTGGATAAAAGACAACCAGTAGAATATGAAACATAACAAGTACAAGATAAAATATCACTAAAAAAATGAAATAAATCTAGAAGAAGATGAAATACAACTAGTAGTAGATAAAAAACAACCAATAGAATATGAAATACAACTAGTTGAAGATGAAAGACACAACTAGATCAAGATGAAAAACAACTAGAAAAAGATGAAAGACAATCAGATCAAGATGAAAGACAACTAGTAGAAGATGAAAGACAACTAAAAGAAGATAAAAAAACAACAAGAAGAACATGAAATACAACTAGTAGGAAATGAAATACAACTAAAAGAAGATGAAAAAACAACCAGTAATATATGACAGACAATAATTTAAACATGAAAGTCAACCAGTACAACTTGAAAGAGAAGCAGTACAAGATGAAAAACAATTAGAAATGAAAAAAAAAACTACTAGAACATGAAAGACAACCAGTAAAACATGAAAGACAACTATAATAGGATGAAAAACAACCCGTAATAGATGAAAGACGACTAGAAGAAGATGAAACAACTAGTAGAAGATGGAAGAAGATAAAAAGACAGTTAGAATAAGATGAAAAACAACTAGTAGAAGATGAAATACAACTAGAAAAATATGAAATACATCTAGTGAAAGATTAAAGACAACTATAAGAAGATGAAATACAAATAGTATAAGTTGAAATACAACTAGAAGAAGATGAAATACAACAAGTAGCAGAAGAAATATAATTAGTAGAAGATGAAAGACAACCAGTAGAACATGAAAGGCAATAAGTATAACATGAAAGACAACTAGAAGAAAATAAAATACAACTAGTAGAACATGAAAGACAACAAGTAGAACGTGAATAATAACCAGTAGTAAACGAAAGACAACTAGAAGAAAAAGAATGACAACTAGTGAAAGATGGAAGACATCTAGAAGAACATAAAAGAAAACTAGATTATGATGAAAATCAACTAGTAGAAGATGAAATACCACTAGAAGATGATGAAATACAACCTGTAATAGATGAAAGACAACCAGTAGAATATGAATGAAAACCACTAGTAAATGAAAGATAACCAGTACAAGATGAACGACTACTAGAAGAAGATGAAAAATAACTAGTAGAAGATGAAAGACAACCAGTAGAACATGAAAGACAACTAGTACAAGATGAAAGATAACTAGAAGAATATGAAATACAACGAGTAGAGGATGAAAGACAACCAATAGAACATGAAAGACAACCAGTACAAGATCAACGATAACTAGAAGAAGAAGAAAAATAACTAGTAGAAGATGAAAGACAACCAATACAAGATGAAAAACAACTAGGAGATCATGAAAGACAAGAAGTACAAATGAAACACAACCAATAGTAGAAGAAAAATAACAAGTAGAACATTACAGACAACCAATAAAACATGAAAGACAATAAATACAAGATGAAATAAAACTAGAAGAAGATGAAATACAACTAGAAAAAATATGAAAGACAACCAGTAAAACATGAAAGACAACAAGTAGAACATTATACCACAAGTAGATGAAAGACAACTAGAAGAAGATGAAAAACAACTAGTAGAAGATAAAAGCCAACCAGTAGAACATGAAAGACAACTAAGTAGAACATGAAATACAACCAATACAAGATGAAATACATCTAGAAGATCACAAAAGAAAACCAGAATAAGATGAAATACAACCAATAGTAGATAAAAGATAGCCATCAAAACATGACAGACAACCAGTTGAACATGAATGACAACAAGTATAAGATGAAAGATAACGAGAAGAAGATGAAATACAACCAGTCGAACATGAAAGACAACCAGCAGAACATGAAAGACAGCAACTATGAGATGAAAGAGAACTAGAAGAACATAAAGTTGACAATGAAATACAACCTTCATAACTGGAAAGACAACCAATACAAGATTAAAGACAACTAGAAGAACATGAAAAACAACAAATAGAAAATTAAAAACACAACTAACAGTAGATTTAAGATAACCAGCAAAACATGACAAAGAACCAGTAGAACATGAAAGACAACACGTACAATATGGAAGATAACTAGAATGAGATGAAATACAACTAGAAGAAGATGAAATACATTCGATGGTAGATGAAAGATAACTAGTAGAATAAGAAAGACAACCAGTAGAATATTAAAGACAAACACTAGTAGATGAAAGATAATTAGAAGAAAATGAAAAACAACTAGAAAAGGATAAAACACAACTAGAACAAGATGAAAAACAAGGAGAAAAAATGAAAGGCAACTAAAAGAATATGAAATATAACCAGTATAACAAGAAAAACAACCAATATAACATGAAATACAACTAGAAGAGGAAGAAAGACAACGATTACAAAATAAAAGGTACTAGAAAAATATGAAATAAAACCAGTATAACATGATAAACAACCAGTATAACAAGAAAAATAACTAGAAGAAGAAACAAGACAACTAGAAGAGGATGAAAGACAACTAGAATAAAAAGAAATACAACCAGTTGAATATGAAAGACAACCAGTACAACATTAAAGACAACTATTAGAAGGTGAAAGGAAGATGACTAAAATATTACTAAAAGAAGATGAAATACAACTAGAAGAAGATGAAATACAACCAGTAGAACATGAAATACAACCAATAGTTCTATTGAAAGACCACAAGTATTAGATGAAAAACAAGTAGAAAAAGATGAAACACAACCTGTGGTAGATGAAAGACAACCTTCAGAACATGAAAGACAACAACTTTATGATTAAATACAACTAGAAGAAGATAAAATACAATAAGTAGTAGAAGAAACACAACCTGTAGTAGATGAAAGACAACCTTCAGAACAGGAAAGACAACCAGTATAGGATGAAAGACAACTAGTAGAAAATGAAAGACACCTAGTAGAACTTGAAAGACAACTAGTACAAGATGGAAGACTACTAGAAAAAGATGAAAGAAAATTAGTAGAACATGAAAGACAACCAGTATAAGATGAAAGACAACTATAAAAAAATAAAAGACAACTAGAAGAACATGAAATACAACAAGTACAAGATGATAGATATATAGAAGAGGATGAAATACAACTAGAAGAAGATGAAATACAATGAGAAGATGATGAAATACTACCAGTATTAGATGAATAACAACTAGTAGATGAAATATAACAAGAAGAACATGAAAGGAAACTAGTTGAACATGAAAGACAACTAGAAGAAGATGAAATACCACTAGAAGAAGATGAAATCTAACCTGTAGTAGATGATAGACAACCAGTAGAACATGAAAGACAACCAACAGAAAATGAAAGACAACCGATACGACAACTAGGAGAAAATGAAAAACAACAAGTAGAAGATGAAAGACAATAAAGTAGTACTTGAAAGATGAAATACAACTAGTTGAAGATGAAAGACAACTAGTAGAACATGAAATACAACCAATAGAATATTAAAGACGACCAGTATTAGATAAAAAGACAAGTAGAAGCAGATGAAATACAACCAGTAGTAGGTGATAAACAAGCAGCAGAACATGAATGACAACAAGTATAAGATGAAAGACAACTAGAAGATGATGAAAGACAACCAATAGAACACGAAAGGCAAACCAATACAAAATGAAAGACTTCTAGTAGAACATGAAGACAACAAGAAGAATATGAAACTCAATCAATTGTAGATGAAAGAGAACCATTAGAACATGACAGACAACCTGTAAAACATGAAAGACAACAAGTAGAAGATGAAATATTACTTGAAGAAGATGAAATACAATTAGAAGAAGATGAACAACAACTAGAAGAAGATGAAAAAGAACTAGTAGTAGATGAGAGACAACTAGTAGAACATGAAAGAAAACCACTAGTAAATGAAAGACAACTTCTAGTATATTAAAAACAATTAGAAGAAGATGAAAAACAACTAGAAGAAGATGAAAGACAACGAGTAGAAGACGAAAGACAACTAGAAGAAGATGAAAAACAACTAGTAGAACATTAAATACAACTAGAAGAAGATGAAAAATAACTAGTAGAAGATGAAAAACAACGAGTAGAACATGAAAGACAACTAGTATAAGATGAAAAACATCTAGAAGAAGATGAAATACAACTAGTAGAAGATGAAAGACAAAGACAACCAGTTAAACTTGAAAGACATCCCATACAAGATTGAAAACAATTAGAAGATGATGAAACACAACTAGTAGAAGTAGAAACAAAACAACTAGAAGAAGATGAAATACAACAAGTAGAACATTGAAAACAACCAGAAGAAGATGAAGACAACTAGAAAAACATGAAAGAAAACCAGTAGAACATGAAAGACAACTAGTAGAACATGAAATAGAACCAATAGAATATGATAGACCATAAGTAGTATATGAAAGACAAGTAAAAGAAGATAAAATACATCCAATAGTAGATGAAAACAACCAGTAGAATATGAAAAACAACCAGCAAATCATGAAAGACAATTAGAAGAAGATAAAAGACAACCAGTAGAGCATGAAAGACAAACCAATACAAGATAAAAGACTTCTAGAAAAACATGAAGACAACAAGAATAAGATGAAACACAACCAATAGTAGATGAAAGATAACCAGCAAAACATGACAGACAACCTGTAAAACATGAAAGACAACAAGTACAACATGAAATACAATTTGAAGAAGATGAAATACAACCAATAATAGATGAAAGACAACCAAAAGAACATGAAAGAAAACCATTAGTAAATGAGAGACAACTTCTAGTAGATGGAAAACAATTAGAAATAGATGAAAGATAACTAGAAGAAAATGAAAAACAACTAGAAGAAGATGAAAAACAACAAGTAAAAGATGAAAGACAACTAGAAGAAAATGAAAGACAACTAAATAAAAGTGAAATATAACTAGTAGAAGATGAAAGACAACTAGAAAAAGAAGAAACACAACCGGAAAAATATGAAAGACAAACCATATAAGATGAAAGACAACTAGAAGATTATGACAAACAACTAGTAGAAGAAGAAAGACAACTAGGAGAAAATGAAAGACAACAAGTAGAAGATGAAATACAATTAGTAGAAGATGGCAGACAACTAAAGAAAGATGAAAGAAAACTAGTAGAACGTGAAGGACAACTAGTACAAGATGAAAGACAAGAAGAAAAAAATGAAAGACAACTATTTGAACATGAAAGGCAACAAGTACAAGATAATAGATGACTAAAAGAAGACGAAATACAACTAGAAGAAGATGAAAGACAACCAGTAGAACAAGAAATACAACCAATTGTTCTATTAAAAGATCACTAGTAGTAGTTGACAGACAATTACAAGAAGATGAAACACGACCTGTAGTAGATTAAAGACAACCTTCATACCATGAAAGACAATAAGTACAAGATGAAAGACAACTAGAAGAAGATGAAATATAACTAGAAGAAGATGAAATACAACCAGTAGTAGATGAAAAACAACCAGTGGTAGACGAAAGACCACCTTCAGAACAGGAAAGACAACTAGTACAAAATGAAAGACAACTAGAAAAAGATGAAATACAACTATAAGAACAGGAAATACAACCAGTAGTAGATGAAAGACAATCAGTAGAACATGAAAGACAACTTGTAGTATATGAAAAACAACTAGAATAACACGAAAGACATCTAGAAGAAGATAAAATACAACCAGAAGAAGATGAAATACAACCAGTAGTAATGGAAAGACAATTAGTTAAACATGGAAGAAAACCACTAGTAAATGAAAGACAACTAGTACAAGATGAACCACAACTAGAAAAAGATGAAAAATAACTAGTTGAAGATGAAAGACAACTAGTACAAGATGAAAGACAACTAGAAGAAGATTAAAAAGACAACTAGAAAAAGAAGAAAGACAACAAGTAAAACATGAAAGACATCCCATACAAGATGAAAGACAACTAGAAGATGATGAAAATAACTAGTAGATGATAAGAAACAATTAGAAGAAGATAAAATACAACAAGTAGAACATTGATAACAACAAGAAGAAGATGAAAAACAATAAGTAGAAAATGAAGACGACTAGAAAAACATAAATGAAAACCAGTACAAGATGGAAGACAACTAGAAGAAAAATTAAAGACAACTAGTAGGACATGAAAGACAACCAGTACAAGATGATAAACATCTTGAAGAAAATGATATACAACCAGAAGAAGATGAAAGACAACTAGTAGAACATGAAAGACAACTAAAATAACTAGAAATACAACTAGTAGAACATGAAAGACAACTAGAAGAAGATTAAAGACAATGAGTAGAAGATGGAATACCAATAGAAGAAGATGAAATACAACCTGTAGTAGATGACAGACAACCAGAAGTACATGAAAGGCTGATGGGTGTAATTGTGATCAGGTTAATAAAATTTATAACCCAGTTTTCTATTGAATTAGATTACAAGTAGAAAATGAAATACAACAAGTAGTATATGAAAGACAACTACAAGAAGATGAAAGACAACTAGTAGGACATGAAAGACAACCAGTACAAGATGATAGACAACTAGAAGAAGATGAAATACAACGAGAAGATGATGAAATACAAACAGCAGTAGATGAAAGACAACTTCAAGAACGGGAAAGACAACTAGAAGAACATGAAATACAACTAGTAGAAAATGAAAGACAACTAGAGGAAAATTAAACACAATGAGTAGAAGATGGAATACCATTATAAGAAGATGAAATACAACATGTTGTAGATGACAAAAAACCAGAAGTACATGAAAAACAACCACTAGAAGATGAAGACAACCAATACAATATGAACGACAACAAGAAGAAAATTAAAAACAACCAGTAGAAGATGAAAGACCACTAGATGAAAAAGAAATACAATCGGTAAAACAATAAAGACATCCCATGCAAGGTTGATGACAACTAGAAGATGTTGAAAACAACAAGTAGAAGAAAAAAAAAGGCAACTAGAAGAAGATGAAAGACAACAAGTGGAACATTGAAAAAAGAAGAAGATTAAAAACAATTAGTAGATGATGAAAGACAACTAGTAGCAGATTAAATACAACCAGTTAAACATGAAAGACAACCAGTACAAGATTAAAGCAACTAGAAGAAGATGCAATACAACTAGTAGATGATAAAATTCAAGAAGAAGAAGAAGAAAGACAACCATAAATCCATGAAAAATATCCCATACAAGATGGAAGATAACTAGAAGTTGATGAAAAACAACGAGTAGAAGAAAAATAGGCAACTAGAAGAAGATGAAAGGCAACCAGTAGAATATTGAAAAGAACTAGAAGAAGATGAAAAACAACAAGTAGAAGATGGAAGACAACTAGAAAACGATGAAAGAAACCAGTACAACATGAAAGACAAGTAGTATAAGATGAAAAACAATTTGAAGAAGACGAAAGACATTTAGTCGATGAGCGTCTCTTATCCGATTGACCTGATTCTTGCTCTATTTGATGTGAAATAGTCCCAAAACGTGTTTCCTGCAATAAAACTTAAAAAGGGTGACAATAGCCTTTTTCTCTAATTAATTAAACATAAGTATGAGATAATATGCAAAACCTAAGTCAAAACCCTACGTAATTCATCATCATTTTGACTCTGATCAAGAAGATGAAAGACAACTAGTAGAACATGAAAGACAACCTGTACAAGATGATAGTCATCAAGAAAAAGATGATATACAACGAGAAGGAGATGAAATACAACTAGAAGAAGTTGAAATACAACCCGTAATAGATGAAAGATAACTAGAAGAACATGAAAGACTAGTAGAACACGAAAGACCACTACAAGAAGATGAATACAACTAGAAGAAGATGAAATAAAACCACAACCAGTAGAACATGAATGAAAACCACTAGTTAATGAAAAACAACCAGTACAAGATGAACGACAACTAGAAGAAGATGAAAAACAACTAGAAGAAGATAAAAGAGAACTAGACGAAGAAGAAAGACAACCAGTAAAAATAAAAGACAATACAAAAAGAAAGACAACTAGAAGATAATGAAACACAACTAGTTGAAGAAAAAAAGCAATAGAAGAAGATGAAATACAACAAGTAGAACATTGAAAATAACTAGAAGAAGATGCAAATAGTAGAAGATGACAGACAATCTGTAGAACATGAAAGACAACAAGTACAAGATGAAAGATTACTTGAAGAAGATGAAATACAACTAGAAGAATATGAAATACAACTTGTAGATGAAAAACAACTAGTAGAACTTGAATGAAAACCACTAATAAATGAAAACCAACTTCTAGTAGATGAAAAACAATTTGAAAAAGTTGAAACATAACTAGTAGAAGATAAAAAACAAATAGAAGAAGATAAAAGAGAGCTAGAAAAAGATGAAAATCAACGAGTAGAAGATAAGAGATAACTAGAAAAAGATGAAAGACAACTAAAATAACAATAAATACAACTTGAAGAAGAAGAAATAAAACCAGTAGAAGATGAAAGACAATCGGTAGAACATGAAAGACAACCAGTACAAGATAAAAGACAACTAAAAAAAAATGAAATATAACTAGTAGAAGGTGAAGAGAACTCGAAAAAGAAAGAAGACAACCGGTAAAACATGAAAGACATCTCGTATAAGATGAAAGACAACTAGAAGATTATGAAAAACAACTAGTAGAAGAAGAAAGACAGCTAGAAGAAAATGAAAGAAAATGAAAATCAACTAGTAGAAGATGAAAGAAAACCTGTGGAATATGAAAGACAACCAGTACAAGATGAAAGACAACTAGAAAAAAATGAAAGACAACTATTTGAACATAAAAGACAACCAGTACAAGATATTAGACGACTAAAAGAAGACGAAATACAACTAGAAGAAGAGGGAGACAACTAGTAGAACAAGAAAAACAACCAATTGTTCTATTAAAGGAGCACTAGTAGTGGATGAAAGACAACTAGTACAAGATTAAAGACAACTAGAAGAAGATGAAATACAACCAGTAATAGATGAAAAACAACCAGTAGTAGATGAAAGACCACATTCAGAACAAGAAAGACAACTATACAAAATGAAAGACAACTAGAAAAAGATGAAATACAACTATAAGAATATGAAAAAACAACATGTAGTAGATGAAAGACAATAATTTGAAAATGAAACACAACTACAAGAAGTTGAAAGAGAATATAATATGAAAGATAATTAGTAGAAGATGAAAGACAACTAGTAGAAAATGAAAGACAACCAGTATAACATGAAAAACAAGTAGTTGATGATGAAAGACAACTAGAAATTAAAAGATGAAAGAAACTTACTAGAACATGTAAGACAATAAGTACAAGATGAAAGACAACTATAAAAAGATGAAAGACAACTAGTAGAACATGAAAGACAACTGGTACAAGATGATAGACATCTATAAGAAGATGAAATACAGAAGATGAAATATAACTAGAAGATGATGAATTACAACATGTAGTAGATGAGAGACAACTAGTAGAACATGAAAGACAACCAGTACAAGATGAAATACAACTAGTAGAATAAGACAACATGTAAAACATGAAAGATATCCCATACAAGATGAAAAACAACTAGAAGATGATGAAAAAAACTAGTAGATAACAAAAGGCGACTAGAAGAAAATGAAATACCACAAGTAGAACATTGAAAACAACCAAAAGAAGATGAAAAACAACTAGTAGAAGATGAAATACAACTAGAAGAAGATGAAATACAACCAGTAGTAGATGAAAAACAACCAGTAGTAGATGAAATACCATATTCAGAGCAGGAAAGACAACTAGTACAAAATGAAAGACAACTATAAAAAGATGAACTAAAACTGTAAGAACTTGAAAAACAACATGTAGTAGGTGAAAGACAATAATTAGAAAATGAAACACAACTACAAGATGTGAAAGACAACTAGTAGAATATGAAAGACAATTAGTATAAGATAAGAGACAACTAGTAGAAAATAAAAAACAACCAGTATAACTTGAAAAACAACCAGTATAACATGAAAAACAACTTGGAGATGATGAAAGACAACTAGAAATTAAAAGATGAAGGACACTTACAAGAATATGAAAGACAACAAGTACAAGATGAAAGACAACTATAAAAAGATGAAAGACAACCAGTACAAGATGATAGACATCTAAAAGAAGATGAAATAAAACTAGAAGAAGATGAAATATAACTAGAAGATGATGAAATGTAACCAGTAGTAGATGAGAGACAACTATTAGAACATGAAAGACAACCAGTAGAACATGAAAGACAGCCAGTACAAGATGAAAGACAACTAGAAGAAGATGAAATACAACTAGTAGAAGATGAAAGACAATTAGAAGAAGAAGAAGAAAGACAACTAGAAGATGATGAAAAACAACTAGTAGATGATAAAAGGCAACTAGAAAAAGGTAAAATACCACAAGTAGAACATGATAACAACTAGAAGAAGATGAAAAACAACTAGTTGAAGATGAAGACAAGTAGAAAAACATGAAAAAAAACCAGTACAAGATGAAAGACAACTACAAGAAGATGAAGACAACTAGTAGGACATGAAAGACAACCAGTACAAGATGATAGACATCTTGAAGAAGATGATATACAACTAGAAGAAGATGAAATACAACGAGAAGGTGATGACATACAACCAACAGTAGATGAAAATACAACTAGTAGAACATGAAAGACAACTAGAAGAACATGAAATACAACTAGTAGAAAATGAAAGACAACTAGAAGAAAATTAAAATGAATGAGTAGAAGATGGAATACCACTAGAAGAAGATGAAATACAACCTGTAGTAGATGACAAACAACAAGAAATACATGAAAGACAACCATTAGAAAATGAAGACAATTTGAATGACAACCAATAGAAAATTAAAGACAACCAGTACAATATGAAAGACAACCAGTAGAACATGGAAGACAAACAGTACAAGATGAAAGACAACTAGAACAAGAAGAAATACCACTAGTTGAAGATGAAAAGACAGCTAGAAGAAGATGAAATATAACTAGTAGAACAAGAAAGACAACTAGAAGATATGAAAACAACTAGTAGAAGAAAAAAAGGCGACTAGAAGAAGATGAAAGACAACCAGTACAAGATGAAAGACAATTCGAAGAAGACGAAATACAACTAGTAGATGATGAAAAACAACCAGTTAAATATGAAAAACAACTAGTACAAGATGAAAGACAACTAGAAAAAGACGAAATACATCTAGTAGATGATGAAAAGACAACATGAAGAAGAAGAAAGACAACCAGAAATACATGAAAAGCATCCCATACAATATGAAAGACAACTAGAAGATCATGCCAGCATGACAATCTATAAGAAGAAAATATTAAGGCACCTTTCTCCTAGAGATAGAAAAATAAAATATGCAAATACTGAAAAATAAATATGCTAAACTAGTCCTAACTATTTTTGGATTTTTATGCAAATAAAATATGCTAAAAAATAAAATAAAAGTGCAGAAAATAAGGTACACTAAAGTAAAGATAAAAAGTTTTTGACCTAGTCCCAATTATTATGCTTAGATACCTAACGACAGCGTAAGAGTTTCTCAAAAGGAGAAATTCTTACTCTATCCCCGGCAACGGTGCCAAAAAGCTTGATGAGTTCAAAGTGAACTACTACTTTTAAATATTTGTAAACCCTAATTTCTACTTACGTTCAGATTACAAACGCATGATCCTACCTTGTAGTATGATTGGGGTGTCGATCCACAGGGATATGTATTAGATTTTAAACAATTTTCACTAGTCTAGGTTATCAGGTTTTATAAAAGTTTGATGTGGTGGTGCTAATTGCAATTAAGGTTAAGGTTAAACAGTAGATAGAGAGCCTCTAGGGTTCAGGTTCTACCTTCTTAATTATGCAAAATATAAATTTTGACGTCTCTCTATGTCGTATGCGGCACTGTCACTGTCGCATGCGGCCTAGATTGTCCCACAGCTACCCTGCATGCGACACTTTCACTACCCGTAGGGAGTGCTGGGTGTTTATTTATGTGATTTGAAACATTTTCCGATCTTGTGATAAGTTTTTGGGCTACCAAGAATGAAGTATTTTAGGTACGCACTTATATTCTTTCCCTATACTACTCCGTAGTTGAAATATCTCAAAGACTCTACCTAATTTAAGTGCTTCCTAATATAATATAAATATACAATTTACGCTATATTGCCAAGGGAGCCCATTGGGTTCTAACCCTAGTCTTTGAACCGCTGCCAAGCCTCGTTAGCCGAAGTGCCTATGGTACTTACATGCATTATCCTACTCACACCAGGATGCAATGACTAAACACCTATTGGTATGTGGAGGGGTCATTGGAATATAATAGACAAAACTATGTATGCAAGGACGTAATAAAAAGGAATTCAAAATATAAAAGGAAACTCAAACCAATCATAAACAAAGCATAAACATATACTAAAACATAATTAAGAATTTAAGTACAACCCTCACCCTAGAGATGAGAAGTTTAGCTTCTCATAGCCATGGAAAAATAAAAGAAATAAAATAAGGAGACCATAACCTGCCTCCTTAGATGACGTCTTTTTCTGTGGCTTGACTTTTAATGGCTACCCTTCTCTCTCTAAGTAACTCTCTAACCTAGCCTAACAAAGAGGATTGCTAGTCTACTATACTGGACTTGATATAATTAAACACACACACTAAATCCTATTACAAGAGGGGTATTTATAGCCTTCCTAAATGAGAGGTGGAGTAGTGGAAGTAGTGGGGGACGTGGGGTCCACCCATGATTGGATAGATGAAACCAAAAATAGCTAAGATAGCTTGGCTCTTAAGAAATTGCGTCCTTCTAGAAGACCCACCAGGAATTCGCGTTCTTCTGGAAGGCCCATCACAAAAATTACTCTGTTTTTGTCCTAAATACTCAACTTTCTCAAAGGTTAGGTATAAGTGGTTGGTGCAAGTGGTTGGTGCCATTTGAGGTTTGACCAACTTTTTAGAAGATTAGGTACAAGTGGTTGGTGCAAGTCCTAAATACTCAACTTTCTAGAAGGCTAAAATTATTTGAGGTTTGGCCAAAGGTTAGGTACAAGTGGTTGGTGCCATTTTGGATCTTTAAAATACCCAAATTAAGTGAATCTTAATTCAAGTTAACTTGCTCTGATACCACTTTGTAGTCCCTAACGACACTTAGAGGGGGTTTAAAGGAGTCTCAAAGACTCTTAGACGTTTTTCGGTTAAGCCCTCTAAACTAACAAGTCAAACAAGCGTGTGCAAGTAAAGTAAATAGAGTAGAGTTTAGAGACAATTGACACGCAAGATGATAATGGAGTTCGGCTTAAAAAGCCTATGTCTCTGGGGTAGAGCAACCTCGTCGGCCCAGAAAGAAAGGACACAACTCATTACACGTGAGCCTAGCAACGGTGGGAAGTCACGACCTAACTCGTGTGCAAGTTGAGCCTAAAAGCTCAAGCTGGAGAGTCTCTTGGGATCATCACATATCTATGGATGTATGTGAGCGGAAACACTCTGACTAGTGTACTCCTTCGCGCCCTACAAGTAGACCATACTAGCTCTAGAACAAAATCCTAGACACTGAACTATATCTCCTGAAAGATAAGTCGAGTGGATTTAAGAGTGTTGAGAGGATATTGAAGTTTAAGTTCACTCAACAATGGAAGCTATCAAGTGTTGCACAATAAATGCGTTTTCAAATATGAGAGACGGCTAGCTTAGCAAATCTGAAGTGATGATAATTCTTTATATAGTGGGAGGATTCATATTTGCTAGATCCACTATAACGGGAAGAAACCTGTTAGGTTGGATTGTACGAATATTGAAGTTAGAGTTTCTGCAAAATAATTCAAATTAATATGAACCGTTCTAAACGTTTATGTCCGTTTAGAACGGTTAGTACAATTTGTCCCACAAAACTTGATAAGCAAACATACAGATGTCATCTGTCTTGCACGAAACCAAATTGGAATTTTCTGACTTGTCAATTAAAATTGGTTCCATATATTTGTTTCGGTCAAGGCGGATGCTCCAAAAATCAACAAGCCTCAAATATACTTTACTTAACTACTTGATTATTACACAAATCTATAGCTTCGTAAAGTCTTGTTGACTTCTCAAGTTCATCAAAAGAATTTTGTAATTCAACACTTCATGAACCTTGGTTCTTCATTATAAATCTTGAAATTAAAGCTCTGAACCTATCTTTGGTTCTTTCACAATAGATCTTATAATTAAAACTTTGAACCTGCAAACTCACTAAATTGTGTAAAATGTTAAATTCAATTAGTGTATATTTTGCAACTCTAGTCAAACAAAGTATTAGAAGAATGAATACAACCAACAATTACTAGAAGATGAAAGACAACATGTGGAATATGAAAGACAACTAGAAGAAGATTAAATACAACTAGTAGAGGATGAAAGACAACTAAAACAAAAAGAAAGACAACTAGTAAAACATGAAATACATCCCATACAAAGATGAAAGGCAACTAGACATGGGCAGATCTACATTCACCCATACGGGTGCTAAGCCACCCTATGATTTTAAAATTTTAATTATATATATTGAAATGTAATTGAATTTTATTAGTTTAGAATTTGTTATATAGTCTAGCCGTATCACATATCTACTTGTAGTCTAGTGGTTAGATCTTATATTGTGGTTGTGGAGAGCTTGGGTTCAATTTCCACTAACAACATATTGTGCATTTTGAATTTTAGCACCCTCTATCATGATTTTCTAGTTCCGCCCCTGCAACTAGAAGATGATAAAAAACAACTAGTAAAAGAAAAAAAAAACTATAAGTAGATAAAAGATAACCAGTAGAACATTGAAACAAAAAAAGAAGAAGATGAAACACTACTTGTAGAAGAAGTTTTATTGTGATTTTTAATTGTCATAAAAGTACTCTTCGAATTTAAAATAAAATAATATATATCTAATTGTAATATGTAAGAAATTTCAACTCAATAGTTCATGGGTAGCTTTCCGAATGAGATCATAATAAGAAAAAAAAAATTCCTATCAAAAGTTACATACGTTTAAGTATGAAAATTTATTTTTTCTTGAATTTTTTCTGCCTTCAAATTATTTTATATTGATTAAACTCAATTGGGTTGCCAACAAATTAATTTAAAGTCCGAATTAATTGGCAAAATGATTTATTTTTTTGTTACTTTTTCCAAATTTAATTACTAAATTAAAGTAGAATTGTTAGAATGTGAAAAATTGAAAATAAATTGTTCAAATTAACTCACAGAGACCACAATAGATCTCCAATTTTTTAGAGAGACACAAAATTTATAATAGAATGTAATTGGTAAAATACTAATTAAGGACCGCACCTTAAATGAACCATATAATTTATATAGTTCTTTCTATAGGATAGAAAAAAAATTCATATTTGTGGTTCATTAAAAAATATGTAATACTTTTCTAAAAATAAAATTTTTGGTAGACTGTTAGTACCACAACAGCATGAATTCCCAATTTAAAATGGTATATATTTTTAGAAAAAAAAAAATGTCACCTTTTATGATCGGAACGGGTCAAGACAGAGAATTGGGTCGATGTATAATCAAAGTAACATGTCCACATGTCAGCCAATTTGACAAAAAGAAAAAATATTCCATATGTCAACGCTTATATCCGCTCCATTTAATTGGCTCCCGGTTGAAGAGAAGTCAACTCTCTCCAAAAATAATTATGTACAATTTCTTTTTCTGGGAACTAATTGTATTATGTCAAAAAGAAAATTGACTGGTAGTTATAGCCTGAAATAGCAACAATATGTTGTTAACAATTTATATAAAAAAAAAAGTGTCATTCTTAACTATCATGTCAGGTGGTTAGTATTAATATGTGAACGAGGCAAATATTCAAGTGTCGAAAGCCACTAGAAAGTATCTTACAAAGTAAGAACAATTCATGGCCATTAAAATACTAACTTGCACAGAATGAAATAAATAAAAATATATACACTTTGTCATGTTGCTATGATACTTTGTTGAAGTTGCAAGCTAATACGCCACATTAGATACAGAAGGGAATGAAGAAAGAAATCAACATAGATTGTTTGGTTAATATATGGCTGGACGAAATCTTCTTTATTATTTCCTTTCTTTATTATATTCGATACAGGTAGGGTGGAACCATTTTCATATCCATACCCACTAAGAATTGATCTACTCATACCCTACCCATACCCGTTATGATTAACGGGTAACGAAACGGTAGTGGGCGAATAACGAAAATACTAATATAATGGTTTTACTATTTTTACAAATAAATTATCTAAATTCATCATGTCATACATACGCCATCACAATTACTAATATAAAAATGAAAATACAAATATGCAATCAATTCTAACTAATAGTTTTTTATAAAACAAAAATAAAATAAAAATCACAAATATCTCTTCTAACAAATTCAATTCGTTAACTAAATAACAAAACATTCAAATAAAAAAGTAATATGTTTAGTATAATATTCTTCTTATAACAAAATGCATACATTTTCTCCAGCATTGATACAGCAATATGGAAAACAGGGAAATAAATAAATTGAATATAATATTGATATATCTATATATAATTTATTTCATATAATTACCCGTTACCCAACGGGTACGAAATAATATTTACCCGTACCCATACCCGTTTATCTAATGAAAAAAAATCTTTACCCATACCCATACCCAATAAGCTAACGAAAAAAAAATCTTACCCATACCCGTCTTATCGAATACGATACGGGTAGGGTAAATGGGTAAATGGGTGTCATTGACACCCCTATATTTGATTGGTGTGTAATTTACTTCCAAGTTTAGATTGATTCTGATTTGTTTCTTAAATAAGAGAGGTCAGTTGTGTACCTCCATGATGGATATAAATATTCTATATACAGAGAGATAACTATGCAAGAAAAAATATATTGATTGAAATAAACAAAGGGAGGGAAGGGAGTTTCATGGGAGTCTTGTGTTCTATTATTATTTTTGTCATACTTCTTCTTAGTTTCTTGCTAGCAAGTTGCTCTTATTTAACATAAGCTATCATATTGATCCTTCAACCCATGCAACTACACATAAAAGATACAAATAAAGTTTATAATACTTAGATAATATAAAAAGATACATTCAGACATTTTTTTTATAGGTAGGCCAGGTCAAATGAAGAATCAACAATCGACTAAGTCAAATGTACGCTGTTAATCAAGCATATAAATAGGTGTACTTGTACAAAGGAATCAAGCAACGAAAAATACAATTGAACACAATTCCTGAGTCTTTATTCATCTTCTCTCAGTATATATCTAGTTCAGTCCATATATCTTTAGTGCACCTTGCAAAACTTCACGGGTTAAATTTGTTCCGTTTGAGGTTTAGAGGAAGGGAAGTTCAAAACGGTTAAGTAGAGATTACAAGCTAATAAAGTAGTAAGTTTCCATCTCTTACCTTCACAAATTGATCAATCTTTCTGGCAGCTAATTAACCTAAATCGATTCGATCTGGTATTATTGAGTTTTTGTTCTAGAATTAACTTTCTTGACCTTCAATTTCTAGTTCTGGGAGAAACCACTCAGAGAAGTACGAGAAGAAGAAGATTGTTACAAAAATGCCATCACAGTGTGATATATTTGAGGTTTCTGGGCCTACATATCTTACGTCTGTTGATTGGTGAGTTGTTACATCATCCATGTATTATTTAGAATGCAGACCTCTTTCATTATTTCAGTAGCATATATTCCTTTCATCCATATATTATTTGGAGGGATTTTGAAATTTAAGCTTCACTTGCTTTCGGCAAATGTTCATGATATTCAACCAATTTGACCTTTCCAACATAAAAAGAAATATGTTTCACTTGATAAATTCTCTAACACACAATCTGAACTCACTGATAATTATACAGGAGTTGTCAAGATTATCAGAGAGTTGTTGTCGCATCTCTGGTGCAAGCGACATACATCACAGAGCAAGACCGTGTGAAAGGACGTGTCGGACCCGAATTGCTCGCGCCGGCTTGGTGGCAGCATTTCCATTTTGATCGCATAGAGGTGATCATAGATGCCTTTGATGACTCAGTCATTGGTTGCATTTATGAGTTGAAGCCACCCTTTTCTCGACACCCCTCTGCACCAAGATTCGTTGTCGCCTTGAGAGGCACAATGCCGGATGTAATACATGGTATTCGAGATTTATGGCTGGACTTACATGTGTTCTCTGGTGGCATCAACAAGAGCACGCGTTGCCAGACTGTTCTAGATGCTGTCCAAAAGCTCCTATTGATTTATAAACCTGCAGAAATTTGGCTCGCTGGGCACTCTCTAGGCGCTTCAATCGCGACTGTTATTGGGAAGTACTATGCAAAGACCGATGATATTTACCTCAAGACATTCCTTTTCAACCCGCCTTTTCCCTCAATTTCTCCCGATTGGTTCGCAAACGTCAACGATAAGTTGAAAAAGGGCCTGTGCATTTCTCAGGCCATTTTGAAGGGGGGAGTTTCAGTTTTAATGCGAAAGCAACACAAGAAATCACGCGAGGAATTTTTAAAGTTGGCCCCATGGACTCCATACCTTTTTGTGAACCCACAGGACCCGATCTCAACTTCATATATAGGGTATTTTGAAGAACGCAAGAACGCAAAAGGGACGATATTAGAAAGCATAGAGCAAGTGGCAACTCGTACCTCTTTGAGGGGAATTTGTGGTGATGTTCTTGGTAAAGGGTCAGAGATGGTACATCTGCTTCCATCAGCTAGATTATCAGTGTCACCGGGCTTTCCCCTAAAAAAAAATGCTATATTAGCAGTGAGCCTAAAAATGCGTGAATTGAATGAGTCTCATGGGATTCATCAATGGTGGCAACAAAATGTATCTTTGAAATTTGATGATTGTGGTTATCAGCCTCAAAAATGTTGATATCTTTAATTTATTTCACAATTTTTAAGCTGATTACTTGAAATCAACATATCATTTTTCATTACATGGAAGGAGAGATGCGCAAGAATTTTTAGAACATGTCAGTCACACATATAATTTACCTTTCCTTTTTCTTCTTTTTTGGCTCACATGTATGAACCATCCTTGTTTTTCATTTGATTTGTTACTACCCCTTGTAACTGCTACTAATAATATTAATCAAATATGGGCTTTGCCCTATTTGTCCTCTAAAAGAATACAATATCATTTTTTTCTATGTATGAATGGTTGTCTGTGTGAAAAATGTGTGTGCAAGCACGGGCGTGTGTGTACGCGGTTGCGTGCATCTGTGTGTTATTGACATGAACTCTAGTTTCTATTACTTGGCCAGATGGCTTTAACCAGGTAAAATTTTGCAATATCCATTATTTAACAATTATTTCCTTTGCTTGAGGTTACACAAATAACTATTACAAACTTCAGTATAGTACAGCGATGAATTTGGATAGCATTTACACAATGATCAATATAATTTCATCTCTGGAAAAACACGTTCAGTCCAGGAAGCCTTGTTAGGCTAATAAAAATGTAGGGGCAAAAAAAAAAAAAAAGATGTCACAATCCTTAAAAAGGTAGAATCAATCCACCTAACAGTTGACTACCAGACAGTACCAGTTATTAGTTGTTGCCATTAAATCTCCTCAACTTGTATAAGATATACTTAAAATTCCCTTGAGTACTTACACAAAACACCCTTAATGGGAGAATTGGAATATGTTGTGTATGTCTCTCATCTCATCATATATTTGCATCAGGCTTGATTTAGCAGAATGTCAGGATATTAGGATAAGTTTGGCAGGCTATATTAAAGATGAAGAATTTAGTATTTAGTAAAGAGTATTTTAGGAGGTGTTATTTATACAATTTTTCCTTTTATAGATTTATGTTGTTATAAATATATCTCATTTGTACTCTACGTAATAATGACGTCAAGGAATACAATTAAGTTTTTTCATAAAATTATGTCTCTTGTTTCTAGGCTCCTCTTGTTGAAACCCTAACAAATTGGTATCAGAGCCATCTTCATCGTCGACGGTTGTTCAGTGATTTCAGGGCTATTCCGCTACTGCTGTTGAGGGTTTTCAGATTCGTTTTGTATCGTGGGAGAAGCATTCATGCGCCAGGTGTTTCCTCCGCGTACTCGTGCTTTGTGTAAAGACCAAGCAAGAAGAGGTTCAATTCTTTCAAGATGGAAGAAGGTACATTCGTTAAGGTTCATATTTTAGATTATACCGCATTTCTCAATGACATGGAGATAATTGGTATCAAGGTGGATGATGACAATGGAAGACAAAAGGAGAAGAACTTGACTTCATCATAGACCCATTCGAGCTCTAAGCACAAGAACCTAATTTACAACTATTGCAGGAAGATAGGTCACATCAAGGCCGACTGTTTCAAACTCAAGAATAAACAGAAGACATACAACAATGATACTTCTTCAGGCGATACTAATTTAGTTGAAATTCAAGATAATTATGTGTTTTAGGAGTTTATTTTGGGGTCAGGATAGTAGGCTATATTTGCATCTCATCATATATTTGCATCAGGATTGATTTAGCATGATGTCAGGATAGTAGGCTATGTTTGGCAGGTTATATTAAGGAGGAAGAATTTAGTATTTTAGTATAGAATATTAGTACCCTATTGTTCGTATCCGGCCCATTCGATCCTAAATGGAATGATCAAACATATATACACCCCTAAAGTCTCATAAAAGGTTTTTAATCTGGTCCGTCCACTTTAGATGGGACGGGCGGGACATTAGAAGCAGGGTCTTGATTTTCTAGGGAGGCTTTTAATGCAACAATTGAAAAGTTGAGGGAGATAATATATGCAAATTGATCATCATTCATAATAAGTTTACTCAAATTTTCTCTTATAAATTTGAGAATGCGTTATTTTGATTTTTCAGTTAATTAGCACCTTATCATGATCAATTGGAAATGATTGGGCGACTTCCTTTACCAACATCAGCATAAATGCAAAGGTGTGTTGGAAATTAAACTCGAATTGTAGTATATATTGGAAGAGAGGACTTTATAAACTAATTTATTTTATTTAAGAAAGTAGTTTACAAGTACAAAGCTTAATTAGATTTATATTCTTACTCTTAATCACGCCTCACTGTCTGATTCACGTTCACATACACATGAACATCTTCATCTATTTATATTACTACAAAGTTGGTTATTGACTTTTTTATTTAAATTTAGAATATACTTGTATCCCTACTAACTATATTATACTATATTATACTAATTTCTAGAAATTTCCAATACTACCGAACCATATAAGTAGGTTTGATGAACTTTAAGTAGGTTTCTCATGTACAGTTAAATTTGGATTGTTTTAGTTCTATCTCTAGTTATTTGTATATGGATTGTTATTTTTTTTTAATTATTTTGCATCAAATACGCCTGTAGGCAATGTATATGGATTGTAAATTATATAAATTTAAATGTTTTAGTTCCTTGTTTGTTTATATATAAATGTATTATTTATCAAGTAGATCAGTTTCAACATTTAAATTCGTCATATGAAATCAATCTGATATGATTTTTAAGTTTATCAAGGAACTTGATGAGGTTAAGGACACTAGTTCTACACTCATTGAATCATTCTTCTGGACTAAAATGGTGTGGTTTAAAGTGCAGATTAGCAATTAGCTTGAAGTGCTAACATCACTATATTAGCAAAAGCTCATTCAAAGTGTTTATATTATGAGAAAGGTTAAAATGTCTTCATTTTTTGTGTGTCTTCATTATATCTCTATTTTTTTTTAATTATAATAACATAAAGTTTCTTAAATTTTGATATAAAATCATTATATATGATCTATATCATAGTCTCTATAAACATGTAAAAGATTATGACATTTCAACTTTATTTTGATTGGTATTAAGAGCTAGCATGATGTGGATAATTTCTGGTTATTTATTTTCTACTTATTTTTTTAGTAAAGGTTGGAGATCAATCCACTCAATTATTTAATATCCACAAATGATTACCCCTTCTAGGTTTCGAACATGCGACCTCCCACACGGAGAGCATTGTCTTTGCCACTAGACCAGTTGATTTTCTACTTATTGATTAACATAAAATTAAACTAAAAAATAATAATTTTAATGTACATGTAGAAAACATAATATAGATCACGTCCAACGATTTTTATTTAACATATTAGTTTTAGAACTTTTATTTTAGAAAATTATAAAGTGAATGTTTGATGGAGATATTTGAACTCTACTCTAATATTATTTAGAGATGGCTTTCTAATATAATTATTAATTAACTTTTTTGCAATGGAGCTGGAATTTGGATCGGATAGATAAATTAATATCATAATATAGGGAATTGCTTCAGTACACATTTTAGTTGAGAATAATTAATATTGAAACGATTTGGACAATCTGATCAAGGAAAAAAAATTATGTTATGTTTGGTAACAAATCGTTTGAAAAGAAATAATCACGTTTTATATTTCATTTAATCCCGTCTCTGTTTCTCTCTCAATTCCCACTTATCTAGTCATTCCATTTACCAGAATTTATATTATTGACTGCACAATTCATGCAAAATTCAACTCAAAATTCAGAACATAAACAGACGATTAATTTTTCATTTTTGCTATGCCTTCAGAAAATTAAATAGACCGACTTAAAGATGAGGAGGGTTCAAATGGCTCCATTTTTAAAACCTTTAATAAATCAAAGCAGATTGGGGAAACCCAACATTCGCTCTTCCAAAAAAAAAAAAAAAAACGATTCTAAAGGAGACGGAACCCTAGAGCAGCCGCCAACCCCCTCCTCCACCCTTCACCCCTCCATTCCACCCCTCCCATCTATAATCTAGGCCTCACCTTCGACAACAATATCCTCCCGTCTCGGCTCTACCTCTTCAAGCGGAGAGGAGAATGAGAAAGAGGGGAGGGAGTCGAGCCGACTGGAGTCGAGAGCGCGGTATCGTCAGAGTTCGAAGCATAGAGTCCTCATCTTGGTCGGAGTGCGACGGTTAGTAGATCCGGTCGTCGGAGCGCGGCAGCGGTCGAAATAGCGGATCCGGTCGTGGAGCGAGATGGGGATTAATGTATTATGGTGATTATGAGTGTATGTAAATAGGATTAGAAGAGTAGATCTAGAAATTTGGAGAGTGATTAAGAATGATTAGAGTAATTTTGAGGATTTCGTGAGAATAAAGGAGTAGATTTAGAAATTAGAGTCACTTGACTCGTTGTAAATATGTTTTTTATCAATCGAATTGTTAGTAGGCATTAAAGCCACTAACCTTCAAAAAAAAAAACTTTAATAAATCAAAATTTAAAACTTGAAAAGTCAAAATAAAATCATTAGATGTGAACTATGTTATTTTATCTATGGACGTGTAAAAAATTATCGCATTTCAATTTTGTTTTGGTTGTCATCAAGAGTTTGTAAAAAACATACTAATGTGGATAATTTCTAGACGTTGATTTTTCAACTTATTGATTTACATAAAAACAAAATCGAAATGCATGTGATAATTTTTTATAAACACAGAGAGAAAATAACATAGATCACATCTAACTGTTTTATTTTGACTTTTTAAGTTTTAAATTTTGAGTTATTAAAGTCTTTAAAAATGGAGACATGGTGAAAGTACAAAATATGGAGGCATTTGAACTCTCCTCCTTGAAGATTATTATTTTATTTGAACTCGTATTGTTCAGTTATTAACTAGCAAGTAGCAAATCTTTTTTTTAGGAAAAATATGGATCTTGTCCACATTTCATTAATGATTTGTAGTTACAAAGATTGTAGACAGTTTAAGATAAAGTAAATACAAAGAGCTCGACACTTTTGAGCTAAAACAAAAAGAAAAAAAAAACTACAAGTAAAAAAGCAGAAAAGTCCCTAATAGCTTCAAAAACTTCAAAAAAACCATAAAATGCAACATTGGATCTTGAATCAGTAGGGAAAGAAATCTGCCTCAAGCCCATGCCGTGTTATTCCAATACTGGACTGAATTTTACCAGTACTGTGTCTTCAAATATCAGAATCTCACACTGTTTGTATTTTCTTATGTTTTGGGATCCATATCTGCTGTTTTTCCCGCCTTAAAAAATAATACCCTGTTGTTCATGGATCCGTATCCTCCCAGGTACCTCACTGAACCTGACCAGAACGGAGGGCTCAGATGTACTCTCAGCTGGTGATTACTTGGGATGACTTAGGGGGCAGTATTATTTGTGCTTTGAGATTCGTGTCAATTTAAAAATCTGGGCTGAGAGTAAATCTGGACCGTCTGTTCCGGTCAGGTTCAGTGAGGTACCTGGGGGCGTGAAGGGGTACACTAGATCGAGCGTTTTTCCGCTTACATATATCCATAGCTGTGTGACAATCCCAAGGGACTCTCCAGCTCGAGCTTCTAGGCTCACCTTGTACACAAGTTAGGCTGTGACTTCCCACCACTGTTGGTCTCACGTCTCACGAGTTGTATCCATTCTTTTTGGGTAACAGGAAAGGGACGCCGACAATGTTGCTCTACCCCTGAGACATAGGCATTTTACGCCGAACTCCGTTATCATCTTGCGTGTCAAATTTATCTGAATTCTACTCTATTTACTTTACTTGTACACGCTTGTTTGACTTGTTAGTTTAGAGGATTTAACCGAAAAACGTCTAAGAGTCTTTAAGACTCCCTATTCAACCCCCTAGGTGCCGTTAGGGACTACACTTCCAAGTTCACATATGTTGTGATGATAATTAATTATCAACGATCAATCAATTGTTTTTATTTCTATTGATTGCTTGATTTACCGGACAATAAATTATTGAAGACACAACCAATCAATTATCAATCCAAAAAAAAAAAACATATATAGTATTTTAAAAATGAAAAACATATGTATAAAAAATCGAATATATGGGGGTTTACGAAAGTTTTCATAAAAAATGAGAAAAACAGGACATCTACATATGATGAGTAAATATCTAAATGAATTTAGACTTCTACATGTAAAAAAATAAAAAATATACCAAGAATTAAAAAAAAGTACACTATTTAATTGGATAGTTGATATTTGATCAATCCAAAATTTCATCTTTTAATCTAAACCGTTGGCGGATATGGGCATCAATGTGCTTAATATAAGAATGGAGATAGGAATTAATTAATTTTATTGAATTGTTATCTTGTATTTAAATGTTAAAAATTATGTAAAAGATAATTGTTAGAATGTGAAAAGTGAAAGGAACGAATTGCATAAATAGATTATTTATTTGTAGTATTAAATTGTTATTGTGATTTTTAATTCTCATGCATAGAGTGGCTAAGCTCAAAACGTTTGCACCAAGCCCTTGGTGCAAACGATTTGGTTCTCCGACTTTTAAAGTTCAAACGATCAATCCAAACCGTTAGATATTTAATCCATATTAAAATGTGCTTGGAGACCAAATTTTACATTTTTTGGAATTTTTTTACTATTTATTAAGCCACTTTGAAAATTGCTGATTCGGATGAACAGTAAAAACAGTGCAATCAAATTCTGGACCATGTGATCAGTAATTTTCAAAGTGGCTTAATAAATAGCAAAAAAATTCCAAAAAATGTAAAATTTGGTCTCCAAACAGATTTTAATATAGATTAAATATCTAACAGCTTGGATTGACCGTTTGAACTTTGAAAATCCGAAAACCATTCGTTTGCACCAAAGCCTTGGTGCAAACGTTTGTAGCTTAGCCTCTCTCTCTCTCTCTCTCTATATATATATATATAAATAATTGTAAAAGGTAAGAAATTTCAACTCAAGTTCATGGGCCTAGGACAATTTTTATTTTAGTTCGAAAATGACCGTTACGGGGTATGCCCAATAACATTTGTATATCTCTTTGCAAGCTTTCCGAATCAGATCATAATAAGAAACAAATTTTCCTATCAAGAGTTACATACGTTTAAAGTATGAAAATTTTTTTTTTTGTTGAATTTCTTCGGGCTTCAAATTAATTTATATTGATTAAACTGAATTGGGTTGCCAACAAATTAATTTAAAGTCAGAATTAATTGTCAAAATGATTTTATTTTGTTACTTTTTTCAAAATTAATTTCTAAATTAAAGTAGAATTGTTAAAATGTGAAAAATTGAAGATAAATTGTTCAAATTAACTCTCAGAGACCACAATAGATCTCCAATTTTTTAAGAGACAAAAAACTTTATAATCAAGCATGTAATTGGTAAAATACTAATTAAGGACTAACCATATAATTTATAGAGTTCCTTCTATAGGATAGAAAAAAAAATCATATTTGTGGTTCATTAAAAAATATGTAATACTTTTCTAAAAATAAAAAGTTTGGTAGACTGTTAGTACCACAACAGCATGAATTCCCAATTTAAAATGGTATATATTTTTAGAAAAAAAAAATGTCACCTTTTATGATCGGAACGGGTCAAGACAGAGAATTGGGTCGATGTATAATCAAAGTAACATCTCCACATGTCAGCCAATTTGACAAAAAGAAAAAATATTCCATATGTCAACGCTTATATCTGCTCCATTTAATTGGCTCCCGGTTGAAGAGAAGTCAACTCTCTCCAAAAATAATTATGTACAATTTCTTTTTCTGGGAACTAATTGTATTATGTCAAAAAGAAAATTGACTGGTAGTTATAGCCTGAAATAGCAACAATATGTTGTTAACAATTTATATAAAAAAAAAGTGTCATTCTTAACTATCATGTCAGGTGGTTAGTATTAATATGTGAACGACGCAAATATTCAAGTGTCGAAAGCCACTAGAAAGTATCTTACAAAGTAAGAACAATTCATGGCCATTAAAATACTAACTTGCACAGAATGAAATAAATAAAAATATATACACTTTGTCATGTTGCTATGATACTTTGTTGAAGTTGCAAGCTAATACACCACATCAGATCCAGAAGGGAATGAAGAAAGAAATCAACATAGATTGTTTGGTTAATTTATGGCTGGACGAAATCTTCTTTATTTCCTTTCTTTATTATATTTGATTGGTGTGTAATTTACTTCCAAGTTTAGATTGATTCTAATTTGTTTCTTAAATAAGAGAGGTCAACTGTGTACCTCCATGATGGATATAAATACTCTATATACAGAGTCATTCGGACATGCATATATTTTTTGTAAGTAGATGTTATCGTGATCAACTACTTACACACAATTATTAAAATAAGTACAACTAATCATCTTTAAAGTTTTGACAGCGGAATTAAGAATTAATTAAAAACAAATCAAAGACCTTAGAAATTATAGTCTCCACGTGTAAATCAATCAAATTAATTTCATACCTTTGTCCATAGTAAACTGTAGAACAACACTTGAGACGTTCTTCACAAACCGTCAGAAGAACTGTAAAGCGATTTCTCTCCTCTTTCTCTTCCTAAGCAATGACAACTTTTGTTCTTTCTGAATATAGATGAAGAGAGGATCAACCTTACTATTAGAATTCGTATCTCTTTGACTGTCATTAAAGCAATTATTTATAGGGGAGATGCACCCTTTAATTAATCAACACATATAATTTCTGAATAGAGATGCATGCACCTTTAATCAAATAGCACCTTTTAATTTGATGCATGCACCTTTAATTAAATGGGCTGTTTTAATTTGGGCATCAGTCATTTAATTAAATAGGCTGTTTTAATTTGGGCCACTTAATTATATTTTTCTTACATTTTTTCAATCTTCAAACCCATTGGACAGATCAACTTCTTCGCCTGATATATTGTACAGGGTAACTCGTTGTTATCTGGGAGCATCTCTCGTAAAATCTTTAATAAGGACGTGGAACTCTTATCGCTCCAACCGTTGTCTGCTTTTAAGTTCAATAATTTCAACACAGCTAATAGTTTTGTAAATTTGGTACACCCGGGGTATAACGGCTTTTTAGATTCATTAGACAGATACTGAAAATTTTTAAAATTTTTATCACTAATTTCATTTTCCACATCACGTAACATGTCCTCTAGATTCTCAGTAAAATCGTATTCTGCATTTTCATCAATCTCCACCTCATCATCCTCGTTGCAATCAAGCCCAGCATTATCGAAATTTTCGACATTCTCAAAATCATCGTTGCATTCAAATTCAAAATTATCAACAGTTTCTACATTATCATCATTCTCGTCCAAAACAAAATTTCTATTGGTTCCACTACATTCACCAATTTTCTCACCATGCATAAACCAACATGTATATCTTTTCTTAAATCCCCGACAAATCAAATGAGCTCTAATTTCTTCCGAATCCCCAAATCTTATAAAAATTTTACAATCTCTACAAGGACACAAGATGTCGTTATCTTTTGTGTCCACTCTATAACTCTCAGCAAATTTTAGGAACTCATCAACGAGAGCCAAATATTCTGCACTTTCACGTCGCAATTCGTACATCCAACTTCGATCCATCTGTAAATTAAAGTAAACAAAAAAAAATTCCAATTAAACATATATGGTGGTCAGCATATATATTGTTCCAAATTCTTGGCTTATAAAGGGCTGGTTTACAATCCTAACCCACTCTTTGAATATTATGCCTCATATGTGAACACATATTAGCGGGATTTAATTAGTATTTGAGAAAAATTCGGCAGCATTTCTCCTTAACTCCCCAAGTATGCGTAAAAACTAAATACTCGTAGGAGCAATAAGGAGAAATACTGTCGAACTTTTCTCAAATACTAATTAAATCTCGCTAATATGTGTTCACATCCTAAATGAGACACAATATTCAAAGAGCAGTCCCAAACGGGGGACTATCCAAAATTAATCCCTATTGGATTAATTTTGAACGGGCATGGACCTAAAAGCATCAGTAGGTCGGTTATTGGACCACAATACACTAATTATTTACATTATCTTAACAAATCAAGCACGCATGCATTAAATAATAATTGACAGAAATAATTAAGCAATATTAATCAGTAACAGAAAATTAGATAAAGAAGAGGGAAATATATATATGTATGACTAACCTTGGCAATAGAGAGGAGAATGCGAATTAACTTCCAAGCTAGATCTCAGATCTGGCCTCGTTCCTTGTGCGCAGAAATCAGACCAATTCAATACAGAGAGAGAGAGAGAAGTATTAATTGATCAAAACGGCGCCGGAAGAAGGCCTTTTATATAGTTCCAACCCTAAAATACCCTTTCTACACGGATAATAATCTATAAATCCGTGTACAACAAGCATTACGAGAGCTACACGGACTTTTATATAGGTAGCCGTTTATAAAAGATAACATTTCTACACGGACATTTATATAAACAGCCGTGTGTAATATAAAAGATAAACTTTCTTCACGGACATTTAGAATTCTTTTTTTTTCCTAATTTTTGTTTTATTTTTTTTGGCTAGCCTTCCATTATTTCGAGCAAGTATCTTTTTTTTCAGTTAATAACCTTTGTGCACGGATATTTAGCTATAAATCCGTGTAGAAAGACACACAGACTTTTATATAAACAGCCGTGTAAATTATTTTTCTACACTGTTATTTAAACAAAAATCCGTGTACTATTTCTCGTTTCTACACGGCTCTTTATTAAACGTCCGTGTAGCATTGTTTTTTTTTTCTGTCAACTAATTTTTTTTTTTTATGTTTTTCAGATAGCAAAACAAACAATTTCCAAAACAGAGGAAGACATTTAAAATCCAGAATTCCAAAACATAGCAATTTAAACTAAAAATTAATGTACACTAAATTATACAAAATCATTACAAAAGTTGGAATAAAAATTCATATGTAAACTAAAAAATTCCATTAAGGACTAGAATAGGGTGGTTCTTTCCTTTTGGTGCCAGTAGCAGAGGGGATGATATGAAGATACATGTTTTACTAAAGAAAGAGTTGAGTAAAAAGTTGGATGAAGGACCATAAAAAAAAAAGGGAAGAGGTCGATGAAGGACCTTCAGAGCCGGATGAAGAGACGAATGAAGAGTCGGATGATCTCCGACTTCATTTGACTCTTCACCCGGCTCTGAAGGTCACATTCACCTCTTCATCCGGCTCTGAAGGTCCTTCACCCAACTCTTACCCAACCCTTCGTCCAGTAAAATTGATCAGAAGAGAGATAATTTCTCCTCTGGATCTTGCTTGCCCGAATTAGTTAGGACATGCAAGGAGCTAACCAAAAGACTACTTAGGTTAATATGTCCTAAACTAAACACCTTAGCAAGATCTAGAGGAGAAATACAAATTAACTTCCAAGATCTCAGATCCGGCCTCCAGTTATAACATCTTTACCCTCGAAAAACACTTTAGCGCAGAAATCAGATCAATTAATTGGGGAAATGAAGCACTTCGCATGGGAATTCGAGATGTAGGTTATCAATTATATCGAATTGCTCATCTGTGAGCTCCCAAAACAGTAGCTCATATCGATATAATTTGCGATCCAACACAATTGATAAACCTACATCTCAACCCAATTGTTAACTGTGAGAGGGGAGAGTATAAATTGATCAAAACGGCGCTGGGGAGAAGGCCTTTTATATAACCAAAAACCTAAAATATCATTTCGACACAGCTCTTTATTAAACGTCCGTGTAGCTCTCTCAAGGCTTTCTACTCTGTCATTTAAACAAAAAACCGTGTACAATTTCGTCCTTTCTACACGGCTCTTTATTAAACATCCGTGTAGCTACTACAGGTTCTCTACACGGTCATTTAAACATTTATCCGTGTACAATTCTTGCCTTTCTTCACGGTTCTTTAATTAAGAATCCGTGTAGCTCTCTCAAGGATTTCTCCACTGTTATTTAAACAATAAGCCGTGTACAGTTCCTGGTAAACGTCCGTGTAGCTCTCTTACGTCTTTCTACACTGCTTCTTTAATAAATATCCGTGTAGAGACAATACAGATATTTCAGGCATCCAAAAAATTACAACTTCTACACGGTTTTTATATAAAATTGCCAAATCCGTGTACAATGTGCCGTGTACAATAACCATTTCTGTAGTAGTGTTGGTGTGTAATTTACTTCCAAGTTTAGATTGATTCTAATTTGTTTCTTAAATAAGAGAGGTCAGCTGTGTACCTCCATGATGGATATAAATACTCTATATACAGAGAGATAACTATGTAAGAAAAAATATATTGATTGAAATAAACAAAGGGAGGGAAGGGAGTTTCATGGGAGTCTTGTGTTCTATTATTATTTTTGTCATGGTATCAGAGCAATGATCGATCCGAAAACCTCAATATTCCAAGACCTCACCAATAATCTATTCCATCAATAATCTCTTTTTTGTTATCATGAGTGAACTTGAAGCTAGTTCTCAGTCCTCACGAGATGAGAACACAGCAGCATTGTTGGAGAAATTAACCCAACTTGTTGCACTACAACAAACCCAAATTATGGCAATTCAAAAAACCCCGAATCCACCTATAACCATACCTGCAGCCGAAACCTTCATCCATCCGAACCCTATCTCTGTGAAACTCAATGGACGAAACTACTCCCTATGGTCCCAAGTAGTCACCATGTATGTGAAGGGACGAGACAAGCTCCAGCACATAACATGAAAGCCGCCTCCTCCACAGCCCCAAGATGCACTCTTTCCGAAATGGGACATTGATGACACAGTGGTGAAGGGATGGTTGATCAACTCCCTAGAGTCGAATCTGACAGACAAGTTCATTCGATTTCCAACAGCAAAAGAAGTATGGGATTCTCTCGCTACCACGTTCTATGATGGCAGCGATGCCGCCCAGGTATTTGAATTAAATAGGAGGGTAACTCGACTAAGACAGTCGGGTAAATCTGTAGAAGAATACTATAATGATTTGCAAAGCCTATGGCAAGAAATTGATTTTCGCCGGCCTAACCCAATGGTTCATGTAGAAGATATTAAGAATTTTAATAGTTTTATTCAAGAAACCAGGGTTTATACATTCCTCGATGGACTTGATGACCGGTTGGATAATGAGAGAGCGAATATTCTGCAACTCATACTGTTTCCTACAGTTGAACAAGCCTTCGCAAGAGTAAGAAAGGAGGCTGTGAGGCAGGGGGTTATGCTTAAAGATGGAGGAGAAATGTCACAAGCTTCGGCTGCCATGCTCTCAAAGGTGCCAAAAATTCCTGAGGTATATCTAACACTAAATAAGAACTCTTCATATGTTGATAAATCTAAGTTGAAGTGTACTCACTGTGGTCAAACAAGGCACGTGAAAGAGCAGTGCTTTAAAATTGTTGGTTATCCTGATTGGTTCAAAGAGAGGAAAAAAGGGAACCAATATGTCACTGGAAAAGGAAAGATAGCAGTGGCAACATCTGAAACAGTGGGTGAAAGGCAGCAGGGACTTACATGGGAGCATCCAACTCAACCACATGGACCAGCTGACAGTCAAGTCCAAGGTTCAGCACAGGCCGAAGTTGGAAATGGGACAGGTTCAGTTGCCCTTCATGCTGCAGGTAGTTCTAGAAACCAAAATAACTCAGAACAAGGTAAATTTCTTGATATTTGTACTATTGAAAAACAAACAGAATGGGTTATAGACTCGGGAGCTACGGACCACATGACTTACTCAGAAAAGGACTTTAAGTTAAGAAAACATACACAAAAAAATGGTATTCTTAATGCAAATGGAATTGAGTATCCAGTAAATGGAGCAGGAGATGTACCTATTTCTAAGAATCTTACCCTTACAAACACCTTACTCGTACCTTCTCTATCTACAAAATTGATTTCTATTGGACAATTAACCTCAGAACGAAATTGTGTAGCTCTCATGTTTCCAAATCATTGTGTTTTTCAGGATATCCTCACGAAAGAGATCATTGGCCGTGGTACTAAGCGAGATGGATTGTATTACTTGGAGGAGATGAAGACTGGAAACTCATTTCTGTCAATAACTGATTCGAAACAATTAAGAGAGCAAGTTTTGTTGTGGCATAGGAGATTAGGGCATCCCTCATTTTGGTACATGAGAAAGCTCTCACCTCATCTATTTTCTGGTTTAAATGAACAATTGGTTTGTGAAACTTGTATTAAGGCAAAAAGTCATCGTACAACTTATCTTGATAGTTATCATAAAAGCCTTCTTCCTTTTGATTTAGTTCATACTGATGTTTGGGGACCATCCCCGGTTGTCTCAAAATCTGGTTGTCGATGGTTTATTCTTTTTACCGATGACTGTACACGGATGACATGGCTTTATTTACTCAAAACTAAGGATGAAGTAACGAAAGTGTTTCAAGATTTTTTTAACATGATCAAAACTCAGTTTGAAAAAGAGATAAAAGTTGTAAGAAGTGATAATGGGACGGAATATGTAAATAAAAATCTACATAATTTCTTTAAAGATAAAGGGATTATACATGAGACCTCGTGTGTGGGAACCCCTCAACAAAATGGAGTAGCAGAGAGGAAAAATAGGCATATTCTCAAAACCGCTCGGTCAATATTGTTTGAGAGTAATATGCCCCCGATTTTTTGGGATAATGCTGTGTCTTTTGCAATTTATGTAATTAATCGTATCCCAACCCGAGTACATGATTACAAAACTCCTCTTCAAATGTTATCCTCTCATATCAGAATTCCATCTGTTTTAAATTTACCTCCTAAAATTTTCGGGTGCATTGCATATGTGCATGTTCAAAAGATTTTTCGGTCCAAATTAGAACCTTGTGCACAAAAATGTGTTTTCTTGGGATTCGGTACACATCAAAAAGGGTATAAATGTTATAATCCAAACACGAGAAAATTCTTTACAACTATGGATGTCACATTTTTAGAAGGTGAATATTTTTTTAAACAAACCGAAAGTCCAATTCAGGAGGAGAATCAGGTAGAATTGGATTTCTCTGATTTACATTTCTTAAATGAGAACTATGCCCACAATATAGTATATACCGAAAATTCATCTCCTGTCGAAAATCCACCTCCTGCCAAAAATCTAACTATTACCGAAAATGAAAATCAAGCAATAAATCTACCTATTGCAAATCCAGCAACAAATCCATACTCTACCGAAAATATGCCTATTGCAAATCCAGCAACAAATCCATATCCTGCCGAAAACCAAAACCCTGCCGAATTTCTTAACCCTACTGAATTTGGAAACCAGTCAAATCAGAGCCATGACCCAATTCGGGTCATCCAAACAGATCCAATTCGGGTCATCCAATCTGACCCAGTTATTGCCGAAAGGTCTGATCTAAACCTAATGCAACAGAGTGAACCGAAATTCTGGATAGAGCTAAATAATGCAGTAATACAATCCGACCAAGTACCACATGGGCCAAGATCTCCTGAGGATATTCCCGAGGTAAGTGCTACTAACACTCTCTGTAAATTACCATCTAGAAATAACCGAGGAAAACCACCAAACGGTAAGTTCCGGAGGATGGAACAAGTGAGGAAGTAAGATATCCCATTGCTAATTATACAACCACTGAAAAATTGTCAGAACCTTTGAAAGCCTTTGTGAACCAAATATCTTCAGTAAATGTACCAGAAAAATTAGAGGAAGCCTTAAAAGACCATAATTGGGTAAAAGCAATGAAAGAAGAAATGGATGCATTAGAGAAGAATGGTACATGGAAATTAGTAACATTACCAGAAGGAAAGAAAACAGTCGGGTGCAAATGGGTATATACTATAAAATACAATGCAGAGGGAAAAATTGAGAGATACAAAGCAAGATTAGTTGCAAAAGGATATACACAAACGTTTGGTGTTGATTTTCAGGAAACATTCTCACCTGTTGCAAAATTAAATTCTGTTCGAGTTCTCTTATCTCTTGCAGCAAATCTAGACTGGCCACTACATCAGTTTGATGTTAAAAATGCATTTTTGCATGGTGATCTGAAGGAGGAGATTTACATGGATATCCCACCTGGATATTGGTACCTAGAAAAAACTAGGAAAGTATGTAAGCTGGAGAAAGCACTCTATGGGTTGAAACAATCACCAAGAGCGTGGTTTGGTCGATTTTGTCAGGCAATGAAAGGTTATGGGTACACCCAGAGTGAATCTGACCACACGATGTTCTTTAAGAAAGGTCGAGGTAAGATATCCGTATTAATAATTTATGTTGATGATATGATTATTACAGGAGATGATCATATGGAGATAAAAGAATTAGAAGCGAGGTTGTCAAAAGAATTTGAAATGAAAAATTTGGGTGGTTTGAAATATTTTCTTGGAATAGAAGTATCACGCAACAAAGAAGGTATCTTTCTCTCTCAAAGAAAATACATACTTGATCTTCTAACTGAAGTTGGGATGATAGATTGTAAGCCAGCCGATACACCCATGGTTCAAAATTTAAAACTAGACATAGACCCAGATGGAAAATCTGAAAATAGGGAAAGATATCAGAAATTGGTTGGGAAATTAATTTATTTGTCTCATACTAGACCTGACATAGCTTATGCAGTGAGTGTTGTTAGTCGATTTATGCATTCTCCAAGTAGAGAACACATGGAGGCAGTAATAAGAATCCTTAGGTATCTAAAGGGTGCACCTGGAAGAGGAATATCTTTTCGGAAAAACCAACACATGAATATAACCGGTTACTGTGACGCTGACTGGGCTGGATGTGTGGTTGATAGAAAATCTACCGCGGGATATTTTACCTTTGTAGGTGGAAACTTGGTAACCTGGAAGAGAAAAACAAAATGTAGTGGCACTCTCCAGTGCTGAAGCTGAATTTCGAGGAATGGTAAAAGGTATTTGTGAACTATTGTGGTTGAGAAAACTACTAACAGAATTAGGTTTTGAACCATGTGCTGAAATGAAACTTTTTTGTGATAATAAAGCTGCTATAGATATATCTCATAATCCAGTGCAGCATGACAGAACAAAGCATATTGAAGTGGATAGGCATTTCATCAAAGAAAATTGGACTCTAAGATTATTTCAATGCCATTCGTAAGATCACACAAACAGTTAGCAGATATGCTCACAAAGGCGATATCAAGCAAGGCATTTGATGACTCGCTATCTGAACTCGGTATGACAGATATCTACGTATGAGCTTGAAGGAGGGTGTTGAAGTTGCAAGCTAATACGCCACATCAGATCCAGAAGGGAATGAAGAAAGAAATCAACATAGATTGTTTGGTTAATATATGGCTGGACGAAATCTTCTTTATTTCCTTTCTTTATTATATTTGATTGGTGTGTAATTTACTTCCAAGTTTAGATTGATTCTGATTTGTTTCTTAAATAAGAGAGGTCAGTTGTGTACCTCCATGATGGATATAAATACTCTATATACAGAGAGATAACTATGCAAGAAAAAATATATTGATTGAAATAAACAAAGGGAGGGAAGGGAGTTTCATGGGAGTCTTGTGTTCTATTATTATTTTTGTCATACTTCTTCTTAGTTTCTTGCTAGCACGTTGCTCTTATTTAAAATAAGGTATCATATTGATCCCTTCAACCCATACAACTACACATAAAAGATACAAATAAAGTTTATAATACTTAGATAATATAAAAAGATACATTCAGACATTTTTTTTATAGGTAGGCCAGGTCAAATGAAGAATCAACAATCGACTAAGTCAAATGTACGCTGTTAATCAAGCATATAAATAGCTGTACTTGTACAAAGGAATCAAGCAACGAAAAATACAATTGAACACAATTCCTGAGTCTTTATTCATCTTCTCTCAGTATATATCTAGTTCAGTACATATATCTTTAGTGCACCTTGCAAAACTTCACGGATTAAATTTGTTCCATTTGAGGTTTAGAGGAAGGGAAGTTCAAAACGGTTAAGTAGAGATTACAAGCTAATAAAGTAGTAAGTTTCCATCTCTTACCTTCACAGATTGATCAATCTTTCTGGCAGCTAATTAACCTAAATCGATTCGATCGGGTATTATTGAGTTTTTGTTCTAGAATTAACTTTCTTGACCTTCAATTTCTAGTTCTGGGAGAAACCACTCAGAGAAGTACGAGAAGAAGAAGATTGTTACAAAAATGCCATCACAGTGTGATATATTTGAGGTTTCTGGGCCTACATATCTTACGTCTGTTGATTGGTGAGTTGTTACATCATCCATGTATTATTTAGAATGCAGACCTCTTTCATTATTTCAGTAGCATACATTCCTTTCATCCATATATTATTTGGAGGGATTTTGAAATTTAAGCTTCACTTGCTTTCGGCAAATGTTCATGATATTCAACCAATTTGACCTTTCCAACATAAAAAGAAATATGTTTCACTTAATAAATTCTCTAACACACAATCTGAACTCACTGATAATTATACAGGAGTTGTCCACATTATCAGAGAGTTGTTGTCGCATCTCTGGTGCAAGCGACATACATCACAGAGAAAGACAGTGTGAAAGGACGTGTCGGACCCCAATTGCTCGCGCCGGCTTGGTGGCAGCATTTCCATTTTGATCGCATAAAGGTGCTCAGAGATGCCTTTGATGACTCAGTCATTGGTTGCATTTATGAGTTGAAGCCACCCTTTTCTCGACACCCCTCTGCACCAAGATTCGTTGTCGCCTTGAGAGGCACAATGCCGGATGTAACACAGGGTATTCCAGATTTCTGGCTGGACTTACGTGTGATCTCTGGTGGCATCAACAAGAGCACGCGTTGCCAGACTGTTCTGGATGCTGTCCAAAAGCTCCTAGATATTTGTAAACCTGCAGAAATTTGGCTCGCTGGTCACTCTCTAGGCGCTTCAATCGCGACTGTTATTGGGAAGCACTATGCAAAGACCGATGATATTTACCTCAAGACATTCCTTTTCAACCCGCCTTTTCCCTCAATCTCTCCTGATTGGTTCGAAAACGTCAACGATAAGTTGAAAAAGGGCCTGTGCATTTCTCAGGCCATTTTGAAGGCGGGGGTTTCAGTTTTAATGCAAAAGCAACACAAGAAATCACGCTCAGAATTTTTCAAGTTGGCCCCATGGACTCCATACCTATTTGTGAACCCACAGGACCCGATCTCAACTTCATATATAGGGTATTTTGAAGAACGCAAGAATTTAAAAGGGACGATATTAGGAAGCATAGAGCAAGTGGCAACTCGTACCTCTTTGAGGGGAATTTGTGGTGATGTTCTTGGTAAAGGGTCAGAGATGGTACATCTGCTTCCATCAGCTAGATTATCAGTGTCTACGGGCTTTCCCCTAAAAAAAAAAGCTATATTAGCAGTGAGCCTAAAAATGCGTGAATTGCATGAGTCTCATGGGATTCATCAATGGTGGCAACAAAATGTATCATTGAAATTTGATGATTATCGTTATCAGCCTTAAAAATGTTGATATCTTTAATTTATTTCACAATTTTTAAGCTGATTACTTGAAATCAACATATCATTTTTCATTACATGGAAGGAGAGATGCGCAAGAATTTTTAGAACATGTCAGTAACACATATAATTTACCTTTCCTTTTTCTTCTTTTTTGGCTCACATGTATGAACCATCCTTGTTTTTCATTTGGTTTGTTACTACCCCTTGTAACTGCTACTAATAATATTAATCAAATATGGGCTTTGCCCTATTTGTCCTCTAAAAGAAAACAATATCATTTTTTTCTATGTATGAATGGTTGTCTGTGTGAAAAATGTGTGTGCAAGCACGGGCGTGTGCGTACGCGGTTGCATGCATCTGTGTGTTATTGACATGAACTCCGGTTTCTATTAATTACTTGGCCAGATGGCTTTAACCAGGTAAAATTTTGCAATATCCATCACTTAACAATTATTTCCTTTGCTTCAGGTTACACAACTAACTATTACAAACTTCAGTATAGTATAGCGATGAATTTGGATAGCATTTACACAAAGATCAATATAATTTCATCTCTGGAAAAACACATTCACTCCAGGAAGCCTTGTCAGGCTAATAAAAATGTAGGGGCAAAAAAAAAAATGTCACAGTCCTTAAAAAGGTAGAATCAATCCACCTAACAGTTGACTACCAGACAGTACCAGTTATTAGTTGTTGCCATTAAATCTCCTCAACTTGTATAAGATATACTAAAAATTCCCTTAAGTACTTACACAAAACACCCTTAACGGGAGAATTGGAATATGTTGTGTATGCCTCTCATCTCATCATATATTTGCATCAGGCTTGATTTAGCAATATGTCAGGATATTAGGATATGTTTGACAGGCTATATTAAGGAGGAAGAATTTAGTATTTAGTAAATAGTATTTTAGGAGGTGTTATTTATATATAAATGGATTGATTCTACCTTTAGTATTTAGTAAGAATTTAGTATTTAGTAAAGAATTTAGTAATGAATTAGATGGATGGGTTGAGGAGACTCTTGTACTGTACTGATCCTCACGTTCAATTTTCTTTTTATTTATTTGTCAATTTGCAATTATTATGTCAACCCATGACTGAATTTAACAACTGCAACTGAGCTGGCAGTCCTATTCCTATAGGGTGCTTATTTGGGAAGTTGGCGTAAATATATAATTTTTGTGTTAAGAAATAAATTAAACCTTCTATTTTGTTTGTTATTTTACAGGGACAAGGATTTTGCTTCAGCTTCTATTTCAAATTCTCTAGGCATCCATCATATGGTCAGATAAGGAGAAGTTGCAGTGGTCAAATTGAAAATCATAGGATAAAAGCAAGGTCTCTCTCTCTCTCCTTGTTTGGTTTGGTAAATGAACTTTGTTTTTGTGGATATCGGTGACTGAACTTGCAGCCTTAATGATTTTTGCAATCTGGTTCGTTAGATATTTGTTAATCTAAATCATACCATCTATATTGCACAATGATTTTAGAATGCCATATGGGTCGTAATCAAATCAACCATGTGGGTTAAGATCAACCACTTCAAAAATTTGGGTATTTAAGATATGTTTTGGTAGTATTTAAGTTCAGGTCAGATATTGTACTAATAGCTTATAAATGTATATGTCATAATTAGGAGGAATGGAAGGTGACCGTAGTTGGATGTACGGCCCTCGTTACATGAACAAGCGAATCAATCCTGTATTTGTGAAGGGTGTGGAGAATTTTTTTGACTATGCATTCGGTATTCCCACTACTAGAATTTTGGTTTCTTATGTGAGTAAAATTTTGGGTTGTTGCATGAGCTCATCCATGTAACAAACCCGAAAAAGACTTGTTGCATGGGTTACCCATGCAACAACTACCCATGGTACAAGCCTCGATGCAAATACTCAATTTCAGACTTGTTGCATGGGTTACCCATGTAATAACTTTTTCCAATCTTGTTGCATGAGCTTTCTCATGTAACAAGTACGCATGCAACAAGTCTGAGAATTGGCGCCTGCAGGAAGTATTTGCAAGGATAAGAGGATGTGGGCCCCATCTTAGTATTTGCAAGGATAAAGAACTGAGTATTTGCAAGGATAAGGAACGTGGGTCCCACACAGTTTATTGCATGGTTAAAAAAGGTGGGGCCCCCTGCTTATTTGCATGGGTAATGAAGGTGGGCCCCACCAAGTTATTTGCAAGGATAATGAAGGTGAGCCCCACCAGATTATTTGCAAGGATATTGTTTGAATCTTTTTCATGGAATGTATTACCCCATATTTGTAATGGTATTCCAATGAAAATAATTGACATTCCAACAAAATATAATCCTGCCCAATTTCTATAATTCTCCCGGTACCAATTTGGTACCAACCCAGTGGCAACCAAAAAATAATTTACATTTCTCATTGGAACATAATAAGAACAACACAATAAAACATTGAGAGTAACATTTTAATTATCATTAATCAACACAGTAAATTCAAGCATGCATTGTAACATAAGATCAAAAAAGATTGCAACCACATAACTATAGAAATTTTAGGTTCTATACCCAAAATATACCTACGAGCCATCACCAAAAATTTACAAAAAGAGGCTACTTTTTTAGCTGCAAAATACAATTTTTCTGTGATAAAGGTTGCAGCTTGACACGTTGCCACCTCTTGTCCATATTGCGGATTGAGTGTTTGGAAAGTGCCTCTCCAAACATATACCACATTAGCATAGAATAGAAGTTAGTATTATTTGCATATACCCACGAAGCATAGTAACAAATGAATAATTCGGGTTCGGTTCGACAGGGTCAAAAATTCGTGATTCGAGAATAATTCAGGTATAATTCAGAAATGATTCGGAATTACAATACGATACCTCAGTGCATATTTAATTCATTACTGATAATTTACTATACGATATACTGTTTTTATTTTGCCACAGAAGATCCATAATAACAAATATGGAGAAATACAAAATCTTCTCTTCACGTGGGTGGTGCTGGGGTGGGGACAGCCTGGATATCGGTTACTGTGCGCGTTTTCAAATTTCGTTTCTGAAAAAAAAAGTTGAAAAAAACGCGTTTTATTCGTTAAATTCGTTAAATTCGCGTTTTATTCGCGTTTTATTCGGTCAAAGGTTCGATCAACGAATAATACGCCATTCGGTTCGGAAACACCCCAAAAACGTTTTATTCGCGAATTAAACGCGAATCTTGTTACTGTGCCACGAAGCATATATATATTTTGAATAATATCAATTAATTTTCACATTGTGCTGGCAGTACACATGTTAAGATATAGCAAATATTTTTGACAAAATTACTTACATGTCCATGACAGCAGCATTGTTGGATCCAGGATAGTTCCAATCCACATCCTAATACCTAATATGTGCATTTAAAATGACCATCAAGAGCACCATAGTACTGTTTTAACCTTTAACTGTCATCCACCCCCCTTTAAAAATAAAGGTCAAGCCTCTTAACAACAAGCAACTCATAGAAACTTTAAAATAAAAAATTCTTGATTTTAGCAAAAATTGGCTTGGCCAGTAACTCAAGAAACTTTAAAATAAAAAAATTGCTTGGTAGTAAATGAATTATAAACTCATAAATTATTAACTCACTATACAAAAAATGATTGGGAGCAGACTGCAACCTTGAGGCTCAAACAAAAGTTCAATTGTAATGTGCAAGTAGTTAGTAAGACTACGAATTAAGAGTAGAAAGCTCTTTAGAGAAACATATCTTGCAGGTCATTCAGTAGAACTGCAACAAGTAACTTTTTATATTTTAAGGAGATGCAATAACTTATAGGGATTGAAACAGCAAATTCAATTGCAATGTGCAAGGTAGTTAACATACGAATTAAGAGCAGAAAGATCTTTAGAGAGAGACGAGTTCTTCTTTTTGAGATCGTTGCACTATGATGTTTTCTTTGCCAATTCCTAAAATACGCAAACAGAAAAAATTAATAGAAAGAACAATCAAACAGACAAATAAATTCAAAATTACTACAGACATTAAGTTATTCACTGTTATTTTCTCCATATGGAGCTGTAACTCACGCAAAAAGCTTCTAACATGTGAAGAACTTTCAGAAAATCTCCTACATTTCTATAAAGCCCCTGCTCATCTATGAAATTTAAACAATAGCCCGTAGGTTTGGTTAAAACAACAAAGGCCAACAAAAACAAAAACAAAGCTGATAGCACATTTGTCTTTCTTTAAAGCAATGAGATATGATTATATGTATAATTACAGAGTAGTTTAGGAAGACTATATTGCAAACTAATTTACAAAATGCCCACATGTCACATCCCAAGGACCACAGATAATTCTAAATCAAAATGGACAGTTTAGATCTACTTGGGACAATTAAATCAATTTTCTAAAGTTGGATTGAAGCTGAACCCCTTTATTTGTCCCTAATGAAATTATTTCATTACCAATGATAATGGAATGTAATTGCCATAAATCCAAAGGTATATCTTTGATATGTATCTCTTTTCTTGACAAAGAGAATCACAGTTAAAAAATTTCTAGGGTCTACGTAATGAAAAAATTAGCTAACATCAAAATTTTAAGTTTTTATTATTCAAGGAGATAAGATCATATAGTTATCAATAATCTTGCAATGGCTGGTTAGGAATATAACTCAAAAAAACAAAACAAAAAATTATGGACTAAAAAAAAAGCTATAGCGAATTATGTACCAAAACAAAAACAAAAACAAAAAATTATGGACAAAAAATTATGTACCAAAATAGTAGTTTAAATCAAGGTTCTAAATAGCGTTTATAGGGTCTACGTAATGAAAAAATTTCTACCCGTGTACTTTTTATTTCTCTCTTACATGTCTAATTAATTGATAAGACTTATAAGGCACCATACATAATTTACTTTTTTATTTCTCTCTTACATTTTCTTTTAAAATTATAGTAATAAGACTTAAAAGGCACCACCAGACTTAAGTCCTTAAAAAAAATGTACATAATTGATTAGATTTTTCTATTATTGATAGGGAAGTTCGAGCTCGCACCATACATCGATGCCCAATATCGAGGATGACGTCGGGAATGAGGGAGAGGATGACGATAGTGACAACTCAGATGACGATGTTTGATGTTATTTGGTACGTTGTGTGATGCTTAGATGTTTTGTATTAGATGTTATTTGGTACGATATTTGATGCTTAGATGTTTTGTATTAGATGTTATTTTGTGCGATGTTTGATGTTTTATGTTTCAAAATTTGCTATTTGGTACGATGTTTGATGGTTACATGTTTTGTATTAGATGTTATTTGATATCTTGTTATATGTTGATTAGATGTTTTAACCATCAGCAGTGTTTTGTATCTTGTTATATCTTGATATCTTGTTATATGTTGATTAGATGTTTTGACCATCAATAGCGTTTAATAGTTGGTCGCTGAAAACAAGTATCAACGGCCATATTTTAAACATAAGTAACTAAATAGTTGGTCGCTGAAAAAAGATATCAGCAAATCGGATTTTAAACATCATCGATCGAAAGTTGGTCGCTGAAAAAAGGTATTAGCGACCGGATTTTAAACATCAGTGATCGAAAGTTGGTTGCTGAAAAAAGGTATTAGCGACTGGATTTTAAACATCAGCGATCGAAAGTTGGTCGCTGAAAAAAGGTATTAGCGACTGAATTTTAAACATCAGTGACCAAAAATCGGACGCTGAAAGCCTCTAGATGACGTCAGCAAACACTATCAACGACCAAAAAAATTGGTCGCTGAAAATGTATCAGCGACCGGAATGACATCAATCAGCGACCGGTGATGTCATCATGTGAGTATTAGTGACGATGCTTTCTGCAACCAGCCATCAGCGACCAAATTTGGTAGCTGATACGCATCAGCGACCGACGTAGTTATTATTAGCGACCAAATCTCCGGTCGCTGATACTCTATTTTGCTGTAGTGATAGGATTTTCCTTTTATAGATTTATGTTATTATAAATATATCTTATTTGTACTCTACGTAGTAATGAAGTCAAGGAATACAATTAAGTTTCCTCATAAAATTTTGTCTCTTGTTTCTAGGCTCCTCTTGTTGAAACCTTAACAAATTGGTATCAGAGCCATTTTCATCGTCGACGGTTGTTCGGTGATTTCAAGGCTATTCCGCTACTGTTGTTGTGGGTTTTCAGATTCGTCTTGTATCGTGCGAGAAGCATTCAGGCGCCAAGTGTTTCCTCCCCGCACTCGTGCTCTGCGTAAAGACCAAGCAAGAAGAGGTTCTATTCTTTCAAGATGGAAGAAGGTACATCCGTTAAGGTTCATATTTTAGATTATACCGCATTCTCAATGATAGGAGAGAATTGGTATCAAGGTGGACGATGGCGATGGGAGGCAAAAGGAGAAGAACTTGACTTCATCATAGACTCATTCGAGCTCTAAGCACAAGAACCTAATTTACAACTATTGCAGGAAGATAGTTCACATCAAGGCCGACTGTTTCAAGCTCAAGAACAAACAGAAGGCATACGACAATGATATTTCTTCAGCGATACTAATTTAGTTGAAATTCAAGATAATTATGTGCTTTAAGAGTTTATTTTGGGGTCAGGATAGTAGGCTATGTTTGCATCTCATCATATATTTGCATCAGGATTGATTTAGCAGGATGTCAGGATAGTAGGCTATGTTTGGCAGGCTATATTAAGGAGGAAGAATTTAGTATTTTAGTATAAGGTATTTTAAGACATGTCACTTATAGGCTTCTCTTTTTAGACATTTATGTTACTATAAATTATGTCAATTGTATTCTATGTAATAATGAAGTCGAGTAATACTATTAAGCTTCCTTATAAAATTATGTCTCTTATTTTTGGCCTCCTCTTGTTCGAAACCCTAACAGAATACCTAGGCGCTGTTTTGTGAATTTAAAATGTATTTTATCAAAGTTGTGAAGATCTAAAAGAAATGAAATATTATTACATATTGGTCTGAAAAAGAAATATTAAATGCATAAAAATAGATAGTTTACAAACATATATGCTGGAAATATATATCATACATATGAAGGTACTACTCTATGAGCATATATATGTGTTTTCTTATGTTTTGGGATCCATATCTGTTGTTTTTCCCGCCTTAAAAAATAATACCATGTTGTTCATGGATCCGTATCTTCCCAGGTACCTCACTGAACCTGTTGTGTTTTCTTACTCTCAGCCGGTGATTACTCGGGATGATTTAGGGGGCAGTATTATTTGTGCTTTGAGATTTGTGTCAATTTAAAAATCTGGGCTGAGAGTAAATCTGGACCGTCAGTATTATTTGTGCACCTTATCATTATCAATTGGAAATGATTGGGCGACTTCCTTTACCAACATAAGCATAAATGCAAAGGTGTGTTGGAAATTGAACTCGAATTGTGGTATATATTGGAAGAGAGGACTTTATAAACTAATTTATTTTATTTAAGAAAGTAGTTTACAAGTACAAAGCTTAATTAGATTTATATTCTTACTCTCAATCACGCCTCACTGTCTGATTCACGTTCACATGCATGAACATCTTCATCTATTTATATTACTACAAAGTTGGTTATTGACTTTTTATTTAAATTTAGAATATACTTGTATCCCTACTAACTATATTATACTATATTATACTAATTTCTAGAAATTTCCTATACTACCGAACCGTATAAGTCGGTTTGATGATTTTAGATTATGAGGGAGAATATGGGCCTTGGGCCTTCGGTGCTGTGAACTTCAAGTAGGTTTCTCATGTAGAGTTAATTTTGGATTGTTTTAGTTCTATCTCTAGTTATTTGTATATGGATTGTTTTTTTTATTATTTTGCATCAAATACGCCTGTAGGCAATGTATATGGATTGTAAATTATATAAATTTAAATGTTTTAGTTCCTTGTTTGTTTATATATAAATACATTATTTATCAAGTAGATCAGTTTCAACATTTAAATTCGTCATATGAAGTCAATCTGATATGATTTTTAAGTTTATCAAGGAACTTGATGAGGTTAAGAACACTAGTTCTACACTGATTGAATCATTCTTCTGGACTAAAATGGCGTGGTTTAAAGTGCACATTAGCAATTAGCTTGAAGTGCTAACATCACTATATTAGCAAAAGCTCATTCAAAGTGTTTATATTATGAGAAAGGTTAAAATGTCTTCATTTTTTGTGTCTTCATTATATTTCTATTTTTTTTAATTATAATAACATAAAGTTTCTTAAATTTTGATATAAAATCATTATATATGATCTATATCATAGTCTCTATAAACATGTAAAAGATTATGACATTTCAACTTTATTTTGATTGGTATTAAGAGCTAGCATGATGTGGATAATTTCTGGTTATTTATTTTCTACTTATTTTTTTAGTAAAGGTTGGAGATCAATCCACTCAATTATTTAATATCCACAAATGATTACCCCTTCTAGGTTTCGAACATGCGACCTCCCACACGGAGAGCATTGTCTTTGCCACTAGACCAGTTGATTTTCTACTTATTGATTAACATAAAATAAAACTAAAAAATAATAATTTTAATGTACATGTAGAAAACATAATATAGATCACGTCCAACGATTTTTATTTAACATATTAGTTTTAGAACTTTTATTATTAGAAAATTATAAAGTGAATGTTTGATGGAGACATTTGAACTCTACTCTAATATTATTTAGAGATGGCTTTCTAATATAATTATTAATTAACTTTTTTGCAATGGAGCTGGAATTTGGATCGGATAGATAAATTAATATCATATTATAGGGAATTGCTTCAGTACACATTTTAGTTGAGAATAATTAATATTGAAACGATTTGGACAATCTGATCAAGGAAAAAAAATTATGTTATGTTTGGTAACAAATCGTTTGAAAAGAAATAATCACGTTTTATATTTCATTTAATCCCGTCTCTGTTTCTCTCTCAATTCCCACTTATCTAGTCATTCCATTTACCAGAATTTATATTATTGACTGCACAATTCATGCAAAATTCAACTCAAAATTCAGAACATAAACAGACGATTAATTTTTCATTTTTGCTATGCCTTCAGAAAATTAAATAGACCGACTTAAAGATGAGGAGGGTTCAAATGGCTCCATTTTTAAAACCTTTAATAAATCAAAGCAGATTGGGGAAACCCAACATTCGCTCTTCCAAAAAAAAAAAAAAACGATTCTAAAGGAGACGGAACCCTAGAGCAGCCGCCAACCCCCTCCTCCACCCTTCACCCCTCCATTCCACCCCTCCCATCTAGAATCTAGGCCTCACCTTCGACAACAATATCCTCCCGTCTCGGCTCTACCTCTTCAAGCGGAGAGGAGAATGAGAAAGAGGGGAGGGAGTCGAGCCGACTGGAGCCGAGAGCGCGGTATCGTCAGAGTTCGGAGCATAGAGTCCTCATCTCGATCGGAGTGCGACGGTTAGTAGATCCGGTCGTCGGAGCGCGGCAGCAGTCGAAATAGCATATCCGGTCGTGGAGCGAGATGGGGATTAAGGTATTATGGTGATTATGAGTGTATGTAAATAGGATTAGAAGAGTAGATCTAGAAATTTAGAGAGTGATTAAGAATGATTAGAGTAATTTTGAGAATTTCGTGAGAATAAAGGAGTAGATTTAGAAATTAGAGTCACTTGACTCGTTGTAAATATGTTTTTTATCAATCGAATTGTTAGTAGGCATTAAAGCCACTAACCTTCAAAAAAAAAAAACTTTAATAAATCAAAATTTAAAACTTGAAAAGTCAAAATAAAATCATTAGATGTGATCTATGTTATTTTATCTATGGACGTGTAAAAAATTATCGCATTTTAATTTTGTTTTGGTTGTCATCAAGAGTTTGTAAAAAACATACTAATGTGGATAATTTCTAGACGTTGATTTTTCAACTTATTGATTTACATAAAAACAAAATCGAAATGTGATAATTTTTTATAAACACATAGAGAAAATAACATAGATCACATCTAACTGTTTTATTTTGACTTTTTAAGTTTTAAATTTTGAGTTATTAAAGTCTTTAAAAATGGAGACATGGTGAAAGTACAAAATATGGAGGCATTTGAACTCTCCTCCTTGAAGATTATTATTTTATTTGAACTCGTATTGTTCAGTTATTAACTAGCAAGTAGCAAACCTTTTTTTTAGGAAAAATATGGATCTTGTCCACATTTCATTAATGATTTGTAGTTACAAAGATTGTAGACAGTTTAAGATAAAGTAAATACAAAGAGCTCAACACTTTTGAGCTAAAACAAAAAGAAAAAAAAAACTACAAGTAAAAAAGCAGAAAAGTTCCTAATAACTTCAAAAACTTCAAAAAAATTATAAAATGCAAAATTGGATCTTGGATCAGTAGGGAAGAAATCTGCCTCAAGCCCATGCCGTGTTATTCCAATACTGGACTGAATTTTACCAGTACCGTGTCTTCAAATATCAGAATCTCACACTGTTTGTATTTTCAAAAACAGACCAGGTCCGCACCGTACCAGTCCCCTTTCCAACTCTTCCATCACCTGTAATTGTTCTTCCCCTACCAGTCCATCATTTATGTCTTCTTGGTGTTGAAACAGATCTAAAAACTGTACCAGTACCAGTTGTATGCATACCAGTCTCCATTCCAACATCCGGTCCCGGCCTCCTTGCCATGTTCTTTTTTCACTGTACCTCCTATACCCTCTCAACTAACATACTATATCTCCACCGTGTCTGAACCTGTTCTACTAAATCCACAATATCTTTCTCTGAATTTCTAAAAATTCTGCAACACCTTGCTCTCCATAAAACAAATTGAGAGATTAGCAAGATTGATCTTTCCTTCCTTGTATACCCCTTGTTGGTTAGTGCCGAGATGGCATCAATGTTGATAATATTGGAGACTCTCGGTAATCTGACATCTAAAAGTGAGGACACTCTTCTATATAATGCCAGCATAGTGCAGCAATCATTGAACAAGTGTTTTGTTATCTTGGAATCATTATTGCACATAACACAGCAGTCGACAAGACACCATCCCCTTCTATTTAATTATCAATTATGAGAATTCTATTTATTAATAGAAGCCAAGCAAAAACCTTCACTCTGGGTGGTGCGATTAATTTCCAAATTTTCCTGCTATCTGTCTTCACTCTTGGTCCATTCATCATGCTGAAAGCCTGAAATATGCCGTTTTTACAGAAAAGACCCCTGTTACCTCCCATTTCCACATAATATCATCTTGTCGGTTCTGTACCAGTTATACAGATTGCAAAATTTCTTGTTGCAGATTTTCCCTTTCCAATATTGCCCTTTGTGATAAATTCCTATGTAAGCTAAAAGGTTGAATTTGCATTACCTCCGAGTCTCCGACAATATAATAAATGGGTCAATACTGTAAGTGAACAGAATTGGAAATCGATGTTGCAGAATTCTGAATCCCTATTATAGTTATAGGTTATGTTGTAAAATACAGTTAGAGATTACTGTGATATGTGCGGTTGTAACTAACCAGTGATTAACTGGGATTAGCTCAATAGTTGAACTCTATATAAACAGAGATATAATCAGTTGTACAAGGATGAATGAATAATCATTTTCACATAGCCTATTCTCATATCTCTATCTTCTTCTCTCTATCTCTTGTCCTGTTTCATGGTATCAGAGATTGATCCATATATCAAGATCAAGTCTTTTTCTTGTTTCCATGGCTTCCGACGCCTCACAAGGCTCTCAGGCTACCTCCCTCTCTTTCTCCGCCTCTGACCCGGTAGTTCACATCACTATATCGGTATCTACCAAACTTGATCGCCAAAATTTTCTTACCTGGAAGTCCCAAAACTAATTATTGATGGCTTCGGTTTAGCACAGTACTTGAGTTCTTCTTCCTCTCCACTGGCCAAGAATCTGACAGTTGCCGGCCAATCCGTTGCCAATCCGGCCTATCTGATGTGGCAAAAGCTACAAAGTCGTGAGGGGAATCGAACTCTCGACTTTTGGTTAACCAACAATTTTAAGACTTTTCTTCTAACCAACTGTGCTATCTCCCCTTTCTCCTAGCCGACTCCCTCCCTCTCTCTCTGTCTCTTTTTGAAAATCTTTGCAGAAGCTGCAAAGTCATAAGGAGAAAAAGAACTCTAACATTTGAGTAACCAACAATTCTAAATTTTTTTTCCTAACCAACTGTGCTACCTCCCCTTTTCGACTCTCTCTCTGCACATCAAAAATTGATATTAATAATCATACCAAACTTGACGAACAATATGTCCCAGTCCATTTTTGAGAAGTTAAATTCATCCGAACTCAAAACAATTCGAAATTTGAACATAATTTAAAGTGAACAATTTGAAACTTGATCCAATCTGACCCAACTCAATAAGATTCGCAAGGGGAAAACCTCGCCGGGAGATTTTGGGTGAAGAAACGAATTAGAGTATTAAAGTACCACTTTTCTAAAATTGAGTAGGAATGTAAATATTTACTTTTATGTTATATGAGGAGATATAATCTAGAATTTTGTAAATAACTTTTTCTTATTAATATATTTATTAGTGATAATTTTAACAGCTGGCCATTAAAAAAAAGATTAGCAACCTTACAATTCTAAAAAGCCAACAGCTGGAAAGTTATAGGAGTATTATGGCATTGTCCCTAGTTTACAGAAAGAAATACACTTAATGCATAATTCTGTAAATAACCCGATGTATGACATGGATTTCTGGCTGTTGGTTTGCCTTCAATTTCTACCATTGAATGGTAATCAACTATTGCAACGATGGGCAGAACTATTCTTTATCGAAAAGAAAACAAGGATTGGGAGTAATAGTAACAGTGTAGGTTGAACTCACTGGTTGTACTTTGTTTCGAGATGTGTACTTCAGAACATAAAAATGATCATAATTAATAATTACAGATGAGTGAGGCTACGGTACTATGCATAGCACGAATTGGTCCGTGCTACAGCTCAATATTTGAGTTTTCAAAATCCTAACGGTCGATTCGAACCGTTCAACATGATTATAAAATGAATATGTACTTGCAAACCAAATTTTACATTTTTTCGAATTTTTTTACTATTTTTTTAGATATGTAGAAAATCACTGTTTTTGGATGGTCCAGAATTTTTAGATCAAGTGATTTTCTACTTATCTAAAAAAATAGTAAAAAAATTGAGCCATAGCACGGACCAATCCGTGCTATGCATTCTACCGTAGCCTCACTCATTACAGATTTACAATATCTTGGCTAACTATGAACAAATTTATTATTTACATAGTGATAGAGGATACAATCTGATGCAACTTTTGATACGACGACCAATTTATAACCCTTCACTGTTTCACATATTTATATGAGTAAAATTAGGGTGTTTTAAGCTGATCAAGTTTCTTGGTAAGCTTAACTCAAAACTCTATCAAATTGGTTTCAAATGACAAATTCAAGCAATAAAAAATGATATGTTTCATGAGTGATTCATTTACATACAAAATTTATAATTATTTTGAATTAATTTAGTATAAAGTCAAGCATCGAAAACTAATGAAAAATGAATTCAATGAATCTTTTTCCAGTGATCGCTGACTTTATACATAATTAGTTCAAAATTTTATTAATTTGTATATAAAACTAGAGTAGGGTTAAAATGCCCTAACGTCATTATCTCTATTTTCAAAGTCTAAATAATCGATCTGAACCATTCAACATAATCTTCATATTAAAATATACTTAGAGAACAAATTTTGAGTAGGGTTAAAATGCCTCATCATGCTTCAACATCGTTATCTCTATTTTCAAAGTTTAAGCAGTTGATCTGAACCGCTCAATATGATTTTCATATTAAAATGTGCTTGAATATAAAATTTTAGATTTTTTGAAATTTTTTTGTTATTTTTTAAGATATGTACAAAAATCATTGTTTCTAGAAAATTCTAGACCATTCAAAAATAGTGATTTTGTACCTCTCTAAACAATTAATAAAAAAATTCTAAAATTTCTAAAATTTGTTATCCAAGCACATTTTAGTATGAAGATCATGTTGAACGGTTCTGATCGATTATTTAGACATTGAAATAGAGATAATAATGTTGGTGCACGATGGGGCAAAAAACCAATGGATCATTTTAACCCTACTCACAAAATTATAATTTTTAGAAGTTTTTTACTAATTGTTTAGAGAGGCACAAAATCACTATTTTTGAATGGTTCAGAATCTTCTAAAAACAGTGATTTTGTCCCTTTCTTAAAAAATAGCAAAAATATTTCAAAAAATATAAAATTTTGTATCCAAGCACAGTTTATATGTAGATCATATTGAACGGTTCGGATTGACTGTTTAAACTTTGAAAATAGACATAACGATATTGGGGCATGATGGGACACAAAACCAATGGGACATTTTAACCCTACTCATAAAACTATCACCCGTGCAGATTAATTTCAATAATTTGAATTCATAATTATAAACAATTTAGGGGTGGCAACGAGCTAGGCTCAGCTCGTAATTGCCTCGTTTAGCTCATAATGGGAACGAGCCACTATCGAGCTAGCTCGTTTAACTCATTGGGCCTGGCTGAATCTTATTTTAGAAAGAAAATAAATTCTATAAACTTTTTAAACCAAGCTGAATCAAACTGGACAACATAAAATTCACACAAATTTATACCTAACAAAGTTAGCTCACAAGCAAGCTAGGCCCATCTCAAACTCGTTTAATATGGACCGAGCCAATAACGAGCTGACTCATTAACAGCTGGAGACAGTAATGAACGAGTTGTTAACAAGCAAATCACGAGCCGATCCCGATCGATCCACAAGCTACAACTTTTTTGCCAACCCTAAACCAATAAGATAGATTCTCGATTTAAGCTCACCAAAAAAACACCTAATTCTACTCAATTTACAGTATCTAGACAAATGCTTTCACCAATCATTCACAGGCTGAAAAAGATCAAATACCAAATTTTTTTTGAAATTTGATAAATGATGTCATTAATTCACACTCAACGAATATGGACATTAATTTTCAGGAAAACATCTGTCGCCACACCAAACTTATGCTGACACATCAATTTGATAAACTGTCGCCACACCACTCTTTAACTCATGAAATTCATTCACATATTCACCAAACAAGCAAAACAAATCTCCAACAAAAAAATATACAAAGCCATAGCGGAAAAGGCCTAATAAGGTTGATAATATCTGACAATGTGTGAAGGGGAACGAAACAGGTGCTTTATTAAACCAACCGTGCTTGTCTTGGTTGAAAATCTCAGCATCAAAACTTTCACCAGAAATTATAACAGAATTTCACTCATCAGAGAATTCAATTTCAGATCAGATCCCTGATCATCTAACAAAATCAACGCTAATGAAAAAGAACAACAGAAACTATTATTCTTCAAGAGGATATTTCTCCTATTTTATGCATTTGTTTTTTTAAACTTTATAGCCGGTAAGAGTGAAGCCTCTGCCGGCAATCTCTCCAGCACAATACCAGCAGTACAACTCGAGTCCAAACAAAGCAGCGATACCAGCATCTTCTACTTTGAGCTCCTTGCGGTTTTTCCAGACGCCCTTCACACTATCAAGCTCCTTCCAGAAGGTTTGGTACCGTCCAGGAAGGCTGAAGACAGATATAAAAACCAGAGCTTAGAATGCTAGGAATAATTGTTAAGAAAACTATGGCATGGAGAACAATGTCAACAGATTAAAATTTCTTCAACTATAGTAATATGTAGGAGTGATAATTTTGGGTTTGATTATGAAGAGGTTTTAGGAGTTGGATACTGTGGCACTTAAAAGGTTACAGGAATGGTTAGAATTCAAAAGTTTCCAGTGCGTATGGAACAGGATCTGGTTTAGTATTGTAATGTAGCAGGGTTTACCTTCTGCTGCTACCATTTATTGCGCCAGTATGCCACTAGCAAAAGGGTTTTACAAAGCTACCTATTAGAATAATACGGTACTCTAGGGTTTAGTAGTATGTAAAGTGTAAACAAATGATAGCATGTCCACATTCTAGTTAGTCAGCATAGGAAATAAGTTTTCATCTAGAATCTTAAACAAAAAGGAACAATAGTATTTTCACAAGAAAAACTTGCAACAAGCTCTGGAGAAAAAAAAAAAAAAAAAACCAACCCCATTTGACCATAAATCAATACATAAATAAACTATGCTGCCTAGTTGATACTCATGACCAAATGATTTTTGAGAAACCACAATTAACTTCCTTTTGTCAGGAATTAAAACCTATCAATGAACAAAAAGTAAAATTGTAATTGATATACTTTTATATACTATGGTACTATAATTACAATCTGACACAGGAGCAATATGTTAAAGATAATAAAAGCAATAGCATATACGACATGGAGAAGAAAACCTAATACAAAATCAGAATTGAGCTTCAGCTTTTCCTCAACTGAGCCAATGAACTACAATTGAGCTTGTGCTTTTCCTCAAAAAATGTGAGAAATACCCAATACAAAATCAGAATAAATGCATGTTTACTAAAATAGAATTATAAATACGATACCTAACCTTAAAATGTGTAAACAAAGGCACGTTTACCATGAGATAGCTCACATACTCTCAGATCGCTCTTCTACACTTACAATACAGACTGACTAAAATTTCTTTAAGTAGGCACACGAAATTCTAAAGTCAAACAATGGCGTGAAAACACCAAGTAATCTGAGATCGCTAACACTGTCAGTAGAAGATCTAGAAACTAACACCAAAATAAATAATTTGCATAAAGATTCATCATCCGGGATTAAAACCCTAGCAAAATGAAAATGGATCTATGCACGACCTGTAATTACCTTGCAAGGCGGGTGTAGAATAGCTGCTTGGAGAGTTCCTGGCACTTCTCGACAGTCGGTGGATCCACCACGTACTGTTTGTTCTTCGCCATCAGATCCTTGTAATAGGCGCATCCATGTTTCGACACGAATTGAGATACCTCGGTCGCCTTAGATCGAAGCTGGTTCAGCCGTGCTGCCATCTTAAAACCAAATAAAGCAAAAGAAAAAGAGAGAAATTAAAGACTGAACAGAATCAATGCACGGATCTCGATCGAACAGCTTCGAAATTGGATCGAAGTATTAGGTCTCGATCGAAAATTGAAATGTAGTCGGGATAAAGGGCAGCACCTTCTTCTGATTTGAAAGAACTGAGCGATGTGCGGAGCAGCAGAGGGGAAAAGAAAGAGGTAGAGGGCGGCGTCGACTTGGTAAGGGGTATTTCGGTAAATTAGTGCTTCTTTTAGGGATGGTTCGTACTTCGTACTAGTGGCGATTTGTTGTCGTTAAAAAAAAAGGGAACCCTTTGTTTGTTTCAATAATACTCCTTATAATTTTACTAAATTTATAAAGCCCATAAAGCACAAAGAACAATGGGCCTCATGAACAAAAGCCGTGTGTTTGCTCATAATGTATCCTTATATAACAATTTTGTGGAGAGCAATAAAAAGTATAAAACCATCTCCTTCTGCCCTTCTGGTAATAGCAAAAAAACTCGAAGAGGGGTCCTGTGGGGGTTCATTGACGGATTCAAAACATATTTAAATTATAACCTTTAGCTAGCCTCTCATATAGATGATTTTCTCAACAATCTATTACAAAAAAGCATTACTAAAGTATATGGATGTGTAATCTAAGTGCCAGCAATTTATCCATGGAATTGGTATCAAATGAATGGGATCATAGATTGCAATTTATGTGCAAAGCATTCTGAGTTTTATATCAAGATAATTCAACAACTACACACAGTCAGAGCAAATAAAACATTTGCACAGGAAGCAAACAATAAAACACCCGTAGTAAGCTAGCAATTAATAAAAACTTATTACAAGCAAAAAGAATCCCTAAATATCAAAAGCAAACCAAACAAATCCACATCAAAGCTTCACATTTAGTTACAAATGACCATATATGTCCTCCAAGATCAAATCCTGGTTTCATTCGAAGACATTAAAATTTAAATCGCATATTCAGTTTATTACATGACAAGGCACAATTGTCCACACAAAAAAGGGCAGTACTGAAAAATGACTAACACTCCATTTATTTTACTTTTGCCACCAGAGGAGGAAGTCCTTGCGGCGGTTGATCTTCTTCTGGAGCTGGAGTACACCGTAGAGCAGGGCCTCAGCAGTTGGGGGGCAACCCGGCACATAGATGTCCACAGGAACAATGCGGTCACAGCCACGCACAACAGAGTATGAGTAGTGGTAGTATCCACCCCCATTTGCACAGCTTCCCATTGATATCACCCACCTTGGTTCCGGCATCTGGTCATAGACCCTGAAATTGCCAAGACAAAGTCAGAATTGAACAAGTCATGTTCCCTTTCATCAAACTTTTTATATTAGTTTGCACAAAGCTTTTCCCTTAAATGATTATTATGTTATTTCTGTTAAACATTACCAAACTTCTCCATCAAATATAGATAGTCAATGCAATGCTTCGTGATTCAGAAAATATCAATATCTGGTAACTAATAAATGCAATTACTGTTCAAGCTGTCCCTATTTAGGGGTTGTTGCAATTTGACAATCTCCATTTTAGGTTATTTGCTAATACTACAAACTTTTAAGATCCAAGATAAGTTGAACAACAAGAATATGTTCAAATGCCTTCCTTTCAGGGTTTTCTTTGCAACTGGTAATCTACTTTTGAGGCTATTTGTGAATGTACTAACAAATAACTAAGATTCACAGTTATCTAAACAACAAGATTTTCTTCCATCTCTGTACTATTCAAGTTAAACTAATCTTAATCACTTCACACATGCCTATGCAAAACTTAGAAACCGAAATCAATATCTCATTGGCTTGAAATTAGTTCAAGTTGACAATGTAACAAGATGTAGGGAATATCATGTTCCGTATGATTACAAAGTCTGTAGAACATTGGCACCGGAAGCAAACAATATTTGATAAAGAGGTGTGGTAACTGTCAAGAAGGGCACGCAAAACCCTGGTTGGGACAAGTGCAAACGATGTACAAATCTTATTTTTCTAAATGCAAACCTTCCTTTCAACAAGTGCCAACCATGCATAAATCTAGTTTTTACAAAACACCAACACTGCTTTAAAAAATTCAACCATGTATATAGGAGTGTTCAAACAATTCGGTTTGTTTGGTTTTTAACCGAACCAGAACATTTCGATTTAAATGGATCAGTTGTTCAGTTTAAACGGATCGGTTCGGTTCTGTTGAATTTGTGAATTATTTCGGTTTAAATGGATCAGTTCGGTTTAGATTTCTCAAAACCGATTAAACCAAACCGACCGATTTATACGATTCAACTTTGAAAATGAATCGGTTCGGTTTTGATATGTGTATTCTTGCATAGAATTTAGTTGTTGTGTATAAAACGTATATTTTTCATTAATAATGATACCAATAGTGGTGCTATCTTTTGTATTTTATCAACCTTGAGATGATTCCCGAAATCATGGGCTTTACTTCGGTTTGAACCGAACAAATCGAAATTTAGTTAGGTTTGCTCGGTTCAGCTCTTAATCGGTTGATAGGTTTGATCGGTTCGGCTCAGTTCTATTTTTGAAAACTGAAATGAAGTTCAGTGTGACTATTTTACTTCGGTTTCAACCAAACCGACCGTTTGAACACTCCTACATGTATAAACTTGTGTTTCTGCCTGGTGATAACATGGAAAGCACCTCTTGGCTGGGAAACAGAGTGCGCTGCCCTGCACAACCAAAAGCCTTTCCTTTTGATTTTTTTTTTTTTAATGGTAACTTATCAAAAGAAGAAAACTCAACCAAAATGACAAATGGGAACAAAATTAACAACTTGAAAAATACATAACTTTTTTTCTCCGAGCTAAGATAAAAAATTTAAAAGCATCTTATTAATCTAATTCTAGATAATCTGATACGATATGCAAACACATTCAGGATGAGCATCAGCTCAGAAGCAACTCAATGTAAGAGTTTGAAACCAGAGCTCATTTGATATAAACCTACAGCAAACAATATTTGGTTGCAAATCATGGATCTAACCTATTCATATATGAGCAAAATAGTTTGATCAACAATTATCTTAGCTTTAACATGGATTAGCAACAGGAGGCACATCCATACCGAAGCTATTCCAAACAATCAGATTTATGTACAGCTCTGCTAAATACTTGAATTGATGATGGTTTCCTAAAATTTAGCTCAGAAGTTATCCAAGCAACCGAAGTCCTCAAATCATCAAATTTGGCCTAATCTACCATCATTCAAATCAATTCACCTATTTGATAGGTAAATTACTCCCAAATTAATCTCAATAACTGATAAATTTCAGATCCAGTAACAAAATCAAAACCCTTACTTGCGCAGAGCTGGAGCCATCTTGTTGGTCAGAGTACCAGCGACTATCATGCAATCGGACTGACGTGGACTGGGACGAAAGATCACGCCAAACCGATCGAAATCGTACCGAGCAGCACCGGCGTGCATCATCTCGACGGCGCAACAAGCCAAGCCGAATGTCATGGGCCAGAGAGAGCCCCTCCTAGCCCAATTCATGAGATCGTCGACTTTAGAGATCACGAACTCCACCGCCTTTGGGAGACCCGCCGGAGATGAGGCTGACGGAGGTGGGGCTCGGGTGTAGGTGGCAGGAGTAGATGATGTGGCGGTGGAGTAGGGGAGCAAGGCGGTGCTGGTGGTGGCAGATTGTTGCGCCGACAGGAGGGCAAGGCGAGCTGTGCGAGGGAGGAGCGCCATTGGGAGTCTAATCGGGTCGGATCTCGGTACCGAGAGATTTGGAGAAGAGAAGGAAACGATGAAAGGGTCAGGATTGGTATATTCGAGTTTTGAGGGGTTCTGGAATGATCGACGGTGGAAGATCGGTTGGTGCCACGTGGGCTATTCTCGGCCGCTGATTGGGTTTCACCGAGTTGAAAGTGCTGAAAAGCGGTGCGTAGACCAGTAGAACTGAAACTAGAGCCTATGCTGCTATGCATGGTTTTAAAGCCGACAAATCTATCTATATCTAATCCTTAGATAAAGACTAAGCTGCACTGTTCATCTACAATGTGAATAACAATTGGGTTTTACTTGCAGTGCCACAAATTCATTTGAGTGAGGATATGGTACTATGCATAACACGGTTTGGTCCGTGCTACGGCTCAATATGCAAGTTTTCAAAACCCTATCGGTCGATTTGAACCGTTCAACATGATTATAAGATGAATATGTACTTGCAAACCAAATTTTACATTTTTTTTAATTTTTTTACTATTTTTTTAGATAGGTAGAAAATCACTTGATCTGAAAATTCTGGACCATCCAAAAACAGTGATTTTCTACCTATCTAAAAAAATAGTAAAAAAATTAAAAAAAATGTAAAATTTGGTTTGCAAGTACATACTCATTTTATAATCATGTTGAACGGTTCGGATCGACTGTTAGAGTTTTGAGCATATTGAGCTGTAGCACGGACCAATCCGTGCTATGCATAGTACCATAGCCTCGCTCAATTCATTTTATCTCTAAAACTTTCGACGCTTTCCTCCTGCAACTCTTCTTTCCTTTCTCTCCTTCCGTATCCATCTTTTTTCTCATGATAGACAACAATATATTTGCTCATGATAAACAAAAATATATTTTAGTGCTTAGACATCAACACTTCCAACATTTTTTTATGAATTTTACACTTTTTCATCTCTCTTTTAAAAAATCTTATTTCAACATGAATATAAAAATTTAGGACCGATTCCTTTACAGCTGCTGTGTACTGCTTCTCTTTCCTATCTTGATGAGAATTTTAACATATATAGTTATCTCTTCGCTTTATATATAAATCCTATTTTTTTTATACTTTTTCCTTTAATTTGTTAAAAAGATATTTCCACATATTTACAACTAATCTAAATTAATTTTTATTAAATATTTTGCCAATGTGGAACTAAATTGGCAACATCTTCATCAACTCAAAAACACTTTTTAAATAATTCAGTCATCACCTTATTTAGCTTTGATACTAATTCAATTATTGTCAACAACAGTTATTTGTAATAGGGTCTTTACTCCTCGTTGCTTGCATTTGAACTCTGCAAATTCCTGTTACTACATCACTTGTAATTTTGTAGTCGGTGATTCTTCGCAAATTGACTCGAAAAACTTTATGATTGAAATTGATTCGTTTCATTTATATTCGATTCGACTCGTTATCCTTTTTATTATTTTACTATTTGTAATCGGCTAATCCTTGTTAAAGCTAAGATCATTGTTGATCAAGTTATTTTACTTAAATAGTTAAAAGTTTGTGAGCTTTATATTTGATTTATCATCCGAAAGTGGTTATTAGTTATTACCTACCTGCTTAAAAATAATAAAAAGTTCTTAAAATATAAAATTTGAAATTCGAATACATTTTTAATCTATTGAACTTTATAAATGAAAATATAAATCTACAGAACATACCAATTCTTGCTTTGCAAATAAATATAATTTTAATTAGATATGAAACCATAGCCTAGGGCTGCAAACGAACCGAACCAAATCGAATCTGCCCTAGTTCGAATTCGAATTCGAAATAATTTCGAATCAAACCCAGTTCGAAATTGAAATAGATTTCGAACCTGAAAGGCCAGTTCGAATTTGGTTCGGTATAATTCGAACTAGTTCGATTTGATTCGAAATTAGTTCGAAATTCAGTGCAGATTCGAAATTCAGTGCAGATTCGAAATTCAGTCCAGATTCAAAATTCAGTGCAGATTCGAAATTCAATGCAGATTCGAAATTCAGTTAAACTAGGCTGCATATTTTTATACATATGCTTTTCTTGAGGCAATTCAAACTTACTTTTCTAGCCTATATTAATTGGACGGTTGGCTGATTTCGAACCTTCAAAATTCGCGAACTATATCGAATCGAACCTGGGCAGGTTCGAATTCGAAATTGAATTCATTTCGAATCGAACTGGTTTGAATTAATTTCGAATCGAACTGGTTTCGAATCGAATTTTTTTCAAACTTTTTCGAATCGAACTCGAATCGAATCACGAATCTCGAATTTTTTGTGCACCCCTACCATAGCCTCACTCTATAATATATTTATTTTTTAGTTATAAATGTAATTCCTTTTTCAAATATTATTATATAAAGATGGAGTTATGATGAGTTGCGAAATAAGAGTCTTTTCGCACTTCACATTTATATTTTCGATTTTAGATTTCAAACAGTTGATCAGAACTGCTTAACATGATTTTCATATGAAAATATCCTTAGATACCAAATCATATGAAACAGTTTGGATCGAATATTTGAAATCTCTCACGATATATAGACCATCTCTTATATATAATCAATAAAATATTGATAAACAAATAAATATAGTTTAGAAAAGTGAATATTAACTATTACCCTTTAAATATTTATGTTAATATGACAATTCATAAAAAAGTTTCAATTATTCAAAGGTGGAGCTCAAATTAGTTGGAACTCCATAATTTAATTGATTTTCAATTCGAATTACTCGAGCTCTGTTAAGTTTACACTTTTGGTAAATTAATGACGTAATATCGTTAGAAATTAATTAGTCATCAAACAATTTTAAATTTGTACCAAATTTTACAAGGGTTTACCTACATGATAAAAAAAACACATGTATATTTTTAATTTTAAAAAATTTGAAGTTGGTTGCCAGCGTTATCAAAATAAATTGATTTGTCAATATACCATCTTTATATACACTTATAATAATTTAATAACATTTTTTTTAATTATTTTGTAAATATGCTGCCGACGAGTTGTAGGATAAAACAAGGCAAAAAAAAAAAAAACTTAACGAAATAGAAATTCTGAAAATCTAAAATATAATCGAATTAAACAGAATTTTTCACTATTACACAATTATATATATGTCGCTTACTAGGAGTGTTCAAACGGTCGGCTCGGTTGAAACCAAAGTAAAATAGTCAAACTGAATTTTATTTCGGTTTTCAAAAATAGAACCGAACCGAACCGATCAAACCTATCAACTGATTAAGAGCCGAACCGAGCAAACCGGACTAAATTTCCGTTTGTTCGGTTCAAACTAAAGTAAGACCCATGATCTCGGGAACCATCTCAAGATTGATAAAATACAAAAGATAGCACCACTATTGATATCATTATTAATGAAAAATATACGTTTTATACACAACAACTAAATTCTATGCAAGAATAAATATATCAAAACTGAACCAATTCATTTTCAAAGTCGAATCGTTATAAATCAGTCAGTTTGGTTTAATCGGTTTTGAGAAAACTAAACCGAACCAATACATTTAAACCGAAATAATTCACAAATTTAACCGAACCGATCCGTTTAAACCGAACAACCGATCCATTTAAACTGAAATTTTCCGGTTCAGTTAAAAACCAAACAAGCCGAACCGTTTGAACTCCAATCGTGCCTCCCTTATAGAAATTACTTCCATTAGCCCATCAAAATTCGAAAGTGTATGCGCTATGTAATAGAAATTTTTAATTATACCATTTTTCAAAAAAAAAATTAAACCAAAACACTCATGTTCCGGAGGAATTCAAATTCTACCCAGGCCGCACCTGCATTCTGCGGCCCTAAAAACTGGGGTCCGCATAATGCCAATGCAGCCCCAGTCAGGAGGTCCAGAATGCCGGTGTGGCCACATATTATCTTTTTTTTTTGTTTAACAAAAAAAGAGGGCCACGTGGGGATATCTCAAAGAAACAGAGCGGTCTTTTTTTTCTTCTTGGAATTCGCATCCGAGATATTTCAAAGTTTTGAGTAGACAAAAAAAAGGAAATATTTGGGGCCGCTCTGTATTCTGCGGCCTCCTGATTGGGGCCACATCGGCATTGTGCGGACCTTAGTGTTTGAGGCCGCACAATGCTCCTACGTTCTGTGGCCCCCTGATTGGGGCCACATCGGCATTGTGCGGACCTTAGTGTTTGAGGCCGCACAATGCTCCTACAGCCTGTATATTTGTCAAATTATCCAAATCATTTGGGGTGATTTGGTTTTTTTTTTTTTTGTATGCTATAAATAAAAATTTCGGGCTATGTAATTGGCACTTGGTTTTTTTTTTTTCTTTTGGTGATCTACCCTTGGGCTGAAATTTTTTTTTTTTTTTGTATAAGAAAGAAAAGAGGATAGCAAATGGGAAGTTGTACAAGTTGGGCCCTCTCCTTGGATTTATTTCTAGAAGTTGACCAAGAAACCATATATACTGTATTATTGACACGATACTTGCTGCTAATTGGAGTTTGGCTATCACACAAAAAAAACTGTAAAAAAGACACGATACTTGCTGCTAATTGGAGTTCGGACCGATGAAAGGTACTTTTTTTTATAAAAGCTTTCATTATTTTTGCATCTAATTAATGTATATAGCTAATAATAAGTACATAATATTCACAAAAAGTAAAAATTTAATTAATCAATGTGACTGAAGCATGCATTTATAATTAATGTATATGACTAGCTAGTACGCATAAACTTAATTCACACGTTATATATATATTGGTTGTTTTCTAATTTTTTCTTAGTAGAAAAAGGAAAACTTTGAATTAATTGTGAAAGGACAAAGATTTGTTACATTTTATAAAATATAGATTTTTAACGCTTGCATTGTTTAAGAACATTAGGAATTAAAGAGAAAATTAATTGTGTTAGCTAGCAAGTTTAAACTAGGAGAAAAATACAATGAAATTATATTAGTCTGCTTAATTTATTCCATTTAAACACTTTAAATTAATATGACCAACAAATTTGCCTATAGAATTAATCTATATATACATTTCAGTTATAAAATATAGATTTGAATTATTTCTTCTAGATGAATAAGTTAAATTATGTAATGCTGTTGTCATTTGAATTATTTTCTTTTAGATTATTACGTAGAAAACAATATGTCTTAACCCCATTGTTGTGCTACCATGCATGCAGTGGCGGAGCTAGGATTTGAGCCAGGGGTAGGCAATAATCGGATTCGGGTTCGAAAAAATTAACGGTTCGGGTTCGAAAAAATTAACGGATTTGGGTTTGAACGAAAAATTAACGGAGCTTCTTCTTCCAGAGGTAGTCGGTTCTTCACTTCTTCTGCTTCGCCTCTCCTCTCCGTCTCCGCGAGTTTTTTTTTTTTGTTTTCTCGTGACTTCGCGCAGCGCAGGCGCTGAGGCGCAGGGCAGGGGTAGGCAAAGCCCAAAATCAGGGGTAGGCAAAGTCCAAAAAATACCGGTCTAAAATAAAAAAAAATCCAGGGGTAGGCAAGTGCCTACCCCTGCGTTCACGTAGCTCCGCCACTGCATGCATGGATATCTTAAGAGTAACCAAAGTTGAGATTTATAAAAAAAACAAAAGCATCTTACTTGCGGAGAGCTGGAGCCATTTTGTTGCACAGAGTTCCCGCAACGATCATGACGTCAGACTGGCGTGGGCTCGGCCGAAAGATCACTCCGAACCGATCAAAATCGTAGCGAGGCGAGCTGGCGTGCATCATCTCAACAGCGCAACAAGCAAGACCAAAGCTCATGGGCCACACTGAGCCCCTCCTGGCCCAGTTCATCAGATAGTCAACTTTTGAGATGGCAAACTCCACCGCCTTTGGGAGGCCCGTTGGAGACGATGTCGACGGGGATGGGGCCCGAGCATAGCTGGCAGGGGTTGTGGAGGTGGAGTATGATAGTATGGCACCTAGAGAGGCGGCGGTTTGTTGAGATGAGAGGAGAGAGAGACGCACGGTGGTGCGAGGAAGGAGAAGCGCCATTGGTGTGATGATGGAGGAAGAGAGGGAGTTGAGATGGTGTTTAATTATCATGAGGTGTGTGTGAAGTTTGACGAGAGAGTTGGAGGAATACGGTTTGCATGTGTTGTGTTGCTGACAGGTGGACCCGCAAAGTTTACAGAATAGAAAATGTTTTGGATATAGGTGAGAAACAATAAGATATATGGGCCTAGAAGAGTTTCTGGAAAGGAGATGGACCCCTCATAGCAGGCCTCAGACTAAATAATTATTTTACGCCCATGGGCCTAAAGATGAAATAAAGAAAAAAGGATTCGTAACCACTGAGATTAGGGGTGTTCAAACGGTTTGGTTTTCAAGCGAACTGAAATATTTCGGTTTAAATGTTCAGTTTTTCAGTTTAACTGGATCGGTTCGGTTAAAATTTTGAATTATTTCGGTTTAAATGGATCAGTTCGGTTTAGACTTTTCAAAACCGACTAAACCGAACTAACCGAATTATATTGGTTCAAGTATGATTTATATTTTGTTTGGTTCAATCATTGCTTTCTTTTTTTCATTTTAGTTTAAATATTTTAGAACATCTACATATTTTGTATTAAATTGAACAGCTTGTGTATGAACATGTGTAATTTTTGTTAATAATGGCACCAATAGGTTTACTTCAGTTTGAACCGAACAAACCGAAATTTACTTCGGTTTGTTCAGTTCGGTTCTTAATCGGTTTATAAGTTTAATTGGTTCGGTTCGGTTCTATTTTTGAAAACCGAAGAAATATTTGGTTTGGTTATTTTAGTTCGGTTTCAACCGAACCGACCGTTTGAACACCCCTAAGTGAGATATTCACTAAAATAAATGAATTATTATTCCTATGTGCTACAAATATACATATAAGCACCTTTTGCGCTACAACCATGTACAAGTATAATCACTTCACCCATGAGTTTAATTTATTGTAATTGAAATAACGTTGTGGCTCGACCAAGTTTTGGTACTAACACTTGAAATAATATTTATTATAAGATCAGTAAGAGCATCTACATCCCAGCAACTCAAATGAGTTTCTAAATAACTGTTAACCACTTTTTAGAAATTAAGGTCTTTAAAATTTTTAATTCTCACATTCCTAAATTAATTTTAGAGTTTCTATTAAGCCACGTCAGCAACAAATTAAAAAGGAGAAATAATTTGAGCCAATCATTTAACCAATATGGAGTTTATAAATAGTTTCTTAATAAGAAACTTTACTGCATAGTTTCTAAATAAGAAACTCTCCCACATTCCTGAAACTGAATTAGAAACTGCCACATCAGATTAGAAACTCTAATAATACCACTGATGCAGATGCTCTAAAGTATTCAAAGCTTCAAATGAATAATAATAATTAGAAGTGATTTCACATTTCTTTTTGCCAGAATAATTTAAACAAAATAATTTATAATTTAAGTTCACATAAAACTCAAGTTCAACTGAAATGCGAGCAAGTCCAAATTTAAAAACTCAGTCATTCATTCTACTTGGCTAACAAACAAATCAGACTAAAACTAAAAAAATTTGTTTGAACTCCATCTCTGGTTTGATGTCATATTCTGTGACCGATATTTGAACTATTGACTGCAGATCACAATATTACATGTCCTTCAAAAATCTATAACTATATTTGATCGGATAGTCTGGAATAATCTCATCTAACAAGTTACTTATTTCTAGATTTACTTCAAAAACAGAGAAAAAACTTATGAGCACATAAGTTGTAGCCTTGTGACATATACCCGCTCCGGATCCGGAACCGCCCCATATCCGAACCAGACCCGATAATCCACAAACAAGTTATGGGTATCTATCTACCCGGAACCGAAAGACTGGACCTGAAATATCTACGGATAGATAGGTATCCGGATCCGGACCCGACCCGATTTGAAACAAATAAGTGTATGGATCGAAATTTGGACCCGAACACTTTTAGGGTACGGGTCCAAATATAATAATATCCGGACCCGACCCGACCCGACCCGATAGCACCTCTAGTTGTAGGGTTTCGGGTGGTTATTGTGCAATAATTTGATTCAGTTCATCATTTCACTATACTACAGAAAAATACTTCACCATCGGTTCAAATCGTAATCCGCAATCGGGTTCCAAAGCGATAGCTGTCACCCCGATAGAAAAGGTATACACATATGTCATCGGTTGGAAATAAGGGACCGATGAGAATAATATTTTTTCGATCGTTAAATTAGCTGTTTAATATAGAAACGCCATCGTCTGTTGGGTGTTATTAGCCGATTACAAAAGTGTCTTACACCATCTGTTGTATTTGAGTTGGCGTTGGCAGGTCATAGTTTGTCATCTGTTATTATTTTGGGTTGTTGGTGATTTATATATATATATATATACATGGGATGGGCTATGGTGAGCTATAGAGTAAAACAAGTTTTTACTCCACGCCTCATTATTTTCATTTTAAAAATCCAAACAACCGATCCGACCGTTCAACATGATCTCCATATTGAAATGTGCTTGGAGACCAAATTTTACATTTTTTGGAATTTTTTTACTATTTATTAAGCCACTTTGAAAATCGCTGATCCATTGGTCCAGAATTTTTTACTGTTTTGCTACTGTTCACCCGGATCAGCGATTTTCAAAGTGGCTTAATAAATAGTAAAAAAATTCCAAAAAATGTAAAATTTGGTCTCCAAGTACATTTCAATATGGAGAACAACTTGGACGGTTCGAATTGGTTGTTTGGATTTTCAAAATGAAAATATGACGTGAAGTACAAACTCGTTTTACTCCATAGCTCACCATAGCCCATCCCTATATACATACATACATATATATACATATACATGCATATATATACATATACATGCATACATATACATACAGATACATACAGATACATACATACAGATACATACATATACATATACATACATACATATATATAGAGATAGGCTAATATGCTTTTAGTAGCATATGGGCCGATATGCTTCCAACTCAAAATCAGATTTTCAAAGTCCAAATGGTCGATCCGAACCGTTCAAGTTGATCTACATATTGAAATCTGCTTGGAGACCAAATTTTACATTTTTTGGAATTTTTTTACTATTTATTAAGCCACTTTGAAAATTGCTGATCTGGTGGTCCAGAATTTGGAAGCACTGTTTTTACTGTTCATCCGGATCAGCAATTTTCAAAGTGGCTTAATAAATAGTAAAATAATTCCAAAAAATGTAAAATTTGGTCTCCAAGCAGATTTCAATATGGAGAACAACTTGAACGGTTCGGATCGTACATTTGGACTTTGAAAATCCGATTTTGAGTTGGAAGCATATCGGCCCATATGCTACTAAAAGCATATTAGCCTATCTCCATAAATATATATATATATATATATAGAGAGAGAGAGAGAGAGAGTGTGGCTAAGCTCAAAATGTTTGCACCAAGTCCTTGGTGCAAACGATTTGGTTCTCCTATTTACAAAGTTCAAACGGTCGATCCAAACCATTAGATATTTAATCCATATTAAAATATGCTTGGAGACCAAATTTCACATTTTTTGGAATTTTTTTACTATTTATTAAGCCACTTTGAAAGTTGCTGACGGGTGAACAGTAAAAACAGTGCAATCAAATTCTGGACCGTGTGATCAGCAACTTTCAAAGTGGCTTAATAAATAGTAAAAAAATTCCAAAAAATGTAAAATTTGGTCTCCAAGTAGATTTTAATATGGATTAAATATCTAACGGTTTGGATCGACCGTTTGAACTTTGGAAATCCGAAAACCATTCGTTTGCACCAAGGGCTTGGTGCAACGTTTGTAGCTTAGCCACTCACTATATATATATAGAGAGAGAGAGAGAGAGAGTGGCTAAGCTCAAAACGTTTGCACCAAGGGTTTGGTGCAAATGATTTGTTTTCGGATTTTCAAAGTCCAAATGGTCGATCTGAACCGTTCAAGTTGTTCTCCATATTGAAATGTGCTTGGAGACCAAATTTTACATTTTTTGGAATATTTTTACTATTTATTAAGCCACTTTGAAAGTTGCTGATCACACGGTCCAGAATTTGATTACACTGTTTTTACTGTTCACCCGAATCAGCAACTTTCAAAGTGGCTTAATAAATAGTAAAAAAATTCCAAAAAATGTGAAATTTGGTCTCCAAGTACATTTTAATATGGATTAAATATCTAACGGTTTGGATCGACCGTTTGGACTTTGCAAATAGGAGAACCAAAACGTTTGCACCAAGGGCTTGGTGCAAACGTTTTGAGCTTAGCCACTCTCATATATATATATATATATATATATATGAGGAGGGATCCAATTACACCTTTTTTTGTGACACATCATGACACTGTTTTTTATATAAGTTAATTTTGCGATTTCAAAATCCAAACAGTCGATCCGAACCGTTCAACATGATCACCATATTAAAATGTACTTGGAGATCAAATTTTACATTTTTTTGAATTTTTTTACTATTTATTAAGATGGTTACAAAATTGTTGTTTTTCAATGGTCGAAAACAATGATTTTTGTAACCATCTTAATAAATAGCAAAAAAATTCAAAAAAAATGTAAAATTTGATCTCCAAGCACATTTTAATATATCCATCATGTTGACGGTTTGAATCGACTATTTGGACTTTGAAAATGGTAGGTGTCAAAGTGTGTCACCAAAAAAGGTGTAATCGGATCCCTCCTCTATATATATATATATATATATTTTTTAATTATATATGCCTATATTAGGAGTTAGCTAGCCTCCATATATAGCAAGATAAACAACATAATCTCTCTCTATATATAGAGAGAGAGAGAGTTGGGCTAACTTGCTTTGGAAATTAAAGATAGTGTTTTATTTTGCGCTCATATTTTCATTTTCAAAGTTCAAATAGTCGATTCGAACCTTCCAACATGATCTTCATATTAAAATGTGCTTGGAGACCAAATTTTACATTTTTTTTAGATTTTTTACTTTTTTTTAAATCACAGCTTTTCATTAAATAAAAAATAATTAAAAATTCAGAAACAAATAGTAAAAAATTTTCATTCAAACAAGGTGAACTGTGCACCCAAAGCCGATATTGCGTATGGGCCTTCCTGTACCACCATGTCCCCACTAGTGGAAAAACAGGAATCGGGATCGGCCTATCTGAATCGGCTATAATAAACAACCGATCCTAATAAGTATCTGGATCCGTTTTCTTAACAAAACCGATCTTAAAAACTTATCAGATCGGGTTGTTACGTTAACCGATTCTGATTTCATACCTATTAGGATCGGTTGTTAGAAAAAACCGATCCTGATACTATCAGAATCGGTTTTGATACACAACCGATCCTAATAAGTCAATAATTAGGATCGGTTGTTTATATAAAACCGATCCTGAAACTATCAGGATCGGTTTTAACTTACAACCGATCCTAATAGTTCAGAAATTAGGATCAGTTGCTTGTTAGAACCGATCCTGATACTATTGGGATCGGTTTTTACTAATAACCGATCCTAATACATGATTTACACAAGGAATGTAGTAGATGTATATTTTTTAAGAAACTAGAAAGAAATTTTTTTTTTTCATTCCATAGAAAAAACATATGAGTTATACACATTAAATGCAAAATTGGCCGATATCACATATTTCACTTGCTCTCTCTCTCTCCACACTTTGAATGGTTGCAATGGCGAAAAAATTCGATGTGGATGCCGTTATTGCTGCAATTGAAGTAGTACGTCCAGAGAATAACAGTGAAAAATAAATTACTTGATTAATGGAGAGTACATGAGTTTGAAGCAAATTGAGCTCTCCAGGAAGTCGGTATGGATTGTGGCTATCTCATTTACTTCTCCAGTCTCGTTTTGAGGAGATGTAGGACTTAAAGTCTTTCGTCCCTTGGTTTTACTCTAAGACGGAGGATTCAAAGTCCTTCCTTGATTTTACTCTGAGAAGACGAAGGATTCGAAGTACTTACTTTCTCCGCTTGGCCATTTCGCCTTCGCCTTCCATGTCGTCCGAGAATAATTTCTCAATTGCAATCGTTCAGAGTGTGGAAAGAGAGAGAGAGAGAGCAAGTTTCATATGTTTATTCTATGGAATAAAAAAAATTATATCTTTCTAGTTTCTTAAAAATATAGCTACTACTTAATTCTCAAATGTAAAGAAAATTGCAGAATTTATATTAGGATCAGTTGTTGTTGAAAACCGATCCAGATAGTATCAGGATCGGTTATTAGCTTGACAACCGATTCTGATTGTTTGATATAAAAAAATGAGTAAAAAAACTATTAAAATCGGTTCTAACTAACAACCGATTCAGATAGTTATCAGGATCGGTTCTATAACTGAGAACCGATTCTGATTGTTTGATATAAAAAATGAGTAAAAAAACTATTAGAATCGGTTGTTGATGAAAACCGATCCTGATAGTATCAGTATCGGTTCTCATCATAAACCGATCCAGATTTGATCCAGATTTTTATGCATTAAGATCGGTTTTTTATTATGAACCGATCCAGAAACTATCAGGATCGGTTTTTAACAAAGAACCGATCCTAATAGTGCATAATAAGTTTAATTAAAGTCTGATTCTTGACAGAACCTTTCTTTCTTCCTCAGTCCTCGCCTCCATTAATTATCATAGCAGCTATCTCGCCCTGCATTAATTCAGCTATCTAGCTCAGCTCTCTTTTCTGATCAGGTACATTAATTAATTGGTCATCTCTTTTATCAAGTTTGCTTTTAATGGAGCTTATTGGATCCGATTTGGCTCAAAACCCTAAATCCTTTACATGCAAGAAGTGACTATGATCCCGGTTCAAAATCTAAATATAGGCCTTGATTCAGCTCTCTTATTGATTACACACTGCACGCTTTTAAATTTGAATACCTCTTCTAATTTCAAGTTTTTCTTTATATGTGGAGATTTACATATATATGCTATATATATATATATATATATATATATATATATATATGTTAAATATATGATGAATATGCAGATATTATATGCATATATGCTATATATGAGCTACATATATTATATATGAGCTAATTTATGCTATATATGAGCTATTATTGAGTTTATTTTTTATTTCAAGTTTTAGAATAGCATGATATATATATACATCTCTTAATTAGGTTCCGATCGATGGTTTAATTTGTAGATCGGCTATTATTGAGAGATTTGGTGCATCGATCTTCATCTCACTCGATCCGACATCCAAAAAAAAGTTGTAAGTACAACCTAAAACTCATGTTTAATTAGTTTTGTGCATGAATGTGTTTTTTTTATAAGAGTATAGATAGCTAGAGTACGTAAATGTGTATTTGTATTATGTATGTGCCTAGAGTATTGTTTTATGAGCCACAACCGCATGGTTAATGCCTTTAGGTCATGATACCCGTTCAAAATTAATCCATTAGGGATTAATTTTGAATAGTCCCCGATTTGGGACTGCTCTTTGAATACTTTGTCTCAATTAGGAGGTGACCACGTGTTAGTCGTGTTTTAGTATCTAAGAAAATTTCGGCAGCATTTCCTTATTAGTTCCCCGACTATTCGGGGAACTAATAAGGAAATGCTGCCGAAATTTTCTTAGATACTAAAACACGACTAACACGTGGTCACTACTGAGACAAAGTATTCAAAGAGTGGGATAGGATGGTAACCGGCCCAATGTAAGCCATATTGTGAACAGAATTTAGTACACCAACCTTGTTCTTAATTAATTGTGTTTTATTATAATTGCAGATGGACCGCAGTTGGATGTACGAAGCATCACGTCTGTCGGATGAATATACGACAGGTGTCGAGGAATTTATCAGAGTTGCTATGGAAGATATGGCGAATAAGGGGAGTGCACTGATGTCGTGTCCCTGTCGTGATTGTAACAATGGTCACAAATTTTCCAACCCGAACCAAGTGAGAAACCATTTAATCCGTCGTGGATTCAAGCAAGGGTATCAGTGCTGGATATGGCACGGTGAGAGTTTGCCAACCGACATAGGTACTGGTTCTGAGCATCAGGAATACCATGTTGGGTTTTGAGGCTACCCAAAGCCATTAGGCTTAAGCTGCGGAAAGACTGTAAAACAAAAATTTTACTTCTAACTTAAGCCAAAAGGATTGAAGTGGTATGTCGGATAATCTACCGAGAGTTACATACCTGTTCAATCCTTTTCTTAGATTAAAAACCGTAAGTAAAACTTTACTAATTCAGATCATAGATTAAGTAGTATGTCGGATAATAACCGAGAGTTACATACCAGATTAATCCTGTATAGACCCAAAGTAGTAAAACCGTATTTACTTGTATTTTAATCAGTTTATAGATCTACTCCTTTGATTGATTTCTAAAAGATTAAATCTATTTAACAATTAAATAGATTAATATAACATTTCTTTACCTTGCTTCCAAATTCAAATTGGAATGCAGTCTGACCCGGCTGTCTGACCCGGTTAAGCAAGCACCAAAATTATAGTGCCTCTATCGGTTATTCACCAGGACTGATCGAGAGAGCGGTTTATTTCTTTTACCAGAAATACCGTAAACCGCGGAATCTGACAAAAACACTATTCACGAGAAAAAGCAAATAATAATTACGACTCTCGTAAAATATTATTTCTAAAACCCGTAAACTCTGATTAGAATGAATCTGAGAAAAGAGAGAATTATCGTTCGATCAGATCGAATCGTATTCAACAATTGAATGATTTTCTCTTAAACTTTTGTCATGTATTTATAACTTTTTTCCACCGCCATATTAATGAATGGTATTATATATTCTTTCTAAAATTAGAGTCGGCAATTAGAGTCGGCAGATTTCAACGGCCAAAATCAAATTTGGCAAAATTATTACCATTTTGCCATTGGCCCATTAATATGTGATTAATTTTGGGCTTTGATTTGGGCTTTTGATTTGGGCCTTTAATCTTTAATTAGTGATTTATTCTTAATGGGTTTCAAGCCCAAAATATAAATCCAATAATTAAATATTCTAAGTCCAAATCAAATATATATTTTCTCGATCGTTCGTTCGGTAACTTTTATGCAACGTGTCAAACACGTTCATAAATTAACCAATGTTTTTGCTTGTCATTTAAATGACATTTATAATTTAATATATCATATATAATTAATTTTATCCATCTTATTATTAATTATAATCATTATAATTAATCAACAAGATTCTCCGACTAGCTCCTATATGGTGTGACCCAATAGGATCTGTGTTATGTTGGCAAATAGAATTAAAACTATTTTAACTTCTATTTATCATAGATGGCACCTGGCAAGTACATTATGACACCAATTACACAGATGATGCTGTACCGTACAATATCATGATCCAGTAAACGATTTACTTCGTGTTAATTCTTTTGTCTCATAGCTATCAGATTAGTTTCAAGGTAGGTGTGTGTCATCCTTGCAAACTTAATCTTTTCTTGATCCTGAATAGATTATCAAATATGTTTACTCTTGTAATCATACTGGATCCAGATAATCATATTCTATCAAGGGGCCCAGTGATGCTATAGCTCGTATTGAGATACGAGGGACAATAGTACTTTTGATAAACCATCTTTTCCTCCGCATAAGCTATGTATACCGAAAAACTATCCTTATAGCTACTTTTTACGAATAGTGTTAGACAGCAATCACACATATACATTTCTTATGTAGGAAAAATGAATATCTCATACTTTAGAACTTAACACTAAAATGAAAACATTAATGACACAAACACAATTCCATTTAATGTTTCATTTGGGGTCTGTCAAATATCATGTTCTCTAACATGTATCTGTGTGATTAAAATGACAACTCTTTGTCTATGGTTTGTAAAACTTAACCATCATTTAATCCACACACTAACCTTATCGCGGTAATTAGTGTTCCTGCTAATTACCTTGGTTAGAGACTTTTAAGAGTATTATCATCTATATTATGAAGTTTCACAATTCCAGTCATGAACTCGAAATGATTCATAAATTCAATAATACTCAAGGTAACAAAATGATTAAACATTCAATTCATGAACAAAGCTTTATATAACAAATTTATCGTATTATTGACTTCTAGATTATTACAAACTAACAATCTCCCACTTAAGCTAGGAGCCAATCATCGTAGGCCCTATCTTATACAAATCTCATAGATCTAAAGAAAATCTCATAGCCAATCTCCTATGTGTCTCAGACCCATAGAAGCAGTATGCATCTGATGCTTGGCTTGAGGAAGAGGTTTTGTAAGTGGATCAGCTGTGTTGCTGGCTGTGTCAACTCTACAGATCTTTACATCACCTCTATCTATGATTTCTCGTATGAGGTGATAACGGTGTAGAATATGTTTGGATTTTGAGTGCGATCTCGGTTCCTTGGCCTGAGCTATAGCTCCATTGTTGTCACAGTAGAGGTCCACAGGGCCTTGAACACTGGGAACCACTCCTAGTTCGCTAAGGAACTTCTTAATCCATAAACCTTCTTTTGCTGCCTCGGATGCTGCTATGTACTCAGCTTCGGTGGTTGAGTCTGCAGTAGTTTCCTGCTTTGAGCTCTTCCAGCTCACAGCACCACCGTTGAGTATGAACACATACCCGGACTGTGATCTCGAGTCATCTCGGTCAGTTTGGAAACTTGCGTCTTTGTAACCATTTACCACGAGTTCTGAGTCACCACCATAGACGAGAAACATATCCTTAGTTCTTCTCAAGTACTTAAGGATATTCTTTACAGCAATCCAGTGCTCCATGCCTGGATTAGCCTGATATCTACTCGTAACACTCAAAGCATACGAGACATCAGGGCGAGTGTACGAAGATTCTAATAAGGAATTGTATCCTGGTTGTTCTAAATTTTCAAAACTAAAAGGTGTATTAAAATTGTATAACCTTAAAGCATCTAACGGTTGGAGTGATAGAAGTTTTACTGAGTTATTACAAACTTTGAAAGAAATGCTTCCGGATGGAAACGAGATACCACCTAATGTTTATGAAGCGAAGAAAATATTGTGTCCAGTGGACTTGGAAGTTCAAAGAATACACGCGTGTCCAAATGATTGTATATTATATCGAAATGAGTATAAAGATCTTCACGAGTGTCCAAAATGTGGTGCCTCACGTTACAAACCAAAGCAGTTAACCGGCGATAAAAGTGATGATGGTAAACCGAATAAGGGACCTCCGGCAAAAGCATTGTGGTACCTCCCCGTGAAACCGAGATTCAAACGCTTGTTCTCAAATGCTAAAGATGCGAAACTAGTGCGTTGGCATGCCGATAACCGAAAAAAAGACGGAAAATTACGGCACCCCGCTGATTCTCCTCAGTGGAGGAATATTGACAGAGAGTTTCCCGAATTCAGACGTGACCCGAGAAATCTAAAGCTTGGGCTGAGTGCAGATGGAATAAATCCGCACAGTAGCATGAGCAGTAAGCATAGCAGTTGGCCGGTTCTGTTGTGCATTTATAATCTTCCGCCTTGGTTATGTATGAAACGCAAATACATCATGTTAACCTTGCTCATATCAGGACCCAAACAGCCCGGGAACGACATAGATGTCTATCTAGCGCCATTGATCGAGGATTTAAAAGAATTATGGCAACCCGGAGTGGAGATATTTGATGCATACAGCAAGGAGAAATTCACGTTACGGGCCATGATTTTCTGCACCATTAATGATTTTCCGGCTTATGGAAATTTGTCGGGTTACAGTGTCAAAGGAGAGAAAGCGTGCCCCGTTTGCATGGACGATACAGTCGATCTGTGGCTACCTAATTCCTCTAAAAATGTGTACATGGGTCATCGTAGATTTCTTCCTGCCAACCACGCACACCGAAAGAGAAAGATAGAATTCAATGGAAAGACCGAGAATAACAGAGTAAAGTATCCGTTGTCCGGTAAAGCTATTTATTCGCAAGTGAAGGATATCAAAGTTCAATTTGGAAAATTTAAAAAAAAGGTGGTGAGAAAGAAAGGGGCACCGAAAATTATTTGGAAGAAAAGGTCAATATTCTGGGATCTACCATACTGGGAGCACTTAGATGTTCGACACTGTCTCGATGTGATGCATGTGGTTAAAAATGTGTGTGACAGCATGGTTGGAACATTATTGAATATTCCGGGTAAGACTAAGGACGGTATCAATGCTCCAAAAGACATGCAATTCTTGAACATACGGCCGGATCTACAACCAGCAGAGAAGGAAAGGACAAAAGGGAAATTTTGTACATATCTAAAACCCGCAATGCATACGCTGTCGAAAGAAGAGAAAAAAAGCTTATGTGGATGCCTTCACGGTGTCAAGGTTCTATCCGGATATTCGTCAAATATTAAAAACCTAGTTTCACTGGAAGATTTAAAATTGACAGGAATGAAGTCTCACGACTGTCATGTTTTAATGACACAGCTTTTTCCCGTTGCAATTCGGGGCATATTGCCACCTCCTGTTAGGCAGACCATCACGAATCTTTGTTTTTTCTTTAACGCCATTTGTTGCAAAGTAACTGATCCTGACACGTTATATGCTCTGCAGAAGGAGGTTGTCGTCACTCTTTGTCATCTTGAAATGTATTTTCCACCTTCTTTTTTTGATATTATGGTTCATTTGACCGTTCACCTGGTTAGAGAAATTAAGATGTGTGGACCTGTTTTCTTGCGGTACATGTATCCGTTCGAGAGATACATGGGATTGTTAAAGGGATATGTCAGGAACCGATATCGTCCTGAAGGCAGCATTGTTAGATGTTATGCTGCCGAAGAGGTTATTGAGTTTTGTACTAATTATTTGGATGATGTCAAAGCTATCGGCATCCCTAAATCTCGGCACGAGGGTAGACTTCACGGGGTAGGCACAATCGGTGCAAAATTATTCGTGCCCGATAATAAAACCATGTCACTAGCACATTTCCATGTTTTGCAACACCTCACTGACGTTCATCCTTTCTGGGACGAGCATATGACTCTCTTGCGGCGACAGAATCCTAAGAAATCCGACAAGTGGTTGATCGGCGAACACAATAGCAAGTTTCTAGAATGGTTTACACGTAGAGTCGTGCAAGCTCCGGAAACAGAAAACATTAAAGAAATTATCAAATTATTGGCTCTTGGTCCAGTCCATGTCGTGAGGACCTTCCAAGGATATGACATCAACGGGTACACATTTTACACAAGAAATCAAGATTCAAAAAGTACCGTTCAAAACAGTGGAGTGACGTTAGTAGCCGTTTCGAGTGATTTTTCAGATCCTAAAGGTGCCGGACCATCGCATGCATCGATGTCATATTACGAGTTTGTTGAAGAAATTTGGGAGCTAGATTATAGAAAATTTAACATACCGTTATTTATGTGTAAATGGGTCGATAACCGTAGGGGGGTTAAAGTCGACGACGATGGTTTTATTTTAGTGGATTTCAGTAAGCTAGATACAAGGATGATCCATTTATACTAGCAAGACAAGCCACGCAAGTGTTGTACGTAACTGATCCGGCCGATCGTTCAAGACACATTGTCCTCTCTGGAAAAAGACGTATCATCGGGATTGATAATGTGGAAGACGAAGAAGCGTACGATCATTTTGATGAGATACCACCGTTTTCCACAGGTATGGCATCTTTACCAACCGGTGAAGATAATGAAACAAGTCACGTGCACAACGATCATAATGAAGGAGAATGGGTTGAAGAAGTTCCCATTGATCGACAACGATCAAAATGAAACAATTCATACCTAATTTTTATTGGTAAGTCATACATATAAAAATTTTATTGATTTCAAAATATAAAAATAAATTTAATATTCATCAATACTGATGACTTAAGGCTTTTATTTTTTTCCTTCAGGGATGCATTGAAACACTGGACAATGGGAAGCATGCAAGATATAATTCTTCAATATTTGTGACTTTTGTAATTCATATTAATAGCTTATATTTTTTTTCATGTTATATGTAATTTATTATGAGTTTTTTTATAGTAGCTTCTTTTTTTCATGTGATATGTAATTTATTAGCTTTTTTTTTAAATTTTAAGTTTCATTTTTAGTTTATTTCATGTTATATTATCTTAATTTACTAGCATATTTTTTGAAATTTTAAGGTTCATTTTTGGTGTATTTCATGTTGTAAGTAATTCTCAAGTTATTAAGATAATATACAAAAATAATTTAGAAGCTAATATACTAAAATAACTTACCAGATAATTTATACAAATATACTATAAGCTACTATACTAAAATAATTTTTAAGATAATTTATTAAAATAAATTATAAAACATCATACACCTTAAATTTATAAAACTATCTGAATCGGTTCCTTAACTAGAAACCGATCCAGATAACTATTAGGATCGGTTTTTTAGCTTAGATCCGATTCTGATAGTTATCTGGATCGGTTCTTTGCTTAGAAACCGATTCAGATAGTGTTTTAAATATTTTTTAAAATTAATTAAACTAAAATACATATACACAATCTGAATCGGTTTCTAAGACATAAACCGATCCAGATAACTATCAGCCTCGGTTCAAGGCTAAAACCGATCCTGATAGTTATCTGGATCGGTTTCTAGTTAAAGAACCGATCCAGATAAATTAGCAAAATCTGAGTGGATGCGGTTAACTGCGCGAGTACTCCATTTCGGGCCGCAATCGATTCAATTACGGGCCGCAATGAGGGTCTGGGAAATGCTGTCTGAAATTGTTCTGTTTGATAATGATGCGGCCCGCAATGTGTCTCTTTCGGTCCGCAATGAAAGTGAAAGTTGCTCCAAAATTGTTCTGTTTGATAATGTTGCGGCCCGCAATGTAAGTGAAAGTTCCTCCCTCTAAACTATCTGAATCGGTTCTGGAAGTATAACCGATCCAGATAACTATCTGAATCGGTTCCTTTACTAGAAACCGATTCTGATACTTATCTGGATCGGTTTATTGTTTAGAAACCGATTCTGATTGTGTATATGTATTTTAGGTTATTTCATTTTAAAAAAAATTTAAAAAACTATCTGAATCGGTGCCTTTACTAGAAACCGATTCTGATAACTATCAGAATCGGTTCTATGCTAAGGAACCGATTCTGATAACTATCAGAATCGGTTTCTAGTTAAGGAACCGATTCAGATAGTTTATTTTTAAGTTGCCGCCCGAGAACTTAGCTAAATTTTGAAACTCTTCTTTCTCTCTTTCTCTCTTTCTCTCTTTCTCTGTTTCACTCTAGGCCTCCCTCTCCTCTTCCAAAAACCCTCTCCTCTTCCGAAAAGTAGAGAAGGAGATCGCCCTCTCCTCCGTCTAGCCACTCTAGCCGTTGAGCAACCGCGCCGACGCCCTCTCCTCTAGCCGCTGCCCTCTCCTCCGTCGCCGCCCTCTCTCTGATCAGACCTAGCCGCCGCCCTCTCTGATCTAACGAGGTAACTCTCTTGCTCTTCTTGTTTCGATTGTTGCCATTTACTTGTGTCTTTGCCGGGTTGTTGATTTTCCCGGAAGGCATTAGTTGATTCACTTGCTTGTTAAAAAAATAGACTTCTTCTATCGGTAATTTGAGAAAAATGTAGTAATTTGTGAATTGCATGAATTGCTTGTCAATTTCTGAATATATTGGTTGCCAATTTCTGAATTGCATGAATTGCATGAATTGCATAACCTATATTTCTGAATTAGTGCATATATTTCTGAATTGCACTAATTAGTGCATATATTTCTGAATTGCACTAATTAGTGCATATAGTGCATATAGTGCATATATTGCATATATTGCACTAATAATTAGTGCATATATTTCTGAATTGCACTAATCAGTGCATATAGTGCATATATTGCATATATTGACTAATTAGTGCATATATTGCTTCAATGTAGTGCATATATTGCTTGTTAAAAAAATGAATATATTAGTGCATATAGTGCATATATTTCTGAATTGCATGAATTGCATAACATATATTGCTTGTTAAAAAAAAGTGCAGATATGGAAGGTGATGGTGAGCCAGCCCCGGTTAAGAAACGAGGAAGAGGGCGTAACCAAATTAAGGACAAGTTTAATGAGAAAGGCAAGAAGCTTGAAATTGACAAATTTTTCCGGCCGATTATTACTCGAGACACAACTTGTTTTTCGACGGAATTTGGGATATTGGTACGAAAGAATGTTCCTATAAGGTACCAAAGATGGAAAGATGTTCCGGAAGAGTTCAAGCTCAAAATATGGGAAACACTTAAGGTAAATAACATGGTACTAATTAATTTCAAAAGCTTTCGTTTGATATTAACTAACTCTACATTATTTTTTCTATTTGTTTGGCAGCTGGACTGGGGTATAAGGGACGAGGAAGAGGTGAAGAAGTATTACTATCAGAGAATGGCAGAGCGTCACCGGAAGTGGCGAACCGATATGACTAAACTGTGGCGCGAGGGTGGGACGCCAGATTTTGCCAAAGAACATATTGAAGAAAAAGACTGGGAAGCATTTGTCGCGTACCGAGAGACGGAGGAATTTGGTGTATGTTTATTTATACCGACCACCTACCTTATCTCTAATTTAAGAATTCAATTTTTTTTAATAATTTAAGCCAATTGTTTCTTTTTCAAATTGTAGAAGGCCAGCCGGATTGGGAAGGGGAATCAGGCCCAAAACAAGTACCCGCATTTCTTAGGATCCAGAGGTTATAACGGGGAGGGTTTCCAGAATAGGCTTAGAGATGCTATGCAGGCGATTGCAAACGAGAAAGCAGCTAGTGATCCGTCTTCCCAGGGTTCTTGTAGTACTGCATTGACACAAGACGATGTTATTGAGATGTCGGTTGAGCATAGGCACGTCACATGGAAACTAGGAAGACAGAGACTCAACGACGAGACCAAGGAACGCTATTATCCAGATAATTACGCACCGGTCATCAACAGAATTGTGAGGATTTATATATTGTCATTTATTTAAATTCAACTTTAATTTATTATGTTATAACATGCATGTTGTCATTTCAGGAAGAACAAGAATCGGCTTTCAAACAAGGCTTGTTGGCCGTCGCACGATACGACGATGTTCTGGGAAAATCTCTGCCAAATCCAGAACATCCGGGGAGGGTGAGAGGAGTGGGAGGCCTGGTTCCAATGACTAAAACATACGGGAAGTGCTCAACAAGGAAGACACGCACTCCCTCGAGGTCCGAAGAAGATTTTGACGCGCGAGTGGATCAGAGAGTGGAGGAGAGAGTAAGAGGACTGGAGGACAAATTACGACAAGAGATGAAATCTGAACTGGCATTTATGCTTCGGCAGGCAATGGGCCAACCAGAACCGGCGTTTAGCCCAACAGTCGTTCAGAGCAGCTGCCAGTCAGTCAAACCATTGGCAGATCTTTCCGGGTTTACTGAGGTAATGCAAATTCAAATTTATTTTCCATTACATGTCTTAGTTTCATACATATTATTTTATTCGAGTATAAACGTTTATTTGTACAGGAGACAGAAGTGAGCTGTAGACTCCAGGCGGATGTAGGTGGAAATATTCTTTTTGTGGCCAGAGGGACAATTCACGTTCCAGTCGTACAAGGTGGAACAATTCACAATATGCCTATGCCGCCCGATCATGCAAGAGTAACGGTGGATGCTATTGAGGATGCGGATTTCTTAGAACTCCCCTTACCTGTACCAAATGGCGAGCACTCAAACCTTGCATCTGTCCTCGGCAGTTTCACTGCATGGCCGATGTGCATGATATTGACAGGTCCAGTAGAGGTATATTGTTATTACAACCTCTTATACTTCTTAATTTGTATCTATATGATAGAGTTGTAGTTGATTCTGGATTTTATTCCAATTTATTATGGAATTTGCAGGAACCAGGCAAAGAGTTACAAGTTACTGGAGGTGGGAAAGCAACGAGTCACAGCAAGGCGTTTGATCGTATCAATTTTGACAAGCTGGGACGAACATTCAAGCAGCTGCGTGATCGGTTTTCGGAGCTAGATGGCAGTCCATTCATAATCGATCCGCCACTTGATCTTTTCTGTTCGACAGACTCCATACAAGTTTATGCAGATGATTATGCGACCTTGCTTACACCAAAGGAGTGGCTCACTGTACCAGTTATGCAGATCTGGATGCTGTGAGTTAATATTCGTAATAATTGCATAATCTAGTACTTTCAATTCAAATTTCACAAAATTGAAATCACCTGTATACCTTTTTTTTGCAGGCATTTGCACAAATTCATCAAGGAGGAATTTCCCGATGAGCAGATTGGTTTCATGGACCCCGGTCGAACGAATGCCATGCTGTTGAATGAAAATCGAGGTCGTGTACTTCAATACATAGAGACAGCGCTCAAGGAAAATCGGGACAAGAATTGATATTCATACCTTACCACCAAGTGTTAGTGTTATATATATATATTCTAATTTTATTATATTTCTTTCAATTCATATAAATTATAGAATATGACATGCTACAAACCTAACATGCAGAGATCATTGGATTTTGACCGTGCTTATGCCAAGAGAAAGTGCATTGTACGTGTACGATTCCAATAAGAAGTTTAAATTAATGCTAATGATCACTGCTGCGATCGAGGAGTAAGTGCCTTCCTAATTTTTTTATTATTTTATCATTTTAAATTTCACTCGTAAGTACTGATTGTTCAATGTGTTCATATTTCAACAGTGTCTTCAACAGGAAAATGGGTACTCCTTTAACGGTTCATAGAGATTGCAAGGTAATACTTTCTATTGAGATATGATTATAGGGACTTAGATGCAAAAAGTTGTGAATATCTAGACATATAAGCCATTTGTAGGCTCATTAACCTACATTTCAATTTTCTCAAACTTGTTATATAGTGCCCGCAACAACCGGCCGGCTGGGAATGTGCATATTATGTCATGTTGCTCATGCAAGACATAATAAATGAACACCTCGATGCTTTTCCGAACATAAGGGTATGTATGCATTTATGTATATTCCAAAAGTAATTAAGCATTGTTGCTTCACTTATAATGAAATACACAATTAATTGTGCATGCTCTTCTATCTTTTAAAAAAATGCAGGATATTCCTACTAGACATACTGTACAACGCCTTAGCGAATTTCGGAAAATGTGGGTTCAAATGTTCCTAGATGAGATAAAGGCATGAAGAAGTACAACAATTTAGGGTTGATGTGTAAACTTAATTTGCATGAACATGAATTTTTTGTAACAATTTTTATTTTTTGTGTGATATTTAATTTAGTATGTTGTAGTTGATAATTTAGGATGTGATTTAATTTAGTATGTTTTAGTTGTATGCAAAAAAAACAATATTTTTGCATTTGGGGCCAGCAAATATGGAAGCTGGCCAATTAAATAAAAAAGTTTTTTTTTCATTTAATAAAACATCAGGATCGGTTCCTAGTTAAAAACCGATCTAGATACCTATTTTTATTTTTAAAAAAAATTACAAATAACAATCAGAATCGGTTCTAAAGCGGACAACCGATTCTGATAGTTATCTGGATCGGTTCTTAGATATAGAACCGATCCTGATTGTTGGATATTAAAAAAAGTAAAAAAATTATTAGGATCGGTTCTGAGAAGTAACCGATTCTGATAATTATCAGGATCGGTACTTAGCTATGGAACCGATTCTGATTGTTTGATATTAAAAAATGAGTTAAAAAACTATTAGGATCGGTTCACAGAAAGAACTGATCCTGATAATTATCAGGATCGGTTATTAGCTTGACAACCGATTCTAATTGTTTGATATTAAAAAATAAGTAAAAAAACTATTAGGATCGGTTGCAAATTACAACCGATTTAGATAGTTATCAGGATCAGTTCTTAGCTTGAGAACCGATCCAGATTAATGCTTTATTAGGATCGGATATAGTGATGAACCGATTCAGATTAATGCCTATTAGAATCGGTTATAGTAATCAACCGATTCTAATAATTTTTAATTAGAATCGGTTATTTAGTCAACCGATCCTAATATTAACTATCTGGATCGGTTAATTAACCGATCCAGATTATTGTAGTATCAGTAACGCCTGGGTCAGGATCGGTTGAATTCCGATACTGATATACGTATATAACCGATCCTAATACCTTATTTTCCACTAGTGCCCGGAGCTATTCGTCTTGGCAGATCAGGAGGAGTTTGTTTGTGTCAATCGTCTCAATGCGGTATGTTTCAGGTAGCCCACCATGAACTCGCACAAGAGTCCTCCGAACATCATCGACTAAAGCCGGTGAGTATTGGCCAGTCTGCAGTCCAATCCACGCCGCTCTGTCAAGATACTGGTTGACTGGCCTCAGTACCTCATGTGGTGGTAAGAACGCGTCTTCCTCCTCAGGCTTCTCATCAATAAACAGCTCAAAATCATCGTCGTTCATCTTTGGCTTCACTGCTTGTGCGTATGATATCTCAGGTTTTGTGAAAGTGTGTTGGTAAGTGTAAGTCTTGGGAGAGGGTTTGGTTGCCTTTATAGTGCAGTTGTAGGAGTAATGGTCGAAATTAAAACATTAATTTACGACACCTCACCGGTTCTCAACAGTGCACAACCCTATGTCCCTTGGAAAGGCACCTGAAACATTTGTTCCTGATGAATTGAGTGTATGTTGCGTGTTTTGGTTGGTTACTCCTGTTTTGTTTAGTGTTGGTTTTTGTTTGAGCGCGACTCTTCCTTCGCATAACGGTTTGCCATCCTTCATCTTTTTCTTTGTCGCCTTGGTGTTGTAGATAGTCACCATTAATTCGCCTTGAATTCGCCCTTGAATCGCCTTGGTGCCTCAGTATTCGCTTAATACAATCCATCAAGTTTTTCTTTCTTTTAACCGAGACTTGGGTGGTTATATATTCTCTCTATTCTCTGATAAGCCCCCAAATTGGCGTGCCGTGACGCCTCCTAGTAGGCGTACTCTCTGTTTCAATTTCTTCAATTGCATCACCTTTGTGTAGTAGGTACGTAATCGTGTCAATTTTTTTCATTTTTTTCATTTAACCACTTGTGTTATTGCCAGTACCCCTGAGTTCTAGATTTTTCTCATCAACTTGTAAGTTGATGTGTTTATGATATGTTTAATTGTTATGATCCTTTACGTGCAGTATCACATTATGCAGTTCAATTGAGAGATTTTCTTTGAACCTGAAATAAAAGATAAATGTTCATTGCAACTTTCTGTTTAGCATTTTTTGAGAAGTAATTGTAATTAATCCCTGACAAAACTGCTGATAAATTGTAATCACACTAATCTGGAAGAGCGTTAACACCAGTAATATATCGGATTCATCTACTGTTCTTATTAAAAAAATTTAAATAAGGGTCAATACGTCAAATTCAATTGCATATTTGCTGATCAACTTTTTCTAATAATTGTAAAGTTCATACAGAATGTCTACCATTGAAAATGCATCGCATGCTAAAACAGCCTCGACTAGAGTTATAGAGACCGAGACGGGTATACATGATTTCACAATCACCAACTTTTCTTTTGGAGAGGTTACAACTGGGCAATCAAGCTGTGTCCATTTGATTGGAATAGCCTGGATGGGAATGGGTATCTCTCCATCTTTCTCATGCCTAAGAAGACAGCCTTTGGCGCGAAGGCACGATCAACCATTTCTCTTCTCGACCAAAATCAGAACCTATCCAAGCATAGTTTCACAATTGGACCAGAGATAATTAACAGTAAATACTATGGTGAAAAAAAATTCGTCAGTCGTAAAGAGTTGGAAATGTCAAAGTGTCTGGTAAATGATTGTCTAACAATAAGATGTACTCTGACAGTTGTTACATCTTCATACATCCAAAACACCAAGCATTGCTGGGGCACTATTTTTCCCCCATCCGAAATGCACATCCATCTCGGCAATCTCTTGGATAGTGGTGAAGGCACAGATGTCACCTTTGATGTCGATGGAGAAATCTTTCATGCTCACAGCACAATCACCCATTTTCAAGGCCGAACTTTTCGGGCCCATGAAGGAAGCTAGGTCAGATATTATTGCCATAAAGGACGTGAAGGCCCCGGTATTTAAAGCGATGCTTCATTTCATATATCGGGGTTGTCTGTTGGAGTCTGAACTGCTAGGAGGAGTTAATACACAGCAAGATTCAGCTTTTTTTTAGCTGAGCACTTGCTTGTAGTAGCTGACTGTTATGGATTGGACAGGCTAAGACTGCTCTGTGAGGATGAATTGTGCAATTCAATCGATATAGAGAATGTGATGACCATTTTGGTTTTAGCAGAGCAGCACAACTTCTCTCAGTTGAAAGGAGCATGTCTCAAATTTTTGGCACGTCCTGAAGTGCTCCTTGCCGTGGTGACCACCGTTGGATTCCAAGATCTGATTAAGACCTGTCCTTGGATTCTCAAAGAGCTTCCGAATCAGAAAAAAAGAAAAATGTAACAATGTTTCTTTAATTAAATTAAGTCAATGGTAGTTAGTATTAGCACTTTCTCACTTCTAATGGAGTTCAGTATTAATGTTAATGCATTGCTGGAATAGCTGGGCCTTGCTGGTTTGTTTGGAAGTTGAAATTGAGCGCATGTACCAGTACTTCTCTGGAACATATATAATGTAGTCTCGATTGTGCAATGAGCCTCTCATTTATCCAAATTGACATAATTTTTCATTTGTGTTCTTTTCTTTGACGATATTTCCTTTCTATAAGGAACTAAATCAATTTCATCATGTGGAAAGATTTGATGGCATTTCAGCAAACAGAAAATCCAGTCAGCTGTCGAAGATCTAGTCAACAGTCAAGGCCAAATTATGGCTATAATTATAACTATATATTATTAGAGGAGGGATCGGATTACACTCCTTTTTTTTTATACATTTTGACACCTACCATTTTCTAAGTCCAAATAGTCGATCCAAACCGTTCAACATGATGGATATATTAAAATGTGCTTGGAGATCAAATTTTACATTTTTTTGAATTTTTTTACTATTTATTAAGATGGTTACAAAATTGCTGTTTTTCAATGGTCTGAAAACAACGATTTTGTAACCATCTTAATAAATAGTAAAAAAATTCAAAAAAATGTAAAATTTGATCTCCAAGCACATGTTAATATGGTGATCATGTTGAACGGTTCAGATCAACTGTTTGGATTTTAAAATTGCAAAATTGTCCTATAAAAAAAACGGTGTCAAGATGTGTAAAAAAAAAAGGGTGTAATTGAATCCCTCCTCTTATAACTATATATTATTAATATATTTATTATTAGTTGTTTGAAGCTATTAGTAGAAACATGTTATTTTAGTATAGTATATACCTTTCCTGCGCCTAATTAATATATCATTCTGTTGTTATCGTGTTAGACATGCAATTCAATTAATATAAGCTTCTAAATTTAGTTTAATTATTTTCCTTTATCCATTGCAAATGGTATGTTTTGACGGACCAGTATCCCCTGCGGAGTTTTTCCTGCGGAGTCGTGCGGAGCTTTTAATCTGGTCCGTTCGTTTTGATCGGACGGACCAGATCAGATCTTATGGGACAAGAAAATTTTGTTTTTTTGTTTTCAATTCGGACCAGATCTAATCTGGTCCGTGCGATCAAAACGAACGGACCAGATTATAAGCTCCGCACGACTCCGCAGGGGATAACTCCGCAGAGAATACGAATTCATGTTTTGACCTTAATAGTTGAAAAAAAAAAAATTGCAAGTAAACAGTGCGCGTCCACAATTTTTCAGTTAAGCATCATCTTCATAGATAAAAACATTACTGAGGTTAAATACAGATTGACAAAAAATTGTGTCAATATTCTGATACTTCTCATAATCAAAACTTCACCAACAATGTTGACTTAGTTTAGTACATAGGATAGTGCATGCGTGGTCATATATAGACCAATGTTGACTTAATTAGTCAAACTCTCGCCACTTCATATCCAAGAAAAAGAAAAAAAACAAAACAAAATTGTTCTCAGTAAAAATTATTTTTCTCAGTCAATTATATTCAATTAGGAACCCTAACAGCAAGGTGCCCAAGACCACCATTCTGAGACAAAGGAATACTTCCAAACTTGCAATCGGCCGCCAAAGCATTGCTTCCGGCCGCCCGGTGAATGAGTTGTAGCAGCTTTTTCACCTGGTCTTCTCCATACAACCACTCGTGCACCTCCGCTTTCAGAAGTTGCGGGTTGCTGTTTATCAATTCCCACAAAGGATAGTTTTTCCTCGGCATGACGAAATCCGATTCGCCGAGGCGAAGGGACGGGCAGTAGTCACCCTTCCCGTCGCCGAGGTAGATGAAGCGTTTCTTCCCGTCGTTGGAGACGGACGCTTTGATTTTCTCTAGAATTTTGCTCTGTAGAATATAATGAAGTTTAGAATTTGAAAGTTATTAGTAATTAAAGAAACAATGGAGAACTAGCTGTTTGAAAAAATAATATAAACTATATGAGGGTTTTGTTTTATGTTGTAATTGATTGTAAATTTAAAAATAATATGTGAATGTCAAGAGGCTAATATGGTTTGAAATTTATTTTTCTTCCACATTATGACCACACAACCTAATGTCTTATGCCCTTCACTATTTTCCCCCTTAATTTCTTTCTCCTCCTAACTAATAGTTAGAGCCACTTTCATAAAAAAAAATTTACCCCACTGGCCTCTGTTGTTCAACATCTGACAATTTTATTATTCATTTGAGTACCATTAAAAAAAATATTGTAAATTCATGATAAAAATTCAAGAAACTTTTTAACATTTAAAAGTTAAACCTCACCTTGCACATGTTAGGCGGGCACAAGTCGCATCCATGGCTCGACTTTTGAAAATCATGGTAGGGAAGAATCCTTAGTCGGCCTTCGCTATCGACAAAGCCTGGGTTGGTGTTAATCTCAGTGAAGTACTCCTTGAGGCCATGATGCCTCAGGATTGTTTCAATGAAGAATTGATTAGCATCGCTCACGATACGCAAGTCGCATCCGAGCGCATATGCAGCTTTGATCATTGTTATCACATTCGGGTCGATTGGAGCTCTTTTCAAAGACTCTTCAATATCTGATATTGTTATACCGTGCATGTGTAGTGCAGTCATCATCCTATCCTGAAATTTTTGTTTATGTTATATGCAAGTGTTATATAAAAGTTATTATTGGTTCATTAAAGAAACATGAGTATGCATTTACTTGTGAACACCATGAAAGAAAATAGATAAATTAAATAACAAAAGGGGAAAGGGGGATTACAATTTATGGGATTAAAAGCAGTAAAAATACTGCATTTATCTCAATGAGAAATTACCATGAGGGAGTTCCATGGCATGGTGGGGAGAAGTTCCTCAAATAGCTCGGTAAAGCCGAGCTCATCGATCACCCAATTATCACTGTCGCAATCTATAATCGTCTTGTCGAAATCAAACACCACCACTACACCGGCCATTGTGTTCGAATTGAAGGTTTTGAGAGAAATTGGGGCAATTGGGGGAATTGGAGTTGAAGAAGAGATTTGAATTTGATTGCTCTTGCTTTGGTGGGAGATGAGGTTTTAGAGGTGGTATTTAAAGGAGTAACCAAAAGAAGATGCCAAGGGAATATTACTCCTTAGCGCGATATGTTCGCGAGAAATTAAAATTAGATACTGTTTTAGATTCTCCGTGGCGATTTATGTATTATAAACTACAGGTAATTATAACTTTTTGATGTATTTACTGCAGCTACACAATTGCCCGTACAGAGACCATCACAGAAAATCCAAGTTAAATTAAGATAAAGAGAGGTTAGGGTTCATATTGTCGAGTGGGGTTAGGTGTTTAAGCATTGACGGATATAGTGAAAAATATTCGGAGTTTATTCGAGATTCTTGAATAGGAAAGAGAGAGGAATAGACGTAGCGAGAACAAGCAGCCTCTAGAGGGTCTAGAGGCCAGGATAGGAGATTCGGAGGTCGGAGGAATAAGCTCGAATATTCGTATCCTATTCCAAGTTTGGTGGATAACACGCGGAAACGATTTTTGGAAATTAATGTTTGAAACAACGGATATGTCCATTGTTTTACAACGTGTCAAATATGGGTATTTGAACTAATTCCTCTCCGACATTTTTATTAATATCCAAAATTAATTATAAAATATTAATTATACCCAGCTTAGATAGTATTTTTTTTAAATGTCTAAACCGATTAATAATGACCGGTTAGATTAAAAATTAGAACTGGCTATTTTTTTGCCAGTCTTTTCTTTTTGAAATATTTATTAAATTACTTCTTTTGATGTATGATTAGCATAATTATACTAAAATACACTAAATTACTTGAAATTATGTTAAATTATGTTAAAATACAGTAAATTATGCTAAATTAAACTAATGGAGGTAATGGACATGTCCAGTTTTGTAGAAAAGGAGTCGATGCAGTGGTGCTTCGATTCCAGTCCCCAGATGCGGACCGCCGTAGTCGTATAGTTGGAACTTGGAACTTGAAAGGAATCTGAATTGGAATATTCGGTTGGGACGCGAAGAATCTCCCGTGACCAAACTTCTACAGTTGTAAATTAATCCGCTCCGTATCCGCTTATTATCCGAACCCGAATTAAACGGAGCGGATGGTATCTGGATACGGATATATTTGATTTGATTAAAATACTAAACGGAGCGGATATCCGAAGCGAGTTACTGAAGCTTACCCGAACCCACTTTCCTTTTGAAAAGTGACTGGATATCCACATCTTTTCACGTGGGGTGAAGTGAAGCGGTTTTCAAGCTGGGTCACGTGGCTGCATTGAAGGACTCCCATTCCCATATGAATTCGCATCCTCTGAGATATACTGGTCCCCCGCACTATCCCCGAATAGGCACCGGATACGTCGGTCACGCAAAAGTTGAGATATCTCAGAGGATACGCACTCTTCCCGTATGAGGTGAATTTGACGCGATCCGCTCTTTCCAGTATATAATGCCTCAAATCATAATTTTATATCTCATGTGGGACTAATATATGTAATCAAACCGGATATGCGTTTTGTTGAGAATGAGTTGACTGTTTTAGTAATATGTGACATAGCTCTTTTTTACTTTTTTTTGTAACTAAAAATAATCGGTTTTAATTATAATACTTCTATTATATTATATAAGTAGATTATTTAAGTGGATTATTCAATTCATATAACTTAATTATTTGACAATTCATATCCGTTTAAGACAGATTTGGTTTTGAATTTTAATATTTATTTACTATCTGTATCCGTATCTGTATCCGCTCATTGAAAAACAGATACGAATATGGTCTCAACATTATCCGCTCCGTTTACATCCCTAGGTATGTATCAGCCAGGATGGTTTGTGGTCCCAATTTTAAGAAGAAGAAAAAATTAAGAATTGGTTTGTGTTAAAAAAATAACATGATATTGACTTGATATTGTAACTTCAAAGTATAGAAAATGCTAATGAAATTTGTCTATTATATATATTACTATTTTTCAACTTCTTTTTATAAAATGAGATTACCCTTTCATTTTTTAGTCTAGAAAATTTTAATTTCATCCCTAATTCATTATTTTTCTAAAGCTGAAGTAAATAAGTGATTAGTAAGAAGGAACCTTTGATCAGCTAATTTGACATCAAAGGTAATGATAGATATCAACCGAAATTTTTATTAATACCACTGTCAAAAAAATCCAAAAACTAAAAAATACACTGTAATATACTTTTATTTAGATTTTTGAGGGGCCGCAACGTCAAATTGTAGCCTCTAAGAATAAAGCCGCAGATTGTCATAGTTATCATTTCATTCTTATTTTGAGATAAAAATAAATGTGAGTCAACTTTAAATACTTATGAAAGATTATTTTAGTTGGATTTCAAATATTTATTTATTTTTCACAATAAGAGCATTATCTTAATTAGTTACTAAATTAAAGATCGATTTGCGTACTTATCATATAATTCTAATTTATATCAATCAAATTAAGGATAACTCTTTCTATGCTGAATAAATTTTCTGTTCTTATCCTATGTTTAATTATTATTTAGATAATGACCATAATACAAAAACTTCATGTCTATTCAAATTTGGTCACCTACCGGCTATTTTCTAATATTTTTAATTTTAATTTTATCTAGTTAAATATTAATAATATTTGAGTGAGATAATGGTAATATGTATATTACACAATGATCTGTACTATGAACTCATATCTCTATTTTAAATTTCAAATAATTGATTTGAACTGTTTAATATGCTTCTTCACACAAAAATGTACTTGCAGAACAAATTTTGCATTGTTTTAAAATTTTATTACTAATTTGTTTAGATAGGCTGAAAATCACTTGATTCCAATAATTGTAATTAATTTTGCAGTTTCTAATTCAGTTTCTAATCTGATGTGGCAGTTTCTAATTCAGTTTTCAGTTTCTAATCACTTGATCCCAGCAACTCAAATGAGTTTCTAAATAACTGTTAATCACTGTTTAGAAATTGAGATCTCTAAAGTTTCTAATTCTCACATTTCTAAAATTAATTTTAGAGTTTCTATTAAGCCACGTCAGCAATAAATTAATAAGGAGAAATAATTTGAACCAATTATTTGGCAGTTTATAAATAGTTTCTTAATAAGAAACTTTCATGCATAGTTTATAAATAAGAAATTCTCCCACATCCCTGAAACTGAATTAGAAACTGCCACATCAGATTAGAAACTCTCATCAGATCAGATTAGGCCACATAATCTAAGTGCGGATCTGGTAGTAATATTCTATATATATATATATATATATATTAGGCCACATAATCTAATTCTGGTACCTGTCTATAGCTGATTAACTATTTTGTATTCCGGTACATTGTAGACACTTGTCGAGCGTACATTTAATGGCAATTATTTTAAATCACTCAACTGATTCTGGTACCTGTCCGCAAATATTTTGTATTCTGGTACATTCTCGAGTGGCCTAATATATATAGGAGGAGGGTTCCAATGCATCCTCTTTTTTGTGCTCCCAATGCACCCACATCATTTATATATTTATCTCTATTTTTAAAGTCCGAACAGTTGATCCAAGCCGTTCAACATATAATCTTCATAATAAAATATGCTTGGAGACCAAATTTTATATTTTTTAGAATTTATTTACTATTTTTTTGGATAGATACAAAATCACTGTTTTAAGGAGATTCTGGACCATCCGATAAAGTGATTTTGTATCTATCCAAAAAAATAGTAAATAAATTCTAAAAAATATAAAATTTGATGTCCAAGTATATTTTATTATGAAGATTATGTTGAGCGGCTCGGATCGACTGTTCGGACTTTAAAAACGGAGATAAATGATGTGGGTGCATTGGGAGCACAAAAAAAAGAGTGCATTGGAACCCTCTATATATAGATAGAATATTACTGAGTGCGGATCTGGTAGGTACGTAACTCTACCAAGTTTTGGCTGTTTACCTAAGCACATGCCACGTGACACTGTATTCGCTAATAATTATAATTAAGAAAGTGTACAAAAGATTAAATAATGTTCATGCTGCAATCAAATGTCAAATGAAATATAAAAAGCGTCTTAAGATATTGATAGGGTCACCCATAAAACCATTATGAGCTAAACACCAAGCCCAGATAACAAGCTCAGATAGCAGGCTTGTTCGGGACGACCGTACGAGACCCAAACCGACTTACCGGCCTGCGGGGTAAGTCCATGCGGGATGTCCGTACGAGATCATAACCGACCTATAGGCCTATAAATACTCCTGAGTTCACTGAGCTCGGAGTCCACAGTTTAGAAATATACGGTACATAGAGGATAGAGTTACGTACCTACTAGATCCGCACTCAGTTTCATCCGGACACGTATTAAATACACACGTAACCAGCACGGACTAACCTCTCTCGAGTTAGAACGTACTTAGACATCTTGCGACTTAATCTCTCCAGAGGTAGGACGTATGAGAATATATAATGGTGAAGGCTGCAGTGCTAATCATTAATTACAGTATAACACAAATTGATCGGTGTTTTATTCAAATCTTGATTTTGAGATTCAGACAACCAATTCGTGTTGTTCAATGTGATAAAACAACCAATTCAAAAAACAAAAATCATTTTATTTTATTTTTATTACTTTTTGAATAGAAAGAATAATAAATCCTAATAAGATGTGATTGTTCCTTAACTAAAATGTTTTCTATATGAGTTGTCGAAAAGTTGAAGATTTTTATGCGAGGTTTAAAAACTTCTTAATCTCTTCATGAATGATAATTTCCATATAACTTAAAAAATTTGTGATATAAGGTTATTGTTGAATTATTGTTTGTCCTTGTGATATGGATCTGACTTCGCTGCTCTCCAAAAAACCCTGCTATCCTCTCTATCTCTCCTCTTTCTCTCTCTCTTATCTCTCTCCTCTCTCTCCTCCTCTTTTGAAGAGAGACAGAAAAGTGGAGAGCATCCATTGCTATTCTTCTTAGAATAGCAACAAAGTCGGATCCTTGTGATATAAGATAACACTGTTCGCCCTTCATCGGCATGATTCGCCATTAATAGCACGTTACAAATCGGTAAAATATTGCAATTAGAAGAGGATACAGTAACAGGCATAGCATTGATTGGTACGTACTACATATTAATATTTCCATTTCAAATTTAAACGATTAATCTGAACGTTCAATATTGTTCTATATGATAATGTATTACTAGATCAAATTTTACTATTATTTTTAGGTAGGTAGAAAGTCACTTGATCTAAAGATACTAGACCATTCCAATGTAGTAATTTTCTAAATATAAAAAACAATATGATATTTTTCAAAAATGTAAAATTTCAGTTTGCAAGTTGCAACTATATTTTCGTAAGAAAATCATATTGAACTGTTTTGATTATTTAGACTTTGAAAAAAAAAATATTAATCTATAATACGAACTAATTTGCTCTATATATAGTTTCAGTGCCTCACTCTAATTAGAATATTTGCATGTAGAACCAGAAAACACAAAAAATTGCTGTCATAGACTTGACACCTTTGTCACGGAAAGAAAGATTATACTAGCGTTATGTACATTTTTCTTTATCCAAATGACATATACAATAAAAAAATACAATAAGCTATTTAGAAATATGAACTTGTAAATTATGTCTGAGCAAAGGCTCTAGCTCTAGCAAGAGACTTGTGATAAAGCTCTTCATATTGCGATGCTGATGATTCCCAGCTGAAATCAATAGTCATGGCCCTTTTCACCAATTCTTGCCATACCTCAGGATTTTTTTTGTAGTACTTAAATGCCCTTTCCATTGCACCATTTAAACTCTGCAAGAAGTATCAACAATTTAGACCTCCGTAGAAAATTTTCAATTTGTAAAATTTCACTTTTGAAAAAGAGAAATTGTGTACCTGCTCATCAGCATTGACAAAGGTGAAGCCATTTCTCAACTCCGCTGGTATCGAATTGTCATCGAGATCAAATACACTGGCAGATAAAAGCATTTCTCAAATTAAGCATCAGTTATGCAAGTATTTTTAGATTAATTTATTCTCAAATCTGAAAATTTTATGGTATATTGTTTGTGTCGACATGTAGACAGTTGACTGTAATTTAGGCTTGATTGACTTTGATTATTGCAAGTGAATTGCAGGCATAATGTGTGCCTTAAATGCAAACCAAAAGGGTGATACAAGATTGGAACAAAGTATAAAATAAGTTAACCAGCGACAAACTTGACCAACTGTAAAATCAATAAATAACCTTAGAGAAATATTACATCATTGCCCATACCTGTCATTCAATCCTCCCGTTTTTCTTGCAATGGGAATGGACCCATATTGCATTGCTATCATCTGTATAAAGCAAAGATATGCATAAAGCAAGAGTTATATTCTATTGGGGTTGTTGTTAGCATTCCTTTTCCTTTTTTTGTATAATGCTTCTTTTCTATATGCATGGTTGGATTCTTTACCTGTGTAAGACCACAAGGCTCGAAAATAGAGGGAATAATAAACATATCGGAAGCTGCATATATCAAATGTGAAAATACATCATCATATTTTAATATCAGTCGAGCATCAGCATGGCTCTTGAAATTCTCAGCGATAGACTCAAATTCCTTCTGTAATCCATAAAATTCAGCATAATAAATAATTATTATATAATAATTTATCTTTTCTAATAGGTACCAAACAAAAGAATGTAACCTGTATATGTGGAACTGGGCTGGAACCAAGAAGCACAAATTGACCTCCCAATTCCAAGGTTTTGTACATGGCATTCCTTATGAGGTGCACTCCCTTTTGTGGTACCAGCCTTGTTATACAACCAACCTAATTCAGCGAGGGGGAAAAAGCAATAAGAGTGCAAAAATTCACAAAAAAGGACCAAATAAAAAAATTATATAAACTTAGAAAAAGAGAGAATTACAAGTGGTTGAGACGGATCACTAGTGGAGAGCCCAAGTTGCTTCCTGATATAATCTTTGTTAATAAGCTTCCCTTGTAGATCATCATAACTGTACTGAGCCTTAATAAAATTATCAGTACAGGGATTCCATGTATCGGTATCAATTCCATTTAGGACACCAAAAAACTTTCTGGAGTGAGTTTTCAGAGCAAGATGTAGACCCCTTCCCCCCTAAAAATAAATAATAATACAAAATAAGCACAGAGGCAAAAAAAATTGACACTGCAGATAGAAGCTTTCGCATTTTAGATTAATAAGTTTAATTACCTCAGGAGAGCGAACCTCTTGAGCATAGGTTGGTGAAACAGTTGTTACAATGTTAGAATACACAATAGCCCCCTGTACAATAAAAACAAACCAAAAATGACTAAATCAGTAAGAAAACAAGTAAATCACTAAATATAATATACAAGTTCACATTATTTATCTACCAACTTTCAGTGATTACATTGTGTATGCACTTTTGAAGGCATGGAAAATATAACGTATAGCCCTACAAAAGATGAAACTAACATCTATAACTCTCTTCCCATCTACTTATAGACACAAGGTATCTCTTCAGTGGTTTCTGAACCAAATAAAGATCAAAAGCAGGTTTGGTATTTTAGCTTACAAAACTAAAACAGGAGTTTCACAGATAATGTATAGTCTTTTGCTTTGTAGGCCCGTATACTTTCTGGTTTAATAGGGGGCGTTATTTCTACAACTTTATATAAAAAAACTATCTAACCTTAACAGCATTGATTCTACCATGTGATGAATCGTCTCGCAACCTATCAGGCCTATCTAAGTGATCCACATCAAGCCCACACGGTTTCAGGTCATGAGCAGGAGCTGCACCTTGGTGCTCAAAATTGTGACATGTAAAACATATCCTAGCTGAGTTCAAGCCCCTGTTTGCAAATATATCCCAGTAAAGTGGGGCCTGAAAAAAAAAAAAGCATTGTTATTAATAAAAAATAAAGATGACTTATAAAATCCAGAAAAGATGTTGTTTGAAAGAACGTAAGAGGATTACTGAACCAACTGATCTATATACTGAAAAAGATATCAGTAATTAGTGGATAAACTATAAAATATCTCTAGACCACAAAATTGATACATAGAAGCAAGCAGATCAATCGTGGGAATGTTGACCCTGCCCAGACACTCAACCTACTCCGACTCAGTAATCTGTAAGCTAGCTACCTAGGATTTCTTAATCTGCTGACAGGCTGGGCTTGGTTTAGATTAGCAGTTAATAACTCAATTTAGTGGCATACTCCTATTAAAAAACAAAAAACAAAAAAAAATAAAGAAAAACACTGTTATCAACATTTGCGGAAAACATATGTTATTTCTGGCATTTGAAGCACCTATAACCAAAATGAGCACCAAGGGTGAGTAAAAAGAATGATCACCCTGCTGACAGTCCCAACAAAACTCCAACCAAATTAGACTACATCATTCCACTATTGAATTTGTCTACGCTTGGTTTCTCCTTTTCCTCTAATTTTTGTTTTATCTATCTACAGAACTGTAATCCTAATTACTCTGACAAAAACTGCAACAATTATGGTATTCACCAAGCATAATGGAAGTGACAAAATTAAAATATTTTTGAAATCGGTGCTTTTCTTTTAGAATAGCAAGAGGTTCCAGTGTTTTCCGCCAGTAGGTATAAATATGGGTGTCTTTTTGCAAAAAGGAAACCAATTTTGTTAAAGCAAAATGTTGATGTTAAAATAGTGGGAGAGCTTACAACAAAAGCAGTCTGCCAGTCATGACAGTGTATTATATCGGGTTTCTTCTTGGACTCGAGAAGTAATTCAAGAGCTGCCCGGCTAAAATACATAAATCTTCTGAAGTCATCTCCATCTCCATAGAATTTCCCCCTCGAGAAGTACTTGGCTGGATGTAGCGGCTCTATGAAATACACAGGCAGCCCTGAAAAGTAAGTAAATTCTCACTTCAACCTCCAAATATGTTACTGTTGTTGCAAATAGTATACATCCAGAAGACAGTTTTCTTATTGCAAAAGACAGTATGTGGAGGCATTTTGTGACCTGCTTATACATCTCAAGTTCATTTAATGGCATGCCCATCCCTGCAAACTGATAGGTATCTTGCATCCTCCTCTTCATAATATTTAGAGAGGATAGAAGGAGGTTTGAGCATCTTTTCAAGTAAAAAAGGATATGGAAAATATAAAGATCATGTTTATTTTAGGAGTATACTTGTCTTGTGCTAAGAAATTGACCAATTTTACAGAGCATACTTGGCTATAGCCTTACTATGACAATTCAGAAAACAATGCCAGCAAGCCAAAAAAAACTTGGATATTGGTACTAAAACTGATGAGAAAAAGATTCTCATAGACCTTCCACAATGCCGACCCAAATCTTGTTTTTGAAAAGCTGGCCTTCAAAATATGACTCCACAGTTTCATGTAATACCTGCGTCATAAATGCGTGCATCCTTTGTAGTAAGTCTTGATTTGACTTAAAATATCTGCATGAATTAAAATTACAAGGCATATACCTTGAGATCTTGAACTCGGTCGTGATCCATGCAATCATACTTGGGTAAAATAATTTCCACCATGTTCCCCTTTCGCTGAAGTGCTTTACAGAGACCCGATACAACATCACCTAACCCACCAACCTTAAAAAGAGTAAACAAATTCTTATTTGTTTACTATACAGTTTTGTCCAGATAACATTTACATATTAGTAACTGCTGCTCTAGACCGATAACAATACTTTGGTAATACAAAGAAGCTATTGTTTTACCTTTGCTATTGGTGCCATCTCTGCTGCTATGTGGACCACATGCAATCCAGAACTGAGTTTAGAGAAATAGAAGTTACTCCCACATCACCAACTCAACATAATATATATTTTTTCTTTTGCATACAATGCCATTATTATCCAAAAGAAAAAGAAAAATAACTTCTTTTGTGTCCCTAGTACAGAACAATGAAACATCATCTGTACACTGCAAAAGGGAGAAAAATCTCACATACTGCTCAGAAGCATAAGAAAAGACATCACAGTTGCTCTCTATTCATAATATTTACGGAAGTACCAGAAACCACTCTTTTCTTGCTCACTTGTGCAGAGGTTAATATTTAGATAGGAGAGGTATTTGCACTCCTCTTGAAGTGAATGAGGACATAAAGGCATGCAGTAAATAATTTGCCATGATTCTCACATACAAATGATATTTGATTTTTAAGGGTATTCTTGACTTTTTGACAATGTACCGGGAATATATGAAATTACCTTACCAAAAAGAAAGTCCAAAGTTAGAGAAGGAAAATAAGCATACCTATTCCTTGGTAATGTCAGTTTCAAAAACTTGGCAATGATTTCACTTTCATTCAACCCCTTGCAAGACAAATATGTCTCTCTCAAGTACAAATCTCTATTCAACACTAGGTTCCTAAGCTTCTCTGCATCAGCAACTGAGATCTTCTTCTCAAGCAACCAGCCATCAACCATGAGAGATAAGGAGCTCCAAAATTCCCACGAAACTTCCTTCAAGTCACGTACCGACTTCTCGCTTTCCTCTTTTAACTTGTCCAGTGTCTTCTGAAATTCCTCCACTGATTCTTCATACAACTTCATGAGAGCGTTTATCTCCTTGTCAGAAACCCTAAGTTGTTCCTCTAAGGTTTTCACCTTTTTTTGTAATTGTTCATTAAATTTGTTTTCATCTTCTTCAGTCTGTGGAACTCTCTCTTCTAAGTCTTTAATGGACGCCTCCAGTTGGCATTTTTCTCTCTCTAGCATCTCTACTCTTGTTTCTTTTTCTTTCAGCTCCTCTACTTTTGACTTAAGTACAGAATTCTCTATCCTGAGAGTGTTAACTTCACTGAGAAGAGAAGAATCACTACTGGTATTGGTCCTGGTACTGGTACTAGTACTACGAGTGCCACTCCAAGAAGAGATTTGACTTTCAAATTGCTTAAGTTGTGCTTCTAAAAGCTTGGTGTCAGCCTTCTCTTGATTTGCAACTTTTAGTTTTGAATCGGTTTCGGCTAATTTTGTTTCCAAAATTTTAATTTCCGAATGGAAGGCCTCTTTTTCAGCAAGAACTTTATCTACTTCTTCTAGTGCTTTAATACGGGCTTCATTCAAAAGGAGAATATCTAAAGTAACAAGGAAAAAGAATAATTAGAATAATTAGAATGTTTGACAGAATAACAGAAAAGAATTATGGAACAAGGTTTACAAAAAAAAAAAATACACACTTTCTTCTGCATTCTTGATCATTTTTATCAAATGTTGAAGAGGTAAGTTTTGGGGTCCTGATGTGCCTTCATCTTTCTGAATCTAGTAAAAACATATATTAGACTTAATTGTTGACATAATAAATTAAGAACAATGCTCAAATCCAAAATTAAGAAAGCATTGATGATAGTACCTCTTTTATTTCATCTTCTCCAGTAGAAACTGCCCCATCTATTGTATTGTTGTTATCAACAAAGTTATCAGTCTCACTGGAAAGTGGGTCCAGGTCAGCCCTTAAATGCAACTGACTTGGCGGAGCCCGATTAGTTTGCTCATTTCTCTTTGGACTGTACATGTATTTGATACTAGTCAATCCCACAGTGAAGTAAAAAAATGGTACCAGCACATAATAGATACTGACAAACACAATACAGAAAGTCTTACTGAAGTCTTAGGACTGTATTATACTACTAAGCCCAGTAAAATAGACACATTTTACTACAAGTGATGAAGAATTAACTGCATTGACCTTAAATTATTTTTACTGGTTCAGTAAAATTTCTTAAAGAGCATACAAAAAGGAATCAATCAATAAAAGCTTTTTTGATAAAAAAAATAGAAAAATATATACTTTATCCCATCTCACATATGATTCATGATCACAACCAATCAAATAAAGTGAAATTGAACTGTTTAAAGAAGTTCACTCGTTTGCGTTAGACAGAGAAAGAGAGGCACCTGAAATTCCTGTGGCGCATCTTACACGAGACAGCAATAAAGCGACGAGAGAAACTAATTGGAGGGACAATTCTGCAATTTCTCGGGACATGACAGAGAGATAGAGAGAATGCCTCCGATGCCATCGCCATGGGTTGCGTGGGCGCCCAATAGAAAGGGTTTACTGAGAGCTGGAGAGAGAAGAGGGGATCAGTAGTTCGCCATCAATGGAGAGCTCCAGGTCAGCGTGTCACGGTTTGGGCGCGACAAGGAAGAAAAAGCGAAAATGATAAAGATCTCCAATTTTCTCAACTCCGAAACAAAATCATCCAATTTATTAATGGGCCGGTTGTGCGCCTAAGCTTTTGGTAATAAATATAAGCCCAATATTTTCAAGTAATTTAAGGCCTACTTTGGCATGTTAACATATTATCAAGGAATTTGTGGTTCTGACGGTTTTATTTTTTATTTTACTTTTACATGCAGGGCGGATGATAATTTAGATTCTTTAACCAAATGAATTTTTTTATATTGATTAAATAAATTATATGTTAGAAAATTGTGCTATTTCCGGTGTATGAATAATAGTGGGACAGGCCACAGAAAATCCAGGACAACATAAAAAAAAAGATGGAGCAAGAGAAATTTTTTCAATCCATCTATACATTTAAATTTCAAGTTACTCTTTCTCTTTCCTTCTATTATTTTTCTTTCTCTTTCCTTCTATTATTATAATATATTCTAAGTAAAAAATTCTGCCCAGCTTGCTCTTGTGCTTCTGAAGTGTCTCAATGGCATTATCCAGTGTTGTAAAAAAACGGTTGTTTATATAGGCCGATTAATCGGCAGATTAGTCGTTGGCAGCAATCAAACTGTTACGAATTTTTCTAACTAATTGGCCGATTATTTCTAATTATTCCTGATTAATCGTTTGACGATACCATATCCGTCCGACGAGTGCATACCGTTATTTACAACACTCGCATCATCTAATATTGGATAGTGATGGAAGAAAAACAGTTAGTGGATTTTTCAAAACCTGGCACGGAAAGAAAATAAAAATCTAAGAACAAACAAAATCTCCATTCCATTATTAAGCACATTGGGTGTCCGATCCGCCAACGGCTACGATTGAAAGATTAATTTTTAGATTTAATCTCAGCTCTCCAATTACATAATCTATCTTCTTTTGATTAAATGCATCTGTTTTATATGTAGAAGTTTAAATTTAGCTACAAATATACTCGCCACATATACCGCCACACGATGCGTTACAATTAAAATTAAACAGACTCTAAAATTTAGCGATATAATTCTTCGTTTCCTTTTTTTTTCTTTCCTTATTTCTCTCTCTCCAATTGAAATTTTCTATACGGCAGATCACAATACAAATCATTTTTTTGTTCACTTCCTTATTTCTATACATATTATTGTAATAAATATAGAATATATTTCTAATTTTTTTTTTTTATGAAAATTTGTCATTTTGTATGAGAATTTATTTTTGTTATCTTATCATATATTCCGTTGCAACGCACGGGCACAATACTAGTATCTGTATAAATGAGATATTTTTATATAGTAGGTGATAATTATCCTATAATTTATTTAAAATAATTTAAAATGAGATATTTGTTTTCTCTTTCCTATTTTTCATTTTTTCGTCTGTTCATCACTTCATTGTGAAGAAATTTTCAAATTCATAAACAAAATGAGAAGCGAAGTCAGCGTTATAGCTTTAGTACCTCTTAGAAACTTTGAATCAACCACTGAAATGTACTTTATTGTTTTAAAAACATAACTTTCATTTTTCATCCTATGACGCAGAAAGGTCACAATACATTAAGAAAGGAAAATTTTACAAATTGTCATTTTTATCTGAAAATATAGAACAAAATACTTTCATTTCAAAATTCTTAACAAAATCCTCATGTGAACCCCACTTGTTCCCTCTCTTCCCTTCCTCTCACTCCTTCCTATTTACTCTCATTTATTTGCTCAAGTAAAATATAGAATGGCACTTTGTAAAATTTTCCCATTAAGAAATTTTGATCACCTTATTTCACCACTAAGCTGATGTTTTTCAAAACATAAAAATTTATCAGCATACATAATAACTTATCTCAGAGCATGTATATCCTAGCAACTCAAATGAGTTTCTAAATAACTGGTTAACTACTTTTTATAAATTAAGGTCTCTAAAATTTCTAAACTCTCACATCGCTGAAATTAATTTTAGAGTTTCTGTTAAGCCATATCAGCAATAAAATAAAAAGGAGAAATAATTTGAGTCAATCATTTGTCAGCGTGAAGTTTATAAACAGTTTCTTAATAAGAAATTTTCTTGCATAAATAAGAAATTCTCCCACTTTTTTGAAACTGGATTAGAAACTGCAACCTTAAATTAGAAGGGAGAATTTCATATATACCACTCAAAAACTGTAAAATTACATATTTACCATCCAAATTTCTGTAATTACATATTTACCATCTAAAAATCTAATAACTCACATATATTTACCCAATTAACTAAAACCTGAGATTAATTAAAGTTAAATATTATAAACAATTAAATAATAATTGGATTAGCCCCTTCCCCTTCTACTATCAGAATCCTCTCTCTTTTTGGCGCTAACTCTCCCGCCTTCTCCTCTCCTGCCCCTCTAAAATTTTCTCCCCATCAAGCAAACTCAAAACCTAGAAAGAACAGTTAGAGAAGATGGAATACGAAGAGGAAGAAACACTTGCGCCGGAGGAGATCGCGCCGGAAGAGTGAGATAGTGACGTTAGTATAGTTTGGTTAGAAACAACTACTCTTGACTATTCCCAATCAAGAAAGAAAGTCTTTATTTACTACTTTGGTTAGACTACGCATAACAAAAGGGAGAAGAAGAAATAAGAAAAGAAAGAAGCGCCAGGTTCAAAATAAAAATAAAAAAAGAGAACGGGTCCAAGGAGAGAGAAGATATTTAGTTAATCTTTGATTAGTTAAAGTTTTTTAAATATTAAACATAATTAAGTTGAGTTTTGGATATATTTGTTATATACTAAAATTATTTTAGGTAAATATGTGAGTTATTAGATTTTTAGATAGTAAATATGTAATTACAGAAATTTAAATGGTAAATATGTAATTTCACAGTTTTTGAGTGGTATATATGAAATTCTCTCAAATTAGAAACTCTAATAATACCAGTGATGTAGATGCTCCACGATACACGGTTCACATCCCGGCCATGACATGTCTTATTTGATAGCCCCGGCCATCTCATCTCAAGCAACTCAACTAATATTACAGGCCAAAGTTGAGATCCGCGTTGGATCGGACTTGTAATAAGATATGCTTATCCTCAAATCAGATCTTGCGTTTGAAATGGTGGAAGTTTTTTCTTTACAAATCAGATCTGAAGCGAAATACTGAAGCGAATTTTCTTGGGCTGCCGGATATTCAAGATTTCCTTTCTTGGGCCAACTTTGCCTACGATTTTCTCTTATGGCTCTCTCCTCTGTGTTGGCGGATATGGAGACTTCCATGAAACGATTTCTGGAGTGTGCTAAACACTTGTGTGCACCGACTCGCCCCACATCTTCTTTGATTCTGCCTCTTCAGGCCCATGTCTCCCCCTCGGGAAAGATCACGCTATCTGGCGGTGCATTGGATCCGAATTTCTCCAATTTTTCCACCTCCAGTTCTTCTCCTCCGGTTCCTCTCCCTATGCTATCTTTAGCGTCTGACTCTGGGCCCTCCACAGTTGACGCCTTCTCCCAGTGGCAACCTTTCATCTCCCTTACCCCCTCCATCAGTCCAGCACCCTACTCCTGCTACAACTGTGTCTCCACCAATCCTGAGTGACTCTACCAATCGGTTTACCCCACTGACTGATGTCCCTGTTAATGGATCCTATCCAGAGAATCCCAGCACTACCTTAGTCTTGGATCATGATCCTTGGACTGAGGCAGTTCCCTCTCCTACTCCTCCCCTATTGACCCTAAAGACCCATGGGAAATAGCTCTCCGTAATGATAAAGAGAAAAAAAGAAAAGGCAAACACCATGATGCTACCTCCTCTTCTGAGGAACCTCGCAACAGCCTTCGTGTCAAATTGAATCAATTGGCAGGTGCTAAAGAGGCAGCTCATGGTGAGGGTACCAAACCTGCTGCTAAAGCTCCTAAAGCAACCACAGGTACTCAATTTCTTAAGGAACAATTTCCTTATTCATCTCTCTCTGATATAGATTTAGTTAAGCTGTATGATATTAGTGGATTTAAATTAGGTGATACTTTAGATGAGAGTATTCTAATTGTTCAGTCTTTACGAGCTTTATCTAAGCCTCGTTTTGAGTCTGTTCTTTCTGATTGTATTCATACTGGTCAAATTTCTACTTCTGTCATATTACAGGATCCAAATGATAATAATACTGTTAGTATTAGAGAGACTCCTGAGTCTCACCTAGTAAGGGATTTACATCATTCTAATGGTTAAGTTTCTTAATTGGAATGCTAGAGGCCTAGGTTTAGCAGTTAAAAGAAGATACTTAGCGGATTTAATTAGAGATAATAACATTGATGTGGTTTGTATTCAAGAAACAAAAAAAGAGCTTTTTCATGATAGAACACTTCAAGCTTTAAGCTTCTCTGTGACTCAATGGTTTTTTAAACCATCTGTTGGTGCTTCTGGTGGGTTACTCTTAGGTTTTAATGACTCTCTTTTCTCTTTAATTACCTCCTTTGTTAGGGATTACTCTATCACTGTACATCTTAGAAATAAGATCGACAATTTTGAATGGTGCTTTACAACAGTTTATGGTCCTTTAACAGCCGATTCTAGAAAACTTTTTCTTCTAGAATTAACTGATATTGGTACCTTGGGAATAGATGCATGGCTTATCATGGGTGATTTCAATATGATTAGAAGAAGGTCTGATAGATCAGGTCCTTCTTATAGTCATGTCATTAGTTCTAGATTTAATGCTTTTATTCGTGACAATAACTTAATGGAACTCTCTTTAACAGATAGGAAATTTACCTGGGCTAGATCTCTAAATTCTCATTCTCAAGCTTTATTAGATAGATGCTTTTGTACTACTTCTTGGAGTTCACACTTTACCTTAGCTAAACTTTCTTCTTTGCCTAGAGCATATTCTGATCACAATCCTCTCATATTAGATACCCATGCTGTCCTTTTACCCAAATCTAAATCTTTTAAATTTGATAAGACTTGGCTTGCTTATGAAGGTTTCTATGATTTGGTTGCTTCTTGGTGGGCAGCTTGTCCATGCACATCTGATCTAGGTCTTAGTTGGAAACTAAAAATGCAATTCTTAAGGAAAAAATTAAGAGGATGGAGTGCTAATGTTAGGGGTGAAAAAAAGAGGATTAAGTCTGACCTTCTTGCTCGTTTAAACTCTTATGAACAACAATTTGATGATAACTGTCTTGCTGATAATGACTTAGATAACTGGATATCTTGTCAAACTGATTTACACAAACTATATTTAGAAGAAGAAAAATATTGGCAGCAGAGATCAAAACTTAAGTGGTTTCTAGAAGGTGATCTTAATACTAGATTTTTTCATGTAGTAGCCTCCACTAGAAAAAAGAAAAATTCTATTACTAGTTTGGAAATAGATGGGTCTTTAATTTATGATCAAGCCATTATTCATAAGCATATAACAGATTTTTATAAAGGTCTTATGGGGACCTCTACTTCCAGGCTTTTGACCCTACAATCTGATTTATGGGTTGCATCTGACAATCTCAATAGAGAGCAATGTGCCTTCTTAGAGGCTCCTTTTACATTAGAGGAAATTAAAAAGGTTGTTTTTGCATGCAATCCTTCCAAGGCACCTGGTCCAGATGGCATGTCCTTCCAGTTTTATCAATCCTTTTGGGATATCATTCAGCATGATTTGCTTAAATTGCTTTTTACAATCATACTTTGGATGTGTCCAGATTTAACCTTGCAGCAATCTGTCTAATTCCTAAAAAGGAAGATGCCATTACTGTAAGGAATTTCAGACCAATTAGTCTTATTAATTGTAGTTATAAACTAATTACTAAATTACTAGCTGATAGATTAGCTATTGTAATGGATTCTCTAATTGATCCATCTCAAACTGCTTATATTAAAGGTAGAGTAATTTTAGATAATGTAGTGTGTGCACATGAAATCCTTCATCAAGTCAAAGTCAAGAAATATAAAGGAGTTCTATTTAAGCTAGATTTTGAAAAAGCTTTTGATCATGTTAATTGGGATTTTTTGTTGGAAATATTTCAAGCTAGAGGTTTTGGTCAGAAATTTATCACTTGGATTAAACTGACTTTAGAAGGTAGTAAAACCTGTGTTAATTTGAATGGCTCCTTGGGTCCTTATTTCTCTTGTCAAAGAGGAGTTAGACAGGGAGATCCTTTATCTCCTTTTCTTTTCATCTTAGTAACTGATGCTCTAAATAAAGTTCTAACTAAAGCCCACCAAGGTGGAATGGTAGATGGTTTAGGTAACTTTCCCAATCTAGGTAATGTAATGAATTTACACTTTGCTGATGATACTCTACTTTTTCTCAAAGCTGAGAAAGATATATTGTCCAATATAAGATGGTTACTTGTAGCTTTTGAAAATGCATCAGGTCTGAAAATTAATTATGATAAAAGTGAAATGTATCCCTTAAACTTAAATGAGCATGACAGCAATGCTTTAGCTTCTGTGTTAGGTTGTAAAGTAGCCACCTTACCTCTTACTTATTTAGGGGTTCCTATTAATAACAAATCCCTAACTGATATTGACCGGCAATTATTAATTGATAAAGTAGAAAAAAAACTTCAAAGCTGGAAAAGCTCCTTATATTATCTTTAGGAGGCAGGGTTACTCTCTTAAATTCTGTTCTCTCTGCAGTTCCTTTATATTGGTTGTCTATCTATAGAATGCCTGCCAAAATCAGACATAAAATTGATAAAATTAGAAGGAAATTCTTATGGCATGGAGGCAATTCTACTCGTAGAAAGTATTCTTTGGTAGCTTGGAAAATAGTTTGTAAAAGTAAAGATCAAGGGGGTTTAGGAGTTTCAGATCTCAAGTTAATGAATCAAGCACTTTTAGCTAAATGGTGGATTAGATTTTTAGATAATTCTGTTTTTGGTAGATGGAAAGATATTCTTATTAGTAAATATGGTTCTAAGACTTCTCCAACTATTTGCTCTCCCTTCTGGAGATCAATTCTTAAGGACCATGGGGTTATTAATCTAGGCCTTAACAAAGAGATAGGTAATGGTAAATCTACTTCTTTTTGGTTAGATCAATGGTATAATGAACATGCACTACAACATCAATTCCCAAATTTATTCTCTATAGTTACTAACAGATTCATTTCTGTGGCTGATGCTTTTGCTAATTCTCGATTGCATCTATCTTTTAGAAGACAATTAACTGGTATCTTTCATGTTGAATGGATGGCTTTACTACAGAGGTTTCTTCATTTTTCTTTATCTACTCAAATTGATGATAGATTGATATGGAGATGGTCCCAAAATGATCAATTCTCAGTCCACTCTTTCTATAGCTGGTTAGAATTTGGTGGTATACATAATCTTGAGTATACCTCCATCTGGAAAGCCCATATACCCTTGAAAATAAAGATCTTTTTATGGTTAGTTAAACGTGATAAAATTCTGACCAAACTCAATTTAGGATTATCTCCACTATTCTTCAAATAAGGTTGAGTTGTGTGTTGCATGAAGTTAAAATAGCTCTATCAATATCTTTATTAAAGTTCTAGTCTTTATTTATATTAACCGCAACAGGTTCAGAGGCGGAACTAGAAAATTGAGATAGAGAAAACTAGATGAATAGATGTGATGTAATTTCGTTTTATGAGGGAGCTAATTGTAATAATTTTTGTAAATATTAAAAAATTTGAAGAACAAAAGTGAAAATTTTCAATTCATGACTTAGTCATCTTTGGCTTGGCTTGAGTTCCGCCAATGAACGGGTTACAAAGTACAATTTTTGAGAAAAACCCCTTAAAAACCGAAGTGGTTGAAATCTTGAACTAACAGTACCTAACCGGAAAAAAAAAAAAAAAATTACAACCAAATGATCTTGACTTGACTCTGATCGGATCTATAAATTAAAAAATATTCAGTTGCATGAATTAATTAAGCTCTATTCAAACTATGATTGAAAAAAACCAAAGAACAACCTTGTCTTATTTTATTTTATTTTTGTCGAATAAGAACAACCTTGTTGGTCTTGCCTGTGGTAACAAGGCACGAACTGAATTGACTCCATGTAAAATTAGACGGTTGAAATTCATTAACTCAAAAAGATTCCCTGAGGATACGGATTCGTAACAAGGACGATAGAATCATAGAAGTTATATTTGCTTCGAAATATTTTTGTAGAATATTTCGGGATCTGATTTCGATAGAATATTTCGATAAAGCGAATCTCCTTTATTACAAAAAAAAATAAGATTAATTAGCGATACATATATTTACCGACATTTTTATTAATATCCAAAGGTAAATAGAAATTAATAAATATACCCAATTTGGTTGGGTTTCGATAAAAATATCAAAACCGGCCATTAAATAGCCGGTACCTATCTGAAACCGGCCATTTAATGGCTGGTACTCATTTTTATTCATTACCAGCCATTTATATATATGCGTGGAGAGTTGGCCATTTTTCTTAAAATTCATTATATCAAATTTCACGCTATTTCCTCTCGCTTGAGCTCTTTCTCTCATATTTCTCTATCTCTTCTCATATTTGCAAGTAAGTCCCTGTAATTTTTAAAAAAATCATTTTTAGTGCAAAATGGTTGTAAAATGTTAGGATTTATTAGTAATGTACCAAAATTAGAATAATTTAGTCGTAATTAGTGTTAAATTCGTTGTAGTTAGTTTTAATTATTTAATTTAGTATAATTTAGAGTAATTAGCTAAATTTAAATTAATATAGTGTAATTTATTGTAATTTAGTATAATTAGCATAGTTGGGTAATTTTTAGCGTATTTTAGCATTTTTTTTTATCATAATTAGGATAATTAAGCCTAATTTAGTGCAATTTAGCATAATTAGGATAATTAGCCCATTTTAGCATAATTAGCCTATAATTAGCCTATTTTAGCATATTTTAGCATAATTAAGTCTATTTTAGCATATTTTACCTAAATTAGGCTATTTTAACCGCAAATTGGGCTATTTTAGCCTATTTTAGCATATTTAAGTCTATTTTGGCCTATTTTAGCATATTTTAGACTATTTTAACCACAATTGGCCTATTTTAGCTTATTTTAGTATAATTAAGCCTATTTTGACCTATTTTAGGCTATTTTAGCCATTTGTAGTCTATTTTTGCATATGTTAGCCTATTTTAGCCTATATTAGCGTATTTAGGGTTTACTTAGTGTAATTATAGTATAATTAAATTTTTGAAATTAGGGTTTACTTAGTGTAATTTAACAAAATTTTATTTTTGACATTAGGATGGCTAGAGGACGATCTAGGACTCGTCCAGTACCACCTGTAGTTGACGAGCTGATCGAAACTGGCAGCACAGAGCATTTCAGTCATGTCCTATGGATACTCCACTGCAAGCACCGAGTCTCATTGGCTTCTTGTGTGGTACGTAATTTTTTTAAGTTTTTTTTTTAATTTTGTTGTGTTAACTCATTGCATGGATTACTTTTTTCAACGAAAGACAAGTTTCTTTTAGATTTGAAGTTGCGGTGCGTTCACATGCAGTACTACAAGGTGATGGATCAGTACCTCATCAATCTGGGCCTATGGAGCAGTACTTTTTTCAATGGTTTGGATTCACTATTTGAAGCCAATCCGATAAACTTTTGGAGTTGTGCTCACCAAACTCTCTTGGTGAGCACATCACATCCTAGCTTTGCTCATATATATATATATATATATAGAGAGAGAGAGAATGGCTAATATCAAAACGTTTGTTCCTCGGCTCAGGAACAAACGGTTCCGTTCTCCAATTTTTGAAGTTCAAACAACAAATCCAAACCGTTAGATGTTCAATCTATATTAAAATGTGCTTGGAGACCAAATTTTACATTTTTTGGAATTTTTTTACTATTTATTAAGCTAGTTTGAAAACTGCTGTTTTTATGAAATTTCTGCAGCATTGAAAAACAGCAGTTTTCAAACTAGCTTAATAAATAGTAAAAAAATTCCAAAAAATGTTAAATTTGGTCTCCAAGCACATTTTAATATAGATTGAACATCTAACGGTTTGGATTTGTTGTTTGAACTTCGAAAATTGGAGAGCGGAACCATTTGTTCCTGAGCCCATGAACAAACGTTTTGATATTAGCCATTCTCTCTCTCTATATATATATATATATATATATATATAGCCTGGCTAAATTGCTTTCGAAAGCACTTCGACCGAAGTGTTACAGGTCAAATTTAGCTGTTTGATGTTCAAAACGGTGAACTAAATAGCTCAATAAATTGGTTATATAATAAATATGTAGAATACAAATTTTTACTATTTTTTAAATTTTTTAACTATTTTTTATGATTTTTGAAAGATGGACTTTTTTGACCTAAAAATAAAAGTATTTTTAAGCTAAAATAGGCCATATTTATCAAAACGTTTGTTACTAGGCCATAGAACAAACGCTTCAGTTTATACATTTTCAAAGTCCAAACAGTCGATCCAAACCGTTCAACATTCAATCTGTATTATAATGTGCTTGGAGACCAAATTTTACATTTTTTGGAATTGTTTTACTATTTATTAAGCTAGTTTTAAAATCGTTGTTTTCAATAATTCAGAAATTCTTCACTATTTATTAAAATCAGCGATTTTAAAACTGACTTAATAAATAGAAAAAAAATTCCAAAAAATGTAAAATGTGGTCTCCAAGCACATTTTAATATAGAGATTACATCTAATGGTTTGGATCGACCGTTTGGACTTTGAAAATCGGAAAACTAATTGGTTGCACCACGGCTTCGGAACAAACATTTTGATATTAGCCAACCGCTATATATATAAACAAGTATGCGGTAATATGCAGTATACAGTAATATGTGGTAATATACAGTATTATACAAATAATTATGCAGTAATATGCGATAATATGCCGCTGAATATGCGGTAGTAATATGCGGCCGAACAGGGACGGATTTAGTATGATTGAATAGGATCAATTTACCCCATTTATTTTCAAAATTTATTGTTTATATATGATTTTCTATAGAATTTAGAGTAGATGCTATAGATGTTGTAATATTGACCTCATTAAAAATATGAAATTTGTTATGATTAACCTCCATTGTACTATTTGACTCTCATAACTTGAAAGTCTAGCTCCACCTATGCAGCTGAATATGCAGCCGAATATGCAGCGACATATGCAGAATCGCATATATTAACCGCATACAAATTACTACACGAATTACAACCGAATACGCATATACGGCGCATAGATGACATTTTATTACACTGCTCATTAATACGTAAAGTAAAGTGTGAATGCACGAAGATCCGCTTCCACTTGAGTGATTAATTTGAGGTCGATAAAAAAAGTAATCTAGCTAAAGTCTAGACCTCATCCAAATACAGTACACCGTTATATTAAAATAAAATATCACTATCCTAAAAAAAATCACCTTAAAATTTGGAGGAATGAGGAGATAATTTTCGAAATCTCAGTCTTATATTCAATCAATCTCAATCATTGATCACTGTCTGATTTTATGTCTCTTTTTTCATGTAGTCTTACATATAGAAGCATAAAATTAGTTAAAAACCTACCCATTTCAATATAAAGCATATTCTTAGTCATTGATACTGACCACAACTTTTTCCAACTTGTTTCTCAATTCCTGTGCGCTTTCCTTCTTCCTGAGCAAATACGCGTCTTCTTTTTTCTTTTCTCCTTCCACGCGTGCGCACGCGTGTTCTCCTCACCGACTCTTCTCTTTCCTTTTTCTTTTCCCTTCCTGCGCGTAGAAAGAGAGAGAGAGAGAGAGAGAGCGAGCGAGAGTGAAGCTAATCAGCGCCTAGAGTTCGAATTTGTGATCCTCCAGACAGCGGCCATGGTTTCCATTTGAGCGTGTCTTCCATCTCTTTTCTCTATCTCATTCTCTCTTGCCTCCGACAAAAAAAAAAACCTAATCCTTGAGCTTTCTCTGCTACCTTCTTAGTCGATCCGAGGTACTTCTCTTATAATTATTCTGATACATCCTACCTCGGAGAGAGTAGGCCGTATGTGAGGAAAGTAGCAAGATTGGACTCGTCCTGCCTCAAGGTGGCAGGCCGAGGTTGGTGAAGTCAGTTCCTGAGGTGAGAATGGTTGTGGTTATGAGATATTCGGACTCTAGCTTGTATGATATCTTGCTTTAGGTTGGCAAAAGTTCGACCCCTGTTCAATGGAGCGTCTTACTTTAAATAGGTCGTCCCTAACCGTCATTCCGCACAGTTGATGAGTCCATATTGAACTACTAACTTTCAGTATAAATTAATATACCTTTTAACCCTAATTCTACTTGCGTTCAAATCATAAACGCATGATCCTACCGTATAGTATAATTGGGTTGTCGATCCACAGGGATAGTCTATTGGATATCTAACAATATTCACTAGTCTGGTTATAAGGGGGTTTGAAAATAAGTTTTAACAGTTTGTAAAATGACTACTTTGCATTCGCTTTTGGTCATTTTTCGCAAGAAAAGATAATGATTTTCGCTATATGTTTTGGCCTGATCAGCTGTCAGAGTAGTTACGCCCGCATGGAGGCGGTTATTCTCGCACAAGGGCGGTGACGTCCGCATAGTTTGGCGGTTACTAAACCACACCCACCCTATACGGACGTGAGGGCGGTGACTGTAAGTCGGGTCCGAGCTGGAAGTTGGGCCTTATTGGGCTTAGTTGCTGATAGATCCCGGGCTGGAAGTTGGGCCTTCATATTTTGCTGTTAGTTCGATGTCTGTTCAGTTATTGTTATTGAATTTAGATTTACTTCATTTCTTCATAAAAGGGAAGTTAGATTTAGTTTTTGGCCTCCATTAAGATATTATATAGGAGTATAATTTTGGCTTATATCAAGATTTTACTCAAAATTTACATCCCTGTAAAAAGAATCTTTTGTCAATTTACTCTGTGAACCAGTGTACCATGCTTTGCACGCAAAGTGTATGTGAAAATGCCCACAATATCGAAACCAGGAGTATTGATAATCACATTGTACCATGCTTTGCACGCACTAACCCACAGAAAATCCAGAACACCACGTCACCACGTCACCACTGACCTTTTCTCCGACATTTCTCCACGCACCACGCAATCAGCCACAGTCCCACACACGCGCCAACCTGCTCTGATGCTTTCATTGAAGCCTATATAAACGCATCGCCAGAAAACATTTCACCACTTGTCTGTTACTTATCACCAATCCACACACCATCACAACATGCCATCTGGTCAATCCAACTCCGCCACATCCAATCACCTGCATAATCCCCCTGCGGAGGCGGTTCCCAGCTTCCCCCCGCCCGAATCCGAATCCGACGAGTCTTGGGTCTGGTCTCAGATCAAAGCGGTGGCGCATCGCGACGCCGAATCGGAACCCGCTTTGGCTTCTTACCTCTACGCCACCGTCCTCTCTCACCCCTCTCTTCCTCGATCGCTCTCTTTCCACCTCGCGAACAAGCTGTGCTCCTCTACTCTGTTGTCGACCCTGTTGTATGACCTGTTCGTCGCCTCTTTCTCCGAGCATCCCACTCTCAGGTTGGCTGCTGTGGCGGATTTGATCGCGGTTAAGCAGAGGGATCCAGCGTGTGTGTCTTTCTCGCACTGCTTGTTGAATTACAAGGGATTTCTTGCAATTCAGGCGCACCGGGTTTCCCATGTGCTCTGGTAAGTGAGAAGTGTTTTATTCTTGCTTTTCCTCGTATTTTTTATATGGAAATCACCGTAAATTTGACATATCGAGCTTCATTCTATCTCGTTTAACTATCCATACTTTAGGCCCTTATTTAAAGCTTTCATAAATTGTGATTAAGGATTTTTGGAGGAGTTAAATTAAACAAGGAGCGTCGGCTACTTTTAAAATATATATATATAGGTCTTTTTGAGGAAAATAAATTATAATGTGATGATTTGTGAGTGTTCATCTCAGCTGTTTGAATAAGAGTCCTCAGAATGATAATAGCTTGAGGATTTTCGTAGCTCTAAAAAAATTGATTTATGCAGGGTTATTGTCAAATTCATTTTTTTATTTAAACAGAAAAATAAACTTTGAACCTCATTTAAGCTTAAAAGGAGGTTTAAAGTTACTGCTTTGATAAAGGAAGTTACTGTTTCACCAATTTACCTGGATCTTAAGACGTTGTAGTAAAAAAATTTCATCGAAGTTTGTTCATTGCTCTCTGTTAAACAGATTTCTGAAAATAATGTTTCCTAAACTAGTAAATTATTAATGGTCGCCTGTTGTTACTGTTGGAATCTATTGTAGTTACTTTGGAGGATTATTATATTTATGCATTAGTGTGTCATTAGATCAGGTGTAACCGTAGGTTTACTTAAGACCCTGTGAAGCATTTAAGGTGCAGGTTCATAAGTTATACCAGCATATATTGGTATTGTAAAAAAATGTGAACTGGTACCATCCTGGTACTTGCATTAATCATATTGCTTATTAAGGCACTTATTTGTAAGTGAATAACTATTGGATTTGTCCTGGGTTATTTTTTTTTTTTTTGTTTTATCAACAACATTCATTTCTGGATCTGTATCTGTATATATTCAATGTTAAGTACTTTCTATGCAACAGCATATTCTATTTTATTGAAGCAGCTAAACACGTTACTTGTCATTCTTAATTCATTGTTGTCTCTTGTTGAGAAAACATTTCTCTTTATCTCAGGACCCAGAACCGCAAACCCCTTGCACTGGCCCTCCAATCTCGCATCGCCGATGTGTTTGCTGTCGACATCCACCCAGCAGCACACATCGGGAAGGGCATCCTCCTTGACCATGCAACCGGTGTTGTGATTGGTGAAACAGCTGTCATTGGCAATAACGTCTCCATCCTCCACCATGTCACACTCGGTGGCACTGGCAAGGCCGTAGGCGACCGCCACCCCAAGATCGGCGATGGGGTCTTGATCGGCGCTGGGGCCACCATCTTGGGCAACATCAAGATTGGTGAGGGTGCCAAGATCGGGGCAGGATCGCTGGTTTTGATTGATGTGCCACCTAGAGCAACAGCTGTCGGGAATCCTGCGAGATTGATCGGACGGAAAGCAGGGGGAGAGCCGGTGAAGAATGAAGGGGATGGGGATGTGTTTCCAGGAGAGACCATGGATCATACCTCGTTTATTCAACAATGGTGTGATTATATCATATAGTAGATTGAAAAAAAAAAGAGGCACGACCGTTGTTTGCATTTCTTCACTTTGTGTGAGTTTGTGCAAGTATTATGGCTATTTCGCTATTTCGCTTGTCGTCAATAATTTATTATTGAGTATTGACATTTCCTCAACCAACTATAGAGGATGGAATCATATTTGGTCAGATATGAAGTTGTTGAGAAGACAGAAATGAAGAGCAGTATTTTGAGCTTTGCCTTTTTTTGTCAATCTTTGGGCGGGAAAAAGCAAAAAAATATGACAGTTATTGTTGGGAGTTATGTATATTCTATAGACTTTAAATGAAGAATGAACTGGTATTGGATCACGCTGTGACTATCTGATATTCAATGAATCTGGACTGCGTAAATTGAAGCAGAATGTATTTTATACATCTTCTTTGTTAGATGAATCTCGGACTACACAGTATAACCAGGGTGGTATCTATGGTAAGCCGAGTACCCTTTTTGTTTAAAAATTGAAATCATTAGGGGTATAGTTGACAAAGCCAAGTGGTTTACGCTAATTTGCACTAGCAACATCTGTACAATTTCTAGAATGGTTTGACCATTCTTGCAACTGTGATTAGGAAAGAGAAGATTTGTGAAACTATTCTTTGAGAAAAGGCATGGAATAAATAAAAAAGGTTTTCTAAAAGTACTGGTACTTATTCTTGGTGAGTTTTTACAGTTTAGTCGTATGTTGAAATATTATAACACAGTTTATTTTATTAACATCATGAGTTAATTAGACGACCTTTTTAGATGATCATTTTTAGCTCTTTGAATAGCAATGTATGATTTTCTATTTCTTAGCTTGTATTGTATTTTGGTGCCATATTTGATTCCTTTTTACTCTTTCACAAAAACAACTTGCAAATTAAGCAAACCTTTTTGCCAAGGACTATATTTTAAAAGTTCATCTTAGATCCAATTATGCTTGGTACCTTACTGTCCATAACTACCTGATCTGAATCATTGGTAGGATATTTTTATACTCTTTGGTTGTTTCTAATAGTTTGTATTCTTTTTAGCCTCTATATTTTGTTTACAAGAAGCCCTTTTGCACAATAATAAAAAAACAAAGAAAGAAAAGAAAAAGAAACATGGAACTTCACAAAGAAGACTAAGCTAGGAAAACATAACAGGATCAACAATTCACAATTCTTGTTTGGAACTTAGATCTTGGCTCATTAACATCATAATCAACACTGTAAAAACATGGATATTGGATCTACCTTGTTTGGGACTAAAGACTTGGTTGTTGTTTGTTGTGGTTGTCATACTTAGAACACAAGGGAAGTTCTGATAAATTCACTTGGTTTTAATGTATAAGTGGGTAATAAATTGCCTACAACCTATATCAAGAAAAAAGTCTCAACAAAAGGGGAGTGAACACAAAAAAAATTGTCAGAAAACAAACAATAACGAGTTATAGTTCAGAGTAGAAAAACCTCGACGATATTGAATTCAACCATTATATAAACCCTAAACCCTAAACCAACTGTCCCAACTGTGGGTGGGTTAACAGCATTTCAGACATCACTCCTACTGATCATGCATTTCATTGTTTGGAGAGAGATGTGCAAGGTCTTTTACGGAAATAGAGAAACAACCACAGGATTTGATAAATGAGATGTGGTGGCAAATTCAATTCTTCCAGTAGTATGGAAGAGAAGGAGAAAAAGCAATTCGATCAAGTAATAACAAGGTGAAGGCCGGTACAAAAGAAGATGGTACCGGTACAGGTGAAGAGGAATCAGCACAAGCTGACATTGGCTTTAGAACCGCTACTTTAATATTTCCTTAAAGTTTAATTTTTGGCTCAGCTGTTTGAGCACTTTAACTTTCTGTTTATTTCATTACAAAACTTTTGTAATTTTTATAATAGAATCAAATATGGGCTAGACCCATATTTTTTCTCAAAAAAAAACTGTCCCAACTGTACAAAAGTCAACTTCATTTTGTTGTGCATAGAAAACTTCAACAACATTCACTGCAGTTCAATGATTTTGGAAGTTGCAATTCAGGGACAAGCTTAGAAGGATGATTGGCATCAGGAACAAAGCGCATCTCACTCATATTAGGTGACTCAACAAACACCATGGTGAACTCCCCCACCTTTTCTACGGCACCCTTTTTACCTGCCCGGAGCACCAATTTGTTTCTGTGCCTGGAGAAAATGCCTTTGCTGATGCGGATGATGTCACCGGGCTGAAAAGCCTCACACTCGGCCCCCCACATCTGGAAATGCACACTAGCAGTTTCGTCAGCAACAAGAGCAATGCATGTTTTTGTTTTCTCCTTGCCATCTTCAGCGATTCTTCCTTTATCCACAAGGATAAATTTTGTGTTGATCGTGTTAGAGGCTGCCGGCGTCAGGTCTTTGAGCTGCATGCATCTATCCATTCAATACTAATTTTTTTTTTTTTTTCCTTCACTGCAGCAATACGTCAAACACCTGGATGGCAGTGGCGTGTCAATTCCAATTTCAAATTAAAAAAAATTTGATTTCCCTTTCCAGATTGGTTCTGGTTTTAAATACAAGAGGAGATGTCGGATATAGGCTAATAATATTATACATATGATTGATTGAGATTCTGTGGCATCTTTCTACGAAAATAAGATTTACAAAAAAATCAGAGATTGAGGTGCTTTTTTTGCCCAATTGACAGCGAATTTACTGCTTTATAACAGAAAAGAAGCTGGTATTGCAATTTTTGTCATACTAGAATCTAATTAGAAATATATAGTCAGCAAATTGATATACTCTAGTTACTTCCAAGCTAAGATGCTGAAATTTCAAAATTAGAATTAATTTTCCTTCAATAATAAATGATATAACATTAACATATGATTCCAGGTTTATCTGGCAACTGAAAACCATATCAACCAATTAACTACCAAACAAATATTTAAAATTTAAGATTCATATGAAAAGTTGAGACTACTGAAATGGTCTATTCCCATGCTGATTGTCTCTACTTGCTTATCGATTGTATAGATTCTTGTAATTGTAATATTTCCCAAGTACTGATTGGTACCGAGAGAGAGAGAGAGAGAGAGCACCTGAAAGAGAGGCTAGTGTAGAGAGGAGGAAAGGAGGCTTCGCCGTGGGGCCACTAGAAAGATTCGTCGGAGGCAGAGTCGACGATGCGCAAACAGAGGTGGAGCGGTCGCCGTGAGAGGCGAGTAGTCCGGATCCTCTCAAGTAACTCAAATTTTGGGTTTATATCTTGACCGTCCGATCAGAATCAGGGCCGGTCTGCCCGAGGTGGAATGCACGGGACCTTTAATATACGTGCCAGAACAGATCTGACGGTCCTAATCTTAACTCAAAATTTGAGTACTTCAGGGGATGTTGGGAATATGCTCGATGGGCCACCAAAACTCAGCTTGAACTCGGCCCAGTTCAAATTTAAGATTTGCAAAAGGGCTGTTTGGGCTTTACCCAAATTAAAAGCAGCTCGGTTTTGACTGAATTAGTTGTCTATGGACAGGCCCGGCTCATTAGCAGGCTAGATGAAATAACAAAATTTGCGTTACTATGCAAAACAAAGAATGAAAATTCAATTTGAGCAGAACTAATTTAATTAAATAATCTCATTCAATTTATACGACAAACAAATTAATTCCAATTTAATATAATTTTTTTTTTTCCATATTATTGGGGTCAATACAAAAAAAAAATTCAAAAATTGTGATACATGCATGAAATACATGAAATATTAAGATCGTCTTGCTCGTAACCTATATACGATTTCAAAAACAAATTATCCAAATTCGATATGCAGATATAAATGATATGAAATGTGTTAAAAAGTGATTCTGAATATGCTAATGCCGATTAATGTAACCATCACTTAACTTTGGCATCACGTCGAAATAATAAATTGCAACTAAGAAAATTAGAGACCAAGCAAAACTAATTACCCACCTTAAAACTATCCAATTACGAAAGCTCAGATAGATATAGCAAAACAAGACAGCTCATTCAAAGAGCAAAATGGATTCCTGGTAAACTCACGCATGCACACAAGTAGATCAAACTTTTAATAATCTTGGATCACATTTTCAGACAAGAAAATAAGCTCTTAACAAATATAAGAAAACCAAACGAACAGGTAGTGAGCTGAAATTCAACACGAGAAGTATTTTTATTTTATTTTTTTCACTTCCCACCAAGAGTGGGAAACTCGAGCTGGTCTTCAATAGCTGGTGCAGGTTGGGCCCTCGACCCACCTCCATTGTATCCACCACGGAATTGACCACGGTCCTGATTGCCACGGCCACGACCACGGCCACGGCCACCTGCACCTCCATAGTCTCTCTGCCCTTCAGCTGGCTTCAAGAATTCGGTAATGCTCACCGACTAGTAATTAAAAAACAATAAGAGATGATAAAAAATTACCACTGGTAAAAATTGAGATTATCACATAATTAAAGTGCATGTGTGCCTGTGTATCAGTGTATGGCTGAATGCATGTATGCATCCGAATGAGAAAGAAGAAAGAGAAGTTACCTTCTTGGCACGCTCATCCCTTTCAGCATCTCTCTTCTTCTGAGCATCCTTGCCAGAACCCTGATAAAAATCAGAACAGAAACATGCATATAAGAACTATGAAAAATTTATGAAATATTTTGACAGCAGATGTTATCTTACTTTAATAAAAAATTCCAAAAGCTACTAGCATCAGGGAAAGCGAGAAATGGACACTCACCAGCTTAATAAAAACCTCCTCATTGGTCTTTTTGGTGGAGAGAAGCTGCATCGACTGGAGATCTTTATCAATCTCTACTTTCCTCTCTTCAGTCTTCAATGCAAGGATCGCTTTCCTGTTTTCCTCCCTGATCTTCTCATATTCCTCCAGTGTCATTTCCTGCTTAAAATAAATTCAGAAAATTTGGAGACAGATTCATTAATGATGTCTGATGGCAATTACAAAAGATATTTGATGGCACCCAACAAAAGTAAAAGCAGTATAGAAAATACCTTGTCTTCCTCGGCCTCCTTTTCTCCAGCCTCATTTGCAGCCTCATCTTTGTTACCTTTTGACTCTGCATCCAGGGCCTCATCAGTTGGCTTCTCTGTCACAGTAACCTTCTGTTCATCCTTTACTGTCTCCTCATGTTCCCTAAAATTAGGATTAGCAAACATAAACAAACATATCAATATAGAGAACTATTTTGCACAACAAACACAGTACAATGTGTACTAACTGAAATAAGTTGGTAACAAAATAGACAGCAAGTTGAACTTTGCATAAATTATATAATGACAATAGAAAATTTATTAATCCTCGAAGATATATTGTAAATGCAAATTTCTAATACTACTGATAAAAATTATGTTTTTAAGGGTGATAAGCAAGATATTCTATATTTTATCTTTTTTGAAACAGAGCCAAGCATTTCTCAATGCAACAAAGAAGCTTAATACACTTGACATGATTTATATTGGAACTTTTGTCCCAATATATTACCATCATTATCAACTATCCACAAAATGAACTATAAACAGACAAAAATAGTTTTAGAAATTGGGTACCAAAACAACTTGGATTAAACTGTGAACTACAGAAATTGCTCAGTTAATATGCTGCAAACAACTTTGTTGTATTTTTTCTCAATCTAACATTTTACTCCAAAGCCTGTTTTCATTAAAAGCATCATTGCAAGCAATCTTGAGACTTGAGACTTGCAAATGAGATTAATAGCAGCTATAATATGCCAAATTTATATCCTAAAGCATACGACTTGTATTCATATCCAGAAAGGGGCAAGCTCATAATATATAGGAATTTAGAGAAGTCTTTACAGTGGAACCAGCTCATCAGTGACAGAACCCCAATTGCCACGACCCGACCCTTGACGTGGCAGCTCATTCCCGCGACCAGTACCGCTATGGCGCTCATTTGCTCTGCGTGGTTGCCTTGCAAACTCCCCCTCCTGATACTCTCCCCTGCGAGGCCCGTGGTAGGGCTGACGTGGAGCCTCGGAGGATCTGTTGGCATCTCTGCCTTCCTCCCTGGCCACAGCAGGAGCACGATCTGTCAACACATCTGCATTATCAGACCTGAAGTCGCGAGGGCGTCCAGACCCGCCTCTGCCGCCACCACGTCCAGAACCACCTCGGGTAAAACCTCCACGGCTAGTATTGTTGCCAGGGGATTCTCGAGCTACATGAATTGACAAAATAAGATGGCATAACATAAAATGTTAGATTATAAATTGTCAATTCAATGCTTAAATTCAAATCTATATATATTTCATTTCCACGTTACCGATGAAGGAGTTTTTTTTCTTTTTCTTTTTGCTCATTGGCCTCGAGGGCTATCGCATCTATTCAAAATAGAATAGAAACATAAAAGTATGTTTAAGGGTGTTACCAGATTATCTTATTAATAAGCACATGAATGCTTAAAAATCATGTCATGTCTTGCTTTGCTACAAAGATCACATTTTCCAAAACATGAGACTTGTACAGGAAAATTATAATAATGACTCTCCATTACAATTTCTTTTTAAACTGGTACCTATCATCCTTTTTCAAAGGAAATTGAGTATGGAAGGGTCTACAAGGAATAAAAATACTACCTACCTATTGGAAGTAATCTTTACTATTCCCACAGCAACTCACAATATTTCACGGGTAGAATAACTCAACCGAAACCCCAAATTTCACGTTAATCAAGCAAATACAACAACACTTCAGATTGAACATAAATTAACCAAAAATATAGAATATTAAACTATAAGAAAAAGAAATTCTCAAAAAAAGGTCCTTACCAGCCTGAGTCGGAGGAGCAGGCTTGGAGGGGAACTTCGAGGTGGCCGGGGCAGCCGGAGTGGGCGCCGCCGCCGGAGCCGCGGCCTTTTTAGACTGTATCTTCTTCTCCTGCTTCGCGATCAACTGTGACGGGTCATCGTTATCATCGTCTCCAAGGATATCAAACGGATTCGCCGTAGCCATCTTTTCAGATCACCCCTGCTCTTCCCAATATTGTCACTATAAACCGTTGCTTGTCAGATTAAGCTCGCCATCAAAGGTCTTATCTCCATGGTAGCCTAGGCGGAGGCCTGAAAGAGAATTTTAGGGTTTTGGCGATAGAGAAACAAGCAGAGAGGAAGGAGAAGAGAAAACCTAGCCGTCAGGGCAACGCTGGAGAGAAATCCAATCCTGTTGCCCATGTGTTGCGTTTATTGATTTTTTTTGTGGTACTGTGTCAAATGGCGATAATGCCCTCGGATTAAAATATATATAAATATTATCCAATTTAAATAATTTAGTCGATTCAGTTAAGATTTATCAAACACATGTTAATTTAACATAGAGGCTATCGTAATAATTGTTGTAAATACGATTAATCGGTATGCAGACGATTAATCATAATTTTATAGATAATTTTATATTTTTATTAGAAGTATGTGCATATACTTGTAATTTTTAAAATAATTAATTTAACTCATCAAATTTATCAAATTTATTTATTTTAACTTAATTTTATTGTTAACTAATAAATTTTATGAAATTATCATTTTAAAAAACTTAGATAAGTCAAGACAGTATAAACAAAAAAAGAAACAATTCGTAACGATTTGATCATTGCCAACAACTAATTAGCCGACTAATCGGACTAAACGGTCATTTTTTACAACACCGATCATAATATGCATATTAGGATGGACCTATAATATTAATGCGTATCTATACTTTTTAAAGTTTAAATTGTCGATTGTTATGAAAATGTATTTATTAATACAAATTTATACTAATTAATACTAATTTATAACAATTTACACTGATTAATAACAATTTATAATTAATTTATATTATTTTCATATATTTCTAACAAATTCTAACAATTTATAACCACTTTAGACTAAAAATTTACTCATAGAAAAATGAGGGACTTACCCAACCAACAGATGGTTAAACACCCCAGCTGCCATGCAAATATGTAGAGGAGGAAATTTGCTTGGAGAGAGGAGGGATCCAATTACACCTTTTTTGGTGACACACTTTGACACCTACTATTTTCAAAGTCCAAATAGTCGATTCAAACCGTTCAACATGATGGATATATTAAAATGTGCTTGGAGATCAAATTTTACATTTTTTTGAATTTTTTTGCTATTTATTAAAATGGTTACAAAAATCGTTGTTTTTAGACCATTGAAAAACAGCGATTTTGTAATCATCTTAATAAATAGTACAAAAATTCAAAAAAATGTAAAATTTGATCTCCAAGCACATTTTAATATATCCATCATGTTGAACGGTTCGGATCGACTGTTTGGATTTTGAAATCGCAAAATTGACCTATATAAAAAACGGTGTCATGATGTGTCACCAAAAAAGGTGTAATTGGATCCCTCCTCATATTAAAATAGACATCAAATTTCAATTGTTTGACTGGGAGTTAATCTCAGCTTATTGGACTGAGTGTCTGAAATTTTTTCTAATAATATGACGATCTTAAATAAACACTCATTACACTCTCTGATAAAACACTTGAAATTTACATAGCTAATGTATTTTTGAAATATTTCAAATTCTTATATCTCAATTTAGTATTGGATTTATGACAATAAATAAAACTAAATTCTATGATCAAACTGACTTCTTACACCATTGTAATACAAATCAAAATTAATTGCCATCAAAATGGAGATGATAAAAGAATTGTTCCCATACAAATAACAAATTTACCCCATTTCATTTATCATATTTTTAACTAACTGTTGGGAATCTTGTACCAGTAATTAAGTTCACTTAGAAAATTACCACAAACACTTCTTTTATGCACATATTTTTTTTTTTTATGAAAGTGATATATTCCAACGTTTTTATTAAAATCATTAAAAATGTTAACAGGTACCAATCCACATCTGACATATAATTGCCCAATGTAAACACTTAAAATAAAACCATAACTATCTAAAAATAAACGAACAACTCAAAATATTATTGTGATATTTTAATAATCAAAATACAACCAGAAGCATCAAACAAGCTGCATCATTATCTCTTCAAAATCTCATCCAAATTTAGGCATTGGAAATACATCCTGATCATCTTCAACGATCGTTGTTGCAACTGAACCCATTAGATCCTATACATTACGGGCCTGTTCGGCGTGGTACTGTGCGCGTGGGAAAAAAAAATTCTACTCAAACTGAATTTTTTTTTCCCCACGCGCATAGTAAAATTCAGTTCAAAATTTTTCTGTTTCCAGACCCATTCGCGTTCCCCTCTTGGCGCCGAACAGGCCCTACATGACAACATAAGTGTGAGTTTGAAAAAAGAAGCATCCATTTGATTTTTACATAAAAAAAATAGTAAATAAAATTATCTGAGCACCTACCGTTTGAATACTTTTAGTAGGGGTGCAAACGGATTGGTAAAATCATATCCGTATCCGCTATTATTTTTCGGATACGGATACAGATTGGATATTAGACGGATACGTACGAATATAGATCAAATATCGGATATCCGTAGATATATGCATAAATATTTTCATAATTTACATTTACTATTTGGATACTGATAATTAAAATTCAAAACTATATTTGTATCCGTATCCGCACGGATATTCGGATATCGATATCCGTATCTAATTTTTAGAGAGCGAGCCCAACTCAGAAGCTCGATCACATACGGCCTACTCTCTCCGAGATAGGCAGTGGCGAAGCCAGGATTTTTATCAGAGGTAGGAAAAAAAATTATTAATTTATTATTGATTTTTTTAGTGAAGATATGGTAATCATTTTAATTGAGCATAGTGTTACAAAAAACTTGGTGTAAACCTAGAAATATTACTGAAGTGTATGTAAATAAAATGGGAAAGCAATAATGCACAATATTGTAAAGCTCTTACAGCAGAAAAATTAGTATATTAACCTTCTTTGGTATAATACTAACATTAAAAGCTTATTGTTTAAAATTAAGGATGAAAGATTTTACTAATAAAATGCATTAATATAATAATTACAATCATACACAAAATAACCAAAAAGCTATCCATAATAAATTGCTTAAATTAAATAAATGAAAAGATATTTCAAATTTTAATTGAAATGCAAAAAAAAGTAATCAAAACTCGGCTGAAATTTAAATGAAAACTTAAATTAAATAGTAAATAAGAAAATGCCCAATTGATTTATTTTCAATAGCAAGCTTCAACTACAAAGATGGGAAGTAAATTAGCCCATTCAATTTAAGTACAAAGATATTTTACTAAAATTTTAATTGTGATCCCATCATATCATATTTGTCTTCCCGATCTCCTTTCATTCATTATATTTTTAAAATAACCCCTTAATGCAAAAATCAATAGCCAACACAAATCAACACTCCAAATTATATAAAACTCACGATTTAGACTACAACAAGGGTAGGCAACGAGCCTAGATAGAGATAGGCAACGAGCTCAGACATGATAGACAATATCCCGTTATAAATAGATTAAAATTGTTTTATCTAAGCCAATATGCAACTAAGACAATATCCCGTTACTTTACTGGATGTTATCATTTGTACAACGTTACTTTAGACAATATCCCGTTATAAATAGATTAAAATTATTTTTCAAAATCCAGGGATAGACAACTAACTACCCCTGATTGACTGTAGCTTCGCCACTGGAGATAGAGCATATCAGCTGTTATTATGCCAAAAAAAATATCATGCAGCACGGATAATATTTATTACAAGCAGATCAATCACTTGTTTTATGCACATTTTTTTTTTTATGGAAGTGATATCTTCCAATGATTTTATTAAAAAATCATTAAAAATGTTAACTGGTACAATCTCTTTTTCACTCGTTCAAATTTTGATTAAATGATTCCAAATTATTGTCATTTAATTTAATATAATAATCTAATTTTTATAATAAGATATGTTATATTGATAATTATTTGACAACAACCAATCAAACAAATTTTTTTTTTTTAAACCAACCAATTAAACAATTTCAAAATTAAGGAAGTAAACTCCGGATCCTCTGTAGTATCTCAAATTTTGAATTTACATCCAAACCGTTCGATTAAAATCCAGACCACTCGGCTTCTGAACTTTTAATATTTGTATTAAAATAAATCGAACAGTTCAGATCTAAACTCAAAATTTGAGTTAACTGGGTGATATGATTTCGCAATAGGCAGGTACGAGTCCATTCGGACCGTCAGATCAGAATCTGGGCAAATTCAGTTCAAAATGGAATGCATGGCCCCTTTAATATTTGTGCAGATTCTGATCGGACGATCAGGATCTAAACATAAATATTATGTCACCTTAGGCGATATGGATTCTTCCAGGTATGGCGTCTTTAACAGCATCTATGGTCGTTACAATAGAATCAGACGGCCGAGATTTAACATGTGTACAGAATTTCAGGAGAATGGAGTAGGTCCGATGCCCATCTACTTTTAGGTTCAACGAGTATGATAACCGTCCGATCTAATTCAAGATTTGTCCGCACTAAAATTAAAACAAATCCGCATTAATTTTAAAGCATTATGCACGAATCTTGAAGAAAATAAACGGTGATTAAACCTATCAAACCAAAGTAGGTCCGATGCCCATCGGACCTACTCTCAAGTGGAATTGAAGACGCTTTAGTACAATAGTTGATTTGTCCTTTCCTCCCTCCCCTTTCTTTCGCCTCTCTCTCTCTCTCCAGTTCAAGGGAAGCCGCCACATGGCGGCGTCTTCTTCACGAGCGCTTCGCGCCTTTCTTCGTTACAAACCCAACCATTCGATCATTGCAACTCAATCCTACACATCTAACGCGATTGCTTGTCGCCATCTCCACCAAGGTCAGATTTTCTCCTAGTAGAAAGAGAAAAATCACTATTCATACTCTTTTTTTCTTCAACCTTTATATTGTTTGCTTTTCATTAATCTCTAGTTTTATTTTGTAAATTGATTTATCAGGTACGGTCCACCCGTCGGCTATTGTCCATCCTGATGCAGTAATTGGTGAGGTAAGATTTGTTTTTTCGAGCATGTCCTCCTTTACATGCAATGAATTGAATTTTTGATGCACGTAAGAGCTTTAATTAAGTGCCAATTCAGCTGTACTACCCCAAATACACAATGAAAGCACACAGAAAGTACAATAGTATCCTGATAAGCAAGAAACGAAATCTAGGACAACAATTGTTTACTGTGAATTTTAAATTTCTTACAGGGTGTTTCAATAGGGCCCTTTTGCACAGTAAGTCGTTTTGCCAGGATTGGAAATGAGTGTCAGTTGCATGTGGGAAGCCACATAATGGGCCACACTGAATTAGGCGACAACTGTGTTCTTCTCACGTAAGCCACGATTCTGATGTATGCATTGACAACAAATTATTATTGATTTATATATACGAAATGCTTCCTGACACTCGAGTATAGTTGTTAGTTCATTTTTTGCCACCACATTTTGGCACTTATAATTTCTAGTAGGAAAATGTCAAGGCACCAGTGCTGTCAAATTTTAACTCTTTTGGGGTTGGAATAAAAAATGCCAGGCAGTGGTGCAGTTGTTGGGGCTGATACACCTGGTCAGACGACCATAGGAAACCGTAATGTTATTGGACACTATGCGGTGGTTGGTGTAAAATGCCAAGATCTCAAATATAAGGTTAGCTTCTTTGTTAACTTCATAAAATGCATTTACTGTAATTTCCCATTGCGAAAAATTATAAAGAAGTATGCTTCGCCCTTTCTGAAATTCCTTAAATTTGCAAGTGTGTACTTTCTTAAACTATAACATTGGACTTACATGCCACTTTTTGTTATTTCTGTTTGCCTTTTAGGAAGGGGATGATTGTTTCCTCCAAATAGGAAATAACAATGATATCAGAGAACATACCTCCATTCACCGTTCTTCTAACTCAACCGATATGACGGTATGTTGTTATTCAAATCTGCAATTTTTTCGTGTTTTTTCTCTGTATTACCTGTTAATGTTGTAATGCCACATGTATAGGTTATTGGTGACAACAATCTTATAATGGGTTCATGCCATGTGGCTCATGACTGCAAAATTGGTAGTCATAATATCTTTGCAAATGGCACCTTATTGGCCGGCCATGTTGTGGTTGAGGTGAGATTCATTTGTTATATGAACTTTCGTTCACCTTTATTTTATCTCCGGCATCTTTCCTCTCTTTGGTGCTCAGCTGATATAGTCCCTTATTACCTGGCATGTAATGATAATGTTTCTTTGGTTTTGAATCGTAGTTTTTAATTTTTAATGTTTTAAATTATTTGTATTTTGATTTTGTTGTATTAGGATTATGTGCATACTGCTGGGAGTGTAGCTGTTCATCAGTTTTGTCAGCTCGGGTCACATTCTTTTATCGGTGGAGGTTCTACGGTATACCTTTTCTTTTTCTTTTGTTATCAGCTTGTGTTGTCCGCAACTGCAAACTTGAGGATTCAGTGAAATTAGTGAGAAATTAAGTCATACGTGACACATTGTTGCACAGTTTATATTAGTTAAGACAGATTTGGTATTTGGATATAAATAAAAAATGTAGTTGCTGGGAAGCAATTTGAGCTTATTGTTGTTCTAATTTCAACAATGAAATTGAGTCGTGCTGCCAATTCCTTAGTCCTACACCTTTGAGCAGTATTGCAAAAGATTGCCATTTCTTGGTTGAAAATTGCAAAGTCTGTGTTTATGAAAGTGGAAAAAAAATCAAGCTGCATATATTTGCCTTTTAAAGCTTGATCATGGATATAATAATGCTTAATGAAGGCCTTTCTAAATTAAGGGTTAATGGAAGTATCCACTGTGTAGCAGGTAGTAACTTAGATAGAATGATGAATTACCAGACCTTGGCAAGTCTAAACATTTTACTTTTCTTTTCTTGTGGTTGCTATCATCGTTATATTCTTTACTATCAAGCAGATTTCACAAGATGTGCCAAAATATATGATGGTCTCTGGTGCAAGAGCGGAGTTACGTGGGCTTAATCTCGAGGGACTACGGCGTAACAGTTTCTCTACTATGGAGGTACTGTAATATCTACTTAACATTATCCTATAAGTATACTGTTGCATCATATTATTTAACAGTGGACATTAAGCTAGCGCCTAGTATATATTTTGTAAGATTTTTCATTTATTCTCGGTGATTCTTCCACGAGTCTTTTTTCTATTTGGATTTAGTGTACTAGACAATATATCCCAGACAGTATAATCTTTAATCACCTTTAGTTTCTGACATACACTTTTTTTTTTAATACTGTTGAAGGTTCAGAAAATGAGAAAAGCATATTGTAAGATATTCATGGCATCTGCTGCAATCAATGGAAGTTTTGATGATAGGCTTTCTCAAGTGGTAAGCACTCTCCTAAGCATATGCACAGCAGTGCAAGTCCCCTAAATTATCTATTTATAGTTAATAATCTTAACAGGAAAATATGGGAGAATTGGCTGATTCAGAGTTTGTTCTCTCTATGATCAAATCCATCCGTGCTTCTTTTGACCAAGGCCGTCGTGGGATTTGCAAAGTCAGAAGTTGGTTCGGCACATAATAATTGTAACAATCTTCACAACCTCACATGGTTTGTGTTTTTTTTTTTTTCATTTTGATTAGAGAGAATCTGTATTTATCTTATTTTTGTTGTCAGTACCGGCCCATCTGTAATACTCCTTTTCTCCGTGCTGTTTTTTTTGTACAAGTCCTAATCATATCTTACTAAAGCAAGCATTTTAACATCCTCATACAATGTTTCTTCAATCCAAATCTCTATTATGAGAAAGAATTAGACTATATCTTCGTTGATCAGAGCAAAGGAGGTGGCAAATGTCAGGTGTCAGCCTAGCCAGTAAAGACACTGTTATATTATTAATTGGAGTAGACTAGGGTGTTATTAAGTTCACCAAGCTCCTTTTTGAACTTAACTCTAAAATTTATCGGATTGACTTCAAATGACGAACTCAAACCGTTGAAATCAATCACCTTACGAGTGATGCGTCTACATGTGAACATTTTAAACTTTCAAATTAATTAGAAGGTATATAAATTATTTTTAATGCATTAATTTTTTGAATGTTTTTTTACCACATTTGTTTTTATGCAAAATTAATTCGAAAGTTTAAAATTTCCGCATGTAGACGCATCACTCGTAAGGTAGATGGATTTCGGCAGTTCGAATTCGTCATTTGAAGCCAATCTGATAAATTTTAAAATTGAGTTCACATAGGACTTGGTGTTCAAGAACACCCTAGGTTTGCTCTTTTAATTGAAATAATTTCCATTTTGGCCCAAAAAAAAAAAAAATTCAGAACTTATGGATGTGGTCCCACTGCCTAATTTACTTACTAACCTGTTGCCACAACATTTGTATGTAAGTGTAGCGGCCTACCTTTCCCTGATACTCATGTTATGCATTAGTTCTCTCATCTAGTAACGGAAAAATAAGTCATTAATCTCTTTTTAAAATTGGAGATGCATGGTTGGTATGTTTGGTTGGATTGAAAATAAGTTATTCTTGAGATTAGACTATTCAGAATAGCTTATTCGGTGTTTGGTTGGATTAGAATAGCTAGAATAGTGAATTCAAATCTTTTATCTTATTAGAATAGACTATTTTTAAGAATTTTGAGATTTGACTATTCTAATAAGACAAATAATAGTTATTCTTGATTTGACTATTCTAACTATTTTTGTTTTACAACCAAAAATACCAAAAAGAAAAAAGAAAAAAAGGGTGATATGTTCGTACCTGAGCGGCTGAGCGGAATGTTTTATTACTCCAGAAATCTTTTATTTGTGTTTCCCACATTAAAAATATCTAATATTTCAGATATTTTAAATATTTAACTACAGTATATCTAAAATTATGTCTGCGTTCCGAATCAGAGACCTACTTTGGTTCGATGGGTGTGATGACTATCCGATCAGCATCAAGATTCGTGAAATTCACATCAAAATCCGTGCGAGTCTGTATCAATTTCCGTGCACACAGATTTAATGTTAATCGTACGGTGCTAGAGTTAATTGAACTTAAAAGTAGGTTCGATGGACATCGGACCTACTCCTATCTCCTGCGTTCCACATTTATGATTGAACGTGCATACGTCCAATACTGGCTGAGACTGAGTGCTTGCACATGCCACATGGAATGAAATATTAACATGCAAGAAGGCGTCGCTGTCGTTAGATCTTACAATCATCATCAGTGATCAGTAGCTCTCCACGAAATTGCATGGTCCACGTAGCGGGCTAACATTGACGTCTAACTTTTGGTTGGGTGATCATAAGGAAAAATAAAATGCAAAATTGGAATACAAACAAACATAATTTGTTGGAAAAACGGAATGAAAATATTGGGTCAACTACCATTTCTCCGCAAATGTTACAAGAAAGTTGCTGTGGTGTAGTGGTTATCACGTCAGTCTTACACACTGAAGGTCTCCAGTTCGATCCTGGGCAGCAACATTTACTTTTATTATGCTCTTCTTTTGTCTCTCCTGACCTCGATTTTTTTTTTTAAATAGAATTATTCTAAATTATTTGAACCAAACGAGCTTTCATTGTTTTGTTTTTCGGAAAATAGCCTCCACCAATCCCTAGGACCGGTGGAGCAAAAAAAACACAATCTACACCGGTCCTAGGGACCGGTGGAGTCTGTTTTGCGCCAGCCACACCTACCGCACGGAAAACCACACGAAAAAAACACCTGCACCGATCCTGTGGATCGGTGTAGCTGCAATTTACACGAACGAATGAGTACTTTTGTAGAGAATTGATTTTTTTAGAAATGATTATCCCTCAGCTCAGACAGGTGTCGCCACTTCTCCCAGGACCAGAATGATTATCCCGCTGAGCTCTGAGCTCCTCTGTCAAATCATGATGTGCGCATGTTGCTTACCATAATTCATTTTTTTGTCTCGTTCGTTTTAATTTTTTTTTTTGACCTTTTGTTAATTTTGTAGAGACAGAGCCGCGGGGAAACCAAGCCTCCACCGGTCCTAGGGATCGGTGGAGCTATGGATTGGGATTTTCTGTGGCGAGGTCAGGGGCTGGCGCAAAACAGACTCCACCGGTCCCTAGGACCGGTGTGGTTTGTGTTTTTTTTGCTCCACCAGACTATTTTTTGAAAATCAAAACAGCGAAGGCTTGTTTGGTTCAAATAATTTAGAGTAATTCTATTTAAAAAAAAAAATCCCTGACCTCCCCTCTCCGGTAATGTTTTTTCACAAATGAAAATTCAAAATAGGCTTAAATGGTGTAATATATATTATAGACAGATATGTAATTTCGTGACGCAAGAGATGTTTTTATTATTGGTCAAAAATATAGTAATGAAGTAATGAATCGTTTGAGTTTTAATGCGAACGGATCGATCATAATTGAAATAAATTCGGTCCAATATATAAATGAATTTATTTAAAATTTATACTAATATTAATATATAACAAAGAAATCGGATTCAAACTCAGCATCTTAAAGCAGTGGTGGAGCCATAATAAAGAAATAGGAGTCATTGATCCTCATTTTTTTTTTTCAAAATTATTTCACTTGTGTCTTGTTTCTATATAATTTATAATTAAAATATTTTGGACAGTGTAAAATTGACCTCCATTTACAGCAAAATAATTATATATGATTAACCTTCATTTATATTTGACCTTAATAATTTAAAAGTCTTAACTCTACTCCTGACTCAAAGTGATATGAATCTCTTCACGTATTTATATAAAATTAAAATTGGCGAGTATATATATGAATATATTGCCAATTTATCTTCTATAGAAACAATTACAAATGCTAAAATGACAATGATAATTTTAATAGTGTAATTACTAATTTAATAAGATTTCAATTATAAAATGATGTATCAACTGCAACTGATTATTAGATGGCGAGTCACTTATATACATTTTGAAGAAAAAGGCATGTGAGTTATTGAATATTAATTCCACATTTTATGAGCATAATTTTCTATGGGATTCTCTCTTTGATCTCTCCTTGTCTTATCTATCCGATATTTTTTAATATGACTTTGTTCGACAAATGATGTTGCTACAATTTTTTCTGATCCCCACAGGTAGATATCAGTTAATTATTATATGAAAAATGAGTTAAGAATAATTTACATATAATATGTTATTAAACTTTTTACATAGCAAATGGTTTTGATTTGAATACAAGTTAATTTCTAGTTAAGTTAATGTTATATCAAGTTATAATTTCCTTAGAACTTCCACTCATATTTATTATATAATTGATATCAAATTGAGAATCAGTCTTTGGTCTAGTGACAAAGGTAATGCCCTCAGTATGAAGGTTGCAGATTCAAAATTTACATGAGAGAATTTCTTGTGGACATTAAATAATTAGATAACTTGAACTCCAACATTTACTTCAAAAAAAAATGATATCAAATTATCAACACTTTTCTAAATAATTAAATGTAAGTTCCCAGGTGAGTTCTTTTTTATTTTTTTATTTCTGTTGTGGATTTCATGCAAATTTATAATAAATACATGTAAATTTCCTTTAGTATTGAAATACATGTATGAACAACTTCATTTTAATGTATACATACACTCTTTGTAAATAATTTGTATGTGTAAATATTTTTTTTTATATATATATTCAACTTTATCACAAAATTGCATGTGACTTTGTGTCATAATACGTTATAAAAAAAAGAGTGAGGCTATGGTGCTTTACAAAGCACGGAATGGTCCGTACTATAGATTCATATCTCCATTTTTAAAATTCAAACAATCAATCTTAACTGTTAAACACGATCTTTGTATGAAAATGTACTGGAAGACAAAATTTTATATATTTTTTTTAGAATTTGTTACTAATTTTTTGATATGTACTTTTGAATGGTTCAGAATTTTTAGGTCATATAATTTTCTACTTATATACAAAATAGCCAATCTTTTTTAAAATATATAAAATTTGATCTAAAAATATATTTTTATAGGGAGATCATATGCTATTTAGATCGACTGATTGAATTTTAAAAACATTCATAGCATGAACCGATCTGCTCTTTACAAAATATCATATGCTCAATTATAAAAGTGCCAACAACACATACACAATGCATGTATGGATGGTGGGACTGTTTAGTAAACCTGATATTTTTAGTTAATACCATTGTAAAAAAAAAAAACTACAAATTATGGAGAATTTGAAAAATACCAGGGCCTCCATGTCAATTTGCAGTTCCATTCTCAGGGGGCGCAGATTAACGTTGAGGCCCCCAAAAATCCAAAAATACACTGTAATATATTGATATTTAGGTTTTTAAGTGGGCCGCAGATTGACTTGGAGACCCTGGTATTTTTTGAATTCTCTTATTTCAGCGGTGTTTTGGTTTTTTTTTTGAAATAGTATTAATAAAAATTTCGGTTAGTAAACATTTTCGAAAGAAGTTCACACTTCACACTAGCTGTCTAGTGAGAGGAGATCATTATCAATAAAATTGTTCTCAATAATGTTCAAGCATAATATTTGATGAAATTGTCTAATCAATCGTATGAACACTGTAAATAGTTGATAAACCTAAATTATATATACTTTTGATTAAGGTTTAACATAAAAAAACTTAGCTAATTTCCTTGTATTTTAGTATAATTTTGTGTTAAAATATGCCAAGAACCAAGTTACTGCCAAAGTTTATTTAAATTACAGAAAATGGAGCAAATTGTAGATATTCTCGCAAGCTTTCCGAAAAGTGGTAGAACACTGAAAACGGAGTTACGGATCATGATCTATACCAGTTTGAAGTTCGGTTCACTGGAAATTTCCAGAACCTCCTGCGGCCTGTACAGAAATTTTGTGCGGGCCGCACAATAGTTGATAAAAAATACTTTTTAAAAAAGTGTAAGATAATTTGATGCGAAGACACTTATTGGTGGGTCGATTTTTAAATTATGGACTTTTCTATTTTTTTTTCTAACTTGTATATTGCATAAACCCATTTTGCAATACATATCAATAAATTTTTTAGCAAGTATAGTCAACGTCTAAACTAATTAAGTTGAGACATTTTACGTATGAATACTTCGCATCCATACGAAAAATCTGCATTTGAAATACTATGGAATGCAGAAATAAAGTGAAGTAGTATATATACCAGTACATAAAAGTACAAATAGCAGCCATACTAGGAGTAGAACTAGGGTGCTCCTAAGCTCACCAAGCCCTTCGTGAGCGCAACTCTAAAACCTATCGAATCGACTTCAAACTACATTTCCAAACCGTTAGATGTTCAATCTATATTAAAATGTGCTTGGAGACTAAATTTTACATTTTTTGAAATTTTTTTACTATTTATTAAGATGGTTTGAAAACCGCTGTTTTTATTAAAATTATGCACCATTGGAAAACAACGATTTTCAAACCATCTTAATAAATAGTAAAAAAATTCCAAAAAATGCAAAATATGGTCTCCAAGCACATTTTAATATAGATTGAACATCTAACGGTTTGAAAATATCGTTTGAAATCAAGTCGATAGGTTTTAGAGTCGCGCTCACGAAAGGACTTGGTGAGCTTAGGAGCACCCTAGTTCTACTCGCCATACTAGTATATAAACATTACAACTTAACTCCTTTGTACAAAGCAAGACAAGAAAAAATAGAAAACACAGAACCGTGCTCTGATTACAAGAGATGAGCCTACAAGTCGTCATGCTCAGATTGGTAGATAGCGAGCCTACATGATTTTATGTGCTCATGCTCAGATTGGTTGATAGTGAACCAGCATGGTTTCTTGTCATTAGCACAAACAATGATGTTGTTGAAATCAAGACAAGCTAGGGGGATCCAGGAAAGTCTTTGTGCTCAAATAAGATTTGTGCCTGATTTATTCAAACAAATATACAGCGAGGACAGAGAAAGGAAAAGTAGAGGAGGACGAAGAAGAAGAGAAGAAGGAAGGAAGAAGAAGAGGCGGAGGAAGGAGACAACGTTACTGCTAACAACATCACTGTCATCAACCATAAACACATACCTTATTTATATATATATATATATATATATAGATAGTAGAGACTACAAACGAGGTGGAGCGAATTCACAACACACCCCATCCAAACCCAGTAAGTTGAGACAAGAGAGTAGCGAACCGTAACGGTGGCCAGATCCATTAGATTGAAGCACTGCTCGGATTGAGTGAGGCAGAGTGGACTGGGCGGGCGGGAGGAGGGAGGGAGAAGGAACTTACGAACTTCTTCTTCGACTCTCCAAAACAATTAGCACACAATGCTAATATGCATATTACGGATTGACACATTAAATTTATATCTTTATTTTTTTAAGTTCAAATAATTAATCTAAACTGTTAAAACATGATTTTCATATGAAAATGTATCTGGAGAGTAAACTTTACATTCTTTAATTTTTTTTGTTTACTATTTTTTAGATAGATTCAAAATCACTACTTTTCAGATGATCTAAAATTTAGATCAAGTAATTAATAACTTATCTAAAATAATAGTAAAAGAAAATCTATAAAATGTAAAAATTTGTCTCTAGTTATATTTTCATATGAAAATTATATTTAACAGTTTGATTTAACTATTTAAAATTTCAAAAATAAAATTATAAATCTATAGTACGGATCGATCTATATATTATCATAACTCATTTTAGAGGTAGAGATAATAAATAACTCGTAGCTATGAATATCCCATATAATTAAAAGTGTCATTTCTAATGGATTTCAATATTGGCATATTTTAATTGGTCCGACCCGATAAAACAAAGCGACTCGACCCGACCCGACCGGTCTGCGCATGAGCTGGAGGCAACTAAACAAGTGGGTCACTCCCCGACGAGATAGGACTAGGTCCGATGGTCATCGGACCTACATTTAGGTTCAATTAGCTCTAGAACCGTGACATTAGCATCAAGATCATTGCACACGGAAAGTGATACATACGCACGGATTTTGATGCATAGCACACGAATCTTGATGCAAATCGAATGGTCATTACACCCATCGAACCAAGGTTGGTCCGATGGGCATCGGACCTACTCTGATTGCCTCGCCGACAACCAAGAAATATTGGCTCTGTTCTCATATTTCTAATCCGCCACGTCAATCTTTGTCCTTTTTGTATCACCTTTATTGCTTTTCCCCATAAGACAACATTAATTTACGTGTTATCTTCTTATCCACCCCTTAATTAATCACCTGCAATTTTTCCAGATTAGACCCTTCTTTTTCTCAATTTGGTTAAAACCCCATGATTTCTTATTCAATGAGAAAAAATGTGCTGAGAAGAACCCATCTATTTTCAAAGTCCAAATAATTGATCTTAACCGCTCAACATGATTTTCATATTAAAATGTGATTGGAGATTAAATTTTATATTTTTGGAATATTTTTACTATTTTTTTAGATAGGTACAAAATTATATTTTGGATGGTTCAGAATCATCTAAAAACAATGATTTTGTACCTATAAAATAATAGTAAATAAGTTCCAAAAATGTTATAATGTGGCCTCCAAGCACATTTTAATATAAAAATCATGTTGAACGATTCGAATTGACTGTTTGGACTTTGAAAATGAAAATAAGAATGTGCAGTATGATTGAAGCACAAAACCACTGATGCATTTTAATCCTACTTATCTAAAAGATGCAGATAATCTCATATGAACATAAATTATAGATATTAGTTGTAGACTTGTAGATTAACTTAACCAATTATCTTTTTTAAGTGTTGAATACTATCCATAGTAATAAAAATAATTAGGATAATATGAAAAGAGTATAATAAATGGTATATACTAATTAAAGAGTTATGGTTTTATTGAGATAAATAATTATTTGTAAGAACTGAATATTATCTACAATAATGAAAAAAGTAAAACTGTGAAATAACATGACACGAACACATATAGAAAACACAAATTGCTAATTTCTAGATCATTTGGCCTATATTTTTTTGATAAGTTGGAAAATATTACTTGCAGAGTTGCACACAAAGAGAAACTGATAGATAAAACTTGTAAAGAAATTCGTAGCTTGTGGCTCACTTGAGATAAGCTCTAAAAAGTTCATAATTAACTCGTTTGATTCTTACTCATATTGTCATTAGTGAGCTCAAGTTTAATCCAGCTCAGCTCGGGTTGGCTCAACTTGTTATCGAGGTTGTCACTAGAAGAAGATGAAGTTATCTGCAAACATTTTTACTATATCTTTTTATGCTCATTATGAGAGGATGAAATTCATGATAAGAAAAAGTGATTTTTTTTTAGCTTGCAGTCTATAAAGAACTCACATCATCAAATTGTTGAAAATCTTTGATATGTGTGTTGTGCTGCTCACAACATGAACGAGCTGGCACGACTCAGCTCGTAGTGGCTCAACTAAAATAAAAATTGGCTTGAACTCGGCTCATTTTGGCTCGGCACGATTGGGATTATTTCTTAATTAAATATGAAAATTCAAAATATTAAAATTTCTTCTAAAAAAAAAATGGGTGGTATGTTCCATGTTGTGATTAAGGAAAACATGGGTGGGATGTTAACAAGTTTCCTCTTTTGAAGCCCTAAAACTTTTTCTTAATTACCCCCTACTTACTCGCCTCCGGTTTGAGAACACCAAGGTAGGCACGTTCTAATAGAACAAATCTTTACTTTATGAAAAGACATCCCGCTTTACGGGAGCAAGGAAAGCAAATCATTTGTTCTATGTAGAACTAGTCTAACCGTCAAATTCTTTCTACTTATGTTGCATGATTACCCTTGTATAGCTCTCTAATAACGGGTATGCCACTGAACGCGATCGCAGGAGACATATCACTGGCAACGTGGCAATTTAGGGAGGAAGGAGATCTCAGGGGCACTATTGTTATTACCATAATTTTTGGGGGTTTGATCTATCCGTTCAAAGCTGTACGGTAGAAACAGAGTCTATAAATAGCCTGTTTCGCCCCCTCTGCATTTTCATCTCAAATCACAAATCTCTCCTGTGAACTTCAATTCTTTAGCAGCCATGACTGTGATCGTTCAAGGTACATGTTGCTTAATTTTAGTTCTTTCTTGTTTGTTTAATTTAAAAAGTTCAATAAGGCTTTGAGAAATTCAACAAAATTAGATTTTTTTTTTTTTTTACTTGTTAATTTCGGGGAAATAAGTTTGTATTGTTTGATTAAAAAAAAAAAACAGAGTCTGTTTTGGAGGAATCTTGCAATGGTGGAAGTGTAAAGGAGAGGCAAGGCGAGGGCAAAATGGACCTTGCTGGTGAATTTATTTCGCCTGATAGCAATGCTTTTGGCCATTCTTTCAGGTTTATGTTCTCTTTTAATTTACACTTTTCTCTGCTATTTAAATTTTTTGCTGTTTTTAGTTAAAAAAATTGTCATCTCAATTTAATGATAAAGAAGTCTAATTCATCAAAATTGGAATAAAGAACTTATCTGATATCTAAATAAAAAACCTATTCTAGAGACTATGAAAAGGAAAGCGAGAGAAGAGCAGGAGTCGAAGAATTTTACCGAGTGAATCACATCAACCAGACTTATTCTTTCGTAAGTTTTCTTTTTCACAAATGAATTATTCATCAACCTCAATTTCTTACGGACACCACACTCGAAAAATTTAGCAAATTCGGCAATTGAATGAATTTCGTAAATTGACAAATTTAGTCTAAGAGGAAGAAGGAAGAGTATGGGAAGCTGGAGAAGGCGGAGATGAGCATTTGGGAATGCATTGAGTTATTAAATGAATTTGTCGACGAGAGTGATCCGGATCTCGATGAGCCCCAAATTGAGCACCTGCTACAGTCTGCCGAGGCAATTAGACGCGATTATCCTAATGAGGATTGGCTACATCTCACTACTCTTATCCATGGTAAATTAATTAATTTGTTTATTTTTTTCTCTATTTATCCAACTTCATTTTGTAGCTCTTAATTTAGTTCTTTCTGAAAGGGTTATATTGAAATTAGTAAACCTGGCTTAAAAAATAAAATTGATCTGTTTTTTTGCACCTATTTATACTGATATTGCAACTAATAATATTTCATTTCAGATCTTGGCAAGGTGCTGTTGCATCCATCTTTCGGTGGCGAGCCGCAATGGTGTGTTGTTGGTGAGTTCATTTCTATGATCTCCAATTATTATGCTGACAGTTATATTATGATATTTATCTGACGACCGACTATATGGGGACAAACATACAGGAGATACATTTCCTCTGGGCTGTGCATTTGATGAGTCTATTGTTCACCATCAGGTATTGCACATAACCTTTTGGTCCTATCTTTTAACTACCAGTAAATTGAGACAATTTAACATATATGTATAAATTAGAGGAATGATGGTACTTGTGAATGGCATTTTTATATAAATAATAAGATGAGGGATGTTTATGTCATCTTTCACTTTCTAAAATGCAAATAAGGTATTTCTTGTTTTACAAGGCCAACATCAAAAGCATTCCTAAAGTTACCTAAAAAATCAAATTAATTGATAGAAGAAAATCTAAATTGGGAGTAACAGATCTAGTAAGATAACAAAAAATGGATTTTAATCAGGTATAGTGCTCAGCTGTCAAGTTCACCCAAAGTGTCAGATCACAGTTGTTCTAAGACAAAATTTGAATGAATTATTATGATTTTTTTCAGATTATATATGCAAATTGTTGTTTTCTATTGTGCAGTATTTCAAGCAAAACCCTGATTCTACTGACCCGTTACTGAGTACTAGGCTGGGAGTTTATACTGAGAATTGCGGGCTTGACAAGGTCACCATCTCGTGGGGCCATGACGAGTACATGTATCTGGTATCCACTTGATTCCTTAATGGCAATAATTCTTTTTTATTTATGTATAAAGTTGGCTGAATGAGACCATGGTCCTATGCATAACACATAATGGTCCGTACTACGGATCAATATCTCCATTTTCAAAGTCGAAACAACTGATCTGAACCGTTCAACACGATCTCCATATAAAAATGTACTTGTAGATCAAATTTTAAATTTTTTATAATTTCTTTACTATTTTTTAGATAGATAGAAAATCACTTGATCTAAAAATTCTAGACCATTCAAAAAGTAGTGATTTTCACCTATCTATAAAAAAATAGTAAACAATTTCTGAAAAATAAAAAATTTACTCTGCAAGTACATTTTCATATGGAGATCATGTGGAACGGTTTATATTGATCCGTACATTTTTTGGGCTATGGAAAGGAAAATATTGATCCGTAGTACGGACCAATCTGCGCTATGCATAGTACCATAGCCTCACTCAAATTGGCCTGTGCCAGTACTGATCTGTTACTGCATTCAATTCAATTTGGTCTGTGAACTGATCACTAGATCATATACAACGATTATGCCCCAATTGCAAAATCTTCAATTATAGCAAATATAGCATTCTAAAACTGAAAGTGAGATTTACTCAGGTTATGAAAGGGAACAAGGCAACGCTTCCACCAGTGGCTTTTTTTATTGTGAGGTTCCATTCCTTCTATGCTCTGCACAGGTCGGGTGCGTACCAGTACCTCATGAATGACGAAGATAAGGAGATGCTTAAATGGCTTCAAGTTTTCAAGTTAGTTTCCTCTTTCACTTCATAATTTAGTTTACAAAAATTTTGCCTTGCAAAATTTCATTTTTGTGATATATAATACATGTCTGTATGTGAGCAGCAAGTATGACTTATACAGCAAGAGCAAAGTCAGGGTTAATGTGGAAGAGGTCAAACCATACTACATGTCCCTTATTAACAAGGTATGAGTTTCATTTTTATAATGTGGTCACCTCTTTATAGAAGAAGATATCTTTCATTTTTTATTTTATAAATATGTACTAATTAAGGCTTCAACCTACTGTTTGTGCAGTATTTTCCAGCTAAGTTGAGATGGTGAAGTATCTAATGACTGCAAAGAGAGATTTATTTGCACTGTTTATTCTCAAATTAGTTATATGTGAAGTACATTATTCTGAAATAAAATATTTTACACATGTTTGTTGTAACCCCATCCTTCCTCTGATCATCTGAGTAATAAATTAAATTACAAAAGTGAGAATCCTTACAGTTAGAGTGGAAAAAACGTGCCGTGACGTGACTAACACGTTGTGACTTTGATTTTGTGCCGTGTTGTGCCGTGATCAAGTTAATTTTTTACGTGCCGTGACCAAAATGTCAAGCTGTGGTCACGGCACGCAAATGGTCACGCCACGTTAGTCATGTTGTGCCTAAACGTGCCGTGACCATACGTGACTCGCGTGACTACGTGCCGTGCTGTGTCGTGCCAAAGTTTCAAAAGATAGACACAGTACGCAAATGGTCACGACAAGAGATACACGAGTCACGGCATGTACTGACACGCGTGCCGTGCCGTTCCGTGCTGTTCCATGACGGAGCCGGCTCCGCCGTGACATTTTTCCCACTCTACTTGCAGTCTAAAATTAATGTCGCTATTGACTTGAAAAAGTAGCACGGATGGGAATGTATTATACTTTGTCAAGTGATCTCTCTTCTTTTTTTTTTATCAAGAAGAATTCCATAATTTACCTTATAACCTTCCAGTTACTGGGATTTATCTGAAAACATATTTATGGAAATGTTGCCCAAAAAATACATGAAAAAAAAACATACATTTTCAATATTGATGAACGAAAACATATATTTATGAAGAGGAGGGTTCAAATGCCTTCATGTTTTGTGCCTCCACCATGCCTTCATTTTAAAAACTTTAATAACTCAAAATTTTAAACTTAAAAGTCAAAATAAAACCGTTGGATATGATCTACATCATTTTATCTATGTGCTCATAAAAAATTATCACATTTTGATTTTGTTTTTATGTGAATCAATAACTTGAAAAATCAACGTCTAAGAATTATCCACATTAGTACATTTTTTACAAGCTCTTGATGATAACCAAAACAAAATTGAAATGTCATAATTTTTTACAAGTGCATAGATAAAATGATGTAGATCATATCCAACGGTTTTATTTTGACTTTTAAGTTTTAAATTTTGAGTTATTAAATTAAAAATGGAGGTATGGTGGAGGCATGAAAAATGGAGGCATTTGAACCCTCCTCATTTATGAAATGTAGCTCAAAAACCTCAGTTAATTTGTGCCACATGTACTTGCAATTAATTTAACAATTTAGTGTCTGTTTATTTGTCACGAGATTATGCGGAATAAGATTTTATAGGTACAACATCCCATCAAATTAATTTATAGGAACTTATACTTGTGAATATGCACAAAATAGTTATGGGAATGTGTTGTGGATATCCCATCAAATTAATGTTAAGTTGTACTGTGAAAATATTTTTACTAATTCAAATAGTTCAAAGTTAACGTTATTCTCAAACCACTCGGGTTAACACTATTCTCAACCACTAACCAAAAAATTACTATTTTTGCACTGATTCTTGCACGATCCAAACATACTCTAAAAGTATCATACTGACAATAAGTCTCATCACTATTACCGCATCTCCCTCATCTCTCAGTGTGAGCTTCCCAACTTAGAGAAGCTTGATGCATGCTAAAAAAAATAATATGTAAGAAACAAACTCATCTCATAAATTTGGCCAATATGGAGTGGGACCTACACCAACTTAGGCACTGGACCAAACAAAAGCTGGAATGAGGTACGTAGTGGGATGTGCGTTCCCGGGAAAGCAAACCATTTGAAATCTGCCTTGATCGGCTAGACAAAAATTATAGGAAGAATTTAATGTATACCCCTCAAAAACTTCAAAATTACGTATTTTCTCCTCTAAAATTCATAATATCATATTTTCCCTTCTAAATTTAAAAAATGTTTACCTATTTTATTGTCTTTTCTATTAAAACTTATCTAGCAAACATAGACAAATCACATTCTAAGCCACGAGTATAAGCCACCTCAGAAGCTAGGTCAGAACCGTTGTTCTCCCCACGCTGCTTCTGTAATGAAAGCCCAGTTAAAGTACTTAAGCAAACACAACATTATACAGAAAGGGTTAAGATAACCAAGGAAGAAAAAATATTAGAATTTGAAAAAAGATCCATCCTGCAGGTGTTATCATTTGTTGGAGTTGTAGGTGAATTGTGTGCCAGCAAAACTTGTCTCAAAGTTTTGAGTAGAGCTACCAATTCACACGAGACCAAAGCAATTCACCTGATTCACAGTAGAATAGGAACTCAACAATGCAACAGAAATTAAGGTCCCAAGCAAAATATAGATAGCAAAGCAAGTCCATAGTACATCTGCTGAATTTTCTATCAATTACATTAAAAAAAATTAAAAATTTCACTCATACCAACGTTTTCCTCAAATTTCAAAATATACCAGGCCCCCACTGATAAAGTCAGCTGGTCAGATTTGACAACCCGCTGAGAAAGTTAGCGAGATTTGACAACTCGCTGACAAAATAAAGTTATCACGGTTCTTTTTAAGGCCATTGGTGCCATGTCAAATTACAGCGACGTGTCAAGCATATCATTATCCAGTAACCATACTACGACGGAATCAGAGTAGATCCAATGCCCATCCGACCTGCTTTGGTTCGATGGGTGTAATGACCATTCGATCTGTATCAAGATTCGTGTGTTTTGTATCAAATTTCGTGCAAATTTGTATCAATTTCCGTGTACATAAATCTTGATGCTAATCGTACGGTTCTAGAGCTAATTGAACCTAAATGTAGGTCCAATGCCCATCGGACCTACTCCTTTTTCTACTAAGACACTACAAGACGTAAGAGATTTACATTTTTATTATTGTTTTAGGTAAAAATTAGAGGTCAAAATATCTAATTATTTAACATTTATATAGAATTAAAAACGGATTCTCATATTTATATTTTGAGTGATGCTTCTATGGACACAAGGATCTATTTGTAAAATGAACATATTTTCATTTTCAAAGTTCAAACAGTCTATCCGACCATTCAACATTATCTCCATATTAAAATGTACTTGGAGGTCAAATTTTATATTTTTTTGAATTCTTTTACTATTTATTAAGTATTTTACAAAAACTAGTCAAATTCAGACCATTGAATTTTGTAAAATACTTAGTACATAGTAAAAGAATTCAAAAAAATGTAAAATTTGACCTCCGAGTACATTTTAATATGGAGATAATGTTGAACGGTCGGATTGACTGTTTGAACTTTAAAAATGAAAATATTTTCATTTTACAAATAGGTCCTTATATCCATAGAAGAATTTGTCTTATATTTTTATTGTTGTTATTATAATCATGAATTCATGATGATATTGGCAAATTGCAGCGACGGGTCAAACATAGCATTATCCAGTAATTGAATAATTGGTTTACGCAGATCAATCTTTGACACGGAGACAGATGCAGCCGGAGCAAGAGACAACAAAGAAATTTTTTTATTGATAGAAATTAATAAAATAGAAGAGAGAGAAATAAAAAGAGTACGTGAGTTGTAATATTGGTAGAAAGATCGGTAAAATTCTTACCGGTCTAAAAAATAAAAAAGTTTGGACCGGTAGGAATTCTACCGATCCAAACTTAGTTTTTTTTTTTTTAAAATCTGATGTATAGATGGAGGAAATTCTTAAATTAGATTTTTAATAAAATATGAAAAGTTTTTCAAAAAATAGATAGAATGTTTCTATTATATCTAAATTTTAAGATACTCTATCTATTTTTATAAAAAAATTATATTTTACTAGAAAAAATAAAAAGAAAAAAAACAAACTGGTTTTTAGACCGGTAAGAATTTTATTGGTTTTTCAACCAATATTATAACTCATGTACTCTTTCTATTTTTCTCTCTCTTCTTTTTTATGAATTTTTACCAAAAAAAAAAATTTCGACAACAAAAAGTATTAATTTATACTGTTAATTTTGACATTGAAACAGATGCATCCGGAGCAAGAACTATGCAGGAGACATCATAAAGGCACCTCGAATTCAGAAAAATCTATTTGTAAATTAATAGGATGAGTTTAAAAAGATATCTGATTCAAAGTTCCAGCGCCTTAATATATATTCTTAGTAAAGATTTTACTAAAAGTTAAGTTACTCAACTGTTAATATCTACAAATAATTATTTCTTTCAGACATTAAATCTGCAATCTTTCACACGGAGTGTATTGTCTTTGAAATTCAGAATTGCCAGGAAAAAATCTTAACTTGAGTTGAAGTTTCCGATTAAGATTAGACGAACACGCATATTAAAATTATCCCTAAATTAACAATTTAAAACATTAAATCTCGGGGTTTATTTTAGTAAATCGCACTGACAATTAGCAACAATTATCAAAGGCCGGATTTGTTCTGGACTTGAGATCATGAGATCTGAGTCATTCGTTTCAATCTTGCAAACGGATCACATGTTCCAAATAGAAAAGGCGTTTGGCGGCCCCACTTTCTGTCGCTCGCTTGCTCGCTCGCACTCTATATCTGTCGTTCTCTGTGTCTCTTGCTTCTGACAGGGGCGGAATTAGGAAATTAAGATAGAGGAACTCGATGAATAAGTGTCATGTAATTTTATTTTACGAGAAAGTTAATAATAATAATTTTTGTAAAATTTAAAATTTTAAAGGTAAAAAATGTAAAATTTTCAAAAGATAGGAGGGCTTAGCCCCCTTTTCTTTCTTACATGTAGTTACGAAACTGGCTTTTGTATCTGTCGCTCTCTCTGAAGGTAGCTCCCCTATCAAGAGAAGCAAAAAGTGTAATTGGTTTACGCACAGATCATCTTTGACACGGAGACAGATGCAGCCGGAGCAAGAGACAACAAAAGGTATTAATTTATACTGTTCATTTTGACATTGAAACAGATGCATCCGGAGAAAGAGACAACAAAAGGCATTTGTCTTTTCTCAACTATTCAAGAGACATTTTAAAGCTATTATCCATAGATATCTGATTCAAAGTTCCACCGCCTCAATACCGACATTTCTATTACGCCCCTGGCTTCTGTATCTGTCGCTCTCTCTCGGAAGGTAGCTCCTATGTTACAAGTAGACAAAGAAAGAAATAGTGTAGATCACGAGAAGCACTTGAAAAGCTGCTAAAATTGGTATGTTTTCTTCTTGCTCTTCTTTTCTCTACAAACTTCGTATATTTCTAATTGATTAGTCGTATACAATTACAGTAGAATCATGTTTTGTGATCATCTCTTTTGTTTCTGAACAAATTAATGGAGCCTTCTCCAGAATGCGGTTTGGTTCTTATTTTTATTTCTATGAGACTAGGTCGCATGTATTTTCCAAAGAAAAGGGGAAGTTCTTTTGGTTAGCTTTAATTTCTTTAATTTTGTTCCATTCTTTGACGATTAATTCTATCATATTAGTGTTGATTGAATTTAGTTTATTGCTCAAATCCTTCCTTATTAGTTAGCTTAAATTAAGCTAACAAGGCAACAACTCATTCAAGCTTTTCCTACATTTTGGGTCAACTTTTCATGTACTATTTTATCATGAGCGATTTTTATCATAAATTCATAATTGATGTAGTTGCAGAGATGATGTTGACCTCACTTTTAGTCTGAATTGAAAAATGATACATGAGCTGGAGTAGAACTAGGGTGTTCCTAAGTTCACCAAGTCCCTTTGTGAACTCAACTCTAAAACCTATCAGATTGGCTTCAAACGACAAATCCAAACCGTTGAAATCCTTCTACTTCACGAGTGATGCATCTACATGTGAAAATTTTAAACTTTCAAATTAATTTAGTATAAAGTCAAGTGGTCAAAATTAGAAGGTTTATAAATAAATTTTAATACATTCATTTTTTGGACGCCTTTTGACTACTTGACTCTATACAAAATTAATTTTAAATTTTAAATGTTTTGCATGTGCATCACTCGTAAGGTAAAATGATTTCAATGGTTTGGATTCATCGTTTGAAGCTAATTCGATAGGTTTTAGAGTTGAGTTCTCAAAGAGGCTTGGTGCACTTAGGAACACCCTAGTTCTATTCCATGAGCTGAGCATTATTTTGTCAACTACTTTTAGCACTAATTATATTAATAATCATAATCATAATATATTAGACAGTGGCCTTGAAGTTGCTTTCGTTAAATAAAAAATAACACAAAGCCAAGTCTCGGGGCCCGCAAATTTGTTTCTGTATACAACAAGCAGGATTGTAAATTTCTATATACTATATACATAAGATCAATAAATTAAAATATCAGAATACACTGAGTTGTTTCTGAGGGACTGCAATCAGGTTTCTGTGCTGAAATTTGTGTTATCTTTATCAAATCCACCTTTAAGGTTTGCTTTACATCAGAAGTTGGGTGCTTTTTTAATTGCTCTTGTGAGCTAATGTCAGGTGAAGGCCACATACAGTGGCAGTCACATCACTATTATTTATATTTTTCTATGGCCTTTTCTTCTTTTTGTAAATAAAAGCCATAACAATACTTTCTTTAATTAGAAACTTTTAGTTATAAAGTCCTAAGTTACAGAAAATATCTCAAAAAGGAGCAAATTAAAAAATATGACCCCTTAATGGAGCAAAATCAGCTCCTTAGCTTGCTGGTACTGATTTCTTGCGGCAACCTGATACCTGATTTTTTTGAAATACATAACATGCCATTTTGATTTTTGAAGGTTTTCCTTCTTAAGACTGCACAGGATACTATATATTGAGCTCTTTTGTGTACTAATTTCTCTTCACCTCTTTTGTTTTTCCGGTTAAAGATCAAGAGAGATGGGGTGCTTTTCTTCAAAACAAATCAAGCATACACCTGGTTATGAAGATCCTGTTTTGCTTGCCTCTGAAACCTCCTGTTAGTCTCTCTCTCTCTCTCTCTCTCAGACACACTCACACACGCACACACACACACACACTCATAAAACAATTTTGTATTTTTGTTGATGGGTTGATACTTAATATGAAAAAAATGGAATTGTAACTTATACTTGATATCAGTGTAATCTGGAACTTTTTGGTTCTCAACTGAATACCCAACTATGATATGAATTTAGATTCATTTATATTAGTATAAGAATTCTAAAAGGCTTTTGTTCTTCACGATTTCACTTTTCTCTTAATTTTCCAGAAGTTTATATTTTAGTAATACTGTGTTTTCTTGCCAACTTGTTTGAAGCAGTTACCGTAAGTGAGGTAGAGGCGTTGTACGAGTTGTTCAAAAAATTGAGCTTTTCAATCATCAAAGATGGTCTTATTCACAAGGTAAATGATCTCTGGATTAATACCTTAATACCATCTCCTGAAATTCCCATATAGTTATGGTTAATTTGATTTGTCACTTTATTAATTCATTTGATTAATTTTTTTTGGCAGGAAGAGTTTCAATTTGCTCTGTTCCGAAACAGTAATAAGAAAAATCTCTTTGCTGATAGGGTACTCTCTCTCTCTCTTTTCCTTCCTCTCTTTTTTGTTCCTGAAAATTCAGAAATAATTTAGGACTTCTTCATGTGCAGATTTTTGACTTGTTTGATGTGAAGAGAAATGGAGTAATTGAATTTGGAGAATTTGTTAGGTCGCTTAGTGTATTTCATCCCAAGACCCCTGAATCGGAGAAAACAGCATGTATGTTTGAAACCACACTTCATGTTTGTTATCCCCAATCCACTTAGAATAACATATTTTATTAACTTGAGTTTTGGCTTATGACAGTTGCATTTCGGCTTTATGATTTGAGGCACACTGGCAGCATCGAAAGGGTTGAGGTAACTTGAAAACATTTTGTTTTCAGAATACCAGAAATATAATTTCAAATGCTGTTGTCTAGTTCAATTTAATATGAATACTGCCACTTATATGGCTTTTTATTAAGTTTCTTTTACTTTATAATGTGTTAGTTGAAGGAGAAGGTGTTAGCTCTCTTAAGTGAATCGGATTTGCAGTTATCAGAGGAGATTGTCGAGGCCATTGTGGATAATGTAAGAAGAAAAAAATGTATTTAATGGCATTCGATGGATTTTTTTTATTAATGAATATCTAATCTTTTAAAAGAGCAATATTGTTTCTTATTTAAAAGAAATCGATCTACGTTTTTGAGCAGACATTCAAACAAGCAGATTCAAATGGAGATGGAAAGATAGATGAGGAGGAATGGAAGGACTTTGTCAAGAGAAATCCTGCAATATTAAAAAATATGACTCTTCCTTACCTTGTGTAAGACTAATTTTACAATTCATGCCCTCAAATATTAAAAAATATAATTTGAGAACCAGTAAATATTAAAAAATATAATTGAGAACCAGTAAATATTAAAAAAATATAATTGAGAACCAGTAAATATTAAAAAATAATCATAACCTTCAGTTGTCTTACAAACCGAAAATTGTTTCTAGTCGAGTCCCATATAAAGGTGGATATCATCAAGTAAATAAAATATATTAACAAAAATTAAAATAATATTCACTTGGCCAGAGTGCATAGTGCATAGTGCATACAATGAGTAATTGATTAGATTTTACAATGGAGAACATAGTTGTACTTTATTTTATGTACTTTTTGAATTACATAGCAATTCATGAACTGGTTTCTTGCTTATGGGTCAAATGCATGTATTCACAAAGGGTAGAAGGAAAATTGAACCATTTTGGCCATGTCAACTTATATTACTGTTCCTCTGCAAGTTTTCATTTTCATTAGTGAATTGTTCCTTATATTTTCTTTATTACAAATACAGGGACATAACCATGTTATTTCCAAGCTTTGTTGTATATTCAGACACGAGTGACGCTGATATGATGAATTAACTCAATACAAATTGGGCCATTATAGAATTAGACCAAGATTGGCTACTCACTGGTTTATGATATGTGATAAGATAGCAACTAGGCCAGTAAAGTGAAATCAGTACAGGTGGATAAAAATAGAGAACCAAAGAGGAGATAATTAACATTGGATGCATTGGACTGCATCTTAAGTGAGGTTAATTTTTTTAAGTTTGCTGCTAGTGGTTGTAATTAATTATTAGATGCATGTCTTGTAAGTAATATAGAGAGTAACTATGTTGTGAGTGATGTGTACTAATTGATGTCGAAGTACTAATAATAAAAAAAGGTGTCTAATTTGGATCCTTTTGAGCCAGAATTTTGCTTTATTTTACTTGGCTGTGTTTAGAATGCCTACTTCTCATATTAAATTGAACATCTAATCATGTTTTTTTTTTTTTTCTGCCAAATAATTTATTTATTTGAACATCTAATTATACATCTTTATTTAATACGGAGAAGTTGCATATTTTTTTGAAATATATATATATATATATATATATATATATATATATATATCTAAAGATGAAAGACTTAATTTCATCTTCATCTCATTTTAATTGGGATATCCGCACATGAAATGTATACGACCTGTATTAATTAAAGTGTTGCCGAAAGCTTGCTTTAAAACAGGCCCTACATCTGCATGCAATTCCTTTTACAGGAAATGCACACAACTACTGTATAAAACATATCAATCATACTATTGGGTACACCCGGTGCGTTTTTTTTTTTGTAATAAATGTAAAAGGAGTAAATTTGAGAATAAGAAGTTCACTGAATTTGAGGCGGGGGATATTTATCAAAAGAAAATCGTAAAAATATTTTAAATATTATAAAAGAAATACAAAATGTATCAAATGTGTAGTTCACTGGAAAATTATATGATCATTATATTGATAGTAATATTTGATCTCAAAATATATATTTGGTTCCTCCTCTTAAATGTAGTTGAAGGAATTCGAATCTTTTATGACTGAGAATGATATTGGAGCATGCAATGTTGAGTCATGTTTAAGCGTTGCAAAAATAATTTCTGTCACCTTTTCAGTTAGGACGGCTATTACATTGTATAATAGAAAAATTTATGAATAATTCATAAATTATTCGCTTTCAATAAATATCCGAATCATCAATAGACGAGTTAAATAATTTTTCAATTTTTTCTCAAAATTTTCTGAATTATTCACAAATTTTAGAATTATTTTCAGAAATTGAAGCTTTGTAACTTTCTACCTCATACAGTCATACTTGATTAATTCATGATTCAAATTGAAAAATATTACCTACTCCATCACCCTTTTCTCCAAAATAATGTAACAGGCAAAAGAAACAATTAAGTGCAAGTAATTAATTTTCCAGTCAATTACTATGTTACTTGTTTTGTCTATCAATTAAAGTTTGTTTAATTTGTCGCTAGCTGTCCAACATTTTTCTTATACTAAATGGTCTTAAAAGAGGTGAAAATTAAATGTAATGATGACAATCATAGGTTTAGTGACCATATTTCCAAGGCTAATCTTAACAGAGGGAATATATATATATAGTTTACCAACCTCCATGTCAAGTATAATATGATTTCAGCTATAATTACAGTTTCTTCAATAAAATTATGTACCCCGATACAAGTTTTTTTTAAGTTAACAAATTTCTTTATAATTCACTATTTTCCTATATTTTCCTTTTTTACTTTCTTTTGGTTTCATATATAGTCCGAAGGCTCATAGAAAAACTTTTATCTACTGTTCACAGTTGAGGCCGTATAGCCATCTGTTTAGGAAACTTTTTCATATATATTAGACCCTCTGACAAGGGATTTAAAACCATTTCTCTGGAATTTAACATATATATTATACCTCCCTTTTCTTCTTTTCCTTACAAACATATCATTACAACAATTTTTTCAGAATACCAGAATAAAAAGGAGACTGGTACGGCTGGTACTAGCGCTCAGAACACTCAATCCTCAAAAATGAAAGTTTCCCATTTAATGACATTTAATCCTCATGCAATATGCAACGTCCCTTACTATTCACAGAATTTTGGATATACTTTGAAAATACAATTTAAGCAGATTCACAGAGTTTTGCTGATCTCGAATTTCAGTGAAGAGAACAAAAAGTTAAATCTTTGGCTATCGAGTATTTGACTGAAGTAACACTTGGCAGCCGAGCCGGCTGCTAAGGTTTCAAAAAAAGAGTATTGACTAAAGTTTGTACTCTATACAGGGTGAAAACGGTATGGATAATAGTCCATCCGTATTCTATACGTATTCGAAAAATTAGATGTGGATATCCGATATTCGAATATTTTTGTGGATATGGATACTGATATGGTTTTACATTTCAATTATATGTATCCGAATAGTAGATATATATCATATATTTTAATATATTTTAATATATATTATGAAAAAAATATTGTTATTTACCATTAAAATTAAATAAATATTATGAACTTTAGTATTTTTAATATTATTTTATAAAATATATGATCCAATCCGTATCTGTATCTGTATCTGGCTGACATGCGATCCATATCCGTATCTGAAAAATTAAAAAAATATATGAATATAATTTTTACCATTTTCACACCTATCTGTATAGCAGTATTATCCGTTTTTTTTTCTAGTAATTAAAGAATTTTTTTATATTAGAGGTATAATTACATATTTTTTTAAAATACCGGAAGGTTCCATAGCATTGCCACGGTTTTTATTTTATTTTATTTTATTTCTACAACAATGTCACCGAAAATCTGAAAATTATATAAAAGAACTGTAATAATATCACGGTTCTTCTAAGGCCATTAAATTTCATATACATCTTTTAGTGGTCAAACGGTATCCTTATCCGTTATAATTTTTCGGATACGGATACGAATATAGATAGTCTCAGATACGGATACGGATCGGATATTAAACGTATACGGATACGGATCGGATATCAGACGGATACGAATACGGATATGAATATAATTCGGATAATTAAAAATAAATTACTAATGTACATTCTAGTAAAAAATAACATTTAAATATAATTTTTTCATTCATAAATAAGATATAATATTTTTTATAATAAATTTGTTGGTTACAAAACATATATCATATTATCAAAACATTAGTAACTAATCATGTCATAGTGTTATATTGTTAATCAGAATATATATATGTATATGCAGTTTAATAAATCATTGGTATGTATATGTAATTTAATAAATTAATTTAAGAATATATAGTACATTTATTATAGTTTAGAGGTGTAAACGGTCGGATACGAATAGTTACAGATAGTTAAAAATCTTACCGTATTCTTATCCGTTATAATTTTTCAGATATGAATACGGATACGAATCAGATAATTTAAATAATTTTCCGAATTCAGATACGGACGAAATCGGATAATATCCAATCCGTTTACACCCCTAGTTGATAGGGGGTTGGTACTAACTAACAAAGAAAACCTAGCATACAGAAGCTAGGTTATAAAAAGCATGCATAATAGTACAGCTAGTGTAGCTGATTGTTTATTAGTTGATTAAGGCTATGGTACTATATATGTATAATCAGTGCTGTGAATTAATATTTTTGTTTCAACGCTCAATTATTTTTATTTTTTAAGACTAAATTTTACATTTTTTTTATAAACTTTTTACTATTTTCTTAGATAAGTAAAAAATAACTACTTTTAAATGGTCTAAATTTTTAAATCAAGTGACTTTCTATCTACTTAAAAAAATTATAAAAAATGTAAAATTTGATTTATAAAGTAGATTGTGTTGAACGGTTAAGATACATTATTTAAATTTTATAAAAAAAGATATTCAATTAATTGGTTTACGCAGATCAATCTTTGACCGAGATTTTTATTAATACCCTAAAAAAAAAATATCAAATCTGTCCTCAAATTTTTTTTAAAAAAAATAGCCTGACCGCCTACAGTGGGGCGGTTCACTATTCAAATCAAACCACCCCACAATGGGGCAGTCTGCTTCCCATACAAAACTGTCTCCTGTTGGGGCTGTCTGTTATAAAAACCCTATAAAAAGTCAATTTTCTCTCCTCCTCACTCACAATTCACTCTATCTTAGCGGAAAGAGAAAGAGGAAGAAGAGAAAGGTGATTTTTTGGCGATTTCGGATAACAAGAGAGGTAGATCTTCACAATTATATTAATTAATTATTTTAATTTATTTTTTGTAATTCATTTTTGTAATTAATTATTGTAATTCATTTTTTAAATTCATTTTTTTAAATCATTTTTTTTAACGAGAAGAATGGACAGTAACAATCGAGATAAAGAGAAAGAGAGCAACCGAGGTAGGTCGTTCTATCGTGGCGGCCTAGCGAGAGGAGGGTCAATTAGTGATCGAGGTAAAAATGAGGGAGAAGAGAACAAATGTCAAGTATGCCTTGATACAAAAAAAATGTTACGTATGTAAGATGGAGAAATTTATTAAACGGCCTATTCGGTATGAAATTTCAGACGATGACTTTGTGGAAAATCCCTACGGCTATTTTTTGAAAAAGAAGAAGGTTGATCCAGAGCCTCCAGCATCGGACGATGAGTTCGTTCCGTGTACTTATACTGGTAAAATTTCCACTCCGTCTGCTGTGACTGGTCCAGATTTGGCAAAATCCGATGATGACTTTGTTCCATGTACTTTCAAGGCTCGTTGTAAGAAGTAGTACTAATTATTAAGAATTTATGTTGTAGACTTTATTCCATGTAGTATTTATTCCATCAATTTATTGTTTATTTATATTTTATGTTGTCAATTTGTGTATATGTAACCAAGTTATGAAAATAACAAAACTCAGGCATATAAAATAATTTCACATACTTTGGATTAAATAGTTCACAAATTACGAATTAAAATTGTTCACAATATACATCTAAATAAAATAGTTCACTACATGCCTCTCAAGTAACTTGGTAATCAGCGACGACGTCCAAACAAACTAAGTCGATAAGTTCTGGGTTTGCTTCCAGATGGTTGTGTGACACTACTACCGGATTTCTCTGCATGGCTACTAGATGCTTGGCTGTTATTAGTGGGGGTGTCTTCTACCGGTTGTCTCAGAAACAACTCTAGCATTTTATCTTTCGTTGGCTTCGTTTATGGCATCTGCATTGCATTCCACTTCACCAAAAATGATATGATATTGAAATCGTAAAATATAAAATAAAATATAAAATATAAAATCAAATGTACCTGCTCGTTGCCTGTCAGAAGTTGAACGGCGAGCCTGATGTCCCATTCGCCTACCTTGCATCTAGTTCATGGTCATTACAGCACGCTTGTGGGGCCTTCTCCCTAACCTGATCCACCCCTTTGCGGGCATGATTCTATCCCCAACATAGGCCAGCCACGCATGCTGGTTGGGATAAGGATGGAATGATGCACCCCAAGTACTCACAAGGTACTTAGTACGGTACATGTCGGCGACAAAATCATCCCCACAGAAGTTTCTCATTCGGCACACCGCTATAACATGAGAACAAGGTAGGTGAGCTAATTGGATTCCTTGACATGTACATGTTACAACATTGTTAGGTCCGAAAATGACAATATACTTGAAATTCCTTTTCACAAACTCCATAGTCTCATTTGGTCTACGACTGGTTAGAACATACTCACCTGAACATTGTACTTCGAATTCCAAGTTGCGATCCCCATACGGGACAACGTTCATAACTGAGTTGTCATAACCCGAGTTGTCAAAACCCGGGTGGTGGTGCACTGGGTTATCATAACCTGTATTGTCCCAAGAAGGTCCAACCCCGGATTGATGCGGAACCTTTCTGGAATATAAGTCCATTACCGGGGTAACTCCAGACTCTAAAGTATTGTAAACACCTCTCCATAAACTCTCATCTGTTATTGGATACCTTGTAAAGTAAGGTCTACTACCCCCTTACTGTGTCAATTCGAGTAGCTAAGTCTATGTCATACTGGTTGGAGTTTACACTAGTCCTTTCGTATATCATTTGCTTAAGTTCCAGAAATAGGTGTTTTCATTAACCTCGAAGCCGTAGGTTGCATCTTTCGTGTAATGTGCTCCCTCCGCACCCTGAACAAACTTCCCGTTCACATACAGTGCAACCAACATTTTGAGAGCTACATTAATAAACAAACTTTTATCAGTTATAAAATAATAATACAAAAATAAATTATTAATAAAAAATATTAATAAAAAATAATAATAATAAAACAAATATGAAAATCACCAAATATGTTGCTGCTGGGATGAGAATTGAGAAGATTGAGTGAATTGTGAGCGGGGAGGAGAGAGATAATTAACCTTTTATAGGGTTTTTATAGCAGACCGTCCCAACAGGGGGCGGTTTTGTATGGAAAGCAGACCGCTCCATTGTGGGACGGTTTGGTTTGAATAGTGGACCGCCCTACTGTAGGGCGGTCAGACTATTTGAAAAAAAAAATCGAGAGCAAATTTGATATTTTTCTTTTAGGATATTAATAAAAATCTCGGAATCTTTGACACGGAGACAGATACAGCCGACATTTTTAAAAATACCCCAAGTTAATTACAGATTAATAAAAATGCCCACGACTGTTCCAAAATTTTAAATATACCCAAACCGGCCATTAAATGGCCGGTCCAGCAAATTTTTTTTTTTTTTTATTAAAGAGGGGGACCGGCCATTTATTTAATTTTTTTTTTTTTGTAGAAAAATAGATAAAATGCTGAAATCTAAGACTAAAAAATCGAATTGTTTTTTTAAATATTTGTTAGATTACTTTTTTGATAACATATTTATACTAAAATGCGCTAAATTACTTGAAATTATGTTAATTTATGCTGATTGACACTAAATTACTTTAAATTATGTTAAAAAATTTTAAGAAACAAATAGCTAAAATACTGAAATATAACACTAAAAAATTAAATTTATTTTTAAATATTTGCTAGATTACATTTTATATATATAATTAGCATATTTATACTAAAACACGCTAAATTACTTGAAATTATGTTAATTTATGCTGAATTACTCTAAATTACAATAATTATGTAGAATTATGGTAAAATACACTAAATTACGCTAAATTACGTATGAATAGGGTTGATATGTTCACTGAGAAAGCGAAAAACGACGGCAAAACTTCAAACGGCCATAAAACGGTGCTCGAGTGTCCGATTTCAGCAAATGACCACTTTTCGGAAAGCTTGTGAAAATGCGCATCGTTCGTGCCCATGATGCTGGAATGCCAAATTCAGAATCGCCAAAAAACAAAGAGAAGGGCCTCAAAACTTCAGTTGAAGTTTCCGATTAAGATTTTCATTTCTATTCTTCAATCTACGTAGCTCAGTAAATTAGTTATCTAATGAACTTGTAGAATATCAATTTTTATTATTTTTATTATTTTTTTACTATTTTTTATGATTTATGAAAGATGACACAAAATCAGCCCTATTCATACGTAATTTAACGTAATTTACCGTATTTTAGTATAATTCTACATAATTATTGTAATTTCAGCATAAATTAACATAATTTCAAGTAAATTACCGTTTTTTAGCATAATTCTAGTGTAAATCAGCATAAATTAACATAATTTTAAGTAATTTAATGTATTTTAGTATATGCTATTAAAAAAGTAATCTAACAAATATTAAAAAAAAATTAATTTTTTAGTCTTACATTTCAGTATTTGTCTTAAAAAAAAAAAAAAATTTCACAGGACCGGCCATTAAATGGCCGGTCGGACTTTTTAATCGGAACCGGCCATTTAATGGCCGGTTTTTAAAATTTCGGAACAGTCATGGACATTTTTATTAATCTGTAATTAACTTGAAGTATTTTTAAAAATGTCGGCAGATACAGCTAGGGCTGCACAAAAAATTCGTAGTTCGTAATTCGATTCGAGTTTGATTCGAAAAAGTTCAGAAAAAATTCGATTCGAAATTGAGTTCGTTCAAAATTATTTCAAACCAAACTTAGTTCGAAATTAATTCAAACCAAACTCAAACTGGACCTAGTTCGTTTGAAATAGGTTCGCAAACCAAATTTAGTTCGAAATTAACTCAAACGTGAACCGTTAATTTCTGCTGATAACTTATGTTCACTGATGAAAATATAAGCCGTTCAGTCCATAATTGATTTGAATTCTGACTTCTAAAACAGAAAGCCCAGTCTAATTACAAGCTCAAATAAAAAAATTCAACAACAAAGCTCAAATAAAAAAATTCACATGTTTATACCAGAAATTTTGTTTTTTATGGTAGGATTCTGAGTTTTTTGAGTAATCCAGTCTCAACTCTCTCGTTTTTTTCTTTGTTTTGATAAAGTTATTATTAATTTGATAAATTTGTTCAATTAATTTCAGCTTTAAGAAACTATTAAATAATAAAAAATAAATAATAAATAAATAAAATAAATATTGTACCTTTATCATTTTTTTGACAGCAATACATTTTTTGGCATTTTTTGCATTTTTTTCGGACCGTTCGTTTTACCGCGGGAATTCAACGGTCGATCTACAACAAAATCATTCCAAATCTGATCTAGAATGATCAAGGTACAATATTGAACGTAACCAACATAAAAGTTCAGAAGTTTTATTATGTATGAGCTTTGATCCAACACGAAATGTTTATGGCCATACGATGCTTCAATTTTTGATCAACTAGATGGATTGGTAAATGAAAACAAAATTTTATCAAACTTTCATGGAAGACGATAAATGCAATGCTCTTTGATTTCAACGGCCCCGATTGGTCAATGGACGACATGTTTACGTGTGCCTTCATTAACTTAGAAAGCAAGAGTATATGTTTCATGAGACATAAACTCTTGCCTTGTGAGTTAATGAAGGCGCACAAAAATGTATCGTCTGTGGTTCGATCGGGACCGTTGAAATCAAAGAGCACTGCATTTATCATCTTCCATGAAAGTTTGATAAAATTTTGTTTTGATTTACCCATCCATCTAGTTGATCGAAAATTGAAGCATCGTATGGCCATAAACATTTCGTGTTGGATCAAAGCTCATACATAATAAAACTTTCGAAATTTTATGTTGGTTACGTTCAATATTGCTCCTTGATCATTCTAGATCAGATTTGGAATGATTTTGTTGCAGATCGACCGTTGAATTCTCGCGGTAAAACGAACGGTCCAAAAATAAATGTAAAAAATGCCAACAAATGCCAAAAAATGCAAAAAAATGTATTGCTGTCAAAAAAATGAAAAAAATGCTGTCAAAAAAATGATCAAAGTACAATATTTCTTTTATATGTCTAAGAAATGCAAAAAATGTTGTTATTGATCAGCTATTCATTTAGAAAAAAAAATTATATGTATTGCTGTAAAAAAAAATTCAAAAAATGCAAAAAATACTTATTTATTTGATAAAAAAAATAAAAAAAAACATGCAAAAGTAAAAAAAATGTAAAAAGTTTGAAAATATATATTTTTTTTTTCCAAATTATTTGCTGCCTATTTTATTTTGTATCACTGCAATGCACTTTTAGACTCACTCAATAAAATATTAAATAAAATATTAATTAAGCGAGTGACCCACAAATCTTGCAATCCGATCACCTCAATAATTTCACACCCTTAAATCTATCATCTTACCAACGTCTAGATCTCTTCCATGTCATCAATCCGCTCCTTTTGCATTCAACCAATTAACCCGCTATTTTTTTCCGCCACTGCCTCCAATTTTTTTTCTCTCTTCCCGCTAATTTACGCCAAAACTGCTCACCCAAATTCCTCTCCCGCTAAGTACCAAAATAATCTCCCTCACGTCTTCTCTCTCTCTCTGGTGGCCTCTCACAACAAAGACTCATCTCTCGCCCAAATCTCTTGTTGCGTACATTCAAACTGAGTGTGGTGTTTGGTTATAATTAATTTTGGAGTGCTTGAGTTTTTATTTAAATTGTACTTCTATTGATATTTGAGTTTTATTTAAATTGTATTTTGAATACTTTGGAGTGCTTGAGTTTTTATTTAAATTGTACTTCTATTGATATTTGGATTTTATTTAAATTGTACTTTGAATACTTGAGTTTTTATTGAAGTGCTTTAATTTTGCACTATGGCCTAGTCAGAAGTCATAAATCGTAAGTCGTAACAAAGTTCGTAAAGGTTTGAAATTGAGTTCGTAAAAAATTCGGTTCGAAATTGGGTTCGTTCGAAATTAAGTTCGTTCGAAATTAATTCAAACCAAACCTAGTTCGAAATTAATTCAAACCAAACTCAAACTGGAGGTAAGTTCGATTCGGTTCGGTTCGTTTGCAGCCCTAGATACAGCCGGAGTAAGAGACAAGAAAAGGTATTAATTTACTATTCATTTTGACTTTGAAACAGATGCATCCGGACTCCGGAGCAAGAGACAACAAAAGGCATTTGTCTTTCTCAACTATTCAAGAGACATCATAAAGCTATTATCCATAAATATCTCATTCTGATTCAAAGTTCCAGCGCCTCAATCCCGACATTTCTATTAATAAAATATACCCAAGTTGCATTCGAATTTATAAAACTATTCATACCGGTTATTTTATGACTGATTTTAATTATTTTCGGTACCGGTTAAAAATAGACGGTATTTTTTTTTAGAGACAAATAACAAAAATATTGAAATCTAACACTAAAAAATCGATTTTCTTAAATATTTGTTAGATTATTTTTATATATAATTAGCATATTTATACTAAAATACGCTAAATTACTTGAAATTATGTTAAATTACGATGAATTACACTAAATTACGCTAAATTACAATAATTATGTTAGATTATGTTAAAATACGGTAAATTATGTATGAATAGGGATGATATCTTCACTGAGAAGGCGAAAGACGACGACGAAACTTCAAATGATCATAAAATGACGATTAAGTTAATTCAGGTTCTTCAATGAAGTAGTGCACATAGGAAGCATGATTTTTTATGATATAATTTGAAATTTGAAGTTAATTCAGTGAAGTTTTAAATTCATGATATGAGTGTAACATGAAATTAATCTAAACCAATTAGTTATTTTGTAATATATAGATATGAGTAGAACTAAGGTGCTCTTAAGCTCACCAAGCCAAACCGTAAACTTAACTCAAAAACCTATTAGATTGACTTCAAACGACATTTTCAAACCGTTAGATGTTCAATCAATATTAAAATGTGCTTGGAGACCAAATTTTTCATTTTTTGGATTTTTTTTCTATTTATTAACCTGGTTTGAAAACCGCTATTTTTCAATGCTCCATAAATTTAATAAAAACAACAGTTTTCAAACCAGCTTAATAAATAGTAAAAAAATTCCAAAAAATGAAAAATTTGGTTTCCAAGCACATTTTAATATAGATTGAACATCTAACGGTTTGAAAATGTCGTTTGAAGTCAATATGATAGGTTTTTGAGTTAAGCTCACAAAGGGCTTGGTGAGCTTAAGAGTACCGAAATTTTTATATATAAGAAAATAAATTAAAAAAATATTAAAAATAAGAAACTATTGGTAGGAATTTGAAAAATGGGAAGGCTGGTATGTGCCATAGCATACTCCGGCCTGTGGAAAAAACATAAAAAAAAAAAAAGGGACGCCATGCCAGACTCCGGCCCTAAAAAAAAAAAAATCAATTTTTTTTTCTGCTGTGTTCAGTCAGAAATCTAATAATTTTGATCAGATTCAAAATTCATTTGAGAGAAAATGGCTACATGGATTTTTGTGTTCTTTATATCAAAATAAAGGTATGAAAGTCTAGTTTCCAAATAATATAATTTCTCTATACAAAAATATTACAGATTGGTACAATTTTAGCGATTAATTGACAGAGGTCAGAATTCTGAAAAGCTGAAATTCCAGTGAGCAGTCCTATAATTTTGATCAGATTCAAAATTCATTTTAGAGAAAATGGCTACATGGATTTTTGTGTTCTTTATATCAAAATAAAGATATGAAAGTCTAGTTTCCAGCTAATATAATTTCTCTATACAAAAATATTACATATTGATACAGTTTTAGCGATTAATTGACAGAGATCAGAATTTAGAAAAGCTGAAATTCAGTGAGCAGTCCAATAATTCTAAACTTCTGATCTCTGTCAATTAATCGCTAAAATTGTACCAATCTGTAATGTTTTTGTATAGAGAAATTATATTATCTGGAAACTAGACTTTCATACCTTTATTTTAATATAAAGAACACAAAAATCCATATAGCCATTCTCTGAAATGAATTTTGAATCTGATCAAAATTATAGGACTGCTCACTGAATTTCAGCTTTTCTGAATTCTGACCTCTGTCAATTAATCGCTAAAACTGTACCAATCTGTAATATTTTTGTATATAGAAATTATATTATCTGGAAACTAGACTTTCATACCTTTATTTTAATATAAAGAACACAAAAATTCAAGTAGCCATTTTCTCTAAAATGAATTTTGAATCTGATCAAACTTATTGGATTTCTGACTGAACATAACAGAAAAAAAATTTTTTTTTTTTTACGTTTTTTCTGACTGAACACAACAAAAATCCATGTACCAATCTGTCATGTGCGTCCCGTCTTTTATTTTTTATTTTTTTATACTTTTTTTCCACGGGCCAGAGTATGTCATGGCGTCCCCGCTGGAACGCCATAGCACATACCAGCCTTCTCATTTTTCAAATTCCTACCAACAGTTTTTTATTTTTAATATTTTTTTAATTTAGTTTCTTATATATCAAAATTTCGGTTAAGAGCACCTCAGTTCTACTCAATAGATATATTAGAATTTTGATGCTTCTAGAAAGAAAATAAAATTCTGTAAATAATTGACGATTTAAGTTGTCATTGTTACTGTATAGTTGAACGAAATCAAATTGAAATACGACCTTGTATATATTTAAAGTTTTAAACAGACAGATCAGACGAACACGTACATTAAAATTATCCCTAAATTAACAATTTAAAACATAAAATCTCGGGGTTTATTTTAGTAAATCGCACTGACAATTAGCAACAATTATCAAAGGCCGGATTTGTTCTGGGCTTGAGATCATGAGATCTGAGTCGTTCGTTTCAATCTTGGTCGAATCTCAAAACGGATCTCATGTTCCAAATAGAAAAGGCGTTTGGCGGCTCCACTTTCTGTCGCTCTCTCATTCTTCCCTCTTGCTCGCTCGCTCGCGCTCTGTATCTCTCGTTCTCTGTGTCTCTCGCTTCTGTATCTGTCGCTCTCTCTCTCATGGTAGCTCCTATGTTATAAGTAGATTAGGTAACGGTGTTGCCAGATCGACAGGAAAAAGGGTAGACAAAGAAAGAAACAGTGTAGATCAAGAGAAGCACTTGAAAAGCTGCTAAAATTGGTATGTTTTCTTCTTGCTCTTCTTTTCTCTACAAACTTCGTATATTTCTAATTGATTTTGCCTTCCAATTTACAGTAGAATCATGTTTTGTGATCATCTCTTTTGTTTCTGAACAAATTAATGGAGCCTGCTCCAGAATGCGGTTTATTTCTATGAGACTAGGTCGCATGTATTTTCCAAAGAAAAGGGGAAGTTCTTTTGGTTAGCTTTAATTTCTTTAATTTTGTTCCATTCTTTGACGGATTAATTCTATCATATTAGGGTTGATTGAATTTAGTTTATTACTCAAATCCATCCTTATAAGTTAGCTTAAATTAGGTTAACAAGGCAACAACTCATTCACGCTTTTCCTACATTTGGGCCAACTTTTCATGTACTATTTTATCATGATCATAATTGATGTAGTTGCAGAGATGATGTTGACCTCACTTTTAATCTGAATTGAAAAATGATAGCTGAGCTGAGCATTATTTTGTCAACTACTTTTAGCCCTAATTATATTAATAATCATAATCATAATATATTAGACAGTGGCCTTGAAGTTGCTTTCGTTAAATAAAAAATAATACAAAGCCAAGTCTCGGGGCCCGCAAATTTGTTTCTGTATACAACAAGCAGGATTGTAATTTGCTTCTGCAATCGGGTTTCTGTGCTGAAATTTGTGTTATCTTTATCAAATCCACCTTTAAGGTTTGCTTTACATCAGAAGTTGGGTGCTTTTTTAATTGCTCTTGTGAGCTAATGTCAGGTGAAGGCCACATACAGTGGCAGTCACATCACTGTTATTTATATTTTTCTATGACCTTTTCTTCTTTTTGTAAATAAAAGCCATAACAATACTTTCTTTAATTAGAAACTTTTAGTTATAAAGTCCTAAGTTACAGAAAATATCTCAAGAAGGAGTAAATTAAAAAATATGACCCCTTAATGGAGCAAAATCAGCTCCTTAGCTTGCTGGTACTGATTTCTTGCGGCAACCTGATACCTGATTTTTTTGAAATACATAACATGCCATTTTGATTTTTGAAGGTTTTCCTTCTTAAGACTGCACAGGATACTATATATTGAGCTCTTTTGTGTACTAATTTCTCTTCACCTCTTTTGTTTTTCCGGTTAAAGATCAAGAGAGATGGGGTGCTTTTCTTCAAAACAAATCAAGCATACACCTGGTTATGAAGATCCTGTTTTGCTTGCCTCTGAAACCTCCTGTTAGTCTCTCTCTCTCTCTCTCTCTCAGACACACTCACACACGCGCACACACACTCATAAAACAATTTTGTATTTTTGTTGAGGGCTTGATACTTAATATGAAAAAAATGGAATTGTAACTTATACTTGATATCAGTGTAATCTGGAACTTTTTGGTTCTCAACTGAATACCCAACTATGATATGAATTTAGATTCATTTATATTAGTATAAGAATTCTAAAAGGCTTTTGTTCTTCACGAAGTTTATATTTTAGTAATACTGTGTTTTCTTGCCATCTTGTTTGAAGCAGTTACCGTAAGTGAGGTAGAGGCGTTGTACGAGTTGTTCAAAAAATTGAGCTTTTCAATCATCAAAGATGGTCTTATTCACAAGGTAAATGATCTCTGGATTAATACCTTAATACCATCTCCTGAAACCCATATAGTTATGGTTAATTTGATTTGTCACTTTATTAATTCATTTGATTAATTTTTTTTTGGCAGGAAGAGTTTCAATTTGCTCTGTTCCGAAACAGTAATAAGAAAAATCTCTTTGCTGATAGGGTACTTTCTCTCTCTCTTTTCCTTCCTCTCTTTTTTGTTCCTGAAAATTCAGAAATAATTTAGGACTTCTGCATGTGCAGATTTTTGACTTGTTTGATGTGAAGAGAAATGGAGTAATTGAATTTGGAGAATTTGTTAGGTCGCTTAGTGTATTTCATCCCAAGACCCCTGAATCGGAGAAAACAGCTTGTATGTTTGAAACCACACTTCATGTTTGTTATCCCCAATCCACTTAGAATAACATATTTTATTAACTTGAGTTTTGGCTTATGACAGTTGCATTTCGGCTTTATGATTTGAGGCACACTGGCAGCATCGAAAGGGTTGAGGTAACTTGAAAACATTTTGTTTTCAGAATACCAGAAATATAATTTCAAATGCTGTTGTCTAGTTCAATTTAATATGAATACTGCCACTTATATGGCTTTTTATTAAGTTTCTTTTACTTTATAATGTGTTAGTTGAAGGAGATGGTGTTAGCTCTCTTAAGTGAATCGGATTTGCAGTTATCAGAGGAGATTATCGAGGCCATTGTGGATAATGTAAGAAGAAAAAAAATGTATTTAATGGCATTCGATGGATTTTTTCTATTAATGAATATCTAATCTTTTAAAAGAGCAATATTGTTTCTTATTTAAAAGAAATCGATCTACCTTTATGAGCAGACATTCAAACAAGCAGATTCAAATGGAGATGGAAAGATAGATGAGGAGGAATGGAAGGACTTTGTCAAGAGAAATCCTGCTATATTAAAAAATATGACTCTTCCTTACCTTGTGTAAGACTAATTTTACAATTCATGCCCTTATATATTAAAAAATATAATTTGAGAACCAGTAAATATTAAAAAATATAATTGAGAACCAGTAAATATTAAAAAATATAATTGAGAACCAGCAAAAATTAAAAAAATATAATTGAGAACCAGTAAATATTAAAAAATAATCATAACCTTCAGTTGTCTTACAAACCGAAAATTGTTTCTAGTTGAGTCCCATATAAAGGTGGATATCATCAAGTAAATAAAATACTATTAACAAAAATTAAAATAATATTCACTTGACCAGAGTGCATAGTGCATACAATGAGTAATTGATTAGATTTTACAATGGAGAACATAGTTGTACTATATTTTATGTACTTTTTGAATTACATAGCAATTCATGAACTGGTTTCTTGCTTATGGGTAAATGCATGTATTCATAAAGGGTAGAAGGAAAATTGAACCATTTTGGCCATGTCAACTTATATTACTGTTCCTCTGCAAGTTTTCATTTTCATTAGTGAATTGTTCCTCATTTTTTCTTTATTACAAATACAGGGACATAACCATGTCATTTCCAAGCTTTGTTGTATATTCAGACACAAGTGATGCTGATATGATGAATTAACTCAATACAAATTGGACCATTATAGAATTAGCAACCTCAATCCCTATCCAAGATTGGCTGCTCACCGGTTTATGATATGTGATAAGATAGCAACAAGGCCAGTAAAGTGAAATCAGTACAGGTGGATAAAAAAAGAGAACCAAAGAGGAGAGTAACTATGTTGCATTGGACTGTAAAGTGAAATTTGATGCATTGGACTGCATCTTAACTGAGGTTAATTTTTTTAAGTTTGCTGCTAGTGGTTGTAATTAATTATTAGATGCATGTCTTGTAAGTAATATAGAGAGTAACTATGTTGTGAGTGATGTGTACTAATTGATATCGAAGTACTAATAATAAAAAAAAGTGTCTAATTTGGATCCTTTTGAGCCAGAATTTTGCTTTATTTTACTTGGCTGTGTTTAGAATGCCTACTTCTCTATCTAGGCTTAGAATTCAATATCACAGGCACCTAATATATCTGCCATCTTTTTTTGACAAATAATGACAATGTTACATAAAAAAAAAGGTCTATCTTATGTCAAACAGCAAAAATTGTTCAAAACCTTGTGATTTTAAGATAGCCTTGTGATTTTTATACTGTTGTAAGTTCACATTGTTTGTTAATGATAAAACATTAATCAAGTTTTATACATCACTTGTAGATCATGCACGCAAACTTTTGAATTCAAATCTAAACTTTATTTGATGTCAATCTTATGTTCGTTTATAAAAAATTGGCCAACAAAATACAAAAGATGAAATTTCTAGTGTTCTGGTCAAAAGTGACAAATGAATTAAACGCATTTTATTCTCAGATTCTGGGAATAATTTCCATGAAATTGGAAAGTGACAAATGAACTAAGCGCATTCTATTTTTAAATTTTGAGCATGTTTTTTATTAAAATTGAAACGAGGGCTTCAAAATAAATATAATTTTGTACATTAAACTTTTAAATTCAAATCAAGCAAATTGATTACTTGAAAAGATTCTCCTTTACCATAAGTTTTTTCATTATCTTCTGTCGATTTCTCTCTTCTTTTTCTTCAAACCTTAGCAGAGACTGCCAATGATTTCTCCACCCCCCTTCCCGTCTCTCGGACAAGTATCCACTCAGGTATTGGACAGTGGGGTCCACAACTTTACAACTCCGGTGCCTCTTTGACTGTAGAGGCTCTCCTTTAAGATTTGTGCAAAGTTAAAAGAACCATCCGAATCTACTAATTCTAAGAGATTTTCCTTGTCTGGTACTGGGGAGGATCCGAATTGCTCTCTCTTCATTATATTCGTCTACTTAGTTAATCCACTTAGTTAATTGGACAATTGGAGATTAGGTCAACCATTTTGGCTCGGTCAAAATGATAAATCAACAATTAATACATGGTATTAAAACTTGAAATAGTACTAATAGTTTCCAATTGGGTTTGTGATAGGATGGGGTTTACAGTAGACATATATACAGGTTAATTAATATCTTAGTCTGTAAGTTACATGGATCTTGTATTCTTGAAATAAAACATGAATTTGGCCCAATTAAAATAGATCATAAGTCCATTTCCTTAAGTTTTTTTTTAAGTTACAAAATGGATCAATTTTCGTGGATGGACGCTAATATATTTTATATAAATTAGTATTGTGACACTAACGATTAAATTCACTGTTTTCGTGGGTGACATGGTCAGTGAATTTTTTTATGTTCACAAATTAATACATGATATGATCCTTTAGAAATAACCATGGGGTACATTTGAAATTGTAGATATTGTTTCTGAATTTTTTTAAAAAGTTTGCAGATTTCCATGATGATTTTTAATCCGATATTTTTATTGATATCCATAATTAAATACAAATTAATAATTATACCCAACTTAGCTAGGTATTTTTAAAAATATCCAAACCAGTCATTTTTTGGCTGCTCACAATTTAAATTCCAACCGGTCAAAAAATGACCGGTCACTATTTAAATCCCTACCGGCCGAAAAATGGATAGTTAATACATGTGACAAACTAACAACATGTTAATATGTTACAAACTGGTAGTTATATTTTTGCCAAAAATATGTCCAGCTAAATCTTTTATTAGCCTTTATACGCTTTGAGTGAACCCAACCCAGTGACCCGGTTTGAAAATTTTAACTTGACCCAACCAACCCAGGGCTGTAACAAGTAATGACACCTTTCTCTAAAAACAGCTCAGAAGCACAAATTTCACATTATTAGAAACTGACACAGAATCATAACAGAGGCACAGCATTCTCACACTCCAGTCACAGCAATAAAAAGCAAACCCCTGCTGGTAAATTGTTATAGAAGTCTGCTTTTATCAATTATAAGGCAGGATTTGTGACCACTATTTTGCAAATCCACAATCTATCTTACAATCTATCTTACTAATGCACATTGTGTTGCCCAACTGTTTTAACACACTACATTGCTTTTTGCAAGTGCTAGCAACCTTGAGTTTCAACCCACCTGATATATTCCTAAAACCAGATCGAATTCTCTGCTTATACTGTCAATTGTTATAGATTCAACAGCTCCTTTTAAGCTAGTCGTTACTTATTACAGTACTGGTAATCTCTCGAGTCTAAATTCAATTCCTGACGCCACCACTGGTGGATCCCATGTGCTGTCTTGAAATCGGGTAAGTTGCACCAGTTAATATTCAAAACAGCAGAAGGAAACAGATGTAATGGCTCAGATTCATTTCCAAAAACATTCATAACCAAATCACGAACTGTGTTTTTGGTTGCCATTGTTCCAACACCCTTTGCACCGATTTCTTCCATCTTTTTTCTATGCTCAAAGTAACCAATATACTCGCAGCAAATATTGTCAGTATGGTTTACATACAATTGGGGGACCCACAAAGCTAACATGTCAAAACAATCATTACTCCTTTTGCTATGTTTTTTCAACACTGAGGCCACCCCAGCTGTGACATAACTATTTGCAATTCGAATCCCAGATTTGACCTTGGCATGACTTATCCTCTCAATTGGAGCGGATAAAAATGGGGGGTTAAATAGGAAAGATTTTATATAGACAGTTAATTTGGCCATGGTTTTAGCCATGAGAATTGCAATAGCGGATCCTAAAGAGTGACCCGCTAGCCAGATCCTCTGGTGCCCGTAAGTGTACACAAGGTAGTTCAAAGCTTCGTACCCAGCCTTGAAACGGGTTGTATTTTCAAGCCCGTTTTTCAAAATGTGTAGATCTAGTCCGAGGTCACGAGATAATGTTTTTTTTTTAGCTATGGTACCTCTAAAAGCTATGACATAGGTGGGTGCATTTAATGAATAATGGTCAGGATTAGAACCCGGTAAGGGAACTGGTGGGATAAATTGATAGACAACACCAAAGATAGAGGAGTCGCCATCATCTACAAGGATTTGAATTGGGGTGAAATGGAAATGTTGGTACCAGGCAGGTGCACGAGCTTCAGGCCCGTACCGGTTTTGTTGCCGGTCCCGCTCTAGCACGTATACACCTTGTACCAGGCTCGCAGCAACAGATCTCTGATTATTTGGGCAGTTCCTGTTCAATTTAATAAAATATATATTTCAAATAATTTTGATAATTTAAACACCATGTTTGATTTTATAATTGTTGATGTGAAAAGGCAAAATTGGTAATGTAGTGGCCAAATTGCAATTCTTAATCACATCTTTGAATTGTTACTTACTAATGAAGATCTAACAAAGAACATCAGTTCCAGTTCCATACAAAACTCGAATAAGTCCAGAAGTAAGCTGGTACTTAGTATTTACCAGAACAATACAGAACCCCCCCCCCCCCCCCCCTCCCGAATACCCACTTGAAACGATTTCCATACATTCTCGGTTACAGCATTTTTAGTTACATCCGATGTTATTGCATATGGAAAAAGGAGTATACTACTGAAAAAAAAATGAAATATGTCCGCATTCTAGATAATATATGGGTGAAATAACAACTCACCAATTAACAGACGTGAGATATGTAGGCCCAGAAACCTCAAATAAATCCCGCTGTGACGGCATTTTTGCCATCTTCTTCTTCTTCTACGTACTTCTTTGAGTGGTTTCTCCCCAATCTATTAATTGAAGGTAAAAAAAGATAATATTAGAACATAAACTCAGTAATGCCAAAAATAGCAGTACTAATACATCTAATATTTAATGAATTTCTGTTGAAAATAGAAAAGGACGAGATTCCCAATTTTTTCCCAATTTTTTCCCAATTTTTTTAAGTTTTTGGGCATGAATGAAAGAGTCAAAAATTAAAACTCTCATCAGCTTAAGCACTCGGATATCTCCCCAATTAATCAATTACTAAGCATACAATTTGACCTAATGAGAAAATTCAGGCACATATCTGCTAACTTAAATCTCTTTTTTATCCATCTATTTTCCAAATTCTAAAAGTAAAGTTGCTTTCTTTTAAGAGAAAACACAAAAAGGTTTAGCGTTGTTAGTTCCGCTGTGCAATTTCCCCTTAATAACCACAGGAAATTGCAATGTAGGTCGTACGAGGACCAAACAAATTTCTCAAAATAAATGAATATAAATTACAAAAAAAAAGGGTACGACGATCTCAAAGATCGAATCGATTTAGCTTACCTGCCAATAGATTGATCAATTTGTGAGGTAAAAGATTAAAAAAGAAAGAAAAAAGAAAAGAAACTTACGACTAATCTCTATTGAATCTGTTTGAACTTCCCTTCCTCTAAACCTCAAATGGAAAACCAGTGAAGTTTCAACTTCCGAGTCTTTTTTTTTTGGGAGAATTTCATGTATCCCCCTCAAAAACTTCAATATTGATTTCCCCCTCTAAACTTTGAAATTACATATTTCCCCTTCTAAACTTCCCAAACTCACAAATTTACCCATTTAATCAATAAAATATATTTAATATATTTAAAAATACTTAAATAATATTATTTCGGATTCTAAATTTTTTTCAGACCATTATACCCCTTCCTCCTTCCAATCTTGTTCTTTCTCTTCAATTCATGTGCGTCTCACACCGTCCTCACCTATGGATCGGAGCAATGCGGCGAGCTCCAGCTGCGTCAGGCTGCCGCACCATCCATGTCGAACCGGCAAAAGATGTCACGCAGCTGCTTCAATCCATATATGGAGACGGTGTGAGACGCTCATGAATTGAAGAAAAAGAACGAGATTGGAAGGAGGAAGGGGTATAATGGTCTGTAAAAAATTTAGAATCCGAAATAATATTATTTAAGTATTTTTAAATATATTAAATATATTTTATTGATTAAATGGGTAAATTTGTGAGTTTGAGAAGTTTAAAAAGGAAAATATGTAATTTCAAAGTTTAGAGGGGGAAATACGTAATATTGAAGTTTTTGAGGGGGAATATCCCCTTTTTTTTTTTTTTTTTTCTGGTGCTCAACAGAAGTCTTAACGAACAAGTAATATTTTAGTGGAAAGTAAGTAATAGCCAACAGAGATTTACTAGTTAGACGAATTCGTATCGTCTGCATTAACTCAAAAGGGAATATCTCAACCGTTTGATGTGTTTTAAGATTCGTGCGGACTAGACCCGCACTAATATTGAAAGGCCCCCTATGCTATAGGAACCAGTATCTTCTGTGTTACTCGAGAAAATAAAATGAGCTCTCAGCCGGTGGATATTCGGATGATTGGAGGGGCAGTATTATTTGTGCTTTGAGATTCGTGTAAATTTAAATCCACCGGCTGAGACTCACTTTATTTTCTCGAGTAACACAGAGGATCTGAATTCTATGCTATAGACAGGAACAGGATTGATTCCGTTTAAAATCAGACGGTTGAGAGATTCATTAACTTGAAAGATTCCACTTTTGAGTTAATGCAAGAATACGCGTTCCTAGTTAGACCCGGTCTATGGAACTAATGAATCACTGCTTTCTGGGACCCACAACAGCTTCTACAAATGTAAATTACAACAAGCAATTCGAAGTCAATCGGAGTTATATTTCCGGTTGCTAGTAACACGTAGTGTTTGTTTTGAGATGGACCGGATCGGATAACCCGGGTTTCGACCCAGACCGGTTCGAACCGTGCTTTAAATTCGGACCGGACTGGACCAAGGCTAGGAACGGTCCTGGCACGGGTCTGGTCCTTTTTTTTTCTTCCGGCCCGTGTAAGACCAAACCGCGTAGGCCCGTGGATCCGTCTCAGACCAGACTGGACCAAATTTTTTTTTTTTGGGGATTTCATGTACCATAGCCTCACTCCTTATAAATTTAGGGTATACCCTCAAAAATTTCTAAATTATGTGCAGCAATCCTAAAAAAAAAAAAAAAAAACCCGTCGGACCGGCCGTGTCAATTAGGACCACGGTCCAAGCACGGGTTTCGGCCAACCCCTAATTACTCGGACCGCTGGATCCGGACCGTGAAAACCACCGGACCCGTGTGGATCGTGGCCCGTGGCCCGTTGGAGCCGTAGTCCGACCGAGTCTGGACCGGACCGGACCGGCCGTTTTCAATTCACCAGTAACACGTGACAAACCAACAAAACTTGGTTTTTTTTTAGAAATTTTATACATTTTTTTAAAGGCTCGCTTTTAAGTTTCAAAACTGCTAGTAACGTCACGTAGGACAAGTCAAAGGGAAAATTATATAAATTATCTTATTTTTTGAAATCGATTTATTTTTACTTAACATTTAAAAAATAAATTTAGCCTTATTTTAAAAAAAAATTCGGAAATTCAATATGCAGATCCAGTATATGCGCCTCAAAAGAGTGTGTGGGCATCCTCTGAGATATCTCAATTTTTGTGTGACCGGCGTGTACGGTGCCTATTTGGAGATAACGCAGGGAACCAATATTATTTGTGGTTCGCCAAGTTCATTTATCCACCTGCAAAATCTCTACCATGTACGCTAAATTTTTATTAGTAGAGGGGGTATTTGGTTCTGACATGATAAAAATTTTCTTTCTTCTTTCCCATGAAAAATGAAAGTTCTCCCTCTTAGACCTTATTGGGTGCACCCGCTGTTGCTATAATAGTTTGCCCTAAAAAATTGTTTGAGTGAATATCTTTTTCCTTTTCAAGTACCACAAAATCGACATGGACCTTAATTTTTTCAGTTTTGAAGACCACATTTTTCAAAACACCAAGTGGAGATTGTATTGAACCATCGGATAGAATTAATTTCATATCGGTCGGCTCAAAATTACCAGACTCAAGTTGGTCAAATATCTTTTTGGGCAAGGGACTCGCATTTGCTTCCAAATCACACGTTGTCTTTTCAATTTTTGTATTGCCTTTTGAGTAGGGTGATGAGAAGCTATCGCGATCTTCCAATTTGTGAGGTAAATCATTTGAAAGAATTTCACTACTTTTTTCATTTAAGACCACATATTCACTTTTCTTAATCTCACTTTTGTTGGTCAAAAAAATTCTGAAAAAATCTTGTCAAATTTGGCATTTGGAGCATTTAATTTTTAGTTGCCTTATTTGGTTTGCAAAATTGCCAATTTGATTATTTAGATTTGGTCCAACCGAATCTTGTGAAAAAGAAATAGATCTATAAGGAGGAGTATACCTTTCCCTTTTTTGAGGTGGGATATACCTTTCCTTCTTTGTAGATTCGCCTTCCTCTGTGAGAGATTTACCTTCCTCCTTTTGAGGTTCTTTGGATTCTTGCCCTTTTTGAGACTCACCTTCTTTTTATGGTGATTCTTTCTCGATTTGCTCGACTTGCCCGTTTCACCCTTCTTGCACAATGGGGGTTTCCTTGCTCTCAATTTCTCCTTCAATGGCCACGACATTGTTGTGCTCCCTTGGGTTATTTTCCAACTCTACCGAGAGCTCGTCATGATGGCGCAAGGATGACATGTCTAGCTGGGCAATTAGCAACTTCGTTTGGGTTGTTAGTGCGTCAATTTTTTGTGTTAGATCTCTCAAATAATTGGCAATCTCGATATTTGTTTGTCTTTGTTCAATCTCAAAGTTGCTTTGAGCGAAAACTAGGTCGACAACCATTTTTTTGTAGCTTGGATAATTGAGGTGGTCCTTGGTTTTAGTATTGGGATTTGTTCCATTGGTAGGTTTCATAATTGTGGAATTGCGCCATCTGTCCTTCTTTCTCTTGATGTATGTTCATGAGTTGGTTTTGCATGGTTTCGACCTTGGCTTGTAAAGTGGTGACCTTATTAACCTTCATAGCACCGGCATTTGTGTTCGTCCTTCCACCTCCTCTTTTGACTGACCACTCGCATTCGCTTATGGCCATCTCTTCAATCATCTTCATCGCGTCCATGACATTCTTGTTTACAACACCTGCAGCTGTATTCAATTGAGAATTAGTTGCATAACAACAACCTCCATAGAAAAATTGAAACAAAAACAACAACTCATTTAAACCATAGCGTGGACATAGACGCAAAAGCTCTTGCCATCTATCCCAAGCCTCGACAAGTGACTCATTTTCACCTCGTTTGAAGGTGGTGATTTGGACCCTAAAATGATGGGTCTTAGATGGTGGGTAGTACCTAACCAAAAATGACTTTTGCAATATATTCCAATTAGTTATGGTCCTAGGGTTTAACAATCTTAATCAACCCCTAGTTTGGTCCTTAAGAGAGAGATGAAAACATTTTAATTTAAGGGCATCAAAAGCGGATCCAATCGGTGCAAAGGTGGCACAGTGTTATTCAAATATTGCTAGATGTTAGTAGGGCTCCTCATTCAAAGCCCCCCCCCCGAATTGGTTTTGCCCTAACAAATGAATTAGAATTGGTTTAAGATGGGGATTATTTTCTCCTTGTGCAATGTGGCCAAATTATTTTCCCGAATCTATTTGATTAACAAACTCCCTGATTGGTCGGTAATAGTTCAGATTCTCAGATAGAGGTCAGCCATTTGCACCATGAGGTGGTTGATTGTTATTGCGTAGAGGTAGAGTGCTGGTACATTGTTCATTGAGTGATGGGTTGCCATTGAGATTGATGTGTGTTGTGTCGTTGTCCATTCCATCAATAGATATCCCAAGTTGATCGGTGGCGGCCATCGGTGGATCTTCCTCTTTGAGAACATATTGCGGAGTCGGTTGAGAAGCATTTGGAGTGTTCTTTTGGCCTCAACTCCTAGTCTTAAGAGTCAGCGCAAGATTATGTGAGAGAGAGAAAAACAATGAATTTCAAAATAAGAAAATAAAACAAAAATAAAAGAAACATCTAAAATTAATTTAAAATAGTAAAATTAATATCTATTATTGATTCCAAATAAGTTGAATATGAAACAACGAAATAAATACAAGGAAAGAAAAATATTTTTCTGATTTTTTTTAGAAGTAAAATTTAGGAAAGAAATATTTTTGGAAAGAAATAAAAATAAAAAGGAATGAGAGATTAAGGCAAAAAAAAAATGGTAATAAAATGAATTTGGAAAAAAGAATATTTTTTATTTTTGAAATAAATAAAACTAAGGAAAGGAATTAACAAAGGAATAAAAATAAGGAAATAATTTTTTTTTACTTTTTAGAAAGAAAAAATAAAAGAGGAAACTTTAGATATAAATCCTAAAGTAGAAATTCAAATTTATCTGTTATCCCAAACGAACAAAAAAGAAAAAAGAACAAAGAAAAGAAAAATAAAGTGAGAATCAAACCAAAAAAAAAAATTTAGAATTAATCTCAAAAATGAAACTACAATTAGCCGTTAGTCCTCGGTAACGGCACCAAAAGCTTGTTGTGTATTTTGGGTATATGATTTGATGGTCTATTTTGTACACTTTTTGCTTTAAATTTATAGAACCCTAAATACGCAATTTTAGATTGAATTGCAAGCGCACAATCTATCCTTGTAGTAATTATGGGTGTCGATCCAAAGACTAAGGCAATTACAATTTCTACTAAATTAATTAATTCTAAACTAGTGCAAATAAGTAAATAGAGGGGGGTTTGTTGTAAATTTGATTCTAAACCGGCCCGCACGAAATGCTTGTATAGGCCGCATAACTATTTGAAAATTTACTGTGAACTGAACTTCAAACGAGCATAGATCATCATCTGTAACTTTGTTTTCAGTGTTCTACCACTTTTCGGAATGCTTGCGAGAAGATATACAATTTACTCCATTTATTATAATTTAAATAGACTTTGACAGTAACTTGATTCTTGGCATATTTTACACAAAATTACACTAAAATACAAGAAAATTGGCTTAGTTTTTTAGGTACCTTAATCAAAAGTATATATAATTTAGGCTTATCATAAAACTAACATGCTCTCGACCCAATAAACCGAGATGATCCATACTCGGGGGTTAACCAAGCAAGCAACATTTTTTCCATGTCGCCCCCCGGGTCCAAAGTCGCTTGAGGGTTGCCAACGCCCAAAAAAAAATCGACAAGGCAAAGCCTGTCTAAAGTATACACTGCCGCGCATATACTAATTCTTAAATCCCGAGATAAACATGCGACATGCGACAACACATGACTAACATGAACAACGTTGCACAACTTATATCTAGGACTACCTAACCAAGCTAAAATCGCTAACATAGGGATAAGTTCTCCTTGGAGAAATCCCCTTTAGTGGTTAAATACATTCAAGTCGAAAACATCCTGCTAATGCATTCCGACTTCGGGTGCTAATGATAGGACCATGTTCTTAAGGCCCTCAACTAACCCGCAATGAACCATGAAAGAATCGGGATTCGGACCTCCTTGAGAGACCAACCCGGGGTTAATAAGAAAAGCCCAGAAACCATCAAGACAAGGCCCAACAAAGCCACGTAAATCCTCGTGAATATGGGCTCAGCCCGAACTGGGCATACACCGCCTTTGTGCAGGATAACAGCTATCGCGGTTAACACAACCGCCCAATCTCCCATAACCGCGCGGAATAGCAGTTATGGGACAACCTATATAAGGCAAGAATGCCCATTGAATAGGAGTCGGAACTTTTACTAAGAGAGATATCGCATAGGTCAGAGTCCGAATATCTCCAAAACCTTCCCGAGTTCTAAACTCATTCTTATCTTGGCCTGCCACCCCGAAGCAGGGCGAGCCCAACCCAGAAGCTCGATCACATACGGCCTACTCTCTTCCGAGGTAGACATACAAATTGCTAACAAGAAACAAAGCGGAAGTATCATAGCATGCAACAAGACAAAGTGCATAGTTTTTTATTTCATTTTGTCCTTAATTGGTTACTTTTATAATGGCCATGAACTGTTCGTATTATATATTGTAATTAGATACTTTCTTGTGGCTTTCGCCAACTGATCACAGTTGCTTCGTTCACGTTTTAATATTAACTAGGTAGACAAGATAGTTTGGAATGACACCTTTTTTTATTAATTAGTTGATAATTAATTAACAACATGTTGTTGCTAGTAACATAATTATTTTTGAAGAGAGTTACTTCTCTTCGATCTAGATCCAAATGGAGTGGATAAGCGTTGACATATGGAGATCGATGTTACTTTGATTACCTCAACCTAATTCTTGATCTTGACCCGTTCTGACAAAAAAAACATCACATGGTTTCAAAAATTTATTCCATTAAAATTGCGAATGCATGCTGTTGTACCAATAATATTCTACCGAATTTTTTAATTTCAGAAAATATTAAATACATTTTTAGAATATATATATATATATAGAATTTTGCTATTGTGCTTCATGAAGTAAAACCCATATTGTACTTCACGCTCATACACCCATTTCCAAAATCCAAATTGTCAATCCGACCGTTCAAGTTGTTCTCCATATTGAAATGTGCTTGGAGACCAAATTTTACATTTTTTGAAATTTTTTTACTATTTATTAAGCCACTTTGAAAATCGCTGATCCATTGGTCCAGAAATTTTTACTGTTTTTTACTATTCACAATGGATCAGCGATTTTCAAAGTGGCTTAATAAATAGTAAAAAAATTTCAAAAAATGTAAAATTTGGTCTCCAAGCACATTTCAATATGGAGAACAACTTGAACGGTTTGGATCGACCGTTTGGATTTTAGAAATGGGAGAATGAGCGTGAAGTAAAACTTCGTTTTACTTCATGAAGCACAATAGCCCTACTATATATATATATATATATGTAGAGATGGGCTAACTTGCTTTGGGAATTAAAGAGGGCGTTTTACTTTGCGCTCATATCTTCATTTTCAAAGTTCAAATAGTCGATTCGAACCTTCCAACATGTTCTTCATATTAAAATGTGCTTGGAGACCAAATTTTACAATTTTTGGAAATTTTTTACTATTTTTTCAGAATTTTTGAAAATCATCACTTTGCTGAATTTTTTATTATTTTTTTATTTAATGAAAAGTTGTGATTTTCAAAAATTCTGAAAAAATAGTAAAAAATTTTCAAAAATTGTAAAATTTGGTCTCCAAGCACATTTTAATATGAAGAACATGTTGGAAGGTTCGAATCGACTATTTGAACTTTGAAAATGAAGATATGAGCGCAAAGTAAAACGCCCTCTTTAATTCCCAAAGCAAGTTAGCCCATCTCTATATATGTATATATCAAACACAAATACGAATTACTAAAATCTACTCTGTTTTCAACCCCATAGTGGTTGTTTTTCTTGTTAGAGATAAATACTGCTTGTTTAAAATTCATTAAACTATACTATAAATTGTCCCAAAATAATAGATATGGTGAAATGGCGAAATGGTTAACGTTCCAAACAATAAATGCACTAATTCCAAAATTTCATATATCATGTGAAGTTTAGGTCTGGTTTCTCTGTTAGTGGGTCTGCCTCTGAACCTGACGGACAGTATCCTTTGTAGTACTGTACAGCACAGTAAATCACTTTACGGCTCAGATTTACTCTCAGCCGGTGCCTATTCGGGGGATTGGAGGGGACAATATTATTTCTGCTTTGAGATTCGTGCAAAGTTAAAAAGAACGATCCGGATCCAATTACTCCACGGAACAGTGTCTCTGAACTTCTCAGAGGATACGAATTCTGAACCTGACAACGAATGAACTAGAGTTGCTGTGTTTTATTTTTTTCATGTCAATAGCACACAGATGTATGTAGAGTGGGAAAAACGTGCCGTGCCATGACTAACACACCGTGACTTTGGTCACGTGCCGTGCTGTGACCAAGTAAATTTTTCACGTGCCGTGACAAAAATTACGAGGGGTGGTCACGGCACGCGAGTCACGCCGATGTTAACCTTACCCTACTTTACATTTCGATGTACTTATTTAAATATATAAATATCTATTATATTATTTCCATGTCTCTTTATTTTTTCTATCTTATCAGAACTAACATGCTCCCGACCCAATAAACTGAGATGATCCATACGCAGGGGTTAACCGAGCAAGCAACATTTGTTCCACGTCGCCCCCTGGGTCCAACGTCGCTCAGGGGCTGCCAACGCCAAAAAAAAAATCGACAAGGCAAAGCCTGTCTAAAGTATACACTGTTGCGCATAGACTAATTCCTAAATCCCAAGATAAACATGCAACATGCATGCGACAACACATGACTAACATGAACAACGTCGCACAACTTATATCTAGGACTACCTAACCAAGCTAGTTCTCCTTGGAGAAATCCCCTTTAGTAGTTAAATACATTTAAGTCGAAAGCATCCTACTAATGCATTCCAACTTCGGGGGCTAATGATAGAGCCATGTTCTCAAGGCCCTCAACTAACCCGCAATGGGCCATGAAAAAACCGGAATTCATACCTCCTTGAGAGGCCAACCCGAGTTTAATAAGAAAAGCCCAGAAACCATCAAGATAAGGCCCAACAAAGCCTCGTGAATGTGGGCTCAGTCCAAACTCAGCATACACCACCTTTGTGCAGGATAACTGCTTTCGCGGTTAACACAACCGCTCAATTTCCCATAACTGTGCAGAATAGCAGTTATGGGATAGCCAATATAAGGCAAGAAGATCCATTAAACAAGGGTCGAAACTTTTTACTAAGAGAGATATCGCATAGGTCAGAGTCCGAATATCTTCAAAACCTCTCCGAATTCTAAACTCATTCTCATCTCGGCCTGCCACCTCGAGGCAGGGCGAGCCCAACCCAAAAGCTCGATCACATACGGCCTACTCCCCGAGATATACGACATAGAATGCAACAAGACAAAGTGCATAGTTTTTTTTATTTCATTTTGTCCTTAATTGGTTACTTTTATAATGGCCATGAACTGTTCGTATTATATATTGTAATTAGATACTTTCTTGTGGCTTTCGCCAACTGATCACAGTTGCCTCGTTCACGTTTTAATATTAACCACTAGACAAGATAGTTTGGAGTGACACCTTTTTTTATTAATTAGTTGATAATTAATTAACAACATGTTGTTGCTAGTAACATAATTATTTTTGAAGAGAGTTACTTCTCTTCGATCTAGATCCAAATGGAGTGGATAAGCGTTGACATATGGAGATGTTACTTTGATTACCTCAACCTAATAATTCTTGATCTTGACCCGTTCTGATAAAAAAAAACATCACATGGTTTCAAAAATTTATTCCATTAAAATTGCGAATGCATGCTGTTGTACCAATAATATTCTACCGAATTTTTTAATTTCAGAAAATATTAAATACATTTTTAGAATATATATATATATATATATATATATATATATATAGAGCTGGGCTATGGTGAGTTGCGAAGTAAGATGTCATTTTTACTTCACGCTCATATTTTTATTTTGAAAATCTAAACACCCGATCCGAACCGCTCAACATGTTCTTCATATTGAAATGTGCTTGGAGACCAAATTTTATAATTTTTGGAATTTTTTTACTATTTATTAAGCGACTTTGAAAATCGCTGATCAAATGGTTCAGAATTTTTTACTGTTTTTTACTGTTCACCCGGATCTGGGATTTTCAAAGTGGCTTAATAAATAGTAAAAAAATTCCAAAAAATATAAAATTTGGTCTCCAAGCACATTTCAATATGGAGAACATGTTGAGCGGTTCGGATCGGGCGTTTAGATTTTCAAAATGGAGTATGAGCGTGAAGTAAAACGACGTTTTACTTCACAACTCACCATAGTCAATCTCTATATATATATATATAGTGCTGGGCTTAGCTAAGCCATGGTGTAAAACGACTTGGTGCTCCACGCCTCATTATTTTCATTTTGAAAATCCAAACTACCGATCCGAACCGCTCAAGTTGTTCTCCATATTGAAATGTGCTTGGAGACCAAATTTTACATTTTTTGGAATTTTTTTACTATTTATTAAGCCACTTTGAAAATCACTGATCCGGCGGTCCAGAAATTTTTACTGTTTTTTACTGTTCATAAGGATTTTCAGATTTTCAAAGTGGCTTAATAAATAGTAAAAAAATTCCAAAAAATGTAAAATTTGGTCTCCAAGTACATTTCAATATGAAGAACATGTTGGAAGGTTCGAATCGACTATTTGAACTTTGAAAATGAAGATATGGCGTGGAGTACCAAGTCGTTTTACACCATGGCTTAGCCTAGTCGGACTCTCTCTCTCTCTCTCTATATATATATAGAGTAGAACTAGGGTGCTCCTAAGCTCACCAAGCCCTTCCTTGAGTGTGACTCTAAAACCTATCGAATTGACTTCAAACGACATTTTCAAACCGTTAGATGTTCAATCTATATTAAAATGTACTTGGAGACCAAATTTTACATTTTTCGGAATTTTTTTACTATTTATTAAGATGGTTTGAAAATCGCTGTTTTTCAATGGTGCAGAATTTTAATAAAAACAGCGATTTTCAAACCATCTTAAAAAATAGTAAAAAAATTCCAAAAAATGTAAAATTTGGTCTCCAAGCACATTTTAATATAGATTGAACATCTAACGGTTTGAAAATGTCGTTTGAAGTCAATTCGATAGGTTTTAGAGTCGCGCTCACGAAGGACTTGGTGAGCTTAGGAGCACCCTAGTTCTACTCTATATATATATATATATATATAGAGTAAAGCTAATATACACTTAAGTGTACCGTACTCCTAAATTTAGGCCGTTAGATTTCTTCAAAAGTCGTGCTACCACGACTTTTAAAGAATCTACACGACTTTTGAAGAAATCTAACGGCCTAAATTTAGGAGTACGGTACACTTAAGTGTATATTAGCTTTACTCTATATATATATATCAAACACAAATACGAATTACTAAAATCTACTCTGTTTTCAACCCCATATTGGTTGTTTTTCTTGTTAGAGATAAATACTGCTTGTTTAAAATTCATTAAACTATACTATAAATTTTCCCAAAATAATAGATATGGTGAAATGGCGAAATGGTTAACGTTCCAAACAATAAATGCACTAATTCCAAAATTTCATATATCATATGAAGTTTAGGTCTGGTTTCTCTGTTAGTGGGTCTGCCCCTGAACCTGACGGACCAGTATCCTCTGTAGTATTGTACAGAACAGTAAATCACTTTACGGTCCAGATTTACTCTTAGCCGGTGCCTATTCGGGAGATTGGAGAGGGCAGTATTATTTGTGCTTTGAGATTCGTGCAAAGTTAAAAATAACGATCCGGATCCAATTATTCTACGGAACAGTGTCTCTGAACTTCTCAGAGGATACGAATTCTGAACCTGACAACGAATGAACTAGAGTTGCTGTGTTTTATTTTTTTCATGTCAATAGCACACAGATGTATGCACTCGTGTACCACACATTTTTCACACAGACAAACATACGTACATAGAAAAAATAATATATTTTTTAGAGGAAAAAATGAAAAATAGGGCCTTTGCCATATTTGATTGATATCATAGCAGTTACAAGGGGTAGTAACAAACCTAATGAAAAACAAGGATGGTTCATACATGTGAGCCTAAAAAAGAAGAAAAAGGAAATACAACATAATTAAAAAAAGAAGAAACAGATAGCTAAAGCTGTGAATTGAACGTGTTTCTATGTGTTTCTGACATGTTCCACTGTAGAAGGACCTACTGCAGTACGTAGTTCAGCTTGTTGTTACACCTCCTTTGTAAAAATTCTTGCGAATCTCTCCTTCCATGCAATGAAAAAATATATGTTGATTTCGAGTAATCAGCCTAAAAATTGTGAAATATAAGATATCAACAATTTTTAGGCTGATATTGATAATCATAAGATTTCAAAGATACATCTTTTTGCCACCATTGATGAATCCCATGAATCTCATGCAAATCACACTTTTTTAGGTTCACTGCTAATCTAGCTGATGGAAGCAGATGTGGCATCTCTGACCCTTTACCAAGAACATCACCACAAATTCCCCTCAAAGAGGTTTGACTTGCCACTTGCTCTATGCTTCCTAATATCGTCCCTTCTGCGTTCTTGCGTCCTTCAAAATACCGTATATATGAAGTTGAGATCGGGTCCTGTGGATTCACAAATAGGTATGGAGTCCATGGGGCCAACTTTAAAAATTCCTCGCGTGATTTCTTGTGTTGCTTTTGCATTACAACTGAAACTCCTGCCTTGGAAATGTGCTTAGAAATGCGCAAGCCCTTTTTCAACTTATCATTGACATTTGGGAACCAATCTAGGGAGATTGAGGGGAAAGGCGGATTGAAAAGGAATGTATTGAGGTGAATATCGTCGGTCTTTGCAATGCACTTTCCAGTAAGAGTCGCGAATGAAGCGCCTAGAGAGTGACCAGCAAGCCAAATCTTTTTGGTTTCCTGATAATCCGATATGAGCTTTCGAACAGCATCTAGAGCAATCTTCAAACGCGGGTCCTTATTGATCCCACTAATGGTCACAAGTAAGTCTAGAAAACCATCTCGAAGACCACGTATTCGATCCAGCATTGTGCCTCTGAAGGTGACAATGAATCTTGGTGCAGAGGGGTGCTGTGAAAAACACGCCTTTAACTCAAAAATGCAACAATATACTGATTTATCAGAGACATCTCTGAGCACCTCTTTGCAATCAAAATGGAAATGCTGCCACCAAGCTGGCGCGAGCACTCTTTCTTTCTCTATGATGTATGTCGCTTTCACCAGAGATGCGACAACTACTCTCTGATCATGTGGACAGCTCCTGTTTAATTTATCATTGAGTTCAGATTGTGTGTTAGAGAATTAAATTAATTGAAAGATGTAATTATCAGTAATGCAGAAGAATGAACATATTTCCTTTTATATTTGAACAATTCTATATTTTGCAATCTAGACATCTGCCTTTTACAATTTTTCACATTAAACCTAAAAACTGCAGAAACAAGTTATCAAATTATAACTGAAATGAAATATGTCTGCCTTTGTACCACTAATTAACTGGTGTAGATTCTGGGCAAAGCTTTAAAATTTTAGGATCAATTTAAGATTCACAAGATAAACCAACAACTAATGAAGAGCAAACAAAGAGCATCAGTTCCATACAAAAACTTGTACAAGTCCATACATTCTCGGTTACAGCATTTTTAGTTACATCCGACATTATGAAAATGAGTAAATGCTACTGAAATAATGAAATAAATCTGCCAAATAATATATAGATGAAAATAACAACTCACCAATTAACAGAGGTAAGATACGAAGGCCCAGACACCTCGAATAAATTCTGCTGTGACGGCATTTTAGTAACAATCTTCTTCTTCTACGTACTTTCTTTGTGGTTTCTCTCAGATCTAGAAATTGAAGATCAAGAAAGTTACTATTAGAAGAGAAACTCAATGATATTGCCAAAATAACAGTACTAATACATCTGATGAATATAAATGGTACAACTACGAAATGCCGTCAGATTGCTCAATTTGTGAAGGTAAGAAATGAAAAGATAAAAAAAAAAAAAAAACGTACTACTTAATTAGCTTGTAGTCTCTACTAAATCATTTTGAACTTCCCTTCTAGCTCTAAACCTCAAATGGAGCAATTTTAACCAGTGAAGTTTTAATAGGTTTACATTAAAGATGTACTGAACTAGACACAGGGAGAAGATGAATAAAGACTCAGGATACAAGTTCAATTGTATTTTTGGTTGCTTGATTCCGTTGTACCAGTACACATATTTATATGCTTGATTAACATAGATACATTTGACTTGATCAATTATTGACTGATCTTCATTTGATCTGGCCCACTGGCCACTGACCCGCCAGGAGGCGTGCAAATAGTCAGCTTGGTCCGTAAAAATGCAAGGCGTACTGTAGCGGGTTGATGCGGAGCAAGTTCCTGAAGATTTTATGGGTCGGGTCGACGAAAGGAGGAGGAAAGCAAGTTGAATTTTTTTAGGAAATGAAATTCATGTTAATTTTTTAGCTACCATATATATAAAGGGAGGCTAATTTCCTATTTTACCTATTAGAACAGTTCAAAGTATATTTAGTTATTCTGAACTAACACAACTCTACAAAGAATTTCTAAATGTACTTTTTCATTGTCTAAAAAATACAAATTTTATCTCTCTTTTTTTTTTTTAAGTGTGGTTCCATATATATCTTGACAGGATCAATGTGAGATCTTATTTTAAATAAGAGCAACTAGCTAAGCAGAAGTATCATAGCAACATGACAATGTCAATCTTTCTTTTTAACATAAAAGCTGGTCCCAGGAAAACAAAACTGTACATAATTATTTTTGGAGATTTAATTCTCCTTGATCTAGATCCAAATGGAGAGGATAAGCGTTGACATATGGAGATGTTACTTTGATTCCCTCGACCTAATTCTTGGTCTTGACCAGTTCCAATCAGAAAAAATGACATGGTTTTAAAAATACATATATTCCTTCAATGCGCGAATGCATGCATGCATGTTGTCGTAGCCCTAATATTCCACCGAATCTTTTATTTTTAGACAAGTACTAAATACTTTTTAATGAGGGAAATTTTATAAATTGCTCTACTTTTCAAAAATTTCAAGCAAAATACCCCTCCTCTAAAATAATTAACAACATGTGCTTGTGAATTCTCATTGCCCCTTCTTTATCCTTACCTCCTATTTATTCACATCAAATTTGACCCATCCTTACCTTTCTCATTAGACTTGAATGAGTGAATAAAATATTTTAAAGAATATGTAAGCAAACACCCAGCACGCCCTGCGGGTAGTGACAGTGTCGCATGCGGGGTAGCTATGGGACAATCTAGGTCGCATGCGACAGTGACAGTGCCGCATGCGACGTAGAGAGACGTCGAAACTCGTACTCGCATAATTAAGAAGAACAGAAAACCTGAATCCTAGAGGCTCTCTATTTACTGTTTAACCTTTACCTTGACTGCAATTATCACAACCACCTCAAATTCACTAGTAGCACGTGACAAATAGACAAAACTTGGTTTTTTTTAGAAATTTTATACATTTTTTTAAAGGCTTGCTTTTAAGTTTGAAAACTGCTAGTAACGTAACGTGGGACAAGTCAAAGGGAAAATTATATAAATTATCTATTTTTTGAAACCGAATTATTTTTACTTAACATTAAAAAAATAAATTTAGCCTTATTTTAAAAAAATTCCGAAATTTGTATGTGCGTGTATGTGCGTCTCAAAAAATTCCGAAATTTGTATGTGCGTCTCAAAAGAGTGCGAGTATCCTCTGAGATATCTCAACTTTTGCGTGACCGACGTGTACAGTACCTATTCGAGGATAGTGCTGGGAACCAATATTATTTGTGCTTTGAGATCTATGTAGAATGTATTTGAATGGTTGAGATATTCAGGACAACGACATTTAGTCATGTCCTATTAAATGAGATGGATAAAATTCGGAAGGCAGACGCGGTTTTTTTTTAGTCATGTCCTATTACAAGACTTCTCAGATGTTAACCTTACCCTACTTTACATTTCGATGTACTTATTTAAATATATAAATATCTATTATATTATTTACATGTCTCTTTATTTTTTCTATCTTATCAGAACTAACATGCTCCCGACCCAATAAACCGAGATGATCCATACTCGGGTTAACCGAGCAAGCAACATTTTTTCCACGTCGCCCCCTGGGTCCAACGTCGCTCAAGGGCTGCCAACGCCCAAAAAAAAAATCGACAAGGCAAAGCCTGTCTAAAGTATACACTGTCGCGCATAGACTAATTCCTAAATCCCGAGATAAACATGCGACATGTGACAACACATGACAACGTCACACAACTTATATCTAGGACTACCTAACCAAGCTAGTTCTCCTTGGAGAAATCCACTTTAGTGGTTAAATATATTCAAGTCGAAAGCATCCTACTGATGCATTCCGACTTCGGAGGCAAATGATAGGGTTATGTTCCCAAGGCCCTCAACTAACCCGCAACGGACCATGAAAGAACCGGAATTCGGACCTCCTTGAGAGGCCAACCCGGGTTTAATAAGAAAAACCCATAAACCATCAAGACAAGGCCCAACAAAGCCTCATGAATGTGGGCTCAGCCCAAACTCGGCATACACCACCTTTGTGCAGGATAACCGCTGTCGCGGTTAACACAACCACTCAATCTCCCATAACCGCGCGGAATAGCGGTTATGGGACAGCCAATATAAGGCAAGAAGGTCCATTAACAAGGGTCGAAACTTTTTACTAAGACAGATATCGCATAGGTCAGAGTCCGAACATCTCCAAAACCTCTCCGAATTCTAAACTCATTCTCATCTCGGCCTGCCACCTCGAGGCAGGGCGAGCCCAACTCAAAAGCTCGATCACATACGGCCTACTCCCGAGATAGGACATATCAATTATTGCTAAGAAGAAACAAAGCGGAAGTATCATAGAATGCAACAAGACAAAGTGCATAGTTTTTTTTATTTCATTTTGTCCTTAATTGGTTACTTTTATAATGGCCATGAACTGTTCGTATTATATGTTGTAATTGTTGGGATTTCACGTGTATGCCTATATGGTGAGAATTTAAAATTTTCCTATCACCACTTGCACTACTACAAAAAAAGAGATTGCACACGGACATAAATGGAAGAGCTACACGGATTTCCTACCGTGTTTAAATCGAGAGTGTACGAATAGGTCAATAACTACACACGGATATTTGCCCGTGTGCAATTATAACGATTTCTACACGGATTACTTTATAAATAGCCGTGTACAAAGACCTGCCTATGTCGCTCTCCATGTTATCGAGCTACACGGATATTACCCAAATAACCGTGTACAATTCTTTTTATACACGGACATTTAACTAAATATCCGTGTAGCTTTCATCTTTCTACACGGACATTTAACTAAATATCCGTGTAGTTCTCCTCTTTCTACACGGACATTTAACTAAATATCCGTGTAGCTCTCAACTTTCTACACGGATTTTTAACTAAATATCCGTGTAGCTCTTTGAACTATCATACACGGACTTTAGTTAAATATCCGTGTAGAATTAACACACATCCTTCAGTAATTAGATACTTTCTTGTGGCTTTCGCCAACTGATCACAGTTGCTTCGTTCACGTTTTAATATTAACTAGGTAGACAAGATGGTTTGGAATGACACCTTTTTTTATTAATTAGTTGATAATTAATTAACAACATGTTGTTGTTATTTAAAGCTATCACTACCAGTCAATCTTTCCTTTTAACATACCAACTGGTCCCAGAAAAAAAAAAAAGGTACATAATTATTTTGATTAGCCCAATGGAGCGGATAAGCTGTTGACATATGGAGATGTTACTTTGATTACCTCAACCTAATTCTTGATCTTGAACCGTTCCGATAAAAAAACATCACATGGTTTCAAAAATTTATTCCATTAAAATTGCGAATGCATGCTGTTGTACCAATAATATTCTACCGAATTTTTTAATTTCAGAAAATATTAAATATTTTTTTAAAAGAATCTTAAAGATGAAATTGTTTTTCTATCCCATAGAAGTTAACTATATATATCAGTTATACCAAAGCATATGAATATAAATACAACTAGTAAACGGATGTCAAAATTTAAAACCAAATCCGTTTTAAACAGATACAGATATAGAGTAGATAATTGACAAATAGAGATTCAAATATGATACGAAACAAATAATTGTCAGATAATTGTGCTATATGAACTTTAAGAAATTAAGAAAAACAAATCAGAAAAAAAATAAAAAATAAAATGGAGGTCCATGAACGTAGGAATGGAGAAGAGAATTTGCTCAATTAATGATTTGAAAAGAAAGGCAACAAAATGAATGAAAAAGAAATTTTGCTCTGAACCGGAGCATTAGTCCCACAAGTAAAACTAAAAGGAACTTGGGACATTTATATATGGTCCGGATAAGAAGTGTTTTAAATTTCCCAAGGAACCACATTTCTGCAGTTCAACTCTAATTTTCACATTCTAACAATTCTAATTTTTTTTTAATTAAATTTGAAAAAATAACAAAGTAAAGTAATTGGTTGATAATTAATTCGGATTTTAAATTAATTTATTGGTAACTAATTTTAATCAATATAAATTAATTTGCATGCCAAAGAAATTCAAAAAATATAAAAATAAAAATTCAGATATTAAACATACATAACTTCCAATAAGAAACTTTGGTTTCTTATTATGATCTAATTTAAAAAAGATTGTAAAATGATCTATAGAAGTTACCAGGCATAGCCCGTAATCGTCGTTTTCAGATCCAAAAATAATCATCTTAAATCCAAAAATTTGAGTTGAAATTTCTTATTTTCAATAATTAAGTATTTTTATATTATTTGAAAATGAAACAGACCTTCTAAGAAAATTTAAAATCACAATAACAATTCAATACAATAAATTAATAATCTCTTTATGCAATTCGATCCTTTTATTTTCACATTTTAAAAAATTCTATTTTATACAATTTTTTACAATTAAAACACGATAACAATTCATCTTTTTAGTTCTTTAGTAAATAATAATACTTTTCTAAAAATAAATTCGGAATATTTCCCGCCCGAGTCAAATCTTATTCAATTTTGATACTAAAAAATTTAATATAATATGGAGTGGTTGTCCAGTACATTAAAAAAAAAAATCAACGGCCTGCAATAATATGGTCCGAACTCCCTAAGGCTGAGATTTAAATAAAACATTGACCGTTGAAGAAAGCTACCTAGGATAGGATATAAGAGTATTATTATAGAGGTGGTGGATATATATGTAAAGATTAAAAAAATGCAAAATTAACAGAGCAAAAATGCTTGGCTGACCTAAAAAAAAATAGCAAACCAAGGCTTATTATTATTGATTTATTTTGTTCTTTTTTATCAAATTTAATTCATTAGTCTCTTTCAGTAAATGAGGATTGGAATTGTTGAATTTTGAGAGGAAAAGAACTAATTTGATTGATTTCTGATCTTATTTCAATCTCTTATACGGTGTCTATTTATGGGCTACAGAATTAACATAGCCATTAAAATATTTTCTAATAACATGATTTGCTATATCTGCTAATTAATTAATACTAATATAATTGATCTCTAAATGATCTCATTTTAACCGCTTCTTTGTTGATTCCTTTTCCAAGCAAGCAATGTGTGCAGAGTAGGCTGGTAGCATAGGCTTTCTCTGGAGGTTCTTTGAACCTTAATGAAGATAGACAGTTAGTTGGTATATTTTTATTAAAATGGAATAAATTGCAGGTTCAATTTTTAAAAATTTAAATTCATTCTAATGATTCTGATCTAATTAGGTGGAGATGGTCAACAAATTAATGGAGTATTTTCTGTTCAACTCTTTCTATGATTGGTTATGTTTTGGGGAGATGCCCAATAATGAGTTCAATTAATCCCTTATAGTCATCTAAAATTGCCTCTAAAAGTCTAAAATTAACAAAGAGGGGATGGTCAGGACTCAGGATAACAAAGAGGGGAGAATGAATTAAACAGTTAATCATTTATTTATTACTAGCTCTTTTGTTTCTCAGATTTGTATTTGGATAGCAAATTTTAATAATTTTGAGTTTAAGTACTGTGAGACTGTATAGGACCTTTGGACTCTAATTGCTTATATCCCATTAAAGGATAAATCTTTGATTGAATTAGTTAAAGGATCTGTCTTATGGTTGATTTGGTTAGAAAGAAATAGCTTATGCTTTAGAGATTCAAAATTGAATTCTATTTAATTATAATATAGGCATATAGCTGCTAAAATTATTTCATTAGCTTTATTTTGATGTAAGAGTAGATGTGACAATTTATTTTGCAAACTTGTTCTTGTTCTTCCATTTGTAAGAGTAGACGTCAAAATTTATATTTAAACTTACTCCTGTTGTTCCATTTGATACAAACTTACTCCTGTTCTTACCAGTTATATAGGTACAGTGGCAGAGGGGAGTTGAAGAATTGGCATAAATCTAGCTAATAAGCATTTAGTTTTGTTAAGTATTACTGCTTTTGTGCAAATTATTGTTGTGTGTAGATATGGTGAAATGCCGAAATGGCGAACGTTGAAAGTACTTTTAAGCATTCCAAACAATAGATGCACTAATTCCAAAATTTCATATATCATATGAAGTTTAGGTCTTGTTTCTCTGTTAATTTTCGCTTCTTATGGTCTCCAGCTACTAGCTAGGGTTGGATCGTTCATCAGTACAGGCCATTTGATCCTGACTGAGCTCAGATCGTTTGAGGTTTCATATCAATCAAGATGAGGATTTTATTGCCTTATCTTATCAACCTGACAACGAATGAACTAGAGTTGCTGTGTTTTATTTTTTTCATGTCAGTACACACACACCCGTGCATGCACACACATTTTTTACACAGACAAACATACATACATAGAAAAAATGATATTTTCTAATGAAAATCAGTAGCAGTTACAAGGGGTAGTAACAAACATAATGAAAATCAAGGATGGTTCATACATGTGAGCCAAAAAAAGAAGAAAAAGGAAATACAACATAATTAAAAAAGAAGAAACAGATAGCTAAAGCTGAGAATTGAAAGTGTTTCTATGTGTTTCTGACATGTTCCACTGTAGAAGGACCTACTGCAGTAGTTCAGCTTGTTGTTACACCTCCTTTGTAAAAATTCTTGCGAATCTCTCCTTCCATGCAATGAAAAATTATATGTTGATTTCGAGTAATCAGCCTAGAAATTGTGAAATATAAGATATCAACATTTTTTAGGCTGATATTGATAATCATCAGATTTCAAAGATACATCTTTTTGCCACCATTGATGAATCCCATGAATCTCTTGCACATCACACTTTTTTAGGTTCACTGCTAATCTAGCTGATGGAAGCAGATGTGGCATCTCTGACCCTTTACCAAGAACATCACCACAAATTCCCCTCAAAGAGGTACGAGTTGCCACTTGCTTGATTCTTCCTAATATCATCCCTTCTGTGTTATTGCGTGCTTCAAAATACCGTATATATGAAGTTGAGATCGGGTCCTGTGGGTTCACAAATAGGTATGGAGTCCATGGGGCCCACTTTAAAAATTCCTCGCGTGATTTCTTGTGTTGCTTTTGCATTACAACTGAAACTCCCCCCTTGACAATGGTCTTAGTAATGTGCACGCCCTTTTTCAACTTATCGTTGACGTTTAGGAACAAATCGAGAGAGATTGAGGGGAAAGGCGGATTGAATAGGAATGTATTGAGGTGAATACCGTCGGTCTTTGCAATGTATTTCCCGGTAAGAGTCGCGAATGAAGCGCCTAGAGAGTGACCAGCTAGCCAAATCTTTTTGGTTTCCTGATAATCCGATATGAGCCTTCGAACAGCATCTAGAGCAATCTTCAAACGCGGGTCCTTATTGATCCCACTAATGGTCACAAGTAAGTCTAGAAAACCATCTCGAAGACCACGTATTCGATCCAGCATTGTGCCTCTGAAGGTGACAATGAATCTTGGTGCAGAGGGGTGCCGTGAAAAACACGCCTTCAACTCAAAAATGCAACAATATACTGATTTATCAGAGACATCTCTGAGCACCTCTTTGCATTCAAAATGGAAATGCTGCCACCAAGCTGGCGCGACCACTCTGTCTTTCTCTATGATGTATGTCGCTTTCACCAGAGATGCGACAACTACTCTCTGATCATGTGGACAGCTCCTGTTTAATTTATCATTGAGTTCAGATTGTGTGTTAGAGAATTAAATTAACTGAAAGATGTAAATATCAGTAATGCAGAAGAATGAACATATTTCTTTTTATGTTTAAACAATTCTATATTTTGCAATCTAGACATCTGCCTTTTACAATTTTTCACATTAAACCTAAAAACTGCAGAACAAGTTATCAAATTAATACTGAAATGAAATATGTCTGCCTTTTGTACCACTAATTAACTGGTGTAGATTCTGGGCAAAGCTTTAAAATTTTAGGATTAATTTAAGATTCACAAAATAAACCAACAGTACAACTAATGAAGAGCAAACAAGTTCATACATTCTCGGTTACAGCATTTTAGTTACATCCGACGTTATGAAAATGAGTGCATGCTACTGAAATAATGAAATAAATCTGCCAAATAATATATGGATGAAAATAACAACTCACCAATTAACAGAGGTAAGATATGCAGGCCCAGACACCTCGAATAAATTCGGCTGTGACGGCATTTTAGTAACAATCTTCTTCTTCTACGTACTTTCTGTGTGGTTTCTCTCAGATCTAGAAATTGAAGATCAAGAAAGTTACTATTAGAAGAGAAACTCAATGATATTGCCAAAATAACAGTACTAATTATAATACATCTGATGAATATAAATGAGTACAAAACAAATTTCTCTAAATAAATTAAAATAAATTACAGAAAAAGGGTAGGACAATCTCTCAGATCGAATCGATTTAGGTTAGCTGCCAACAGATTGATCAATTTGTGAAGGTAAGAAATGAAAAGATAAAAAAAAAAAAACGTACTACTTAATTAGCTTGTAGTCTCTACTAAATCGTTTTGAACTTCCCTTCCTCTAAACCTCAAATGGAGCAATTTTAACCAGTGAAGTTTTAATAGGTTTACATTAAAGATGTACTGAACTAGATACAGAGAGAAGATGAATAAAGACTGAAATGAAATTTTGTAGGAAATGAAATTCATGTTGATATTTTAGCTACCATATAAAGGGAGGCTAATTTCCTATTTTACCTATAAGAACAGTTCAAAGTATATTTAGTTATTCTGAACTAACACAACTCTACAAATAATGTCTAAATGTATCTTTTTCATTGTCTAAAAAATACAACTTTTATTTCTCTTTTTTTTTTTTTTAAGTGAGGTTCCATAGCTTGACAGGATCAATGTGAGAGCTTATTTTAAATAAGAGCAACCAGCTAAGCAGACGTATCATAGCAACATGACAATGTCAATCTTTCTTTTTAACATAAAAGCTGGTTCCAGGAAAACAAAACTGTACATAATTATTTTTGGAGACTTAATTCTCCTTGATCTAGATCCAAATGGAGAGGATAAGCGTTGACATATGGAGATGTTACTTTGATTCCCTCAACCTAACCGTTCCGATCAGAAAAAATGACATGGTTTTTAAATTTTCATTTTTAGACAAGTACTACATACTTATTAATGAGGGAAATTTTATAAATTGCTTTACTTTTCAAAATTTTCAACAAAATGCTCCTCCTCTAAAACAATTAACAAAATGTCCTTGTGAATTCTCATTTCCCCTTCTCTATCCTTACCTCCTATTTATTCTCATCAAATTTGACACATCCTTACCTTTCATTAGACTTGAATGAGTGAATAAAATATTTTAAAGAATATGTAATTCAAACAACAAATTTTTGGCAACAAATTTTTTAATTAGATTATATATATATAATTCGTATCGAATACATGTTTTTTTAAGTATATTTTAATATGCACATGATGAAATTTTTTACTTATTTAACAGTGTTTCATTTAAACTTTTCTTATAATCATTCAAAAAAGAGGAGGGTTCCACTGCCTCCATTTCTCATGCCTCAACTCAACCTCCAAATCTGGATCGCTCATTCATCAGTTTCATCAACGGCCAAGATTAAAAATTCATTAGCGAACAAATTTAAAGAAATCGTCTCCAGTACTGTCTCTTCGTCTCTGTTATTCGCCCAACCCCCAAATCCTTCAATTCGCCTCTCTTCCTATCACTCTTTCCCCCGCGCACCCCACAACACCCCCCTCCCCACCCACGACTTCCCTCGCGCGCTCCCTCTCCACTGACCTCCCCCTCGTGCCCTCTTCCCCGTGACTCTCGACTACGAACCGGCACCCCCTTCCGACCCCTCCTGACCCCTCTCGACCTGTTCCAACCCCTCTCGACCTCGACCCAACGTCGGACCTCCGACCAGCTCGCACTTTAGTTTTCTATTAGGAATGTTACTGTAAGTAATTTTTCTACAAGTTGTACTGGTATTAACCTATGCATAGTTGAATTTGTGTATCAGTGTTTGGTTGTGATGTTCTCACCATGCGTAGAAATTTAATGAATAAATTATACTCGGTCAAAAAATTTCCCTAACATTCTTTATGAAGCCTCATATTGGGTGTTCTCTCTAATTTGAAAGCAAAAATTGATTAGCAGCAAAATGAAAAGGAAAAAGAAAAAAACAAGATATCTAAATGACAGATTAAGAAATTTGGAAATGACAGAAATTTGGAAATATATATAGCTGCCATCTAAATGACGAATAATAATATTTCCAAAAAAACAAGCATTTCTTAATGACAAATAATAAATAGCTTGTTTAGAGGAGATTAAGAAAAGCCAATGAAAAGCAAATGACAGAAATTTTTATTATTTCTTAATCTCAAGCATTTCTGTCATTTGCTTTTCTTAATCTCAAGCATATCTAGACCAAGAAATGCTTGTTTTCTGAAATATATAGCTGAAATCTTCTTGGTTAAAGGAGATTAAGAAAAGCAAATGACAGAAATTTTGATTTACATGGACTAAATGAAAATTACCATTTATATAACTTATGCTTTCATAGTAACATTCTAATTCAAGAAATATTTTATCTTTTGATGCAGTGCAAGGTTACCAGTTGGTTCTAACCCTCGATGGATCCACCACAGATTTTGCTGATTTCGAACAGCCCCCATTCAAGAAATATTTTATCTTTTGATGCCATTACTGTTATTGTGATGTTAATCCTATTGTTTTTACCTTGTGCATTTACTATTGTTTAAATATTGTATTGTTACTGTTGTTTTTGCATTGTGCTTGCTGGTTTGTTACCTTGTGCATTTATTGCTACTATTTGTTGCTTGCTGGTACCGTAGCCCTTTCTGGTATTTTTGTAAATCTTAAATTTATACAAGATGATAGAACTTTATACAAGATCATGTTAAAATCTGAAATTTTTGTAAAATTTGATTTTTTGTTTTTAACTGTTACAAGTCATGTACTGGTACAATAATGCAATGCAATATTATTATTGTGAACGGCTGTCTTTTTTTCAGAAACGTAATTGCCACTGCATGCTTCCTGGAATAACAAATTTTATTTGCCACTACATTTATAAATATTTTATGCACTACAGCTTGCTCCAAAAAATGAAAAATAGATACAAGCACAACAAACATAGCCATCTTGCTCTTAAAATAAAAAAATAAATACAAATGACAACATCATCAAAAACAAAATGTACAACCAAATTGTCTAATCTTGATATGTGACACAATTGCTAATGCAATCAACTTCAGTCGCAAAATTCAGCCAAGAGCCACGTCAATTCGTTTGGTGTAGCAAGGAGCCACAAGCTAGTGATGTTTGTGTTGACTGTAAAGAAATTTCAAGAGGCTTCAAAAACCATCAATATAAAGAGTAGTGTGATAAAGGATATGTCTTCATCCTCTCCAGAGCCAACATACATTCTAATGGTCTCTCTCCGGTTGGAATCTCTAAAGGGACAGTTTCCCTCTCAAATCCTCAAATCCTGGCTTGTCACCCTCACCTCCTCACAATCCTATTCTAATGTTGCCTTTTTTCTCTATAAAGAAATTAGAGTGAATGTATTAAAAAAATTGAAATAGCACATATTACTTTATTAATTAATTAAGAAACTTTATATTTGAATGAAGCATTCTCACTTTGAATATGCTAAATGACAAGAAGTTATTCCTTAATCAAAACTTCCTTTCGAATTGCACCTCTCATTCTCTGATTTCATCCAATGTTAGTTACATGCCAAGTGTTGTTGTTATTCACATGTATCACAAATATAGTGTGAAATTTTAAATGAAAGAAATTGATGGAGCAAAAGTCACAACCATAAGATTGTACTTATTGCCAGAAAAATCATAACCATAAGATTGACACCAAATTAAGTATTTATTAAATTTCTACGCATGGTGAGAACATCACAACTAAACACTGATACACAAATTCAACTATGCATAGGTTAATACCAGTACAACTTGTAGAAAAATTACTTACAGTAACTGTTGAGAAAAGGGACTAATCGGATCCAATAACCCTCAGACCTGTTAAGGATATCCATCATTGGGTTAGATATACAAAAAGAGAGCTACTGATTATTAAAAAAAAAAAACAACTCAATCTTTATGTACAGTATTTCTGTAAAGTTACCGTTAGAACGTTTGTATAGGGTCAGAATATAGGCAATAGGCAACCGTTACTTTTCCTCAAATAAATAGAGCACACTGTAACAAAGATAATATACAGAAAACATAGAATTTTCCTTCTCATTCAAACCTTCTGTCTCAATTCTTATTTTCATCATGGTATCAGAGCAGGATTAAAATCCTGACTTAAGGCAAAACTCAGCAGCAGTACCAGCAACTGCAACAAATACAGATCAACCTTGATCGCACCAGAAAAAACAAATCAGCATACCAGTAGTGTTGTTCTTTACCAGAGTGATGCTCAATGGTAAAAATTACCATGTGTGGGCAAGACAGGTTATCTTTGCCTTAAGTGGCCGAGAAAAAAGCGATCATATCAACCCAGAGAACAAGGCTCCCAAGCTATCAGAGCCTCCAACTGAACCCGAAAAAAAGGCATTAGCAAAATGGAAAGTAAGCGATCATACCGTGATCACTTGGTTACTCGCAACAATGGAACCACACGTATCCGACTTACTTTCATACAAGGATACCGCATCAGAAATTTGGCAAAGAGCCGAAAAACTATATGGCCACAAGAAAAATTATGCCCATATCTATCAAATTCAACGAGAAATGCAACAAGCAAAACAACAGCAAGGTCAACCGGCCATGAATCTGTTTGGATTTCTCCAAAAGAAAAAAGATGAGATTAGGGTCTATCGACCTCCTACCACTGACCTTGCTGAAATCCAAAAACGAGAGGAGCAAGACGAGGTCTTTCAATTTCTAGCCTGCCTCGACTCATCTTATGATGCTGTGAGATCACAGATCCTCCTCCTAGCCGAACTTCCATCCCCAGATGAAGTGGCATCAATGGTACAAGGAGAAGAAACAAGAAGAGAGGTAATGGGCTCACAGCCACCTGAAAACCCAGAATCAAAGGGGTTCATCGCCGCCGTTGGCAGACCGAACCCTAGCTATCGGGCGGAGGCGAGAGGAGACCAAGCAGCCGAAAAATGTGAGCATTGCAAAAGAGAAGGGCACCGCAAGGAGGCTTGCTGGTTTCTCCACCCTCACCTCCGGCCAAAGTGGCACAACAAAGGTGGAGATTGCAAGGGGGAGAGAGGCGGCTGGGATCGAAATAGGGGCGGAGACAGGGGCGAAAAGAAGAAAGGATTTTTCGCGGAAGGGAGTGAGGGTTCCGGATCCGAACGGGTCGAACCAGCTGTTAAAACCCCTCCATCCGACTCTCTGGATCCCATGCGGCAACTACTCCAACAACTATCCGTGATGCTAAATCAAAAAACAGAAAAGACCTCTGGTATGATTTCCATCTCAAATTTGTCAACTTTTCCAAAAAATTCTAGATGGATATTGGATTCGGGTGCAACTGACCATATGACCGGTAATATAAATTTATTGACCTCATTTAGAAAATTTGAAACCAAACAATTTGTTACGGTTGCAAATGGTGAACAAATGGAAATTCTTGGAGAAGGCTCAATAAATATTTTTTCAAAAATAATTAGAAATGTCTTGTATATAAAAGATTGCTCTTCAAATCTATTATCTATTAGTAAAATCACAAAAGAGTTGAATTGTGAACTTATTTTTTTGACAAAAAATGTGATTTTTCAGGATCAGATGACAAAAATTATGATTGGTGAAGGATTTCTAGAAAATGGGCTTTATTTTTTGAATGAAGAAAAATTCCTCAATACAACAAAAAAGGAAGAATTAAGCATACTTTGGCATAGAAGAATTGGGCATCCTTCCGACAAGATTTTAAAGAGTCTATTTAATTTTTCAAAATTAGATAATAGTAGTTGTGAGACATGTAAGCTAGGAAAGCATACTAGATTACCTTTTAATTTATCAAGTTGTAAAAGTGAAAAACCTTTTGATTTGGTCCATTCGGATGTATGGGGTCCCGCCCCAATTAATTCTTATAATGGATACAAATATTTTGTTATCTTTATTGATGATTTTTCTAAAACAACTTGGTTATATTTACTAAAAAATAAAAGTGAAGTATTCTCACAATTTTTAGATTTTTATAACTTCATAGAAAACCAATATGAAGCAAAAATTAAAATTTTTAGATCCGATAACGGAACGGAATTTGTAAATCAAAATTTTTCAAACTTATTTAAAGAAAAAGGAATTTTACATCAAACAACATGTGTTTATACACCACAACAAAACGGAGTTTCCGAAAGAAAAAATAGGCACTTGCTTGAAATGACTCGAGTACTTTTATTTCAAAACAATGTACCAAAAACTTATTGGTCGGATGCCGTTCTCACCGCAACATATTTGATAAATAGATTGCCAAGTATTAATTTGAATTATAAAAGCCCATTAGAAATTATTTATCAAAGAAAACTTAATATTGAACACTTGAAAATATTTGGGTGCACATGTTATGTACACAAGATTAAACAAGACAAATTAGACTACACTTCTATTAAGGCTATTTTCTTAGGGTATTCATCACAAAAAAAGGGATATAAATGCTATGATCCCAAGGAGAAAAAATTATACATTTCTAGGGATGTAACTTTTTTAGACAATGAACCATATTACAAAGAAAAAAATAATGAGGAATTTATTAGAGAATTCTCCAAGGAAAGTCCATTGCCCCAATTCAATCCATCAATAGAAGAGGTAAGACCAATGGAAGTTGAAATACGAGTCGAAAATGAAAATGAAAATGAAAGTGAAAATGAGGAAGAAATAGAAGAAATCTCCTCAAATAGAGGAGACCAAATCATAGGAGAAACACCGATAAGAAGGTCAATTCGAACGACTCAACCTTCAACAAGGCTAAGGGATTTTATAACCTACAAGGTACAATATCCTATCCAAAATTTTATCACATATGATAATGTCTCCTCTAACCATAGAACCTTCTTGACCAAAATTGAAAAAGAACAAGAGCCAAATCATTATGAAGAGGCTATAAAAAATCCCGTATGGAACAAAGCCATGAAAGAAGAATTAAGAGCTCTTGAAAAAAATGAAACTTGGGTAATCGTTCAATTACCGGAAAATAAAAAACCCGTAGGTTGTAAATGGGTATACAAAATTAAATACAATAGCGATGGTACCGTAGAACGGTACAAAGCTCGCTTGGTTGCCAAAGGGTATACTCAAACTTACGGTATAGACTATTATGAAACATTTGCACCCGTAGCTAAAATGAATACCGTAAGAATTTTATTTTCTATTGCGGTAAACCAAGGTTGGAAATTGTACCAAATGGATGTTAAAAATGCATTTCTTCAAGGAACACTTGAAGAAGAGGTATATATGTCATTACCACCCGGTTACAAAAAAGACCAAAATTGTGACTTAGTTTGCAAATTGAAGAAGTCAATTTACGGGTTGAAGCAATCTCCAAGAGCATGGTATGAAAAATTAAGCTCTCATTTAATTTCTTGTAATTTTAAGGTTAGTAGTGCCGACCACTCACTATTTGTCAAAATTGAAGAAGGAAATACCACTATTGTTTTAGTATATGTAGATGATATTATTATCACCGGAAACAATGTAGACAACATTAAAAACATAAAACTTCAATTAAAAGAAAAATTTGACATTAAAGACTTAGGCTATTTAAAATATTTTTTGGGGATAGAAGTAGCATATTCAAGCCAAGGTTTATTTATATCTCAAAGAAAATATACTTTAGAATTGTTGGAAGAAACCGGTAAAATAGGGTGTAAGCCAACCTCTACACCAATAGATGGTAAATACAAACTAAATACCGAAGATGGTGAACCTTTAGATGATATAAATCAATTCCAACGACTTGTAGGAAAATTAATCTACCTCACCGTAACCCGTCCGGATATATCATACTCGGTAAGCCAAATTAGCAAGTTTATGCATAGTCCAAGAACACCGCACTTAGAGGCCATAAATAGAATATTAAAGTATTTAAAAGGGACACCCGGTATGGGAATTTTCATCAAATGCAATAACTCTAACAAAGTGTGTGGCTATTCCGATGCAGATTGGGCCGGTAGCTTTGACCGAAAATCAACAACCGGTTTTTGCACGTTTGTAGGCGGAAATTTAGCCACATGGAAAAGCAAGAAACAAACCGTGGTGGCTCGATCAAGTGCCGAGGCGGAATATCGTGCCATGGCGTCAACCGCTAGCGAATTAATATGGATCAAACAACTCCTTGAGGATATGGGAATTAAAATTCAAGAACCAATGGAGATGTTTTGTGATAATCAAGCGGCACGGCACATTGCATCCAACCCGGTATTTCATGAAAGAACAAAACATATCGAGGTGGATTGCCATTTTATTCGAGAAAAAATTCACGCAAAAGAAATAGAGACTCCATATGTACGAAGTGAAGATCAATTGGCGGATGTTTTCACCAAGGGTCTTGATCCGAAACCATTTGTTAATAATACAAGCAAGCTAGGGTTAATCGATATCTACAACCCTAGCTTGAGGGGGAGTGTTGAGAAAAGGGACTAATCGGATCCAATAACCCTCAGACCCGTTAAGGATATCCATCATTGGGTTAGATATACAAAAAGAGAGCTACTGATTATTAAAAAAAAACAACTCAATCTTTATGTACAGTATTTCTGTAAAGTTACCGTTAGAACTTTTGTATAGGGTCAGAATATAGGCAATAGGCAACCGTTACTTTTCCTCAAATAAATAGAGCACACTGTAACAAAGAGAATATACAGAAAATATAGAATTTTCCTTCTCATTCAAACCTTCTGTCTCAATTCTTATTTTCATCAGTAACATTCCTAATAGAAAACTAAAGTGCGAGCTGGTCGGAGGTCCGACGTGGGGTCGAGGTCGAGAGGGGTTGGAACAGGTTGAGAGGGGTCAGGAGGGGTCGGAAGGGGGTGCCGGTTCGTAGTCGAGAGTCACGGGGAAGAGGGCACGAGGGGGAGGTCAGTGGAGAGGGAGCGCGCGAGGGAAGTCGTGGGTGGGGAGGGGGGCGTTGTGGGGTATGCAGGGGAAAGAGTGATAGGAAGAGAGGCGAATTGAATGATTTGGGGGTTGGGCGAATAATAGAGACGAAGAGACAGTACTGGAGACGATTTCTTTAAATTTGTTCGCTAATGAATTTTTAATCTTGGCCATTGATGAAACTGATGAATGAGCGATTCAGATTTGGAGGTTGAGTGGAGGCATGAGAAATGGAGGCAGTGGAACCCTCCTCTTCAAAAAATAAGAGTGAAAATTTTATATGAAAAATATAAATACTTTTGAGATGTAAATAACAAGTACAAATTATGAGGAAAAAAATAATTTATCTCCTTATTATAACACAAAAAAAATTATATATTGTGAAGGCATTTTCTTCTCTGTTTGATTACAATATAAGACATTATTTAGATGAAAATGACAATTATCTCTGGTTAACGTTGAAAGTACCTTTAAACATTCCAAACAATAAATGCACTAATTCCAAAATTTCATATATCATATGAAGTTTAGGTCTGGTTTCTCTGTTAATTTTCGCTTCTTACTGTCTCCAGCTACTAGGGTTGGATCGTTCATCAGTACAGGCCATTTGAACCTGACTGAGCTCAGATCATTTGAGGTTTCAATCAAGATGAGGATTTTATTGTCTTACCTTATCAACCTGACAACGAATGAACTAGAGGTGCAGTGTTTTATTTTTTTCATGTCAGTAGCACACAGATGCAAGCACTCGTGTACACACACACCCGTGCATGCACACACATTTTTCACACAGACAAACATACATACATAGAAAAAATGATATTTTTTTAGAGAAAAAATAGGGCCTTTGCCCATATTTGATTGATATCATAGCAGTTACAAGGGGTAGTAACAAACCTAATGAAAAACAAGGATGGTTAATACATGTGAGCCAAAAAAAGAAGAAAAAGGAAATACAACATAATTAAAAAAGAAGAAACAGATAGCTAAAGCTGTGAATTATATGTTGATTTCGAGTAATCAGCCTAAAAATTGTGAAATATAAGATATCAACATTTTTTAGGCTGATAATGATAATCATAAAATTTCAAAGATACATCTTTTTTCCACCATTGATGAATCCCATGAGACTCTTTCAAGTTATATATACGACACCTTTTTTGGTTCACGGCTAATCGAGCTGATGGAAGCAGATGTGGCATCTCTGACCCTTTACCAAGAACATCACCACAATTTGCCCTCAAAGAGGTACGAGTTGCCACTTGCTTGATTCTTCCTAATATTATCCCTTCTGTGTTATTGCGTGCTTCAAAATACCGTATATATGAAGTTGAGATCGGGTCCTGTGGGTTCACAAATAGGTATGGAGTCCATGGGGCCCACTTTAAAAATTCCTCGTGTGATTTCTTGCGTTGCTTTTGCATTACAACTGAAACTCCCCCCTTGACAATGGTCTTAGTAATGCGCACGCTCTTTTTCAACTTATCGTTGACGTTTGGGAACCAATCGAGAGAGATTGAGGGGAAAGGCGGATTGAATAGGAATGTATTGAGGTGAATACCGTCAGTCTTTGCAATGTATTTCCCGGTAAGAGTCGCGAATGAAGCGCCTAGAGAGTGACCAGCAAGCCAAATCTTTTTGGTTTCCTGATAATCCGATATGAGCCTTCGAACAGCATCTAGAGCAATCTCCAAACGCGGGTCCTTATTGATCCCACTAATGGTCACAAGTAAGTCTAGAAAACCATCTCGAAAACCACGTATTCGATCCAGTATTGTACCTCTGAAGGTGACAATGAATCTTGGTGCAGAGGGGTGCTGTGAAAAACACGCCTTCAACTCAAAAATGCAACAATATACTGATTTATCAGAGACATCTCTAAGCACCTCTTTGCAATCAAAATGGAAATTCTGCCACCAAGCTGGCGCGAGCACTCTTTCTTTCTCTATGATGTATGTCGCATTCACCAGAGATGCGACAACTACTCTCTGATCATGTGGACAGCTCCTGTTTAATTTATCATTGAATTCAGATTGTGTGTTAGAGAATTAAATTAATTGAAAGATGTAAATATCAGTAATGCAGAAGAATGAACATATTTCTTTTTATGTTTGAACAATTCTATATTTTGCAATCCAGACATCTGCCTTTTACAATTTTTCACATTAAACCTAAAAACTGCAGAACAAGTTATCAAATTAATACTGAAATGAAATATGTCTGCCTTTTGTACCAGTAATTAACTGGTGTAGATTCTGGGCAAAGCTTTAAAATTTTAGGATTAATTTAAGATTCACAAAATAAACCAACAGTACAACTAATGAAGAGCAAACAAGTCCATACATTCTCGGTTACAGCATTTATAGTTACATCCGACATTATGAAAATGAGTAAATGCTACTGAAATAATGAAATAAATCTGCCAAATAATATATAGATGAAAATAACAACTCACCAATTAACAGAGGTAAGATACGAAGGCCCAGACACCTCGAATAAATTCTGCTGTGACGGCATTTTAGTAACAATCTTCTTCTTCTACGTACTTTCTTTGTGGTTTCTCTCAGATCTAGAAATTGAAGATCAAGAAAGTTACTATTAGAAGAGAAACTCAATGATATTGCCAAAATAACAGTACTAATACATCTGATGAATATAAATGGTACAACTACGAAATGCCGTCAGATTGCTCAATTTGTGAAGGTAAGAAATGAAAAGATAAAAAAAAAAAAAAACGTACTACTTAATTAGCTTGTAGTCTCTACTAAATCGTTTTGAACTTCCCTTCTAGCTCTAAACCTCAAATGGAGCAATTTTAACCAGTGAAGTTTTAATAGGTTTACATTAAAGATGTACTGAACTAGATACAGAGAGAAGATGAATAAAGACTGAGGATACAAGTTCAATTATTTTTTGTTGCTTGATTCCATTGTACCAGTACACATATTTATATGCTTGATTAACAGAGATACATTTGACTTGATCAATTATTGACTGATCTTCATTTGATCTGGCCCACTGGCCACTGACCCGCCAGGAGGTGTGCAAATGGTCAGCTTGGTCCGTAAAAATGCAAGGCGTACTGTAGCGGGTTGATGCGGAGCCAGTGTATTAAAATTCGGTTCATTCAGCCGAATATTTGTATTCGGTTGGAATCCGAATAGAAAATCAATATTCGGTTTCGAATATTCGGCCGTATATTTTTTTCCGCATATAATATATTCAGTATTCGGTTCAATATTCGGTTTTGAATTTATGCTTGTATTCTTAAAACACTTGTTTGTACCGTGGGCTGTTGGCTGTGCTGTTGGTTACTAGTGCTTGTTGTGAGATACCGAGATAACTATTAATATAGATTGGCTGTGCTGTTGTGGTTACTGGTGCTTGAATTTATGCAGGATATAGATTTGCTCTCCAACATCAAATCCGAATAACTATTAATATTTCATATGTTTATCATATTTCATATGCGGATTCCATTGATCTCAAAGCAGCAGGATATTGATTTGCATAACTATTAATATTAATTCTTATTTGAAAATCCGAATATATAAATCCGAATAAAAATCCGTATATTCGGCCGAATACCGTATATACGGTATGCGGTGGCCTTCCGCATACCGAATGAGAACCGAATATTAATACACTGTGCGGAGCAAGTTCCTGAAGATTTTATGGGTCGGGTCGACAGAAGGAGGAGGAAAGCAGGTTGAATTTTTTTAGGAAATGAAATTCATGTTAATTTTTTAGCTACCATATATATAAAGGGAGGCTAATTTCCTATTTTACCTATTAGAACAGTTCAAAGTATATTTAGTTATTCTGAACTAACACAACACAACTCTACAAAGAATGTCTAAATGTATCTTTTCCATTGTCTAAAAAATACAAATTGTTTTTCTCTTTTTTTTTTTTTAAGTGTGGTTCCATAGCTTGACAGGATCAATGTGAGAGCTTATTTTAAATAAGAGCAACTAGCTAAGCAGAAGTATCATAGCAACATGACAATGTCAATCTTTCTTTTTAACATAAAATTAAGCTGGTCCCAGGAAAACAAAACTGTACATAATTATTTTTGAAGAGAGTTACTTCTCTTCGATCTAGATCCAAATTAAATGGAGCGGATAAGCGTTGACATATGGAGATGTTACTTTGATTCCCTCGACCTAATTCTTGGTCTTGACCAGTTCCAATCAGAAAAAATGACATGGTTTTAAAAATACATATATTCCTTCAATGCGCGAATGCATGCATGCATGTTGTCGTAGCCCTAATATTCCACCGAATCTTTTATTTTTAGACAAGTACTAAATACTTTTTAATGAGGGAAATTTTATAAATTGCTCTACTTTTCAAAAATTTCAAGCAAAATACCCCTCCTCTAAAATAATTAACAACATGTGCTTGTGAATTCTCATTGCCCCTTCTTTATCCTTACCTCCTATTTATTCACATCAAATTTGACCCATCCTTACCTTTCTCATTAGACTTGAATGAGTGAATAAAATATTTTAAAGAATATGTAAGCAAACACCCAGCACGCCCTGCGGGTAGTGACAGTGTCGCATGCGGGGTAGCTATGGGACAATCTATGTCGCATGCGACGTAGAGAGACGTCGAAACTCGTACTCGCATAATTAAGAAGAACAGAAAACCTGAATCCTAGAGGCTCTCTATTTACTGTTTAACCTTTACATTGACTGCAATTATCACAACCACCTCAAATTCACTAGTAGCACGTGACAAATAGACAAAACTTGGTTTTTTTTAGAAATTTTATACATTTTTTTAAAGGCTTGCTTTTAAGTTTGAAAACTGCTAGTAACGTAACGTGGGACAAGTCAAAGGGAAAATTATATAAATTATCTATTTTTTGAAACCGAATTATTTTTACTTAACATTAAAAAAATAAATTTAGCCTTATTTTAAAAAAATTCCGAAATTTGTATGTGCGTCTCAAAAGAGTGCGAGTATCCTCTGAGATATCTCAACTTTTGCGTGACCGACGTGTACAGTACCTATTCGAGGATAGTGCTGGGAACCGATATTATTTGTGCTTTGAGATCTGTGTAGAATGTATTTGAATGGTTGAGATATTCAGGACAACGACATTTAGTCATGTCCTATTAAATGAGATGGATAAAATTCAGAAGGCAGACGCGGTTTTTTTTAGTCATGTCCTATTACAAGACTTCTCAGATGTTAACCTTACCCTACTTTACATTTCGATGTACTTATTTAAATATATAAATATCTATTATATTATTTACATGTCTCTTTATTTTTTCTATCTTATCAGAACTAACATGCTCTCGACCCAATAAACCGAGATGATCCATACTCGGGTTAACCGAGCAAGCAACATTTTTTCCACGTCGCCCCCTGGGTCCAACGTCGCTCAGGGGCTGCCAACGCCCCAAAAAAAATCGACAAGGCAAAGCCTATCTAAAGTATACACTGTCGCGCATAGACTAATTCCTAAATCCCGAGATAAACATGCAACATGTGACAACACATGACAACGTCACACAACTTATATCTAGGACTACCTAACCAAGCTAGTTCTCCTTGGAGAAATCCACTTTAGTGGTTAAATATATTCAAGTCGAAAGCATCCTACTGATGCATTCCGACTTCGGAGGCAAATGATAGGGTTATGTTCCCAAGGCCCTCAACTAACCCGCAACGGACCATGAAAGAACCGGAATTCGGACCTCCTTGAGAGGCCAACCCGGGTTTAATAAGAAAAACCCATAAACCATCAAGACAAGGCCCAACAAAGCCTCATGAATGTGGGCTCAGCCCAAACTCGACATACACCACCTTTGTGCAGGATAACCGCTGTCGCGGTTAACACAACCGCTCAATCTCCCATAACCGCGCGGAATAGCGGTTATGGGACAGCCAATATAAGACAAGAAGGTCCATTAACAAGGGTCGAAACTTTTTACTAAGACAGATATCGCATAGGTCAGAGTCCGAATATCTCCAAACCTCCCCGAATTCTAAACTCATTCTCATCTCGGCCTGCCACGTCGAGGCAAGACGAGCCCAACCCAAAAGCTCGATCACATACGGCCTACTCCCGAGATAGGACATATCAATCAATTGCTAAGAAGAAACAAAGCGGAAGTATCATAGAATGCAACAAGACAAAGTGCATAGTTTTTTTATTTCATTTTGTCCTTAATTGGTTACTTTTATAATGGCCATGAACTGTTCGTATTATATGTTGTAATTGTTGGGATTTCACGTGTATGCCTATATGGTGAGAATTTAAAATTTTCCTATCACCACTTGGCTCAATACACAAAAGATCTTATTTATACGACAAAAGCAAACAAGATTTTCAATAAACTAATGTGTACTAAATTAAAATAAATTAATCTCATTTAATTTATTGCTAAAGAGGATTAAAACATTTACCTAAAGAGATTGTCAAATCTTTTGATGGATAGAAGCCGATTTCTCTTCTCTTTCTCGTGTTCTTCTTGGAAGCGCCTCTTGGTTCACCTTGAACCTAAATAACGAACTAACACACCTCTTAGATAGATGGATGTAAAGTTCAAGGCTTAGATCCAACCACCTTTTGATCTTCAAATTAACAACCTATTTGATTTCTTGGTGGCTAAACCTATCAAGAAGAGATTAGAGAAGAGATTGAACCACTAGAGTTTTGGCCTTGAGCAAAGGGGATTGCTACAGTAATTTCGTCCAAAAATGAGCAGAAAAATTCTCACTCTTTTCCTTAATTACACCCCTTTAAATAGGCAAGGGTTAGGGCAACTATTTGTGTAATGTATAAATTAATTACACAAATGCCACTAGCCTTGTTTAGCCATTTTATGATCTCTTTAATCTCATCTTGTGATTGGTTTAATAAATTAATTTATGAATAAATAATATTAATCATATTATTCTATTATGCAATATTTTTATTATTCTTATAATGCATTCAAACATTATACCAAATAATATTTGCATAACTTCACAAATTTATTTATGATCTAAGCATGTCATATTATGACATTTTATTTTATCATTTCATCTCATGTATTTTATCTTATACATCATTATGAAATATAAAATACTTGTTGTTTCTCTTCAGTTGGTGTGACCGTATAGATGATTTATGTCATCTTGGCAATAATATAAAACTTTATATTATTGACTATAAGAGGTTCTATCATTACATTATAGTTATCCAAACGACATAATAATCATTCACTCAATCCACTAATTTCGTGTCTATCCTTGTCTCATGATATTATGAATAATATGCAAAATAGGATCGTGTCATTCTTGCATTATATTCTTTTCTTGGTTTCTCAAGTGAATTATAATTATAACTACATCAGTTATATTGCATGCGATATAATTCCACTTTACCAAGGGGCCCAGTAATATCATAACTCAAATTGAGGGACAATGATAATATTAACATATAGATTTTTCCCGCACAAGTTGTACACAACGAACTACTATTTTATTCCTATCTGAAGATATTATTTAAATAGCAATCACATTATATACGTCTCATGTGAAAAACCTACACATCTCATATCTTAGATTCTAAAGACACAATGAAAACATTAATGACACAAAACACAATCCATATAATGTTTCATTCATTTAGGTCATGTTCAATATATAAAATGCACATATTTATAGAGTAGAACTAGGGTGCTCCTAAGCTCACCAAGCTCTTTCGTGAGCGCGACTCTAAAACCTATCGAATTGACTTCAAATGATATTTCCAAACCGTTAGATGTTCAATCTATATTAAAATGTGCTTGGAGACCAAATTTTACATTTTTTGGAATTTTTTTACTATTTATTAAAATGGTTTGAAAATCGCTGTTTTTCAATGTACTTTAATCAACATTTATAGAACTTCAATGTACTTTATATATTCATGTTATTAAATGATAATCCTTTATCAACATTTATAGAACTTCAATGTACTTTAATCAACATGACAATCTTTCTCGGTAATTAATGTTCCTCCTTAATTACCACGATTGTGAACATATTTAGTGATTAAATGTTTCTCATCTTAGGAGTTCTATGGTTCAAGACCAAGAGCATCTTCCTGAACTCTTCCAAAGATATAACATATAAATCTCAAGGAGCATGAATAATAATATTCGTAATAAAATCATGAACTACATATAAATTATCACTAAAAAGAAATAACTTTCAAAACACACATCCTTCAGTAATTAGATACTTTCTTGTGGCTTTCGCCAACTGATCACAGTTGCTTCGTTCACGTTTTAATATTAACTAGGTAGACAAGATGGTTTGGAATGACACCTTTTTTTATTAATTAGTTGATAATTAATTAACAACATGTTGTTGTTATTTAAAGCTATCACTACCAGTCAATCTTTCCTTTTAACATACCAACTGGTCCCAGAAAAAAAAAAAGTACATAATTATTTTGATTAGCCCAATGGAGCGGATAAGCGTTGACATATGGAGATGTTACTTTGATTACCTCAACCTAATTCTTGATCTTGAACCGTTCCGATAAAAAAACATCACATGGTTTCAAAAATTTATTCCATTAAAATTGCGAATGCATGCTGTTGTACCAATAATATTCTACCGAATTTTTTAATTTCAGAAAATATTAAATATTTTTTTAAAAGAATCTTAAAGATGAAATTGTTTTTCTATCCCATAGAAGTTAACTATATATATCAGTTATACCAAAGCATATGAATATAAATACAACTAGTAAACGGATGTCAAAATTTAAAACCAAATCCGTTTTAAACAGATACAGATATAGAGTAGATAATTGACAAATAGAGATTCAAATATTGATACGAAACAAATAATTGTCGGATAATTGTGCTATATGAACTTTAAGAAATTAAGAAAAACAAATCAGAAAAAAAAAATAGTAAAATGGAGGTCCATGAACGTAGGAATGGAGAAGAGAATTTGCTCAATTAATGATTTGAAAAGAAAGGCAACAAAATGAATGAAAAAGAAATTTTGCTCTGAACCGGAGCATTAGTCCCACAAGTAAAACTAAAAGGAACTTGGTACATTTATATATGGTCCGGATAAGAAGTGTTTGAAATTTCCTAAGGAACCACATTTCTGCAGTTCAACTCTAATTTTCACATTCTAACAATTCTAATTTATTTTTTTAATTAAATTTGAAAAAATAAAAGTAAAGTAATTGGTTGATAATTAATTCGGATTTTAAATTAATTTATTGGTAACTAATTTTAATCAATATAAATTAATTTCCATGCCAAAGAAATTCAACAAATATATAAATAAAAATGCAGATATTAAACATACATAACTTCCAATAAGAAACTTTGGTTTCTTATTATGATCTAATTTCAAAAAGCTTGTAAAATGATCTATAGAAGTTATTAGGCATAGCCCGTAATCTTCGTTTTCAGATCAAAAAATAATCATCTTAAATCCAAAAATTTGAGTTGAAATTTCTTATTTTTATATTATTTGAAACTGAAACAGACCTTTTTAAGAAAATTTAAAATCACAATAACAATTCAATACAATAAATTAATAATCTCTTTATGCAATTCGATCCTTTTATTTTCACATTTTAAAAAATTCTATTTTATACAATTTTTTACATTTAAAACACGATAACAATTCAATACAATTAAAAAACGATAACAATTCATCTTTTTAGTTCTTTAGTAAATAATAATACTTTTCCCAAAATAAATTGGGAATATTTCCCTCCCGAGTCAAATCTTATTCAATTTTGATACTAAAAATTTAATATAATATGAAGTGGTTGTCCAGTACATTAAAAAAAAAAATTTCAACGGCCTGCAATAATATGGTCCAAACTCCGAAGGCTGAGATTTAAATAAAACATTGACCGTTGAAGGCAGCTAGCTAGGATATAAAAGTAGGGACCAACTAACTATTCCCCAGCTCCCATCCCCCATTCATTTCCCAGTCAATAACTGACCTTGTTGACTGCTAATTAATAGGGGACCACAAATTTAGCACTAAAAGACAAAACAAAACATGTCATTATCGCGGCGAGTGCAAGTATTCATATATAATACAACTAGTATTCATATATAATACATCAAGCATTCATATCTAAGATATTAAGTATTCAAAAAAAAAACTGGACACATCACTCACCCATTTTTTACACGTTTTTAGAGGTGGATTTTTTTTTTCCGTTCACTCTAATCAATATTTCTGACAATTTGGTAGAAATTTTGCAAATATAAAACCACGAACATTTTCTATACAATTTTCTCTTTCAAATGAGATCCATGATGACATACTTTCGAGTTGTCCGTTACACAAGTATTCATAACTTGTCATTCAAGTATTCATACAATATCATCGAACAAGTATTCATACCTCATCAGTATTTCACAAATAAAAAACTGGACACATAATTCACTCATTTTTTACCGATTGAAATTTCGTTACCACTCAATTACTGAAAGTGTCCAGTACACTCTATCTTAGGTATGAATACTTGTTCGACGAGGTATGAATACTTGCTCGACGAGGTATGAATACTTGCTCGACGTGGTATGAATACTTGCTCGACGTGGTATGAATACTTGCATGACGAGATATAAATAATTTTACGAGGTATGAATACTTGCGCGACGGATAACTCAAAAGTATTTCATCATGGATCTCATTTGAAAGAGAAAATTGCGTAGAAGATGTTTGTGATTTTAGATTCGCAAAATTATTCACAAATTGTAAGAAATATTAGTTAGAGTGAACGGAGAAAAAAAAATCACCTCTAAAAACGTGTAAAAGATGGGTGAGTGATGTGTCCAGTTTTTTTTTAAATACTTGATATCTTAGATATGAATACTTAGTGTATTATATATGAATACTTGATGTATTATATATGAATACTTGTGCGCGGTAGTTATAAAAAATTTCAAATACAAGCGGTCCCCCACATAATTAATGATTGATACACGTTTTTTTTTGTCTTTTTGTACTTGAAGTTGTGGTCCCCTACATAATTAATGATTGGGGGATGAATGGGGGATAGGAGCCGGGGGAAAAAAATCTTTATCCATAAAAGTATTATTATACATGTGGTGGATATATATGTAAAGATTAAAAAAATGCAAAATTAACAGAGCAAAAAGGCTTGGCTGACCTAAAAAAAAAAAGCAAACCAAGGCTTATTATTATTGATTTATTTTGTTCTTTTTTATCAAATTTCATTAGTCTCTTTCAGTAAATGAGGATTGGAATTGTTGAATTTTGAGAGGAAAAGAACTAATTTTACTGATTTCTGATCTTATTTCAATCTCTTATACGGTGTCTATTTATAGGCTACAGAATTAACATAGCCATTAAAATATTTTCTAATAACATGATTTGCTATACCTGCTAATTAATACCAGTGTTCTAAATAGCGCGCTATAGTATTTTTGGACCCCAAACGCTACGTTATGACATCAAAATGCGCTATTTGCGCTACGGCCGCTACAGCGCTATACAATATGAAAATTTTTTTTTAAGCAATTTATATGAGTTTTAAATAAAGATAAAAAAAATCTCAAACTGAAATTGAATTTGTTGCTACTTGCTATAGATAAATCAATTTGAAATTGGGAATTGACATTGAAATTTGAATAGAAAAAAAGTCCAAACCGAAATTAAAATTTGAATAGAAAAAAAAATAGATTATGTCATGAATCATGATGCTTAAGATATTTTTAATAGGAAAAATCGATAGTTTATGATATTACTATGGATATTTTGAACCGCAATTTGGACTTTGTACGGGTTCAATATGAATATTATAATTTCTTAATTACTTTGGTGTTATTTATTGTTCTATGAGACTTTAGATAATGTTGATATTTAGTACAAATATTGAATATAGGAAATGTAAAAAAAAAAACGCTATTTGGAATAGCTTCCGCTATAGCGACGCTATTCGCTATAGCTTTTTTTTTAGCCTTCCCGCTACGACGCTATAAACGCTATTTAGAACCTTGATTAATACTAATATAATTGATCTCTAAATGATCTCATTTTAACCGCTTCTTTGTTGATTGTTTTTCCAAGCAAGCAATGTGTGCAGAGTAGGCTGGTAGCATAGGCTTTCTCTGGAGGTAGACAGTTAGTTGGTATATTTTTATTAAAATGGAATAAATTGCAGGTTCAATTTCTAAAATTTTAAATTCATTCTAATGATTCTGGTCTAATTAGGTGGAGATGGTCAACAAATGAGTTCAATTATTCCCTTATAGTCATCTAAAATTGCCTCTAGAAGTCTAAAATTAACAAAGAGGGGATGGTCAGGACTCAGGATAACAAAGAGGGGAGAATGAATTAAACAGTTAATCATTTATTTATTACTAGCTCTTTTGTTTCTCAGATTTGTATTTGGATAGCAAATTTTAATAATTTTGAGTTTAAGTACTGTGAGACTGTATAGGACCTTTGGACTCTAATTGCTTATATCCCATTAAAGGATAAATCTTTGATTGAATTAGTTAAAGGGTCTGTCTCTTATGGTTGATTTGGTTAGAAAGAAATAGCTTATGCTTTAGAGATTCAAAATTGAATTCTATTTAATTATAATATAGGCATATAGCTGCTAAAATTATTTCATTAGCTTTATTTTGATGTAAGAGTAGATGTGACAATTTATTTTGCAAACTTGTTCTTGTTCTTCCATTTGTAAGAGTAGACGTCAAAATTTATATTTAAACTTACTCCTGTTGTTCCATTTGATACAAACTTACTCCTGTTCTTACCAGTTATATAGGTACAGTGGCAGAGGGGAGTTGAAGAATTGGCATAAATCTAGCTAATAAGCATTTAGTTTTGTTAAGTATTACTGCTTTTGTGCAAATTATTGTTGTGTGTAGATATGGTGAAATGGCGAAATGGCGAACGTTGAAAGTACTTTTAAACATTCCAAACAATAGATGCACTAATTCCAAAATTTCATATATCATATGAAGTTTAGGTCTTGTTTCTCTGTTAATTTTCGCTTCTTACGGTCTCCAGCTACTAGCTAGGGTTGGATCGTTCATCAGTACAGGCCATTTGATCCTGACTGAGCTCAGATCGTTTGAGGTTTCATATCAATCAAGATGAGGATTTTATTGTCTTATCTTATCAACCTGACAACGAATGAACTAGAGTTGCTGTGTTTTATTTTTTTCATGTCAGTACACACACACCCGTGCATGCACACACATTTTTTACACAGACAAACATACATACATAGAAAAAATGATATTTTCTAATGAAAATCAGTAGCAGTTACAAGGGGTAGTAACAAACATAATGAAAATCAAGGATGGTTCATACATGTGAGCCAAAAAAAGAAGAAAAAGGAAATACAACATACTTAAAAAAGAAGAAACAGATAGCTAATTAAAGCTGAGAATTGAAAGTGTTTCTATGTGTTTCTGACATGTTCCACTGTAGAAGGACCTACTGCAGTAGTTCAGCTTGTTGTTACACCTCCTTTGTAAAAATTCTTGCGAATCTCTCCTTCCATGCAATGAAAAATTATATGTTGATTTCGAGTAATCAGCCTAGAAATTGTGAAATATAAGATATCAACATTTTTTAGGCTGATATTGATAATCATCAGATTTCAAAGATACATCTTTTTGCCACCATTGATGAATCCCATGAATCTCTTGCAAATCACACTTTTTTAGGTTCACTGCTAATCTAGCTGATGGAAGCAGATGTGGCATCTCTGACCCTTTACCAAGAACATCACCACAAATTCCCCTCAAAGAGGTACGAGTTGCCACTTGCTTGATTCTTCCTAATATCATCCCTTCTGTGTTATTGCGTGCTTCAAAATACCGTATATATGAAGTTGAGATCGGGTCCTGTGGGTTCACAAATAGGTATGGAGTCCATGGGGCCCACTTTAAAAATTCCTCGCGTGATTTCTTGTGTTGCTTTTGCATTACAACTGAAACTCCCCCCTTGACAATGGTCTTAGTAATGTGCACGCCCTTTTTCAACTTATCGTTGACGTTTAGGAACAAATCGAGAGAGATTGAGGGGAAAGGCGGATTGAATAGGAATGTATTGAGGTGAATACCGTCGGTCTTTGCAATGTATTTCCCGGTAAGAGTCGCGAATGAAGCGCCTAGAGAGTGACCAGCAAGCCAAATCTTTTTGGTTTCCTGATAATCCGATATGAGCCTTCGAACAGCATCTAGAGCAATCTTCAAACGCGGGTCCTTATTGATCCCACTAATGGTCACAAGTAAGTCTAGAAAACCATCCCGATGACCATGTATTCGATCCAGCATTGTGCCTCTGAAGGTGACAATGAATCTTGGTGCAGAGGGGTGCCGTGAAAAACACGCCTTCAACTCAAAAATGCAACAATATACTGATTTATCAGAGACATCTCTGAGCACCTCTTTGCATTCAAAATGGAAATGCTGCCACCAAGCTGGCGCGACCACTCTGTCTTTCTCTATGATGTATGTCGCTTTCACCAGAGATGCGACAACTACTCTCTGATCATGTGGACAGCTCCTGTTTAATTTATCATTGAGTTCAGATTGTGTGTTAGAGAATTAAATTAACTGAAAGATGTAAATATCAGTAATGCAGAAGAATGAACATATTTCTTTTTATGTTTAAACAATTCTATATTTTGCAATCTAGACATCTGCCTTTTACAATTCTTCACATTAAACCCAAAAACTGCAGAACAAGTTATCAAATTAATACTGAAATGAAATATGTCTGCCTTTTGTACCACTAATTAACTGGTGTAGATTCTGGGCAAAGCTTTAAAATTTTAGGATTAATTTAAGATTCACAAAATAAACCAACAGTACAACTAATGAAGAGCAAACAAGTTCATACATTCTCGGTTACAGCATTTTAGTTACATCCGACGTTATGAAAATGAGTGCATGCTACTGAAATAATGAAATAAATCTGCCAAATAATATATGGATGAAAATAACAACTCACCAATTAACAGAGGTAAGATATGCAGGCCCAGACACCTCGAATAAATTCGGCTGTGACGGCATTTTAGTAACAATCTTCTTCTTCTACGTACTTTCTGTGTGGTTTCTCTCAGATCTAGAAATTGAAGATCAAGAAAGTTACTATTAGAAGAGAAACTCAATGATATTGCCAAAATAACAGTACTAATTATAATACATCTGATGAATATAAATGAGTACAAAACAAATTTCTCTAAATAAATTAAAATAAATTACAGAAAAAGGGTAGGACAATCTCTCAGATCGAATCGATTTAGGTTAGCTGCCAACAGATTGATCAATTTGTGAAGGTAAGAAATGAAAAGATAAAAAAAAAAAACGTACTACTTAATTAGCTTGTAGTCTCTACTAAATCGTTTTGAACTTCCTTTCCTCTAAACCTCAAATGGAGCAATTTTAACCAGTGAAGTTTTAATAGGTTTACATTAAAGATGTACTGAACTAGATACAGAGAGAAGATGAATAAAGACTGAAATGAAATTTTGTAGGAAATGAAATTCATGTTAATATTTTAGCTACCATATAAAGGGAGGCTAATTTCCTATTTTACCTATAAGAACAGTTCAAAGTATATTTAGTTATTCTGAACTAACACAACTCTACAAATAATGTCTAAATGTATCCCTTTCATTGTCTAAAAAATACAACTTTTATTTCTCTTTTTTTTTTTTTTTTAAGTGAGGTTCCATAGCTTGACAGGATCAATGTGAGAGCTTATTTTAAATAAGAGCAACCAGCTAAGCAGACGTATCATAGCAACATGACAATGTCAATCTTTCTTTTTAACATAAAAGCTGGTTCCAGGAAAACAAAACTGTACATAATTATTTTTGGAGACTTAATTCTCCTTGATCTAGATCCAAATGGAGAGGATAAGCGTTGACATATGGAGATGTTACTTTCATTCCCTCAACCTAACCGTTCCGATCAGAAAAAATGACATGGTTTTCAAATTTTTAAAATTTTTATTTTTAGACAAGTACTACATACTTATTAATGAGGGAAATTTTATAAATTGCTTTACTTTTCAAAATTTTCAACAAAATGCTCCTCCTCTAAAACAATTAACAAAATGTCCTTGTGAATTCTCATTTCCCCTTCTCTATCCTTACCTCCTATTTATTCTCATCAAATTTGACACATGCTTACCTTTCATTAGACTTGCATGAGTGAATAAAATATTTTAAAGAATATGTAATTCAAACAACAAATTTTTGGCAACAAAATTTTTAATTAGATTATATATATATATATAATTCGTATCGAATACATGTTTTTTTAAGTATATTTTAATATGCACATGATGAAATTATTTACATGATGGTTATACAATACGTTATTAGAAAGATAAATTCTTAAATTTATATTTTACTTATTTAACAGTGTTTCATTTAAACTTTGCTTATAATCATTCAAAAAATAAGAGTGAAAATTTTACATGAAAAATATAAATACTTTTGAGATGTAAATAACAAGTACAAATTATGAGGAAAAAAATAATTTATCTCCTTATTATAACACAAAAAAAATTATATATTGTGAAGATATTTTCTTCTCTGTTTCATTACAATATAAGACATTATTTAGATGAAAATGACAATTATCTCTGGTTAACGTTGAAAGTACCTTGAAACATTCCAAACAATAAATGCACTAATTCCAAAATTTCATATATCATATGAAGTTTAGGTCTGGTTTCTCTGTTAATTTTCGCTTCTTACTGTCTCCAGCTACTAGGGTTGGATCGTTCATCAGTACAGGCCATTTGAACCTGACTGAGCTCAGATCATTTGAGGTTTCAATCAAGATGAGGATTATATTGTCTTATCTTATCAACCTGACAACCAATGAACTAGAGTTGCTGTGTTTTATTTTTTTCATGTCAGTAGCACACAGATGCAAGCACTCGTGTACACACACACCCGTGCATGCACACACATTTTTCACACAGACAAACATACATACATAGAAAAAATTATATTTTTTTCGAGGAAAAAATGAAAAATAGGGCCTTTGCCATATTTGATTGATATCATAGCAGTTACAAGGGGTAGTAACAAACCTAATGAAAATCAAGGATGGTTCATACATGTGAGCCAAAAAAAGAAGAATAAGGAAATACAACATAATTAAAAAAGAAGAAACAGATAGCTAAAGCTGTGAATTGAACGTGTTTCTATGTGTTTCTGACATGTTCCACTGTAGAAGGACCTACTGCAGTACGTAGTTCAGCTTGTTGTTACACCTCCTTTGTAAAAATTCTTGCGAATCTCTCCTTCCATGCAATGAAAAATTATATGTTGATTTCGAGTAATCAGCCTAAAAATTGTGAAATATAAGATATCAACATTTGTTAGGCTGATATTGATAATCATAAGATTTCAAAGATACATCTTTTTGCCACCATTGATGAATCCCATGAATCTCATGCAAATCACACTTTTTTAGGTTCACTGCTAATCTAGCTGATGGAAGCAGATGTGGCATCTCTGACCCTTTACCAAGAACATCACCACAAATTCCCCTCAAAGAGGTTTGACTTGCCACTTGCTCTATGCTTCCTAATATCGTCCCTTCTGCGTTCTTGCGTCCTTCAAAATACCGTATATATGAAGTTGAGATCGGGTCCTGTGGGTTCACAAATAGGTATGGAGTCCATGGGGCCAACTTTAAAAATTCCTCGCGTGATTTCTTGTGTTGGTTTTGCATTACAACTGAAACTCCTGCCTTGGAAATGTGCTTAGAAATGCGCAAGCCCTTTTTCAACTTATCGTTGACATTTGGGAACCAATCGAGGGAGATTGAGGGGAAAGGTGGATTGAAAAGGAATGTATTGAGGTGAATATCGTCGGTCTTTGCAATGCACTTTCCAGTAAGAGTCGCGAATGAAGCGCCTAGAGAGTGACCAGCAAGCCAAATCTTTTTGGTTTCCTGATAATCCGATATGAGCCTTCGAACAGCATCTAGAGCAATCTTCAAACGCGGGTCCTTATTGATCCCACTAATGGTCACAAGTAAGTCTAGAAAACCATCTCGAAGACCACGTATTCGATCCAGCATTGTGCCTCTGAAGGTGACAATGAATCTTGGTGCAGAGGGGTGCCGTGAAAAACACGCCTTCAACTCAAAAATGCAACAATATACTGATTTATCAGAGACATCTCTGAGCACCTCTTTGCATTCAAAATGGAAATGCTGCCACCAAGCTGGCGCGACCACTCTGTCTTTCTCTATGATGTATGTCGCTTTCACCAGAGATGCGACAACTACTCTCTGATCATGTGGACAGCTCCTGTTTAATTTATCATTGAGTTCAGATTGTGTGTTAGAGAATTAAATTAATTGAAAGATGTAATTATCAGTAATGCAGAAGAATGAACATATTTCCTTTTATATTTGAACAATTCTATATTTTGCAATCTAGACATTTGCCTTTTACAATTTTTCACATTAAACCTAAAAACTGGAGAACAAGTTGTCAAATTATAACTGAAATGAAATATGTCTGCCTTTTGTACCAGTAATTAACTGGTGTAGATTCTGGGCAAAGCTTTAAAATTTTAGGATTAATTTAAGATTCACAAAATAAACCAACAGTACAACTAATGAAGAGCAAACAAGTCCATACATTCTCGGTTACAGCATTTATAGTTACATCCGACGTTATGAAAATGAGTGCATGCTACTGAAATAATAAAATAAATCTGCCAAATAATATATGGATGAAAATAACAACTCACCAATTAACAGAGGTAAGATATGCAGGCCCAGACACCTCGAATAAATTCTGCTGTGACGGCATTTTAGTAACAATCTTCTTCTTCTACGTACTTTCTGTGTGGTTTCTCTCAGATCTAGAAACTGAAGATCAAGAAAGTTACTATTAGAAGAGAAACTCAATGATATTGCCAAAATAACAGTACTAATACATCTGATGAATATAAATGGTACAAGCACGAAATGCCGTCAGATTGCTGAATTTGTGAAGGTAAGAAATGAAAAGATAAAAAAAAAAACGTACTACTTAATTAGCTTGTAGTCTCTACTAAATCGTTTTGAACTTCCCTTCCTCTAAACCTCAAATGGAGCAATTTTAACCAGTGAAGCTTTAATATGTATACATTAAAGATGTTCTGAACTAGATACAGAGAGAAGATGAATACAGACTGAGGATACAAGTTCAATTGTATTTTTTGTTGCTTGATTAACATAGATACATTTGACTTGATCAATTATTGACTGATCTTCATTTGATCTGGTCCACTGGCCACTGACCCGCCAGGAGGTGTGCAAATGGTCAGCTTGGTCCGTAAAAATGCAAGGCGTACTGTAGCGGGTTGATGCGGAGCAAGTTCCTGAAGATTTTATGGGTCGGGTCGACAAAAGGAGGGGGAAATGAAATTCATGTTAATTTTATAGCTACCATATAAAGGGAGGCTAATTTCCTATTTTACCTATTATAACAGTTCAAAGTAAATTTAGTTATTCTGAACTAACACAACTCTACAAAGAATGTCTAAATGTATCTTTTTCATTGTCTAAAAAATACAAATTGTATTTCTCTGTTTTTTTTTTTTAAGTGTGGTTCCATAGCTTGACAGGATCAATGTGAGAGCTTATTTTAAATAAGAGCAACTAGCTAGGCAGAAGTATCATAGCAACATGACAATGTCAATCTTTCTTTTTAACATAAAAGCTGGTACCAGGAAAACAAAACTGTACATAATTATTTTTGGAAACTTAATTCTCCTTGATCTAGATCCAAATGGAGAGGATAAGCGTTGACATATGGAGATGTTACTTTGATTCCCTCAACCTAATTCTTGGTCTTGACCCGTTCCGATCAGAAAAAATGACATGGTTTTAAAATTTTTAAAAATTTTATTTTTAGACAAGTACTACATACTTATTAATGAGGGAAATTTTATAAATTGCTTTACTTTTCAAAATTTTCAACAAAATGCTCCTCCTCTAAAACAATTAACAAAATGTCCTTGTGAATTCTCATTTCCCCTTCTCTATCCTTACCTCCTATTTATTCTCATCAAATTTGACACATCCTTACCTTTCATTAGACTTGAATGAGTGAATAAAATATTTTAAAGAATATGTAATTCAAACAACAAATTTTTGGCAACAAAATTTTTAATTAGATTATATATATATAATTCGTATCGAATACATGTTTTTTTAAGTATATTTTAATATGCACATGATGAAATTATTTACATGATGGTTATACAATACGTTATTAGAAAGATAAACTCTTAAATTTATATTTTACTTATTTAACAGTGTTTCATTTAAACTTTTCTTATAATCATTCAAAAAATAAGAGTGAAAATTTTACATGAAAAATATAAATACTTTTGAGATGTAAATAACAAGTACAAATTATGAGGAAAAAAATAATTTATCTCCTTATTATAACACAAAAAAAATTATATATTGTGAAGATATTTTCTTCTCTGTTTGATTACAATATAAGACATTATTTAGATGAAAATGACAATTATCTCTAGTACTGATGGTGTCCAATTAGTAGATGAAAATAGAAATATATATGGTGTCCAGAAGCCGATCGCAAGATCAGAAAACCTTTCAAATCGTATAAACAAACACCCAGCACGTCCTGCGGGTAGTGACAGTGTAGCATGCCGGGTAGCTGTGGGACAATCTAGGCCGCATGAGACAGTGATAGTGCCGCATGCGACGTAGAGAGACGTCGAAACTCGTACTCGCATAATTAAGAAGAACAGAAAACCTGAACCCTAGAGGCTCTCTATTTACTGTTTAACATTTACCTTGACTGCAATTATCACCACCACCTCAAATTTTCAAAAAATCCGATATTAACCTAGACTAGTGAAAATTGTTTAAAATCTAGTACACTATCCCTGTGGATCGACACCCCAATCATACTACACGGTAGGATTATACGCTTGTGATCTGAACGTAAGTAGAAATTAGGATTTATAAATCTTTAAAAGTAGTAGTTCACTTTGGACTCATCACCCTACAATGGATTTACATATGGATGGAAAAATAAGGAAAAAAAATACAAAGAAAAAGAAATTTGAAAAAAAAGAAATGAAGATTAAAACATCAATTAAACAAGCTTCTCATTTTCACTATGTCGCTATTTTTCTATTTGTGTAGTTCCACTGAGTTTTAACTTCTTCGGCCAATTCTTCAACAGTTTTCGGAATATATATATATAGGAAAATGCTAATATACTACGCGTAGCATAGAGGGCTTCCGTGCTACAGCTCAATATTTGAGTTTTCAAAATCCTAATGATTGATCCGAACCGTTCAACATGATCTCCATATGAATATGTACTTGCAAACCAAATTTTACATTTTTCAGAATATTTTTTACTATTTTTTTGGATAGGTAGAAAATCACTTGATCTGAAAATTATGTACCATTTAGATCAAATGATTTTCTACCTATCTAAAAAAATAGTAAAGAAATTCTAAAAATGTAAATTTGGTTTGCAAGTACATATTCATATGAAGATCATGTTGAACGGTTCGGATCGACCGTTAGGATTTTGAAAACTCAAATATTGAGCCGTAGCACGGAGGCCCTCTATGCTACACGTACGTAGCACCGTAGCCAACTCCTATATATATATATATAGAGAGAGAGAGAGAGAGAGAGAGAGGAGGGATCCAATTACACCCTTTTTTTTGACACATCTTGACACCTTTTTTTTATAGGTCAATTTTGCGATTTCAAAATCCAAACAGTCGATCTGAACCGTTCAACATGATCACCATATTAAAATGTGCTTGGAGATCAAATTTTACATTATTTTTAATTTTTTTACTATTTATTAAGATGGTTACAAAATTGCTATTTTTCAATGGTTTGAAAACAATGATTTTGTAACCATTTTAATAAATAGTAAAAAAATTCAAAAAAATGTAAAATTTGATCTCCAAGCACATTTTAATATATCCATCATGTTGAACGGTTTGGATCGACTATTTGGACTTTGAAAATGGTAGGTGTCAAAGTGTGTCAAAAAAAAAGTGTAATTTGATCCCTCCTCATATATATATAATATATATATAGAGAGAGAGAGAGAGAGAGAGAGAGTAGAACTAGGGTGTTCCTAAGCTCACCAAGCCCTCTTGTGAACTCAACTCTAAAACCTATCGAATTGACTTCAAACGATATTTCCAAACCGTTAGATGTTCAATCTATATTAAAATGTGCTTGGAGACCAAATTTTACATTTTTTGGAATGTTTTTACTATTTATTAAGCCGGTTTGAAAACCACTATTTTCCAATGGTGCATAATTTTAATAAAAACAGCGGTTTTCAAACCGTCTTAATAAATAGTAAAAAAATTCCAAAAAATGTAAAATTTGGTCTCCAAGCACATTTTAATATAGATTGAACATCTAACGGTTTGAAAATATCGTTTGAAGTCAATTCGATAGGTTTTAGAATTGAATTCACCAGAGACTTGGTGAGCTTAGGAACACCCTAGTTCTACTCTATATATATATATATATATAATCCATCAATAAAACAAAGCTTGGATAAATAAAAGATGAAGTTGCCAGATAATTCCTAGTAGTGGTATTACCTGCTGGTGGTTATCTGGCGGTGGGTGTAGAATATTTATTTCGTTGTTGTCCAATTAATATTTCAAGTCTTTTTCTAAGCATGGATGCCAATATTTTAACAGCACATGGAGGAAAACCGGGTCCGGATCCCCTAAAGTAACTCAATTTTTGGGTTTTCGATCGAGACCGTCTAATTCGAATCTGTCGCTCAAGATCGTCTCGGAATTCAAATTCATTACTCAGGATGTGTGCGCTTCACTTCAGATCTCACACAACAGATTCGAATCGAACGGTCTTGATTCAAAACCCAACTTTTGAGTTACTTCACTAGATCTCGATTCGAGAAAACCTAGGTAGAAAGTCTTTTTCATGGGTAGAGAAACTTCATTATTTCCGAAAGTCAATGCAATTGAATAAGTAAAGTGCAATGATGAAAGATAAATAAAATAATATATATGAGAGGGCATTTGAGGAGGGTTTCAAATACTCTCATTTTGTGGCTCCATGTGTCGCAATTTTTAAGAACTTTAATAGCTCAAAATTTAAAGAATAATTATTTGAGTTTCTTCACTTCTGTACTCTCAAAATCTATGTATCCTATTTAACAAAATTATGTACAATGGTCTTCACTAATTATATGGTCTCCACTAATTATTATTTTAAAATCTCTACAACACTCTTTTTCTATAATCTCCACTAATTATATGGTCCCCTTTCTCAGTCCCCACACTCATTCATGCGTCAACTTTTATATATATAAATACTTGAAAGATAAGATATTAACACTTGAAAAATAAGATATTAATACTTTGATGCGTAACTTGTTATGCTTATCCCTTTTCCAGTCCTCCAATTGTCCTCGCATCAATTTTCCTCTAATGAAATAGTGGGGACCCCGTATCACCGCATCAACCTTATCCAATCGTCCCCGCATCAATTTTCCTCTAATAAAAATAGTTGACCACATAGGTATAAATACTTCAGTGCAGAGGTATGAATACTTGTTGTACTTAATATTAATACTTTTAGACGTCATCTAGTGTCATATGTGAAAAATACTTGCCCGAAAGTACGTCATTATGGATCTCATTTGAAAAAGAAAATTGTGTAGAAGACATTCGTGGTTTTAGATTCGCAAAATTTCTTACAGATCGTCAGAAATATGGACGAGATTTTACGGAGAAAAAAATCCACCTCTAAAAACATGTATGGTTCCCCATGTAGTTTCAATAGTCCCTCACAGATATTTATGGTGCGAGTACGTTTGGAAGATTTGGTTGAAAATGCAATTATTTACATAAAAATTATTCACCTCATAGGTATTTCGTGCATAAGTATAAATACTTCATTGCATATGTATTAATACTTTAGAAAATAATTATGTGCTGGAGTTTTTGCGGTCCCCCCGATAGTTATGGTGCGGGTACTGTTGTCAGCTTCCAAATTTAAAACTTAAAAATCAAAATAAAATAGTTGGATATGATCTTCATCATTTTATCTATGCACTTGTAAAAAATTATGACATTTCAACTTTGTTTTGGTTGCCATCAAGAGCTTGTAAAAATGTACTTATGTGGATAATTTCTAGCCGTTGATTTTTCAACTTATTGATTCACATGAAAACAAAATTGAAATGTCATAATTTTTTATGAGCACATAGAGAAACTAACGTAGATCACATCTAACGGTTTTATTTTGACATTTTTTTAAAATTTTGAGTTATTAACGTTTTAAAATAAAGACATGACAGAGACACACAAAATAAAGACATTTGAACCCTTCTCTATATATGAATAGGTTTTGAGTTTTATGAGAATGACAGATTAAATAGCATAATACACTTTCCCATTAAAAAGGGTGGAATTTTGATATTTTATGGAAATTGAATTGGAGAAATTTCACTGGGGCTGAGATTGGGCCTATGTTACTATCAAACGAAATTGGATAAAATTTAGTAGAGCATCAATTCAAAATTCAAACATTATCATTTATTATTATTTATTGATCCGTTGTGCCAAACAGATCCAAAGGAATTTATCGACGTCCACAAAACAAAGAAATAAAAAAGGACCTTGAAATAAAAAAATATTTAAACATTTAAATATACTAGAAGGACCATAAAATATTTTTCATTTTTAGAAGTGGACAAAAATATAAAAATGTTTCTTAGTGTGTTGCTAAAAAAAATGAAAATATTTGAATCTGAGTTATTGATCTATGCAAACATTATAATTTATTATTATTTATTGATCCGTTGTGCCAAACAGATCCAAAGAGAATTTATCGACGTCCACAAAACAAAGAACTAAAAAAGGACCTTGAAATATAAAAATATTCAAACATTTAAATATACTAGAAGGACCATAAAATATTTTTTCATTTTTATAAGTGGACAAAAATATAAAAATGTTTCTTAGTGTGTTGCTAAAAAAAATGAAAATATTTGAATCTGAGTTATTGATCTATGCAAACATTATAATTTATTATTATTTATTGATCCGTTGTGCCAAACAGATCCAAAGAGAATTTATCGACGTCCACAAAACAAAGAACTAAAAAAGGACCTTGAAATATAAAAATATTCAAACATTTAAATATACTAGAAGAACCATAAAATATTTTTTCATTTTTATAAGTGGAAAAAAATATAAAAATGTTTCTTAGTGTGTTGCTGAAAAAAATGAAAATATTTGGATCCGAGTTATTGATCTCAATACAAACTTTAAATATGGGTCAATAAAAATATTTTTGTGGTCCTTCTAGTACATTTAAATTCTAAATTTCTCTATCTATTTCTCTAGAGATCATTTTATATTATAATATTTTGATATTTCATAGAATGATTTCTAAATAAACAAATGAAATATCTTAGAATTTGAATTTACTAGAAGGATCACAAATATTTTTATTGATTCATATTCAAAATTTGAACCGGAATCAATAACTTAAAACAAAAGTTTCACATGAAAGGAAAAAAAGATTGGGAAAAATACACCTGTCCTTCCTGCGCTGCTAAGTTTTGCTAAATATCCGAACAAACCTAGTAGAAGTAATCTTGCACAATGTGAAGAGAAGTTTATTTTGAATCAGCAGAGCAAAACTAGTGTGTTGTGCTCACTAAGAAAATTTGATGAACACAACTCTAAAATTCTATTGGATTGGATTTAAACAGCAATGCATGTATATGCGAAATTTTAAAAATTTTAAACAGCAATGCATGAACACAACCCATATACTTCACGAGGAATGCATGTATATGCGAAATTTTAAAAATTTCGAATTCATTTAGTACAAAGTCAAGCAGTAAAAAAAATGATTCTCAAATACTAGAATTAGGGGTGAAACGGTGCGATAATATTCGATCCGTATTCCAAAAATTAGATGTTGATATACGATATCCGAGTATCCGTGTGGATATGGATACTGATATGGTTTTACGTTTCAATTATCCGTATCCGAATAGTAGATATATATCATATATTTGAATATATATTATGAAAAAAATTATTATTGACCATTAAAATTAAATAAATATTATGAACTTTGATATTTTTAATATTATTTTAATAAATATCCTATCCGATCCGTATCTGTATCTGTATCTGGCTGATATCCAATTCGTATTCGTATATGGATATGGTTTTACTATCCGCTCCGTATTCGCTCCGTTTTCATCCCTAACTAGAATCCAACTTATTACATGATCACTTACACAAGAATATTGGTGCCTCTCATCGCCTAAAAAATTGCATTAAGCTATCACGCATTTTTCTTTTGAAATATATATTCAAGTTTATGATGCTTATTATCATCTGTTCTATTACGATGTATTTTTTATATAAATAAAGTGAAGTTTGAGTACACCTTGTGAGTTCGTCATCCATTGTTCTTTTCAATGATTTTAATTCTCTCTCTTCTATCTTATTTTATTTTGATTTGCTTTTAGCTCAATTTGTCTTGAGCGCATTGTATTTTTGGAAACGATGGGTACAGATTTTGTAACTGCAATCATTATATGATTAAATTTGACAATATTTAATGGTTGATCCAATAATTAAAAACATTTGATGACTCGAAATGCATGAAAAACCTTGAAGATCGACAATTTTATGGAGAACCAATTTTACACGTTTTTAATTTAAAGTTTTCTCCGCAAACTTTCTTGAAGATATCGCCTGGTGACTTCAGGAGAGATTTTGAGAGTCGAAGAAGTCCGTTGCTTCCTCCGCCCTCCCTCCTATTCCGCTCGGTCCACTCTGCCTCACTTAATCCGAGCAGTGCTTCCATCAATGGATCTGGCCACCGCTCTGCCTCGCTACTCTCTCGTCTCAACTCACCGGGTTCGGATGGAGATGTTGTAAATTCGCTCCACCTCGCCTATAGTATCTACTATATATATATATATATATATATATATATATAGAGAGAGAGAGAGTGGCTAAGCTCAAAACGTTTGCACCAAGGGTTTGGTGCAAAACAATTTGTTTTCGGATTTCCGAAGTCCAAACGGTCGATCCGAACCGTTCAAGTTGTTCTCCATATTGAAATGTGCTTGGAGACCAAATTTCACATTTTTTGGAATTTTTTTACTATTTATTAGGCCACTTTGAAAGTTGCTGATTACACGGTCCAGAATTTGATTGCACTGTTTTTACTGTTCACCCGAATCAGTAACTTTCAAAGTGGCTTAATAAATAGTAAAAAAATTCCAAAAAATATGAAATTTGGTCTCCAAGCACATTTTAATATGGATTAAATATCTAACGGTTTGGATCGACCGTTTGGACTTTGCAAATAGGAGAACCAAAAAGTTTGCACCAAGGGCTTCGTGCAAACGTTTTGAGCTTAGCCACTATATATATATATATATATATAAATAAGGTACGTGTTTATGGTTGATGGCAGTGATGCTGTTAGCAGTAATGTGATCTTCTTCCTCCTCTTCTTCTCTCTTCCTTCTTCTTCTCTTCTTCCTCTTCGTTCTCCTTGTCTTCGACCTTTCTCTGTTCTCGTCGTATTTTCATCTGAATAAATCATGCACAAATCTCATCTGAGTATGAAGGCTCTCCTGGATCTCCTACCTCGCCTTAATTACAACAGCACTGTTTTGTACTAACGGCAAGAAATTATACAGGCTCACAATCTACCAATCTGAGCATGAGCACAGAAAATCCTGCAGACTCAATATATATCTACCGATTTGAGCGCATAAACCCCTGGTACTGCTTTTATTTTCTAATTTTTCTTGTCTATTTTTGTAAAAGGGTTTAATTGTAATATTTAATGTACTGGTACGAAATTATGTGTAACTGATTTGTCCTGATTAATGAAAATACCTACGGGTTTTAAATAAAAAAAAAATTTACACGTTTTTTTCTTTCTTTGATAATTATCATGCAACGGATCAAAATAGAGACGATTTAACGAAAACATCTAACATGATCCAATATGATCTGAATCGAATCCAAATTCTCATTTTATTGAATACGGATAATCTTGTAAAATCATAATAAATTCATAATTAAATTATAGTAGAATCCGATTCATTGACCATTCTAATAGCAGAATCCATATCCTAAGAGAAAACATAATATTTCTGTTCATATTTGGATCGTACGATTGGAATTCAGGTGCGAGGTGAAACACACGGAGCCCTTTTCAGGAGCGGACCCAGGTGGTTCTAGGGGGGGGGGAGGGGGGCAGTTGCCCCCCTCCCCTGAATTTTGAGTTTTAGTGGAGATTTATCGATCCCGACTGATTTTGCCTCCCTGAAATTTTTTTTGCCCCAATTTGGACGTTTTATTTGTAATTCGAATTAAATTTAAGGTTAAAATTAAAATAAATTTGTTAAAATCTTTTTTTGGTAATTAGAATTATAAGTCAGAGCATCAGAAATTAAAAGTCAAAACAATTGGAAAGTATAAGTTAAAGCATTATTTTTTTATCGAGTACCTAATTGGTTAATAAATATAAATCCGATTCGATATTTTTTTGCCCTCCTGACGAAAATCCTGAATCCGCCTCTGACCCTTTTAATATTCATGTAAATTCTGATTTTGACTGTCTGGATCTAAACAGAAATATTATGTTACCTTAGGTGATATGAATTCCCTAACAGCAATGGATGAAAGAGAAGACTTTCAATAGCAAAATCTAAAGAATGTTTACAACTATATTTTCTACCGCCAGATCAAGTGCAAGTAAAAAAAACGATTCATATTTTACACGGCGCAATTGAGGGCAATACGCCGGTTTCAATTCAGAATTTTTTTTTAGGGTAGCGCTATATTACGGGCTGGCTTTCAAATATTCAGCGCACAATGAATTCTTTTACTTTTATACCACCTTTGCCCCTAATTAATACCTTCCTTTTTTATATTCTAAACTTAATTAATTGATTTTTTACAAAGATAACTATCTAATAGGATATCATACCTGCCAGTGGTTTTTATGGAAGTAAATTCTAATGGACAAATTTGATTTTCTATGGCTTACATTCATATGGTGTTGACTATAATCTATAATGAAAAATAATTTAGCTGCTACGGAGGATTATGTTTATTTTATCTTTGCTAAAAATTAATTTTTTAGAGAAAAATACTAGTTTCATCTATATTCTATACCAAGGATTTATTTTAATTAATTATGTTGAGTCATGAATTGTTCCGACAAAAAATAAGAAAAAATTGGATGGATGAGATCGCAAATGTTACATGTAAGTTTCTTGTATTTTACCTTTTCTAATTTTCATTACTCTTGATTTTAAATTATTTTTCGTGCATGTCCATTGAGCATAACAACAATTGAAAATTTATTCGCACTTCCAACAATATGTAATAGTACGTAATAATATTTATTTTTGTCGTTTTTATTTGTTGTGCAATGACCTTCTTTTCCTCTGACAATTAGATGTAAAATGATATTTAATTAGTTAGTGATTTATAAAGTTGGAGTTCACTAGAAGAAAAATGACACAAATATATTTATTCATTTGCACAATTTGATCCATACTTTGATATTTTTACACTACATGCTATTGTAAAATGACTTGTCGGTACTTATATATATATATAGTTGGGCTACGGTACTTCGCGAAGTAAAGCGAGTGTTTTACTTCACGTCTATATCTTCAATTTCAAAGTTCAAAACGTCAATCCGAACCGTTCAAGTTGATCTCCATATTAAATTGTGCTTGGAGACCAAATTTTACAATTTTTAGAAAGTTTTTACTATTTTTTTGGAAACTTTTAGAATCACTGATTTTTTATGGTTCACGATTTTCTGAAAAATAATGATTTTAAAAAATTCCAAAAAATAGTAAATAAATTCTAAAAATTGTAAAATTTGGTCTCCAAGCACAATTTAATATGGAGATCAACTTGAACGGTTCGGATCGACGTTTTGAACTTTAAATTTGTGGTGATCTTTAAGTGTACATGAAAGGACCATAAAAAATTGTGCTTGGAGATCACCGCACACATTTCTATATTTTCATTAGCCTAATGATTTTTAACTTTACAAGCTTTAGTTAGTTTTCCTGAGCTATAAATTCATAACACAGTGGTCCGCCAGAGAAGGTCATTTCTTGATTTATCGATTTTACAAATACTATATATAAATAGAGGAGGGTTCCAATGCACCCTCTTTTTTGTGCTCCCAATGCACCCACATTATATATATATATATATATATATATATCTCCATTTTCAAAGTCCGAACAGTCGATCCGAACCGCTCAACATAATCTTCATAATAAAATATGCTTGGAGATCAAATTTTATATTTTTTAGAATTTATTTACTATTTTTTTGGATAGATACAAAATCACTGTTTTAAGGAGATTCTGGACCATCCGATAAAGTGATTTTGTATCTATCTAAAAAAATAGTAAAAAAATTCTAAAAAATATAAAATTTGGTCTCCAAGCATATTTTATTATGAATATTATGTTGAGCGGCTCGGATCGACTATTCGGACTTTAAAAATGGAGATAAAGGATGTGGGTGCATTGGGAGCACAAAAAAGAGGGTGCATTGGAACCCTCCTAATATAAATATGTGGTATCTTTACTATCTCTGCACAATGAACTGAAAATATTTGCTGTTGATTTTTACTGCTATATCAATGAATATTGGAGAAATAACCTAATTCTTTTTGGGTGAAATTACAAGTTCTTTTACATAAAAAATTTCAGCATTTAATAGAAAAAAAGTTGGCGTGTCAAAAAAATTGTGCAACAAACTTTCTTTTTATTATATAAATGCATTTAATTATTTCCTTTCATGTACACTTGAAGGTATAAATGAATCTAGATATATATAGAAATAAAAAGATGTGAGATTATTAGAGATTTAAAGAATAATGGGTAAATTGGGTATAGAAGTACAAAAAGTTCTCTTAGCTCTCAAAATTAAAATACATGCACTCAATATAGCACTCCCTTTTTTTTTATTGAATTGACTTTAAAATACATCTATTATGGTCTATGGAGTACATCTTCCTCTTCTTGGTATTTATTCCCAAACAAGTTGTAATAAATTAGAAATAAAACCCAACCGAAATCAGTAACACAGGCATAATCTGGCTGTACTCATGTCAAAATTGCTGAATAATTCTCCGAATTTGTGTTTTTGTTTTAGTTTTTTTTAATTAAAATAGAAAATGTTATGATTTATTTATTTTTTATAAAATATTAGAAATATTTTTTATATTTCTTTGAAAATAGATAGAATATTATATAATCAAATTTATTAGAAAGACTGCGATAAATAACCCGGATCAATATTTTTCAGGTTGGAATTTTCACGTTGTAAGAAAAATTAAAATATTTCTTTGTGTTATTAGAAAAAATAAAATGTTTTGAATCGGAATTATTGATTCTGATTCAAAAATCACTTCTAGGTAAAATACATAAAATATTGAGTTCCTTCTATTTTCGAAAAAATAAGAATTTTCTCTGACAAAAGTAAGACGAAATGATTTCTCATAATTTTTTTTTCAAAATAGATACAATATCTTAGAATTTAAATATACTAGAAAGATCATAATATTTTCTTTATTTACTCATAAGTAATTTTTGAACCGGGATCAATAACTCAGATACAAAACATGTTTATTTTTTTTCCAATAAGACAAAAAAATATTTTATTTTTTTATAGCCGTAAAAAATCCAGCCTGAAAAATGTTGATCCGGATTATTTGTCGCAGTCTTTCTAATAAATTAAATTAAATTATATTCTATCTATTTTCAAAGAAATATAAAAAATATTTCTAATATTTGAATACAAAAAAATAAATCATAACATTTTATATTTTAATTAAAAAAACACAAACACACCAGAGAATTTTTCTATGGAAACCCAAATTTCTTTCCAGAGAACAATTTTCCGGAAAAAAAATACATGGATCTGAAGAATTATTCTCCGAATTGGGCAAATTTTGAATTTCCTCGAATTTGAGTGTAGATGTTAAATTTTATATTTTTTGAATATTAATAAAAATTTCGGCAGCCTCGATAAAGTGAATCCATATTCTCTAAGGTAACATAATATTTCTATTTAGTTGCTTAGTGTCTGATAAAAATTCATACTAATCCAGTTCGAGATAGAATGTACATAATTCCTTTTATATTTGTACAGGTTCTGATCAGACGATCTAAATAAAAATATTGTTGTCCTTTAAATTTGTCCAAGTATAATTCTGAGAGAATCAAACAATAAAAATTAAAAAAAAGAAAAATTAATCAACCGAGATCGTTTAAAATTCGTGAAAAATTGGCTGAAAACAGGGGATGACAATGCGGATCCGTATCCTATGCATTAACTCAAAAGGGAATCTTTTGAGTTAATGAATTTCAACTGTTTGATTTTAAACGGAGCCAATCCGGTTCGTGTCTATAACATAGGGGGTCCTTTAATATTAGTGCAGATCTAATTTGCACGAATCTTGAAACTGATTGAATAGTCGAGATTCATCAACTCAAAAGATTCTCTTTTGAGTTAATGCAGAGGATATGAATTCTGACAATGCAGCCTGGTCCCAAAAGTGAGCTCTTTTATAATTTTAAACGAGGCACAAAAAAGTTTAGCCAAAAGGGTCCGACTCTGCTGCTTTTCTAGCAGAAAAGGAGGACCCTCATCTTTCAAATCTAACGATTCAAAATTTTCATTCACGTATCTCGATAAAAAACTTGTTTCATGCACAAATCTCAACAAATTTTGAATTGTTGGATTTGGAAGAGGAGGGTCCTGCTTTTCTAGAAGAAAAGCAGCGGAGTCCGTTCCGTCCCAAAAGTGAGCTCTTTTATAATTTTAAACGAGGCACAAAAAAGTTTAGCCTAATTTACAATTTTGTAATTACAACGGAGGAATTGTACGTCTCAAAGAAATAAAATTTAGTTTAATTCGTAATGTAGTGTTTTATTACGTCTTCAAAGTCATTGTGTACAGTTATTTTTACTAATTTAATGTTTTTATTAAAAAGAAAAATGTATACACTTCTAGCTTACTAATATTGTCTGATCGATTTAGTGTATAATTAATATATTTTTACTGTGGAAAGTAGGGGTGAAAACAGAGCAGATACGGAGCGCATAGTGGTAAAATTATATCCATATTTTTTTTTCTTTTTTGGATATAGGTACGGAGCGGATATCAGACAGATTTGGATACGAATACGATCAGATAATTTGTGTCAAATATAAGTGAGAAAAGGATGCTACAGCCCATAGTAACAATGTATGCGTCAAATAATTTGCATTTTATTTGTTTTTTTGACGTTTTCGAATCAAATTCTGAATAAAATGCAAAAAAAAATATAATGCATTTTATTCGAGAGAAAAACACAAATTTTTTTTAAATTTTTTTGGAGCACTTTTTTGGAGTTTTTTTTTACTTCCTTGTTTGCTTGACTAATTTTTCGTTCCGTTTCCTCTTTAATGCGGCCGTTGCTCTTCTAGAATAAAATGTTGATAGAAGCCTTTGGTGTTCGAATATCAATAGATAAATATGAAATTTAAAAAAAAATATAGATCACTTAGCAACTAATGCACAAGTTTTTTTATTTTCTTAAAACACTTTCTATCGTAAAAAGAAAATTGAGTCCTCATTTTATAATTTTGATATATTTAAATTATTAAAAATCAGATGAATTATGTTAAGGACGGAGGCAAATACTTAATTTATGATGATCAAACACATAATGAGATTAATTATTGTTTTATATTATCTATAATATTTTATTTTAAATTATATATCACAATCATATTTAAATACATAAATTTTGTAAATAAATAGAGGTCAATAGATCACAATATGTTTACTGAATTTGCCTCTGAATCATACGACCTAGAAATTCAGAGTCATAAATTAGAAACATAGTATTAAAGTTGCAATTCGCAAAATATTTAACAAGATTTACATATATATATAATTAAGTAATAATGTCACATTTATTATATTATAAATATTGTAAAATATTATTATTTCTAAAACACAAAAATAAGTTCACGAATTCCAAATAAACAAGATAAATTATATATTATTCCTAAAATACTTTGTAATTGAAAAAAACTCGAAAGAAGTAACGCTGAAACAATATGGAATTAATTCAGAGATGAAATTTTGCGGATTCACATCGGACGGTCCCGATCTAAAACACAAAACACAAAAGTTGAATTACTTCAGTTGATCCGAATTCAGGAAGCGGTCAGCAAACATGCCATTATGAGGCATGTCTACTATTAATAAATTTTAGAGAAACGGAACACTTATCTTATTGCCTAAAATACTGTGTCTCTTTATCACCTTTTCTGTACCCGGTCGACCGGGCCCCAGCCCATTCTTCGTGAGTCATAACTAGTTATTTAGTAGTCACGCGCCACTGGGACCACCACCTCACTCGCACCGCGAGACTCACCTTTGCCATTGCCATGGCTTCTCTCTTATTCCACCTCTTGCCTCTCCTCCTCCTCCTCCTCCTCCTCCTCCTCCCTCATGCCACCACCACCTTAACCCCTTCCCACCAAACCCTGATCCCCACACCTCTCCAAGATTACCCCACACCTACTCCATTCGCGGAAACCCTAACCCACACACACTCACCGCACACCGCTGAAAACTCCTCTCTCCATCTTCCCATTTCCCACCATGACTCCCTCCATCTCTCCTCAAATCTCACTTCCCATTCTCTCCTTCTACTTCGTCTAAACCGTGACACCGCTCGCGTCTCCTCCCTCCATTCCCTTCTCGCCCTTCCTCTCCATTCTAACCGCTCCTTCATCTCTCCAGTTGTCTCTGGTCTCTCTTATGGAAGTGGCGAGTACTTCACTAGGATCGGGATTGGGACGCCTCAGACCCAATCCCTCTTTGTGCTTGATACTGGGAGTGACATTATCTGGTTACAGTGTGCGCCGTGCCGACGCTGCTACAAGCAGACGGGTCGCATCTTCAACCCACGAAAGTCTCGTTCCTACCGCTCGGTGCCATGTACGGTACCACTCTGCAAACGTCTCGATCTGCCGGGCTGTGACAAACGCCGGCGTCAGTGTTTGTATGAGGTGTCCTATGGGGATGGGTCAGTGACGACAGGTGATTTGTCGACAGAGACTCTGACATTTTCTGGTGGGGCACGCATTGGCCGTGTGGTAGTTGGTTGTGGCCATGACAACGAGGGTCTGTTTGTGGCAGCAGCCGGGCTTGTTGGTCTGGGCCGTGGACCCCTCTCCTTTCCTTCACAACTTGCGCACCGGTACGGTCGCCAATTTTCATATTGCCTTGTTGATCGTACCAGTTCTGGTGTAATTCCAAAAACTTCGTCAATTGTTTTTGGAATGGGATCGGTACCAGCTGGTATTAAATTCACCCCAATGGTCAGGAATCCTAAATTGAGGACATTTTACTATGTGGATTTGATCGGGATTAGCATCGGTGGGACCCGTATTGCAGGATTGGCGCAGTCTGATCTGCATCTCAACCGGCAAACCGGCAGAGGTGGTATCATAGTCGACTCTGGTACTTCGGTGACAAGACTATCCCGTTCCGTGTATGTGGCGGTGCGTGATGCATTTCGGGCAGGTACAGGTGGGTTAAAACAGTTAGCTGGTGGGTTTTCTCTGTTCGATACATGCTATGATCTCTCTGGCAAGTCAGCGGTGAAAGTCCCAACAGTGGCAATGCATTTTGCAGGAGGAGCTGATTTGGTACTTCCACCAGAGAATTATCTTATACCAGTTGATACCAAGGGAACCTTCTGCTTTGCGTTCGCCGGTAGCGATAGTGGGGTTTCTATTATAGGTAATATACAACAACAGGGGTTTAGGGTTGTGTTTGATGGAGACAGAGGAAGAATGGGGTTTATTCCAAAAGGTTGTTAATGAATTTTGGATTGAATAATGCCATAATTAGGTATAATGGAAATGAGGAAGTAAGAGAAGAAAGGGTTCTGCTTTTGTAGAGAGCAGAGAGTTGTTATTACGAGTTCAGTGGCATGTTTGGTGCTTTGTTTGATAGATCTCGGGTGTAATAAAAAATAATCAAAATGGTGAAGTATTTTTATATTTTCTCCCAAACGACAAGCAAATTACAAAATTAGTTAATGCTGTATCGAGAAACACATGATGAGGATCGAGAAACACAATTCCTCATTTGATGGAAGTACAAATTGGGAAGATGAATTATAGAACTAAAAATGTCAAATTAAAAAGAGAGGTTGACTACTTGGCCTATTTTTTAATAAGAAACTTTGCTCTTTTACCACATTCCCTTTGTTAATTTGTTTAAACTTTTATCTATCTAGTACTTCGGGATGAGCTAAGCTCAATTCGATCGTGCTGTGGCCCATTGGGATTGCATTATCCCACTTGTCATTACTCTCATGTATAAAAAGAAAGTGATAAATACAGAATGGGTATAAAAGTTATAAACAAAGAATGGTATAAAAAGTCATAAATTAAAATAGGGAGAATTTCATGTATCCCCCTAAAAAAATTCAATATTACGTATTTCCCCCTCAAAAGTTTGTAATATCATATTTATCCTTCCAAATCATAGAAACTCACATATTTACTTAAAAACAATAAAATAATAAAATTTAACACTCCAAATTTATTAAACAATATTAATTAATAATATATGACTACTATACACCTTCCTCCTTTCTCTCCTCTCTCTCTCAGTGCCTGTTCTCTCTCTGTGCTCCCTCTATTTCCCTGGTGCCAAAAAAATTGAGCAAGTGAGAATAGGACCGGTACCAAGTTTCATTTCTCTGTGTGTGTACTGTTAAAGTTCCGTTGGAAAAAGTGGAGTCCTTTTAGTTGGCATATCTCTGAAACACTAATTGTTCAACAAAAGGGGAATCTCAACAAAAAGGGAATCACATTACAACAACAAGAAATTATACATCATCTTTCATTTTGGTATTACATGGCATCACATGACTTCGACTTTGAGTTTACTTCTATAATTGAACTCTTCTTGTTGTATTCATAAGCTTCACCTTCGTAAACAGGCAACTCATTTTCACTATCAGTACTATAATGGCTATGATAGCTTTCTTTTGATGGGGAATAATCTGAATCATCATCTCCATTTGGCTCATTATAAACTTCATCTTGCTCACTGTATAAAAATATGAACTTAAAATTTCAGTGGGCAACATAATGCATGATTTATATATTAATTAGTTATCTCAAAATGCGTATATACCTTTGCTGTAACCCATTTGTATTAATATTTTTCTCGACCATCACATAAATGGTTACTTCTTTCTCCTCCTCATACATGTTAAGCATCACCTTAAAGTTGTCATCGGAATAAGTTCAATGAAAAATTGTTGTTTGACATACTTGTCGAAAAAAGTATGGATAAAACCATATCACTCCTTGATGGATAATGCTGCATCACCTCTTCAATTAGTTCATTCAAGTTGTATGAGCAACTATCTACATAGATGTTTTTCTGAGAGCCAAAACAATATCTTTTTCTACAAGAGTTCTTGATTGCTCAAAAGAAACCTCCATATATCAGTTTTAATTTGTACTTGGATGAAACTTGCCCAAGAGTAACAAAATACAATAAGATAAATTAGTGGCTTAAACCTTTACTGACTTTCAAAAATTAAACAAGCAAAATTCCAGTAGTAGTCTAAACAAACAATTTTGAAAGTTTAAGCCTATTTCAATGGTCAGAAGCCTCAAATATGAGAACAGCAGGAACACAAAAAGTTCAAAAAAGACAAGTGCATAATCTGAAGATTATTTAAATATTATGCATATTGTGCATTAATCGAAATCAGATAATACGGGTCTGAATTTTCATGGAAGATTATTTAAATATTATGCATACAGTGCATTACTAATGCACTCTGAATTTTCAACTAAACCATCAACACAGCAGGAACTCCAACATGACATGGTTTCAGACTTTCAGTACTTAATCAGAGAGTAGAGGTCGACGTGCTTAATTGAAATTAGAGGATACTTACCTTTCAGTACTTAATCGAAATAAAAAATCACTAAAATTACCTACTAGGTCAGATAAAATCACTAAAATCACTAAAATCGTTGATATTAGATAAATCGCTGAAAACCTAAATTTCAGTACTTACTCTATAGCAGGCGACTCAGGCATGTTCTCCCATCTAGATATTGAGGGATCTCTGACAACGAAGTCTAAGGAGTCGACATTGTGCAGCGGAGCAAACAAAGAGGGGTGATTCAAGTCTAATTTTGTATCAGAGAGGCACGAAACAAACTGAGATAGGGGCGACGATGTCATATGCAAGACGGGGAGAAAGAAAGTTAGGATGAGCGGTACTCTTTATAGCGATTGGTACCAGGTTTTCTTTGGAGGTGTATTTTTTGGCGCCATGAACTTCTCTGGAGCTGGAGACAGGAGCGGAAGAGAAAGAAGAAAAAGGAGGGAGGGGTACAGTTTTTATGATATATTAATTAATTAATATTATATAGTAAATTTTAACTGTTAAATTTTATTATTTTTGGGTAAATATGAGAGTTTTTCTAATTTGAAAGGGTAAATATGATATTATAAATTTTTGAGACGGAAATATTGAAGTATTTTAAGGGAATACATGAAATTCCCCCATAAAAATATGGCATTTGTTTCGGTGGACATAAGGACCTATTTGTAAAATGAGTACTATTTTCATTTTCAAAGTTCAAACCGTCGATCCGACCGTTCAACATTATCTCCATATTAAAATGTACTTGGAGGTCAAATTTTACATTTTTTTTGAATTTTTTTACTATTTAATAAGTATTTTACAAAAACTAGTTAAATTCAGACCATTGAATTTGTAAAATACTTACTAAATAGTAAAAAAATTCAAAAAAAATGTAAAATTTGACCTCCAAGTACATTTTAATATGGAGATAATGTTGAACGGTCGGATCGACGGTTTGAACTTTGAAAATGAAAATAGTACTCATTTTACAAATAGGTCCTTATGTCCACCGAAGCATCCCTCTAAAAATATAGGTGAAGATCAGATTAGGATCGAGATACCATCAGAAAATATGTGCATTACGAAACATAATTCTGTATATCAAATCTTGATGTTACAAAATTCAGTATATTCTACAGCTTGTTTGCGTCTGAAAGAGGGAAACATTTACAAGTTCATATATTTTTTTTTACATTCTGAATTAAAAAAAACAGAAAATTCATCATTTGTACATGTCATTGTTGTTCTCCTTTTCCCATACGCCATCTCAATTGCATTTTCTAGTGTAGCTCAGTTTCAACACCCTGCAAGCGAATAAATTGCAGAATTCAGGTGTAAGATAATTAGCAAGTTACTAGATTTCATTTAATAGAAAGAATTCATTTAAAAAAACAAAAAACAAAACAGGTTCAAACACACAGCAGCCGTCAACTTCCTCTTCCTAATTTCTCGTGAAGCTTACAACACTGGTTAATATTAGAAATTCATTTGGAAAAGGAATGCTACTTAATTCAAATGAGAACCTGCATTTGTCTAGCTCTTAAGAGTGTTGCAAAAAAAAAAAAAAAAAATGCCAGTATTAAACTCTGGGCCTGGTACCAAGCTCGATAGTTTTAATAATTGTGGTTCACTACAACTGTCCTAGATTTTTTCAACATATTAAGCACATTTCATGACAGTATGTTGTAAATACTTTTGTTTACTGTACTCAGAACCTATTTCCCTTCACAATACCCTAATGAGTATATATGAAATGTAAATACTTCATCCATAGATCAATCAATTGTGGGACTAGAAATTAACTCAACAATTTCATAAACATACCTGAAACAAGAATGGATGTGACAGTTTACATTTGATAAAACCCGTTTTGTGCTTTCACTAATTCTGTCCTTCTCAAACCACCTTTCTTCTCAATTCCCAGCTCATACTTCTTGCTTCCATTTGCATAGAACAAACCCCAGTGATTCTCAGTTGGTTCTCCTACCTTCAAATCTTCATCAAAGAGCGCAAACAGATACACCATAACAGGCACACCAGGTCGCATGGGTGTACCTACTACTGGGACCCGCATCACATGCTTGATCAGCCTCTGATTAAATAGTCTTGCATTCTCCAAACTAGCAGCATTGTCATTTTCATACCCATTAGTAGGCCAGCCCGTTTCGGTCACAACCAAGGTTAGGTCGTGGAACCCTAGAGAAGCAGCAGCCGTGATCAATGCATCCACTAATATATCAAACAGATTTTTGTAGACAAGACCAGTGTTCGGGTCGGTGTAGAAAAGACTAGGATTTTCAGTGAATAATGCAAAGTCGAGGGGGATTTCGTTGGTCTCTTTGTAGGTTAGGTATGGGTAGAGGTTCACCATGAAAGGAGATTGGGTTTTGTTTAGAAACCGTAAAATAGGTTTCATAATCGGACCTCCAATTGAATCTTGAAAAATGCCATTTGAAGGAGGCGATCGAATTGCTAAGACAGCCACCGAATGGGTTGTGGTGACTTTGATATTTTTATGAATTTTGAACCTTTTTAGGGATTTGTAAACATTTTTAATGGCTGGGAGGAGATGAGGTGCTAGATCTGGTACCATTGAGACCTCATTTCCAACTGAAATTGACGAGATTTTCGTATGGTGGATAAAGGGTAGAATACTCCTTTGCAAGATTAGGTCAGCTCTTGTCGGGTCTGAGGCTAAACTAGGGAGTTCTTGATCGGGAATGCAGAGGGAGAGAGTTATGTTTGTATTAGAGAAAGCCTGGATCAATAAGGGATCCATGTCAAATGTTTTTACATGTTTTATGTTGGAAGAGGTGATTAATTTCACGGCTAAGTCGGGAGGGGGTAGATTCGTGCCCAGTCTGCCATAGTTAATTCCAATGCCTCGACCTGAATTAATCATGAAAAATATGGAGAAAATATTGATTACACTAATAACTAAGAAATGCATATTGAACAAAATATAAATCTTGAGGAAGGAAAGACAGAAACACTAAGTTTCATCTTTTCATGTGTATTTGTAGTTCCTTCCTTTAGTATCTTGAGTAAATGAATCAAGTAAAGGAAAATATGAAATCAACTAAAGAAAACCAAAAGGATAATAAAATCCTACAAAAGATTGCAGAAAATTTTAGCGGCATTTTCACAAACAGGTGACAGACTTGAGCTAAAAAGATCCAATTCAAGAAACAACAAGAATGACATTGCACTAAAGAGCTCAAACAAATCAAGAAGAATTATTTGACTAAAAAGAAGAAGCTTTATTAATAAAGGAAGCGAATTAGAGCTGAAGTTACCTCCGAAGGAGAAAGAGGATCCGATAGGAAAGAAGAAGCAAACGAAGAGGATGAGCTGGAGACAAGCGCATCTCACTAGCACTTGATCCGCTGCTGCCATGGCTGATCTTGGTTTCTTTAAGCGAGATGTTAATTGGCGCCCTTTAGTTTGAACACTAGAGATCTGAGAAGAAGAAGAATTCATATCCTCTGCATTAACTCAAAAGAGAATCTTTTGAGTTAATGAATCTCGACTGTGCAATTTATTTCAAGATTCGTGTGAACTAGATCTGCACTCATATTAAAGGGCCCCTATGTTTTAGACACGAGACGGATTGGCTCCATTTAAAATCAAACGGATGAAATTCATCAACTCAAAAGATATGTTAGGTCCTAATAACAGCGGATCATAAATCTCTGGGCTGTTTGAGTCACTTAAATCTTTTTGGGCCGAAAACGAAGTTTCTCTTGCGAGTTTAAATGGGCCTGCCGAAATCTACCCGATTCGTTTTCCGATCTGTCAGTTACCGAGTTGACAAGTATGATTTCATTTCTTAAACACATTTAACTAGTATTTTAAAATCAAATATGGTATATGTTGAGGGAATATATGGTTTAAGGTAGCGTGGAAAAAACGTGCCTTGCCGTGCCGTGACGTGACTAATACGCCGTGACTTTAATCTCGTGCCGTGCTGTGCCGTGACCAAAATGTCAAGAGGTGGTCACGGCACGCAAATAGTCACGCCATGCCTAAACGTGCCGTGATCATACGTGACTCGCGTGACAATTTAATTATAATTTAGGTTAGTTTATTCAAAATTCACCATTAAATCAATATCTAATGGTTCTAATTACACGTGACTTGCGTGACTACGTGCCGTGCCGTGCCAAAGTTTCAAAAGATGAACACGGCACGCGAATGGTCACAGCACGGGACACGCGAGTCACGGCACGTAACTGACACGCGTGCCGTGCCATTCCGTGACGAAGCCGGCTCCGCCTTGCATAGTTTAAGGTCTTTGGGAAATAATTAGAGGTGCTATCGGGTCGGGTCGGGTCCGGATACTGTTATATTTGGACCCGTACCCTAAAAGTGTTTGGGTCCAAATTTCGATCGATACACTTATTTATTTCAAATCGGGTCGGGTCCGGATCCGGATACCTATCTACCCGTAGATATTTTGGGTCCAGTCTTTCGGTTCCGGGTAGATAGATACCCATAACTTGTTTGTAGATTATCAGGTCCGGTTCGGATATGGGGCGGTTCCGGATCCGGAGCGGGTATATGTCACAACTCCCATACTACAGATGTTTTTTTTTTCTCATTAAGTGCCTTCAATAATATTTTGTGAAACTTGGGTAGTATTTTCAGGATTTGATTGTTGATTGTTTGGAGAACTCATGGTGTAACAAAAAAAATTCGAAAGTTTTTTATTTTTTGTTAATAGCATTTGAATTCAGGAGGCTTGAGATAAATAACTTTTGAAAATCAAAATATTGAAGAATAGATATAATTTTTAGAAAGTAAAATATTGGAGATGGTGATTTCCTTTTCTATGATTCAAAAAATCCATGAATGAAATATTAATACTAATTTGTTTGAATAGAGAATTAAATTTATGACAAATATTTGATTTCAATGAGATTTATTGCGAATGACATATCAATGAGAGCAATAAATTTTCATGATAATGAGGAGGATATATAAGGCATATATTGAAGGATATATTCAAAGCAATAAATTTTATTCAAAAAATTAATATGCAAAATGTGATTACTGGCGTGACATTTGTTGATTTGATTATATGTAAAATTGTATTTTCATAGTTATTCATATATGTTTTATCAGGTATTTATATGGGTATCGGGTCGGGTTCGGTTATGGGTCGGATAACTAAATCAAACTCATATCCTATCCATTACAATATTGGTTTCAGTTCGGATCTGGATCGGATATTAAATTATTAATTTTGTAACCGTTCCCATAATTTAACCGGCTATATTTTTTAAACCACAACCTACCCAAATTAACCGGATTCGGGTCAGATCCGGGTCGGATCCAGTTCGGTTTCAAATCGGATCCGGGTAATCGGATAAAAGTAGCACCTTTAGAAATAATATCAGAGATAAATAATACCGTCTATTCAAGAACGGAAAAAAAATGGAAAGGTACTGGTATAGGCAACTCCATGCTATTTTAGAAATTAAAATTCGTTCAACTTGTTAATAACTCTTCTCAATTCCATTTTAAGAAGATAGAGGTGCTACTTTAAATTAAACTAGAGGGATGCCTCGCTTTGCTTCGGCAATGGTTTGAGATAATGTTGTATGCCTCAGTCTTGGTGATTGTCCTCCGCTGTACTCATACTTCCCATTTATATGTAAAAAAAAAAGATATTATAATGATAAATGCAAGTAATAAGACATAAGCCTAAATGGTATTCATCAATTAAGCAAGGCTCCATAGAAAATATCATTCTGTTAAATGTGCCCTATCTGAAATGCAAGAAGAGTATTTTTGAAGTTCTTCATTAACCTTCAATATAACAGAAAAAAATAAGTAATGATCAAACTTCACAAAACCAATCAAGTTTGTCACGCTTACTCTTCCCTGAAGAAGAATGAGAAAATGCATCGATGATATAGGCCTTGTACCACACTACCATTTTGATGTGGCCAAATGGTAGGTCTTATTAACAAATACCTTGAAAATGTTGAGACCTTGCACATCAAACCTCTCTCCAGCATACTTGTAAGGATAGGCATTCTGTCAAAGAAAAATTTGCTAAATAACCCTAGTGGATATCAGTATTGTGAAAGAAATTTTTTTTTTTTTTTAAATTGCAAGTATACTTTTTTCTTCAACAAAGGTACTACATTAAATCAAGCATAATAGGAGAAAAAAAAACCTACGAATAGGAGAAAATAAAAATTAATTTTTTTTGCATGCCCAAAATGTACCTGTTGAGGAAGAATTTCAACAGCCGGTGAAGGTAAGCTGTGAGATCTCTTTCTGAAACAATAGAATAAGCACAGAGACTCATTTTACGTAGTTATTTTCCATGAAAGAAAGGTGAAATTGAGAAAGCATTGGATTTTCTTAATGAGAATATTTCTAAAGAAACATAAGGTTTTCTTATGATGCAGAGCACTCTTATAGATGGGCTGTCCAAGGTGAAATTGAGTTTCATATCGTACTATAGAAAGAAGCTAAATGTTTTGAGTGGGCAAAATTCAGAAGTTGACTAATTGCAAAAAAGTTATAACTATGCTCAATGTGATTTAGTGCTTGATTACAATCTAAATACTCATTTGGGTTCCAGTATAGATTACCGAAACGTGCACTCTTTGTAAGAGAAACATGAACATAGTAACAATAGCTGGTCAAATTTTGCAAAAACAGAGCTAAAAAGGGGAAAAAGAAGTACCTGAGGCAAAGAGCAATTTATCAAGGCTCTCTCATATGTCACATACTCACCACCAGTAGTATATCATCGCCATGTGTACAATACCTGTAGAAATTGACAACATTCTTATGTTGTACTCTCGAAAGAAGCATCGCCAAATTTTGAAACTTCTTTGCACTTTGCCTCGATGCAACTCAAGCTTCTTTACCGTCACCTCCCTTCCATCGAAATTTCAATTTAAAACAGTCTCAAATTGTTTTCATGCGAACTATTCATAGATGAATAAATTAGTTAAACTGAATACTGGACCAAATCCACCTTTGTCGAGCTTATTCTTCAGACTGAAGTTTCGAGTGGCAGTCACTAAGGTCCCGTACCAAAAAACCTTTTGCTCCTTTGCTGCTATTGTTTCGAGATCTTCCTTATTCTCCTTTCTATCTGTGCCCCGATACATTCATATAACCAACCCATATAGAACCAGTAAGAAATCATTCAGAACCTAATTCATCCAGGTTTTCTGTTCTTCACTTTTTTGTAGCATATATAAATTAACAAAAATATATACACTCATCCTAACTATGGTCATGTATCTAGCATAAAGAAATGATCATGTTTGATTTTGGAGAACTTTGGTTAATTATCAGTACCACATCTGATTGTTACACCATAAAGGTTCAAGACTATGCCTGGTCTTAATAAAAAAAATGCGACGACAATTATCAGGTTATTTATATAATAGGAAAACATCACAGAAATTACTGGGGGTGAAGAATAATCTTTCATGTCAGTGTTTGTTGAAAGCTCACTTTACTCATCATATAATAAAAGGCAGATAAGATTAGTTTGGCCACAGTTATAGAAAAATCATCAGAACAATATTCGTATTCATTTATTATATTAGTTTAGTTTACCGAAATGCATTTTTTTCTTTTACCAAAGTTAAAAATCGCATCCCTTGTATATATCTAATAAAACATGCATCTATTTGGTACAACTGATTTCTAACGTTAGTGTACTAGTAGTCTGGTACGCATCTCATCTCCTCTATGCTCTGTTATCAATCACATACTGTTCCATTACTAAATGAATCCAAAACTTGAAGAAACCAACTTCATGCTCCAGAATTCTCAAGTGTTACCTGTAATTCGTGGACATGATCTTCTAGCCTTTCTTCAAGGCACTTCTATAGCACCTCGGAGCACTCTCACAGACTCTGACGGTGTTGTCAACCTCAATCCGCCGAACGACCATTGCCATCATCAAGATTAACTCATCCTAAGAAAATTGCCTAGTTGTAAAAAAAATAACGCAAAAGAAGTAATCCAGGGAAAAAAAAAACACAGTAATTCAGTACATCACTGGTTATGTATCAATTCAATTTTGGTTAAGTCTTACACAACACGACAACCCCACAAAATTATACTATTTACGCTTTGGTCCCTGTAATAGCAATTTTGCCAGAAACTGTGACCACCAACATCATAGAGGGGAGGGGGTCTTACACAGATGAAGAGGAGACACCAAATCGAGCCAAACGGCCATAAGTTGAGCAATTCAACAATGTCCATTCAGATATGAACCTGGTGATTGACAACACCTTTTGCCATAAGAATTAGTACTTCTTACTCAGTTTCATATGCAGCAGCAAGTTTCAATTTGGATGGTAATCACAAAGAGATAGGAAAAGAGGAGTAAAACTTTATCTGACAACAGAAACATGGGGAGGTGGGGGACGATAATTAGCCTCAATTTCTTCTCACAACCATTATTTTAATTAATACAATATTCTCGTTATCTATCTATATAATTAACTTTTCACTTGAGAAATTAGGAAAAAAAAACTATTAAAAATTGCAATACAGGGATCAAAATCTTCTTTTTTCACGGGTTCCATGTAGCAAGTAAAATTTGTAGTGTTACTGTAACTTGATGTTGGTGGCCAGGTTTTTCTATTCTAAAGAAGATACTTGAAGCTTTGGTGAGATTAACACCTCCTTACAATTTCTTTAGTAAATAATAAAGAAATTCAAAGGCAGTTAATCGAGACCGAGGTTTCTCTTTTGCTAAAAAAAAAAGTTTAGATTCAAAGAAGGAAGAATGTAAAAATAAAAAAAGCCAACCTTGTCCTTGCAAAGAAGCTTCGGATGACACGGAGATTGCAGGAAAAAGACGATGGCAAAAGCGAGCGTCGAGCATTTTTTGAGAAGAGAGATGCCACACCTGAAAAAAAGACAAGTTCATCAGAGGACAACAAAATTTTTAAATACTAAAAAGAAACAAAGTGAAAACACGAATCAAGAGTGGATAATGGCTCTATACGTACCAAAATACCAAATACGAAGGAGCCAGCAACGACCACTACAGGGTTAGTCGCTACTGTTGAAGAAGGAAGGCGAAAAAAAAGTGTTAGTGCTAGTATTAAGGAAAGGGGAAGGGGAATTAGGGTGAGGATTAAGGGAAGGGGAAGGAGAAGGGAGAGTAGTGGATACCGGGACTACTGGGGTCGGTCGGTGGTGGGAGACGATTTCGATTTGAATATGCGGCATTGACAGCATTAGCGTCTGGGGCGAGGAGGAAAGAGGGAATCGAGCTTTTGAGTGAACGGAGAAAATTCTAGAGAGAACAGGAGGATACGGAGAAAGATGAGAAGAGAGAGTTTTGAGAGAGAACAAAGGCGGAAAAAAAAAATCGGAGGGAGCTTGTGGTGCTGACAGTGGGACCCGCCTGTCGGCCTTACTGTTCACGAAACTGTTCACTCACCGATCGAAAATTAAGTTATAAGATAGATAAGGAAACTTTTATAATTGTCTTCTAAATTCTAGAATTAATTTCACGAGATGAGATCTCATGAACAAGACCAATTTATATATGGAAAGTGCAAAATTAATGGAATAAAATTATGCGAAAAAGCATAATATAGAAAGCTAATTATGCATCAAAAAATGGAAAATAACATGACCCCGTTTATTTAAGTAGGGCAAAAAATGGAAAATATTTTAAGAGGTTCTTATCGAGTCCATTTTTAGAAGACATTTTTTTGTTTCAAATTAAATAAAGGAAACTTAATTAGGGAATTGCTTTCTAAATTCTCTCATTGCTGCCGCCTTCCTAATTTGGTTTGTGACACAACGTTATATATATATATATATATATATATACGTGCATTATATATCATAAGAACACACTTCGAATAGTTCTACAACAAAATCAATGAAGAGAAAGGTGAAAACCTCGACAATCAACACTACAGCAGCGGAACCCTTCTGCGACCGGCCAAATCGGTCACTGAAGGGTAAGACGCCTGTCGCAGAAGGGAGCGCCGGTCGCAAAAGGCTTAAATCGGTCGTAGAAAGGTCGGTTGCAGTTGCTCCGTCCTTCTGCAACATGCTCCCGGAAGATCTAATTATTGAAATTGTAGCGCAGCTTGTTTCACATTCTTCTGATCCTTTTGCCGACCTCTATAACCTAAAAAACACGTAAATATTTTCTCTTTATATTTCTGTAAAAAAAATTCTCTTGTACTTTATTTATTTTTAATAATTCTAGTCTACATCTAAGTTTTATGTTACATAAATATTATGACTCATTTAAGAGTAAAAGCCGTTCATTTTTTTTTGAAAAATTGCTAATCATAGTTTTGAGATCTTTGTTTCAATTCTTTTGTACTTGCATAACTTTTATTTAAAAAAATGTTAATCTAGTTTTGAGATCTTTGTATGTATGGCCTAACTTGTATATATATATACAAGCACAATTTAATATAAATATCAACTTGAACGGTTTAGATCGACGTTTTAAACTTTGAAATTAAAAATATAGACGTGAAGTAAAACACTCGCTTTACTTCGCAAAGTACGTACCATAGCCCGACTCTCTCTCTCTCTCTATATATATATAGACACAATATATTTCATTATTACTTTTTTATCTTTTATTTTTACAGGTGCAAGTTTTTTTATGCCGCATCAAAAGATCAAATAGTGAAACAACGTATAGCATTGGATAGGGAATTTCCAAGTTTAAATTGGAAAACAACCGATCGTTGCATGTCCATTCTGAACGCTTGTGCAGAAGCTGGTAATGCGGAAGCTTGCTTCATACTTGCACTGGTAAGAAAATGTAGCTATCTATTCATGCATGCATCTGTGTTAAGTAATACTATAAAAATGCAAAAGATATATAGGTTTATAGATAATAATCTTTTTTTACTCTTCCTTTTGAGTCACTTCTGTGAAATATATACACACACACACTATATTTCGTTTATTACTGACAAACTTACCATTTGCTAAGTGCTTATGGTTTCCTTTTTAATTTGTAACCAACTTACTTTCAACTTGAAACAGATAAATATATTTGAGAAGAGAGATATTTGGGCAGGAGTAGATCTTTTAAAGAAGGCAACATGCAAGGGCCACAGAGAAGCACTCTACTTGATGAATATCGTAACTCTGCGATTCCAAGAGCATCATCTACTTGCCGCAGTCAATTCTCACGGTGTCTTCAGAGCGGATGAAATAAATTTTGGCCACAGTGATGATCAGTTCGAACTAAGCCGCGAGAAAGTTGTGAACCTTATCAGACACATATCATGGAATAAATGGCAGGCTACTGTTGCAGGGAACAAACAACAATGGTGCGAAAATTCAGAATGCGGGATTGTCAGGGGTTGGGATCGTCGTAGAAGCTTTTGCAGCAGTGCATGTCGTTGGAATCACGAGTATTTTGCTCTATGCAGAGAGATGTGAAGCTTAGTTAATTTTGGAATAATATAATTTATTTGCTATAGATACTTTTTTTTTTTAATTTTAATCATTTAGATGTTCTATTTTCATAAGAAGAATTGATGATTTTGCACCAGTGATATGTAAGAAGAATTGATGATTGTGTACCAGTGATGCAAAAAAAATTGATGATTTTGTACCAGTGATTTATGGTTGACTCTAGCTTGTACTCATAATTTCATGACAGTATTTAGATGTTCTATTTTCATAAGAAGAATTGATGATTTTGCACCAGTAATATGTAAGAAGAATTGATGATTATGTACCAGTGATGTAAGAAAAATTGATGATTTTGTACCAGTGATTTATGGTTGACTCTAGCTTGTACTCATAATTTCATCACAGTATTTAGATGCTCTATTTTCATAAGAAGAATTGATGATTTTGCACCAGTGATATGTAAGAAGAATTGATGATTGTGTACCAGTGATGTAAGAAAAATTGATGCTTTGTACCAGTGATTTATGGTTCTCTAGCTTGTACTCATAATTTCATCACACTATTTAGATGTTCTATTTTCATAAGAAGAATTGATGATTTTGCACCAGTGATATGTAAGAAGAATTGATGATTGTTTACCAGTGATGTAAGAAAAATTGATGCTTTGTACCAGTGATTTATGGTTCTCTAGCTTGTACTCATAATTTCATCACAGTATTTAGATGCTCTATTTTCATAAGAAGAATTGATGATTTTGCACCAGTGATATGTAAGAAGAATTGATGATTGTGTACCAGTAATGTAAGAAAAATTGATGATTTTGTACCAGTGATTTATGTTTGATGATTTTCGTGGTCAATTTAATTATCAACTGTTCAATTAAACCATCGATTTTGATTTTTTTATGAGCGTCATTATTGTTTATAAACTAATTTTGCGAAAATTGAGCTATTAATTAGTACAGATAACACATCAAATTTTTGGACTGGAACTGTGGCTTGTTTATCATTAGAAAAAAAAGGATATTTTTGGCAATTTCTGAAACTATGCTTTGGATCGTGAGTACTCGGTGTTACATGTGTCGTGTTGGCTATTTTCATATTCATACCCATATTCATATAAAATTAATTTTATTCATACTTTGTACTTACTCGTAAAGTATTAGTCTTATCCGTTATTGATTAATTAATTTTACAGATTCAATGCGACGTAGATTATCGGTTATATTAATTAATTTTATTAAGCATATTCATATAAATTAATTTTATTCATATTCGTTATATATGGGTAAGTACAAAGTATAATCTACTCATAAAAGTTGGTATATCGGTTATATTTTCGTATTGCTTAGTAAATTTCAACGCCATAAATTGTTAAGCATAATGTGCTAATACGCTATCATGCTTTCTAGACTCGACCCAAATCTGATGCTGTACAATCATGATTCTATACTGAATGTAAGTAAACTCAGCATATTTACATTGAGTAGGGTTCCAATGCCTCATCTCCTCGTACCTCATCCATACCTCATGTTATATATCTCCATTTTCAAAGTCTAAACTATCGATCCGACCGTTCAACATGATATTCATACTAAAATATGCTTAGGGATGAAATTTTATAATTTTTGCAATTTTTTTACTATTTTTTAAGATAGGTACAAAATCACTGTTTTTTGAATGGTCCAGATACAGTGATTTTGTACCTATCTTAAAAAATAGTAAAAAAATTGCAAAAATTATAAAATTTCATCCCCAAGCATATTTTAGTATGAATATCATGCTGAACGGTCGGATCGATAGTTTAGACTTTGAAAATAGAGATATATAACATGAGGTATGGATGAGGTATGAGGAGATGAGGCATTGGAACCCTCCTCATTTACATTATGCATTAATTTCCAGGAAAACATATTTTCCACATAAAAAGAAATTGCTTTGCTAGTCTTAAATTTCTGAAGTTACTCATTACTACACATCACCCATCTTTTGAGCAGCCTCAACATACTGCTCAGCTAGCTTTTTTACCTTATCACCCTCCTTTATTAAAAAATTTGCACTCTTCTCTTTCTGGTGATATTTCATAACTTTTTCTGTTGTTTTCTCAACAGCCCACCTATATTGCCTGACATTTATCACTCCACTTTTGCAAAGAGGCCTGATATGTTCTTTCACATAAGTTTCAACCTGAAATTAAATCAATTTCAGTTTTACATAGACATCTATTAGCTAGAGCGGAATTGAATACAAGTAAAAAATGAACTCATGGGAAATTATCTAAAATGAAAAATACGAGGATATACAAAGAAAATACTCTGCAGTACAGCGAACGCAATATAAGTATCTTATACAACCTGCCAAAAGGCAATATCCTAAATGCCACCACAAAGTATTGCACTTCGCTCAATTATTCAAGCAAATGGGGGCAAATAGGTACCCGAGGCACTTTCTACTTAACTAAATGTACCCTCCTATGTTTTGCAGGGGTACACCTGGTATTTCCAGATTTTGAAGAGAGAGAGAGGCAAGTTGCCCTAAATAAACTCCCAATCGTAAGAAAAATGTATGATTTACCTTTTTTGATATAGAAAGCGCTGAATCAGATAGCTTTTGGTTTACACGCCCCCGTGGTTTCTCTCCTTTTGGTGCATTCTCACAGACCATTGAATGGGTAGGTGAGCAACTCAATTTCTCTTTATTATGTGAAATTGACTTGCTACCAGCACAGCTCTCACCCTCCGATTCACACCCGTCTTTCCAATCCTCTCTATTAGTATTCACATTACTATCCTTATTCGCATTTTTATTTTTGTCACAATTTTCCGTATCACCAGTTTCTCCATTTGACGCTTTTTTATCATCTAGTGCTTCATTCTCTGACATCTTAACTACAACTGAATTATCTTTTGACATGCCCAAATCTTCCCTTTGACCCGATATGGAAGACTCCCGTCTAGGAACCATATTGTTATCTAATTTTCCTTCATTTCTCTCCGACTCAGAGCGATCACTCCCAATGCACTCAAAATCAGGCTCCTTCCTTTGTCCGTCTTGCATTTCTTTGGTTTCGGTATGAACCAAATCTGCTTCACCATTTAATGATGAGTTATCTTCTACACTGGCATCATTTCTTTCTGGGCTATTTGGGGGTGAATCAGACAAAAGCCCGGCCATTCTCAAAACCTTTTCAATATCACTGTCATTCTTTTCAACATCACTATGATTAGCCTTTTCAACATCGCCATCATGAGATTTTTCCATATCACCATCACCATCACCATCAACACATTCAGGTTTTTCAATATTTGGGATATTTTCTACATTTTTGTCCAATGTGAATTTGTTGGCATGTTGTCGAAGGGACTGGGAAACAAGATTAAGATAGACTAGTTTACTATTAGACTGCTTGCAGATTTCTTTTTCTATGTTAACTGCATCAGCAACTGCCAGCTCAGTTTCTGCTGACCGACAGATTGAAGGTAGGTTTGCTCTTCGTAAAAAATGTTCAGTAATCCGATGAAGTTGAGCCTGAAAAAGATTATTTTCGAGTAATTCAGTAATAATGATTTTTACTTAATATATTTATAACTAATTTAATTTTCATTCTTTTGTTTTGTTTAACTTCTGTCTAATAAATGCCATGCATTCCAGTACAGTGCTGGAAGAAAAAGATCATTAAAATCGGAAAAGTGTGCTATTTATTTTTCATTTGTTTAATTTTTACTGTCCTTTTTGTTATTTCCTTCTTAGAGTCCGACATTTGATTTCTGTTAACAACAAAACTAACAGTAACATCCTTCAGAAAATAAGAATTACTTGTTCCAGGTTTTTTATTTTTACATAAATCGCACTAGTCAATATTAATGTCTGGGTTGGGTTTTATTCTTTACATACTTACTACAGAGAATAGGTTGACAAGGTAAAGTGATATATTGACCCTTTAAGATCCTAAAATATGAAATTAAGAATACCTGCCTAACGGAGATGGGAACTTTGTTATGACGGTCAGCCCCAAGCACCGGTCTCATATCAAGGGGAAGTCTTGCCTACAGATAGAAATTGAAAAACCAAAATGTATTATAATGTCAAATGGTAAGAATTATTGCTAAGAAACAACAACAGGAAAAAACAACTAACCAGTAAAGGATAATTTCCCTTTAACAATAATCCGTCTTCATCTCTCTCCTGGTTGGAGCCTGAGTTCAATGAGGCATTCTTTCTGGCTAGCACCTCAAGTGCCCATTTCCTTTTATCAGTCTTGATTTCACCAGATTGGTTTGTTATCTTCGCTTGGTTAGTTAACCCTTTTGCAACCGTAATTTTGTTTTCTTTCTTAATGGGAACAACACTTGATTTATCACCACTTTCTGGTTTGTTTTGGTTACTTTTTACAACTGAGGCATCACTAACATCAGACAAGGGCTTTATATCATCTTTTCTTGGCAAAACTGAGACATCGGCTAAATAAACCCTAGAAAGAATTGATTTTTCCTTCTCCTCGTTTTGTCCCTGACAAAGCTCGGACCATGTAGAACCATTCTTAAGGAGATCAAGAATTGATTGCAAATTCTCGACTTTTTCCTGATTCACCTTTGAATTACACCGGTATCTCCAAAATTCAACTTCAGAGTCCCTCTGCCAGGCTGGACGCCTCCTCCCGGTGGAAGTACTGTAGACCTTCTTCATTAAATTCTGACGCGCCTTTCCTGTCTGCACAGTGGGCCGTTTTGCCCTCACAACAGATGGGCCTGTTTTGTTTGTGGCTATAACTGCACGAACTGCCTTGAGAAGATTATCATCATTTATGGAGTCCTTTAGGGTGTTTATCTCTGTTTGTAGACTATCAACTAAGTCTGATGGTTTCTTTTCACCTTCCTGGTTTCGCATTATCTTTCTTGTTCTGACCCCCGAATTAACTTTTTCTTTGTTTAAGGTCCTTGGACTCTGCTCAGTAACTATACTCATGATATCTGGAGTGGCTAATTTGGCTTTCTTTGATACGGCCACTGGTTCCATCATAATTTCAGCATATCTTCTTTTAGCGGTTTGAGGTGGCAGTTCACTGAAAGAAATGATAAAAGATAAAATAATTACAAAGCAAATTTTTTTGTTCGGATTGCAGAATCAAGAACTTTGTTTAAGAGAACGGAAAATAATTCCAGTGAATATTATGAGTACAGGAGATTACTTGATCAATGTGTGTGATTGGACAGATGAGGCAGATGTGAACAGAAATGGAGAAACGCTTGTAACTGATTTTTTCTATTCTCCAAAGATTGAGAGATTCATGGAGGAAATTATATCAAAGCACTTTTTAATTTTGTGCATGCAATATAAGTTTGTACTGTCTCAAACTCCTGTTCTCATGCAATATAAGTTATAAAGCAGACTCCAAACTGAAACTTTATCCGTACAAGGGGTATTTTGGAACTACACATGTTAACAACTAGAAATGATTTTCAAAAATTAATTTTAGCTTATGAAAATTTTGCAAGCATGAAACAAGCTAAGCTCAGAAGAAATTTACCAAAGATTACCAAAATCCCTCTATACTGAGGATGTCTTCATATCTTAACTGAATATTAGTTTCAAACAAAAACTAGCAAGACTTGGGAGTAATTTACTTACATGGGATGCTGCGAGACATGACTTGAATTTTCTCCCACCAAATTATCAGCTTTAACTTCCTGCTTCTCCATACTATCAACCATATTAATGTCAGGCGAGGGCACCTTACCTATGGCTGCAATTATGATACAATGTGAAATTTATTATATGACTGCCAACAAAAGTTAACTCTCTCAGTAATTCATAACCTATACCATTGTGAAAATACCTGGTTTAGTCTCTAGCGCAACAGGTGCATCGCAGATTTCAATTTTGATTTCTTCATCCATTCCAGATTTCAAATTTGTTCCACTAAGCATTGATTCTTCAGAAACAGGCTCACATATAGGAGATGATACCAGTGGAAATTCCTGATCTTTTGAAATCATTTCTGACTCTTTCAAAAGCAAATCTGATTCTGATTCTTTACCCCTCTCACAGTTGTCAGTGGATCCCTTATGAAATGAGACCACAACTGCAGTTTCACCGTCATCAATAGAAACTGATACATTCCCAGGAAATAATGAGGCTATATTGCCAGCTTCAGTATCAGAATTCTTTTTTGGACTATCTTTGAAAGTAAGAACTGGTTTTGCTTGACCAGTATCAGAAGCACACCTATTGAAGGAGAAGTTAACACAAAGACGCATATGGAGTGGAATAACATAATGTAGGACCCTTTTTTTTTTTTTTTCCTTTTTGATAGCTGCAGTTAGCACCATACTTTTGGAATGATATGACAGAAAGTAAATGTTGATTGGTAACTTCACCCCAAACTTGTAACAACTATAGATAACAAGATCAGGGCAACTTAGTACACTTCTTGTTCACTTGTGTTTTGACTAGTGAGGTATTATTAGAAAATGACACGAAAATGTAGCACACTAGCAGCAAGTTTGCAAAATTGGTGGTGATTCTTGCCAAGAGATTAAAAAGTTGGTTTTTTATTTGCAAAACACTACACAAAAATCCAACCAGAGAGTACAAGCATCTAAAATTCTAACATAACCAAGGAGAGACAATTAATATATGATCATATCTTGTAAAAAACAATAGAGAAAACTCACAAATGCTAATAGATAATAAGATGCACATGAAAGTGTACACAACTACAGAAAGACTATTCATAGATAAACACTAACAGAAAGAATAAATTACCTTGGGCATATCCAGCCTCCTGTAAAACTACAATTTGGGTTGAAATCCACACATATAGCATGATACCTATATTCATAGAAAATCCACACATTATTCAGCATGCGTGATGCACACATTTGTAAACACACATCTCATCAACAAATGTAAAATAAGATATGCAATGTACATAAGTGTCTAATCGCAAACAACATTATCCATATAATTCTAATTTTTTAAGGAGATAAAAATAGTACCAGTTTTCACAAGAATCACAAGCAACTGATGTATCACTGATCAAATCACCATATGCTGCTACACCGCTCTGGATTTTGCATCCATCTCCATCCAAACATTGAACATTCTATTATAGAAAGTTGAAATTAGCACAGCTAAAAATCTTTTGTTACTGATTAAAGTTGCACCAACTGGTAACAAAATCCTTCTAACCAGGTTTTCAGTGTGATGCCACATGTTGTATAGAAGAATTTGCAATAGACAAATGAACTAGAAATGATGTGTATAATGTTATTACTTCTTCATTGATATAGTTAGCCGGGAAGTAAAGTGTGTCAATTTCACCCTCCTTTAAGTACCAATCATCACCTTCTCTGAATGGAACAAAGGTTAAACATAAATTCAGCATTAAAATTAAACAAGAATTTGGTACAGTTGGTACAAATGTAAGGAAAGTTGAGGAATGATCATTCTCACATCGAAAGAGAAGATTCCTCTCCATCAATACAATAGCTCGTATCATCCACCTTGCAATTTAACATTATGAAATCATTTCAATTTATCACAAAAGAAAATGAGAAATTTTATTTGAAATTGCTCCAAACCCAGAATTACAGGATGGAATGTTATAGAGTGGAAGTCATTTTTGCAAATAGGGCAGTGATTTGAAAAGGCTGCCCACTGCTCAATACATTCATAGCAAAACCTGTTTATTAGAAAGAAACTGCATTAGTGAATAAGCCACACATCATTAATCTGTAATATAATTTAGGAGAAAAATGAGCAAGCTCTATTTGCACGTTTGCAAATTTCAATGAATGTTTTACCACATTCGCAAATGCCACCAAGAATTTCACATATTTGAATTCAAAACCAGTTTCTTATATTATTTTCAAATAACAATTAAATGCTAAATTTGAGGTTAAATTTAAAAGAAGCAGACAAAATTCTCCTTGATTTCATAAGAACTCAACCTACTTACTCGTATATACATTCAATACCCTTTTAGCTTTGGAACCCATAATTAAAATTCATGTAGCATGACTGCAGTTCAGTTTTGGCTTCAAATGATGCTGGACTTGAGGCAAAATCATCAATTTTGATACTAAAAAGGTGGTGGGTAGTTGCTATTTTCATAACAGTAAGCCTAATGGTAGGCTGTAACAGAGAATATACATGTATGGTTAGACACAGCAAATATTATACAAATTGAATCTATTTGTAAAAATATCAAGGTCTCCTTGAGAAAATCATATCCATCTGTAAAGTCCCCAATTCTTTTAAAATCCATGAGGTCAGTTGACCAGTTTGACTGTTTGAGGTTCAATTTTCCAACTGCTCATTTTATAGTTTGTTCTTTGTAACATAAACTATCGCTCAGCTGCGACAATTACATCAACATAGTTTTACACATACCAGTGTTGACAACAGTCCAGGACACCTCTCTCAGTTACAACACCAGTGCATATTACACAAACTTCACCACTAAAGGTAGCATCCTCCTTCACAAAAAAAAATAAACACATCAAAATTTATCAATGAAAATAATATGATAATGACACAGGATTAAGCAATTGTTCAATTCCTGTATCAAATAATCTTTATTAGAAAGACGGCAAGTGTGGAAGTAAATTGTGAGAAAGTAAGTACTAGATCATCCTCGGCACCAAAATCTTTTCCTTCCATAGTTTCTAAGTCAGCATTTTCTTCAAGATCCATGAGGAAACCTGCCAAAGATTTAAAAAAAACACACATTATATCAGGCTCCAGCTTTTAAATTGACAGAATAAGGTTTACAGAGGCTAAAACTTCTAAATCAATGGAATATGCTAACTTCAAAGTCCAAATGCTGCTTAAGTTTATGCTTATATATATTATTGGAATTAGGGCATAAGGACCTTTTCACAGGCTCAAACTTTTTCAAAAAATGGAATGAGGTTTAGAGAGGCTCCAACTCCTAAATCAACGGAATATGCAAACTACGAAGTCAAAATATTGCTCAAGCTTATGATTCTATATATAATAAGAATTCAGTCATAACTGAGTAGGATATGAGATAAAAATTATGAGACAGTAATACAAACAAGCTAACAAACTACTAAAAACTATAAGATGAACTAAGATGAATTTTCTTATTAGAAGAACATCTTTTCTTTCAAAAATCTCTTTCAGAATAGAATGGTATGCAACATGTTTTCAGAGAATTAAGAAATAAGATCCACTAAAAGAAACTTTTTCCACAAAAAGTCAAATAAGCAAAAGCAAATTACAAATGTCACAATGTTTTCAGGGCAATTATCAGTTTTATTTGATTATATACTCTTCTAACAATGTGGCAAATTCCAAGCCGAACAGATTTCCTCGATAAGTAAATTGTAACAAGCAATTAAAGATATGGGACACTTTGACATGGATTATATTTGGTTACAGAATAGAGGGAGAGAAAAATATATCCAGCCAAGCAGATCGAGTAAAGAGAGGAACAACAAATGACATTTTTCAAGGGAGCAAGCTGCTAAATGACTTTCTCATTGATCAAATCACAATTTCCTCAGTTACAAGGTTTGAACGAATTCAACTGCTCTTAAGTTTATTCGGTACTGGTGGAATAACGGGTACATTAAGATGAATGAGTTGAAAAAATTACCAGATTGACCAAATTACATTGAATAAAAAATGAGGTTCAAACAATCAGAAACCAATCATGTCTCTTATCTTGTCAAGGGAACATTTTAATGGACAGCAAAAAACATCTACTGAACAAAACTTAATTCTATCTACCCGAGAAACTCTCAACATTTTACCCTATTTGTCTATGCCTCTATCAATTTTTAAACACACTTCAAGGTTGAAAGTTTCAGGCATTGATTGAGTATATGGAGATAGTTTTCTCGCTTTACTAAAATCCACTATATATAACTCTTGCTCTGTACAAAGTTCGAGATCGATCATCCAGACTAATATAAAACGATGCGATTATCAATAGGAAAAAGATGAAATTAACTGAAAATTGAAAAAAAAAAAAAAAAAAAATAGATTCGGGAACGAGAGCATTACTGGGGAAAGAAAAAGTTGCAAGAGGTCAAAATTGAGAAATTGAAAGAAGGCAGTGGAAGAAGAGGCGGTGCGCGTACCTCCGGTAGTCAGATGGTGGTGATCACAGTTCTCACTCTGTCTGTCCGTTCGTCGGAAGCAAAGAGGGACGAGACGGGAAATTTTTCTTCACCTTCTTCACCGGAAGGGAGTACACTGCCAAGGGGGACCCGCTTAATTGCCTCCTTTTACGCCGAGGTTAGAAAGGCAATTCCGGGCTGAATCACTTAACGAAGCCCAATAAAGTACAATTGCAGCTTATAGAACTTCCTATGTGGGCCGAAATGTGCTGCTTTTGAGGCCTTGAGAAAGCACTTCCTATGTGTGGATTTTATTTCATTTTCCATCAAATGGTTGGAAATGAAAAATAGGGTCTTTATTTATTTTCAAAGCGTGAATAACATGGAACAAAACCGATTAATGAATTTATATTCTTATTTCCTACTTCCTAATAAGTTGAGTTTGTTTATAATTTAGATAGTTTTTCATTTACAATTTGTAGCTTATAAACAGAGACTTTGTAATATTATATTGTACATATGTAAAACACATGAAAAATATATAAAAAGAGATTGTCATCTTTTATATGTTCTTCCTGTCATGTTTCTTTTCTTTATATTTATTTTATAACAAACAGACAAAAATCCAAAATTTTAAATCTACTCAAGTTACGAAGGAAATGAATTAGGGCCGATTGACGAATAGTTAACTTGACTATTTTCAAATTAATTCAAAATAATTTGCAAAAGGAATAGAAAAGGTTTTGTCGTTTTAGATATGTAATTGGCTTTATAAATTGGTTGTATATTACTTCATACAATTTATGTATCAATTAATTCAATAGAAAATGGTTAATATTATATTGTTGCAAATTTTATTCTTTATGATAGACCAAATATTGAAAAAAATATCAAATTAATTGATAATAAAATAATCACTTTTGCCCAATCTTAGAAACATACGAAACGTCCTGAAAATTGATCGACTAATTCACATTGTGATCCTGTGCCGCGCAGCACATTTTAGCTTAGAATCTGATCCGTTCGATCTTTATAAAATTTCGTGCAACTCAAATCGCCGAACTTATTTGAAAATCTAGCGGTCCTCGTCTCCTTTCGCTGCCAAATCCATTCAACCTAATACATTGTACATTGTACATTGAAGAAGCCTCCATGGAAGTGCGATAACAAGGAAAAGAAAAGGACTACCCACTACCCAGAATCTTCCGGGTCCGGATCCCCTAAAGTAACCCAATTTTTGAGTTTTGGATCGGGACCGTCCGAATCGAATCCGTCGCTCGAGATCGCTTCGGGATTCGAACCTGTCTCTCGGGATGCGTGCGCTCCATAGTCACGGATTCGAATCGGACGGTCCCGATCCAAAACCCAATTTTTGAGGACTCCACTCGATCTGAATTCGAATCTTCCCGTAATATCCGCGCCTTTATGCCATTTGCTACCCCTGAAACGTCAAACAACATATCAAATTACGAAAAGAGCCACCATCTACCCTCCCCGTTACCATCTCGTCTGGTTAATTTCTCTCATACTCGGGGGCAAATAACAGTCGATTTCTTAATTATTAACACCCAATAGATAAAGGGCAGCATCTTCACTATTTTCCAGTTGGGGTCTCTCCTCCGCTCTTCAGTGGCGATGCGGAGCAGCCATGGAAATTGTAAGCTTGAAGCCCTGTTTTAGGGTTTCCTCCTCTCTCCTCCCGCGAAAGTCTAACGCTAACCCTAATTCAAGAAAATTCAGTTCCATCTCAACCAGACCTTACTCACCCGCCTTTTCCAAGTTCAGGTCATTTCCTCTGAAAATCCCCCGATTCGAAACATTACAAAAACAATCCAATGCGATTCCTCATTTCTTCTTCATCTTTTCCTTACTCCAATCTCTCCCAAGGCTTCAATCTTTCCTCCATGGCGGTTTCTCTGACCCCACCAGTAGGCCTCAGTTCAAGTGCCAAGCTGGCATTAGTACTATCCTCATGAGCACAACTGCAGCCGCTATCTCCAAGTCGCGTGTGAGCCCGTTTCTATGCACATTGGCTGCCAATCCGACCTTTGTTTCCGGATTAGTCGCCTGGTTTCTGGCACAGACTATGAAGGTTTTTCTGAATTTTTTCGTGGAGAGAAAGTGGGATTGGGGAATTTTCTTTAGTTCTGGTGGGATGCCTTCTTCGCACTCTTCTCTTTGTACGGCTCTGACAGCCTCTGTGGCGTTGTGCCATGGGATTAGCGACTCGCTGTTTCCTGTTTGTTTGGGGTTTAGTTCGATTGTGATGTATGATGCCATTGGTGTCAGAAGGCATGCCGGGATGCAAGCCGAGGTAAAATATTCTATCTGGCTTTTAAATTTCCAGTAAATTAGTGTTGAATTAATATGATCAACAGGGAGATTATCATTATGTACCTCAAATTTTCTTTCTGAGGCATTTTGTCAAACACAATGGTGGTGCCCATTATGACTGATCTAGGAAACAATCCACATCAAATATGTTTAATTTAAGAATTGTTTGTTAGTATTGGGATGGTTACAGACTAGTACTAGGAAACAACAGTACAGTACCAATTTTGGTAAGATAAGCTATGAAGAAACTGTTTAACAAATACAACAGAAATGAAGAGCTCAAAGAGTCTCAGATTGGTCTACCCAAAAGCAAACTAAGATTGTACCAAAATCGAAATAAAGTAATATATAGATGAAATAAGGGACAATTTGACTATTGAAAGTTGCAAAAAAGGTTTAATATTAGGTGGGGAACAAAGTTATGGTGAGTATTGTTATTGGATTATTGTTCAAATCCTTATATTTGCTATAATTTTGTGTATATTTTAATTTCTTTTTTCTTTATATTTATCTTGTTTTCCTTTTGTGAAATTTAGGTGCTCAATAAGATCATTGAGGACCTATTTCAGGGGCATCCAATAAGTGAAAGAAAATTGAAGGAGCTCTTAGGTCACACTCCCTCTCAGGTTTTCGCAGGGGCAGTTTTGGGAATTTTAGTGGCGTGGTTTTGTTGCCAAGGCTGTATTGTTCCCATTTAGTTTTAATTTCTAATACAATTATTGGGTAATATCTCTGAAAGGGGAAGTACAAACATGTTGATAAATCTTTACAGGGTGTAACACAAAAACAAATAGTAAAGTCACAAAGCTAATATTACCTGATTTAGACATTTATCTCGAATGAACTCGCATGGTTGTAGTACCATGTCAATTTTTTTTTTTTTTGTGAAAATTCTTGGCAGAAGCTGCCAGATATATACCATGTCATCCCATTTATTAAAATAATCATGTGTTTGCTAGTTTATTGCCCTACCAAAGATTACTTTAGAACACATCTTCATCATTATAATTAATAAAACAAATCTTTTATACAACATCACTGATTTTAAAATTTATTCCATAGTTACTTTCGAACCATCTCCACTCCCACAATTACATTCTAATTTAAATTTATGAAACATGCTGAATATCTTAATATATTTTTGTAATTTTTTTTCTTCTAAAATTGACACTTGAAAGCAATTGCAAATGGTACTGTGATATTATTTAGGAAGATTACTAAATTAATAATTGCAATTATCATATCAGCGTTTGTAATTTAATTACAAGTGAAATGAAGATGCTCTTAGAACACAAACAAATGGCTCTGCTAATTGCAAACCCAGCATTCAATCCTATCCGATTCGTCTCAAATTCGGATCCTCGTGTACCGGAGGGTACAAATCCTGGCACGATCGACCCAGCCAACTGGCTGGGACTAAATCCAGACCGTTCTTACCTGAGGGATACGGATTCCATCGTCTCATGCTATCGCTATCGCTCTCGCTCTCCACTAACCTGAACCTTCACTACTAGATGCATTTAGGAGAGTTATGGCTGACAAGTGTGGGGCAAGGGCACCTTTCTCCTCTGTTTTGTTTTGGCGATCGACCCAACCCGTCTGTTTTGTTTTTTTGCGAATTGTTATTGGTTCGATTAGAGCCTAATTTGATTTCATTCGTTTGGGGGTCATTTCGTATTTATGATTTCATGAGCAATAGTGATTGCAAGTTTCATATTTGCCCTTCTTGTCACAAGTTTTTTTGTTTATTAGCTTTGGTGATTGTGGAGAAGCTCAAACATATCGGTCTCATAATTTAAAGGCAATAATATTAGCAGTCAATTCTATATGTCATTTTAATGTTGAATTTTATATCTAAGATGTTATTAGCAAGCATTTCTTGTGTATGATCCAATAACCAATTATCAGACTTGCACCAAAAAATATTGTTATGGGCACCACTGTCATAAATTTGTTACCAGAAGATGTAAGTACATAGCTTCATAAATTACAACATTTCATAATAATGTACAACAAATATAAGGAATGTTTACATACCACACTTGGAAATAGTTAAAAAAAAAAAGAATTAACAAATAAAAAAATAGCTTACAAGCTTGTCTTGTCTTTTCTTTTATGAAGCACAGTCATAAAAGACAAAGGGGAATATCCAAAGTTCTATGTGGAAATACAGAGATGGAGTCTCACAATATCTGTACCTAAATTTATCAAAAATATAATGAACAAAATACAAAACAAAATAAACTCTTTTCCCCTGGATGAATTCAAGAAGAAATTTGATGAATTGACAAAACTAGATCCCCACCAGTAAAAGGGTGAACATAATGAACTCACAATCAACAGATACCTGATTATCTTGCCGACGGACCCATTGAGCTTAGTGATAATACACCGCCACTAGGTCCACTGTTTGAACTTTCAGTATTTACATTTTTGCTCCTCCAGATCAATTCTGCTTGAAGGCTTTCGTCTAGCTGTGATACAACTTCAGCCATTTTTGGCCTCTGATCAGCTGTCTCAGCTGTACACCTCATTGCTACATCTATAACCTTCCAAACAGAATAAGTGTCATACTCTCCTTTCATATTTGGATCACAGATGTCATCAATGTTTCCTTTGGCAAGCTCTCCTTTGACATGCTCAACTATGTGAACACTCTCTCGTTTTGTCACGACAGGAGACTCTCCTGTCACTAACTCCAAGAGTACCACTCCAAAACTGTACACATCACTCTTTTCATTAAGGCTCTGAGTTCGATGAGACCTACACAAGAAAACAGAAAGAACATATTTAATGATTTTTCTTAAGGAGTGAGGCTATATATGGTACTGCATAGCGCATAATGGTCCGTACTATGGATCATTCACCATTTTCTAAGTCCAAATAATTGATCTGAACCGTTCAACATGATCTCCATATATAAATGTATATGTAGATCACATGTTGCATTTTTTAGAATTTTCTTAATATTTTTTTTAGATAGATAGAAAATCACTTGATCTAAATTTTCTAGACCATTCAAAAGTAGTGATTTCCTACTTATATAAAAATTAGTAAAAAAATTAAAAAAAAGAGGAAAATTTAGTCTGCAAGTATGAGATCACGTTGAACGGTTCAGATTGACTATTTGGACTTTAAAAACAAAAATATTGATCCGTAGTACGGACCAATCTGCTGTATGCATAGTACTATAGCCTCGGTCTTTCTTAAATATACCACCATATGAAGAGAAAAATCCTGGTGGACCTTAAATTCAGGACCATGAGTTTTATACTGAAATAGTGTGTGGATTCATTTTCTAAAATTATTGATAGTATATTACATTTCAGGAAAGAAATTGTAAAGATTGATGAAAGCATACATACTCTGGATCAATGTAGCCAAGTGTCCCAACAACTGAGAAAATTGTGGGGCTTGAATTGTTGCCGGTCACCTTTGATAATCCGAAATCTGCTATTCTAGCCTCTAGATTTTTTCCTAAAAGTATGTTACTGGTTTTGACATCTCTATGAATTATATTACATCCGGTGTGTAGATAGTGCAATCCTGTAAGCAGTTTTCAAATAAAATACTCAATAATACACCCTACATTGCTTAAAAAAAGAGAAAAATATACATGTAAAATTGATATGTAGCAAATATTATAGAGAAAAATCAAATTCAACTTGCCACAAACCTTGTGCTGCATCATGTGCAATACGGAGCCGCTCTGCCCAGTTTAAGGCTCTAGATGTATCATATTTACCTGCATAAAATGATCATGGTCTCAAAAACTTGTGGAAATGAATATTCTACCATTAGAACTTTTGATCATTTTCAGTTCCATTTATAACATTATTTGTCATTTATCTTGTTACATTTTGATCTTTAGTCATTGGACTTCTGTTTAGGAAGACATATATGCACTAGATTGTTGTTGTTCTATATTGTTGAAATTGATTTCAGTATTGAAGTGATTTTCTTTTTCTTTACACAGGCATCCGATTTGAATGATATATATTCATCCTCAAGTATGCTTGAGTGGTGTACCTCTAAGGTGATCGTGAAGGCTTCCTAGAGGCATGTACTCGTAGATGAGTGCAAGATGCTCTTGATCTTTACAGTATCCAATCAAATTGACTAAATTATTATGGTGAACCTGAAGTAAGTTTCTGACCTGTGAAACATGGAAAGTAATGAGTCGTCAAAATATCTCATTTAAATGCAGTAACTAAATATTGGTCATTCATTGTTTTAAGTAATTTTCAAGAAATCCATGAGAACAATTAAAGGCAAGAACTAACTAGGAACCACAACATGTACATTATGATCTGTTCTAGGGTTATTGTTGGGCATATATATCTTAATTAACTATTCTACTACCAGTAATTTTACATAAATATTGACCTAGACATAAAATATCATACCTCGGTAAGAAACTGCCTATTCATGTGAAATGCTGTAGGTTGAGAGGAAACTTTTACAGCAACCTGAGTTGAGTTATCTAATTTTCCATGGTAGACAGTTCCAAATCCCCCTCTTCCAATTACTACCGAAAAGTCATTGGTTATGTTTTCTAACTGTGTATAAGTGAAACGCTGAAGCTCAATATTCAACTCATCATCTACTGCTGCAGATGACCTTGGAGATTGTCTTTTGGGCCCTATAATAGCAAACATTTCTTCAAAGAAAAAAAAAATTAGAGAATTATTCTTAATTTGGTTGAGTACAAATAGTAATATTGTATTTGTATCCATATCTGAACTGCATTATACTTTCTGTTATCTTCTTCTGTACTAGTATATATTTGCTATTGTAATTGAGGCTTAATGTCATTTTTCTTTTTCCTTCTCTTGGATGCAGAGATACATGCCATTGTTTAGCAATGAACAAAGGACAATACCATATCTAGTTATAAGTATACTAATCCATTAGAAATTTACAGAAGTGTTTTACTTTATTTCAAAGATCCACATGGACCTATGGTAATGGATAACTAAGTATGGCAATTCTTTGGAAAATTCCGAGAATAAAAAAAGTACATTCAGGTGACAAAGGTTGGGATTCGTTAGTGGAGAATACCTTGACAGTTCGGCTTTTTTCGCATGACAATTATAATAATTGCTGTTGCGATTGCTACCACCGAAGCAGGAATTGCAGTTGAAAGAATCAGAATCAGAGTTTTGTTTGACTTTCCTGAAGATGATGGCGAGGGATTGCATGAAGGAGATCTAGCAGCAATGATAAACTCAATCAGCACATTTCTTGAAGGGCGAGTTTTGTTATTTTTAAGGAGAGTTGGTAAGTGTCCCATTTTACCATGTTTTTTCCCCTCTTTTTCTAAACATTTAGAAGTTCTGAATGCTGAAAATAAATTTATAAGGAAATTTATAGAAGTGATATTAGCACTTTTCTGGAATATCATGGTTTCAGTTTGCCATATGGTCACAAAATGTACGCTTTGCTATTGATCACCAAATGAAACTTAAAGGGAGGGGTGCGGAAATTGATATTGAACAAATATTGTCAGGTCTTTGGATTCTGATTTTTGGTGTGCAGTGTGCTAGAAGCATATATGTACTAAAAGTTTTGAACTTGAATTATAAAGGAAATTTGCTAACAGACGTCAATCACCAATTCTGTCAAAATGTCAATTGTTGGTGAGAAAGTGCAATTCAGAAATTAATTAAAACTTACATTATTAGGACAATAATTCCAGCTTCTGCCTTCTTTTTGAGGTTCGAAGGGACTGCTCCTGTGAAATAATTTCCTGCCAAATTTCTACCAGAAAATAAGAAAGATCAAATTTTTGCATCAACAAAATGATATTGTTAGATCAATTTTAAAGTAGCTAGTACATACAAGACTTGAAGGGATGGAATTATTGCTAACGAATCTGGAATGATCCCTGTTAAATTGTTACATGACAAGTCCCTGTTATATAAAGAAAATTAGCATTAGGTTTCTCAATATTTATGCTTCACTAACAGTAAATCACACCTCGAACTTGGAATCTTGTGTAACTTATAAGGTGCATTACTTCAGTAATAACTGTAATTAAATGTAATGGCATGCTATTATTTCTGACAATTTCTTTGGTACTTTTATAACCAGAAACAGAGGAGATGAAGGATTTGGTTTTGGTGATCTAAACACAAATCAAACTAAAGAAAATGAAAGTGATTGTACAAACAGGTGTTGAAGAGCAGAAAGCTGCGAGAAGGAATCTGATATTGCGCCTTTCAATCCACTTGAAGAGAGATCTCTGCATTCATTTTATTGTTAGAGCTTTTCTTGCAGAAGCATTACAAGTGGATATTGGAAAGCTAAGTTTTGCTAATAGAAACTCACAGAGTAACTACTCTCGGGGACTGGCTAATGAGGTAGCTGCAATTTATGCCACTCCATGAATATTGCTGTGGGCTACATGGATCTCCCTCCCAACTTCTCTTTAGTTGATACTGTGCTCTAATAGTATTAATGGCTGCAACTGAGTAGTGAGAAAAATAGAAGGAAATACATGTTAAATTCAATTGTGTAATGTTATGGTAATAGCAAGAACAAAGTGATCAATGATAGATAAACAAAATAGCAGTAAATAGTGGTGATTCATGTACTAAATTTACTAATTATGCATCAAAGTAATCTTTCTATTTTAATTTGTTTAAATGTATTGAACCTTTCGGTAAATGAGATAAAATGCTGGCCAGAACAAGATTCGCTGCTGCACAAATAAGCTACATGCTAGTATATATTGTCCTAGCAAGAATTTGCAAAACAAATTTGTGACCTTGGTCTAAGAACCATATCAATTGACAAACTCATTGTATAATGGTATTTTTGTTTTATTTTTGCATACCATCATTAAAGTCAGTATAGGTGTTTTGCATAGGGAGAATAGAGAAAACTTCAAGTGCATTGATAATCGGTGGAAGTGTCGAGTTGAATTCAGCATTGAAGGACCACGAAAAATAATCCCCGACGATAGGTAAAGGAGTGCATACAAAATCCCCCTGGAGGTATGGCGGAACATTATATGGGCCGCTACTAAACTTTCCATTCAAGAAAACACTGAAAAACCTCCATCTATTCATGGAAGGAACTATGACGTTGCTATAGAATGCAACAAAAACGTAACTGTTCTTGGGATTATCAGGAGACCATTCAAGGAAGGTGATGTTTGTCTCATTGTTTGCTGGGATAATAGCTGTCTGAAGGGCTGCAAGGGGTGCCTCATAAATATTTTGATTAATGCTGATGTTGTCAGTAGTGGAAAGCCCCGTATAAGTATTAGGGTCATACGATTGGGGGACCCATATGCGATCATACTTGTCGTCAGGATACCTGTTATTCATAATTCCCATTAATATTCTGGCAAAGGCATATATCTACCTGTGCTAATAACATAGAATTCGCTAATTTTGTCATATATCATGCGCAAATAATGGTAACATACCTAATTGTTCGATTTGTGGGTCCAAAATTGAGGTGGAATTCAAAAGATATTGATTGGTTGTCAGAAACATATGGATATAGGGTTTTTTTCAGTGGCCGGATTTCCAAGATAGATATAAAAGGAGTCCCATGACCAGTATTTACAAGGCAAAGCCATATCAAGGATGCTGGAGCAACTGTCGCAGCCTCAAACCGGTATGTCTGTGATGCATCGGTTATGTTAACTGTCATCCATGGATTGACCCCTATGTGCAGATCAAACTGTAAACTCTTGTTTGGTTGTACACTGTTTAGCCCATCATAATTTCCATACATGAAAGAGGCTCTTATATAGTACTTTTGACCCATGGTGACATTTGGTAGGGTGTAGCAGTTCCTGTGGCCTGTAGGAAAGCTTCTAACTGTTTGATACTGTGGTTGTAGGGTTGAATTGATGTAGTTGCTTGAAACTTTGACATTTGACCCACTGTCAATGAATTGGCCATCAGACACATATAATAAGCCTGTGCTTGGGTCATAGTAACTGGAATCGGTACTTATGCCACAATCGATGCTCATGAAACCTGAAAGGGAAAGAGCAGAGCATTATGTCCCTTGTTATGTATTACACTGGTAAATAATACCAATGAAAAACTAAAGTTAAACTACAGTATTAGGGTGTTTGCATTATCAACCCTAGCTAAGAGCATAATTGGGTCTGATAGTACTACAAATTTGATGGTATAGAACTCTATATATATTATTTTTTTTAACCTCATAAATGCTTTTCCCCGTGAGGATTAGTTACTAATTTTTTTTTATTTTTTAAAACTTTCGCAGAGGCTGCAAAGTCATGAGGGGGAATCTAACTCTCAATCTTGAGATAATCAACGGTCCTAAGATTTTTTTCTAACCAACTGTGCTACCTTCTTTTTCTCTTTAATTACTAATTCACATACAGCCTTAACTGAAAAAAAAATCATTAATGAATAAAAAAGAGCAACTATTTTCAAGGAAATTGCATAGATGTGAAGGCACTGATTTGGAAGAAGAGTTCATAACATCATATATCCGTAAAATTACCAATAGTTGCAATCATGGAAAAAATTATGAAGCAACAAATTTAAACCTCCATTAGCACTTGAAAGGAAAAACATACAGAGAAAAAGGGGTAAAAGTTGTTTATATATGTTCTTATAGCATATAAAACTAGGGAACTCGGCTGATTGACAGGTTACTAAATCTCTTCAAAATCAAAATAAAGATATAAAGAAATCTTTTTGGATATTGTATCAATTAACTTTTTCTTAATTGTCAGATATATACCTTGATCATTGAGTGTAAACCCCTCAGTGAGGAACAAGGTGGAGAAAATAATATACCATAAAACCACCATCTTCATAAATTTGCTCACTATAACACAGACGACCATGATCCCGGCCTCTTCGTCTTCTCGGCCAATCGACCCTTTTAGTATTCAAAACGAACAAATAAATAGGTAGACGAACCCCTGTTACGGCTAGGCATATTAATGCATGCAGCCCACAAAATCATATAATTTTCATAAAATTGCTTTTCGTTGGCTTTGATATTACAGATATCTCATATTAGTTGAGATACATGCCTGAAAAATATTTTAATAATTCTCCACTAGTGATTAATTTTGTCATAAATTGTGATGGTTTTGGCATATGCTGTTACCGGCGGCAGAATGTTACTTGCTTAATAACATATTTTTATTATCCTTTTGTTTCTTATTATGAGCAAATCTGTGATAGCTTTTTCCTCTTAAAATTCAAGCAACTTGTACCCAGATGTCACTGTTTGATTTTTCATAAGCGTTCCACATCCCCAGTTTTCTTGTAGCAAATTATGAGGCCACAACAAAATGATTCGCTATACATATACACGACAAGTGTAACATGAAATCTTTTTTCTTATTAATGAGTTGACTAGGTTCTCTTCCAACCAATACTGAAGCTTTGCTATGTCAGATAACCAATTTCTTCCAATGTTTAAAGCAATTGAAGGCCAATTTCTTCCTCAGAACAAATCCATTTATTTCTCTGTATATGTATTTCTTTGTAGAACTGAAAATTGGTTGTCATATGCACGACCTTGAAAATTTTGCGATGCCAGGTAATATTTCTTTTTGTTTAAAAAAGACTTTAATTGATTGGATAGCTTCATTAATTAATTTACTTTTTTCTATTCACATTTTGTATGTTAATAATTTTCTCTACAATTAATTTAGTATTATTAAATTATTTTGTCGTAATCAATGTTGATAGAGATGTTATTTATTTATTTTTATTTTTTTGCTTGTTTAGAGATGTTATTTTCAAGCCGATCAAGATTACAGAAAAAATGTGTCCTATTATATAAGATTAATAATCATCTATATCTGGGAAATGGTCTGGATTCTGATATTTGTTGAGTGAGCGAGGGACCTGGTTGCATTTGTATTTCATTCAATTACTTTAATGTTCAGTTCTTTTTCAAAAAAAAAAAATAATCATCTATATTACTCAGATACTCCAATATAGGCTTCGTACCCGTGTCGGATACGTATCGGACACGGATATGCGCCCGATACGGCCAGGATAAGTATCCGATACGCCAGCTGGCGTATCAGCTTACGTGGCGTATCCTTAACTCTTGATACGGTCTCCGATACGGCCCTGACACTTCTAAATACGGCCTGGATATGTGCACTGGGGCTGGAAATTGGTTTGCTATGTCAGATAACACGTGAATAGCACCTACCAAGGAGCTTTGCTATGTCAGATAACCAATTTCTTCCAATGTTTAAAGCAATTGAAGGCCTACTTTAACAAGTCAGAACAAATCCATTTATTTCTCTATATATGTATTTCTTTGTAGAACTGGAAATTGGTTGTCATATGCACGACCTTAAAATTTTGCGATGCCAGGTGATATTTTGCAAAGACTTTAATTCATTGGATAGCTTCATTAATTAATTTACTTTTTTTCTATTCATATTTTGTATGTTAATAATTTTCTCGACAATTAATTTAGTATTATTAAATTATTTTGTCGTAATTAATGTTGATAAAGATGTTATTTATTTATTTTTATTTTTTTGCTTGTGTAGAGATGTTATTTTCAAGCAAATTACAAATAAAGAATTATCTAACGGAGTAGTGTGTGTATGCGTATAATTAAACTTGTGTTGACAAGAGAAAAAACTTTGCATCGGTTGATTTTTGGAGTCAAGCTACTCTCCAATTCGTATAATTAACCGACTGTCCAATTTAGATTTGAAAAATCAGATCATTTTTATGAGATTCACTCACCTATGTAAATTGGAATTTTGGAGCAAGAACAGTTTCATGATATTTACACTTTTTATTTATTAAAACAACACTATCTCAATATTTTAGTATATAAACAATTTTAGAAAAGCAAACACCTCTTTCCCCCTCCACCCATCTCTGTTCTTTCTACTCCTTGCCGGCTTCATCCCAACACAACACTCCTCTCTCTCACGGTTCTACCTCTTCGAGCGGAGAGGAGAATGAGGGAGAGGGGAGGGACCGGAGCTGAAAGGAGTCGAAAGTGTTGTATCGTTAGTGCTTAGAGCATAGAGTTTCCATCTCGAATGGGGTGCAACGGTGAATAGATCCGGTCGTTGTTAGAGCGCGGCGGTGATTGAAGAAGCAAATCCGGTTGTAGAGCAAGATGAGGATTAAGATATTAAGGTGATTAAGGGTATATATAAGTAGAATTAGAAAATTAGAGTAGTTTAGAAGATTTCATGAGAATAAAAGAATAGATTTAAAAATTACGGTCATTGACCTATTATAAATATGTTTTTTCACCGGCTTTTTTAGTGAGCTTAACTTTAATTTTAATGTATTTTTTTAATCAATTTCAAGCAAACATTCAGCTTTTTTTTTTAATTTATCAATTTAATGCATTAAAATTAATTTTTAATTTTTTTAACCTCAGTTGGCTGTCAGAATTAATGTGGAGATGCTCCAGGAGGGAGATCAGAGCCAGCACGTTGGCTCAGTCCAACAATAGAGAGGTATCTACGGCTGCGCAAGAAGAGCAAAGGAACCAAAGTTGTTTTTAGGTTTTTATGAATTTTATGTGTTTTAAGTATATATATATTTTTTTGAGTATTTTGTGCTGAGGAAGAAGTTGTTAAGAATTAAACTTGAATTTAGTAGAAGTTGAAAGAAGATACTAGAATTATGTAGGTTATTAGAAGTGGTAAATTTTAAATTGAACTTCTCCATAGTAGTGACAAACTTCAAATTGAACTTCTCTTGTTATATTTTAATATGAGTTGTCAAACTCAAATTCTCTTGTTGTTCTTTATATAGTTTCATGAAAGGTCTAGAGTTTAACCTACTTTTGTATTAGTATAAATAGAGGTATGAACTTTGTAGAATGTAGTGGATGTGTGAAGAATGAAAGCTTTGTAATAGAAGCCTCTTGTGCTCTTATTTTAATATAAGAAATATATTTTGAGTTTGTATTCTCTCTTCCTTCCTCCATAAATTTAAGATTATATATAACAAAGTGGTATCAGAGCCAAGTTCAAATGGCCACTAGAAATCCAAATATCTCCTTCCAATATCCAATTCTAACCAAAACCAATTATGATCAATGGTTGTTACGAATGAAGGCCATTATTGGCGCTCATGGCTTGTGGAACATTATCGAAAATGGCGTTGAAGAACCCAAAGATGATAGCGAACTCACAGTAGCTGAGTTAAATGCTTTGCAAAAGAAAAGAAGTGGAGATCAATGTGCGCTAAGTATCATCCATCAAGGTTTGGATGATGACATGTTCGAGAAGATTGCCAATGAGACGAGTTCTAAGAATGCATGGGAAATTCTTAGAAATTCGGTGGTTGGAGTTGATAAAGTGAAGAATGCGGCTCCAAACTCTAAGGGCTGAGTTTGAGTCGATTGTGATGAAGGAGAGTGAGTCCATAGGAGACTATTTCACTCGAGTATTGACGATGGTAAACCAAATGAAGAGGCTTGGTGAAAAGATGCAAGATGTGAGAGTCGTAGAGAAGATATTGTGCTCTCTCAATGCGAAATTCAATCATGTGGTGGTGACAATTGAAGAGTCGAAGGACACAGAGTTCATGACACAGAGTCCATGACGATCGATGAGTTGAATGGTTCATTGCTAGCCCATGAAGAGAGAATGAAAAGAAACCAACAAGAGCCGGTGGAGCAAGCTTTGCAAGCAAAAGTTTCCTTTAATCCTAAAGAAAATGATAGAGGGGGAAGAGAACAAAGTCGTGGTGGCTATAGAGGTCGCAGTTATGGTTGTGGTAGAGGCCGTGGGTACGGTTATGGAAGAGGAGAAGGTCAAAACCAAGAAAAAGGTGAACAAAATTATTCACAATATGGAAGAAATTATAGGGGTAATGGTAGAGGTCGTGGTCGTGAGAGGAATAATTATGTGAATAAAGACAAAAGACAAGTAGAGTGTTACACATGTGGTAAATATGGACATTATTCGTGGGAATGTCATAATAAAAATGTTGATGAAGAGACAAACCTTATCGAGCATAAGGAGGTAGAAGGTGATGCCCTCTTGCTCACTCAAAAAGAAGGTGTCATAGAGAAAGATGTCACATGGTACCTCGACAACGGTGCAAGCAACCACATGATGGGAGATAGAAGCAAATTTGCGAAGTTAGACATGAAGGTGATGGGTAATGTTCGTTTTGGAGATGATACGAAGGTAGAAATTAAGAGAAAATGTTCTATAATTTTAGCTACAAAAAATGGTGATCACAAAATTCTGAACAATGTCTACTACATACCCAAAATGAAAAGTAACATTTTGAGTATCGACCAACTTTTGGAGAATGGGCACAAAGTGAAGATGGAGGATAATTTGTTGTGGCTACGAGATCGAGATGATAGGCTCATCGCAAAGGTTGCCATGATGAAAAATCAAATGTTTGTGCTAAATGTGAAGACGGCCAAAGTAAAATGTTTACAAGCATGTGTTAAGGATCCTTCTTGGATTTGGCACATGAGATTTGGGCATCTCAACTTTGAAGGGCTCAAAATGCTAGGCGAAAAGAGTATGGTGAAATGAGTTCCTCATATTGATCACCCAAGCCAATTGTGTGAGGCGTGTCTACTCGGCAAACAAGCAAGGAAGAGTTTTCCAAAGGCGTCATTATCCCGAGTGACCAAACTCCTCCAACTTGTACACGCTGACTTGTGCGGTCTGATCACTCAAAAGAGAGCGATGTTATCTTTTAAAATTTATAAACTCAGAAATGCTATCAGTTCGGATCGCAAGCGCACAATCCTATCGAGTAGTATAATCGAGGTCGATCTACATGGAATATTGGTCTATAGTCTTGAGCGATCAAATCACAATCTTTCGAAAGGCTAGACAAAATCTAAAAATTTGAGAGTTGAAGTTGTGATCAATGTAAATTTGGCAATAATTAAAAGTAATTAAAATATAGATATACATGAGAATTCTTAGGATTTCGGCACACCATTGCTACTCAATCCTCTTTGGTATTCTACTTCTGTCGGGTCTGATTTCCTGTTGTTGTTTATGGAAGACACTATATAGGACACTGCGAGTTACTTACTCAAATGACGGGACTTCCATCAAAATACTACATAAGACACTGCGAGTTGTCTTACGCAAATGACAGATCTCTAAATACACAAGTTACTACATATGACATTGCGATTTATCTTACGCAAATGACAGAACTTGATCTGCATTTTGTGGTTCCGATTTATGATTTCTCCGCAAAGGTTGTCTTCATATAAATCTAATGGCTCTCAACGAGGCTAACTCGTCCATCATAGTTTTTCTTACCATTAAAGCACTGTCACTACCCTAACAGATTAAACTAGATCATCGAAATCAGGTGAAAGGAGAATAAATTGCAAAAACATTTCAATCAACAACAAGAGATCATAATCAACAGAAAATATATATATCAAGCATCATGAGTAACAAGGTTTATTGCCTAGCCCCTAAGAAAAGAACTTAGCCGCAGCACGGCATCATTACAACACTATTCTCTTTCTCACTTAATCAAATCTAACCCTAATTACCAAAATTACAAAGATAACTTCTTCTTCTGTCCAGGGTGCTTTATATAGGAGTGAGGGGACGTCTAGAGATGAGTGGAGGCCAAGAAAACTAATCTGGATACAGCTGTAGCTGTTATTCCTCAAAGGGCGCCTCTGGTTACGGACTGTATTGACTGATACGGTCCGTATACACACCATGTCGCTGAGGGGTTTAATGTGTATTATGCCATCTCCTGGTCCGTATCCGGCTAGGTCCGTATCAGTCAGTACGGACCGTAACAGTGACTTAGTCGATGAGCATCGCTTCTTCGATTTACCTGATTCTTGCTCCATTTGATGTGAAATAGTCCCAAAACATGTTTCCTGCAATAAACATAAAGAAGGGTGACAGTAGCCTTTTTCTCTAATTAATTAAACATAAGTGCGAGATAATATGCAAAATCTAAGCCAAAACTCTACATAATTCATCATCATTTGACTCTGATCACGGTCCTATTAAACCTCAATCATTTGGTAAGAGTTCATATTTCTTGCTCTTTATCGATGATTACTCAAGGAAGACATGGGTCTATTTTTTGAAAAATAAGAGTGAAGTTTTTGGGATTTTTAAGAAATTTAAGTCTCTTGTTGAGAAGGAAAGTGGTTATGAAATCAAGGCACTAAGGACCGATAGAGGTGGAGAGTTTACTTCTAATGAATTCAAAGTTTTTATGAGGTGCATGGGATTCGGCGTCCTATAACGGTACCAAGAACACCACAACAAAATGGGGTTGTTGAAAGAAAAAATAGGACAATCCTAAACATGGCGAGATCAATGTTAAAAGGTAAGGGCATGCCTAAAGAATTTTGGGCCGAGGAGGTTGCATGTGCGGTTTATCTCTCAAACCGTTCACCCATAAGAAGTTTAGAGAAGATGACCTCTCAAGAAGCATGGAGCGGATGGAAGCCAAGTGTGAGACATTTGAAGGTTTTCGGGTCTATTTGCTATGTCCATGTTCCTGAGCAAGATAGAACAAAGCTTGATGATAGAAGCAAGAAGATGGTGTTTATTGGCTATGCTGAAAATACTAAAGGGTACAGGTGTTTTAATCCCATTACTAAGAAAGTGGTGGTTAGTAGAGATGTGGAGTTTGAGGAATAATCCTCATGGGATTGGAGTAATCAAGATGAATCATATGGTTTTCTACCATATATTAAAGAAGATGAAGAAGAGGGTGAAGAAATTGAAGGTGAGAGTTCAACCTCTTCGACACCAAGTTCTTCCTCAACAAGCTCCAGTGAAGGACCTCAAAGGGTTCAAAGCATAAGTGATCTTTATGAAGTTACCGAACAAATTGATGGTGAGAATTTATTTTGTTTATTTGCGAATGATGAACCTTTGAAATTTGAAGAAGCTATAAAAGATAAAAATTGGGTGCAATCAATGAAAGACGAAATACACTCAATTGAAAAAAATGACACTTGGGAATTAGCAATATTACCAAGTGATCATCAAGCAATTGGAGTCAAATGGGTGTATAAGGTGAAGAAAAATGCTAAAGGCAAAGTTGAAAGATACAAGGCGAGGTTAGTTGCCAAAGGATATAAACAAAGACATGGTGTAGACTATGAAGAAGTGTTTGCTCCCGTTGCTCGTTAGGAGACTATCCAATTGTTGGTTGCTCTTGCGGCTCAAAATCAGTGGTCAATTCATCAAATGGATGTAAAGTCTGCATTTTTAAATGGCACACTTAAGAAGAAGTGTATGTAGAACAACCACAAGGGTTCATGAATGAAGGACAAGAGAACAAAGTGTTGAGGTTGAAGAAAGCATTGTATGGCCTCAAACAAGCACTAAGAGCATGGTATAGTCGCCTCGACAAATATCTTCAAGAAAATGGTTTCTCAAGATGCGTTCATGAATATGCACTTTATGCTAAGAAAGAAAAATATGATATTTTGTTTGTGTGCATTTATGTGGATGATCTCATTCTTACGGGAAATAATCCAAAAATGTATCGTGATTTTAGAAAGGCGATGGCCCAAGAGTTTGAGATGAGTGATATGGGACTTATGTCATATTATTTGGGAATTGAGGTAAACCAATGGAATGAAGGGATATTTATCTCTCAAGAAGGCTATGCAAAAGAAATTTTTAAATAAGTTCAAGATGATGAATTGTAATCCGCTCAATACTCCAATGGAGTGTGGGTTGAAACTTTCTAAGAATGATGGAGAAAGAAAAATTGATCCGATCGAATTTCGAAGCCTTATTGGAAGCCTAAGGTACTTGACATGTACTAGATCGGATATACAATTTTTGGTGGGTTTAGTGAGTCGATTTATGGAGAACCCGAGTGAAGAACACATGAATGTGGCAAAGAGAATTCTTTGATATTTAAAAGGTACTCTTGATTACGGCATTTTCTATACCTCTTCAAAAGAGGCTTGTTTAAAAAGGTATTGTGATAGTGATTATGCCAGTGATATAGATGATCGGAAGAGTACTACCGAGTTTATATTTTTTAATGGAGATAATGTAATTTCATGGTGTTCTAAGAAGCAACCGATTGTTACGCTCTCAACGTGTGAATCGGAGGATGTTGCTACAACAACCGGTACATGTCATGCTATATGGCTAAGAAGATTGTTAAGAGAACTTTCTTTTGCTCAAGATGAAGCAACCAAAATTTTGGTGGATAACAAATCTGCAATAACTCTAGCGAAGAATCCGGTGTTCCATGATCGAAGCAAACACATTGATCTAAGGTTTCATTTTATTCGAGATTGCATCGCAAGGAAGGAAATTGAAGTAGAGTACATCAAAACCCTTGACCAAGTCACTGATATTTTCACAAAACCCCTCAAAGTTGAAAGATTTTAGCAGCTTAGAGAAATTATGAGAGTTGTGAAAAAGTCAAGTTTACAGGGGGGTGTTAAGAATTAAACTTGAATTTAGTAGAAGTTGAAAGAAGATACTAGAATTATGTGGGTCATTAAAAGTGGAAAATTTCAAATTGAACTTTTCCATAGTAGTGGCAAACTTCAAATTGAACTTCTCTTGTTATATTTTAATATGAGTTGTGAAACTCAAATTCTCTTGTTGTACTTTATGTAGTTTCATGAAAGGTCTAGAGTTTAACCTACTTTTGTATTAGTATAAATAGAGGTATGAACTTTGTAGAATGTAGTGGATGTGTGAAGAATGAAAGCCTTGTAATAGAAGCGTCTTGTACTCTTGTTTTAATATAAGAAATATATTTTGAGTTTGTATTCTCTCTTCCCTCCTCCATAAATTTAAGATTATATCCAACAGAAGTTTGTTGATGATAAGAAAAAGTGGAAATACTAGGACCCAACTGAGGTGCTCTGGGAGATTAGATTTTGTAATAGGAGATTAGTTGGGATTTGTCAAGGTCCAGTTAGTAGAATATTGTACAAGGGGAACATATTGATAGTAGGAGGAAGCAGGGTATGATGGAAGGGCTGAAGGAGGTGTACCATTTCTTATTTAATGAAATTTAAATTTCTTAAATTCTTGACTGAGGGGATTAAATGAAAAAAGAAAGAGAACTACAATTTGGAAAATGATTCTAGATGAAAAGCCACATATAATGTGCTTGCAAGAAACAAAGTGGTCAGTCCTAAACACAAATTTTGTTAAGCAAACAGTTGGTAGGGCCCTGGATCAGTAATTACTAGTATTAGCACAAGGCACAACAGGTAGGGATACTACTGGCATGGAATTCATCATTTTTCACCAAGATAGGCCAACAATTTGATAAATACTGTCTTTCGATAGACCTAGCCATTAAAATGGATGATTCAATATTTAGAGTTACAAGCTTATTTGGGCCTGCTAACATTCGAGATAAGCAAGGCTTCTATGCAGAACTCTAGGGAGCCAAACCAGTAAATGACTTGCCAGGGCTGGTACTTGGAGACTTTAATGTCACAATGAACCCACAGGATAGGCCAGATAACACTAATCACCTCCATCACATGATAAGATTCAAAGTAGTCACTGATCAACTGCAATTATTGGATCTAAGGCTTCAAGGAAGAGCCTACACTTGGTCCAATGACAGAGAAAATCCGGCCTTTGCCAGGTTGGACAGATTTCTGGTCTCCACCTCTTGGGCTTCCTCCTTCCCCAACACAACTCAAACTGCACTTCCTAATACAGCTTCATATCAGTGTCCGATAGTGTGTCAAGCTCAGACCAAGTTTCCCAGCTCTAACATCTTCAGAATGGAGAATACATGGTTAAGTTCTCAATAGTTCAGGCAATTGATACAAGATACATGGTCTCTCTCCCCCATAACTTAAACACCAATTGAGTTAGGCAACACATTGATACAACTGAGGAAAGAAATCATAAAATGGAAGAAGCAATATTCACAGGAAAAACAACAGCAGACTGATCTCTGCAAGTAATGTTTGCACTGGCTGGCACATCAGTCAGAAATCAGATCTCTTACCAGGGTGGAAAGATTATTAAAGGAAATGGTATTGGAGAGACACTCCACTCTCTGTCATATTGAGGAACAAAAATGGCATCAAAGAGCTAAGAAAAATTGGGTGAAATTAGGGGACAACAACACAAGATATTTTCACCAATTAGTAACAAAAATAAAAAGAGCCAACCTCATAGATGTTGTATAAGAAGCAAGGCAGCATCACTATAGTCATGGGCAAAATGCGACAGTATTTCACAGATACTTCTCTTAACTCATGGGCTCTCATCAAACTTCTGCAATACTGTTCGATACACAATCCCTCTTCACATCACAGCAACACAAAGTGAGAGTTATGGCTAACCCTATCACAGTGAAGGAAATCCTATCACAGTGAAGGAAATCAATACAGTTATCACCACTTTAGGTAACAATAAGGCACCGGGACTAGATGGACTGATAGGGGAGTTTTATAAAAAAATTCAAGGATCTTCTGTTGCCAGATCTTATCAAAGTATACAATTATGTGCTGACAAACCCACAATCCACAATGCAACCCCTCAATGACTCTTACATAGTATTGGTACCAAAGGAAGAAGGATCAATGGAACCCTCTAATTTTAGACCAATTAGCCTAATCAACTTTGTGCTAAAGATCTTCTCCAAAATTTTGGCAAATAGGTTGCAATTGGTAATATCAGACTTTGTTTCAGAGGCTCAAATTGGATTCATAAAAGGAAGATACATCAGTGAGGGATTCCTATATGCCCACGAGGTGGTAACAATGGCGACAAGACAGAAACAAAAGCTAGGATTGTTTAAGGCGGATGTTTTCAAAGCGTTTGATACTCTGTCATGGGACTTTCTACAAGTAGTGCTATCAGCAAAGGGGTTCCCCAATGCATGGATATCACTGGTAAGAAAAGCAGTGCTGGAAGGAACAACAATGGTGCTCATCAACTCGGTGGCTGGCAAAAACATCACACTCAGAAGGGGGGTCCCCGTAGCACCTTACTTGTACATATTGGCAATGGATTTTCTATCCACTTGGTTTGATAAGCTAGTACAGAGGGGCAAAAACATCACACTAAGAAGGGGTGACCTCATGGCACCTTACTAGTACATATTGGCAATGGATTTTCTATCCACTTGGTTTGATAAGCTAGTACAGAGGGGTCTGTTCACCATTCCATTTCAAGACTACAAACAGTGCCTCTTATATGCAGATGACGTTAGTGTAATAATCTAGATGTCAATCATAGGAAAATTGTATTCTATATATTTGTTCATGTAATGGATGATTAATAAATATATCATTTTGTTCTTTGATAATTTATCGAATTTATGAATCATTTCGAGTTCATGACTTGAAATTGTAAGACTCCGTAATATAGATGATAAATACTCTTAAAAGTCTCTAACCGTGGTAATTAGCAAAGAACACTAATTGACCAATTAAAGGTTAGTGTGTAGATTAAATGATGGTTAAGTTTTACAAACCATAGACAAAGAGTTGTCATTTTAATCACACAGATACATGTTAGAGAACATGGTATTTGACAGACCCTAAATGAAACGTTAAATGGATTGTGTTCGTGTCATTAATGTTTTCATTCAGTGTTAAGTTCTAAAGTATGAGATATTTGTCTTTCCTATATAGGAAGTGTGTATTTGTGAGTGTTGTCCAATGCTATTCGTAAAACGTAGTTATACAAATAACATTTCAGTATGCATAACTTATGCGGAGGGAAGATGTTCACCAAGACTACTATTGTCCCTCGTATTATTATATGAGAGATAGTATCACTAGGCCTCTTGATGCAATAGGATTATCTGCATGCGGTATGATTAAAGAGTTAATCATATTTGATAAAGCTATTTAAGATCGAGAAAATATTAAGTTTGCACGGATGACACATACCTACCTTGAAACTGATCTAATACTACGAGATAAAAGAATTAACACGAGTAAATTGTTTACTGGATCGTGATATTGCAATGTACAAGATCATTTGTGTCAATTGGGTAGTCATAATGTATATGTCAGATGCCTCTTATGGTTTATAGAATTAAAATGAGTTTTAATTCTATTGCCAACATAGCACAGATCCTATCGGGTCACACCAATAGGAAAGTAATCAGAGAAATTTTATGATTAATTATAAATGTTATAATTAATAATAAAAATAAATGTCATGGAGATGACATGCTTAAACTAGATTAAATTTATAAACTTGTATGACACGTCGTATAAATTTTAATCGCAATCGCAAGAAATATAATTATTCAGAATAATTGTATATATATATTATATGGATTAAAATATTAATTATGAATTAATATTTTGGGCCAAAAGTCCATTTGGAATTTGGGCCTAAATTAAATTTAGAATTTAATTAAAAGCCCAAATTGAATTTAATTAAAAAAGGCCCAAATTAAATTAATTAAAAATGGGCCAAGGGTAATTTTGTCATTTCCTTTTTGTGCCGACCTTACAATGGCAAATTTGTAATTTTCAAACCTCCACAAAGGCCTATAAATAAGGGTGGAGGGGTGGAGAGAAATTCATTCAAAAAAACCGAGCCAAGTTCGAATCAGAATTCGATTCGATTCGTACTTTAATTTTCTCCTAAATAGTGATTTGTAGAAAATTTGGTAATCCATAAATATATATTTTTACTGGAATAAAATAGTTATTCTTGTGAATAGTGTTTTTGCGAAGATCGCGGTATTTATGTTTTTGCGAAAAACACGGTTTCTTTACCTGCTGATCGTGAATCATTTTATCTGCATCTCGTGAATAGTATTATCACGCCTCTCGTGAATAGTGTTTTTGCGAATACCGCGATTTCAATATTTCTGGCAAAAGAAATAACCGCTCTTTGGTAGTTCCTAATGGATAACCTATAGAGGCATCAGACGTCTGGTGCTCCGAGGCGAATCAGATTTCAATCTAATTCGAATTTGGATTAAAATATAAATGTTATCTTAATTTATTTAATTGTTAAATAGATTAAGTTTTTAGAAATCAATCACGGAGTAGATCCTCGTAGGATTAAAATGTTATGTCAAGGGAAAGACTGGAAAATGAACTTTCGGTGGTCTTTCCGACGTACCTCTTTTAATTCTCGGCTTAAGTTAGAAGTAAAATTTTTGTTTTACAGTCTTTCCGCAGCTGAAGCCTAATCAAATGTTATACGATAACCCTACAGATGATACCCTATTCCTTATCCAACCAGAAATTCAGCAACTCAGATTTCTCAAAGTAGTGCTACACATCTTTGGAGAGATATCTGGACTAAAAATCAACCTCAGCAAATCAGAATTCCTAATGACAGCAACAACAGACCAGGAAATAAAATACATGGAGGATACCATAGGCTGCAGAGCTGCTAAATTGCCAATGAAATACTTGGGAATGCCACTGTCAAACAAGAGACTCGTCAAATCTCAATACCAATCACTCATTACAAGGGTAACAAGAAAACTCTCAACATGGAGGGCAGACACACTCTCCATAGGAGGAAGGGTCACACTAATTAATGCTACTCTATCAACAATGCCCATCTATATCATGTCTATATTTCTCCTACCTAAATGGGTCATAAATAAAATTGACAGAGTCAGAAGGCGTTTTTTGTGGCATGGACACAAGACACAACAACAATGAGCAAGGTATATGAGCTTAGTATCATGGGAAATAGTACTCAAGCCCAAAACACTAGGAGGACTTGGAATCAAAGATCTAGTAATTATGAGTAGAGCACTGCTTGCAAAAATTGCTTGGAAATATGTACAACCAGAAAGACCATGGTGGATGCATATCCTACCACACACTAGACCCTGGGACCTATCTGATCCAACACCATTGGGAAGAGCATTAGCAACCCTCAGAGACTTCATGCACATATCTATACAATTTATCCCAGGAGCGGGAACAACAATCAGGTTCTGGCATGACAGCTGGACATATATGCCCCTCAAATATCAATACCCTAACCTCTACTAGCAGGTCAATGAAAAGGGAGCTACATTGGCTCAGGTCAGGCAGAATGACCAATGGAACCTGGAGACTAAAACCTACTTTACTGATCTCGCACTGGAAGAAAGAACCTCACTCTTAATGCAGCTACAGACAGTACCACACATAGGGGCGGATGCAGGATTTTGATCAGGGTAGGACAAAAAATTATTGAATCAGATTTAAATAAATAATCGGGTCTAAACCCATTAGATAATCGGATATTAGATAAAGCATGATAACAAAAACAACAAAAATAGTATTATAACACAATTTACTCCATAAAATTTAGATAATCAACTACAGGGTAGGGCAATATTAATTTTCAGGGTAGGACAAAGGTCCAAAACTCAGTATTTGTAAATTAGTTTTGGATTTTCAGGGTAGGACAATTGCCCTATCCTGCGCTACAGTAGATCCGCCCCTGACCACACATTGACCACTAACACCACCAAGATGATATCCTGTTGTGGAAATGGACCCTAGGAAAAACATTCTCTGTTAGCACAGCTTACAAAGTTATGACTCTCCACCCACAAAACAGACAGAAGATCCACAATTTGGGACCTTAAGGCACCACATAGGGTCACAGTATTCATATGGTTAATGCTGAGAAATACAATATTAACAGTTGATAACCTGATAAAAAAGGGATGGTGCATACCCAATAGATGCTCTCTATGTAGATAGGCTAAAGAATCAATGCATCACCTTTTTACAACTTGCGCATATTCTGTCTCCCTCGAAAGCAAGATCACAGCTACAATGCCGGCTTTAAATACATGTCAGTTCTTCAGCAATGGCAGGTATCAAGAAGCTATACTCTACTCACAACATTATGAAATGAGGAAAATGCAGATCACTATTTGCTTTCTAATTTGGAGGGAGTGCTGCAGAAGAATTTTTGCAGAAGAGAACAAAACTGTACACAAATTGGTATTGGAAGTACTATCGGAATTTCAAAGATGGTTTATAGATAGCTAGACAGTACTACCATTTTCTTTATTTAATTACAAAAGTACATTAATTATTGTAATTTGTTATTTAGACGTTTTGCCAAGACTTTGTACAATTGACACCTCTAGTGTTCTATTAATGGAACTTGAAGTCTTGATCTTCATTTTTCTCTAAAAAAAAAGAAGCAAACTTTCCTTACTCTTATTTGATCGAAAGGAAAGGTAAAAATTAATTACGGAATTTTTTCACAAACTCTATAATAATTTGATAAATTATATCTAACTTGAAGTATCCTTGAAACTATTTTAAAGGTCTTTCGATATTCGTAAGTAGGTTTAGGAAGCTAGGACGGGAGGAGTGTTTGAGACGCCTCGTCTATTGGACTGTTAAGGCCTTATGCCCGGTTCGGTGACACCTGAAACAGCTTATTGCGTTACGACACTTTCTCGCCAAAAGTCGTCTAGCTATCACCGCACCTATAGGGGTGTTCAAATGGATCGGTTTATTCGGTTTTAAACCGAACCGGCAAATTTCGGTTTAATTGGATCAGTTGTTCTGTTTAAATGGTTCGGTTCGGTTTAGCTTTTGAAGAAGTTCGGTTTAAATGGTTCGGTTCGGTTTTGAGATCTCCAAATCGGTTTGAACCGAACCAACCGGTTTAATAAAAAATGGATTGGTTTATAATGGATCGGTTTATCAAAAATCGGCTTGTGTGGTTATAAAAAATGTTATCCAAATCGGTTTGAACCGAACCAACCGGTTTTGAAATGTTTATTTGTAACTTGAAATGTTTGTATTCGGTTCAACCAAATAAACCGAAGTTTAAATCGGTTTAATCGGTTCGGCTTTAGATCAGTTTGAAATTTTAGTTCGGTCAGTTCGGTTGGGTTTTCAAATTCAGTTCAAACCACGGTTCGACATAAAAAGTTCGGTTTAATCCGAACCGACTAGTTGAACATCCCTACGCACCTGTACCACCTTTGGATCTTGCTTGGGGCCTTGTGAGCTAGTGAGGGTATTGTTTAGTGAACCGATTCGGATCCCCCTTGAAATGGTCAACGGCTGAGCTTCCTTTTGGTGAAACTTCTCCTGTCACCCCTTCTCGGACATGTGAGTCTTTGCTAGGACTGTACGGCTCAGATATTAAATGGATATGAATACACATTAGATATCAAACGAATACGAATACGGATACGAATATAATTCGCATAACTAAAAATAAATTATTAATGTACATTCTAGTAAAGATTAATATCTAAATATAATTTTTTATTCATAAATTAGATTTAATATTTTTCATAATAAGTTTGTTGGTTACAAAACATATATCAAATTATCAAAGTATTAGTCACTAATCATGTCATAGTGTTTTATTGTTCATCAGAATATATATGAATATGCAGTTTAATAAATTATTAGTATGTATATGCAATTTAATAAATCAATTTAAGAACATAGAGTACATTTGTTGTGGTTTAGGGGTGTAAATGGTCGAATACGGATAGTTAAAAATCTTACCGTATCCTTATATGTTATAATTTTTTAGATACGAATACGGATACAGATAGTCTCAGATACAGATATGAATCGGATAATTTAAGTAATTTTCTGGATTCGGATCTGGACAAAATCGGATAATATCCGATCCGTTTACACCCCTTGTCTTTGCGTAGTGGCTCCTCTATGACCAGTTTTTGACCCGGGTCACCCTGTAGCCTTACTAGATCCGTAACAAGCATCCTTGAGGGACGGTGTTATATATTTTTTTTGGATGAAAGGTGTCATAATTACAATATCACTTGTACTTTGGTTGAGTTAGAATAGCTAGAATAAAGAATTTAAACTTTTTGTCTTATTAGAATATGCTATTTTTAAGAATTTTGAAATTTGACTATTCTAATAAGACAAACAATAGCTATTCTTGATTTGGCTATTCTAGCTATTCTTATTTTATAACTAAACATACCTTGAGTATAGGATTACAAACAGAGAGCTCACTAAGTTTGTCCTAATTACGTAATCTATGTAACTAATTTATTTGTTATAACAACTTGAATTAGAATGTTTGTTATCAATCTTGATGCTTGAACTGGACGTATCCATTATACTCTTATTAGTCTCCAATAAAGAGAGGTTGGAGTCTGGTCAGCTTTCATCACAGGCGTCTCTTGTCTAACCTGTAGGGGTGCAAACGGATTGGATATTATCCGCCTGTATCTAGATATGTATTCGAAAGTTAGATACGGATATCCAATATCCGAATATCCATGCTGATACGGATACGGACATGATTTTGAATTTTAATTATCCGTATCTGAATAGTAGATATATACAATATAATTTAATATATATTATGAAAATATTTATGTATGTATTTACGGATATCCGATATCCAATTCATATCCGTACGTATCCGTGTAATATCCAGTCCGCATCCGTATTCGAAAAATAAAAGTAGATACAGATATGATTTTACCACTATCCGATCCGTATCCAATCCGTATCCAATCCGTTTGCACCCCTACTAACCTGTGGCCTGGGTCTCCTCAAAATGGTATTGCCTCTCCAGGCCTCCACCAGCGAAACTGGGCTGGATCAAGGAAAACACATGTGGTCTAAAATAGGCTGGCGGAGCCTAAAATGTGCCAGGCCTGAAGGCTGGAGATCCCAGTTAAGAATTGAAGAAATTGTTGAAGCAAGATATGGATCCGAGTTCAAACAATTTATTTTGCTAATTAACATACAAAATACTTGACATTCCCGGCCTGACAATTTTACTTGGTTAAATGTACAATTTCCAATCTGTTTTAAACCTTCCAGAAATAATGAAGAAATGAAGTTTCAATACATCCAGTCAGACTAACATGGCAATAGTTCTGCAATAGCAACTCTCCCACCCATAATGCATTTGAGTTGTACACAATCTTACAAGTGACAATGTTTCCGACAGATACCACAGATGGTATATCTCCATAATTTTTTAATTTAAGTCTCAATATTGTTGATTGTCCTCAGTGGAAAAATTCTGCTACTGACCAACAAACTTCATAAGAAATAGTTTAGAATATTATTTGAAAGAATACTTTAATCTTCAATACAGTTAATGCCATTAAATCAATCAAGACGAGTTATAGTATCAGAAAAGATTGGAATGGTGATCCTTGTCTTCCTACAAGTTACAGTTGGACTGGGGTTAAGTGCACAATCAATTCCTCTGATATTCCCAGGATCACAGTTTTGTGAGTTTTACATCCAATACAATGCTTAACTGAAATCTTTTTTTCTATATTGATCCTTCAATTCTCGTATAAAGAAACAATTAATTAAGTTAATATTTTTTTGGCAGAAATCTATCATTCAGTGGATTAACCGGGGCAATGATATCTGCATTTGGATACCTAACTGAGCTTGAGACATTGTAAGTTCGTTTAACATTCAGAAACAAAGAATTATTCTCGGCAAGTCAGAATAACATCACTTACAATCTTGTAACATAGCATAACATAACAATTAAACAGTTTCCTACATGAAATTCACTTTTATAATCCTTTCAGAATCTTATCTCACAACAGTCTCTCGGGCGACATTCCTTATTCCCTGGATGAATTAACATCACTTACATTCTTTTAAGACAAGAGCACCCTTTCTATTTTAGCCAGAACATTAATTATCAACGTTTCATCAACTGTTCTTTCTTATTGCAGGGACCTCTCAGAAAACAGTGGCCTTCCAGGAACACTTCCTCCTGGTCTCCAAAAAAAACAAAAGAATGGTCATTTGACGGTGCTGTATGTCTATTTTCCCCATGTTGATCAGATTAATGATCAACACCCATTTCCTTAGTTTACAAATTTGTTTACTATAATTGAATCTTCTAAAACTGTGCAAAAACTAGCATTTTATAATTGGATCTTCTAAAACTGTGCAAAAACTATCAGACAATAAATGCTAGGCCCTGATCAATTTTGAGTAACTCTGTTTATCATTAGTCATGTTGTTGTGCCCTTTGGCAAGATAGCTTCCCATATGCTGGCTTAGGGGTTACGGAAGAAATAATTTCTCAAAAAAGAACGAACAATTAGCAAGAATACACATAATTTGACCAAAGTATTAAATGACAGTTTCAACAGCACTGACGGTATATCAGGACAAAAGAAATCTTCGAAAGCAGTTATCTTTATAATTGTGGCTGTAGTTATCTTGTTGCTGATTGTTGGAGCAGTGGGACTATTCTTTTTGCACCAGAAGAAAAAGAAAAGTAATTGTTGCATAATGGTTAATTATTTTTATATTTTTTTGAGATAAAAAAGTGGATGAAGCCTCCCAATTTTATATTTTCACATGAGATCTTCCAGAATAGTTTCAAAGCAACAACCATCAACACAGAAGGAATTGCCTTAGCTAGTCATCATTAGACCAAATACTAGTTCTTAATATTGATTAATTTTACATGACACACTTTTCTTTCTAGGATGGCATGCATGAGATCAATAATGTTTTGGTTAATTAGTACCTGAATATATGTGTTTTTGGAAGGGATTGGGTTAGTGAATACGACCTACAATACCAAACAACACCATAAATAAAAAAATAACTCTTGGAGAGAACGAAACAGGAGAATATTTGCGCACAAATCCAAAACAGTAATGAACCTGTCAATTGAGATGGCGATTGAGGCGCGACAATGGGTGATGCACTGCGGAGGCATCAATAGATTGACCTAGGATCACATTCTCACTTAGGGTTAATAATATTTCTACGAGTGTAAATATTTAATTTTCTATCAGAGACCCATTTGGGTTTGTGTAAATACTTTTTCTATTAATGAAAATCCGTAGGATGGCAAATCGCCAGCTTACCCTCAAAAAAAAAAAAAAACTCTTGTTAGCAGATCAGAGAAATGAAAAATTGACATGACGATCTCTCCTCATTGGACTTAACTGAATTACATACACTGTTTGCCTAATTTTATATATTAGCTGATTGTTGCATTTATTAGAAACATTTTATAAATAATTTATTATTGTAGATACTCACATCAGCCCACTGACATCTCACGAGGACCCTAGAAGGTTTGGAACGGGAAATAATTCTCATGTACTTGATAACCCAAATGATCCTGGAAATTCTGGGGCAGGAGGAATGGGGTTAAATTTCGACAAAAAGCAATTTAGTTTTTCTGAGCTGGAGCTTGTTACATATCACTTTAGAGAAAAAATTGGAACTGGGGGGTTTGGTGATGTCTTTAAGGGCAGACTTGAAAATGGAAATGAAGTTGCTGTAAAAGTTTGCTCTGAGTCATCTTCACAAGGGACTCAAGAGTTTTTAAATGAGGTAATAAGGATCAAGTATATATGTGCTCTGCATTTCTTCTAACCGGCTCTTAGGTTACTTGAATTTTTATACTTAAATGGAAATGATCACACTTTGAATAAACTTACAGCTGTATAACTATGAAACTTTAGAACAGAGTATCATTTTATTTTTTGTAAGTCTTGACAGAGGCTGTCAAGGTACAATAAATTGTCTTCGGTGTGAATTGAACCCGTGCCCCATGGGTTGAGGTACAAATCTGTTTACCACTACACTAGTCTACTTTTATCATTTTAAAGGCACAACATGTAATGCATAATGTATTGCAAATGGCTTTCTAGGTTGAAAAGTTGTCAAGGGTTCATCACAAGAACTTAGTCTCACTAGTTGGCTACTGCAAGGACAGAACTTGCATTGCTCTCATCTACTTGTACATGGAAGTAGGAAATCTCCAAGATTGTCTCAGAGGTTGTAAATTTACAGAACTAGAAGTTTTTTCCCTTAATACAAATTATGCCCTGCACCAATATTTCTGAAAATTATGTCCTGCACCAATATTCATAAATTAACACTTTGATGAATCAATGATGCAAAATGTCAAATTTAATTAGATAAAAATTGACAGTCTGCAGGATGAGGATTTAGTCTTACTAAAAAACAAGGTGCTGAACAACCAGATGATTAAAATTTTGGCTTATAAATGTAATAATTGATATATTTGACTTGTAGGTAACCCTCAGCCTCTTTCATGGAAACGTCGTCTTAAAATTGTATATGAATCTGCCCAAGGTCTGTAAATTTTGATACTGTTGTCATTTGTCAATCAAGCAACAACTTCATTAGTGACCACATCTTTTTTTCTGTACAGGATTGGAGTATCTTCACAAGATGTGCAATCCACCACTAATTCACAGAGACGTAAAAACCAGCAATATTCTTCTTACCAGCAATCTTGAGGCAAAGGTTTCTGATTTTGGTTTAGTCCGGGCTTTCTCAGGCACTCATGTCTTCACCAATGTTGTCGGTACACCTGGTTATTTGGATCCCCAGTATATTCTACCTGCCTCTCCAGTCCGTTCTTTCTAACTTTTCGGTTCTAGTAATGTTTGTATATATGGGCACTTAAATTATTTTCCTGAAACAAGTTAAAATGAGAGTGCCGGTGAAACATGGATTTAAGGACATATTGGCTCTCGACCAGACTCCTATGTGATGGATTTCTTTCCCTGTAATGCTTGTTTGCCGAATTAGCTCCAAACCTAAATTTAAAGCTGTAACTAGTGTTGCCAAAGTACATTGAACTCCCCTATATATTATCCTACAATATATAGTTGTACTTACTCATATTCTACAGTAGTCCATTATTTCTAGTTTTCATTACTTCATGTAGTACTTGTTTGTTTGTTAATTTGTTTCTTATTTTTTCAGTTATGCTTCCACCTCTCAGCTCATAGAAAAAGGTGACGTGTACAGTTTTGGGGTTGTCTTGCTGGAAATCGTCACAGGCAAGGCTCCAATCCGCCAAGGCCCAGAAATGAGTCAGCATTTGACTGAAGTTGTGAAGCAAAGGCTCTCCCCAGGAAACATAGAAAGCATATTGGACATATGGGAGGCCAATACAACTTAAAATCTATTTGGAAGGTATCTAAGCTAGCAATCAGGTGAACCGATACCTGAAAAGAGGCGTGCTATTAAGAAGACTAAACTCTCTGTTTCCTTTTATAATAAAACAATTCTATGCATTCCTTTTGGTTCATTTCAGTTGACTTGCATAGATGGCCAGTAACAAGAATTAATAATGGGGATTAGAAAATGAAATCCATTAAACTGTTGTAGAACAATAGAAATGACTCAAATGGGATCTCCCCATTTGTCTTCGTAAGTTCAAACTATTTATGATGCTAATTAGCATAGAAAAAATTTGACATTCCCGGCCCTAAACAATTTTACATCGCTCAATTTACAATTTCCAATCTGTTTTAAACCTTCTAGAAATGAGAACATGTTTTTGTTCTGGTGGCAAAAGCAATGCCCTCTTTGTGAGAGGTTGAACGTTTGAGACCTGGATAAATATCTCTTGTGGATATTAAAACAGTTGAATGACTTGATTCCCAAATTTACTATAAAAATAACCTTCTAGAAATAAACCAAAAAAGTCAACACATTTGGTCAAAAAAGTCAACACATTCGGTCAGACAATCTTTAGTCTAGTGATAAAGGCAATGCCTTTTTGGTGCCTACAGGCGCGTCAGTTTGCAAAAAAAAGGAATTTGCTGAGAATAAAAAGTAAATTAATTTTGTGTAACTAGTAACTGGAGACCTCTAGAAAATATTTACATCCAATATAATGCTTTCTTAAAAAATTCCTTTCTGTATCAATACTTCTGCACAAGCAATTAAGTTCTATTATTTGCAGAAATCTATCAGCCAGTGGATTAACCGGGGCAATGGTATCTGCATTTGGATACCTAACTGAGCTTGAGAAATTGTAAGTCCATTTAACATTCAGAAAAAATAAATTATTTTAGGCAAGTTATTATAATATCACTTACATTCTTGTAACATAGCAATTAAACAGTTTCTGACATGAAATTCTCTTTTATAATTCTTTCAGAGACTTATCTCACAACAATCTGTCGGGCAACATTCCTAATTCTCTGGATGAATTAACATCACTTACATTCTTGTATGACAAAAAAAGTAAAAAACCCTTTCTTTTTTAGCCAGAGCATCAATTTCCACTTTCTTGCTCTTTTTTATTACAGGGATCTCTCAGAAAACAGTGGTCTTTCAAGAACACTTCCTCCTGGTCTCCAAAAAAGAGAAATGGATGGTCATTTGACAGTGCTGTATGTCTCTTTTTCCCATGTTGATCAAACCAATAATCCTTTAGTCGTACCACTTATTTGAAATGCCATTTCTTTAGTTTAGAAATTTGTTTACTAAGTTGATACATCCATAAGTAATGACAGCCTGGCATCCAATGCTTGGATGTTTGAAACTGTGCAATAACTATCAGACATTAAATGCTAGGTCCTTATCTTATTTTGATTGACTCTGTTTATCATTAGTCATGTTGTTCTGTCATTTGGTAAGGTAGCTTTCCATATACTCTCTTAACGGAGCAGCAGAAATAATATCACAAAAAAAACTAAAGAAGAATGAAAGAGTAGCATGTATACATGTAATTTGACCAAAGTATTAAATGTCAGTTTCAACAGCACTGACAGTGGATCAGGACATAAGAAATCCTCGAGAGTAGTTATCTTTATAATTGTGGCAGTAGTTATCGTGTTGCTCATTGTTGGAGCAGTGGCACTATTATTTTTGTGCCAGAAGTGTAGGGATTTCGGATAGGTTAAAGTGCAATAATTCGATTCAGTTCATCAATTTGATCACTATCCGAAAATCAGAATTCAAGCATAAAACTAATTTCAAGATTAAAACAGAGTTTACCACTAGACGCGCAGCGGAAACTTCAAGTCTAGTCTAGCAGTAGCCTTCTTCTTCTTTTCGTCTTCTCCTTTCGTTCTCGTGTCAGATTCGCGCAACAGCCCAGTAATCACGCCTCTATCAGTATCCACACGAACAGGTTGATCGACTACTGTAATTCGGTATGCTAGTACCGAATTGACAGCCCCTTTCTTTCGTTCTGTCTCTCTTTCGTTTTCTGAAAAATAGAATAAAATGGCTAACCGAATTATGAACAGATCATTGCATATTTATAAAACAATGCACCAGTTCGTTCAAGCCTATTCATAGCACCAATTCGTTGAGCCCTTTCAGAAAACTTATCTGATCTGATCAGATCAGATGAGAACAAAAATTCGGGCCTAGCCCAATAAGAAATGACCTATATTCATTAATAATATGGCCCATAATATTCTGACATTTTAGTACATTTCTAACAAGAAGAAGAAGAAGAAAGATGATTGTTCCATAATGATTAAATTTTTTTTTTAAATAAAGATGAGAATCGAGACTTCCAATTATAAATATTCACATTAAATCCTTCAGTAGAGTTTCAAACTTGCAACCTTTCACACAGAAGGCAATATTGCCTTGACCTATAGAACAAAGATTGGTTCTCAATATTGATTAATATTACATTACAAACTTTTCTTTCTAGGATGGCATCACGAAACATTTTATTGGATACCACCTACAATGCAAAACAGCCATAAATATAAAAAGTACTTACACCAGAAGGTCAGAGAAATGAAATAATTGACCTGGCGATCTCTCCTCCATGAAGTTAACTGAATTACCTAAACTGTTTGCTTAATTTTTCATGTTAGCTGATTGTTGCATTTCTACAAAACATTTTATAAATGATTTAATATATTTGTAGATAAACCCATCAACCCACCTACATCGCACGAGGATCCTAGAATATTTGGTACGGGAAATAGCTCTCATGTACTTGATGAACCAAATGACCCTGGTGAGTCTGCGGCTGGAAGAGAGGGATTAAATTTCGACAAAAAGCAATTTAGTTTTGCAGAGCTGAAGCTTATTACAAATGACTTCAGAGAAAAAATTGGAATTGGGGGGTTTGGTGAAGTTTTCAAGGGGACCCTTGGAAATGGAAATGAAGTTGCAGTCAAAGTTCATTGTGAGTCATCTTCGCAGGGGACTAAACAGTTTTTGAATGAGGTAACTGTAGCATCTGTTCATTCACTGTTGTAGCATGCGGCATGCATGATTCACTATATTTTGCATCGGTAACCAGGACCTATTAGATCTATACTCTCAGGGGCGGATCTACAATCACCCGTATGGGTGCTAAGCCACCCCTAATTATCTATATTGAAATTTAATTTTTTTAGAACCTTTTATATATTTCAGTCTCCCTCATAAAATATCTCATGTCTACTTGTAACCAAGTGGTAATTAGAGTCTATTTTGTAGTTGTAGAGAGCTTGAGTTCAATTTTCACCAATAACATATTGTATATTTTAAGTTTTAGCACCTTCTATTGTGAATTTCTAGTTCCGCCCCTGTATCCTCTGCATTTCTTCTTATAGGCGCTTAGGTTACCTGAAAATTCATACTTCTAAGTAATACTTTGAACATATATATTGTATACTATGAAAAATCTTTGGATCAGAGTATCATTTTAAGGTATAGCATCGATCTAATGCAGAATGTATCTCAAATTGTTATCTAGGTTGAAATGTTGTCAAGGGTTCATCACAATAACTTAGTCTCACTTGTTGGCTACTGCATGGATGGAAATTACGTTGCTCTCATCTATGATTACATGCAACAAGGAAATCTGCAAAATTGGCTTAATTAGAGGTTGTAAAGTTTCAGAACTAAAAGTTCTATATCTTGTTACAAATTAGATTAGTATCAATATTTTCTGCAAATTATGCACTGCACCAATATTATTTTATAAACACTTTTGATGTAAATCAAGGACCCAAAATGTAAATTTTAACCACTTACTCACATGGCAGGCTGCAGGATGAAGATCTAATGTTACTAAAAACAAGTTGCTAAACGATCAGGAGATCAAAATATGGCTTATAAATTTAATAATTGGCATATTTGACTGTAGGTAATACTCAGCCCCTTTCATGGAAACAACGGCTCAGAATTGCACATGAATCTGCCCAAGGTCTGTAAATTTTGTTACTGTTGCCATTGAGGAACAACTTGATTCATATGTCATTAGTGACCTGATGATCTTTGCAATTCGTCCAGGATTGCAGTATCTTCACAAAATGTGCAATCCACCACTAATTCACAGAGATGTAAAAACCAGCAATATTCTTCTTACCAGAAATCTCGAGGCAAAGGTTTCCGATTTTGGTTTAGTTCGGGCTTTCTCGGGCACTCATGTCTCCACCAAAGTCGTCGGGACACCTGGTTATGTGGATCCCCAGTATGTTCCCCCTTCCTCTCCAGTCTCTTCTTTCTAACTTGTCTGTTCTAGTATCATTTTTTAAGACATGTTGGCACTAGATCCGACTGCTATCACTAGTGGAAAAACAGGAATCAGGATCGGCCTATCTGGATCGGCTATATGAAACAACCGATACAAATACCTATCTGGAACGGTTTTCTTAACAAAACTGATCCAAAAAACTAATCAGATCGGGTTTTTTGATCAACCGATCTTAATATTTCAACTATCAGGATCGGTTGCTAGAAAAAACCGATCCTGATAGTATCAGGATCAGTTCTTGTGTACAACCGATGCTGATAGTTCGTATATTAGGATTGGTTGACAATATAAAACCGATCTTGATACTATCAGAATCAGTTGACTATATAAAACGATCCAGATAGTATCAGGATCGGTTCTTGTGTACAACCGATACTGATAGTTCGTATATTAAGATCGGTTGACAATATAAAACCGATCCTGATACTATCAGGATCAGTTGACTATATAAAACTGATTCAGATAGTATCAGGATCGGTTCTTGTGTACAACCGATCCTGATACTATCAGGATATCGGTTCTTGTGTACAACTGATCCTGATACTATCAGGATCGGTTTTATATAGTCAACTGATTCTGATATATGACTATCAGGATCGGTTGTTAGTAAAAAACCGATCCTGATACTATCAAGGTAACTTCTAACAATGAAAACGTAAATAGTTAACAAGTCTAATCTGAAATTAGCCAATAGTATATTGGTCCGAGAGTCAAGGTAACATTAAATGAATCCTTATCTGTTTCTCACATATTTCCAATGTTAGTCAAGAGCTCAAAGCATCTTAATACATTTTGAGTTGGTTCTGCTCTGACTGGTACTGGTGTGCAGTTATTAGCTGCATACTTGATAAATTAAAAAATTTCCAGAACCTTCTCATTCTATTTGTTTGCAAAGAAAAATGTTAACAAAAAATTGCATTTTAAAGAAAAATGTTAACAAAAAATGTTTTTAAAGAAAAATGTTAATCAATGCATAGTAGAAGGAGAAGCATCTGCTAATTCTATGGGAGCATATATTTTTATTACTTGGATGATTGTCTTTTTATGTTATAAAAATAAATTAAAATTGCATTTCTCTATAATGCGTAGTCGAAAGATAAACGGTGCATCTTGGAAATTTTTTTTTTTTTGGGGTCTTTATGTACTATTTTTGGTACAACACCTATGATATAACAAGTACTGTTCTTTGCCTAAGGGCCATTTGTCACCAAAAAAAACCAAAAAAAACCGTGAATTAAACATCCAGATCGGTTATTTAACTAAGACCCGATCCAGATAGTGTATCTGGATCGGTTCCTTAACTAGGAACCGATCTAGATACCTATCTGGATTGGTTCTATGCTAAGGAACCGATCCAGATATGTTGTTCACTACTACAGAAATGGTCATTGTACACGGACATAAACAGGGGAGCTACACGGATTTCCTGCCGTGTGGAGTGCGAGGGTGTATAATCCCCTGAATAAATTATACACGGATATTTAACCGTGTGCAATTCCTGAGAGCTACACGGATCATTACATAAACAACCGTGGTCAATTCCTTGCCAAGTGGCGGTCTCCAAACCCGAGCTACACGGATCAGTACATAATTAACCGTGTCCAATTCCTTGCCAAGTGGCGCTCTCCAAAGCCGAGCTACACGGATCACTACATAATTAACCGTGTCCAATTCCTTGCCAAGTGGCGCTCTCCAAAGCCGAGCTACACGGATCACTACATAAACAACCGTGTCCAATTCCTTGCCAAGTGGCGCTCTCCAAAGCCGAGCTACACGGATCACTACATAAACAACCGTGTACGATGTCTCTGTCTACACGGACTTTTAGGTTAATATCCGTGTCGACATAGTTATTCTGCACGGCTCATTACATAAACAACCGTGTACATTAGTTGAGATCTATACACGGATATTTAACTAAAAGGCCGTGTACGATCATGTTTCTACACGGATGTCTATCAAAATATCCGTGTAGAATAACTATTTCTACACGGATCATTACATAAGCAGCCGTGTAGCTATCTTATATTTTTATTTGCTCTTTATTTGGCTTTCCACACGGACTTTTGTGAAACATCCGTGTAGAATGGTTATATTTTTTTTCAATTTTTATTTTTTGTTTTGGCTAGCCTCCAGTTTGCTAGCCATTAAAAATCAATTCCAAACAAAGAATTTCCAATATATCAGAATACAACCCCTAAACAAAATTCATGTACACTAAATATATCAAAAATTCATGCACACAAAATTATACAAATCCATATTCTGGTTTACAAAATTCATTTTGAAACCACTTTGCCCACATACATCTAAAATAATCTATATCTTCATTGCTGTAATGCCCTGCCTTCTCGTTCGATTTATGCTGCCAAAAATTCAAAATATGTAGGTTATTAGAAAAATACAATATAACAACTGCATCTCTGTTTTGCTTTATAAAAATAAATATTGTAATTATAACAATGCAACTAATAAAACAAATTTAGTAGAATAAAATATTAGAGGAAATCAATATTAATTATATGGACAAGTCAAGGCAAACATATGAATTACATACCGGATAATTTGGCCAATCGAATTGTAAGCGTTCAACAAAGTGATACATAAAAATCATCGTGTAATAACCGCATTCCCAACCCTGAAACTGTTGCGGGCACTGAAATTTTCATTTAGCGGCCTATGTTAGAATGACAATTAATTTTTGAACAAAAAATATGAAATTATAAAAATTATAGTGCATGTGCTCACCGGCTGCCACCTGAAACACAACTTATTTTTACGCTTCGGAATCGTGCTTTGCCTTCCTCCATCTTTAAGATATTGCAGAAAAGCCCTTACAAAATTGAGTGAATGTAATTAGCAATTCCACAATTTGTTATATGTAATTGGGAAAAAATCAAACCAAGTGAATTACTATTGCTTACTTTCTTATTGGAATGCAGATCATTTTGGATTGCTGAGGAATGATGCCCGGTCCGGGATGTGAAGAATCCATGAGGAAAACCAAATTCTCAAGTGGCACAATCACAATCAAACACCAGTGGCCACTCTGGTGGTATGGCACGAGAATAAATTTCTTATTCTCCGAAACAGCCTTATGCATCGCTGAACGCATGTACTGGACAGTATCTTCCTCCTGATATTTCACCATCGTACCACTAGTAAAAGCGGGGTCCAAGAATGCACAGGAGTTCACCCTATCTTTCCCACAAGCCACAGACTGTTTTTGTTGTATCATCCTGAAAAATCATCATTTCACATTAGAATATATATTTGAGTGCTATACACATGATATATATGATTTTTTGGTCACTAACATGACGAAAACGGTGAGGACTCCCACATCGAGCCATTTATCGCTTGATGAGGCATGTAGAAAGTCCTTGAATTCTTTGAAAGGCAGCACGATCGTCCTGCCTTTGTGTAGGAGAACCTCGGGGGGGATTTCGAACATTACGTCCTCCATATCATCTGGCGCAGCCTCTGGCGCAGCCGCTGGCGCATTTGCTGGCGCATTTGCTGGCGCTTCCGCTGGTGCCGCCGCTGGCGCAGCAGGAGATTCTTGCGCATCAGCCCCGACTACTACTTCCAAGCCTCGCCGTACCGGTGACAAAGCTTCGTCCGCAGCGTTTCCAACGCCTCTTCGGGTCTGTATCAGATTTTGAACCTTTTTTCAAGTATTTCAAAATAATCATTTGAACGTAACATAAGATATCCGTGTTTTATTTAGAGATTACCTGATCCAAAATAATCTGACACTTGGGCCATTGGATGATCTGTCTACGGGCATCATCAAGCACCCCCATGTCGTCGGTAGGGACAGGAAGAGGTATGCGGGCAGCCCAATCGGCCACAATCATGTCAACCGTTACGGGGAGGTGGTTGGGCCTTAGCTGAGAACCGGCTGGAGGATGTACAATACCCTTAGCAAGGGTCAGAGGAGTTTTGTCGTGCCACATGACGAGGTCGCATGATGTGGCCTCCTGCAATTAATAATTATCAGAAATTAGTTAATGAACAAGTCACAATTACGGGTAGATTATGAACAAGTAGTGATTACCTGTAGATTGTCCAACACGCCCAGAACTTCGGTCCCGGATGCTTGACTGCTTCGCCGAAATCCCGGCGAAACGGGAGGTTGTTGCTCGGATTGCTGCGTCAGAGATGTAATATGGTTGATCCACCTTGATTCGAATTCAGCAATCCTTCCATCGTACTCCGTTCTGAACTCCTCGCATACCTCCTGGCGTACCTGCGCCAACCTTGATTCCATCTCTTCCGTGCTAACTTTGGCACGCGGTCTTCTTTTTGGTTTTGGTCCGTCGTATACATCCTTCCAGCCACAGTAGACCGAGACACCCCTAACTCGACCCGTGTGTTCTTTAGTCCCGAGCGCTACGGACAAGGAATCATCCACTCTTTCGACAGTCATGGAGCCCGAATTTACCTCCTCCTCCACATCCAACTGTTTAAAAAAAAATTAGTTATAGCAAAAGACAAAGTAATGTACACGAAGTTACCACAAAGACTCTTACCATTTTCTGAGCCACGGGTTGCACGTCACTTGGGAGTACTATCGTCCCGTCAGCGGTTACCTCAGATCTTCCCATGAGCCAGCATTGGGCCCTAGGATTTTGGATCCTAACCACAGGTGAGTCAGAATGTTTGTTTTGGTCCAGTACCTTAGCCCATTCGGCCGACTTACCCTCGTAACCACCTGACCCTAATTTGTGCGGGTACTTGTTCAATTTCGCGATCCTCCTACCCTCGTCACTTTTTACCTTCACACATCAAGGCACATCAATTAGCTAGTTTAAGGAAGATAAGTACATATCGAGAAAGAACAGAGAGAAAGTTAATTGGCTGAATTTATATACCTTGAACTCTTCTGTGGACTTCAAAGCTTGAAACGCCTCCCAGTCCTCTTGTTTCAGCCATTTATAGTAGCCTACCGGATTTCTCCCTTCCTCCATGAAAACCGTCTTCAACGTGCTCTTGAATTGCTTCCAAGCTTCATTCATTTTCCTCAGAGTCTTTTTCTTTTTCGCGGACTTTGGGTCGTCATCCTGGATGTTCCAATGAGCCTGCATGATTGACAACAAAATTACTGCATGTAAGTTCATTCAAGTTTTCAGGTCAGGTATAGACATATATAACTTGCACTTAACCAAAGTACGGGGAATAAGTAGCTTGAAAATAATTTGTGTTTCACTTGCTCTACCAAATTGTTTTCTGTATATTAGGAAACTTTGGGGCACAACCTATGTCACTACCTACATGCAATCTAACCTTTATGACCAAATCAAAGTGAAATAATGTGTTATATTTAGCTGAGTTTGTTAGTGATATTTCTTTGCTGATTTTGCTATCTGTCATGATAATAGTGTAGGGCACCAGAATTGGGTCAAGGTGTCTGGCGATTACCTTACCTTTCCTGGTGGCGGTACCCAGTTCAAGCATGGTGCACTACACTAGCTACATTGATTAATTTCATTCAGCAGGTAATATATATTTGGTTTTGAATTTTTCTCTGTATATATAACTGCTAAATGATAGAATTTGGGATATAGTCCTACAAAGCAAGAATTATCACCTACACCCCTAGAAATATACCAAAGGTTAAGACATGCTAAAAAACTTGAATCCAACAAAAAAAGAAATAACAAACAGAATACGAAAACTGAATATATAATGCATGTACAGTTTTTTTTTTTTTACCTTCACAATGTTCCACCATTCGTTCTTATCTTCGTCATCGAATTTGTCCCACCTCTCAACCAAGATAGATGCCTTCTGCTTCACCAAATTGTTACACCAATTTGTGTACTCTGCCCTACGTGGACCCTTCGGACACCCGGTTTTGTCGAACTCGATTTGCAAATCCTTAGCCTCTGAGGTCTTCGTGCACATTGTCGGACCTCTTTTCCTCTTTTCTGTCTGAGACTGCTGGTCCTCTTCTTCCACTATTATATCTACCTGCGGTTCCACTGTTTCCAAAATCATATCTGCATTCTCACCTGGCTGTGACATGGTTCTTTCTACAAAAAAGAAACATTATTACAAATGCTATGAAATGTAAAATTTAGGTCTAACTTATGTGTTGTTGGGTCCTTTGTTCAATCATAGTGTTGGTTTTGCAATTTAGTCCCTGTAACATTAATTAGGTGTCCATGTCACCAGAATAGGTCAGTTGAAGAAACTTTTCACTTAACCAAAATACAATCAGAGATAAGGGTTTTGATTTAACCAAGATACAGGGAGCATTGCAACTTAGAGAGAGAGAGAGAGAGAGAGAGCCTTTCAAGGACAGAACAGCAACCGCGCGAGAGGAGCTTAGAGATTCAATTGGCGAGTTCAGAGGAGAGCGACAGAGGAGACCGAGCTAGCACCGAGAGAGAGAACGATGGCAGCACCACAGAAAGAGATAGGAGACTAGGGGGTTTAGGTTTTAGGGGAGACGAGGAGATTTTGAAAAGATATCGAGCGACAGAGACGAGGCGCGCACTTTATTTCGCGTAAACTAAATATACACGGACATTTAAATAAACACCCGTGTAGAAACGTAAGAGAGCTACACGTTTAATTAAACACCTGTGTATAATTAGGTTACGCGAAATTATGAAATGCGCGCCTACATATGGTTTTCTAGATTAATTTTTTCAAATTCCAAAGTTTCATATTTTTCAAATTCCATATTTTTCAAAATGGAAATTCCAAAATATAAAAAGGAACCTGATTTCAGTTTTATTTAGCTTGAAAATTATTTTATATCTTCGAGTATCTAGCAGAACTTAATAATAAATGCAAATAAATATTTCAATTTCTACACGGGCGTTTAAATAAATAACCGTGTAGAAAACAGTTTGTACACGGATTTTTTATTAAACGCCCGTGTACGTTGCTTATAAGGCGAAACAACTCTTGAAAATTAAACGACCGTGTTAAAAGCCATTTGTACACGTATTTTTAATTAAACGACCGTGTATGATTCTTGTAAGACGAAATTCAAAATTAAAGGACCTAAAAGCCTTTTGTACACGGAAGTCGAGAAGTTGCCTTATCTTTTTAATTAAGAAGACGAAACGACTTCAAAATTCAATATAATCTGAGAAACTCCCCCTTTTCGATTACTTTTCTCTGAGAATTTGGAAGAAGAAATGGCCGCTTCGGTGCCACCGGAAGAAGACGCAAATGTGCCATGGCCATTGCCCCCCGGCTATGTCATTCCCGAGGATGCTCCCGAAGTCCCTCCCGGCTATGAAATGCCTCCTCCCAACTACAGGAGGACATGGCCATGGCCGCCCTCAAATGTGCCACGACGAAGCCCAAGGGAGCACCCACCACCAAAGCCCTACAAAAGGAGGGGCAATCCCTGGATCAGGCCAAAGAGACCCTGGATTAAAAGGAGGGGGTCAGGCCAAGGAGCAATCCAGCCAGGCCAGTGAAGGAGTGTTTCATTAAGTTAGCTTTTTTTTTCGTTTTGTTTTGATGTAATATATTTTTGTTCTTAATTTAATCAGTATTTTGTTTTCTTTCCGTTTAACTATTTTGTTAAATACTTCATGCTATCTAAATAAATACTGTTATAGATATGAATTAGCAGTACAAAACAACCAACAAATAATTAATTCATGGATAATCACTAAAAAGTAAATTATTTAAAATTAACTTAAATAATCTGTCTAAATAATATCATAGAATGCCTAATGCTCTCTAAATAATCCGATTTGAAAACATAAATGAACATTTTACTTGATATGACCTTATCTGGGTTTACAAATTTACAAAACAACCATAGAATAATTTTTCGGAAAAAAAATACCTTCTGTTCAAGTAATTATTTCAAAATATTTTTTACAACAAAATATTTCAAAATAACATGCAATTTAGTCACTGTTGTTCAAGTAAAGTATTTCAAGAATAATGTAATTTGAATTATTTCAATTTCTACACGGGCGTTTAATTAAATATCCGTGTAGGAAACCTTTTGTACACGGATTATTCATTAAACGCCCGTGTACGTTTCTTAGAAGGCCAAAAAACTATTGAAAATTAAACGACCGTAGAGAAAACTTTTCTTACACGGATTTTTAGTTAAACGTCCGTGTCCAACTAAAGAAAACGTTTAATTCGAGAAGTTGCCTTATCTTTTTAATTCTGAAAAGACGAAAACGAATTCAAATAATCACTCCCCCGTTTCGATTACTTTTTCTCTGAGAATAATTTTAGGGGAAAAAATACCTTCCTACACGGATGTGTAATGAAATATCCGTGTAGCTCCCTTTGAATTTCTACACAGACATTTTATGAAACGTATAAATGTATTTGTACACGGATGTTTAATTAAATGTCCGTGTTGCTCCCTTTGAATTTCTAATGAAATTAAAAATTATTCTTAGAAAGATGGGTGTTTCACGTACTAATTAAATTATAACAGAAATTATACAAAAATTCATGTCTAGATTATATCAAAAATTAATACAAAAAAACCTACACTAAATTATACAAAAAAACCTACACTAAATTATATAAAAAATTAATACAAAAACCACTCTGCCCACATATCTAAAATAATCTATCTGGTTCTTGCTCCTGATGCAACAAATAAATATTAGAAACGAAATAAAAACATTACAATGAGACAGAAATATCCAGAGATAAACCGGCCTTGAGTCTTTAGCTTCATTGGGCTCTCTGAAATATTATAAAAGAAATATATATTATGCATTGAATTTTTTTTTTCCAAATAAGAAATATTAAAATTTTCAAGTTTAAAAGGAGTAAATATTATACATTGGATTTTTTTTTCCTTTTTCTCTTTTTTTCCACTGTTTGAACATCTTCCCATAATCCTTCATTGTGGTCAGATCTCATGTAATTTGCTTCGTCTTGTTCTACAATTGTTGCTATCTCAGCTTGCACATCGGTACAAAATTGAGGTATCTCTTCGAACTGGTCGTACTCTTCTTCGTCGGTGACGTTTTCTACCCCAACAATCCTTCTTTTTCCGGATAGGACGACACTCCACCTATCATCACTCGGGTCAGTGACATAAAAGACTTGGGTGGCTTGCTTGGCAAGTATGAACGGATCATCCACATACCCGACTTTGTCAAAATCAACGAGGGTGAACCCGTCGTTATCAACTTTAACACCCCGGTCTTCGACCCATTGGCACCGAAACAAGGGAATGCTAAGGTGAGGATTGTAAACGAGCTCCCAAATTTCTTCAATAACGCCGTAATAAGACTTTGAAGCTATTACAGGCCGGGCATCCCCCGATCTACTGAATTCTTGGGACGTCGCCACCAACGTCACCCCACTATTTTGCATCGTGCTCTTATCACACTGTAATTTAGTGTAAAATGTATATCCGTTAATCTCGTATGCTTGGAATGTTCTAACAACCATTTGGGGTCCTTCGCCCAGCAATCTAACAGTTTCATTTACGGGGGACATTTCGGGGTGTGATTTCACTCTGTCTTTCATCCATCCTATAAAAGAACGGTTATGCTCGTCAGTAAGCCACTTCTGACTTCTCGTGTAGTTCTGTTGTCGAAGGATCGTCATGTGCTCATCTATATATGGAGCAACATCAGCCATGTGCTGCAGTACAATAAAATGTGCCTTTCGCAGGTCATCGTTATCAGCAACTATGGCTTTCAACCCTATTGTCCCTACTCCTTGTAGCCTTCCCTCGTATCGAGATTTTGGAACGCCAATAGGACCCACACCGGTCATGTAGTTGGTGCAAAACTCAATTACCTCTTCTGTGGAATATCCCTCCACAATGCTACCTTCGGGGCGATGTCGGTTCCTTACGTAACTTTTCAAAATACCCATGAATCTCTCGAATGGATACATGTACCGCAGGAACGCGGGACCACAGATCTGAATTTCCCTCACGAGATGAACAACAAGGTGAACCATAACATCGAAAAAAGATGGCGGAAAATACATCTCAAGATGGCAAAGGGTAACGACGACCTCCTTCTGCAAAGCGTCCAATTTGAGCGGGTCTATCACCTTGGAATTAATTGCATTGAAGAAAAAACAAAGCTTCGTAATGGTTTGCCGCACGGGCTTCGGTAAAATTCCCCGAATTGCAACAGGAATCGTATGTGTCATTAAAACATGACAGTCGTGGGATTTCGGACCAATCAATTTCAGGTCCTTCATCGACACCAGCTTCTTAATATTCGAAGAATACCCTGATGGGACTTTAATACTATGAAGGCACTTACAAAAGCTCGTTTTCTCAATCTTCGACATTGTGCACATTGCGGGGGGGAGGTATGCCTTTTGCTTCCCTTTATCCTGCGGTGCAAGCTCGGGTCGTATTCCCATTAATTTCATGTCTTCTCGAACTTTAAGACCGTCTTTCGTCTTCCCCGAAATGTTCAATAATGTGCCAATCAAACTGTCACAGACATTTTTTTCAACATGCATAACATCTAGGCAATGTCTCACTTCTAAATATTCCCAGTATAGTAGCTCCCAAAATATGGACTTCTTTTTCCAAATATCTTTCGGTGGTGGTTTGGCACGTTTTCCAAAAACAACAGCAAGGTTTTTAACCCGCATTAAGACATTCTTCCCATCTAACGGACGACGTGCCACTCCAAGCTCAATTTTCCCGTTGAATACCTTCTTCTTCTTACGGTATGGGTGATTAACAGGAAGAAACCTACGGTGCCCCATAAAAACATTCTTTTTACAATTTTTCAACCTCAGCACCTGCGTGTCATCTTCACAGATGGGGCACGCCTTTGCTCCTTTACAAGTGTAACCCGATAAATTCCCGTACGCGGGGAAATCATTTATGGTGCAGAATACCATGGCCCGCAAATTAAATTGCTCTTTGCCGTACGCATCCCACACCCGGACGCCATCCCTCCACAATTTCTGGAGGTCCTCAATTAATGGTGCGAGATACACATCTATGTCATTTCCGGGTTGTCTGGGTCCTTGGATTAGTAATGACATCATTATGTACCTGCGTTTCATGCACAACCAAGGAGGAAGATTGTAGATGCATATAAGAACTGGCCAAGTGCTGTGCTGACTGCTCATGCTTCCAAACGGACTCATTCCGTCTGTGCTCACCCCTAACTTAAGGTTCCGTGATTCGCCACCAAATCTTTCGAAATGTCTATCAATGTTTCTCCATTGAATTGAATCAGCAGGGTGTCTTAGTTTACCATCTCTTTTGCGCTCTTCTTCATGCCAACGCAACAATTTCGCATCTTTGGGATTTGCAAATAACCGTCTGAATCTCGGTATTATCGGGAAATACCACACCGCCTTAGCCGGAGGCCTTGCCTTTTTTCCTCCATCACAATCGTCAGTGTCCTGGTCCTTGCGTTTATACCGTGAAACACCGCATTTAGGACAAACATGCATGGCCTCGTACTCGCCACGGTACAATACACAATCATTCGGACATGCATGTATTTTTTCAATCTTCAAACCCATTGGACAGATCAGCTTCTTCGCCTGATATATTGTACAGGGTAACTCGTTGTTATCTGGGAGCATCTCTCGTAAAAGCTTTAATAAGGACGTGAAACTCTTATCGCTCCAACCGTTGTCTGCTTTTAAGTTCAATAATTTCAACACAGCTGATAGTTTTGTAAATTTGGTACACCCGGGGTATAACGGCTTTTTAGATTCATTAGACAGATACTGAAATTTTTTAAAATTTTTATCACTAATTTCATCTTCCACATCACGTAACATGTCCTCTAGATTCTCAGTAAAATTGTATTCTGCATTTTCATCAATCTCCACCTCATCATCCTCGTTGCAATCAAGCCCAGTATTATCGAAATTTTCGACATTCTCAAAATCATCGTTGCATTCAAATTCAAAATTATCAACAGTTTCTACATTATCATCATTCTCGTCCAAAACAAAATTTCTATTGGTTCCACTACATTCCCCAATTTTCTCACTATGCATAAACCAACATGTATAGTTTTTCTTAAATCCCCGACAAATCAAATGAGCTCTAATTTCTTCCGAATCCCCAAATCTTATATAATTTTTACAATCTCTACAAGGACACAAGATGTCGTTCTCTTTTCTGTCCACTCTATAACTCTCAGCAAATTTTAGGAACTCATCAACGCGAGCCAAGTATTCTGCACTATCACGTCGCAATTCGTACATCCAACTTCGATCCATCTGTAAATTAAAGTAAAAAAAAAAATTCCAATTAAACATATATGGTGGTCAGCATATATATTGTTCCAAATTCTTGGCTTATAAAGGGCCGGTTTACAATCCTAACCCACTCTTTGAATATTATGCCTCATATGTGAACACATATTAGCAGGATTTAATTAGTATTTGAGAAAAATTCGGCAGCATTTCTCCTTAACTCCCCAAGTATGCGTAAAAACCACATACTCGTAGGAGCAATAAGGAGAAATACTGTCGAACTTTCCTCAAATACTAATTAAATCCCGCTAATACGTGTTCACATCCTAAATGAGACACAATATTCAAAGAGCAGTCCCAAACGGGGGACTATCCAAAATTAATCCCTATTGGATTAATTTTGAACGGGCATGGACCTAAAAGCATCAGTAGGTCGATTATTGGACCACAATACACTAATTATTTACATTATCTTAACAAATCAAGCATTAAATAATAATTGACAGAAATAATTAAGCAATATTAATCAGTAACAGAAAATTAGATAAAGAAGGGGGAAATATATATATGTATGACTAACCTTGGCAATAGAGAGGAGAATGCGAATTAACTTCCAAGCTATATCTCAGATCCGGCCTCGTTCCTTGTGCGCAGAAATCAGACCAATTCAATACAGAGAGAGAGAGAGAAGTATTAATTGATCAAAACGGCGCCGGAAGAAGGCCTTTTATATAGTTCCAAACCCTAAAATAACCTTTCTACACGGATGACAATCTATAAATCCGTGTAAAAAAAGCATTACTAGAGCTACACGGACTTTTACATATGTAGCCGTTTATAAAAGATAACCTTTATACACGGACAATTATATAAACAACCGTGTGTAATATAAAAGATAAATTTTCTTCACGGACATTTAGAATTCTTTTTTTTTTCCTAATTTTTGTTTTATTTTTTTTGGTTTAGCCTTCCATTATTTCGAGCAAGTATCTTTGTTTTCACGGATATTTAGCTATAAATCCGTGTAGAAAGACACACAGACTTTTATATAAACAGCCGTGTAAATTATTTTTCTACACTGTTAATTAAACAAAAATCCGTGTACTATTTCTCATTTCTACACGGCTCTTTATTAAACGTCCGTGTATCATTTGTTTTTTTTTTTTTTTTTTTTTGTCTGTCAGCTAGTTTTTTTCCCTATGTTTTTCAGAACAAACAATTTCCAAAACAGAGGAAGACATTTAAACTAAAAATTCATATACCCTAAATTATACAAAATTAAAGCATTACAAAAGTTGGAATAAAAAGTCATATTGTAAACTAAAAATTTCCATTAAGGACTAGAATAGGGTGGTTCTTTCCTTTTGGTGCCAGTAGGGTTTACAGAGGGTAATATGAAGATACATGTTTTACTAAAGAAAGAGTTGAGTAAAAAGTTGGATGAAGGACCTTCAGAGCAAAGGGAAGATGTGGATGAAGGACCGTCAGAGCCGGATGAAGAGTCGAATGAAGAGTCGGATGATCTCCGACTCTTCATTCGACTCTTCATCCGGCTCTGAAGGTCACATTCACCTCTTCATCCGGCTCTAAAGGTCCTTCACCCAACTCTTCACCCAACTCTTCGTCCAGTAAAATTGATCAGAATAGAGAGATAATTTTTTTTTCAATACTTCGATCGCATGGGAATTCGAGATGTAGGTTATCAATTGTACCAGATCGCTCATCTGTGAGCTCCCAAAACAGTAGCTCATATCGATCTAATTTTGCGATCTGAAACAATTGATAAACCTACATCTCAACCCAATTGTTAACTGTGAGAGGGGAGAGTATAAGTTGATCAAAACGGCGCTGGGGAGGGCCTTTTATATAACAAAAAACCTAAAATATCCTTTCTACACAGCTCTTTATTAAACGTCCGTGTAGCTCGCTCAAGGCTTTCTACTCTGTCATTTAAACAAAAAACCGTGTACAAATTAGACATTTCTACACGGATCTTTATTAAACATCCGTGTAGCTCCTACGGGTTATATACACGGTCATTTAAACAAACATCCGTGTACAATTCTTACCTTTCTTCACGGTTCTTTAATTAAATATCCGTGTAGCTCTCTCAAGGCTTTCTCCACTGTTATTTAAACAATAAGCCGTGTACATTTTCTAGTAAACGTCCGTGTAGCTCTCTCACGTCTTTCTACACTGATTCTTTTGTAAATATCTGTGTAGAGATCCTACAGATATTTCAGGCATCCAACAAATTACAACTTCTACACGGTTTTTCTATAAAATTGCCAAGTCCGTGTACAATGTGCCGTGTACAATGACCATTTCTGTAGTAGTGATTTTTAATTTTTCAAGTATTTTTTGTTTATTTCATGTTCCAACTAATTTTCAAGTTATTAAGATAATATAATAAAATAATTTATAAGCTAATATACTAAAATTTAAAAATATAGAAATGACATGTATTACACTATCTGTTCTAAGCTAATAATTTATAAGATAATATAGAAATGACATATAAAATGAATTACACTATCTGGATCGGTTGGTTAACTAGGAACCGATCCAGATAGTTTAATTTATTTAAAAAAAATTAAAAATAACTATCTAGATCGGTTCGTTAGCTAAGAACCGATCCAGAAAGTTATCTGGATCGGTTCCTAGTTAATGAACCGATCTAGATAGTGTAATTCATTTGATATGTCATTTCGCGCCTCTGAGTACTTAGATAAATTTTGAGTTTTCAAGTCATCACCCTTCTTTCTCTCTTTCTCTCTTTCTCTCTTTCTCTCCTCCCTCTCCTCCTCCGAAAATTAAAAATAACGGTTGGGATTCCGTGGAGCCATCTCCCTCTCCTCCGTCGAGCCACCCTAGCCGCCGCCATCGAGTCCGTGGAGCATTCTTCTCTCTGATCAGACCATCTCCGCCCTCTCCTCTGTCGAGCCTGCTAACCCTAGCCGCCGCCAGTGCCCCTCTATTAACTCTAGTTGCACTTCTCTCTAACGAGGTAACTCTCTTGCTCTTCTTGATTGATTTGTGCTCGATTGGGTACGTTTATGGTAGTATTCTATCCTTGGAAACCGGCTGCTGTCCCGAGTTCTTCGTTGTGAAGTTTTCTCGGGTGAGTATCTAAATCAAAACTTGTTATGAAATGGGTTGTTGCGATTTGCTTGTGTCCTTGCCGGGTTGTTGATTTTCCCGGAAGGCACTAGTTCGGAGTGCTTGCTGTGTTGCTAAGTCTCTTTGATTTTTGTCTTTCCTGTTCATGAGTGTATCCCTCTAAGTTGTGCAAATTTCTTTAATTTTTATAACAATTTTTAATTTTTGTGTGATATTTAATTTTAGATGTGTTTGATATTTAATTTAGTATGTTGTAGTTGATAATTTAGGATGTGATTGTTGTATGCAAAAAAATAATATTTTGCATTTGGGGCCAGCATATATGGAAGCTGGCCAATTAAATAAAAATGTTTTTTTTACATTTAATAAAACATCAGGATCGGTTCCACTAATAAACCGATCTAGATACCTATTTTTATGAGAGCTTTCATTAAAAACCATGCGTGTTTTTTTCTCCCATCCCGTTTGCATACGCTTCGTTCCGCCAAAAACAACGACTCCGCCAAATCCCTCCTCTCTCTTCCGTCCATCCACCAAACCCTAACCCCTCTCCACCACAGCGCCTCTCCTTCTCATAGGGCTAAAATAAGTAGTGATTTTCCCTATCACTTATCCTAAAATATTGCCAAAATTCGAGTTACAGTTATTTATTTTATGTTGAATCAGATTAATTTTGCCATTTCACTTGATTTCATTGAATTGCATATTTCTGGTTTTTTAGGGCTAAAACAGGCATAAAACGAAGCATTCTGGACACACTGGTCCCAGCATGTGGTTGCCCATTCATCGGCAAGCATAAAATGCATACAGGTGCATCGCAAATAGAGAAGAATACGCTGAGCAATAATTCCATGCGGATGAATAATGCAACCACATGCAATATAGGCAACCGCATGCGATAACTGGCAGACAACAGTTACAACACTAAACTTGGCAGCAAAGTTCCACTAAGTCCACTAACACATGATGGACGAATCACAATAATCTCTTTATCTGAACATGAGTAGAAAACTTAGTATAATATAAATATAATAGATCTAGGGTTTTCTAGATATGTTATTAGATATTAGGATAGCCAAATAGAGAAGAACACATAAAAACTCCATTAGAAGAGGATAAGTACAAGAGGTGAAGACAGCGTGTAGAAGATTAACAAAGATTTTTTAGGTGTACTCCTTCTATCTCTCTCTTTTAATGCTTTAATCATGTCCCTTGTATCTTTTGTTGTTGATATCACCATAAGCGGCTAAGAAACACCTTTCTAGGGTGAAGGCATATAATCTTGAATTTTTATGACTTTAATATAGTTTCATTTATATTTATCATTTGCGTTTGATCTGAATTCTACTGCACTTTATTCTTTGTATTTCTATCTTAATTTCGTGCGTGCTAACCTCGTCCATATGGTAATGGCCACACCATAGTATTTAGGCGTATAAGGTTGACCTATTAGAAATACGGTACAATTATCTAGACCAAATAAAAGAAATAGACGTAGCTGTTGATCTCTTGTGATCCGATCTTAGTTAGAAACCTAATATGATATAGATATGCAGAAAAACATCACATTCTATAGACTAATAGTGGGGTAATCTCGGTTATTTCAACTACGGAAGGTATAAAGGAAGGATGTAGCTATGAACTTAAATCCTTCTAGTCTTGGTAATGGAGATTTATCATTGATCTTTATGCGATTGATTAGGGAGAAGTTTGGGTACCATCCCCTTACCAGTCATTTTTAGTTAGGGTGTTATAGCGTACCTGTGATTAGCACTAAATTAGGATTAGCAACTCTCAGATTTGCATTTGATACCAGTATAGGGCGCACACGGCTATGATCAAACCACATACAATCCTGACTAGAGTTAGAAATTATAATTGACAGGTTTAGCACTCGCATGTGGTTAGGGATAGCACCACATACAATTGCTTTCTTCAACCAGAAACTAGATTAAACAAGTAAGAAGGAGAGATAGCCTTATCCCTAGAAGTCATCTTCTATGCACAAAACATTTACTTTACTGATTAATTGTTCCTACAACCAAATCAAATAAATAAACAACCAAAAACCTAGACTTGATTGTTAGATCTTTAATACACTATCCCCGTGGACTGACAGCCCGATCTATACTATACGATAGATTGATGCACTTCTGAATTGATTGTAAAATAGACAATTAGGGTTATAAATATTATTAACTCTGATTTTGACCCATCACCTTCCAGCTGCTCTTCTATTGCCCGTGTTAAGGGCTTTTTCCCCACAGCTTCTGTGTGGGAGGGGCATGGCCGTGATGGGAGTGGCCTAGGCCTCGTTAGAGGAGGAAGAGAGACGCGTCTATGAAAGACAACCAAAAGAGGATGAAATACAACTAGAAGAAAATAAAATACAACCAGTAGTACATGAAAGACAACCTGTAAAAGATGAAATACAACTAGTAGAATATGAAAAGCAACAAGTAGAAGATGAAAGACAACATATACAAGATGATAGACAACCTGTACAAGATGAACTACAACTAGAAGAAAATGAAACACAACAAGAAGGAGATGAATTACAACTACTAGTAGATGAAAAACAACAAATGGAAGATGAAAGACAACCAATACAAGATGATAGTCAACAAGTACAAGATGAACCACAAATAGAAGATAATGAAACACAACTAGAAGAAGATGAAACACAACTATTAGTAGATGAAAAACAAATAGTAGAACATGATAGACAACTAGAAGAAGATTAAAAACAACTAGTAGAAGATGAAAGACAACGAGTACAATATGAAAGACAACTAGTAAAAGATGATAGATAACAAGTACAAGATGAACCACAACTAGAAGAGAATAAAACACAACAACAAGAAGATTAAATACTACTAGACAACCAATAGAAGATGAAAGACAACCAGTACAAGATGATAGACAACAAGTACATATGAACCACAACTAGAAGAGAATGAAACACAACTAGAAGAAGATGAAATACAACTAATAATAGATGAAAGACAACCAGTACAAGATGAAAGACAAATAAAGGAAGATGAAAAACAATCAGTACAAGATAATAGACAACTACAAGAAGATGAAACACAACCTGAAGAGGATGAAATACAACTAGAAGAAAATAAAATACAACAAGTAGTAGAAGATGAAATATAACTAGTAGAAGATGAAAAGCAGCAAGTAGAAGATAGACAACTAGAAGAAAATTAAAGACCACCAGAAGACAATGAAAGACGACCACTACAGGATAATAGTAAACCAGTACAAGATGAACCAAAAATTGGAAGAGAATGAAATACAACAAGAAGAAGATAAAAATATAATATTAGTAGATGAAATACAACCAATACAAGTAGAACATGAAACGCAATCAGAACAAGATGATTGATAACTAGAAGAAGATGAAATACAAATAGAAGAAAATAAAATAAAACATGTAGTAGATGAAAGACGACCTATACAACATGAAAGACAAGCAGTACAACACGAAAGACAACAAGTATAGGTCGTCTTTCGTGTTCTACTGCTTGTCTTTCATGTTATATAGGTCGTCTTTCATCTACTACATGTTTTATTTCATCTTATTCTATTTGTATTTCATCTTCTTCTAGTTATCTATCATCTTGTTCTGATTGTGTTTCATGTTGTACTAGTTGTCTTTCATCCTGTATTGGTTGTATTTCATCTACTAATATTTGTATTTTTATCTTCTTCTTGTTGTATTTCATTCTCTTCTAGTTTCTAGTTCATCTTATACTTGTTTCTATCACCTTGTAGTGCTTGTCTTTCATTGTCTTCTGGTGGTCTTTAATCTTATTCTAGTTGTCTATCATCTTCTACTTGTTGTTTTTCATCTTCTACTAGTTATATTTCATCTTCTACAGGTTGTCTATAATCTACTACTTGTTGTATTTTATTTTCTTCTAGTTGTATTTCATTCTCTTCTGGTTGTGTTTCATCATCTTGTAGTTGTTTATTATCTTGTACTGATTGTCTTTCATCTTTCTTTGTTTGTCTTTCATCTATTAGTAGATGTATTTCATCTTCTTCTAGTAGTGCTTCATTCTCTTCTAGTTGTGATTCATCTTGTACTTATTGTCTATCATCTTGTACTGGTTGTCTTTCCTCTTCTATTGGTTATCTATCATCTTCTACTTGTTGTTTTTCATCTACTTATAGTAGTATTTAATCTTCTTGTTGTTGTGTTTTATTCTCTTCTAGTTGTGGTTCATATTGTACTTGTTATCTATCACCTTGTACTGGTTGTCTTTCATCTTCAACATGTTGTCTTTCATCTTCTACATGTTGTCATTCATCTTATTCTATTTGTATTTCATCTTCTTCTAGTTGTATTTCCTCTACTAATGGTTGTCATTCATCTACTAATGGTTGTCTTTCATCTACTATTGGTTGTATTTTATTTTCTTCTAGTTGTATTTCATCTTTTACTTGTCTTTGATCTACTAATAGTTGTATGTCATATACTTCTAGTTATGTCTTACTATTCTAGTTGTGGGTCTTCTTGTACTAGTTTTCTATCATCTTGTACTAGTTGTCTTTCATCTTCTACTAGTTGTATATCACCTTCTATTTATTGTTTTTCATCTTTTACAAGTTGTATATCATCTTCTACAGGTTGTCTTTCATTTACTGTTGGTTGTATTTTATTTTCTTCTAGTTGTATTTTATCCTCTTCTGGTTATGTTTTCATCTTCTTTTAGTTGTCTATTATCTTGTACAAATTGTCTTTCATCTTCTTCTGACTGTCTTTCATTTAATATTAGTTGTATTTCATCTTCTTTCTAGTTGTGCTTCATTCATCATGTACTTGTTGTCTATCATTTTGTATTGGTTATATTTCATCTTCTATTTATTGTCTTATCTTCTTCTAGTTATCTATCATCTTCTACTTGTTGTTTTTCATCTACTAATAGTTGTATTTCATCTTCTTCTAGTTGTGTTTCATCCTCTTCTAGTTGTGGTTCATCTTGTACTTGTTGACTATCATCTTCTACTGGTTGTCATTCATCTTCCATTTGTTGTTTTTCATCTACTAATAGTTGTATTTGATCTCCTTCTTGTTGTGTTTCATTATCTTTTAGATGTGGTTCATCTTATACTGTTTCTCTTTCATCTTCTATTGGTTGTCTTTCATCTACTTCTAGTTGTATTTCATCTTGTACTGGTAGTCATCTACTACTGGTTGTCTTTCATCTACTACTGGTTGCATTTCATTTTCTTCTTCTTATATTTCATCTTCTTCTAGTCATATTCCATCTTGTACTGGTTGTCTTTCATGTTCTACTGGTTGTTTTTCATCTTTTACATGTTGTCATTCATCTACTACTTGTTGTATTTCGTTTTCTTTTAGTTATATTTAATCATCTTCTAGTTGTGATCTTCTTCTGGTTGTCTATCATCTTGTGCTGGATGTCTTTCATGTTTTGTTGGTTGTCTTTTATCTCAATCTAGTTGTCTTTCATCTTGTACATGTTGTCATTCATCTTCTTCTATTCGTATTTCATCTTCTTCTAGTTATTTTTCCTCTTATACTAGTTGTCTTTCATCGACTAATGGTTGTATTTCATCTTCTTTTAGTTGTGTTTTATTCTTTTCTTGTTGTGGATCATCTTGTGCATGTTGGCTATCATCTTGTACATGTCTTTCATCTTCTATGGTTGTCTTTCATCTCCTTCTAGTTGTCAATCATCTTCTACCTGTTGTTCTTCATCTACTAAAAGTTGTACGTCATATTCTTCTAGTTGTGTTTCATTCGAATCTGGTTGTGGTTCATCTTGTACATGTTGTCTTTCATTTTCTACTTATTGTTTTCCATCTACTAATAGTTGTATTTCATCTTCTTCTTGTTGTGTTTCATTCTCTTCTAGTTGTAGTTCATCTTGTACATGTTGTCTATCATTTTGTACATATTGTTGTCTTTTATCTTATACTAGTTGTCTTTCATCTTGTACCGGTTGTATTTCATCTACCGAAAGTTGTACTTCATCTTTTTTCTAGTTGTCTTTCAGTCATATCTAGTTGTGGTTCATCTTGTACATTGTCTATCATCTTGTAAGAGTTGTTTTTAATCTTCTACTTGTTGTTTTTCAACTACTAATAGTTGTATTTAATCTTCCTCTTGTTGTATAAATTCTCTTCTAGTTGTCTACAAGTTGTCTTTCATGTACTACTGGTTGTATTTTATTTTCTTCGTATTGTATTCCATCCTCTTTTGGTTGTGTTTCATCTTCTTGTACTATTTTATCATCTTGTACTTATTGTCTTTCATGTTCTACTATGGCTGTCTTTCATCTTGTACTTGTTGTCTTTCTTGTTCTACTGCTTGTCTTTCATGTTGTAAGTCATCTTTCATCTACTACATGTTTTATTTCATCTTCTTCTAGTTATCTATCATCTTGTTCTGATTGTGCTTCATGTTCTACTAGTTGTTTTTTCATCATGTATTGGTTGCATTTCATCTACTAATACTGTATTTTTATCTTCTTCTTGTTGTATTTCATTCTCTTCTAGTTTCTGGTTCATCTCGTACTAGTTTTCTATCACCCTATAGTGGTTGTCTTTCATTGTCTTCTGGTGATCTTTAATCTTCTCTAGTTGTCTATCATCTTCTACTTGTTGCTTTTCATCTTCTGCTAGTTTTATTTCATCTTCTACAGGTTGTCTATAATCTACTACTTGTTGTATTTTATTTTCTTCTAGTTGTATTTCATCATCTTCTGGTTGTGTTTCATCTTTTTGTAGTTGTCTTTTATCTTGTATTGATTGTCTTTTATTTTTATTTTTTTGTCTTTCAACTTGTACTGGTTGTCTTTTATCTATTATTAGTTGTGTTTCATCTTCTTCTAGTTGTGTTTCATTCTATCCTAGTTGTGGTTCATCTTGTATTTATTGTCTATCATATTGTACTGGTTGTCTTTCATCTTCTATTGGTTGTCTACAATATTCTACTTGTTATTTTCCATCTGCTTATAGTAGTATTTAATCTTCTTCCTGTTGTGTTTCTCTTCTAGTTGTGGTTCGTCTTGTACTTGTTATCTATCATCTTGTACTGATTGTCTTTCAACTTCAACTGGTTGTCTTTCATCTTCTACTGGTTGTCTTTCATCTTTTTCTAGTTGTCTATCATCTTCTATTTATTGATTTTCATCTTTTATTAGTTGTATTCCATCTTCTACATGTTGTCTTTCATCTACTATTGGTTGTATTTTATTTTCTTCTAGTTGTATTTCATCCTATTTTAGTTGTTTCATCTTCTTCTAGTTGTCAATTATTTTGTACTGGTTGCCTTTCATCTTCATTGGTTGTCTTTCATCTTCTTCTAGTTATCTTTTATCTTGTACTGGTTGTCTTTGATCTACTAATAGTTGTATGTCATCTACTTCTAGTTGTGTCTTATTCTATTCTAGTTGTAGGTCATCTTGTACTGGTTTTCTATCATCTTGTACTGGTTGTCTTTCTTCTTCTACTGGTGGTCTTTCATCTTCTTCTAGTTGTATATCATATTCTATTTATTGTTTTTCATCTTTTACAAGTTGTATATCATCTTCTATAGGTTGCCTTTCATCTACTGTTGGTTGTATTTTATTTTCTTCTAGTTGTATTTTATCATCTTCTGGTTATGTTTTATCTTCTTCTGGTTGTCTTTCATGTTCTATTGGTAGTCTTTCATCTTAATTTAGTTGTTTTTCATCTTGTACATGTTGTCATTCATCTTCTTCTATTTGTATTTCATCTTCTTCTAGTTGTCTTTCCTCTTATACTAGTTGTCTTTCATTTAGTAATGGTCGTATTTTATCTTCTTTTAGTTGTGTTTCATTCTTTTCTTGTTGCGGTTCATCTTGTACTTGTTTATCATCTTGTACTGGTTGTCTTTCATCTTCTTATAGTTGTCAATCATCTTCTACCTGTTATTCTTCATCTACTAAAAGTTGTACTTCATATTCTTCTAGTTGTGTTTCATTTGAATCTAGTTGTGGTTCATCTTGTACGTTGTCTTTCATTTTCTACTTATTGTTTTCCATCTACTAATGGTTGTATTTCATCTTCTTCTTGTTGTGTTTCATTCTCTTATAGTTGTAGTTCATCTTGTACAGGTTCTCTTTCATTTTATGTTGGTTGTCTTTCATCTTGTACTAGTTGTATTTCATCTACCGAAAGTTGTACTTCATCTTTTTCTAGTTGTCTTTCACTCAAATCTAGTTGTGGTTTCATCTTGTACATGTTGTCTATCATCATGTGAGGGTTGTTTTTAATATTCTACTTGTTGTTTTTCATCTACTAATGGTTGTATTTAATCTTCTTCTTGTTGTATAAATTCTCTTCTAGTTGTACTTCATCTTGTACAGGTTGTCTACAAGTTGTCTTTCATGTACTACTGGTTGTATTTTATTTTCTTCGTATTGTATTTCATCCTCTTCTGGTTGTCTTTCATCTTCTTGTACTATTTTATCATCTTGTACTTATTGTCTTTCACGTTATTCTGCAGTTCTCTTTCATGTTCTATATCGTCTTTCATCTACTACATGTTTTATTTCATCTTCTTCTATTTGTATTTCATTTTCTTCTAGTTATCTATCATCTTGTTCTGATTGTGTTTTATGTTCTACTAGTTGTCTTTCATCTTGTATTGGTTGTATTTCATCTACTAATGTTGTATTTTTATCTTCTTCTTGTTGTATTTCATTCTCTTCTAATTTCTGGTCATCTTGTACTGGTTTTCTATCATCCTGTAGTGGTTGTCTTTCATTGTTTTCTGGTGGTCTTTAATCTTCTTCTAGTTGTCTATCATTTTCTACTTGTTGCTTTTCATCTTATACTAGTTGTATTTCATCTTCTACAGGTTGTCTATAATCAACTACTTGTATTTTTTTTTTCTTTGAGATGGATTTCATTCTATTTTGGTTGTGTTTCATCTTCTTGTAGTTGTCTATTATCTTATACTGATTGTTTTTCATCTTCCTCTGTTTGTCTTTCATGTTGTACTGGTTGTCTTTCATCTATTATTAGTTGTATTTCATCTTCTTCTAGTTGTGGTTCATCTTGTACTTGTTGTCTATCATCTTGTACTAGTTGTCTTTCATCTGCTATTGGTTGTCTACAATTTTTCATCTACTTATAGTAGTATTTAATCTTCTTCTTGTTGTGTTTCATTCCCTTCTAGTTGTGTTTCATTTATCTTCTACTTGTTGTTTATCATTTTGTACTGGTTGTTTTTCATCTTCTATTTGTTATTTTTCATCTTCTTCTATTTGTATTTCATCTTCTTCTAGTTATCTATCATCTTGTTCTGATTTTGTTTCATGTTCTACTAGTTGTCTTTCATCTTTTACTTGTTTTTCATCTACTAATAGTTGTATTTCATCTTCTTCTAGTTGTGTTTCATCGTCTTCTTGTTGTGGTTCATACTTGTACTTGTTGACTATCATCTTGTACTGGTTGTCATTCATCATCCATTTGTTGTTTTTCATCTACTAATTGTTGTAAATCATCTCCTTTTTGTTGTGTTTCATCTTGTACTGGTTGTCTTTCATCTTGTACTGGTTGTCTTTCATCTACTACTAGTTACATTTCATCTTCTTCTTTTTGTATTTCATCTTCTTCTAGTCATATTTCATATTGTACTGGTTGTCTTTCATGTTCTACTGGTTATTTTTCTTCTTCTATAGGCTGCCTTTCATCTAATACTGGTTGTATTTCGTTTTATTTTAGTTAGATTTAATCCTCTTCTAGTTGTGTTTCATCTTCTTCTGGTTGTCTTTCATGTTTTATTGGTAGTCTTTCATCTTGTACATGTTGTCATTCTTCTTCTATTTGTATTTCATCTTCTTCTAGTTGTCTTTCCTCTTATACTAGTTGTCTTTCATCTAGTAATGGTTGTATTTTATCTTCTTTTAGTTGTGTTTCATTCTTTTCTTGTTGCGGTTCATCTTGTACAGGTTGTCTATCATCTTGTACTAATGTATTTCATCTCGTACTGGTTGTCTTTCATCTTCTTCTAGTTGTCAATCATCTTCTACTTGTTATTCTTCATCTACTGAAAGTTGTACTTCATATTCTTCTAGTTGTGTTTCATTCGAATCTAGTTGTGGTTCATCTTGTATATGTTGTCTTTCATTTTCTACTTACTGTTTTCCATCTACTAATAGTTGTATTTCATCTTCTTCTTGTTGTGTTTCATTCTCTTCTAGTTGTAGTTCATCTTGTACAAGTTGTCTATCATTGTGTACATGTTGTCTTTCATCTTATACTGGTTGTATTTCATCGACCGAAAGTTGTACTTCATCTTTTTCTAGTTGTCTTTCACTCAAATCTAGTTGTGGTTTCATCTTGTACGTGTTGTCTATCATCATGTGAGGGTTGTTTTTAATTTTCTACTTGTTATTTTTCATCTACTAATGGTTGTATTTAATGTTCTTCTTGTTGTATAAATTCTCTTCTAGTTGCAGTTCATCTTGTACAGGTTGTCCACAAGTTGTCTTTCATGAACTACTAGTTGTATTTTATTTTCTTCATATTGTATTCCATCCTCTTCTATTTGTGTTTCATCTTCTTCTACTTTTATCATCTTGTACTTATTGTCTTTCATGTTCTACTGTGGTTGTCTTCCATCTTGTACTTGTTGTCTTTCGTGTTCTGCTGCTTGTCTTTCATGTTGTATAGGTCGTCTTTCATCTACTACATGTTTTATTTCATCTTCTTCTATTTGTATTTCATCTTCTTCTAGTTATCTATCATCTTGTTCTGATTGTGTTTCATGTCTACTAGTTGTCTTTCATCTTGTATTGCTTGTATTTCATCTACTAATGTCGTCTTTTTATTTTCTTCTTGTTGTATTTCATTCTCTACTATTTTTGGTTCATCTTGTACTGGTTTTCTATCATCTTGTAGTAGTTGTCTTTCAATGTCTTCTGGTGGTCTTTAATCTTCTTCCATTTGTCTATCATCTTCTACTTGTTGCTTTTCATGTTCTATTAATTGTATTTCATCTTCTACAGGTTGTCTATAATCTACTAGTATTTTTTTTTTTCTTCTAGTTGTATTTCATTCTCTTCTAGTCATATTTCATCTTGTTTTGGTTGTCTTTCATGTTCTACTGGTTGTTTTTCATTTTCTATAGTTGTCTTTCATCTACTACTGGTTGTATTTCTTTTTCTTTTAGTTATATTTAATTCTCTTCTAATTGTGTTTCATCTTCTTCTGGTTGTCTATTATCTTGTTTTGGTTGTCTATTAGTTGTTTTTTTATCTTAATCTAGTTGTCTTCCATCTTGTACATGTTGTCATTCATCTTCTTCTATTTTTATTTCATCTTCTTCTAGTTGTCTTTCCTCTTATGCTAGTTGTCTTTCATCTACTAATGATTATATTTTATCTTCTTTTAGTTGTGTTTTATTCTTTTCTTGTTGTGGTTCATCTTGTTCATGTTCTATCATCTTGTATTTAATGTCTTTCATCTTTTGCTGGATGTCTTTCATCTTTTGCTGGATGTCTTTCATCTTCTTCTAGTTGTCAAAAATCTTCAACCTGTTGTTCTTCATCTACTAAAAGTTGTCTTTCATATTATTCTAGTTGTGTTTCATTTGAATTTAGTTGTGGTTCATCTTATACATGTTGTCTTTCATTTTATACTTATTGTTTTCCAACTACTAATAGTTGTATTTCATTTTCTTCTTGTTGTGTTTCATTATCTTCTAGTTGTAGTTCATCTTGTACATATTGTCTTTCATCTACTACATGTTTTATTTTGTCATCTTCTATTTGTAGATGGAATACAACTAGAAGAGAATGAAAACACAACAAGATGAACTACAACTAGAAGAGAATGAAACACAAATAGAAGAATGCAACACAACAAGAAGAATATGAAAGATAATGAAACAACAAGAAGAGAATGAAAGAAGATGAACTACAAATAGAAGATAATGAAGCACAACAAGAAGAAGATGAAATACAACTATTAGTAGATGAAAAATGACAAGTAAAAAAATGAATGACAACATGTACGAGATGAACCACAATTAGATTCGAATGAAACACAACTAGAAGAAGATAAAGTATAACTTTTTGTAGATGAATAACTACAAGTAGAAAATGATAAACAACCAGTAGAAGATGAAAGACATCTAATACAAGATGAACCACAACTAAAAGAGAATGGAACACAACTAGAACAAGATGACATACAACTATTAGTAGATCAAAGACAACCAGAAGAAGACGAAAGACAGCCAGAAGAAGACGAAAGACAATCATTACAAGATAATAGACAACTAAAAGAATATGAAACACAACTAAAAGAGAATAAAATACAACTAGAAGAAAATAAAATGCAACCAACAATAGATGAAAGACAACCTGTAGAAGATGATAGACAACTAGTAAAAGATAAAAAGCAATAAGTAGAAGATGATAAACAACTAGAAGAAGATGAAAGAGCACTAGTAGAAGATGAAAGACAAACAATACAATATGATAGAAAACCAGTACAAGATGAACCACAACTAGGAGAGAATGAGACACAACTAGAAGAAGATGAAATACAACTAGTATAAATTAATATACCTTTTAACCCTAATTTAACTTATGTTCAGATCACAAGCGCGTAGGAGTGGAGTATAACTAGAAGAAGATGAAATGAAACTAGAGTAGATGAAAGACTATGAGAAGAAAATGAAAGACAACTAGCAGAAGATGAAAGACAGTCAGTAGAAATGAAAGACAACAAATACAAAATGAAAAACAACTAGAAAAAGATGAAAGACAAAAAGAAGAAGATGAAATACAACGAGTAGTAGATGAAAGACAACCAGTAGAACATGAAATACAATCAGTACAGGATGAAAGAAACCTAGTAGAAAATGAAAAACAACTAATAAAAGATGAAAGACAGCCAGAAGAAGATGAAAGAAACCTAGTAGAAGATGAAAAACAACTAGGAGAAGATGATTGACAACTAGAAGAACACAAAAGATAACCAATAGAACATGTAAGACAACTAGTATAAGAAGATAAACAACTAGAAGAAGATTAAGGAAAACTAGTAGTAATTGAAAGAGAACCAATAGAATATGAAAGACAACCAGTATAATATGAAAGACAACTAAAAGAAGATGGAAAATAACTAGTAGAAGATGAAAGATAACCAAAAGAATATTAAAAACAACTAATAAAAGATGATAGACAACTAGTACTTGATGAAAGACAACTAGAAGAAGATGAAAGACAACCAGTAGAACATGAAAGACAACCAGTACCCTAACTGAGTACTGAAACAGTTTGGGCAACTACCGTTGATTCCTGATCAAACTGCATTGCCAGTACATAAATAGGCTACATGAGTAAGTATAATTTTCATTACTTGTTTCATTTGGATCGTAACTAATATGTTAATTTATTTAAGTACAGTGCACAACATTTGGTAGCAGGGAGAGACTGAAGTGAGTACTTTTGTGATTATTACCCCACTACACAGTTTCCTGGGGTGGCTGATGTCTTTACGCCCCTTTTGGACCTGACCCCATGACATCCATGGTTGAGATATCGGGTCTGGTTCGAGGAGTCCTGCATGGCATCTGTATACCTGTAGGGAGACTATGGTGAGGAGCTTCGCCAGAAACCAGAAGGTGACGGGTCCTAAGCCTACATCCCCCACTGAACATATTTATTTACTAAAATGTTTATTTTTAATTGCCTTAATATTAAAAACTGAAGCCGGGTTCGACATGAAGCTCATCAACATGTTACGAGACGCAGGAGAGACTCTTCACTGGTGCGAGGTTGAGAGTCATGAGTCTGACCCACCGGATGTCAATTCGATGAATAAGCCAGAGGCCCTAGTACAGGATGCAGAGTGGGATTACACAATTGGGTGCACATCGTGAGAGCATACTATGACGATCGCGGAGTACCAGTGTTGCATCCTGAGGTATGTCATATTTTTTATTATTAAGTTACTAGTTATTTGTATGTATCAAAATAAAGATTATTTGTATGTAGGCATTGCAGCAGGGGGAGTTACCAGGGGAATGCGACCACATCAATGGTCTTTCTCTGGTGGTCGTCACTCTCCCTCACCCCTTGCAGAGCTCCGTCCAGCACGCCGTGGTTGTCGTAGTCGCGGTGGAGCCTAGCTTTTATGTTAGTGTTGTAGTTGTAGTTAGGTTGTTTTGTAGTATTTTATGTTTGCTATTCTATATTTGGTACTTTTTGTTGGATATTTAATGTTTGAACTGTAGTATTTATTATGTTTTAGTTTATTAGGATTCCTTTATAGTAAGACAAAACATAACTCTAATCGTATAAAAAAACTAATAGAAAAACAAATAAACATGTAAAAAAAAACATCGCCAAACATAACAATCAATATGCAAAATATATATATATATATATATATATATATAGAGAATGGCTAATATCAAAACGTTTGTTCCTGAGCTCAGGAACAAACGATTTCGTTCTCCAATTTCCGAAGTTCAAACAACAAATCCAAACCGTTAGATGTTCAATCTATATTAAAATGTGCTTGGAGACTAAATTTTACATTTTTTGGAATTTTTTTACTATTTATTAAGCTAGTTTGAAAACCGCTGTTTTTATGAAATTTCTACAGCATTGAAAAACAGTGGTTTTCAAACTAGCTTAATAAATAGTAAAAAAATTCCAAAAAATGTAAAATTTGGTCTCCAAGCACATTTTAATATAGATTGAACATCTAACGGTTTGGATTTGTTGTTTGAACTTCGGAAATGGGAGAACGGAACCGTTTGTTCCTGAGCCCAGGAACAAACGTTTTGATATTAGCCACTCTCTATATATATATATATATATATATATAAAGATGGACTTAGCTAGGCCATGGAGTAAAACGCTTTGTACTCCACGTCATATTTCCATTTTGAAAATCCAAACTACCAATCCGAACCGCTCAAGTTGTTCTCCATATTGAAATGTGCTTGGAGACCAAATTTTACATTTTTTGGAATTTTTTTACTATTTATTAAGCCACTTTGAAAATCGCTGATTCAGATGAACAGTAGCAAAACAGTAAAAAAATTTGGACCAATGGATCAGCGATTTTCAAAGTGGCTTAATAAATAGTAAAAAAAATTCCAAAAAATGTAAAATTTGGTCTCCAAGTACATTTCAATATGGAGATCATGTTGAGCGGTTCGGATCGGTAGTTTGGATTTTCAAAATGGAAATAATGAGGCGTGGAGCACCAAGTCGTTTTACTCCATGGCTTAGCTAAGCCCAGCTATATATATATATATATATAGAGTGGCTAATATCAAAACGTTTGCACCAAGCCCCTCGTGCAACCAAGTCGTTTTCGAGTTTTTAAAGTCCAAACAGTCGATCCAAACCGTTAGATGTTCAATCTATATTAAAATCTGCTTGGAGACCAAATTTTACATTTTTTGGAATTTTTATACTATTTATTAAGGCACTTTGAAAATTGCTGATCCGGGTGAACAGTAAAAATAATACAACCAAATTCTGAACCATGTGATCAGCAATTTTCAAAGTGGCTTAATAAATAGTAAAAAAATTCCAAGAAATGTAAAATTTGGTCTCCAAGTAGATTTTAATATAGAGATCATATCTAACGGTTTAGATCGACCGTTTGGACTTTGAAAATCTGAAAATGACTTGGTTGCACGAGGGGCTTGGTGCAAACGTTTTGATATTAGCCACTCACTATATATATATATAGAGGAGGGATCCAATTACACCTTTTTTGGTGACACATCATGACACCGTTTTTTATATAGGTCAATTTTGCGATTTCAAAATCCAAACAGCCGATCCGAACCGTTCAACATGATCACCATATTAAAATGTGCTTGGAGATCAAATTTTACATTTTTTTGAATTTTTTTACTATTTATTAAGATGGTTACAAAATCGCTGTTTTTTAATGGTCTGAAAACAACGATTTTTGTAACCATCTTAATAAATAGCAAAAAAATTCAAAAAAATGTAAAATTTGATCTCCAAGCACATTTTAATATATCCATCATGTTGAACGGTTTAAATCGACTATTTGGACTTTAAAAATGGTAGATGTCAAAGTGTGTCACCAAAAAAGGTGTAATTGGATCCCTCCTCTATATATATATATATATATATATAGTAGGGCTATTGTGCTTCATGAAGTAAAACAAAGTTTTACTTCATGCTCATTGTCCCATTTCTAAAATCCAAACGGTCGATCCAAACCGTTCAAGTTGTTCTCCATATTGAAATGTGCTTGGAGACCAAATTTTACATTTTTTGGAATTTTTTTACTATTTATTAAGCCACTTTGAAAATCGCTGATCCATTGTGAATAGTAAAAAACAGTAAAAATTTCTGGACCAATGGATCAGCGATTTTCAAAGTGGCTTAATAAATAGTAAAAAAATTCCAAAAAATGTAAAATTTGGTCTCCAAGCACATTTCAATATGGAGAACAACTTGAACGGTCGGATTGACGATTTGGATTTTGGAAATGGGTGTATGAGCGTGAAGTACAATATGGGTTTTACTTCGCAAAGCACAATAGCAAAATTCTCTCTATATATATATATATATATATATATATATATATATATATGAGTGAGGCTATGGTGCTATGCATAGCACGGATGGCTAGTGTACTACGGCTCAATATGGTACTTTTTAAAATCCTAACGGTCGATCCGATCGTTCAATGTGATAACCATATGAATATGTACTTGCAAACTAAATTTTATATTTTTTCGAATTTTTTTACTATTTTTTCAGATAGGTAGAATTTTGATGGTCCAGAATTGTCAAAAAACACTGATTTTTCTACCTATCTAAAAAAATAGTAAAAAAATTCGAAAAAATATAAAATTTAGTTTGCAAGTACATATTCATATGGATATCACATTGAACGGTCGGATCGACCGTTAGGATTTTAAAAAGTACCATATTGAGCCGTAGTACACTAGCCATTGGTGCTATGCATAGCACCATAGCCTCACTCTATATATATATATATATATATATATATATATATGAATTTTGCTATTGTGCTTCGCGAAGTAAAACCAATATTTTACTTCACGCTCATATTCCCATTTTCAAAATCCAAAATGTCGATCCGACCGTTCAAGTTGTTCTCCATATTGAAATGTGCTTGGAGACCAAATTTTACATTTTTTGGATTTTGTTTACTATTTATTAAGCCACTTTGAAAATCGCTGATCCATTGGTCCATAATTTTTTACTGTTTTTTACTATTCACAATGGATCAGCGATTTTCAAAGTGGCTTAATAAATAGTAAAAAAATTCCAAAAAATGTAAAATTTGGTCTCCAAGCACATTTCAATATGGAGAACAACTTGAATGGTTTGGATCGACGATTTGGATTTTAGAAATGAGAGTATGAGCGTGAAGTAAAACTTTGTTTTACTTCGCGAAGTACAATAGCCCTACTCTATATATATATATATATATAGAGGAGGGATCCAATTACACCTTTTTTGGTGACACATCATGACACCGTTTTTTATATAGGTCAATTTTGCGATTTCAAAATCCAAACAGTCGATCCGAACCGTTCAACATGATCACCATATTAAAATGTACTTGGAGATCAAATTTTACATTTTTTTGAATTTTTTTTACTATTTATTAAGATGGTTACAAAATTGCTGTTTTTCAATGGTCTGAAAACAACGATTTTTGTAACCATCTTAATAAATAGCAAAAAAATTCAAAAAAATGTAAAATTTGATCTCCAAGCACATTTTAATATATCCATCATGTTGAACGGTTTGAATTGACTATTTGGACTTTGAAAATGGTAGGTGTCAAAGTGTGTCACCAAAAAAGGTGTAATCGGATCCCTCCTCATATATATATATATATATATATATAGAGATGGACTTAGCTACTTCATGAAGTAAAACGACTTTGTACTTCACGCCATATCTTCATTTTCAAAGTTCAAATAGTCGATTCGAACCTTCCAACATGTTCTTCATATTGAAATGTACTTGGAGACCAAATTTTACATTTTTTGGAATTTTTTTACTATTTATTAAGCCACTTTGAAAATCTGAAAATCCTTATGAACAGTAAAAAACAGTAAAAATTTCTGGACCGCCGGATCAGTGATTTTCAAAGTGGCTTAATAAATAGTAAAAAAATTCCAAAAAATGTAAAGTTTGGTCTCCAAGCACATATCAATATGGAGAACAACTTGAGCGGTTCGGATCGGTCGTTTGGATTTTCAAAATGAAAATAATGAGGCGTGGAGCACCAAGTCGTTTTACTCCATGAAGTAGCTAAGCCCAGCACTATATATATAGAGCTGGGCTATGGTGAGTTGCGAAGTAAGATGTCATTTTTACTTCACGCTCATATTTTTATTTTGAAAATCTAAACGACCGATCCGAACCGCTCAACATGTTCTCCATATTGAAATGTGCTTGGAGACCAAATTTTATAATTTTTGGAATTTTTTTACTATTTATTAAGCCACTTTGAAAATCGCTGATCGAATGGTCCAGAATTTTTTACTGTTTTTTACTGTTCACCCGGATCTGGGATTTTCAAAGTGGCTTAATAAATAGTAAAAAAATTCCAAAAAATATAAAATTTGGTCTCCAATTACATTTCAATATGGAGAACATGTTGAGCGGTTCGAATCGGTTGTTTAGATTTTCAAAATGGAGTATGAGCGTGAAGTAAAACGACGTTTTACTTCACAACTCACCATAGCCAATCTATATATATATATATATATATATATAGGAAGTGGCTACGGTGCTACGCGTAGCATAGAGGGCCTCCGTGCTACGGCTCAATATTTGAGTTTTTGAAATTCTAACGGTTGATCCGAACCGTTCAACATGATCTCCATACGAGTATGTACTTGCAAACCAAATTTTACATTTTTTAGAATTTTTTTTAGATAGGTAGAAAATCACTTGATCTGAATGATACGGAATTTCCAGATCAAGTGGTTTTCTACCTATCTAAAAAAAATAGTAAAAAAATTCTAAGAAATGTAAAATTTTGTTTGCAAGTACATACTCGTATGGAGATTATGTTGAACAGTTCGGATCGACCATTAGGATTTTGAAAACTCAAATATTAAGCCGTAGCACGGAGGCCCTATATGCTACGCGTAGCATATTAGCCAAATTATATATATATAGAGTAATGCTACGGTGCTTTGGGAAGTAAAGAGGGTGTTTTAATTCCCGCTCATATCTCCATTTTCAAAGTTCAAATAGTCAATCCGAACTTCTCAACACAATCTTCATATTGAAATGTGCTTGGAGACCAAATTTTACATTTTTTGGAAATATTCTACTATTTTTTTTGAATTTTTGAAAATCAGTGTTTTTCTGAATTTTTTATTATTTTTTTATTTCATGAAAAGCTGTGATTTTCAAAAATTCCAAAAAAATAGTAAAAAATTTCCAAAAAATGTAAAATTTGGTCTCCAAGCATATATCAATATGAAGATCATGTTGAGATGTTCGGACCGACAATTTGAACTTTGAAAATGAAGATATGAGCGGGAAGTAAAACACCCTCTTTACTTCCCAAAGCACCGTAGCCTATCCCATATATATATATATATATAGAGAGATAGGCTAATATGCTTTTAGTAGCATATGGCCCGATATGCTTCCAACTCAAAATCGGATTTTCAAAGTTCAAACGGTCGATCCGAACCATTCAAGTTGATCTACATATTGAAATCTGCTTGGAGACCAAATTTTACATTTTTTGGAATTTTTTTACTATTTATTAAGCCACTTTGAAAATTGCTGATCCGGTGGTTCAGAATTTGAAAGCACTGTTTTTACTGTTCACCCGGATCAGTAATTTTCAAAGTGGCTTAATAAATAGTAAAAAAATTCCAAAAAATGTAAAATTTGGTCTCCAAGCAGATTTCAATATGTAGATCAACTTGAACGGTTTGGATCGACCGTTTGGACTTTGAAAACCCGATTTTGAGTTGGAAGCATATCGGGCCATATGCTACTAAAAGCATATTAGCATATCTATATATATATATATAGAGTCCGGCTAGCGTCCAAAGGTTTGGATAGAGGCCTATATCCAAACGGTTCATTTTTGCGATTTCAAAGTCCCAAAAGTCGATCTGAAGCGCTCAACATGTTTGGAATATTAAAATGTGCTTGGAAACTAAATTTTACATTTGTCGGAATTTTTTTTGCTATTTTTTTAGAATTTTTGAAAATCGTTGTTTTGATATGAAAAAAAAATAATAAAAAATTCATCAAAACAACGATTTTAAAAAATTCTAAAAAAATAACAAAAAAATTCCAAAAAATGTAAAATTTAGTTTCCAAGCACATTTTAATATTCCAAACATGCTGAGTGCTTCAGATTGACTTTTGGGACTTTGAAATCACAAAAATGAACCGTTTGGATATAGGCCTCTATCCAAACGTTTGGACGCTAGCCGGACTCATATATATATATAGAGTAGGGCTATTGTACTTCGCGAAGTAAAACTTCGTTTTACTTCACGCTCATACTCCTATTTCCAAAATCCAAATCGTCGATCCGAACTGTTCAAGTTGTTCTCCATATTGAAATGTGCTTGGAGACCAAATTTTACATTTTTTGGAATTTTTTTACTATTTATTAAGCCACTTTGAAAATCGCTGATCCATTGTGAATAGTAAAAAACAGTAAAAAATTCTGGACCAATGGATCAGCGATTTTCAAAGTGGCTTAATAAATAGTAAAAAAATTCCAAAAAATGTAAAATTTGGTCTCCAAGCACATTTCAATATGGAGAACAACTTGAACGGTCGGATCGACGATTTGGATTTTGGAAATGGGTGTATGAGCGTGAAGTAAAATATTGGTTTTACTTCATGAAGCACAATAGCAAAATTCTCTCTATATATATATATGAGTGAGGCTATGGTACTTCGGCTAGTGTACTACGGCTCAATATGGTACTTTTTAAAATCCTAACGGTCGATCCGAACTGTTCAATGTGATATCCATATGAATATGTACTTGCAAACCAAATTTTATATTTTTTCGAATTTTTTTACTATTTTTTTAGATAGGTAGAATTTTGATGGTCCAGAATTTGTATAAAACACTGAAAATTCTACCTATCTAAAAAAATAGTAAAAAAATTTGAAAAAATATAAAATTTAGTTTGCAGGTACATATTCATATGGATATCACATTGAACGGTTCGGATCGACCGTTAGGATTTTAAAAAGTACCATATTGAGCCGTAGTACACTAGCCATAGTACACTAGCCGAAGTACCATAGCCTCACTCTATATATATATATATATATAGAGTCTGACTAGGCTACTCCATGGAGTAAAACGATTTGGTACTCCACGCCATATCTTCATTTTCAAAGTTCAAATAGTCGATTCGAACCTTCCAACATGTTCTCCATATTGAAATGTGCTTGGAGACCAAATTTTACATTTTTTGGAATTTTTTTACTATTTATTAAGCCACTTTGAAAATCTGAAAATCCTTATGAACAGTAAAAAACAGTAAAAATTTCTGGATCGCCGGATCAGTGATTTTCAAAGTGGCTTAATAAATAGTAAAAAAATTCCAAAAAATGTAAAATTTGGTCTCCAAGCACATATCAATATGGAGAACAACTTGAGCGGTTCGGATCGGTCGTTTGGATTTTCAAAATGGAAATAATGAGGCGTGGAGCACCAAGTCGTTTTACACCATGGCTTAGCTAAGCCCAGCACTATATATATATATATATATATATTCAATTTTCACTTTTAAATAAAATTCATGATGAATTATTTTTAAGTTATATTTATGTTCCTGTTTTTTTCTTGTCATGCTAAATTTAAAAGACTTCGTATGCTATATTTAAAAACTTGCACCCGTATTTTAAAGATTTGTGTACACCAATTAGTGTCAGCTGTAAAGGTACTAACGACTTTCTAGAATGTGGTCCTAGTCAAAGATATTTAGGAGATTTCAGCGGGATTGAATCTAATAACAGTTATCAGGTTTCTAATTTTAACAATATTTATGAATTTGACCGATTTTTTTATTAATAACCTCAAAAAAAAAATGTCACATATAAACCCGATTTTATTTTATTTTTAAGATCTATTTTTATTAAGATATATTTATAGGATATATATATATTTTTTAGATATATTAAGATTTTTTTTTGTGTGGATATATTTGTAAGATATATTAAGATATATTAAGATATATATTTTTGTTAAGTTTATATTATTTTTGTAAGATATATTTTTTCTATTGTAATTTTTATATAAAAATGACATACTTATGCTTAATTTTTTTTTATTGTAATTTTCAATAAAATTGAGTTGAGTTTGGACGCGTCGTTTGACGTTAGAACTGTCAATTCTTTTATAATAATTGTCGATTATACGACTATTGTATTGATTGTCGATTTGGCTAACGTGGTAAACAGTGGAAAATATGTAATCTAAATTGTAAGTCCACAAAAAAAAATCAAAACTATGTAATATAAATGTCCACAAACTCATACAAAATAGTCCAAACCGAATATACAATAGTAGAAACCTATCAAACTATAAAACATAAAAATCCTAATGACGAGGGCGAGGGCGACAACTAGAGAGATCCAACCTATCAGGTGGATGGCAGTCCCTGGGCGGCTGTACACGCCTCACGTGAACCTCCTCCTCCTATGCGGCTGTATCCGCCTCGGCCTATGGATCCTCCACCAGAGGGGGATCGCCGGATGGTACGCATCTCTCATGGGTTGGCCTTCCAAGTCAATAGATATGTAGGCGGAGGAGGCGGTGTGCCAAATATAGCAGATGTAAAGGCATCTGCATGCTGTGCTCCACTCCCACTGGCCTCGTCGTCGTGCTGTCTGGCCTCCGGATATCGTGGTATGTGGAGGCTCGATCCCTCATCCCCGGCGTCATCTCCAATAAGGTCAGCCATAGTGAACTACGGGGTGGCACGTCGTAGGGGAGCTCGATCCTTAATGTAAACAATGTTAGTTTTGCTACATACAAATAATTAGTAAGTTGATTAAATAATAAATTTTTGCTACCTGACCAATCTGCACCGGAACTCCATACTCATTGTAGTAAGCATTCCACGCATTGTTATTCAACACCCATTCATGGAAGCCCCAACCTGAGTCATCCACTGTAGAATTGGAGATAAATTAATGAGAATAGTTTTTTAACGAGAAATGACTGTGTACGACAAAATCAAATTACCTAGAGGAGGTGATGGCATCTCAGGAGCGTATATAACGACTGGGGGCTGATCCAGATCAAGTGGTGGGGGCTCTATCTCGTGCCAGTTTATGTTCTCCCCACTGTCACGCAACATGCCAATGAGGCGCCCGTCAAAGCCGGAGTCCTCTACCATAGGGGCACTGTGCTGGAGCAGTGCACATCCCACTGCTCGCCAACGTGTGGAATCCACAGAAGAGGACTGAATGTATTAGTTGCATGTGTGGGGTACTCTGTACCAAGAGCCTCTGCACCAGATGCCTCTACACCGGATGCACTGGGAGCCTCTGTACTAGACGAACTATCCCCTCTCTCCATAGTATCTGCACTGCACAATTTTCAAATAACTTAAATTTCACAATTTTGGATATAAAAAAGTATAATGTAGGAATTTTGGACCGAAATGCTAATTTTGGACCCTAAACCCTAATTTATAACCCCTTACTCCTAATTTATAACGCTAAACCATAAAACGTAATTTATAAACACTAAATCTTAATTTTGATCAATTCAATTTCTAAACAGACCATAAACAATAAACCGTGAACTGTAATTTGTAAACTCTAAACCCTAATTTTGATCAATTTTATCGTATCGGGAAAATCAACAACCCGCACAATTTAACAATTCAATTTCTAAATTAAAACCTAAACCCTAAACCCTAAATCCTAATTTTAATCAACTTACTCGCGTCGAGAAAATTAACAACCCGCACACGACAATTCAATTTATAAACTAAACCCTCTAAATTAAACCGTAATTTATAAACTCTAAACTCTAATTTTAATCAACTTACTCGTATCGGGAAAATCAACAACCCGCACATGGCAATTCAATTTATAAACTAGACCCTCTAAATTAAACTGTAATTTATAAACTCTAAACCCTAATTTTCATCAATTCAATCGCGTCGGGAAAATCAACAACCCACACACTGTCACGTTAAGAAAATTTATAATAAAATTTTTAAGTCATTTGTTTATTTAGAGTGTTTAAAACGGAATCGAAATCTGATCGACGAGCGAGTGGGAAATTAAAACAAGATTAATGGGTTTATATTGAATTTTAAAGTTATCCGGACCATTGATTCACCCTAGCACGAATCGCGAAGCACCCTCTTTGATAAACCCTCACCCCTCTCTCTTCTCCCTTGTGTTTGGCCGACCAAAGAGAAAGAAAGAGAAAGAAAGAGAAAGAGAGAGAGAGAGAGAAGAAAAGAGAGGGAGAGCTCCAAAATCCCGTCGGATTGCGCCACCGTCCGGGAAATCGAGGTTGAAACCGAGAAGGCAGCCGTAGATCTCTCCTAGCCATTCTGTCGGTAATTTTTCTTTTCCCTTCTTCGTTTGAAGATCCGAGATTTCTCGAATCCGCGGGTTGTTCGTTTTAAACCCGAGATTTGTGTTAGAATTGATCGAACTCTAACTCCTTTGAGCTTCTCATCTCTCGTTTACCGATTTTATCCGTGATTTCGTCTTCCATTTTGGATTTCCCATTCTAGGGTTTTGATACCAAATCCCGAATTGAAACGCGGCATTGATTGATTAGGTTAGTCCGACCGACTAGACTTGTCCTCGGTAGGGTTACCTCTTGATCGGGAAAGGTTAGAACGTGTAATGGTTAAATTGAGGTTTCGACCAAATTAGAGTTACACCAACCGGCCAATCGAATTGATGCGTAAACCAGAATAGCGAACCAGTACAGGAATGAGACCTAATTGAGATGGTATACGTGGAATGTAGGTGTAGGCTCGGTTGAGCAAAGGTTTGCGGGGCATTCCGAGGCGCCTGATCTATAGTCACGCGGTACGCCTATTGCCAGCAGGTGCGGGATTCTTGGACTTGTTTGATAATTTAGATTCATGAATTAAACTGCTTCCAATTGTCATGTTGAACTGCTTGATTGATTGCATAATCGAATTGTTTGAATCATATGCATAACCGTATTAAATTAGAACTGATATGCACTGAAATTGCCTTATTGCGGGCCGCAACAACCTCCATTACGGGCTGAAATCAACAGAGCAGCTTAAAATATAGTCTCTGAATACTTTGTTGCGGGCCGCAATGAATGGAGCAGAATATAATACTCTCTGAATGCTTTGTTGCGGGCCGCAACCACATCCATTGCGGGCCGCAATGAGAGCCTGAAAAATGCCAATAGGAGCTGGAAATTGTCTGGTAATTAAGTTGCGGGCCGCAATAACTCCATTTCGGTTCGAAATGAATATCACAGTTGTATTTGCATGTTGAATGGTATATCGTTTGTTGTGTTCTTTTGTTTTGGAACTACGGTCGAAAGTCCCCAACAATTTGTGACTATCTGGGATGGTCGGTTACGTTTCGAAGTCAACGCTGGGCGATGACTCGAAACCATATGCGCATATGGGTATAGTTAATCACTGCTGGGCAGTGATTGATTGAGATCAGTCAATGCTGGGCAATGACTGATCGTGACGGAGACTTTGGGTGACTGTGAGGAAACGATGAAATGGTGTCATATCCAGTCTGGGACAGGAATGACAGTTTGGTTTGACGTGTTGCGAATGGACGATTCTGAGCTTATTGCATACGAATTTTTATCTGATTCTGAACCAGACCTGAGTTAATGGTTAAGGCAAAGCACTGCGGATGGGTGTCAGATAAAGGGTTCAGCTGGTGGGCCATCTGTAGGTGTCAGTGACACTACAGATGTGGGTTGGATAAAGGGTCCAGCTCGGTGGGACATCCGTAGGTGCTACCAGCTGTAATAGACTGAGTTAAGCCAAAAACGTGCGTGTTTGAGATTCATCTTGGAAATTCCGTAACTTGTGTTTCATTTGGTAAATTGTTGTCGATCATATGCACTTGTTTTATTTATGAATATGCATCTGTCTGAACTGCTTTTGTATGGTTTCATTTCTGAATATAGATTTTGATTGCAAGTCCAATAATCTAAACTGTGGCAAATTTCGCACTGGGAATTTATTCTCACCCCCACTCTTGGGTTATTTTACAAGATCTGGGGCGTCGGGTTCCGGAGAGGCACGCGAGCTATAGACCCTTGGTAGTTGCCTCTGTGTGGCCTAATCTACCCTTTTGTTGTATAGTTTAGGGTTAGGCCTGATGGTTAGTATCTGTACGAGATACTTTTATTGTATGATATTTGACCAGACTGTATAACCTTATATATGGATTTATATATATATATACATAGGGATGTGTTTGATATTAATTAATTGTACATATTCTGATTGAACGGTTAATTGCCTTGTAAACATACACCGCGTTGTATGTTTACGGCAGGGAACTGTTGCGACCCGTGGCTGCGGGGTGTGACACACACGGTTAACACCTCAATTCCTACAAAAAAAAAGAATAATTTACGAAAACTTACCCAAAAAAATCAATCGAGAGAAAGAGGGTGGTCGAGAGAGAGAGGTCAAGAGAGAGAGAGGTGGGGGGTTGGTTCGGGTAAGGGGAGGGGAGGGGAGGTGGCGGCCGGGTAGGGGGAGGGGAGGGGAGGGGTTGGGGTAGAGGGGGGGGGGGGGTCGCTGTCGGGTCGGGTTCAAAAACAGAGGAGGGGGCAGTTAGGTTAGAGGGGTGTGGAAGGGGGGGCTGCCTATATTAAAAAAAAAAAGAGGTGAACCGCCCGGCTTAGGGGGCGGTTGGCTATGTGTATTGGACCGCCCGCCTAGGGGTGGTTGGCTCAGTATAGTGGACCACCCCAGCAGGAGGCGGTTAGGTTATATTTAAAAAAAAAAAAATCAGGGTTATATTTGTTATTTTTCTTTTATTTGAGGTCATTAATAAAAAATTGGTGAATTTGACCGACAGTTCTTTTATTAAAACAGTCACTGTTGTTTAATGATAATATATAAGCATTTCTTTCTCGCTGAGTCGCTATTGCGCGAATTCAAGAGCCTCAATCTTTTGAGTACTTCTATATGTCCTTTTTTTTTTTTTTTAATCTTTGCCCACAATTTCAAAAGCGCCGTTTTATGAATAGTATGGTCTTAAGCCTTCGAGCCAGCTCACATTACTTCAGACTTTTATTCTACTAAAAAGCAACATAAAAAAACAGCAGAAACTTTCTAATAATTACATTTTTTTTGTTAATTTTATACAATTCCGGTTTGTTTCGTTATATATATGAATGACCAATTCAACAAGACAACTTTTAGATTAAAATAAAAATATGCATGGAAAAGTTCAAGTTGGTTGACCGTTTATGAAAGATTTATCAAAATGTGCATACCAGATTTATAAAGGTCGACAGGGTAACAAATGATAATAATTCTGTAATGCCCACAATCTAAGAAAGATTAAATAGATCAATAATAATAGGGCATGCTAACATATGATAATATTACATTTATGGGTGCATTTGGATTGTCGGAAGAATAATGCAAAAATAACACTATTCAGCTGGTTAATGTGTTAAAATAGTTCGACAACAGTATTAATTCAGACAGAATGTGATGATTGTTAATTTGGAACGTATAATAAAAATATACGTTCCAAATTAACAATCATCACATTCTGTCTGAATTAATACTGTTGTCGTACTATTTTAACACATTAACCAGCTGAATAGTGTTTTTTTTTTTTGATGGTTGGTGGCGAAATGCCTCCAACGGATATATTGATGATAAAGAAAGGTTTAATTACATGGTTCGGCCCACCAAGTGGTGGTGGAACCCCCTATGAGAAAATTAAAATTACATGTCAACTAGCAAAAATGGATGCCAGTAAGGCGCAGTAAAGGCTCGCATAATTGGCCTTCCCTCCTGATCCCTTGTCACCTATCTTGCGCCCAGAATAAAACATCCATTGTCGTATCATTTATCAACAAATAACCCGGCTTAGCACTTGCCGTGAACACCCTTCTATTCCTCTCTCTCCAAAGTGCCCAGAACCCGGCCGCCCAAATTGTATTTCGTTGGATGCTCTCCCGCCTTGTCGCCCCCTGATGAGACATGTCCCAGCTGCGTGTGAAATTTGTATCTATCCTTGGAGCGATATTGTAGTGCATCAAAAGCCCTCGCCAAAAGTTCCTTGCATAGGAACAGGACCACATAATATGATTTGTTGTTTCTATTGCCGCTGAATTACACAACTTGCAACCCCGTTGCACCGTGCATCCCCGAGCGAGAAGCACCTCCTGCGATAAAATCTTGTTGTCCAACATTAGCCATAAAAATATTTTGATTTTCATCGGGACTTTAATTCTCCAGAGCGACCTGTGGTTCGTGGAGATGACCCCCCTGTGATGGATTAACCTATACGTGGATGAGCACGAGTATAGACCCGACTCGGTCCATTTCCAAACAGGGCCGTTAGTTCTATCCATTGAACAGAGATATAGCGGGACCAGCGACTTCAAAGATTTAAGGAAAAAGGACTCGTCCGGCAGATTGTTGATGCACGCAACTGTCGTAATCCCATAAAGTCTTGTCAGTGTGGAAGCCCAAAGGTTTGTTGGTTTTTTGTCAATTTCCCAAAGCCACTTAATCAGTAGTGCATCATTCTGGTCCTCCAGGTCGATGATTCCCAACCCCCCATTTTCTTTTAAAGCACACACCTTCTCCCAATTGACGAGGCAATTTATACCCCTGCAAGATTCGTTCCCTTTCCAAAGGAAATTTCTTCTCAATTTGTCTAAATGTTTGATTACTCCCGCCGGTAGTTTCAATGCTTGCATGTAATGTAAGGGCATGGCAGAAAGTACCGCTTTGACGAGAGTAACCCTGCCGCCATAGGATAGAAAATTTGAAGTCCAGCCCTGGAGTTTGTTCTGGACAGCGGAGAGCATTGGTTGAAAGTGGATTTTCCTTGGCTTCTTTATGGTTAAGGGAAGGCCTAAGTATGTAATAGGTAGCTGAGCCGGTGATGCGGATAGGATTTGTTGAATGACCGAAACGAAGCGAGTGGGTATTGATATTGGGACGAACGATGATTTGTGAGGGTTGAGTTTGAGACCCGATAAATCTGCGTATATTCCGAGGATTCTGGAAATAATAGTCAATGTTGTTGGGTGTGCCTCACTGATTATCAACGTGTCATCGGCGTATTGGATTATTTCAGGGTGTATGCTCACCGGGTGAGGTATGGAGCCTTCCGCATTCCGGATGAATCTGGATAATGAGTCAGAGACTAGAATGAACAAAAATGGGGAAAGGGGATCCCCCTGACGCAGCCCTCTCCTGTGTGTAAAATACCTGGTTTGCACCCCATTCACTTTAATCGTAGACGAAGATGAGCGCAGTAAGGCCAACACCAAAGCCGACCATCTCGGGGGGAACCCGCGCTCCATAAGAAGATTGATCAGGAAGCACCAACTCACCGTATCGAAAGCTTTTTCAAAATCGACCTTATAAAGGACAGCGGGTAGTTTTGACTTCGAGCAGAATCCCACCACCTCGCGTGCTGCCAGAAAAGACTCTATTAGGGAACGACCTCTCACAAAAGCCGTCTGATTTGGCAGGATGAGTGATTGCATATGCGTTTGCAGCCTGTTTGCCAAGATCTTGGGGATGACTTTCGCAATGGTATTTATAACACTTATGGGTCTGTAGTCGGCAATTTGCTCAGGATTGGTTTTTTTTGGGAGCAAAGTGATAGCCGCTTTGTTTAGCAGCTTCATCGAGGTTGCATTTGCATCAAAACAATGGGTGACATAGTCGGTTAAATCAGTCTTAACGATCTCCCAAAAGAATTGATAGAATTCTATCGGTAGGCCATCCGGGCCGCTTGCTTTTCCTCTCGGCATATCACTTATTGCTCGAAAAATTTCGCACTGTGTGATGGGGTCATCCAGACCGCGGAGGTCGTCTGTGAATTGTGGGCCTAGCTTACCCGAGAGGTTGAAAGGAGGAGGATGTGGTGCCGAGGTACCCATGATGCCTATGAAATGATTTCTTAGAGTGTGTGGTAGGTCCTGAGCCGAGACAGTGGTGCTATTTGTGGAGGAAAGCTCATCTTGTCGAGAGAGCGAAATAATAGAGTTCATATTTTTCCTACCGTTGGCGACGGCATGGAAGAACTTTGTATTCTTGTCCCCTAACCTTAGCCACGAGCAGCCGGAGCGCTGCTTCCATTTTGCTTCTTTGTCAGCAGCTAGAACAAATATGTGCTCCCTCAGACGGATACGCAGTCGAAATTCGTGTGTGTTGAGATGCCGCTTTTCCTCCATTCGGTCCAGCTGATGTAAAACCCACTTAGATCTTGACAAAAAGGTTTCCCTCTTTTTGAATTTTTCCTGGGACCACCGACGCAAAGTGTTCTGAATTAGCGAAGCTGAATAGTGTTATTATTGTTTGTCCTGTTGTTAATTAACTTAGAGAATTCTTAAAAAAAGAGCGACTGAGGAGGATGAGAACAAAGGCGATAGAGCTAGGCGATGGGTGGTTCCAAGTGCAACGCTGCAGCCACCGAGTTCCCCGTCAGTATGGCATATTTTCTCAAAATAACGATTTTGTAAAATACTTAATAAATAGATCAACTATTTTTTCATTAAAAACTTTAAAAATACAGGGTGTCATCCGATGTCATAAAAAAAGAGTGTCATCCGTTTCCTCCTTATATATATATAGTAGAACTAGGGTGTTCCTAAGTTCACCAAACCCCTTTGTGAACTCAACTATATCTAAAACCAATTGTATTGACTTCAAACGACAAATTCAAACCGTTGAAATCATTCTATCTTACGAGTGATGCATCTACATGTGAAAATTTTAAAATTTTAAATTAGTTTTGTATAGAGTCAAGTGTTCAAAAGGTTCCAAAAAATGAATGCATTAAATTAATTTATAAACCTTCTAATTTTGAATACTTGACTTTATTATTATTATTTTTTTGATAAAAGTGGTATATACCACCGATTTCATTGAGAAACGAAACCTACAGAGTTTTATCAGACGTGGTACCAAACCTCTGGTACCTGTCTGCCATATCTCAAAACATAGCAATTAGTACATCATATGCCAGCACATATCCTATTACATTATTAAACTAGAAAAGCTAAGCAATTTGCAACAGAAAATCATCAGCTAACAAATTAGACAAGATATAGCTAAATGTCAAAATCAGCGGGGTGGTCTATCGATAAACTCTCATCATCATTCCAATGCTCTATACCACTTGTGAATACTTGACTTTATACTAAATTAATTCGAAAGTTTAAAATTTTCACATGTAAACGCATCATCCGTAAGGTAAAAGGATTTCAACGATTTAGATTCGTCATTTGAAGCCAATCAAATAGGTTTTAGAGTTGAGTTCACAAAGGGGCTTGGTGAACTTAGGAACACCCTAGTTCTACTCATATATATATATATATATATAGGCTATCATGTTTTGAGAAGTAAAGATGATGTTTTACTTTCTGCTCATATCTCTATTTCCAAAGTTCAAACAGTTGATATGAACATTCCAACATGATCTTCATATTAAAATGTGCTTGGAGACCAAATTTTTATTTTTTTAATTTTTTTACTATTTGTTTAGATTTTTTGAAATTCACAGCTTTTCATTAAATAAAATAATAATAAAAAATTCAGAAAAACAATGTTTTTCAAAAATTCTAAAAATATAGTAAATTTTTTCCAAAAAATGTAAAATTTGGTCTCCAAGTACATTTCAATATGAAGATCATGTTGAGAAGTTCGAATTGACTATTTGAACTTTGAAAATAGAGATATGAGCGGGAAGTAAAACACCCTCTTTACTTCCCAAAGCACCGTAGCATCACTCTATATATATATATATAAGTCCGTAGGAGAGAACATTTTTTTTTATATTAATTTCCTCATTTTCACTTGATAGAGGAACAAAAGATACACAAAAATATTAAATTTTTATGGTTCCGTTATTAGGCGTTGCCAATATTACCAGCTACAGTTATATTTCATATACTCAAAAGTCAGGAACCCAAGTAAATAAATTTTCGCCTAACCTGGAAAGAATACCTTTCACGAGAAATTAAGTTTGAAATTGAAAAGATGAAAAATATGTATTTTGAGTAACAAAAAGGGATATTTGCTGGGTAGATCTTGGAGATGGTTGATGCCGTGGTCACTGGTCAGTATCAATTTTGTATATTTTGGTTGATGCCGATGAAAAATATGTAATTTTGAAGTTTTACAGGGGTATACATGAAATTCTCCCAACATTTTAATTAAAGGAGAAACAACGATCCAATCCAACGAAAACATAGGAGGTTTTGACCACATTTCTTTACGTCATAGACAAACGTGCAACAGTTGTGCCTGATAACAGTTGTGCCTAATAAAAATCAAATATATATTCTTTAGACTTAGTTTAACAGTTGTGCCTTATAAAACGAGTGTCTGTTCTAGTTAGCATATCAGAGGAGAAAATGGAAGTCACCTCAAAAGGAATGGATTTATGGTTCCTAGTTCTCCTGGTAATATCTGTGTCTACTATACAAGTTGATAGCCAGCCTGATTCCAAGGGTAAGCTGAATGCAATGCTTCAAATTTACAATCACTTCTCTTTATAGCAAGAAAATGATGAGTACGTACATAGAATTGTTGCTCGTTGGATTGCTTTTAATACTGTTTGCTGTTATTTCTCCCTCGTCAGATGCCTTAATTTCTTGATTTGCTTAAACATGTATGGATATTCTTGACAAAATACTTCTTATTAATAACATCAATATTGCAAACTATTATATAATCTGGAAAATGCCAATATAGGTTAATTTGGAAAAGTTTATTAAAAAGATGAAGAAAAAATAAAATAATTCGATGGTTTTAGATCTATATCAGCAAGCAAATTGATTGTTTTTTTTTCTTCAAAATAGACAGGACCAAACCAAAGTTTCGATCCAGGCATGGGTTAACCTAAACTTTGGTTCGGACACTGCTTAGTCACAGCTTTAACGGCGACATAGAAATTCTGACTGTGGGGTTGAATTTCTGCCTTTCTATCTAATTTTTTTTACATGTAATTCGTCATAACTTTCTCTACAGGTTTTATAAGCATTGATTGCGGACTTGCTTCAAATTCTACCTTGATTGATAGTGAGACTACGTTGACTTACGTTTCTGATGATCAATTCACTGACACGGGAGTAAACTACCGTATCTCTTCGGAGTATGCCACAAACAGCTTATTGAAGAAATATCTAACTGTCAGAAGCTTTCCCAATGGGATCCGAAATTGCTACACCTTAAGATCCTTAAAAATTGGATCAAAGTATCTTATAAGAGGATTATTCATGTATGGAAACTATGATAACTTAAATAAGCCTCCAACCTTTGATGTTCATTTGGGAGTCAATTATTGGGATACAATTGAATTAACCACTGCGGATGATGGATTCTTCACTGATATTATCGCCACAGCCACTTCTGACAACCTACAAGTTTGCCTTATTAATAAAAATCAGGGCACACCTTTTATCTCTGCGCTAGAATTGAGGCAATTGAAAACAAGTATTTATACATTGGTAAATTCCACACAATCATTAGTTGTTTCCGATAGGCGGAATTTAGGAGCAAGAGACCAAGTAAGGTAAACATTCTAAATTAAATAAAAAAAGGACAATTTTTTTATTAACCAATTATCAGTGGTTAGATATTGTTTATTGTTGGAATACATCTTAATTTGTAAGTTAATGTCAGAAGTTACAGAACTATGGTATAGTACTTTTTGCCTAATCGGAGTTGGATAACGGTACCAACTAAATATGACTTAATTGGCTTGATTTTGTTCTCTACTAGGTCTAAAACTCAAAAGAAAGTGCAAATCTAACATATAAAATTTGAATCCAGTTTAATATATTAGAAAAGCTTAGGCCAGGTAATTATGATATTCTTCAGTACTCAACCTGTTATATATATGGAAATCACTATCTTCTTCCACTTCTTTGTTAAAAATCTAAAATAGGTACCCTGATGATCCATACGACCGGATTTGGAGTACCTACACACGGCAGACATGGACAAATGTCTCAACCAGCTCCAAAGTGGACCCAGACATAGACTTTGAGACCCCCTCTCTCGTCATGCAAACTGCTGCAAGCACTTTAAACACCGCACAACCCCTTGAGCAATACTGGAACAGCGACAATAAGTCCACAGTATTTTATGCAATCCTTCACTTCAGCGAGATCCAAAACATACCATCTAATGGTAGTAGGCAGTTTGATGTATTTGCCAATGGATTTTTATTAACTTCGACATTTCAAACGGCTTCAGGATGGGCATACATTCACGCAGGTTACAGTAAATATAATGTGTCGCTCAAGGCTACTTCAAGCTCAACTCTCCCGCCTTTGTTGAATGCATTAGAGGTGTATATCATTCAACCCGCCACTGGGATTCCCACAAATAATGAAGATGGTATGTTTGATCATAATTGTCTGATTCTATGCACTTAATTATTAGTCGAATTATTCGTGTGATGATTTACTATCTTAGTCCTTATAATGGGAGAACCCTGACTTAGAGTTCAATTACAGGGGATGTGATGGAAACATGAGAACTTTTGCACTAGGAAGACCTTTTTTTTATGAACTAAAAAAATGACAAGTTCTCATCAAGAAACCATACAAAAAGTTTCATTACCTCTTTCTTTTCTTCGAGAAAATTTTAATATTAACTTTTTATTTCAAACATTATCTTATGGACATAACTAACTATACATTGTTAATTTGCTAAATTAACATGCCCCTATTGTTATTTTATTGCAAATGAAGTTGCTGCCATGAATACAATTAAAGCGAACTACAAAGTAAACAAAGATTGGAGTGGTGATCCTTGTGCTCCTAAAGAACTATTGTGGCGTGGTGTCACTTGCACCTCTGATTCCACCAACGCTCTCAGGATTAGAACTTTGTGAGCATTTCAATACGTCATACACTTTACTTTTGGAAAAACAGAGAAGCTACAAAAACTCTTGAGTAATAAGATGTCTTTTCCAGAAACCTATCATCAAGTGGACTGACAGGTGCCATAGTATCCTCTTTTGGAGATCTAAGCGCACTCCAATCATTGTATATTTCTATAAACTAAGAACAAATTATTTTACTGAGATTGATTTTTTTAACTTCACTCCAATTGTATGTTTTTCTATAATCTCTGTGGAGCTACGACAGACAGTCGTAATATTTTCATTTTTTGTTATGTAAATTCAATGTCTACTATTTCATTTCCTTTTTGGCATATCATAAATTCAGTTGTGTTCTCATGCTAACTTAATCTATTGCTTGCTACCTTTATTTTTCAGGGATATATCTTATAATGACTTGTCAGGGGATCTTCCTATTTTCCTAGATCAATTATCTGCTCTTACATACCTGTAGGTTTGCAAACTAAACTATATTTTATCAAGAAAAAAGATACCACAAATTCAATTATAATTTTATGGAAATTTCAGGGACATAACAGGAAATAACAAGATTTCAACCACCCTTCCTCCTGGTCTTCATAATAAAAGCCAGAACGGGAATATGATCTTTAGGTATGTTTTTGAGTGGTATATATGAAATTCTCCCTTGTTTTTATGTGCTATTTTTGATAAATATTTGTTTCTCATATACACTAAAATAACAGGACAATATTTGTTATCCTGAGATTTCATTGTTTATTTATTGTAGCTCGTTAAAAAATAAACTAAACATAAAAGATAACTACAAGTCCGACTACTACACAAGGCTTTATAATTACACTAATAAAAAAACTAGTTAATGTTATAGAAAACATAATCATCCTCATCCCCCAGTCATATAAGTGCACATCATTTGGACCAACATTATCAACCTGCAATAATTATCACCAGAAATTTGGTCCAATGGCTTGTGTGTGCAGAAGAATTCAAGTACTCCAAAATAACGTTTGAGAAAGGACAAATAAATACACTCTTTTTTTGTTAAATAAGAAAACCCCAACAAGAGATCTAACGATATACCACATTAACAGTAAGAATTCTTGCTAATTAATGACTTAAGGTAAAATCTTAGCTCGATGCCTTCTTTTCAAATAATATTTTCTACTTAGGTTTGGAGGGGCGCCTCCACCTCCATATAAGAAAAAGAAAAGTCCAGTACTTATTATCGCAGTCGCTGGTGTGGTTGTGCTGCTTCTCATTGCTGCTGCTATTATAACAGTGGTAGTGTGCTTGAGAAGACGCAAAAGTAAGTCTGCCTTTTCTTTGTTTTTTTTTTCCTTTCTAGATAAATAAAATCACTGTTCTCTATTGGATTGTAATTAAGACAAAGGGGTTCATTGCCTAGTGTTGAGGGCTCTTATTTGCTACATTTATCTAAATGTAATATGAGGATTGTTTAAAAGAAAAGACTGATATTTTGAATTTAAACCTGAAAATTCTAGGTGGTGCAAACCAGTACCAGTTGGGCTCTCTGTTTGAAACTAGTCATGTTAGGCTAAATGGAGTTCTTTTCTTATTTTCAAAAGAAATACCTGCCGTGGTTTATCTTCAGTATAAACAGAAAGCTCTTTTCTTTTAGCATCTAAAACATCTACGTTATTTTCTGTTTTTAGTAGGAATGGCTTCAATTTTTTTTATTTTATTCTCTAGTAATAAGAAGCATACTGTATCCTTCTTTTTATCAATCAAAGGACGGCAAGACATGACTCTATTTATTTTATTTTACAGATAAACAATCTAACATTCCGAGACAAATTGAAAACCATGGAACAACCCCGCAAGCATATAATCACCAGCCAAACTATGCAAATACTCCAAGACAAATTGAAAACCACGGAACAACCCCTGAAGCATATAATCAGCAGCAAAACTATGCAAATACTCCAAGACAAATTGAAAACCACGGAACAACCCCGGCAGCATATAATCGCCAACCAAATTATGCAAATACTCCAGAAGCAAATAATCCTACTGGCAATATTGCTGGCCAAAATTATGCAAACTTATCTAATCCAAATGAAAAAGGAGATGGAATATTGGATTTTGAGAATCGTCGATTCAGTTACAATGATCTTTTGAGAATTACTAATAAGTTCCAGAATAAAATTGGCACTGGAGGATTTGGAAGTGTATATTTGGGGGCCCTGGAAAATGGAACTCAAGTTGCAGTGAAAATGCGCAATCACTCATCTTCACAAGGAGTCAAAGAGTTCTTGGCAGAGGTAACCATTTATCTTGCACATTCTTTCCTTAGCTCATACAAAACAAAAAATTAGTAAATACAACTTATATATATTTGTACTGTATGGCATATGATAAAGATTTAGATGTTGGTGAGGCTAACAAAACCATCTTGTTAAGGTAACTCAAACAAATACGATAATTTGCTCTGTTTCCAGGCTCAAAATTTGGCAAGGGTTCATCACAGATATTTGGTGTCACTAATTGGCCATTTCATGGATGGAGATTGCATGGCACTTGTATACGAGTATATGAAAGAAGGAAGTCTGCAAGATAAGCTTATGGGTGCTTATTATCTTTAACTCCAATATTTTCTCAAAATTAAGCAGGTTTATTAAAAGTATTTTAAACTCAAAGTATTTAAATTTAAGGTCTCAAATCTGTCAATTTCAGATAATGAAAGGCCACTGAGTTGGAAACAACGTGTTCGAATTGCATATGAATCCGCACTTGGTACGTAACCTTTTTAATATCTAGAATTATTAAGAATTTATTCCTTGTACTATCCTTAATTAATTAACATGAAGTGCCTAGCTAGTATCAAGAAAATATGTACTGTCAACCTAGGACCTAGCTAGGACCCTCCATAAAGTTTGCAATTTATAAATGATTGCAATATTTGGAGTTAGTATTTTTCTCCGATCGTGCTTCTAGCTTACCAGACTAAAATTTAGCGACACCATGACTCCATTCAGCCATATCCCGTATTGGAAAATATTCACATCATTGTTAAGTCAATTGAAATGTCGTTTTCTTTTTGCTAATTAAAAGTGAGAGGGAAAGGTCAATTGAAATGTCATCATCTAAGTATACATCAATAAAAACAATGAAGGGTTGGATTATTTGCACAAGGCGTGCAATCCGCCACTAATCCATAGAGATGTGAAGACTAGCAACATTCTTTTAAATGAAAATCTCGAGGCAAGGATTGCCGATTTTGGGCTCTCCAGGGCATTTAACAATGCTGCAAACAGTCATGTTTCTACTATAGTTGTCGGCACCCCTGGCTACTTGGATCCTGAGTAAGATTTCTTTTCTTTTTTCCTTTCCTATTCATAATTATTATTTAATTCCTCAACAGTTTCTACTCCTCTAGTGATAGTGACCTGTTTTTGTGTGAATTAATCTTAGCAGTTTCAGGCCAATAATAACGACAAATGATATGATCAACTGATTGTAGGCAAAAGAAAGTTTGAGTCTTTGTATACTGCCTGAGTTGAAAGTTTTTCAGTTCGATTCCTTATTTGTCAGTAGCATAAAAAAAAAGCCTCTGGTACCAAAATCGTGAAATTTCAAAATCTAGCACTACCGCTGCAGTCTGCAGCGTCTCCTGTGCAACTATAGACCACAGCGACTGAGACGCTAGGATCTGTAGCAGTTTAGTTCTGAGAAATTTGTATAGCATGATAAGGTAATCCTTGGTTTTATAGATTAGCAGTTTAGCACAGTGACCAAATTAAATACAGTGAATTTTTTAAAGAAGACGAACTTTGGATAAAAAACTGTCAAAACCATACACCTCGATATTAGCACTGCAAACTCCGCTCCACATTTGTCACCTAAATTAGCCAACAAGGAACGGAATCTTCTTTCCCTCCCCCATTCAAGAGCTCTTTTCACATGATTTCTCATGAGTCATGACTCATGAGCAGTCTTCTTGCATATTCCATTATATATGCTCTATAAAACAATCTGGTTATTATCTAATTTTAAAATAAACCTCTAATCATACTGGAATCTTCTTTCCGACCTCTGTCAAGAGATCCTTATACATGCTTTCCTCATCCCTCAGCATTCTTCTTTCGTATCCCATTAATCTCTACCAGACAATCCAGTTCTTGCCTAATTTGAATCAAACCTCTCAGATAATAAGAGAAAACGACAGTTAATCTAACAAAAGGATCAATGGGAATTCGGAGAGTTGGAGGATGAGATATAAAAAAGAAAAACCAAAGGATCAATGGGAATTCGGAGAGTTGGAGGTTGAGATATAAAAAAGAATAACAAAATAGATAATAAGAGAAAACGACAGTTAATCCAACGACAGTCATTCTCCTTGCAGTAAGCCACTATTTACTGTTGAGTGACTGGCTGCTTAACTTCTGGAACTTAGATAAGATATAAAAAAGAATAACAAAATAGATAGATGTTTATGTGTATGGTCTTTTCATGGTGATCTGGGTACAAATGCGCTAGACTCACCTGCTCTGTTTCTAACTTGATTAAAATATTAAAGGGGCCGGCTTTCTTCAAGAGAGGAGACAAGAAGTTAAAGCAGTGGGCTTTCTGTTTGCAGTGTTCTGTTTGACACGCCTGTCTTCAACTAATTTCTCGGCACTGAGCTGCTGTAATCAGTAATTTCTGTTTGCAGTGTTCATAAAAGATTGAACTAAATAAATCAATGAACCTTTAGGTACTATTCCTCATTCCAACTAAAAGAAAAGAGCGACGTGTTCAGCTTTGGAGTTGTTCTGTTAGAGATCATCACTGGGCAACCTCCTGTCATTGCGGGTCCAGAGGGATGCCACCTGAAGCAATGGGTGAATAAAAAATTATCTAGAGGAGATATTGAAAGCATTGCAGACCCAAGAATGCATGGCCAGTATGACATAAACTCTGTTTGGAAGGTTACTGATCTGGCACGCAGGTGCACTGATAATAGCTCTGCTCATAGGCCGACCATGAACACAGTAGTGACGGAACTCAAGGAAAGCCTCGATCTGGAAATCTCCACAGAGGGGAACCGTAGCATGAGTACAACTTCTACCAACTCCAATAATTATTCAAGGAAAGACAGATATGGAAGTGATGTTAGTCAGAACAGTGTATTCGAGATGGCTTACATGGGTGGCATGTCTGCACCAGGTCCCATAGCGAGATAATTTGCCCGTTTGTTTCGTTGGTTGATTTTTTTTTGTTTTATTTTGTGCAGTCACTTGTGGATATAAATTGACAGTACTTCTGTTGACAGTCACTTGTGATTTCTTTGTTCTAAGTGCTTTGGCTGAATTTGGGCATTCCTTCTCTCATCTCTTTTGTTTCATTTTTCTTTGTTTATGTGATTTTTTTTTAATTCGATGATCTCCCTTAATTATATGGTTCGGACTATGTTATATTTGCTAGCATGTTTCATGTAAATATGGTTCGCAAAATCGGAAACAGAATTGAGATCGGTCACTTGACCGTAAAATCTGAATTGGTAGCAATCGGCCGAATCGGATCGGAAACTCAAAATTATTTACTTAAGTTTGAGTTGTACTAAAAAAAATAGGAAAAATTAATTTAAAATGAATATTGCAAAAGTTTATTACAAGTAAGTTAGCCAAACATTATACGTTATATTTTTAACTTCAAATTTCAAAATTATTTCAAATGTATGAAAAAGGAAAATCTTAATTGGAAACAATAATAATTATATTATTTAGTATGGTTTGTGATTTAGACAATTTGATTGAATGAGCCCAATAAGTTTCTGACTGTCTGATATGTACTTGAAATCAGGGTAGGATTCAACGGACATTTAGCAGTACAGGAATCAACTGACATTTAGCTATACTTGAGCCCAATATTGTTTGAATAAGCCCAACAAGTCAAATTACAAAAATCCTGTTTTTTATTCCATTCTCTTTCTCATGAGAAATTTTTCGTTGCCCAATGTTCACTATGGACCAAATGATATTTTTCATTTCTATATTATATGAAAGTACACCATGTCTATTTAAGATTTCTATATGCTTTACTTTTCCTCAGATCCATCCGTTTTTTTTTTTTTTTTTTTTTTAAATACTGGCAGAAGCTGCCAATAGGGTATATTAAAAACCGGGTTCTGCCCGAACAACATTACAAAGATGGTTTAATCATAATTTAAATGGAAATCTCGACACAAAGATTGCTGATTTTGGGCTTTCTAGAGCTTTTAACAATGATGCAAGCACAGCCATGTGTCGACAGCAATTGTAGGCACCCCCGGCTATCTCGACCCCTGAATATTGTCAGTATATCCTCACGGATACTCCCGTTGCTAATAAAAAAAATCACCTTTCTGTCGGTATACCATTGCAAATAGTCACTTTTTACTCTTACGGATACTATTCCATTCTTGTAGTGTGATTTGGCAATTCTAATTTAATATTGAATTAGAATTAACTTTTAATAATGCATACATGTTATTTTAAATATTAATTTAAGTGTAAACCACCCTACAATGTGCCGTTAGTTTTCTTAATGTATTTTGTGTAAAACACTTATCATTTATTCATTTATTCATTTAGTTTATTTTAAAAAAGTTGGCTCAAAATAGCGATAATAATATGTCACCATCTACGAGGTTAAAATGATTATTATCGAAAGTAAGTTCATAACAATCATTATTTTCGAAGATATCGCTATTACAAGGGGTGGACCCACATTGGTCCACGGGGGCAACTGCCCCTTTGGATTTTGAAATTTAATAGAGAAAAAGGGTCTAGTTCTATTTTGCCCCTCCTTGAAAATTAAGTTGCCCCTTCCTGGAGAAAAACGAGCCTGGTTCTTTCTCTTTTGAGTCTTGATTGCTGGTGAGATCAAGCCATAAGCTTCCCTCTTTCTCTTGAATTTTGTAGCTCTAAAAATCCTATTCTTTAGGCCAATTTTCGGATAGCAAAGGAGGGAGAAGAGTCTTACAAAGAGGTCACACGTGTCATTAACCCAATAAAATGCTCCTTGTTTTATTTTAATTTTCAGGTAGGCTTGGTTTATGGTGATCCTCATGTCTTCTCATGCTTTGGTCTATGGGTGTGGGTGTACCCAAAATGAAGGGGTCACATTAAATGAGGAGTTCAAATTAATTCAAACGGTGCCTCTATGACAGTGGGCCCCACTGGTCGGATGGCCATCAAACACACCCAAGTTGCATCTATATGTGAGTTAAATCTTGTAAAATTCATATAAAATCAATCGTTTGGAGAATTTTCGCGTTCTTCATATCGAAATTCTCGGTTTAACACGTAGAATATTACCATGAATTTTATTTTCAATAAATCCAAATCTCATTTTTGTGAATTTCAAACAAATTAGGTTTTAAGGCATTGAATTGACCAATTTTCTAAGAAATTAATTGGATAAATTTCTTAAATGAATTCTCAAATTTTTAGGATTCAACAAACCCCCCACCTGAACGAGTCGTGAAGCTAATAGGTTTGAACCCAATAAGCTATTTGAATCCGATTCCTGCCCCTCCCTGACAAAAATCCTGCATCTGCCCCTGGCCATTACTGACAGGAGTATCTGCAGATAGTGATAGATTCTTATAGTAGTTGTTTTGAAGGTGGAGCGTGGAAAGATAAATATAATATTCCTAACAAGAATTCTATTTAATAACAAACTTATTTATGACGTCACAGTGCTTAATAAACAACCATATAAAATTCTAAAATTATGCTTGTTCCACACAAAGTAATTATAAAATTTGTTAAAATAGACAATCATCACGAAGAATATTGTTATAGTGACAAAAATAACAATAACAAAAAGTACCAATGGTAAGTTGACTTTGAAATATTCTCATGCGGCGCAAATCATGGCCGGGGACTAAGGAGAGTACCGAAATTTTTATTCATAAGAAAATGGAAAAAAATAATATTAAAAATAGGTAATGTTGTGTTCATGACGTCTCAGTGGGACGCCATGGCACATCTCAACACCATGAAAAAAACGAAAAAAATAATTACTACGAAGTGAGACGCCTTCAGCCATCCCATCGCTGTTTTAGGGGCAAGTTCTTTTTTTTTTGTTGCTGCTATGGAGTAAATGGGAGAGATCGACGGAGATATGAGGGCAAGCAGTGAATCTGTGGGAGCCATGGCATCTCATTTTCATATTTTTTTTTCCTTTCTTTAGTTGGGCTGGTAATGGCAACCCACTTTTTTTTCTTTTTTCCGGTGTTGAGATGTGCCATGGCGTCCCGCAGGGACACCATGGCTCGTGACTGCCTTTCCATTTTTAAATTTTCCACATAGCGTTTCATATTTTTTTTATTTTCTTAATTATGAATAAAAATTTCGGAATGGGAGTAAGAGCCCATAAATTTTGTTGTTGGATTCGGATACACATCCAACGAAATAAAATATAGGGATTCGACCGCATTTTATTATGTCATATATAAACGTGCTCTCCTCAATTTTTGTTGGAGTCGTACTTACATTTTCAATTTTAATAAATCCAATATAGATAATTATTTAAAATTTGTTAACCCGTTGGATGTAGTATATACACATCATAAACAGGAGTCCTTAATTTTCCTGGCCCGTTAACTCTTTCTTCAAGACGAGAAGAAAAATGGAAGTCTCCTCAGAAAGAATGCATTCATGGTTCTTAGTTCTTCTTGTAATTTTTGTATCTACTATACGGGTTGATAGCCAGCTTGACGCTAACGGTAAGCCATTTTTTTTTTTTTTAAACATATGATATACATTGTTATATGAAACAATTAATTTCTATTGTTGCCATGAATTGCTCTGTGCGGTATGAACTTTCGTTCATTGGATTGCTTGAAATACAGTTTATTAGTTTTCTGTCCCTTGTACATCATCATTCTCTTTTTTGAAATCTTAACAGCGGCTGTCAAGTATAATTCATTAAATAAAATAAAATTACATCCATCGATCATATCTACCACAACATCAACACATCAACATCTTCATCTAGATCATTAACAATACATCAAAACATCTAACAACATAACACAAAATCTAACCTCACAGCATCTAGTACTCACTGCAACCGGTCACCAATCTCCTCTCTGCCATCCACTGCATCAGCTAGATGAGGCATCTCGTTTTTTTTTTTTTTTTTAGTATGGTGGCGGGTGGGGGAGGCCAGTAAGCACCGCAGCCTCCCCCAACCCTTCCTAGGGTTTGGGTGGAACGGGTTTAGAGGTAAGGAGGTGCCAATCTAGGGTTTTCCCTCTCTCTCGAAGTCGGAGCCTCCGATTACCAAGTCGCGCAGAGATACCGGAGAGAAAAGAGGGAGACGGAGGTTACTGTACTGACGGGAGTGGAGAAACGGAAGGAGGGTGGAAGGAGGAGTGCTGTGCTGGTGCGGAGTGGACGACTCTGAGACGTGAATAAGAAACGGAGATGGGTGGACGGAGAGAGAGGAGGGGGGATGTGGGCTGGCGGCTAGAGTTCGTACATCATCATTCTCATTTACTTATATTTAATAGCGTAAACATGTTGGGACATGCTTACTGTAATAATTTTATTACAATCAAATTTGTAACCAATTAATTGTGAAATCCCTCTTGGTAAAATAAAAATAGTTGCTAGGGAATGCTCATGCCTCGAATGTCTATACCATTTCGAAGCATTGAACAATAATGAGATATTAGGCGGAAAGATTCTGATAGGTCAATTCCTCTTAGTAAAAGCATTACCTGAGCTGTTGTAACTTGGAATACTAAATTCATATTGGTTCAATGCAAATGGACAGATACTTCTTCAATAATAGGCTTGGACAAGTAAAATAATGCTACTATTTTAATCAGAATGTATAGATGATTCCGGACTTGTTGAATAATATATAGTGCGAAGTATGCTTCTGTTGAGTACTTATTATTTTGAGAAAAAAATAAGGGCCAAGCCATACTAATATGTTGAGTGATTGAGTTACATTTATTTTAATTATTTTTGTTATTAAAAGTTTGTGGTTCCTTTCTGATTACAGGTTTTATAAGCATTGATTGTGGACGTGCTGCCAATTCTAGCTTTGTTGATAGCAGTACTACGTTGACTTTCGTGTCGGATGATCAATTCATCGACACGGGAGTGAATAACAAAATTGCTCCCATGTATGCTACAAGCATATTTGAGCATTATCAGACTCTTAGAAGCTTTCCCAATGGGACCCGAAATTGCTACACGTTGAGATCCTTAACAATAGGATCGAAGTATCTTGTTAGAGGAACATTCAAGTATGGAAGCTATGATGACTTAAATAAGCCTCCGACTTTTGATGTTCATTTGGGAGTAAATTATTGGGACACTGTGGTAACTACTGCAGATAGTACATTGTTCACTGAGATCATTGCCACAGCCACTTCTAACTACCTACAAGTTTGCCTTATTAATACAAATCTCGGCACTCCATTTATCTCTGCACTAGAATTGAGGCCATTGAAGACGAGCATTTATGAATATGCAAATTCCACTCAATCATTGGTTTACTACGGTAGGTTGAATTTAGGAGCAAGCAATCAACTCAGGTAAACATTCTAAATTAACTCAAAAAAAGGATAAACATGCTATTAATCAATTATTCATGGTTAAAAAACCGTTTGTTGCTGGGGTACATCTTAAATTTTAAGTTAATGTCACAAGTTAGAGAACTATGATATAATCTTAATGCATTTAATTTGGCCAATAGGAAAAGGATAACGGTACAGAACTTCTATGATTTAACTGGCTTGATTTCGTTCTCTACGAGGTCCAAACTTACTGGAAAGTACCATATAAAATTTGAATCCTGTTTAATAGATTAGAAAAGAGAAATCCGGGTTTAAGATATCCTTGGTTTAAGATATCCTTCAGTACTCAACCAGTAGTATATATGGTCACTCTGTTCTTCCACTCCTCTGTTAAAAAACTTAAATAGGTACCCTGATGATCCATATGACCGGCTTTGGGTGCCCTACATGCAGAAGACATGGACAAATGTCTCAACCAGCTCCAAAGTGGAGCCGGACAAAGAGTTTGAAACCCCCTCTCTCGTCATGCAAACCGCTGCAACCACTTTAAACACCACACAATCCCTTGATCTCTACTGGAACAGCGACAATACGTTCACAAAATTTTTAATAATTCTTCACATCGGCGAGATCGAGGACATACCATCAACTGCTCATAGGGAGTTTGATTTATTTGCCACTGGACAGCTATTATTTAACTCTTTTGTACCGGATAAACTATATTCAGGATGGGCATTATATACCCAGACAACTAAAGATTTCTATAATGTGTCGCTTAAGGCTACATCAAACTCCTCTCTCCCGCCTCTGTTGAATGCAATTGAGTGGTATGTCATTAAACCCGCCACTGGGATTCCCACCAATAGGGAAGATGGTATGTATTATCATAGTTGTCTCATTCTTTGTACTTCGATGAATTATTTGCTCTATGATTTATTATCTTAGTGTTTTTAATGCGAGAACCCTGGTTTAGCTCTAAATAACAGGGAGTGTGATGGAAACATAAGAAGGTTTGCATTATGAAGGACCTCTTTTGAACTGAATAGATCATAGGTTTTCCTCAATGAACCAAACAGAAAATTTCCATCCCTCTTTTCTTTTCTAGAGTTGAGCTCTCCAGACATTACTCTCAAGAAAATTTTAATATTAACTTTTGTTTCAAAAATTATGTGAAGGACATAATTAATTGTACATAGTAACTTGCTTGTTTAACATGCCCTAATTAATGAATTTTATTGCAATTGAAGTTACTGCCATGAATTCAATTAAAGCGAACTACAAAGTAAGCAAAAACTGGAGTGGTGATCCTTGTGCTCCGAAAGAATTCTCGTGGAGTGGTATCACGTGCACCTCTGATTCCGCCAAAGCTCCAAGGATAACAACTTTGTGAGCATTTCAATACATCATACATTTTCCTTCTTCAAAAAGAGAGAAGCTACAAAACTCTGACTAGTAATATGTGTCTTTTTCAGAAACCTACAATTAAGTGGACTGAAAGGTGTGATAATATCTTCTTTTGGAAATCTAAGTGCTCTCCAGTCATTGTATGTTCCTTTAAACTTTGATCGATCGAGTTGTTTTTGTTGAGAATGATATTTTTAGCTTCAGTAATTAAAATGACAAGTTTTGACTAATCTCCAGTACATGGAGCTAATTAAGGTTGATAGTATGTAATATTTTCATTTGGTGTTATGCAAATGAAATGTATTCTATTGCATTTCCTTTGGGCATAGGTAGATTTCAGTTTTGTGTTCTCATTGCTGCTCCTTGCTACCTTTTTCTTTTCCAGGGATTTATCTTATAATGACTTGTCAGGAGATCTTCCTACTTTCCTAGATAAATTATCCGCTCTTACATACCTGTAGGTTTGCAAAATAATATTTATTTTCATCAAGAACAAATATACCACAAATTTTGTTATAATATTACGAACTTTCAGGGACATAACAGGAAATGACAACATTACAACCACCCTTCCGCCTGGTCTTCAGCGTAAAGAACAGGATGGGCATCTAATCTTTAAGTATGTTTTCTTGTTTTAAGTGGTATTTATTAAACATTTTTGTTTACCTAGACACTAAAATAACTAGACAATTTTAACCGTACTTCTTGTACATCTCTTAAAACTGCACAGATTATTTGTACATCTGTGCACATCTCTCTCCCTTCTTCACAAATAAAAGTCAAATTGGGCGGGACAATTTTAATCCATGAAGGAAAAGCTGAAAAAAAATCATGGTAGAGATATGGTATCAACAGATGAAAAGTTAATCCATTAGCAGTAAGGATATACTTGGAAATTGCTGGAGTAAAATCCATAGAAGGAAAAATCGGAATCGGAATCGGAATCGGGTCGGAATTGGTAGAATCGGATTGGAAATTCTTAATTGTTTGACTTCTCAATTTATTTTTTCTACTTAGGTTTGGAAGTGCAGTAAAGGATACGAAAAAGAAAAGTCCAGTAGTTATTATAGCAGTTGTTGTTGTGGGTGTGCTGCTTCTCATTGCAGCTGCCATTGTAACACTTGTGTGTTTGAGAAGGCGCCAATGTAAGTCTGCCTTTTCTTTATTTTTGTTTCTTTCTAGTTAAATAAAATCACAGTCACAGTTCTGTATTGGATTGTAGTTTTAGATGAAGGAGCTAATACTGTATTGTTTAGGGCTCTTATTCGCTACATTTATCTAACTGTAAGATAAGGATTGTTTATAAGATAAGACTGATATTTTGGATCTCGACCTGAAATAGGCGGTGCAAACCAGTACCACTCAGGCTCTCTGTTTGAAGCTGGTCATCTTAGGCTAAATGGAATTTTTAATTTATTTTTTAAGAGATACCTGCTGTGGTATATTTTCAGTAAAAAAAGGAAGGCTCTTTTCTTGATCATCTGAATCCTCTTTGTTACTTTCTGTTTTTTTGTAGGAATCTCTTCAAGTTATTATTTTATTAAAATAATAAGCTACATACTCTATCTTTCTTTTTATCAATCAAAGGTTGGAAATAACTCTGGTATTTAATTATCTTACAGATGCTCATTCGAAAATTCCAAAACAAACTGAAAGCTACGCAACAACCCCTCAAGCAAATAGTCCAAAAGCAAATACTCCTCATGGCAATATTTCTGGCCAAAACTATGCAAACATATCCAAAACAGATGATGCAGGAGAAGGAATATTGGATTTGGAGAATCATCGATTCAGTTACAATGATCTGATAAGAATTACTAATAAGTTCCAGAATAATGTTGGCACTGGAGGATTTGGAAGTGTATATGTGGGGGCCCTGGAAAATGGAACTCAAGTGGCAGTGAAAATGCGCTCTCATACATCTTCACAAGGAATGAAAGAGTTCTTGGCTGAGGTAGCCATTTATCTGTCTTACACATTCTTACCTTAGCTGTTACAAAATCCTGATATTAGTAAACACCAGTTACACTACACATACTCACACAGTTTTTCTTTTGAAAAAAGATTTAGATGTTAATTAATGAGGCTAACAAAACCTTCTTGGGAAGGTAATTTAAGCAAAGATAATTTGCTCTGTTTGCAGGCTCAAAATTTGGCAAGGGTTCATCACAGATACTTGGTATCACTAATTGGCTATTGCATGGATGGAGATCATATGGCACTTGTATACGAGTACATGCAAGAAGGAACTTTGCAAGATAAGCTCATTGGTGATTATAACATTTTAATCTAATCTTTTCTCAAGAGTGGGTTAAAGTATTTAATTTCTAGTGAAGGATTTAAATTTAAGATCTCAAATCCTTTTAATTTCAGATAATGCAAGGCCTCTGAGTTGGAAACAACGGATTCGAATTGCATATGAATCTGCACTGGGTACAAAAGATTTTTAATATCTAGAATTCTCAAGCATTTATTACTTCCGATAATGAACTCAAGACAACATATCAGGAAAATATATAACCGTATTGAATAAACCTATAGAGTACACTCTATTAAAATTGTAACAGTACTGATTGTTATAATGACTTGATATTTTTTTTTTCTTCTTATGTTTATTTTGAAAACCAGACAAAAATTTAGAGACACCAGATCTAAAATAAGGCATAAATCATGTCTGAAAATATTGACATCAAGAATCAACACAATATCACTTTTAATTTACTTCTTTATACAAAAATATAATGAAGGATTGGAGTATTTGCATAAGGCGTGCAATCCGCCGCTAGTTCATAGAGATGTGAAGACCAACAACATTCTTTTAAATGGAAATCTTGAGGCAAGAATTGCTGATTTTGGGCTCTCTAGAGCTTTTGACAATAATGAAAGCAGCCATGTGTCAACAGCAATAGTAGGCACCCCCGGCTATCTGGACCCCGAGTAAGACCTATTTAATTTTTTCTTTTTTTTAGATTTCTTCTTACAATATAATATTTGTTCTCTTGAGTTTCTTGTCCATTGATAATAGAAGACTTGTTTTATCTTTGAATCAACAATAGTATTTTCCATCCACTTATTATTTTCCAATCATAATATCAACTGATTATATAGGTTAAAGTTTTGTTGAACAGTTGAACTACCTGAACGAAAATGTTTTCAGTTGGTTGCTTAAAATATAAAGGTCTTCTTTATTCAAAGATTAAAAAATAGTTGTGCTCTTACAAAATGGGTAACTGATCAATGATCCTTCAGGTACTATTCCTCATACCAGTTAAGTGAAAAAAGCGATGTGTTCAGCTTTGGTGTAGTTCTCCTAGAGATCATCACAGGACAACCTCCTATCATTCCGGGTCCAGAGGGAGGCCACCTGAAGAAATGGGTGAATCAGAAGTTATCTAGAGGAGATATTGAAAGTATTGTAGACCCCAAATTGAATGGGCAGTATGACATAAACTCTGTTTGGAAGGTTACTGATCTGGCACGCAGGTGTACTGATAATAGCTCTGCTCAGAGGCCTACCATGAGTGTAATAGTTGCAGAACTCACGGAAAGCCTTGATTTGGAGATCTCTACCGAGGGCACCCGTAGTGGGAGTACTACTTATATAAACCCGCATAATTATTCAAGAAATGACAATTTTGTTAGTGATGTTGTTAGTCAGAACAGTGTTTTCGAGATGGCTTACATGGATGACACTTCTGCACCAGGTCCCATAGCGAGATAATTTGCCCATTTGTTTTGATTAATTTCTTCCATTTTTGGTAGTCACTTCTGGAACTAAATTGGTAGTTTTACTTTGGCGTCAACAGTTCAACACTTCAGCTATTGTTCTCAGATATTGGCTCAATTTGGGCATTTCATCTTTCATCTTTTTTTATTCTCTTTCCTTTGTTTATGTGATTTTTTTTTTAATTGCTGATCTCGTCTCAAATAAATGGTCTGGTGTATGTGATATTAGCTTGCATGTATTATGTCATAACTAACCTTTACTTCAAATGTGTGTGTGTGTGTGTGTGTGTGTGCGTGCGTGTGTGTTTGTCCACAGTTTCTTTAAGTCAAATATCAACGTGCTCTCCTTAATTGTTTAGTTAGAATCATACTTACATTTTCATTCTAATATACCCAATAGATATTCTTTAGATTTTATTAAACGGTTGGATATATACCATAAAAAGGGGTCCATTTCTCATTAACTCTTCAAAAGGAGAAGAAAATAGGAAGCTTCTGTGTCTACTATACTGGTTCATTGCCAGCTTGACTCTAATGGTAAGCCTGAATGCATAATTAAAAATACACAATTATTTGTTTTATATTTTTGAGGAAAAAAATGGAGGTCATGTCCTTTGTTTTATCACAGTCATTTTTTGTTTAAATATAAGGTATATATTGTTATATGCAATTAATTATTTCTCTTGTTTGCAAGAACTGCTCTGTTTGTATGTGCTTATCAGTCTCTTTTACATATATTTTCTTAAACATGTCGGAAAAAGCTTAATGTAATAATTTTATTAATATAATCAAATTTGTAATTAATTCTGTAATCTAGGACTGCCATTTGGAATTTGATACTTGGCCAAACTAAAAATGATATTCCACTTTACCTTTTCAATATTGGTAAATTTTGTTAATTTAAGATGTAATTAGAAAAGAATGATTAAAAGAAAAGAAACAAATTAGATGTTCAGATGGTTTCAAATGCACAATATATAGTTTGTATTAGAAACTGTCATATCAAATGTCTTTTCCTTCGCTCTTTTATATTAATTTGCATAGAAATATTACTATCATTTTGCTATTTTGTTTTGTGATTTTAAGTTTGGTTTTTCTAAATTGAAAGGAGATTTTTTTCAGTCAAGTATCGATCAGCTTATGCTGACTCCCCATTGATCGTCCCCAGTGTTGTTATCACAATACCAGAGAATTATATCAGTGGCCAGGTTTTGAAAGATTCCATAGTTGGGGAAGAACAGTTAGAACATAATGGTAAGAAGAAGGAGAGGTCAAGCAATGGATCAAAAGCTAGATCGACCTGGTTTGAAATGGTGAGATCTAGTAATCTAACAGAGAATGGTGTTCGAAAAAAGTTATTCTTTAGTAAGGATGTTTTAATTTTGTTTGGGTGTGAAAAGGGGTTGTAATATGGGAATGCCGCATGCTTGTGAATGATGATGCATTCAAGATCATGCATAGTCTGAATGAATGATTTGTAGTTTGTATACATTACATGCATTCGTGGATGTAAACGGGTTGCAAAGACTCTGTTAATTAATGCATCAACTCCTCAAAATTCTGACTTTCAAAATCTACAAGTCGGGATACTAAGATAGACAACTTGATCAACAGAATAAAAGATCAACAAGACAAGATACTAAGATAAAGAAACAATTATGCTTTATTCTTCAAGTTGGTCCCTTTTTATTGTTTGTTCTTGCACTTGGATACATACATGCATACAGCAGAACTAAAGGTTGGATAGTTTTCATATATGTATGATGGCATCTATATTTTATCACAGTTTGTTACATGGGAACTTTCCTACAAATAGGTAATAATTATAACTGACACTTAATTAGATGATGAAAGACAGTTTAGTTTAGTCCCAACATACTAAGGGAGATTTCTCGTAGGCATTTCATCATACATCTTGTGTGCACAATATTAAGTACATTGGGATCTATTATGGTAAAAGTATAGCAAGACCATTTTTGCTTTACCGGATACCATAAATAGGGGCAAGTTCCCAATAGCCATCAATTTCACCTCTCATGTGTTGAAGTTTGTCCCTCTCTACCCAATTGAGAGTTGAGAATTTTTACGATATGGATCTGTACTACACACCACCATTTGATTCATCTGTGTGTTCTTCAGGGAACAACTGTGGATTATGTCTCTTCAATCTTCATCAAATAACGGCTCACAGTACAGTTCCTGGCATCACCGTACCAGTGGACTACAGTGGCCCCACAACTCTTTAGCAGGATGAATCGCGTGGCCTCCAGTTCACACGCTGCTGTATTCTCCATTTCTGAATTATGTGGCCCACTCGTCAGCTATTGTGTCTGTCACTCAAATGGTCATGGACTCACGGGTATTTTAATAAAAACGGGGCCAAGACTATCCAACGGTCAGGCAGGAATTCGATCACCTAAGGTAACAGAATATATTTGTTTGAATCTGGACGGTAAATAAGAATCCGCACGACTATTAAAGAGGACAGATTGCTCAGATTCAGATCGAACGGCCGTAATCCAAACAAAAATATTCTGTTACCTCAGAGAAATTGATTCTCGTCTGACCGCGCTACTGATCGAGCAGCCCGCCTGTTTCTTCTTCGCGACGTCCTCCCGGGTCAAAAACGACCCGTTTCGCCCCAATTCCGCACCAGTCTTGATTCAATATAGAAGTTTGAAGTATGCTGGGCCGTGTTTTGGGCCGAGTAAGTCGAATAAAGCAGAAAACGTTGGGCTTTGGTAAATAAACATCAAACAAGGAACTAACCATCCATCGTCAACCTAACTCGCACGGATAAGCACACGAGTGTCTCATATGGTTTTATATTAATACAAAAGTATTTTGTAAAAAGAAATATACTTATATAATATAAATAGTTTTCAAAATTAGTTGGATAAATTTATCTTGAATAATAAAACATAATGATATGTTAGTATTTGAAATTGCACAAACATATTACCTCTTTAGATTTTTGAATAATAACTTAATAAGTATTACCATATGTATATCTCATCATGAGAGTTCAAATGCCGATATTTTTATTAATAATCTAAAAAAAAAAAAATATCAAATATAACCTCAGTTTGGTTTTATTTTTAAAAATGACCTAACTGCCCCTGGGAGGGGGGGGGTTCACCCTTCCCACCAAACCGCCCCCTTGTGGGCGGTCAGCCAGTGTATGCTGAACTGCCCCACAGGGGGCGGTCCAGTTTTTTTTTTTTAGATTTGAGAGACAATATGAATGAAATTTAACAAGAGTGAGGTTATGGTACTTCGGCTAGTGTACTATGGCTAGTGTACTACGGCTCAATATGGTACTTTATAAAATCCTAACGGTCGATCCAAACCGTTCAATGTGATCCATATGAATATGTACTTGCAAACTAAATTTTATATTTTTTTGAATTTTTTTACTATTTTTTTACATAGGTAGAATTTTGATGGTCGAGAATTTGTATAAAACACTGAAAATTCTACCTATCTAAAAAAATAGTAAAAAAATTTCTATTGTTAAATTTTTATCTAAGATTCGAATTTTTATTGTCAAATTTCATTCATATTGTCTATCAAATCCTTAAATAAAATTTAAAAAAAAAACTGGACCGCCCCCTTGTTGGGCGGTTCAGCATACACTGGCTGACCGCCCCACAGGGGGGCGGTTTGGTGGGAAGGGTGAACCGCCCCCCCTAGGGGCGGTTAGGTTATTTTTAAAAATAAAACCAAACTGAGGTTATATTTGATATATTTCTTTTTTTTTTGAGGTTATTAATAAAAATATCGGGTTCAAATGCCTTCATTTTTATTGTCTCTATTTTTAGAACAACAATAACTTAAATTTAAAACTTAATTGTTAAAATAGAACCATTAGATATATATCTTTTATCTATGCACACGTAAAAAATCACAACATTTTGATTTTGTTTTGATTAATATCAAGAGTTTGAAAAAATACACCGATGTGGACAAATTCTGAACGTTGATTTTTCAACTTATTGATTCATATAAAAACCAAAATTGAAAAATGATCATCTTTTATGTCCTTGTAGAGAAAATAATATAGATCACATCTAACGTTTTTATTTTGACATATAAATTAAAGAATTTTTACTATCAGAATATTAAAAAGTGGAGGCATGACGAAGACAAAAAAAAAAGATCCATTTCAACCCTCCTCAGTCTTTTATAGTATTTAGAAATTGAATTTTTTTGAAAAAAATATTCTACTTGAGAATAAATTTCATTTAATTATTATTTTTTAGAGGAGGGATCAAATTACACCTTTTTTGGTGACACACTTTGACACCTACCATTTTCAAAGTCTAAATAGTCGATCCAAACCGTTCAACATGATGGATATATTATAATGTGCTTGGAGATCAAATTTTACATTTTTTGAATTTTTTTACTATTTATTAAGATGGTTACAAAATCGTTGTTTTCAGACCATTGAAAAACAGCGATTTTGTAACCATCTTAATAAATAGTAAAAAAATTCAAAAAAATGTAAAATTTGATCTCCAAGCACATTTTAATACGGTGATCATGTTGAACGGTTCAGATCGACTGTTTGGATTTTGAAATCACAAAATTGACCTAAAAAAAAACGGTGTCATGATGTGTCACCAAAAAAGGTGTAATTGGATCCCTCCTCTATTTTTTATATGCAAAGTACAAAACAACAAAGAAAGAACTATGTAGAGCAGAGGTTTTAATTTGTTAAAGTAAACACGGCTAAAAAAACTTTTATGGTCCGAAAACGTTACAGCGCGCTATTTAGAACTCTAATGAATACTATCGTAACGATATACTGTGTCCTTAATAAATAAAAAATTGTATTTCATATTTTGATGAAACATAATTTTTTTATAACAATGCATTATCCATTAGATTTACACTATAACCTTTCTAATCAAAACCGTTGTGCACAAAAATTGAACCCGTCAGTGGCAGAGGTGGAATGTGGAATCCGAATCCTCTGCATTAACTCAAAAGAGAATCTTTTGAGTTAATGAATCTTGACTGTCCAATATGTATCAAAATTCGTGCAAATTGGATCTGCACTAATATTAAAGGGCTCCCTATGTTATAGACTTTAGCCGGATTTGCTCCATTTAAAATCAGACGGTTGAAATTTATTAACTCAAAAGATTCCCTTTTGAGTTAATGCAGAGGATACGGATCCCGGAATGTGATAACAAAAGACACTTAATTTACTTTTACCTTTTTTAATTTTTTTTTTATAAAATGTACTTGAGGGCATCTACATCCCAGAAACTCAAATGAATTTCTAAATAATTGTTAACTATTTTTTAGAAATTAAGGTCTCTAAAGTTTCTAACTCTCACATTCCTAACATTAATTTTAGATTTTCTATCAAGTCACGTTAGTAACAAATTAAAAAAGAAAAATAATTTGAGCCAATCATTTAGTCAGCATAGAGTTTATTAACAGTTTCTTATTTACTGCATAGTTTCTCAATAAGAAACTCTCCCACATACCTAAAACTGAATTAAAAACTGCCACATCAGATTAGAAACTCTAATAGTATCAGAAATGTAGATGCTCTGAGTCTTATAATCGTAAAATTATATCTCATTCAAATTTTTTGCCTCAATTTATAAAATGTTCTTACTTCATCCTGCAAAGGAATGTAGATGCTCTGAGTCTTATAATCGTAAAATTATATCTCATTCAAATTTTTTGCCTCAATTTATAAAATGTTCTTACTTCATCCTGCAACAAGTCAAGTCCTCATAAATAGATAAAGAGGCGTAGAACCAACAAGTGGATTAGTGTGCATTTAATTATATGGTCAAACTGGTAACTATAGAGTCGTTGACTATTTTTTTTATTGAGTCAAGTCAAGGACTAACATGCAAGAACATGATGTCCTTGCGACCTGGTAAGATGCTAAGAAAGTGATGTTGTTTATTTGCAAGTGGAGATTACTTGCGACTAATTAGCAGTTGCGCTATAAAAAACAGCCGTTCTAGCTTGCTTCTTGCTCAGCTTTTCCAGACGACAAGAACAGGAATTGTCCTTGTCAGAAATGGTGCGGAGTTTCTCAGTTCTTCTGGCACTAGCTGTGGTTATAATTGGGGTCCATAGCCAGCTTGATTCTCAAGGTAAGACAGCTATCTTTTGCCTAGTTTCTCTCAGTATTTTCTCTGTTTTGTTTTTCATGTTGTTGTGAGAACTTAATAATGATTAACCCGAAGCTTTATCGACTCAAGAAAGTGCCTCACTACAAAGCGCTGCTTCAGTTTAAAAATCCATTTTTACTAAATGGTTCACAGGTTTTGTAAAAACCAGTAAATAAATCCGGTTTTTATCGGTTTAAATGCATATCCAATTTTGTTATTGTACCAACTCGGAATGATCTTCTGGTCCGGTTTTTTTCTGGCCGAACCAGCCATTCTTGTCCGGGTTTAATAACAGTGTCAAGAACTGGTTTTATTGACTTAAGGATATTATGTCTGTAATTTTATCTGGGTCTCAGTTGCTTTATTCTCATTTATGTCAATTAAATTATGAACTGCGTCATGCAGAAGTTTCCATTTTTTTTACTGGTAAACTGCGAGTAACTTGATTTGGTTAGTCTCGATAAAATGAAATAATTCTGAAAACGCAAAAGAGAATTTAATTAGTACTGATTACTTTTTTTTTTGGGGAATTATTATTTACAGAAGCCAAATGGCTATAAATCATAGAATATATCAAAGATCTTAATTTGGGATCACAATTTAATTTATCTCTATAGGCATAATCTCTTAATTGCTCTCCCCCACCCTGTTGGCTAAACTCAATGGTGGACAGAATTTTTAAGATTTAGCTTTTTTACGAAATCCTCAAAAATCGTGCCCACCATTGAGTTTAACCAATCTTTGCTTGACACACACATAGTTCTAAAAACGGAGCGAATACAGAGCAGAGAGTGATAAAACCATATCCATATCTTTTTTGTTTTTTGGATACAGATAGATACGGATCGGCTCGGATATTTATTAAAATAATATTAAAAAATACCAAAGTTCATAATATTTATCTAATTTTAATGGTGAATAACAATATTTTTTCTTAATATATATTAAAATATATCATTATATCTACTATTCGGATACGGATAATTGAAATGTAAAATCATATCTGTATCCATATCCACATCTAATTTTTCGAATACGGATCGGATATTATCCATACCATTTTCACCCCTACACACATGGCATCCATATATCTTTTATCTCTTTATTGTAAATCTTTTTATCAATTAATTTATTATGGATGGATTGAAAAAGTAACTTTCCAAACTGAGTATTTTTTTTCCTGTTCTTCCGTCACTTCAACTTCTATTTCAGCACTTTTTTTTTTGATAAAAAACAAAGATATAATGAATATGGTTCGGTGAGTCTTAATTGAAAAATTGCAATGCACATGCATTAACATTCTCTTTCTTTTCGAGAGGAGCGTGCATTGACATTCTTAGTTAATAAATAATGAAACAATAACGAGCCTTCCAATCAACTTTCGCTCTTCCAAAAAAAACGATTCTAAAGGAGACCGAACACTAGAGCAGCCGCCAACTCCCCTCCTCCATCCTTCACCCCTCCATTTCACCCCTTCCATCTAGAATCTAGGCCTCACCTCCGACAACAATATCCTCCCCTCTTTCGGCTCTACCTCTTCGAGCGGAGAGGAGAATGAGGGAGAGGGAGGGAGCTGAGCCGACCGGAGCCAAGAGCGCAGTATCGTCGGAGTTCGGAGCGTAGAGTCATCATCTCGATCGGAGTGCGACGGTGAGTAGATCCGGTTATCAAAGCGCGGCAGCGGTCGAAATAGCAGATCCGGTAAATAGGATTAGAAGAATAGATCTAGAAATTTAGCGAGTGATTAAGAATGATTAGAGTAATTTTGAGAATTTTGTGAGAATAAAGAAATAGATTTAGAAATTATAGTCACTTAACTCGTTGTAAATACGTTTTTTATCAATCAAATTATTAGTAGGCATTAAAGCCACTAACTTTCAAAAAAATAAAAATAATAATAATGAAACAAAATATCCCCAATTGTGAAATCCATAAATGCCATTTATAATTTGATATACTTGGCTAAACTAAAATGATACTCAAATTTGGTTAATTTAAGACGTAACTAGAAAAGGTTGAAAAAAATGAAACAAAATAGATTTTAAGATGGATTCCAGTGCATTATATAGTCCGTATAAGGAACTGTATCGTATCAAATATCATTTGCTGGCATGCTGCTGTACAGGAAAATAAAAATGAATGCTAAAGGTGAAGCATTATAAAATAATTGGCTTAAAGGTGAAGCACAAAGATTATGATAGGCAATCCCTCTTAGTAAAACCATAACCTGAGCGGTTGGCACTTGGAATACTAAAATATATTTTGTTTCATATGGGTTCAATGCAAATGGACAGATATTTTTTCAAGAGTGAGGCTACGGTACTATGCAATATAGCACGGATTGGTCCGTGCTACGGCTTAATATTTGAGTTTTCAAAATCCTAACGGTCGATCTGAACCGTTCAACATGATTATAAAATGAATATGTACTTGTAAATCAAATTTTACATTTTTTCGAACTTTTTTACTATTTTTTTAGATAGGTAGAAAATCACTTAATCTGAAAATTCTGGACCATCCAAAAACAGTGATTTTCTACCTATCTAAAAAAATAGTAAAAAAAATCGAAAAAATGTAAAATTTAGTTTGCAAGTACATATTCATTTTATAATCATGTTGAACGGTTCGGATCGACCGTTAGGATTTTGAAAACTCAAATATTGAGCCGTAGCACGGACCAATCCGTGCTATGCATAGTACCGTAGCCTCACTCTTTTTTCAATAATAGGCTTAAAAAAAATGTCGAATAATGCTACTATGTTGTTCAATAATATGCCAAGCATGCTTCAGTTGAGTAATTGATGAGTTACCTTCTTTTCATTTTGTTAAAAAGAGCTTGTGGATCCTTTCTCTTTACAGGTTTTATAAACATTGACTGTGGACGTGCTGCAAATACTAGCTTATATGATCCGAATACTGTGTTGACTTACGTGTCTGACGATCAATTCATCGACACGGGAGTGAAGGGCAAAATTGCTTCCCAGTTTGCCAAAGACTTGTTAGAGCAATATGTGACTCTCAGAAGCTTTCCCAACGGGGCCCGAAATTGCTACACATTAAGATCCTTAACAATAGGATCAAAGTACCTTGTTAGAGGGATATTCAAGTATGGAAACTATGATAACCTAAATAAGCCGCCGACATTTGATGTTCATTTGGGAGTAAATTATTGGGACACAGTTGAACTAACCCCTGAAGGTGATTCATTCCGCATTGAGATCATTGCCACAGCCACTTCTGACTACCTACAAGTTTGCCTCATTAATAAAGATCTCGGCACCCCTTTTATCACTTTGCTAGAATTGAGGCAACTGAAGACGAGCATTTATAAAGCTGCAAATTCCACACAGTCATTGGTTTACTTCGATAGGCAGAATGTAGGAGGAGCAAGCAGTTTACTCAGGTGAACATGCTAAATTAAATAATTAAGAAACAAAACGCAAATCTACGTACCATATAAAATTGGAATCCTGTTTAATAGATAAGAAAAGAGAAGGCCGGGTAATTAAGATACTCTTAACAGTACTCAACCAGTATTATAAATGGTCACTCACTCTCTTTTCCACTGCTTTGTTAAAAAACTAAAATAGGTACCCTTATGATCCATACGACCGGATTTGGAGGCCCTACATGCTTCAGACGTGGACAAAAGTCTCAACCAGCTCCATAGTGGACCCAGACATAGACTTCGAGACTCCCTCTCTCGTCATGCAAACTGCCGCCACCACTTCAAGCACCAAACAATCCCTTGATTACTCATGGATAAGTGCCAATCAATCCACCAAATTTTTTATAATTCTCCACATTGCTGAGATCCAGGACATATCATCCACTGCTGTTAGAGAGTTCGATATATATTCTAATGGAGTTCAATTATTCGACAACTCTACTATACTGATCAATAAACTATATTCATGGTGGGTATCATACAACGGACAGAATCTGAATGAATATACTTTGTCGCTTAAGGCTACTTCAAACTCAACTCTCCCGCCTCTGTTGAATGCACTTGAGGTGTATGTCCAAACACCCGCCACTGGGATTACCACCAATAGTACAGATGGTATGTTTTATCATAGTTATCTCATTCTATGTACTTCGTTGAATTATTAGTGCTATGATTTACTCTCTTAGTCCTATTAATGCGAGAACCTGGTTTAGTTTTTAATAACAGGGGATGTGATGGAAACATGAGAACTTTTGCACTAGGAAGGCCTTTTTTTATCTGAATAAATCATAGATTTCCTCAAGAAACCATATAAAACTTCCATCCCTCTTTCTTTTCTACAATTGAGCACTCCTTCCATTAATCTCAAGAAAATTTTACTATTAACTTCTATTTTAAACATTTATCCAAAGGAGATAATTAATTATTACATAGTAACTTTGCTTAATTCACATGCCCTAATGTATTTTCCTGCAATCGAAATTGCTGCCATGAATACAATTAAAGCGACCTACAAAGTAAAAAAAGACTCGAACGGTTAAAATGTGTTTAGAGACCAAATTTCAAAAAATATAAAATTTGGTCTCTAAATATATTATAATACGGATATCATGTTGAGCGGTTCGGATCGACTGATTGAACTTTGAAAACGGAGATAGAGATGTGGGGTATGGTTGGGGCACAAAACCAATGGTACATTTTAACTCTAATTGATTAATAAATGATGTCAAATGTTTTGATTGCTTGTTAAGTTCTCATAACTTTTCATTAATTTGAATATAATCCATTTGTGTTTTCAAGTGATGCCATAATGTATATAAATTTAATTGCAGTTACTGCCATTGATGCAATTAAGACCAACTATAAAGTAAACAAAGGATGGAGTGGTGATCCTTGTGGTCCTACGGAACTTTCATGGACTGGTGTCACCTGCACCGCTGATTCCACCAACATTCCAAGAATCACAGCCCTGTAAGTATATATTTTACAACATAAATTTCATTTTCAAATAAGAAGCAGCTATTAACTTTGTGATATTTTTTTTTCCTTTTTCTGTCAGAAACCTGTCATCCAGTGGTTTGACAGGTGCAATAATAACTAGTTTCGGAAATCTAAGCTCTCTCAAGTCATTGTAAGTTCCTTTTTAAGTTAAAATTAAGTTCTTAGTTGAGATTAGTGTCTTGGGAAAACACAACTGGAATCAATACTTTGTAACATCTTCAATTTGTGTTGTGTCCTACATTGGTATATTTCAAACTTTCTTCAGATATTAATTTTTTTTCTATTGCCTGCTTTTTTGTTTCTCTTTCTCCTTTTTTCAGGGACTTGTCTAAAAACGACTTGTCAGGGGATCTCCCTGCTTTCCTTGAACAACTATCAGCTCTTACATACCTGTAGGTTTTCGCATTAACCTATATATATTTTGTTCAAACAAAAAAATTATCATGCATTAGGTAATTATTTTATGAAATTTTCAGGGACATAACTGGAAACAGAAAGATTTCTACCACCCTTCCTCCTGGTCTCCAAAAAAAACAACAAGATGGGACTCTAGCATATAAGTATGTATTGTTGTTTTTTGAGTTGTTTAATTAATTTCTCGTCTATTTTTTAAGCTATAGTGTAATAGAAAAGTGAAAATGATTTGAAGAAAAGTAAACAAAAAAATTAACTGTGTTGCCCCAAATTCTGAGCACCGCATGAAACCACCACTTAGACATTTCATCGAACAATTTTTGTGCATTTTTGTGCAAATGATAAAATATCCACAGAAATAACAATCAGTACCCTTCTACCTAATTGAGGAAAGATCAACTAGCATATTCCAGTACATCCAGTACTAAGTACCATGACTTGGAAAATCCGCCTATTCCGAGTTGATTCGGCCGAGTCAGATTGGTATCGGTTAGGTTTTCCACCAAAAATCGGTTAAACTGAGTTGACTCAGCCGAATTAGTCGACTTTTAGTCCGAGATTCCGAGTTAGTCTGATTCTTGAGCTGATTCCTTCTGAACTTTGGTGGAATTTTGAGTATTTCATTTTTCCCGAATCTACAATAATCTATTTCCTAAATAGAATGAAAGAGACAACATTTAACCTACGTTACAATTCTAAGAAAATGTACCGGCCAACCTTTTTTGGGCCTTTCATTATTTAATACTTATTTTTCATTTACATTTTTATCTAAGATTTAGTATCAACGAAATATTTTATATTATTTTCTTATCATCACTTACATCTATTTCAATAATTCTAAGATCTAATTTATGCTCTATATTTTGTTTTTTTATAATATCATCCATAAAATAATTGATGTTTTCATTAATCTTGTCTTGACATAAAATTTTGACAAATTATTTTTTTAACAAAACATTTCCTATTTTTTATACAAAATAAGTTTCTCCCAAAAAAATCCGAGTTTCCGATCCGATTCGGCCAATTCCAACTGATTTACCCGATTCCGATTCTACAATCAAGGGGCCTATTCACCCGATTCTGAGCCAATTCCACCCGATTCTGAACCAATTCTGGCCGATTCCGGCCAATTCCAATTCTGAGAGCAATACGACTAACAACAGCAGGTATCAATATACAGCTTCCTCAACTTCCTTGCTCTTTTATTCCTTCCCCTCGTTTGGATGTCCAACACAAGTCTGGAATTGCGCACACAAGCTTGATGACAGAGAAGCTGTTAAGTTCCAAACAGAAATAAAGTAGAACTGCACAGGGCCTATTTCGGCCCCAGTGAGTAGAGAGTGGCTTAAAATAAAACATCCAAGTGGAAATAGAATCAGAAGAACTGACTGCATTCTGGTTGCATCAAAGGCTATAAAAAATTAACTTGCAAGATGGCTTAGAGTAAAATTCTAGCTTGGTTCCTCATTTGTTAAAAAACCAGCAGCTTTATTTAAGCTTTTAATTTACTAATTATGTTGGCCTTTTTTTTTCAATTTCTTCTTGCTGTATAGGTCTGGAGATTCTAAAGAGCCGAGTAAAAAAAAGAAATTCTCAGCAGCTCTAATAGCAGTCGTGGTGGTGGTGATTGCGGTGCTTCTCATTGCAGTTGCCACTATACTAATCCTGTGCTTGAAAAGGCCCAGACGTAAGTCACGCCATTTCTTTTCTTTTTTTTTTCCCTTTAAGAGATAAGAAATAACTGTTCTCCAATTGCCTGTTTCATATTATACAGTTTATTCATTGTGTTATTAAAGCCTATCATTGCATCCAATCATCAGAACAACAACCAAGAAAAATATATTGGACTGGGTTCAACACATAACCAGGAAAATTCAGGTGGTCCTAACTTGTACCAGTTTGGCTATCTTTTTGGTGCTGGTTTTTAGTGGTACATGGAGTTCATTCCTCCATTTCTATTTGTTCATTAAGATGTTAAAAACGAAACATTAACTAAAAGTTATGAACTAAATGCTGGGGTACATTATCATTAATTAAAAACAGAACACTCACATCTGCGCAGCTAAAATCAACCTTTATATTTGCTTTTTAAATTCAAGGCTGACAAGACATACCTTCAATCTTTTTATCTCGCAGCGAACCAAATAAACATACCAAAACCATATGAAAGCTATGGATCCACCCCTCTGGCAAATCATTATGCAGGAAACTATGCAAATAGTCCTCAACCAAGCATTCCTCAAGCCAACAGTGTTGGCTCCAATTATTCAAGCCTATCTAAATCAAATGGAGCAGCAGAAGGAATGTTGAATCTTGAAAACCGTCAATTCACTTACAGTGATCTGATGAGAATTACAAATAACTTACAAAATAATATTGGCACTGGAGGATTCGGAAGTGTGTATGTGGGTACCCTGGAAAATGGAACTAAAGTTGCAGTGAAGATGCGCTCTCACTCATCTTCACAAGGAGTCAAAGAGTTCTTAGCTGAGGTAACCTTTTGATTTTACATTTCCATATTTTACTCCTTGCACAATGTCTGTTCTTAATGATTGCACTGTTCGTTTTTTTTTTTTTTTTTTTTAATCCTAACTAGAAGGCTAAGGTAACTATTTTGGGTAAGATATATGTTTTTTTTCCTTTGTTTCCAGGCTCAAAATTTGACAAGGGTTCATCACAAGTACTTGGTGTCACTAGTTGGCTATTGCATGGATGGAGATTGCATGGCGCTTGTGTACGAGTACATGCAAGAAGGAACTCTACAAGATAAACTCAGAGGTCATTACTACACTTTACCCAATCATTGTCTTTTAGCATGATCGAGGTTATTCAAATAGTTGTGCTGTGATCATATAGTTAAACATTTTATTTTGTCGAACTGCAGGTAATGTTAGGCCATTGACTTGGAAACAACGGCTTCGAATTGCACACGAATCTGCATTAGGTATAACAACCTTTTTAAACTGAATTCTGAGGCATATATCATTTTGCTCAATAATGTGGATAATTTCTTATTTCAAGTTTTTGCCTCATATTAAAAAAAAGTAACATAAATTACAATTTCCTTGTCATCTGAGGTTTACAATTTTTTTTAATGAGGATTTAGAAAGTAGAGCATCATGGAAATACTGGGTGTGACATTACTTGATTAGAATATCATCATCTAACTAAGTATTTATCAATACAAAAACAATGAAGGTTTGGAGTATTTGCACAAGGCATGTAATCCACCACTAATCCATAGAGATGTGAAGACAAACAACATTCTTTTAAATGTAAATCTTGAGGCAAAGATTGCCGATTTCGGGCTGGTAAGAGCTTTCAACGAAGCAAGTACTCATGTTTCAACTGCAGTAGTTGGCACCCCAGGCTACCTAGACCCTGAGTAAGACCCCTTTTCTTTATTACTTTTAATTTAGAATTCTTTTTTTAATTCTTTTTTCTTTGATCTTCTTAGTAGCCAGCTTTTTTCATGCTCGACTGTTTTCTTTTCCTTTGTTGATTAAAGAGAAATTTACCTCAGAATTTAACTTAGTAGTTGCCTACCAAGTAATGGCAAATGTAACAATTAATCACTTGATTCAGCCCTGACATAAATTCAATTTCGTTACACCTGATTCAGCCCTGAGATAACATATGATTAAATCTGTGCAATTCAGGTACTATTCATCATACCAGCTAAGTGAAAAGAGTGATGTGTTTAGCTTTGGAATTGTTCTTCTAGAGATCATTACAGGCAAGCCTCCCATCATCGCAGGACCAGATGGAGGCCATGTGGCAAAATGGGTAACTCAAAAACTAGCAAGAGGTGACATAGAAAGCATAGTGGATCAAACAATGCATGGACAGTATGATATAAACTCTGTTTGGAAGGTTACTGACCTGGCACGCAAGTGCACCGAGCACACCTCTGTTCAGAGGCCTACCATGAGTGTAGTAGTTGCAGAACTCAAGGAAAGCCTTGATTTGGAGACCTCTACAGAGGGTACCCGTAGCGGGAGTACAACTTATACAGACCCGAATAATTATGCAAGGAATGACAATTTTGTAAGTGATGTTAGTCAAAACAGTGCTTTCGAGATGGCCTACATGGAAGGCATACCTGCACCAGGTCCCATAGCAAGATAATTTATCCATCTCTTTCCTTAGTGAATTGTCTACAAGCATTTTGGGCATTCCTTTTCTATTTTAATTAATTTATTTATTTTTATTAGAACCTTGCTACACTTGCTTTAATTTCTAGTTTGTCAATGTGACATTATCTAGCATATGTTGTGTAATAATAAAAATAATTTCTTGTCTCCAAATGTGCTTCTTTTAAACAAATGAAACCATCTGGAGCCAACTAATCTTTAGTTCGACTTATTATTTCATATGTTAGTGATTGTATTTTCCAAAGAGAAAACAAAAGGTTCATATAGCCGTAGTGTGATAAGCTGGCTTAGCCATCACGTCCACAATTAGACCTGACCCAAAAAAAATTCATTTTAAAATTTATCAATAAATACATACTCAAGTGACAAATTACTAAGTAGAGTTGTCCTCTACCATGCAAAACCCAGTTTGTTGTCTCTACCTTTGTGAACCCCAGTTTGGCTTCTTTATTATGAGATGAATAGCCAAATTAACTTTTGCTGTTGTTTTAAAAAGTAAAAATCATTTTATCTCTATTTTATAAACTGGTAACTAGCCTACCCCAACTTGTTTGGGACTAAAAGCTTGGTTGTTGTTGTTTTTATAAACTGGTAACTGTGTATATAAACTATAGGAATCATTGCAAATATTTGCTATATGGTAGGTCCGACTATTTAGTTTTACACCCAATGCCACATGCAACACTAATTGAATTACACAACAACTCCAAACTATTCTCAGTTTCAAATCAAATCTCATCATCCATTTAAACAATCAGATCAAATGCAAACAAATGGTAATTTCAAGTGAATTTAGGTTTCAGTAAGTCCATTTTGTTAGCCATTTGGAATTTCAGGTCAACTAAATCAAAACATTAATAAAAAAACAGTCAGACCCATATATATAACTAAGTCAAATTAATTGTTGAGATCAGAATCCCAAGACCCTTTTTTGAAAGATCAGGAACCCAATAACTGAGCAGAACAAGGAAATAAAAAAAAGAAAAGTAAATGGGAAATTTATAAAGAGTTCTAACCCTCTGTGTGATGGTCAAGTACCACTACTTCTTCTCAACTCTCAGCTCGGAAGATCCAACACTTCGGAGCAAAACCCTCCCCAATGTTAAATTCTCCATTATGAAAGGTCGTGCAACCTCTCCATCTTCACCTTACATGCTTTATCGCTGCTGTCTCTCCACCCGTGCGGCGGACCAGTATCCTCTGTAATATTGTACAGAACAGTAAATCACTTTACGGCCCGGATTTACTCTCAGCCGGTGCTTGATTGGAGGGGGCAGTATTATTTGTGCTTTGAGATTCGTGTAAAGTTAAATCTGACGACTGAGACCTCATCGTACTCAGTCGAGTATTACAGAGGATATGAATTCCCCGTGCGGCCCGCTAATCTAATCCGGCATCGTAGAGGGGCGCAGGAAGAAGAACAAGGGGATAGGGGCGCGCGCGCGGCGCAGGAAACTGGGATCAGAGATGATCGGAAATGAAATGAGGAACAAAAGTGAACTAAAATGTACTGGCTCACGGTGAATCACTGACCGCACACGTGTAATCGTTCTTAATTTAAACCGGGTAATCCTCCACCTTACAAAAATTGAGACAAGCCATCGTACGGGCAGGAACGGCCCAGGATTAAAAACAGCAAATTACCCGTTTGTACGAAAGTTTGTTGTAAAATCATTAAAATGTACAAACTGTCGAACTCAATCCGGCATGGGTGCGTAACTGCGTATCCTCTGAGATATCTCTAACTTGTGTGGAATTCAGATCCTCTGTGTTACTCGAGAAAATAAAATTAGCTCTCAGCCGGTGGATTTAAATTTACACGAATCTCAAAGCACAAATAATACTGCCCCCTCCAATCACCCGAATATCCATCGGCTGAGAGCTCATTTTATTTTCTCGAGTAACACAGAGGATACTGGTTCACTTATGTGTGACCGACGTGTACGGTGATTATTCGGGGATAGGGCAGGGGCCAGAAATATCTGTGCTTTGAGATTCGTGCAGACCGTATTTGAACAGTAAAGATTTTCTGAAACGAATTATCTTTATTATTTGGTCATCTGATTGAAGCGAATTTAGTTATTTGATTTAAATAAGTTTTTTTAAACAAAATTTAGTTAATAATTTAAAAATAGTGAAGACAAGTTTTGATAGCTATTGCAATAGCTATACACGAACCAAACATGGTAATGACAAATTTTTTAGAATGTTGGAGCAATAGCAATGCGCGAAACAAACATGGTAATAACACATTTTCTGGAATGACATTCTCTGGCATCACATTCCCTGGAATCCTTCTATTCCCTGGAATGATCTATAGTGCGAACCAAACGCCCCCTTAAAGTTTGAGATATCTCAGAGGATTCGAATTAGTGACTTAGAGCATTTACATCTCAACAACTCAAATGACTTTCTAAATAACTGTTAACTACTTTTTAGAAATTAAGGTCTATAAAGTTTCTTAACTCTCACATTCCTGAAATTAATTTTAGAGTTTTCATTAAGCAACAAATTGAAAAGGAGAAATAATTTGAGCCAATCATTTGATCAGTATAGAGTTTATAAACAGTTTCTTAATAGGAAATTTACTGCATAGTTTCTAAATAAGAAACTCTCCCACATTCTTGAAACTGAATTAAAAGGTCCGTACTTTTTCTTGATGGAACTAAGCAAATTTCCAATATTTTTATTAATCGAAAATAAAAATAAAAAATATTACAAAAGGGTCGTTTTTATGGAATTTCGATTTGTAGGTAAAACAGATTGATTTATCCCAGAAGATAACGCAAAAAATAATTTAGGATGTTGAAATCCGTCCCGTCCAAAAAAAAAAAAAAAAAACTGAGACGCTGTGAACCATCCCGTCCCGTCTCAAACACCAAAAAAAAAAAAAATTTAAGATACCTCGTATTGATGAAACATCTGGCAAATGCAGCAACTCACTAACCCACTAAGCTTAACTGTCTTTTCTGGCATACTCCTCTTCATACCTCAATTTGCACACTTTTTAACTAAAGTTCCTAGGGTTCAAGACAACCCAAAACAGTTTATACAGGAAATAAACCCTGAGATAACCTGATGCAAATTGACAAAAGAAAGGGGTGAGAATACAAATGGAGAGGATGCGAATTTCTTTCAACGGTTGAGATTTCCCAAAAAGTCAAAATATGAGATATCTCAGTGGATGCCAATTCAGTGTAGGAATTGGGATTGTACTGTGCATATATTTTTTTTTGTTGATCATGGACGGGATGGATTATTCCGTTTGGATTTTTGTTTTGTTTTGTTAATTATGGTCCGAGATTTGAATTATCAGGACGGAATTGTTTGTACTATCCGTTGGACGAAATAATTAATCTCATTTTTCCTACATTTCGATTTTTCACAAAAATGCTACCCTTTAGCGATATTTTTATTTTTTTTATTTTCACAAAAAAAAAATTGGACTCGACTTCTGTTTACTTGTCTCGAAAATGATCCGATACGAACTCCTTTCACAAAAATTTCCCAATTGGGATAATAATGATTTAGGCCTTTTTAGGGCCTGTTCGGATGTCATGGGATTGTGCGGGATGGGATTTTACGGGTTCGGAAATCCACTTTTTGATTTGCGGGAATCCATATTCATGGGAACGCACAAGAATAATTATGAGAATTTGTTGATGAGTGTTCGGTTGTACTGTGGAATTAGTTGTGAGAAATATTGATTTATTTACAAAATATGTATTTTTATTTAAATACAGAGATGAAAAATAGAAATATATAAAACAAAACAAAAGGTATTTTCTTATTTTTGTCAACAATTACATGTAGTTAAATAAATAAATAAAATAAAATACCAATAATGCAATTAAATAAAATTCTTAATATCAGTACGATTATTCTTATTAATAATTATTGATATAATTAAATAAAATGATTAAACAATAACATTATAATATTTATTAATTATTATTTCATAACAATACTTTTGCTCATAAACTTGTAATTAACTTTGGATATAAATAAAAATCTCGGCGAAAGAGTATTGTCACTTCGAATTATAAAACAAACTATACCAACAATAAAAATCAGTGTTCTAAATAGCGCGCTATAGCTTTTTGGACCTCAAACGCTACGCTATGACATCAAAATGCGCTATTTGCGCTACGGCCACTATAGCGCTATAAAGGTCCGCTATTTGCGCTATACAATATGGGTTTTTTTTTTTAAGCAATTTATATGGGTTTTAAATAAAGATAAAAAAAAGCTCAAATCGAAATTGAATTTGTTGCTACTTGCTACATATAAATCAATTTGAAATTGGGAATAGAAATTGAAATTTGAATAGAAAAAAAGTCCAAACCGAAATTAAAATTTGAATAGAAAAAAAAAATAGATTATGTCATGAATCATGATGCTTAAGATATTTTTAATAGAAAAAATCGATAGTTTATGATATTACTATGGATATTTTGAACCGCAATTTGGACTTTGTATGGGTTCAATATGAATATTATAATTTCTTAATTAATTTGGTGTTATTTATTGTTCTATGAGACTTTAGATAATGTTGATATTTAGTACAAATATTGAATATACGGAATGTAAAAAAAAACGCTATTCGCTATAGCTTCCGCTATAGCGACGCTATTCGCTATAGCTTTTTTTTTAGCCTTCCCGCTATGACGCTATAAACGCTATTTAGAACCTTGATAAAAATTGATGAGAAAGAGATAGGCTGAGTCAGAAGACCAGGTGAAATGAGAGAAAATTGATGAGAGAGAAAATTTGAGAAAAAAATTATTTAGTCTGAGATAATAATTTTTTTTTCAAAAAAATTGCACTAATATGGGAACTATTTTGGGATACATTTGGGAACCCGTCGGGATAATAATAGCCAATCGAACAGAGCTTGAAAAAAAATAGATAATTGACCCCAATCCTATCTAATTCCCACGAAATTGTGGCGCACCGAACACGGCTTACGGAGTCTAGATGGGATTTATCAAAAAGATATGTATTAATGAAGAGGTAATGGGGAATAGAAGTTTTACTTGGAAAGTGTGCACTTTTATCTTATTTTAATTAACAATTATATTAATTACATTCCTTTTTGCTTGAAAAACTTTGAAATAGTCCAATTTGATCCCATCAAAGATGAATCCGCATCCTCTGAGATATCTCAATCTTTAAGTGTTTTTTTTTGGGAAATTTCAACCGTTCAAATATGTTTTGCACGAATTTCAACGCACAAATAATACTGGCCCTGCGCTATCCCCGAATCCCGAATAGACACAGTACACGTCGGTCACGCAAAAGTTGAGATAACTCATAGAATACGTACTCATCAAAGATGGTGCTAGATTTCTAGAAGGGTTCCAAGTTCCAACATCATGTGTTCTTAAAATGAGTGAGGCTATGGTGCTATGCATAGCACGGATGACTAGTGTACTACGGCTCAATATAGTACTTTTTAAAATCCTAACGGTCGATCCAACCGTTCAATGTGATAACCATCTGAATATGTACTTGCAAACTAAATTTTATATTTTTTCAAATTTTTTTACTATTTTTTTAGATAGGTAGAATTTTGATGGTCCAGAATGTTCAAAAAACACTGATTTTTCTACCTATCTAAAAAAATAGTAAAAAAATTCGAAAAAATATAAAATTTAGTTTGCAAGTACATATTCATATGGATATTACATTGAACGGTTGGATCGACCGTTAGGATTTTAAAAAGTACCATATTGAGCCGTAGTACACTAGCTATTGGTGCTATGCATTATGCATAGCACCATAGCCTCACTCTCTTAAAATTTTAGGAAGGTTTTTTTATATGGCGTGAATTTTAAAGAAACATAATCTTTTGGAGTGAGGGTATGGTACTATGTATAAGCATAGATTGGCTCGTACTACGGATTAATATTTTTTCGATCTGAACGGTTCAACGTGATTTACATATGAAATTATACTTGCCAACTAAATTATATATTTTTTATTATTTTTTACTATTTTTATACAAGTAGAAAATCAATATTTTGAATGGCTTAGAACTTTTAGATCAAGTGATTTTCTATATATTAAAAAAATAATGAAAATGATTCTATTAAATGAAAAGTTTTATTTACAAAAAAAATTTTATACAAGATCACAGTAAATAGTTCAGATTGATTATTTGAACTTTGAAAATAGAAATATATTGATCATAGTTTGAATTAGGACTGTAAACGAGCTGACTCAGGCCGAGCTGGCCCAAGCTCAGCTCGTTAATTCTGGACCGAGCTCTTACCGAGCGAGCTGGACCTAGGGCATCCGAGCTAAAACCTCAGCTTGAAATCGTGACGAGCCAGCCCGAGCTAGCTCGAGAGCTGACGAGCTAGCTCGCTAGGTCTTGCTGGATCTTGTTTTAATCAAACTAAACAGTTAACAGCTCGGTCCAGTAACGAACGAGCTAGTCAGATACGAGTCACGATCGAGCCACGAGTTACGAGCTTTTTTTACCACCCTAATCCGAATCATTATGCGAGCGCTATGTATATATTACGGTAGCTTCACTATAAATCTAAATTTTTTTATAAAGTGTTATCATTAGATATACTAATTAGCTAGGAACTTTCTAAAACCGTAGTGGATATAATTTGAACCAGCCAGTCGCATAATGTGATAATTAAAGGCACTTGCTATTCTTAACCACATTCAATGGATGGGTCAATTCATCTTATTTATTTTCAATTTTTTTTATTTATACTCTATTTTTAATATAGTTTAAACTAAAATATTATGGATAGTGTGAAATTGATCCATATTCGTAGTAGAAAATTTTTATATGCTTGATTTCTCATTCACATTTGACCTCCATAGTCTGAAAGTTTGACTCCGCTCCTGCTATTAACCCAAAAAGTTACAAATGCCTGCATAATTTTACTATATATTTTTTTACGAAGAAAATCATAAACAATATATGTTTTTTTGCATAATTTTACTATAATTTTACAAATGTCTGATGGAACGGCCCAACAGTTTTTTTTTTCTTTAATCAAATTTATGGTCAAAATTAATATAATTTAATGTTTGAAAAATACTGAAACAATATTATTGGTGCAACTCCAAAAATATATACACATGATGAAGTTGTACTATTGGTACGGTTCTATTAGAAAAATAGCAATTTTGAAGATTAAATTTTTTAATTTATAATAGAAATCATAAGACAAGTGCCGTCTAGAACTGAGAATTTTTTTATTATAGAAAATATTATAGCAAAAAACAGAAAGAGTACTAGAAGGATTGGCAAGAATTTTACTAATTTTCTATGAGTTGAAGGATTGGCAAGAATTTTACTTATTCATAAGTTAAATCAGTTTTTTTTTTAATTTTTATTAAAATATAAAAAGTTAAAAAAAAAATATATATATATATTCAAATTTAAATATACCAGAAGAACTACATCTATTTTCTTAAAAAAAAATTAATAAATAAAATAGAAAAAACAGCTAGTTTGAATCGGTAGGAATTTTAAATCGGTAGATTTTCTATCTATCCTTCTACTCATGAAAATATGTTAGTACTTTTTTATTTCTCTCATCTTTTTTAATATTTTCTATATGTAAAAAATTCTCTGTAGAGCCAAGGAGTGGGGAGCCCGAATTTGCTGTAATTCGAGACCAGTGAACACTGATATTGAAATTTCTGCAATTCAAATCCAGCCGTCGAACTGTTTCGAGATGTGTGTATGAAAAAATCAGTTGTTTCAAGATACATTTTAAAAAAAATTCGACGACTAGATTCGAAATTACAAGAATTTTAGGATACTATTCACTGGACTGACTGGGGATTGCAACAGATTTATTTTCAAGGAGTGGGTTGTCACAAGAGTGTGCATATTTATATATATATATAGTCAAACTAGTAACGATAGTCAAGATGATATAACGGGAGAAAAGGCTCTCGTTGACTTCTTCTTTATTAAACTGTCAAGTCAAGGGCTCACATGCCACGACCTTGGGACATGCGCTAAGAAAGTGACATTATATTCTTTATTTGCAACTAAAAATTCCTTACCACTGAATACTGATTAGTAGTTGCGTTGTCAAAAACAGTGTTCTCGCTCAGCTTTATAAGACGACAAGAACCTGAATTGTCCTTGTCAGAAATGGCTCCGGGTTGCTTAGTTCTTCTTGCATTAGCTGCGGTTATAACTGGATTGCATAGCCAGCCTGATTCTCTAGGTAAGACTGCTATCTTTCACATGTATTTTCTCTGTTCTTTTCAAGTGATGATATTAGTATAAATCAACTATATGAGCATGAACAATCAATCCAATGTCTAACACCAAAATTCAGGAAGTGAAAGAGTTTGCCATGAGAACTTCATTATTAGAAAAAAAAAAAAAAAATGGACGTCAGTAGCGGAGATATTTACAATGAATGAATAGGATTAATTGATCTTTATTTATTTTAAAAAAAATTATTATGTATGATTTTCTATATAGTTTAGAGTAAAATGTCATAAGTGTTGTATAATAGATCTCATTCTCAACATGAAAATTTTACATAATTAACTATTCACGCATTATATTAGATTGCTGAGCAAAAGTCTCTGTTTTGTGTTCAGACTCCTGCTGCCTATGTACTGTCCCATATTAATTTGCTTCGCAATTTACGACATCTGCGGCCTTCTCCTTAGCCATACCTTAAAAATCTCTTTCTAGTCTATCTTCTCCTTTTTTTTTATTCAGAATATCTTTTATCTACATGTTTAGAGAGAAATATGAAATGAAAAAAAAAATATTAGGACGTGAGAAATTAATGAAGTCTAGTTTAAATGTCAGGAGAAGCGAATGAACATTGGAAAATTGTTATTTCATGGATCCTGTAAAAATCATCCTTTAACTAGAGAACGCTGATCAAGTCCTTAAATGTCTCTATATATACTTTCCGATCATTGAACAATCAGAAAATATTTCCGATATGCAATCACTAGTAAAAACTTAAGCTGCGCTTTCTGCAACTTGGAATTTTAAAATTATGTTCCTCATATACATATTGATATAACAAATTCTTACAGTGATAGTTTGCTTGGAAAAGTATGAATAATTGTTGTACTACCTTTTTCTTCAGAATTTATGGATGATGTATGACTTATTCAATAATACTGCAAAAAACATGTTTTGGTTGAATATCTTCCTTTCTTTTTGCTATTTTTTGGAAATAATTGTGGTCACTTTTTTATTACAGGTTTTATAAGCATTGATTGTGGCCTTGCTGCAAATTCTAGCTCTCTGTTGATACCAGTACCATGTTGACTTATGTGTCTGATGAGCAATTCATCGATACGGGAGTGAACTACGGTATCTCTTCGCAGTATGCTACAAACACATTGAAGGGATATTATTTGACTGTCAGAAGCTTTCCCAACGGGGCGCGAAATTGCTACACCATTAGATCATTAAAAGTAGGATCAAAATATCTTATAAGAGGATTATTTATGAATGGAAACTATGATAAATTAAACAGTCTTCCAACCTTTGATGTTCATTTGGGAGTCAATTACTGGGATACTGTTGAAATAACCGCGGTAGATGGTGCCCTCTTCACTGAGATTATCACCACAACCACTTCTGACAACCTACAAGTTTGCCTTTCTAATAAAAATCTTGGCACTCCTTTTATCTCTGTGCTAGAATTGAGGCCACTGCAGACCAGCTTATATAAATTGGCAAATTCCACACAATCATTGGTTACCTTCCAAAGGTGGAATTTAGGAGAAAGCAATGTCCTCAGCTAAACATGCTAAATTTACTCATAAAAATGTCAAACATTTTATTTATTATATGATCAGTTATTTAAAAAACTAATTAAGAAAATAGGTACCCTGATGATCAATATGACCGGGTTTGGGCGCCCTACATGCAGAAGACATGGAGAAATATCTCTACCAGTTCCAAAGTGGTGCCCGACACAGACTTTGTGATCCCCTCTAGTGTCATGCAAACTGCTGCCACCACTTTAAGCACCAAACAATCCCTTGATCTCTCCTGGGACTGTGACAAAAAATACTCCATAGTATTTTTGGTCATCCTTCACTTCAGCGAAATCGAGGACATATTATCCACTGATTTAAGGGAGTTTGATATATATGCCAATGGACACACAGTGTTCAACGAGTCAACTGTACCAAATAAACTATATTCAGGATGGGCATCATACACCCACACAAATGACAATGAATATAATGTTTCACTTAAGGCTACTTCAAACTCAACTTTGCCGCCTCTGTTGAATGCGTTTGAGCGGTATGTCATTACACCCGCCACTGGTATTCTCACCAATAGTGATGATGGTATGTTTGATCATATATATTAGTCTTATTTAATTTATTTTTCTTTTTTTTTACAAGGTACAACCCACTGGTTTCATTGAAACAAAAGTGTTGTTATTATATACCAAACCTCTGGTATCTAATAAAGTGTTTACGCTATTACATAACCAAAACAGCTACTAGAAATGTAATCTGATTTATTTTTTTAACCATTCATGTGATCATGAACTGGTCTTCTTAATCCCTCCAAATGCAAGAATCTTGATCTAATGGATCAAAAAACAGGGGTGTCACAAGACCATGAGAGAACCACAATTGCTTCTTTCAGATGAACAAGTCATAGACTCAGTATTCCCTAAAAGGAATAACACAACTTATTATTCTTTGAAATGAACAAGTCATAGACTCATTTTTATTTCAAGTTTCATTAAAATTTCATTTATTTATTTGTTTCCTGGGTTGTTTTTCACAATTCTTAGCTTTTTATAATTGATCATTTGATGACGTTTGAAGTTGAGCTCTGCTTTTGAAGTTGAATATAATTAACCAAGTGATTTGTTTTTTTCACATGTTTTTCCAAATGATGCCATATTGTATATATTTTAAATCGCAGTAACTGCCATTAATACAATTAAGACAAACTACAAAGTAAATCAAGGTTGGAGTGGTGATCCTTGTGTTCCTTCGGAACTCTCGTGGAATGGTGTCACTTGCACCACTGATTCCACCAATATTCCAAGGATCACAGCCTTGTGAGTATTTATTTTACAACATAATTCTTTTTGAAATAAGAAGAAGCTACTAGTTTGTAAGAAAATTCTTTTTCTTTCAGAAATCTATCATCTTATGGATTAACAGGGCAACTAATATCCTCTTTTGGAAATCTAAGATCTCTCAAGTCATTGTAAGTACCTTTTAAGTTAAAATTAAGTTCTTAGTTGAGATTAGTTTCTTTGGAATCCTAACTTTAACAACCGAATTCTGGGAAAATACAGTTGAAATCAATAGTAAGAAGAATCTTCATTTTGTGTTGTGCAAATTAAATATTTAATCTGGGAATTCTTTTCCTCATTGGTAGATTTCAACCCTTTTCGCATATTTAACTTTTCTCGTACCTGATTTCTCCTTTTGTTTCCTTTTTCAGGGATTTGTCTAGTAACGACTTGTCAGGGGGTCTCCCTACTTTCCTTGAACAACTAACAGCTCTTACATACCTGTAAGTTTTCGAATAATTAACCCATGTATCATTCAAACAAAAAAGCCATCATTAGGTAATTATTTTATGAAATTTTCAGGGACATAACAGGAAACAGCAACATTTCTACCAACCTTCCTCCTGCTCTTCAGAAAAAACAAGAAAATGGGACTCTAACATACAGGTATGTTTTGTTGTTTTCAAATGATTTAATAATTTCTCGTCTTTTAGAATGTATTGAGTAACACGGCTGAAAATTTGTATGTCCGATAACTTCATTTACTACAGCTTGTCACATATTTAGCCCAGCAGAAAAATAATAGTTGAATTATTCAAACAAGTGCACACAGCTATCATCACTCCCATAAAAATTAAAAATTAGTTGAAGAAAAGTAAACAAAATATTACCTGTGTGGTCCCACATTCTCCACACCGCATGAAACCACCACTTAGACATTTCACCGAACAGGTTTTGTGCACATGATAAAATATCCACCGAAAAAATAATGTAAGGAAACGGTGCAATTTACATAGTGGGCTAACCCATCTGTACCCTTCTACCTAACTGGGGAAAGATCAACCAGGATGTATTCCTAATGCTTTGGGGATAAACAGTCTATACCTAGCTGAGAGAATTGACAGTACATCCAGTACATTCCATAGAATCTTACAGGGTAATTGTGCACATCACCTGTGTATCTCTTAACAGCAGGAATCAATATCCAGTTTCCGCAACTTCCATATACTTTATTTTTTCACCCCGTTTGTCTGTCCCACACAAGTCTGGATGTTGTCCATCACGAATCCGATAGAAAGGGAACATGTCAAGTCCTGAACAGACAGAAAATAGCATCAGCAGAGGCTTAAATCCAAACTGCCCTGGCCCTATCTTCCCCACAGTAAGTAGGGAGAGGCTTAAACCGAATCATGAAAAGTGAAAATAGCATCAGCAGAGCTGACTGCATTCTGGTCCATCACAGGCTATAAAAATTAACTTGCAAGATGGCTTCTATTATGTTTCCCGCAATTGCAAAAAAAAAAAAAAACTCAGCAGGTTTGGAGTTATTAAAACTTCTAATTATGTTGGCATTTTCAATTTATTTGTGCTGTATAGGTTTGAAGATTCTATAAAACCAAGTAATAACAAAAAGAAATCCCAGTAGTCTTAATAGCAGCCGTGGGGGTGATCGTGCTCCTTCTCATTGCAGTTGCAATTATACTAATCTGGGGCTTGAAAAGGCCCAAACGTAAGTCATGCAATTTCTTCGTTTTTTTTCACTTTAAGATATAAGAAATAACTGTTCTGCAATTGTCTGTTTCATATGACTCAGCTTATTCAATTGTCTGTTTCAATTATGCAAAACCAAATGGAGCAGGAGAAGCAATGTTGAATTTTGAAAACCGTCAATTCACTTACAGTGAGCTGGAGAGAATTACAAATAGCTTCCAGAATAATATTGGCACTGGAGGATTCGGAAGTGTGTATGTGGGCATCCTGGAAAATGGAATTCAAGTTGCAGTGAAGATGCGCTCTCACTCATCTTCACAAGGAGTCAAAGAGTTCTTAGCTGAGGTAACACTTTTATTTCAGATTTCCATAACTTGATCCTCTAAAGTCACATGAACAGTCTGTTCTTATTGAAACTGTCCAGAGTTTTTAAAAAATCCAAACTATGAGGCTAACAGAACCAGTTTGGCTTAAAGATATATGTTTTTTTTTGTTTTTCTTTGATTTCAGGCAGAAAATCTATCGATAGTTCATCACAAGAACCTGCTGTCACTAATGGGCTATTGTAGGGATGGAGATTGCATGGCGCTTGTGTATGAGTACATGCAAGAAGGAACTCTACAAGATAAGCTCAGAGGTCAAATTGCAGATAATTAAAGCCATTGAATTGGAAACAACGGATTCAAATTGCATATCAATCTGCACAAGGTAGACCAGCATTTTAAAAATGGAAATCTGATGCATATATACTTTTTCTGGACGTAAATTATGTCAAGTACGTACCTACCATTAAGACAAAGTCAAATACCGTAATTTTCAAGTACGTAGAGAAACTGACATAAGTTACAATTTTATTTTCATTGAGGTTCTGAAATTTTTGTTATTGAGGATTTAAAAAGTAGAGCATGAGTGAACGAAGTATTTGAACCCAAATATATATCATAGGGTGAAATACTGGGTGTAACATGACTTCATTGAAATAGCATCCTGTAACTAACTGTTTTTCAATACAACAACAATGAAGGTTTGGAGTATTTGCACAAGGCATGTAATCCGCCACTAATCCATAGAGATGTTAAGACCAGTAACATTCTTTTAAATGCAAATCTTGAGGCAAAGATTGCCGATTTTGGGCTCTCTAGAGCTTTTAATTATGCAAGTAATCATGTTTCAACTACAGTAGCTGGCACCCCAGGCTACCTAGACTCTGAGTAAGACCTTTTTCTTTTTTTGCTTTTGATTTAGCTTTCTCTTTCTAATTTCTTTTCTTTGATATTCTTGATACAGTAACCAGCTTTTCTTCATTCTCAAGAATTTTATTCTCCTATGTTGATTAAAGAGTAATTTACCTCAGAGTTTACCTTAGTACTTGCCTACAAAGTATGACAAATGTAACAATTAAAATTACCTGATGCAGCCATGGCATAAATTCAGTTTTGTTACATCATTTGAATTTAATTAATTTATTTCTGCAGCATTAGATAAAAAATCCTTCATACATTACATAGTAGATTAAATTAAGAAGTTCCTTTTCATCTGATATGATTAAATCTGTGCACATTCAGGTACATTTCCTCCTACCAGCCAAGTGAAAAGAGTGATGTGTTTAGCTTTGCAGTAGTTCTCCTAGAGATCATAACAGGCAAGCCTCCCATCATTCCAGGCCCAGATAAAGACCATCTGACATATTGGGTAAGTACAAAACTATCAAAAGGAGACATCGAGAACATAGTGGATCAAAGAATGCATGGGCAGTATGATATAAACTCTGTTTGGAAGGTTACTGATCTGGCATGCAGGTGTACTGATAAAAGCTCTGCTCAGAGGCCTACCATGAGTGTAGTAGTTGCAGAACTCAAGGAAAGCCTTGATTTGGAGATCTCTACAGAGGGCACCCGTAGCGGGAGTACAAACCCGCATAATTATTCAAGAAATGACAATTTTGTGAGTGATTTTGAGAAGGCCTACATGGAAGGCATGCCTGCATCGGGTCCCACAACGAGATAATTTATCTGTCTATTTCCTTGGTGGGCTTTGTTTTGGTAATCTCCTGTGATAAATAAATTGGCAGTCTTTTTGTGGACCGAATTGTGCTATTTTTAGTAAATTGTCTAGAAGTATTTTGGGCATTCCTTTCTATTTATATTTCTTTTTTTCTTTTTCTTTTTGTTAGAAATTTTCTGCACTTGCTTTAATTTTGAGTTTGTGAATGAAATATTATCTAGCATATCCTGTGTAATAATAATAACATCATTCTTGACTTGTCTAAAAGTGCTTCTAGTAAAAAAAATTAACCATCCGGAGCCAAGAAACCTCTACTTTGACTTATTACTTCATATGTTTGTTACTGTATTTTCCAAAGAGACAACAAAAAGTTCATGTAGCCATAGTGCAATAAGTTGACTAGGCCATAAGCCCATACCAGCCCCAATTAGACCTGACTTCATTTTGAAATTTTAGCAATAAAACCAATACGTACTCATTACTCAAGTGACAAATAACTAAGTAGAGTCGTTCTCTGCCAACGAACCCCATTTTGCCTTCTCTACTTTAGCGAACCCCAGTGTGTCTTCTCTACTATGTGACGAATGACCAAGTTAACTTTTGAAGTCGTTTTAAAAAGAAAAGATCATGCTATCTTCTTTTATAAGTTGGTAACTATTTATATCAAATATAAGAATAATTGCCATAATTGCTACCTGGTAAGTCCTACTATTTAGTTTTACACCCAATATAGCACAGGAACAGGCGCAACACTAGCTGAAGTACACAACAAGTCCTAACTATTCTGAGTTTCAAAATTAAATATCATCATTGACTTAAACAATCAGATTAAGTGCAATTGAACAGGAATTTCAAGTCAATAAATGATTCCGCAAGTCCAATTTGTTAGTCATTTGGAATTTCAGGTCAACTTAATCAAACTATAACAAATATCAATCAGAAACATTTCATTAAAGTTTCAAATTAATTGTTGAAATCAGGATACCAACACACTTCGTTCAAGGTTAATGAGCCCCAATTATGGGGCGGAAGAGGGAAATAAAAAAGGAGGAGCATAATTAGGAAAGAAATCAATGAGAAAATTATAAAGAGTTCTAACCCTCTGTGATGGTGAACAACCTCTTCTTCTCAACTCTCCGTTCGAAAGCTCCAACACTGCGGAGCAAAACCCTCACCCATGTTAGATTCCCAATTTATTAAAGGCCGTGCGACCTCTCAGTCTTCACCTTCGATTCTTCGTCGCTCCCGTCCCTCCACCAGTGCGGCCGCTAATCTAATCTACTATACTTTTCCGGCATCATAGAGTGCGGGAGGGGGAAAGTGTCAGGAACCCAATTCGATTCGATTTGGGAGTAATCGTATTTGATTTTGACTTGGTCAACATAGCAAAGCTGGAAAATGGGAGGACGGTTCAGACGGGGAAGGTCAGCGCCTGAGCGGGCATCGAAGATTTGGAGATCGCTGCGAGGCAGGCCCCATCTCAAATTACTGACCGAAGTTCTCTCTGTGTACTGGGACCCAACGAACCGAAAAGGAGAACTGCAGCACAGAACAGACTGGAGATAATTGAAGCGGTAAATAAAGAGAGAGTCAATTAGTGGATAGTGGATACTCTTCTGTTTGGAATTCACATCCTCCCGGTACCGTAAAAGAGAATCTTTAGGATTAGTGGATCCGGACCGTTTTTTTAACATTGCACGTCTCAAAGTCCAAATAATACTGTTCCTATACTAGCTCGAATCTCAAAGCAGCTAAAAGTTAATCTCAAATTGGCTACATGGAAATTTTTGCTCTCATTAACTTGTGATTTTTGCTGAGAACAATTGGCTACATGCCTACATGAAAATTTATGTTCTTTATATAAAAATGTTCCTTATGCCATATACTTTGGCCTCGTGATTTTCCTAGAGAGTGCTGGTAAAGGGTTCAATGCCATGTCTCTATGTACCAGTTTCAGGAAAGAAAAGAAAAAAAATATATATATCAAACTTTTGAAAAGCTGAATTTTGAAGATTCACCAAAAATAGTAGAAAAATCCAAATTAATCAAAATTTAGGGCTAAACTGCATGGAATTGAGTTCTCTATCTGCCTGTCATATTTATTTTAACAGAACCAGAGTTTATGCTCTCTGATTTTCAAGTTTTCGACAGAAGGATATTTTTGGCCATTTTTTATGACAGTAGAGGTTTAAAAGGGCTTTATCACTGATGTCAAGTATTCAATGCATACTGGGAGCCTTGTGCATATGCCAGCATGATCCTTATTGTGTTTGAATACTGATATCACTAACAAAACCTTTGGCTTCACTGTTTTCTTTACCAGCAAGGGATCAAAACACAAAATCAGTAACTTTGCTCACATCCTCATTATTTAGAAGTGTATTTTATGCAGCAAGGTCCCTGACTTCTGTTTTATCCATTTATCATGTAAACTTTTCTTTATATACAAAACTATGTCTTTTTCATGGACTTCTTGGCCTATTAATACACTTAACTATCCTTGTATGTGACAGTAAGCATATCATGGCCTTAGTTCATGTTCCTATGCTAACTTGAGCATTGACATGGCTTTGTTTACAAAGAACAGCTTACTTTCTTGCTAGATCACAGTGAAGGCTTCAATGCAGTAGCCCCAAATTTGATTCAAGGTCAAAAACAAAACAAATTTAGTCCCCTAGTGCAAGAGAACACAATTTGCATGTCCAAATCCTCATAGAATCAGAAAAAGAAAGAAAGAGCATGAGTTTAGTCCCTTAATGCAAAAGAACACCACTCTACCCTCATTTTTGTTTAGGTATTGATTGAAAGGTATCAAGTGAGTCCTCTAACACAAGAGAACAAAACTTTACACCACAATCCAACCAACAGCCAAGAAATAAAAGAAGAGAAAAAGAGGAAAATATAATTTTCAAAACTAAAAGACCAAACTAGTCCTCTAAAGCAAGAGAACAAGTTTCAGCCTCCATTTTTATTAAGCTCCAAACTAAAAAGAGCAAATTAGTCCTTATGAAGAAGAACACTGTTTGCTACTTTCTTCATCCTATCAGTACAAAAAAAAGAAAAAGGAAAGTGTTAAAAAAAGAAAAGAAAAGAAGAATGTCATTTTTATTAAAGAACATCAAAGCCCTTAAAGAGCTACATTGCTACGGCCTATTGAGGCCTTGTGCTATACCTTTCCTTCGAAAGCTGAAAATTACAAGCTTTTCTTTCTTTCTAACTTACCTTAATTTCTAATGAGAAGGGAGAGGTTTGGCTAACCTAACAGGTATCTAAGATGTATTTGGTAAAGGTATATCCAAATCTCCTTTAGTAAATAGATTTGTGATAAATGAATGAGTAGATGATTATTCGTGCGGACCTCATTAAATGGGACCGCACGGGTGTTCTGTGGCCTAGGTAGATTTAGAAAAACCCAAAAATCGGAGTGTTTTGATTTTTTTTTTTTTTCAGAAAATGGTATAAACAAAAATTTCGGCATATTTTGATGCAGCCCAATAAGACTTAATCCATATTATAACTTTATTAATTAACTATTAATTATGGCCCAAAATATTATGGCACGTAGAACATTTCTAACACGACTAATAAAGCAGTACTGATAGTGGGCATTTCATTTTAAATTAAACTTTGCTAGGAATAGTATCAGTGATGTAGCTATTCGTTTGTTTGATGCAGCCATTATGTAATATGTTATTGTAAGAACGATTTTCTATTGAATTCAAACCCTTGGTAGCATCTACCAAATTTCTCAAAAAAAAAAAAGGTTTTAATAGAGATAAGAAGAAGACTTCCAAACTATACGTCCCTATTTTTCATGTACATGTATAAATTCTTCAATTGGTGAGTACCTATCAATTGTTATCTACATAATGACATTACCACTTATAATTGGTGACCTATTAAAAGTTAGCTACGTGATGACATTGCCATTTGTGTTAACAAGTTCAAACAATTTAATTATGCTAACTAGCATAGAATTTTTTCCAGTCTGTTTTAAATCTTTCACAAATAAGCAAAAAAAAGTGACAATTACATCATGTCCGACTAACATGTCAAGGACTAAGTGTACACTAATTGCAAAACCATTACATTGCTGAATTAATAATAATTGCAAAACGAAAATATAGCCATGAAGACATCCAAGATAATTGCTCACGGTTCAGAAACCCTCTCCGCTCAAAATTCCTCTCCTCTGCTCGCTTTCTTCTCTGCTTTATCCGCCTCACCATTTCACTAGCAATTCTTCTCTCTTCAATCAACAAAAAAAAAAAAAAAATTCTTCTCTCCATGAGCGAGCAAATAGCTTTCTCAGCTCTTTCCCACATTTGCCATTTCTAATCTTAACAATACCTTCTCTAGTTATTATTCTTGTTCTTGCCAAAAATGGTTCGGGGTTGCTTAGTTCTTCTGGTACTAGCTGTGGTTATTATTGGAATCCATAGCCAACCTGATTCTCTAGGTAAGACTGTTATGTCAAGTATATGTGTATTACATTTGCTTACTTTGTCTCTCTATTTTCACTATATATATTTTTTTTCTTCAAGTGCTGCTATTAGTACAAAACGACTATTATAAATACAAAACAATCAATCCAACGCACCAGAAAAACTATTAATTGGAGAAAAGATTATAGGTATGTAGGTCCATCAGAAAAAAATATTAATCGTTTGAAAAAGGATTCGTGGTTTATTTATTTTTTTCCAGGTTTTATTAGCATTGACTGTGGACTTCCTGCACAATCATCCATTGTTGACAACCAAACAAAGTTGACTTACGTATCTGATGAGCAATTCATTGACACCGGAGTAAACTCCCAAATTCATCCAGAGTATGCAGACAAAGTACGCAAGCAACTCCTGACAGTCAGAAGCTTTCCTAATGAAACCCGAAACTGCTACACCTTGAGATTCTTAACAATAGGATCAAACTACCTTGTTAGAGCAATATTTATGTATGGGAATTATGATAACTTAAATAAACCCCCTGTATTTGATATCCATTTGGGGGTCAATTATTGGGACACATTTAACAAAACTCCTGCATATGATTATCACTTTACTGAGATTATCGTCAAGACCACTGCTGATTACCAACAAGTTTGTCTCATAAATAAAAATCAGGGTACTCCATTTATCTCTTGGCTGGAGTTGAGGCCAATGAAGAACACTTATGATCAATTTGTAGATTCCACAAATTCTTTGGTTTTCTTTGAAAGACTGAACTTAGGAGGAAGCAATTACCCAAAATTAAGGTAATCATCTTAATAACGAATTCTTTGGTAGGTACTTTTTCTTTAAAGTAGCAAATTATTGTTTGGACCAATTAATTTGTTTGTGATGTTTTTTGTTTTCTCCATCACCTACTTAATTCTAATTAATTTGTGTGTGTGTGTGGGTTATATGGCCTGCACTAATATTCTTCTTACCTTGGTTTTTCTTACAAACTGAAACAGGTACCCTAACGATCTGTATGACAGGGTTTGGGCGAACTTCACGCTGGAGACATGGACAGAGATCTCAACAAACTTCCCTGTGGAATCAGACACAGACTTTGCGCCCCCCACTCCCGTCATGCAAACTGCTGTCACCACTTTGAGCACCAACCAATCCCTTGATTACTATTGGACCAGTGACAACAGTTCCATAGAATTTTTAGTAATTCTTCACATTGGCGAGATCGAAGATATACCATCCACTGCTCATAGGGAGTTTGATATATTTTCCAATGAAAAACGAGTATTCAACTCTACTGTACTAGCTAAACTATATTCAGGATGGGCATCATACGTCACTAGAGGCCGCAATGTATATAATGTGTCGCTTAAGGCTACTACAAACTCAACTCTCCCGCCTCTATTGAATGCACTTGAGATCTATGTCAATAGGCCCGTCACTGGGGTTCCCACTAGTAGTGGAGATGGTAAGTTTGATCATGATCATCTAACTCATTTTGCAATTCAATTGATAATTTGGATATCTTTTGAAAGGACAAAGCTTGATGTTGAGCACTGTTTCCGTATCTCACCAGAGAGTTAATGATAACTAATGAAAAGAATTAACTAATGATGCCAAATTGCTTGTTGAGTTCTCAAACTTTGCATTAATTTGAATATGATCGATTTGTCTTTCCAAGTGATGATATGATGTATAAATTTTTAATTGCAGTTACTACCATTAATACAATTAAGGCGAACTACAAAGTAAACAAAGGATGGAATGGCGATCCATGTGTACCTACGGAACTCTCGTGGACTGGTGTCACCTGCACCGCTGATTCTACCCATATTCCAAGAATCACAGCCCTGTAAGCATTTATTTTACTACATATGTTTCATTTTGAAATAAGAAGGTAATGTGACTAGTAAGAAACTTTTTTTTTTCTTTCAGAAACTTGTCATCCAGTGAATTGACAGGTGCAATAGTATCTTCTTTTGGAAATCTAAGCTCTCTTGAGTCATTGTAAGTTCTTTTTAAATAAGCTAATATTAAGTTCTTAGTTGAGATTATTGTCTTTAGAATCCTTAGTTCTCAACTGAACTCTGGGAAAACACTATTGAAATCAATAGTATGGGGTGTCTTCATTTTCTATATATATTTTTTTAAAGGTTTGACAGTGGCTGTCAAACTCGTCTTCATTTTTCTCATATTAACTTTTCTATTGCCTGATGTGTCCTTTATTTTGCTTTTTTCAGGGACTTGTCCAGTAACAACTTGTCAGGAGGTCTCCCTACATTCCTTGAACAACTAACAGCTCTTACATACCTGTAGGTTTTTACATTAACCTATATTTTGTTCAAACAAAAACATCACCATCCATTAGGTAATTATTTGATGAAACTTCAGGGACATAACAGGAAACAACAATATTTCTACCACCCTTCCTCCTGGTCTTCAGAAAAAACAACAAGATGGGACCCTAACATATAAGTATGTTTTCTTGTTTTGAGTGGTTTAATTAATTTTTGTTCAACAGTATGTTTTGTTGTTTTGAGTAAAATGGCTGATTTTTTCTTTGGGATTACATAATTTATTACAAAAGGTCACATTCATAGCCCAGCAGAAAAGCTCAGCTAAAAGAAAACAAGTGCATACAGCTTTATCATCAGACACATAAAAGTAAATTAGTTGAAGAAAAGTAAAAGAGAGATTACCTGTCTGTAGCCTTCTACCTATCTGTAGAAAAGATGCAATATACAAAGCGGGCCAACCTATCTGTAGCCTTCTACCTAATTGAGGAAACATCTATCAGGAAATTTTCTAATTCTTTGATTTTAAACAGTCTATACCTAGCTGAGAGGATTACAGTCCATCAAGTACATCTCATAGGATCATAGAGGGTAATTGCAAACAATAGTCAATATCCAGTTTCCGCAACTTCCTTTTACATTTTTATTTTGTTCCTCTTGTTTGGCTGTTTCACACGAGTCCGATAGTAGAGAAGATGTCAAGCTCCAAACAGAGAGAGCTCCTTGTCCTCTTATCACAAATAAAATCAAAGTGCAAAGGACCTACTTGGGCCCCACAAATCATGCAAGTGAACATATCATTGGAAAAACTGATTGCGTTCTTGTTCCACCATAGGCTATTAAAGCTCAGCAGGTCTCGAGCTATTCAAGCTTATAATAGGTTGGCAATTTTAATTTCTTTTGTTACATAGGTTTGAAGATTCTACAAAGCCGGCTAAGAAAAAGAAAATCTCAGTAGTTCAAAAATCAGTCGTTGTGGTGATCGGGGTGCTTCTCATTGCAGTTGCAATTATAGTAATCCTGTGCTTGAAAAGGAACAAATGTAAGCCATGCCATTTCTTTGTTTTTTTTTTCTCTTTTAGATAAATGAAACAACTACGCTCTGCTTGTCTGTTTTATATGACTAAGTTTATTTAATGTGTTCTTAAAGCCTCTCATGCCATGTAACCATCTTAAAAAAGGACAGGAAACTTTATACTGGGTTCAACACGTAACAACAAAAATTCAGCTGTTCCTAACTAGTACCAGTTTGGCTGTCTTTCTGGTGCTGGGTTTATGTGATTACATGGAGTTCTTTCCCCAATTTCTATTTGTATATTCAGATGTTAAAAACCTAACATCCAACTGATAATTGTGAACTAAATGTTGCTGTGCATAATCAGTAATTAAAACAGAATGTTCACATCTGTATCAGCTTAAATCTAGCTTTATATTTGCTTTTTAAAATTTGAGGCTGACAAGATATACCTAAAATCTTGTTATCTCGCAGACAACCAAATAAAGATACCAAAACCAAATGAATGCGACGGATCGACCCCACTAGCAAATCAGCATGCAAAACCAAATGGAGTGGGAGACAGAATGTTGAATTTCGAAAACCGTCAATTCACTTATGGTGAGCTGGAGAGAATTACAAATAGCTTCCAGAATAAAATTGGCTCTGGAGGATTCGGAAGTGTGTATGTGGGCATCCTGGAAAATGGAACTCAAGTTGCAGTGAAGGTGCTCTCTCATTCATCTTCACAAGGAGTCAAAGAGTTCTTAGCTGAGGTAACACTTTTTAGTTCAGATTTCCATAAGTTAATCCTTTCTAATGTCACATGACCGGAAATAAATTTTCTGTTATCCCAACTGTTGCTCTTCGTTGAGATTCGCGCATGAAAAAGTTTCTTCGTTGAGATTCGTGCATTGAAAAAATTTGAAGGGTTGGGATTGGAATAACAGGTTCCCTTGGAATAACAGCTGATTTATTTCCCACATGACCAGTATGTTCTAATTGAAACTGTCCAGAGTTTTTAAAAAATCCAAACTATGAGGCTAACATAACAGTTTGACTTAAATATATATGCTTTTCCTTTGCTTTCAGGCTCAAAATTTAACGAGAGTTCATCACAAGAACCTGGTGTCACTGATGGGCTATTGTATGGATGGAGATTGCATGGCGCTTGTGTATGAATACATGCAAGAAGGAACTCTACAAGATAAGCTCGGAGGTCAACTACTTTTTACACAATGGTCTTTTCTCATAATCAAGAGGTTACTGAAATAGTTATGTGGTGTATAATATAAGGTTTTATTTTGTCGAATTGCAGATAATGGAAAGCCATTGATTTGGAAACAACGGCTTCAAGTTGGATACGAATCTGCACAAGGTAGAACAGCATTTCACAAATGGAAATCTGATGCATATATCCTTTTTCTGGACGTAAATTTTGTCAAGTACTTGCCTACCACAAGTACAAGCAGAGAAACTGACATAAGTTACAATTTTATTGTCATTGAGGTTTAGAAGTTTTTTTATTGAGGATTTAAAAAGTAGAGCATGATCGAAGAATGAAAAATGAAAGTACTTGAACACCCATATTCATATATATATAGGGATGGACTAGGGTGAGCCATGGAGTACAACACAAGTTTGTATTCCACGTCATATTTCCATTTTGAAAATCCAAACAGCTCAACATGATCTCCATATTAAAATGTGTTTGGAGACCAAATTTTACATTTTTTTGAACTTTTTTTACTATTTATTAAGCCACTTTGAAAATCGCTGATCCGGGTGAATAGTAGAAAACAGTAAAAAATTCTGGAACAATGGATCAGCGATTTTCAAAGTGGCTTAATAAATAGTAAAAAAATTCCAAAAAATGTAAAATTTGGTCTCTAAGCAGATTTCAATATGGAGATCATGTTGAATGGTTCAGATCGGTTGTTTGGATTTTCAAAATGAAAATAATAAGGCGTGGAGTACAAACTTGTTTTACTCTATGGCTCATTTTAGCATTTCCCTATATATATATCATAGGGTAAAATACTGGGAGTAACATGTCTTGATTGAAATATCATCCTGTAACTAAGTGTTTATCAATACAAAAAAAATGAAGGGTTGGAGTATATGCACAAGGCATGTAATCCACCACTAATACATAGAGATGTGAAGACGAGCAACATTCTTTTAAATGCAAATCTTGAAGCAAAGATTGCCGATTTTGGGCTCTCTAGAGCTTTTAACAATGCAAGTACTCATGTTTCAACTGCAGTAGTTGGCACCCCAGGCTACCTAGACCCTGAGTAAGACCCCTTTCTTATTTGCTTTTGATTTAGCTTACTCTTTTTAATTTATCTTCTTTGATCTTCTTAACACAGTAACCAGCTTTTTTCAATTCTTGAGAAGTTTATTCTCCTTTGTTGATTAAAAAGTAGTTTACCTCAGAATTTACCTTAGTAGTTGCCTACAAAGTAACGACAAATGTAACAATTAATCACCTGATGCAGCACCGACATAAATTCAATTGTGTTACACCATTTGAATTGAATTATTTTATTTCTGCAGCATTAGATAAAAAAGCCTTCATACATTACACACTAGATTAAATTAAGAAGTTTCTTTCCATCTGATATGATTAAATCTGTGCAAATTCAGGTACTATACCTTGTACCAGCTAAGTGAAAAGAGTGATGTGTTTAGCTTTGGAGTAGTTCTGCTAGAGATCATTACAGGCAAGCCTCCCATCATTGCAGGCCCGGATGGAGACCATGTGATAGATTGGGTAAGTCAAAAACTATCAAGAGGAGACATAGAGAACATAGTGGATCAAAGAATGCATGGGCAGTATGACATAAACTCTCTTTGGAAGGTTACTGACCTGGCATGCAGGTGTACTGATAATAGCTCTGCTCAGAGGCCTACCATGAGTGTAGTAGTTGCAGAACTCAAGGAAAGCCTTGATTTGGAGATCTCTACAGAGGGCACCCGTAGCGGGAGTACAAACCCTCATAATTATTCAAGAAATGACAATTTTGTAAGTAATTTCGAGAATGCCAACATGGAAGGCATGCCTGCACCAGGTCCCACAACGAGATAATTTATCTGTCTATTTCCTTGAAGGGCTTTGTTTTTGTAATCCCATGCGATAAATAAATTGGCAGTCTTTTTGTGAACCGAATTGTGGTATCTTTAGTAAATTGTCTACAATCATTTTGGGCATTCCTTTCTATTTTAATATATTTTTTTTTTGTTAGAACTTTTCTGCATAGTGCAATAAATTTACTTGGCCATATGCCCATATCAGCCCCAATTAGACCTGACACGAATTTTTTTCATTTTAAATTTTAGCAATATAACCAATACGTACTCAAGTAACAAATAACTAAGTAGAGTCGTTCTCTGCCATGCGAAACCCTCTTTGCTGTCTCTACTTTAGCAAACCCATACTTCAGTATGGCTTCTCTGCCAAGTGACGAATAACCAAGCGAACTTTTGAAGTTGTTTTAAAATGAAAAGATCATGTTTATCTTCTTTTATAAACTGGTAACTATTTATTAAACTATAGGAATAATTGCCAAAATTGCTACCTGGTAGGTCCAACTATTTAGTTTTACACCCAATACCCCAGGGAAGACTAGTTTTTTTTAAGGTAAGGTGACAAGGAGCCATCTTACATTTTCCATTGATAAAAAAGCTTTTTACAAACCCAGGGTAGACTAGTTGAACTACACAACAACAACTAATTATTCTCAGTTTCAAAATTAAATATCATCATTCACTTAAACAATCAGATGAAGTGTAATCGAATGGGAATTTCAAGTCAATTAATGATTCGGGAAGTCCAATTTGTTAGTCATTTGGAATTTCAGGTCAACTTAATCAAAATATAACAAAAAAATCTATCAGAACCATTTAATGGAAGTTTGAAATTAATTGTTGAAATCAGGATACAAGACATTTTTTCAAGTATCAGGAGCCCCAATTATGGAGCAGAAGAGGGAAATAAAAACGAGCAGATAATAACAAAAAAAAATCAATGAGAAAATTATAAGGAGTTCTAACCCTCTGTGTGATGGTCAAGTACCTCTTCTTCTCAACTCTCAGTTCGAAACATCCAACACTGCGGAGCAAAACCCTCACCTATTTTGGATTCCCAATTTATTGAAGGCCGTGCGACCTTTCAGTCTTCACCTTCCATGCTTCGTCGCTCCCGTCCCTCCATCCGTGCGGCCGCTAATCTAATCTGACTTTTCCGGCATCATAGAGTGCGAGAGGGGGAAAGAGGAAGGAGGGCAAGAGACAGGGGTTTTGCACATATCTTGGGCCCTGTGTCGTCGACGACGAAGAGGAGGATTTAGGGAGGAGCCCGAAAAGCGTGAACCAACTCAAAGTGTTTTTCGAATTCATATCCTCTGCATTAACTCAAAAGAGAATCTTTTGAGTTAATGAATCTCGACTGTCCGATTTGTTTCAAGATTCGTGCAAACTAGATCTGCACTAATATTAAAGGGCCCCCTATATTATAGATACGAGTCGGATTGACTCCGTTTAAAATCAGACGGTTGAAATTCATTAACTCAAAAGATTTCCTTTTGAGTTAATGCAGAGGATACAGATCCGTGTTTTTCTCAGATCAAAGCACATCCTGCTTTTTCAATTCCAGTCATTTGTTGAAATTTGTGCATGAAATTCTTTTTTATCAAGATACGCAAATAAATTTTTTTAAATAATTGAGATCAGAAAAGCAGAAAGACAGCAGGGTCGGATCCGAAAAACATAAGCTCTGGATCCCGCTCATCACTCTACGCAATCTACGAAACGTCAATTGATCCCGACTGAACGATGGTTTTATAGTCTAGAAGTTGATACGTTCAAAGGGTATATGTAAAAAGCTTTATCCTCAAATACACTTTCGGTTCAGATTGCAAGTATACAATCCTACCGTGTAGTATATTATCGGGTATCGAACCACAAGGAGTAAGATAAATACTTAGTTTTCAACTTTTAGATGATAAATTTCAGAAAAGAAAGAAAGTAAAGTGCAATAAAGTAAATTTGGGGGGTTTGTACTAAAAATTCTAAGGTTGGGTTCAATACCCGAAAAAAGGAGTTTTTAAACAAGAGTGAGGCTATGGTACTTCGGCTAGTGTACTATGGCTAGTGTACTACGGCTCAATATGGTACTTTTTAAAATCCTAACGGTCGATCCGACCGTTCAATGTGATATCCATATGAATATGTACTTGCAAACTAAATTTTATATTTTTTCGAATTTTTTTACTATTTTTTTAGATAGGTAGAATTTTGATGGTCCAGAATTTGTATAAAACACTGAAAATTCTATCTATCTAAATAAATAGTAAAAAAATTCGAAAAAATATAAAATTTAGTTTGCAAGTACATATTCATATGGATATCACATTGAACGGTCGGATCGACCATTAGGATTTTAAAAAGTACCATATTGAGCCGTAGTACACTAGCCATAGTACACTAGCCGAAGTACCATAGCCTCACTCTTTAAACAATTAAAAGAAAGAAAAGTTGGTTTGTTTTCAAGATTAAGAGATCTAGGGGTCTTTGGTCTACAATCTCTTGTTAACTCTATTTATTCGGTATTTACTTAAATTCATGTATGATTTGACGAGGTTTCTAACCTAATATGTCATTAAGGGTCACTTTCATAAATTAATAACGTGTCTAAGTAATTCAAACTTCACGTTTAGGTCCTTCACCCTAGCTACTTAGACCATAAGCTCTTGTTAGTCTCTCCTCTCCTCGAATATTGGTATTTCACAATTAAGTCCATGATACCAATATCTGACTCGATTTGAGATGTCCTAATTAGAGTTTGACTTCACGGTTAGGTTCTTCACCAAGTCCCTAACCTTAATTTATGTAGTTCCGGCTTAGATTAAATTGGTTAGAATCTTAATCTAAACCTAAGGTATTTACATTCACAATTTGGTACTATCCTATTGATCCTAGTCAATTTTGGTTCTTTTAAAAACCAAAACGAGATGCTACAATTCAAGTACTAATTATGTATTTAACACAAATTATTTAAATCACGGAAATTAACAATCAAATCCGATAAAACAATCATAATAAAAGCAAATAACCGAATAAAATAGAATTAAACAAGTTCATGCATATTGACCTAAACCCCTAGAGAGAGAACTACTCCCTCTTGGAGAGAAACATTGCAAAGTTTGGCAAAGAATAAGAGGAAATGAAATAAAGAATAATTACACCCTTTTAATCTAGAACCTCAATCTTGCCGAATCTTGCTCAGGAAATCCTTCTTCTCCTTACTTGAAAGCTTTACCTCCTTCAGAAATTATTGCTAAGTTTTGTGTGTAGAGAGAGAATGAGATGTGTTGTAGGATGATCTTTGAATGGAAATGAGTCCCTCCTTTTAAAGCAAGAGATCATGCCCAATTTAGATGCTAGAATGTGGAGTTAGTTGGTGCCCTTTTTACATTGCTTTCCTGGCAAGCATGTCTATTTTTGGCTTCTTAAAACGTGTCCTTAGAGTGCCAAAAATAGAAACTGCATTGAAATCGGGTAATTCTGGCAGTCTGCGTGTTCAGTGCGTCCGCACTGATGGTCAGTGCGGGTGATTGATCCGCACTGGATTGAACTTTTCTTTTTTAACTTGGCGAAAATCCTGCGTAATCTTCTGAGTGCGTCCGCATAGGTGGTGGGTGCGGATGGAGGACCTGCACTGCTGAACTTCTGTGCTGATCTGCAGTTTCTGAAAATCCGACCAAGTATAAACTGCGGGTGGATGACCCGCACTGGCGTGTGAGTGCGGACGCATTACGCTCGGGAAAAATTCTGGCTTTGCTGAGATGCTGGAAATTCGACTAAGTACTGAGTGCGTCCGCACTGAATCTCAGTGCGGGTGGCTGATCCGCACTCAGTGTTAATTACTTCATTTTTCGTCTTTTCCTGCATTTTAAAGCCAAACTACTGCAGTAACTTGATTCTAGGTGTAATTCATTCATTTTATATTCAAAATACATGATAATTGGGGTTATTTTATGATAAAAACTAGATCAAATGTGTATATAATTTATGCTTATCAGCAGTCGATCCCAACTAAGGGCGTGTTCCTTTGTGACGGTATGAAATTTCATGGGATGGGACCTACTTTTGAAAAAAATGGAAACCATGAACACAGATACGCATGAAATTGGTAATGAAAATGTGCTGAAATGAGTATTTGGTTGTCTGTAAAATTAGTTGTGGGAAATATTAATTTATTATGAAAATATATGTATTTATTTTAATTTCTTATCTATTGAGAAAAAAAAATTTGCTGACTTATCTGTTTATTTTGTATTAAATTGAAATAATGTGTAGGTAATGTTATTTTTTTAAATGAGTAGCAAATAATTAAATAAAAATAGAAATAGAAATAGAAAATTATTATGATTTTTTATAATGATATTAAAATAATGACAAAAATCATTATGATTTTTTATAACTGAAAAATATTATATTATAATTAGCAAATTAAATTAAGTGAGAAGATATAATGTAATAATTTGTAAACATAATAATAATTTATTTCTTACTCATAAACAATTCGATAATGTAAATTTTTTGTGATTTTCTTAAATACATATATAATGCAAAAATACTTCATCATTTTATATTATAAATAATTACTAAAATACTGATATATTTGTAAAAAAAAATTATGAAATAATTGTTGGTGTGTTGACGTGACATGATATTCTGTGTTCCAATTAAAAGAATAGAGATTATCTGACAAAAATTATTTTGATATATATGCTCTAATAGCAACTATGTTTTCCTAAAAATAAAATAAAAGTTAACGTGCCATCACATAATTAATCAATTGGTAGTTTATTTTTATGGGTTAATTGCATTAATATTGTTCAATAAAAAGAGAATTATCAAGTAATACACGTGGGAAAAAAAAAATATATTCAATCGGATCAAATTATTTGGTTCCCACCAAATAACAAAGAAATGGGAACAAATGTGGGAAAAGATCTCAAAAAAAAATTGTAACCAAACAGGGTGAAGGAAATAATTTCTACCTGATTCAAAAGCTAAAAAATTCCCATGTGTTTGATTGCAGCCAAACACGTCCTAATTCTACACAGAGAGTATATCCTATTGGATCTGAGCTCCCCAAAACTGGGATTAGAGAAATTTGGATATATGTAGATATCTTTTTATCAAAATTTCAAAATTAGATATATCCAATTTAAATTCACATATTTTATATTCTAGTATTGTGAGTTTGTGACCATATGTTGCAACGGAAATATAGTACAAGATAAAAAAAATTCATACAAAATAACATATTTTTATAAAAAAAATTAGACAAAATAACAAATAACATTTATAGAAGACATATTCAATAACATCTACACGAAATAGCATTCCTTCAATGACATACATTTTTTTTTATTTTTTGACATATTTTCATACAAAAGTCTCATACAAAATGACATATTAAATGAAAAATAACATTTCTTAAAAGATATAAAAAAAATGAAAATAAACGAAGACATTACCAATCAATTATAAATTAATCTAAAAATTTCTTAAATAACATTTACAAAATAGAAAGAAATAAAAAAGACCATACAATTTACATGTGGCAAGTACGTATCTAAATAATTTTAGACTTTTACATGTAAAAAAAATAAAAAAAAGATGCACAAAATCAAAACAAAAGCAAACTATTTGATTAGAGTACTGATATTTAATCCGAAATTTTATATTTTAATCACAATCGTTAGCGAATTAGGACATCTATGTGCTTAATATAACAATGAAGATAAGCAGGTTTCAAATCAGGGACATAGCAAGAATTTTTATCAGGTAGACAAACAAATCTTACAAACAGTAAAACAGGAGTTATTGGTGCCGAAAATAAATCTGTTGTGATTCTCGGGAATCGCAGGTTCCTGCGATCCCGAATCTCAGCTGTTGGTTTTTTTCGTAATGCGTGCATGAAAATACTTTTCCAAAGTGTTTTCGAGATCCGCGCACAGAAAAATTTGAACCGTTGATTCGGAATTTTAGAATCCTGCGATCCCACCCAAGATCGCAGCAGATTCGGACTCATTGGTGCCACACAGCCGCAACTCGCATTTTTATTTTTCTGTTGTTTTTCTTTCTTAAACAGTGAGAAAATGAATAGTAGAAAGAAGAAGGGGTGTGGGGAGAACACAATGTAGTGATTGGGGTTTACGAAATGGCGCTATAACCGATCACGGGCCATGACATAGATGTCAAATTGAGAACTATAGTTTTGAAAATTGGAATCGAAATTGTTAATTAAGTTAATCATGAAATTTAAATCGAATGAATCCATACAAATCGATCAAATTGGACCAATAACTCGGTTTTTTTAAGAAAGCTAGTTTTTATACTCATAAATGTCAAAAAATTATATTTAACTTAAAGGGGGAATTTCACGTATACCCCTCAAAACTTTCAAAATTACGTATTTTTTCCTCTAAATTTTGAAATTACATATTCCCCCTCTAAACTTCAAAAACTCACAAATTTACCCATTTTATTGTCTTTTATATTAAAACTCATTCTAAATTTATAAAATACCCATTTTACCCTTTATTAAAAGCATAAAATACCTATCATACTCAAATTTGAATCTAAAGGGTTCCCCTACCGTCTGATCCGAGCGCATTGCATTAATATCTGTGCGCATCACTTCAATATCCGTGAGTGTTCGCTTCAAGATTCGTGATGATCTAGCATGCACGGATCTTAAAGCAATGTTGACCCCCACAAATCACGTTATGATTCGTGTACGTCGCTTCAATATCCGTGTGTATTTGCTTTAAGATTCGTGCTGATCTTGCACACAGATCTTAAAGCAATTCAAACGGTAGATGAACCCTTCAAATTCAAATTTGAGTCCGATGGGTTTTTATGTTTTTAATAAAGGGTAAAATGGGTATTTTATAAATTTAGAATGAGTTTTAATATAAAAAACAATAAAATGGATAAATTTGTTAGTTTTTGAAGTTTAGAGGGGGAAATATGTAATTTCAAAATTTAGAGGGGAAAATACGTAATTTTGAAAGTTTTGAGAGATATACGTGAAATTCCCCCTAACTTAAAAGGTTACACTCAAAAAATTCTTTTTCTATTTATTATTTATTTTATCTTTTCTTTCTTTGATAAAATTTGGTTAGTTAGAGACCGCCACATAATTTCTCTACTCAAATTTCTCTCCAGTCACATTTATTATTTTTTCAATGTTCTATTTTTCAGACCCACCAATTTTTTAATTTTTTTTACTATATTTAGAGATGTACAAAATAACGAAAAAAAATATATAGAATTTGGTCTCTAAGCACATTTTAATATAGAGATAACATTCAGCAGTTCGGATTGACTGTATACGTAGTGTTCTTAGTCGGCTCTAGCTCTAACTGTTTAATATGATCTCCATGGACATTGACATTCTATATATTGAAAATAAAAATAAGAATTAGAGACATGAATAAGATAAAGACATATAAGTCATTTGAACCCTGCTCTTTATAAGTGTAACCATTTCTTAATTTAAATAATTAAAAATACAAATTAATACTATTAAAATTTACTTAAAAAGACTGTGTACGTAGTGTCTTCCCTTCCTTTCATTGTCAATGGGCATTATTTTTTGGCTATCAACAAAAAAAATAAAGGACAGATTGGTTTCTAGCTGTATGTAGTATATTAAATTTGTATATTAAATTTTTAAGCTAGAAGAATGTTTAAACTAAAAGAAAATTATGGACATATCGTTGACCCCAAATATTTATTAGTTATTTAATTAATGTTAAAATTTGAATTAAATTATAATATATTTTATAGGCATGAAAGAAGTACAAATCACATTCTAAATATCAGATTTTCAAACCAGAAAATTTTTTTCTTATTGTCAAAAGTATTAAATTAATATATTGCTAATTATTCCTATCCTATTTAATTTTTCATTGCAACTATATAAAAGATGTACCATATTAAGGCCAATGAGTTGTGCTTTACCATCTTGTGATAATTATTTAATTAATATGCACTTGCACAAAAAGGCGACAGATTAGAACGTGCTATCCTACTTAATTATTTATTCAAAGCGACTAAATTTAATTTCAAGTTTAATTGCTCGGTAGCTATGTGTTTATTTCGAGCTGAATTAATTTCATTCATGAAATGATATATAATGATCTTCGCCACCGAAATTTTTATTAATACCACTGTAAAAAAATAACCCACAAATTATGATGAATTCGAAAAATACCAGGGTTTCCAGTTCAATCTGCGACCCCATTTTTGTGGGGGCGCAGAATGAATTGAGGCCCCCCAAAATCCAAAAAATGCATTGTAATATAGTGATATTTAGATTTTTGAGGACTTCCAATTCAATCTGCGCCCTCCAAAATTGAATTGGAGGCTCTGATGTTTTTCGAATTCTCCAATTGAAGTTACATTGGTACAGATGTACGTTCGATCGCATGAATATTTACTGGCCAAATTTCTTATAAAAAAAATTTCTAATCAAATTGAGAATTAATATTTAACCTAATAATTAAAAAAATGCAATTAATTCTTGAGAAAGGGTCGGTTGACCTTTCTAATACCTCGTAGGGCAAAACGTGGTGCCCTTGTTTATGGATGATATCATATATTTGGCATATGAACATTCTTTATATGATTAGTTTCCTGGTAGAAGTACAGCTCCTTTACAAAAGCTGTCTTTTCCAGGCAAAATCTTCTAGGCGAGAGAAGCAAGAAATTCTCGTCGAGGAAAAATGGTGGTTATATGGCACCTTAATCTTCTGGTGCTGCTCATGGCTATTAACGGAGTCGATGGCATTGGCGTGCCGCGTTCTGTCAGTAAGTTCCCTATGACTAGTCACTAGTGTAATATTGGCATTGGGAGTAGGGGTGTTCAAATGGATCGGTTTATTCGGTTTTAAACCGAACCGGCAAATTTCGGTTTAATTGGATCGGTTGTTCGGTTTAAATGATTTGATTCGGTTTTGGAATCTCCAAATCGGTTTGTACCGAACCAACCGGTTTAATAAAAAATTGATCGGTTTATCAAAAACCGGCTTGTGTGGTTATCAAAAATGTTATCCAAATCGGTTTGAACCGAACCAACCGGTTTTGAATTGTTTATTTGTAACTTGAAATATTTGTATTCGGTTCAACCGAACAAACCGAAATTTAAATCGGTTTAATCGGTTCAGTTTTAGATCGGTTTGAAATTTTAATTCGGTCGATTCGATTTGATTTTCAAAATTCGGTTCAAACCGCAGTTCAGCAAAAAAGTTTGGTTTGACCCGAACCGACCGGTTGAACACCCTAGTTGGGAGATCATCGGTAGGACCCATCCGATTTGTACTGATCAAGTACATACCGATCTTGATACTTATATATTTGTTTCCTTTAACATTTTTTCTCCTAATTTTTTTTATTTTTTTCTTCTAATTATGGCATGGTGTAGAAATATCTAAACACGGCTATTACGTCGAAATCCTTATGAATTATTGTTTGTGTTTGTAATTTTCTTGATTTATTGTGTAATTAATGGGCAATGCTTGTTTTGTCAGAGCTTCCATTGGTTAACAAAAAAGTACCAACATTAGCGCTTGCTGGGGGAGGTGTGGTAATTCTTCTTCTATTCCTCATTTTGCTGTGTTGCTGCTTTAGAAGATGCAGATGTAAGTTTCACCTCTTTCCCTGTTTATTTTCTTATGCTAAACTCTAAAGTAATAACCACTATATATATATAGAGGAGGGATCGATGGCATCTTTTCAAAGTCCAAACAATCGATCCGAACCATTCAACATGATCACCATATTAAAATGTGCTTGGAGATCAAATTTTACATTTTTTTGAATTTTTTTACTATTTATTAAGATGGTTACAAAATCGTTGTTTTCAGGCCATTGAAAAACAACAATTTTGTAACCATCTTAATTAATAGTAAAAGAATTCAAAAAAATGTAAAATTTGATCTCCAAGCACATTTTAATATAGTGATCATGTTGAACGGTTCGGATCGACTGTTTGGATTTTGAAATTGCAAAATTGGCCTATAAAAAAAACAATGTCAAGATGTGTAAAAAAAAAAGTGTAATTGGATCTCTCCTCATATATATATATATATATACCTCAAAAAAGGAATCCATATGATCACATCAGTTTGAATCTGGCCCGTTCATTATATACTAGCACGAATCTTAAAGGGACTCTTGGAAAAGGAGGAACATTTGCTCATAATATATAAGTAACCATCACAATAAAATATATCTTGATTATATGTTGACAAATGTTGTTCAGAAGTTATATTTTTCCAAGCCCCATTAATTATATATCTTGATTGTAATATGAGCGAGCGAAAAACATAAGTAACGGCTGACATCTTCATAAACAATATTGAAACATTAATTAACACCACTAGCAAGCAATTAATGATGGATGGATGGATGCCATAATATATATATGCAGGTAATCCTTTTCCGAAACCAAAAATTGATTATAGGAATGATCATGCCACAATTACAAGCCAAGCTCAGTCAAACACATCTCAATCAAAGAAAGTGGTTGCACATGAGCTTTTTGATTTTGAGAATCGTCAGTTCAGTTACAATGATTTGAGGAAAATCACACATAATTTCCGAAGCAACATCGGCACTGGAGGGTTTGGAAGTGTGTATGTGGGTGTTTTGGAAAATGGAACTCAAGTTGCAGTAAAGCTGCGTTCTCACACGTCTTCTCAGGGAGTTAAAGAATTCTTGGCTGAGGTAATTCATTATTTATATATCCCATTTTAATTTTATACATACATCTTCTGCTCCTATCTTGCAAAATATGTTGTACCGTACTCACTCTAGCTAATTAATGTACCAATATAGGAATTAATTCATATCCTCTGCATTAACTCAAAAGATTCTGAATCTTTTGAGTTAATGAATCTCGACTGTCCGATCTATTTTAAAATTCTTTAAAATTCGTGCAAATTAGATCTGCACTAATATTAAATGACCCCCTATGTTATAGACACGAGCCGGATTGGCTCCGTTTAAAATCAGACGGTTGAAATTCATTAACTCAAAAGATTCTCTTTTGAGTTAATGCAGAGGATACAGATCCCCAGTATAGCGACTGGGGGGGGGGGGGGCAGATTGATAGGCTTTGGACCAAATTTGGTCCAATGCTTGATCAGAGCCATTCAATCCACTTCAATATTCGTGCATGTTGTATCCACACGAACTTTAAAGTGGATTGGACCGCCTCCGCCTCCCACATTATAGTTGTAATTTCAAAAAGAATCTAGAACTTGCCGGAAGTAATTGGGAATTTTTTTTAGTTAAAGTTAAACCTAAATCGTCTGATTTCTGTGGAGATTTCCACAAACAATTTAAATTTATGTCACAATTTAGACTCGTACGATTCTAAATTCATCTATCACGGATCTCAACGCTGATCAGACATACATAATCAAAAAATTTATAAGACATTAATTATTGAAATATTTTGGACAAGAGGTGACCAGAGTTGACCTATTTTTCAGGCAAAAAACTTGACAAGAGTTCATCACGTAAACTTGGTTTTTCTGATTGGATATTGCCTGGATGAAAATTCCATGGCGCTGGTGTACGAGTACATGCAGGAAGGAACTCTACAAGACAAGCTCAGAGGTACTTTTCAATTTCTCTTCATCAATTCTCAAGATTTTAATTGGTATTTTAATTAATTCCTGTATTCTTTCAATGCAGATAATACACGGATTCTTACTTGGAAACAAAGGCTTCGAATTGCATATGAATCTTCACTAGGTACACAAATTTCACAAAACCTTAATTGCACATGATTTTTTTATAACATTACACTTACAAAATATGCTTTAGGGCCTGTTCGGCTGCTGCTGGAAAATTACTGTTCACGTGGGAAAAAAAAAATTCACTCAGACTGAATTTTTTTTTTCCCACGTGAACAGTAATTTTCAGTTCAAATTTTTTTTTTCCTGTGCCCATTCCCGATCCCAACCAACAGCCGAACAGGGCCTTATGCAACGAGTCCTGACAAGTACAGACTCTTTGATTACACAGGACACATAAAAGCCTGACAAACTTTTGCATCATAGGAAGCATATATACTTCTCTCAAACAAATTGAACGAGGTTACAAGTTCCAATTTTAATAGCAAATACCAAAAAAATTTCAACAATTTCAATAAGCAATATCACTAAAAATGTTGTGAAAATCCTGCCAACATGGTCATCTATCAATCCATTCATAATCCGGACAGTCATGATTAAAGAATAGGTTGTCTCTCAAAACTTAAATACTCTGCATTCTTCAATCATGATTGTTTGAATCATGAATGAATAGACAGATAGACCATTTTGGCAGGATTTTCCCGCTCATCTATGAGCAGGAGATTCAGTTCCCTGAATTTGAAACAACAAAGGCACCATTTTTGCAAAGAATGAAATTCACCAACGTTCATTAAACTACAGTTAAACCATATTTAACACATCACACAAATCATCGATCATATATATCTACAATAATGGGACAGTATCCGCGAGAGATACTGTCGGTATACCCTCGCAGATATTTCCGTCGCTAATAGAAAAAACACCTTTTTGTCGGTATACCCATGCAGATAGTCACTTTTTACTATCGCAGATACTGTTACATTCTTGTAGTATTATTGAAATCTTATACTCTAGTTAAAAAAATTTGTACAATGAAGGATTGGAGTACTTGCATAAAGGGTGTAATCCGCCACTAGTTCACAGAGATGTGAAGACCAACAACATTCTTCTAAATGCAAATCTGGAGGCAAAAATTGCAGATTTCGGACTATCAAGAGATTTTAATATGGATGGAAGCAGTCTTATTTCAACGACTGTAGTAGGGACTCCCGGCTACTTGGACCCAGAGTAAAATTATTATTTTTATTTTCTCTTTAACACCACAACCTCCTTTCTTGTTCTTAATTTGCATCCATTAATTAATTAGTACTAAAGTTCATCCAATTGGTAGTCTAATTAACCAATGTAATAACAAAGATATAGGAGTAGGTCCGATGGGCATCGGATCTACTTTTGGGTTCAATTAGTTCCAGCAATCAATATTAAGATTTGTGCGCATGGAAATTAGCAGACACGTACGAATTTTAATACAGAGCGCACACATCTTAATGTTGGTTGGATGGTGATTAAACCCATCCAACCAAAGTAGGTCTGATGGGCATCGGACCTACTCGGAATTCAATAACAAATTCTGAAAAACATGTAGTTATTCAGCTTTTGTTCTACAGCTTATATTATTATATATTTATAGTGCTGTACATATGCATACAACAGGACTAAAATTTTCTATTGTAGTTGTTCGATCCGCATCAATATTCGTGTGCACGTATCTTGACGTAGATCAAATGACTTCAATCAGTCATCAGATAGAATTTCCACCCCACTCCCTGAAATTTTGTTGTTCCTCAGGAAATAATTAAACTTTCTTAGAGTCCTAATTAGTCACTTCATCTCCCATCCTGAAATAGGTTAACATAATAATAAATTCGAAAATTTGTCTCCCTTCATTCCTCTCTTTTATCCAAAGGCTAACACAACAAAAAATTTATTCCCTATCCTTTTTCCTGGGATGTGGAAAGACACAAATTTACATAATTGAGGTAAATTCAATATTTACTGAACAGGGATCGAGGACAAATTAGTTTTCAAATGGATATAAAAATTTAGATATATCCAATTAGTTGAGTACCTAATTTAATTTTTGTGGGTTGGTTGCTTAGAAAAGAGACAATTGCAATAGATACACAGCCTTAACTAATTGTTGCACCTTCAGGTACTATACCTCATTCAAACTGAGCCAAAAGAGCGACGTGTTCAGCTTCGGAGTTGTTTTGCTAGAGATCATCACAGGCCAACAACCGATTATTTCTGGTTCACAAGGGGGCCATTTGGCGGAATGGGTGCGCCAAAGGCTCTCGAGAGGAAACATTGATACCATAATAGACCCCAGAATTCATGGCCAATATGACGTAAACTCCGTTTGGAAGGTCACTGATCTTGCTTGTAAGTGCACTGAGCAAACATCCGCTCAAAGGCCGACGATGAATGTAGTAGTCACAGAGCTCAGGGAAAGTCTAGATCTCGAGATCGCCACAGAGGATACTGGTACTGAAAGTACAACACATACATACTCCAGCAGCCAGAATAATTATTCCAGGAATAACAACTACATCATTGATGTTAGTGACAGTAGTATTCCAGAGATGGCTTACTTGGGTCAAATGGCACCGGCACCAAGACCGGCTGCTAGATAAATTAATTAACATCATCAATCAGCAACATCATTTGTGCCTCCATTTTTGTTCCTCTAATAGTTTTGAAACGTTATGAGGTAAGTAATAAATTAAGTATATAATTGATTTGATATTGACATTTGTAAAGTCATTTAATGATTGTGAGACTTTTTTTTTTTTTTAAATTTTGGTTTGGTTGAAGTTCAGTTCGGACTGTCATTTGATACGTATACTTAATTAACTGGTCAAAGTATTGAGAAGTAATTAACATATTAAGTGTTGTTGCCACTAGTTATATCCTAGATACTCAACAAAATCAGCTAAAAATATATGAGATTTGACACATCTTGACACTATTTTTTATAGGTCAATTTTGCGATTTTAAAATTCAAACTGTCGATCCGAACAATTCAACATGATCACCATATTAAAATGTGCTTGGAGATCAAATTTTACATTTTTTTGAATGTTTTTACTATTTATTAAGATGGTTACAAAATCGTTGTTTTTCAATGGTCTGAAAACAACGATTTTGTAACCATCTTAATAAATAGTAAAAAAATTGAAAAAAAAATATAAAATATGATCTCCAAGTACATTTTAATATATCCATCATGTTGAACGGTTTGGATCGATTATTTGAACTTTGAAAATAGTACGTATCAAAATGTATAAAAAAAAAAAGTTGTAATCCGAGCCTCCTCTGTATAGTCATTTGAATATAAAAAGGTTCCAACCCATCATTCATATCAGCACTTTTTGTGGGCAGTATTAGTCTTGAATATAAAAAGGTTCCAACCCATCATTCATATTAGCACTTTTTGTGGACAGTGTTAGTCAATGTCATTTATTGATTAAGGCATCGATCCATAATACATGTGGCTGGAGAACTGAAAAATTGATCAAATAATTTAAGTGGCCAGCTTCTGACATTAGAAAAGTATAGTAATTATAGACAAAAAAATTAGCCCCTTTCTTATACGGTACTGTTCACATTTTGTGAACTCAATTCTAAAATCTATTAATTAACTTCAATTAATGAATTCAAACCGTTCAAAATCCATCTATCTTACAAATGATACGTCTATATGAATTTTTTTTTTAACTTTCGAACTAATTTAGTAGAAAGTCAAACGTAAAAAATTGGAAGGTTTATAAATTAATTTTAATGCATTTATTTTTTGAATTCTTTATACCACTTGACGCTATACAAAATTAATTTGAAAATTTAAAATTTTCATATGTAGACGCATCACTCATAAGGTAGATGGATTTTAACAGTTTGGATTCGTTATTTGAAGCAAATCTAATAGATTTTAGAGTTGAATTCACAAAAGAACTTGATAAACTTAAAAATACCCTAGTTTTAGTGGAAGTTTAACATTCATAACAACTAATTAACTTGACAACTTTGACTGAAACATCTCTAAATTGTAGATTATTATATTTTGGATGTTTCGAGTATGTATCCATGATATAATGTACACCCAATTAACTGTACATCATCATATATCCATCAATTTTTAAAGGATAAAAAAGTCATTTCTAATACTTGAGTTCTTTTTTTTTTAAGAACTAACATTTGGTCTAGCGGTAAAAACACATGATCTTTGATGTGAGAGATTATGTGTTTGAAATCTGAATGGGGGCAATTCATTATTGTAATAACCACAGTATGAAATAGTTGGGTGTCTTGACCTCCAACCTTTATTGTTTTTTTTTTTGTTTATGAAACTTTTTATCACAATCTCTTCATATACTACAAAATCTGTGATTTTTTAAAATCTTGCTATTATGTTTGAACATTTTATTTATGTTATGATGCTAAAAGTTAATAAAAATTTATATAAAAAAAGCTTTTGAACTTTTGAATTGTTCAAATTTTGTATTTTACTTAATCCATCCGGTCATACTTCCTTAACAAGTTGAGCTTATAATTAAGAAACAAATGCGAGAAGCAACCTTGATCAGTGGTGATTCGGAACCAAGCTAATTTTTTTTTTCCAACCATGATTTTTTTTTTAAACTTTACTTGTTAATTTTTCTTTATTATTTTTACACTAGTAACATAGTCATCTATTATAATGGTTGAACCGAAAAAAAATATGTAATTCACACTGTTTTCTCTTTGCCGTTAGATGTTTTGTGAGGTAGCGTCATCATCTGATACTGGAAATAAATCTGCTGTCATTCCAACAAGAGATAACAGGACTCTGTTATTCCGATTCCAGCCGTTGACCTTTGTCAAGATTCGGGTACGAAAAACTTTTTTTCTTGAGATTTGCGCATGAAAAACTTTGATCAGTTGTGATAGAAATAACAGGGTCAGTGATCCCTTTGGGATAACAGCAGATTTATATCCTCTGATACCAGCGGATAGTGCGTATCCTCTGAGATATCTCAACTTTTGCGTGACCGACGTGTCCGGTGCCTATTCGGGGATAGTGCGGGGAACCAGTACTATTTGTGATTTGAGATTCGTGCATAATGTATATGAACGGTTGAGATTTTCCAAAATAACACGCAAAAGTTGAGATATCTCAGAGGATGCGAATTCACCAGCGGATGGGTTCGTTAGTACCTGGTGCAGTTCATCTCGTACTGGTTGAGTTCTTGCTCTTGGCTGTCTGGTCGGCCGTGTATTGCTGTTTAGATTCACACGAACACTTTTAGATTCGTGCTGAGATGTAACGTACGGTTCATATTTAACGGAATGGACTCTGCTGCTTTTCCGACAGAAAAGCAGGGTCCTGCTTTTCTGCATCCCACCATTCAAAATTTTTCATTTCGCGCATCTCAATACAGAAACTTTTTCATGCACAAATCTTGACGAATTTGAATAATTAGATCTGAAAAAACTGGCTGCTACTTTTCTATCATAAAAGCAGCAGAGTCGGACCCATATTTAACTTGATTACATGAGGGGATCCGAATGAACCGTTGGGTCCCTCTGTGATGGGCCTTTTAGCTTGTCTGGGCTTGGTCCATATTAATTACATGTGCTTAGTCTCTCTGGAGCCGAGATTTTTATTTTTACCCAAAAAAATATATATTTTAATATAATTATCCAATTTTTTTAAAAATTTAAATTTTTACCCAAACCGTAAGAATTTCTTACGGTTTGAATTCTTTATTCAAACCGTAAGAATTTCTTACGGCTTGAATTCGGAATTCAAACCGTAAGAAATTCTTACGGTTTGAATTTTTTTTTTTTTTTTTTTTTTGAATCCTTTTTTTTTTTTTTTTAAAATCGTTTTTTTTGGCTATAAAAGGGTGGCATCAGAAGCTAGAAAGAGAGAGAAAGAGAGGAAGAGAGAAAAGAGAGAAAAGAGAAAGAGAGGAGGAAGAAAGAAGGGAAGAGGAGGAAGAGGAGGAAGAAGAAGAAGAAGAAGAAGAAGGAGAAGGAAGAGGAGGAAGAAGGAGAAGTCTGCTGAATCAGGTATTTTTTTTTTTGTAACTTTTCACATACGTTCATTACTGTTCACATACGTATTTACTGTTCATATACGTATGTACTGTTCATTACTGTTCACATACGTATTGACTGTACATTACTGTACTTTACTGTTCAAATACGTATTTACTGTTCACATACGTATTTACTGTACATTACTGTTCACATACGTATTTACTGTACATTACTGTTCACATACGTATTTACTGTTCATTACTGTTCACATACGTATTTACTGTTCAGTACTGTTCACATACGTATTTACTGTTCACTACTGTTCACATACGTATTTACTGTTCATTACTGTTCACATACGTATTTACTGTTCATTACAGTATTTACTGTTCATTACTGTTCATATATGAATGTACTGTTCATTTACGTATCTACTGTTCATGTACCATTCATATACGTATTTGCTGATCATGTACGTATCTACTGTTCAAGTTCATATCTGACTATTTACAACTGTTCACGATTGAAATCAGTAAACTGACAAAATAATGACCATTTTACAAATGTAGTTTATTGGACATGCCTATTGGAATTTCAATACATTTTGGAGGGAAATTCATTTTTGATGAGAATGGGGCACGTTACTCCAAACCTCCAGTAAATACGTATTGGGTTGATGAAAATTTATCATTCGAGCAGTTGCAATCGCTTATTTATGGAGCGAGCGGCTACAATAGAAATCGCTGGGAATTAGAAATAATGTCCCGAGTAGTCCACGCAGGAAAGTATGTCATAATCGCATTAAGAGATGACGGGGCATTGAGAGGCTTGATCGCGCAGGTTTTGAGGTCTGGCCAATCATTATTGGAAGTTTTTGCATGTAGAATTCGCGGAGAGTCAAGGGCCGGAAGTTCAGGCCAAAATTCGGTTGCAGAAATGGATCAAGCAAATAATGAACCATACACTCCTTTTATCACAATGCCTGTACTAAACCCGGAACCAGAAATATACAGTAATGCACCCCAATCTCCACCTTTTGTCCCACCACGAGTACAATCTCCACCTTTTATCCCACCTATATCTGTGTATGAAGGTCATTCATCCTTACCTGGGCCTGAACCAAATCCTCACCCCAGACCGCCACCAGTACAGGAAGATCCAAACGAGTCAGAATTTGAATTTATGAACGAGGTACAGGAGGAGAATCCGCAAACTGGGGATGAATGGGGGGAAGGAGACTGGGACATTAATGATGAAGGAGATGAAGACGATGAAGAAGAATACACACATCCCACTGTGAGGCAAAATAGGGAGAATATGCCGTTAAGTGGCCGTTCTGAGACTCACCCGTTTGTAAACTTCAATGACACATCTGCTTTTCGAGAAGCAGATGTTTCTTACTATGGTCGTCGGGTTGAATACAAGAGTGAGCTCGCAAAAGGACAATACTTCGTAAGTAAAAATCAACTGACGAAAAAGATCAGAGAGTACCATGTTGACAAGAACAAGGAGATATACACGAAGAGAAGTGACACATCCCGGCTGGAAATTAGATGCAGCACTCCGGGTTGTCGTTTCAAACTGAAGGCAAGAGCAACAAATGCTGGAGATACATGGATGATAACTGAGCAAGACACGCCTCACACATGCACGTCTGAGTACACCAGGACCGACCATGCACAACTCACGGCATCAATCATCGCAGATATCATCGAGAGCAGCATTAAGGAAGACCCCACTATGAGCATCCGGAGTGTGGCACACTGTGTGAGGACTAGGTTTGGCAGTATAACCCCGAAGTACAACAAACTTTGGAGAGGTCGTGAGATTGCAGTAGCCCGTCAATTTGGGAGTTGGGAAGAGTCGTACAATTTTATGAAACTATTGCTTATCGGGATATGTTACACCAATCCCGGCTCGAAATACCAATTTCTGACAAGACGGAGCATCGATAAAAATACAGGACTGGTCAAGCAAGGTGTTGAGGAATTCAGGGCGGTGTCATGGGCTTACGGACCATGCATCACTGCATTTAATTACTTGAGACCAGTGATCAGTATAGATGCAGCCTTCCTTTCTGGGCGGTATGAGGGCAGGCTTTTGATGGCTTGTGGCTATGATGCCGAAAACCAATTGCTGCCGCTAGCATTTGCAATTGTGCATAAAGAGAATGAAGAGAATTGAGGTTTTTTCTTGCAATGGCTTAGGATTAATGTGATTCGTGTTAATAGGTTCGTGTGTGTTATATCAGACCAACACATGGGTATCAAAGCTGCATTGAAACCTGAATACGGATGGGACAGGGATAATTTTGTGCACAGATACTGTATCCAGCATGTTGCTGACAATCTAGTCCAGGCGTGTGGGAGGGACAAATGGTACGGAACTAGGTTCAAACTAGGAGCTAGGAAGAGGAAGCCGAGAAGGCTGAAAGAGATGTTCGAAGATTTTGCCTCGGTATGTCTAATATTGTGTAATTTAAATCATTTTTGTTTCTTTTAGATGCATTATGTCTAACTTTGCTTTGTTCTATTGCAGCAAAATCCGAGGTGTAATGCTTTTCTGAGGAGAGTGGGCAAAGTACGTCTAATGATGTCATGGAGCCGTCAAATTTTGAAAAATTTTTCCAGACCTGTGATGGAGGTTACCGATTTGGTATCATGACAACAAATGGGTCCGAGTCCCTGAACGCTGTCTTCAAGGATAGCCGGATGTTGCCTGTGGCTGCACTTGTAGAGGAGACATTCTACAAGTGCAATAGGTGGTTTGTTCAGCGGCGACAGGCAGCGACGGAGCAAATAAATGCAGAAAAGCTTTTTTCTGAACGGGTACATGTTAAGCTCGCCAAACGGTGGGAGAAAGCTACAAAAATGGATGTCATCCCATACTCACACGGCGAAGGTAAGTACGAAGTCACGGGGCCAAATGAATATGTTCCAGTAGTCCAAACGCAGGATGGAACTATGTCCATGATTCATAGAAGGTTCCAGTATACCGTGACATTCGGGCCGGATAGAAAAGTGGAATGTGCATGCAGAGGTATTCAATTAACTGGGATTCCGTGCGCTCATGTGTTAGTGGTTTGTCGCCATAGAAGCTGGTCACCCGACCTATTTGTTGCCAACTGGTATAGGGTGGATTACCTTCTGAGTACTTGGAATGAACTGTTTGTTCCTTACGGCAATCCTGAAGATTGGCCTACAACCACTACCCCTAAAATTGAGCCAAACAAAGATTGGATACGGCGTGGTAGGAGAAAACACATCCGTCATGAAATGACCATGGACGAAATGCAAGGTAGGCGAAGGGGGCACCGTCCTCGCCGTTCCACTTCTGACAGGCAAAGTCGAGGTATGTAACATTGAACCCTGAGTATATTTCATTCCAATATTTGAATAGCTTACTAACTAACATATATGGGCTGCAGATGCTCATAACGCAGCAAATACAGCAGAAAATGAGCGAGTTATGGCCGAGGCAAGTGGATCGCAAGGGCCGCGGCAGAGCACAGCCAGAAGCCGTACAACAGACCGTGAAAATGCAACTATGATGTTTAGGGAGGCAATGGGTGAAGTACTGGCAGGAAGAGATGCGGTTGGGATGCAAGGTCCTTCAGGTACTACACAACGAAGAAGGAGCATATCTGGCGCAGGAAGGAGGAGCACATCTGGCGCAGGGACATCTGGTACAGCACACCCGAGGGAGGAAGTAATGCAACCCGCTAGAAGGAGCACATCCCAAGTAGGGACATCTGGTACAGATAACCGAGCGCAAGAAGGCCCGTCTGGTACAGCTAACCGGCAAGAAGAAGCAGTGCAACCAGCTAGAAGGAGCACATCATCATGGAGATCATTGGGATTGCATTTTAGGCTGAGTGGTCGCAGGAATTAACTTGCGATCTACTTTAATTTGTTGAGAACTTATGTAATTAGATGAATTGTAGCCTGTGAACATTTATCATTTTGAGGTTTGTATGAACTTATTTAATTAGTTTAGTTTGTGTTTGGAGATTATGTTGTTCAGTTGGTTTGGAATTTAAATTAGTTTGAATTGTTAAGTTAGAGGTTTGTATGAATTTTATTTGTATGAATTGTTAAGTTAAAGTACGTCCGAGCCCTACTTTGCACCTATGGTTAACATATCAAGGCAACTTCAAAAATCATGAAAATTTTCCGACATCCAGTCTTGACATCGTAGAACAAGACTGTGAAGTTTCACGCAAAATCTCAAAACAGATCGCGAGATATTATCTCTCAAATATTGCTCGAAATGCTGAAGTTGTGCGTCCGAGCCCTACTTTGCACCTCTGGTTAACATATCGGGGAAACTTCAAAAATCATGAAAATTTTCCGACATGCAGTCTTGACTTCGTAGAACAAGACTGTGAAGTTTCACACAAAATCTCAAAACAGATCGCGAGATATCATCTCTCAAATATTGCTCGAAATGCTGAAGTTGTGCGTCCGAGCCCAACTTTGCACCTCTGGTTAACATATCAGGGCAACTTCAAAAATCATGAAAATTTGCCGACATGCAGTCTTGACTTCGTAGAACAAGACTGTGAAGTTTCACGCAAAATCTCAAAACAGATTGTGAGATATCATCTCTCAAATATTGCTCGAAATACTGGAGTTGTGCGTCCGAGCCCTACTTTGCACCTCTGGTTAACATATCGGGGAAACTTCAAAAAGCATGAAAATTTGCCGACATTCAGTCTTGACTTCGTAGAACAAGACTGTGAAGTTTCACGCAAAATCTCAAAACAGATCGCGAGATATCTTCTCTCAAAAATTGCTCGAAATGCTGAAGTTGTGCGTCAGAGCCCTCCTTCAGCATTTCGAGCAATTTTTGTGAGAAGATATCTCGCGATTTGTTATGAGATTTTGCATGAAACTTCACAGTCCTGTTCTACGAAGTCAAGACTGAACGTCGGCAAATTTTCATGATTTTTGAAGTTGCCCCGATATGTTAACCAGAGGTGCAAAGTAGGGCTCGGACGCACAACTCCAGCATTTCGAGCAATATTTGAGAGATGATATCTCACAATCTGTTTTGAGATTTTGCGTGAAACTTCACAGTCTTGTTCTACGAAGTCAAGAATGCATGTCGGAAAATTTTCATGATTTTTGAAGTTTCCCTGATATGTTTTGAGTTTTTTTTTGTGTTTTATATATATATTTTTTTTTGGGATGTTATTTTTTGTTGTTGTTGTGTAACATAATAAATAATACCATGAAATGATAAAAATATATAACATACCTCCAACCATATCATAATAAAACATAACGAAAGTACACTACACTAAAAAATAAACTGCAGAACTAAACTAAAACATAATAAATGATAACATAGCTAAACTGAACTAAAACTATCAAAATAATCCTCTATCAACGGTAATGCGAAGGGGTGTATCGGTGAGGTGGTATACCCCTATTTTCCCTACTGAAATTTCAGCCCTGCCAGTCATTCCATTGTTGTTCTCCGTCCTGCGCTCTGAGAGCTGGTGTAAACTCAGCGTATGGCTCGGCCTCTCGGCTCATCTCGACTGCTCTACTCCATGGATCCTCGGCCTCATGGGCGGCTGGCGGTGGAGGGGGGGTACGTAAGAAGGAATCCGCAAGCTGGGACGCATAGTCCAACTGCGTCCCGCTACCAGAGGCCTCCCAATCGTGAGCTCTCGGTGGATACGGCTGACGCGGTGATGGGGAGGCGGCTGTATCCCACGGATCAGCTGGAGCAAAATCGGCAAAGCTGAAAGTCAAGCTCTCATCCTGCACAGACGGGATCTCTGGAGACTCATGCTGCTCAGGCGGTGGCGGCATGTATGCAGGACCCTGCACGGATACCAATATTTTAGTAAATTTGAACTATCTTTAATTAAAATAAAGAAATAAATAAAATAAAGAATCACATACCGGGGGAAGAAATGGACGTCCGTGCTCGTCACGGTAGGCATGCCAACCTTCCATGCGCAGTACCCAACGATGATAATCCCAGTCTGGCTGCTCTGAGGGCTCCGGTGGCATCTCACTGTTCAGAACAGGTGGCGCGTCAGGCTCGTTCGGTTGTACTGCGCGCCAATCAATATTCTCTCCGGCGTCTCGTAGCATGGTGACCAGCTTTGCCTCGTGGCCGTGGTCCTCAATGCACGGGGCAACCAAGTGCAACATCGCATGCCCGACCGCTCTGTAGCCACGTTTTCCAAGACAAATGATTGAACGCGCGGCACCTTTAAGCGCTACCAGCAGCTAAAAAAATAAAACAAGGTTAGTTTAAAAAAATAGCTACGAAAAATGTTCATACTTTTAAAAAATGTGTTCTTGTAGGTGCATTACCTGGCGAGCACCTTTTCGGCTAGTGGGGGTATAACCATCATCGTCGAAGATCATCGAGCGAAGAAAATCGCCGTAATCTCCCTCTATATACACCGAAGCCATGCCGACACGCAGGTACCAAGCCTGATATCTCAATAGGGGATCTCCCTAAAACTGCATCGCATCAACCTCCGACATCTGCCATAAGTTGGCACTCATATTCGCTGCCTTGTTGTAGTGCTCCGAGTGATACTCACTCCAATCTCTATCCCAGTGATTACTGTGCCTTATCCTGTAATTCAGATGTTAGTTGCAATTTAAAGCTAAGAACATAACGCTAAGTACAAAAATGCTAAAAATAACATAACTTACCCGTGTAGTCTCATGATCACAGATCTCGGGACGTCTGGATCTGCGGGGATGAATGCAGGAAAACCAAACTGACGGAGCACCCGGTCTGGGTAGTGGTGCTCCACTAACCAGAAGCACACTAGCGGACCCCTGTAGAGCCACATCTGATGATCATCCGCTACAATCTGTGGCAGCCTCCTCTCAGTGTATAGCTCATGGTACGGAGTCCAGTTCACCTGCGTCTCACCCAGACTCTGAATTTGAGATCGGACCATCCTGATACCTATTGTCTTTCCGTGAGGGTTGTCCTTGTACAAATGATGTCCGTACCATTTCATGCCAAATGCCGGTCGATTCCCGCTTTCGGGCGCTCCCCATGGATCCTCGTTCGGCTCGGGTACCCCCACCGGCAGCCTTGACCATGACCAATGCTGTAGTAGCAGCACCGGCCCGTAGAGTTGTTTAGTTTTCCGCTACATTTTGAAGAATATTAGCCGTCAGGGATTAGTTAAATAATTAAAATAAGACAACAAGCGCATGACAAGGTAGAAAATTAAAATAAGACAGAAATAATTAAAATAATTACAATAATTTTGATCAGATTCAAAATTCATTTTAGGGAAAAGGGCTACATGGAATTTTGTGTTCTTTATATCAAAATAAAGATATGAAAGTCTAGTCTCCAGATAATATAATTTCTCTATACAAAAATAAATCAGATTGGTACAGTTTTAGCAATTAATTGACAGATGTCAGAATTCAGAAAAGCTGAAATTTCAGTGAGCAGTCCAATAATTCTGACCTCTGTCAATTAATCGCTAAAACTGTACCAATCTGATTTATTTTTGTATAGAGAAATTATATTATCTGGAAACTATACTTTCATATCTTTATTTTGATATAAAGAACACAAAATTCCATGTAGCCCTTTTCCCTAAAATGAATTTTGAATCTGATCAAAATTATAGGACTGCTCACTGGAATTTCAGCTTTTCTGACTTCTGACCTCTGTCAATTAATCGCTAAAACTGTACTAATCTGTAATATTTTTGTATAGAGAAATTATATTATCTGGAAACTAGACTTTCATATCTTTATTTTTATATAAACAACACAAAATTACATGTAGCCCTTTTCTCTAAAATGAATTTTGAATCTGATCAAAATTATATGACTGCTCACTGGAATTTCAGCTTTTCTGAATTCTGACCTCTGTCAATTAATCGCTAAAACTGTACCAATCTGTAATATTTTTGTATAGAGAAATTATATTATCTGGAAACTAGACTTTCATACCTTTATTTTGATATAAAGAACACAAAATTCCATGTAGCCCTTTTCTCTAAAATGAATTTTGAATCTAATCAAAATTATTGGATTTCTGACTGAGCACAGCAGAAAAAAAAAATTGATTTTTTTTTTTTTTTCAGGGGACGTAGTCTGGGATGGCGTCCTGAAATGAGGGACGCCATCCGGCGTGGCGGCCTTCTTATTTTTGAAATTCTGGTGAACAGTTTCTTATTTTTAACATTTTATTTATTTATTTTCTTATATACAAAAATCTCGGGAAATAACATACTCACCTTGCAACTTTGACACAAGTTGGAGTAAAGATGTGCTAGGACAGCCCCACCCAAGTTGTACATGCAGCTCGACGGCTGAAGGTCTCGCAGCAGCTGTAGATACATCATCGGGATGGTATCACCAGTTGAATCAGCAAACATGACAGAACCAAATAGGTCCATCACGAATCCCCGTGTGTATCTGTAATATCGAAATTACAGAGCAACTCATTTTTCCGCATGAAACAGAGTACCAAATAAATGTAATATGAATAGTTTGTATGAGTACCTCTCAATCTCGAGCTGAGTGGAATCCATACCCAGACCTCTCGCAAACATAGCTCGCAGCTTCTTCTTGTCCAGACAGTACTTGGAGGCCCCCCTATTGCCACGTATATCTGGCTCCGCTCCTAACAACTCCGCGAGCATGTAATTGATTGTGATGTCATCTGAATCTGTGGGGTCAGATATGCCACCAACAGGCACGCCCTGGATAGGCAGACCCCATAGAGCACTGACGTCCTGGAGAGTCACTGTCATCTCTCCAAAAGGTAAGTGGAACGTGTGCGTCTCGGGGCGCCATCGCTCCACTAGTCCTGAAATGAGGGACGCGTTAATGCCCTTACTCGCCGACTCTAGAATTTCGACCAAATGTTGCACCCCCAAATTTTGCAAATATGGCTCCATCTGCGAGTAGTACTGGAAGTCATAATGCCGGCCCCTGGCAGTTATAATTGCCTCACTCTGCGTTGGAAAAAGGAAACAACATGAAAATCTAAAAATACGAAAACTCAACACAATTTAAACTTAAAGAAAAAGAATTCAAGTACCTCTCTAGATGCTTCTGAGACTCGGTGCTCATCGTGAGACATCCATAATAAAGGACTGAAATGGTCCTTGCTGTCTGCGGGAATGGGCTCATCAACCGGGTCGGCTGCGGGTGGTCTCCTATGCCGTCCCCTAGTCATCCTACGTTAATAGTTAATAGTATAATTATTAGAATGATTTTTCTAAGAATAATTTATGCATATCAGCATCTATACTTTCTATAATCATTTCTCGAGTATATTTTTTTTTGCGTGATTCTTACTGTTTATGTCATACTATAATTTTATTATCAAAGAGCTAAATTTATTTTTTCAAAATATTAATCTAAAAAATTGGACAGTAAAAAAAATTTTAGTTCAACACATTTAAGTTATGCAAAGTGCGGATCAGTTTGTACTATGAATTAATATATCTATTTTCAATGTCTTAACAGTAGATCTCAACCATTCAATATGTAAATGTATTTGTAGATCAAATTTTACAATATGTTATGCAAAGTGCGGATCAGTTAGTTATTTTATTTGCAGTGGCTCAATTGAAAAGGTCAGAGAGCATGTCAATGATGTAAAAGTGCTCCCTGGTACTCCACAGTACTCTTCTTGTTATAAATAAAATAAAAAGTTCCGTAATTGTGTATAATTCTGTTAACATACCATTTTTTCAAAAAGGCCCCGCCAGTTTTGTGATTTGAATTAACTTGTGAACAGGTAGATGCAATTTAAGGGTGTTTGTTGAGGTACCAGGTGGTACTGAACTAGTATCACCTCTAGATGAGAATAGTATATGGTGCCAAGTCAGAGGGTCTGGTTCAGAGATTTCTGTGTTATCACAAGGTCAAGGTCAAATACCAAACCCTGAAAAGGTACCATATTTACCTTTTTACTTTTTTAGAGTATATTATGTGAATGGTTCTTGAAGTTGAAGCAATTCCAAGTTTTGATTGCCATTAAAGTATGTATGTATATTTGCTCCTTAAAGGTGACCTATTGAGTTGTTTTATCATTTCATCACATTCAAAACTTATCACTGTCATGTCAACATTGTATTGGCATGGGTTTTGAGAAATTGTTGATATTTGATTTATTGAGGAAAATAGCTTATGTTGCCTGCTCCTAGATCATACGAGTGCTATAATAATTAAAATGCAGACACCTACACTCTCAAATAATTACATGATGCTTTTCACTTTTTATCCTGACAAATTAATATAGGAAATGCTTGCTTTTTGGGACCCAATTGATAAATTTAAACAGGTCAGTCTTATAGAAGAATCATGATCCCTAAAAGTAAAATTTAAACAGGGGCAAACAGTAAAATAAAGAATTTATAATCAAATTTTAATATGTTGAATATAATCAAATTAAATAGTTTTAGTGAAAATAATTCTTTTTTTTTTCTGTTTTGTATTAGTATATATAATATGTTGAATATTATTTGTTTGTGTATTATTATAAGACTCAATTTTTGAGGTACTAATTTTTGAGGTATTAGTATTTTTGTTGAATATTATAATTAAATTTTAATCAAAATAAAAAAATTACCCGAAATTTCAAATCGAGGAGGCGACGAGGCAGCAAGGACCACGAGCGAGAAGGGAGGCGAGGCGGTGAAGGCCGCCGGTGAAGGAGAAAGGGGTGGCAGCGGAGGGGAGAGGGAGTGGCGGCGGGGAGAGGGGATGGCGGCGGGAGAGGGGGTGGCGGCGGGAGAGGGGGTGGCGGCGCCGGTCTTCGGGCGGAGGGGGCGGACGCGCGGAGGCGGGTGGGAGGGTTTTTTTCCTGGTCTGGCGGAGAGACAGAGAGGGAGAGAGAGTCGCGCGGGTTTAAACCCGTTTTCAAACCGTAAGAAATTCTTACGGTTTGGGTAAAAATTTAAATTTTTAAAAAACTTGGATAATTATATTAAAATATATTTTTTTTTGGGTAAAAATAAAAATATCGGTCTCTGGAGTGGGGTTTGTTTTTTATTGTAAAATAAATTGATTACGGATCTGTCCATAATTTCTTGGGTAGTGATGTTCTACTAAATAATTAAAGGAAATAAAAATATACAAATTTTCCTTGAAATTTGATTTAAATGTGAAAATAATTGATTTTAATATCTTGGGTTGTGCCATTGGTTGTTAATTAAGGTGCTTATCAATTTTATATCTCCGTAGACCACAAAAGACCTCAAATACAAAAAGTCAAAACAATATAGTTAAAAAAGATGCACATTCTAAAAAAAAAATGTTGATGAAAAAAACATTACCAATAAAAAATTGTACTTCAGGTATAAAATAATATATGTATGGCAAAAATGGTCAATGAGGCTGTTTTTTTTTTTTAAGAGAATAGACTTTTGGACTTCCATCAACGTGCCATCCTCGCTTGTATAATTGTGGATGATGTAACTGTTTTATACAACAAAAAAAATTTAGGGACGTGCAAACTGGATTGGTCTGAGAGATAATTTATAATTCTGGAAATTTGTTTATGTAACCCTGAGTTTCTGCATTTCACACATCTAGCCTGTGGGTGTGTAGCCAATAACTTGCTGTTTACATTTGAAGTTTTATTTAGAAACCGAATCTTCTGCCTCATTTGGTAGGAAATTTCTGCCCCTAAAGTTACTGACACGTGGGTCGTGGGTGAATTTTGAGGTAGAACTATATTCAATATTTAAATGTCAAAATCCACTCCGGATCCACGTATCAATGACTTTAGGAGTAAGAATTTCCTGCCCACAGGGAGCAGGAGATTCGGTTCCTTTTATTTATTTATTGGGAAAATTGGTTATTTGCCACTCTAAAACCTTCAAATTGTAAAATGCCATCTCGAAATTTGAAATTGTAAAAATGCCACTCCAAACTTTATTAATTTGTAATTTTGCCACTCCAAATAATTAATGACTAAATTGCCCTCCTCTTCTTCTTCTCCTGCCTCCTCTTCTTCTCCTTTTATTTTTGATTTCAAGCAGAACGAGCCATAGATGATTCACGTTTGTCGATTCGATTAGATGAGATGAGATTGTGCTTGTACTGTGCCTAGCTGTTGATTATGCAAAATAAATAAGGTGACTGTGCTTGTAAGAAGCCGTGAGCTGTTGTACTACCAAACGGTGACTGTCTGATCAAATCTCCGTGACTGTCTGATCTCTAGCAGATAAATTTCCGTGACTGTCTTTTGTAATAATTGAATCGATGAGATGAGATTAAAAAGCCGTGAGCTACTACCAAAATAAATAATCAAGCTGGCTTGGTTTACATGAATCAAACTCAAGATAAATTTTCAGCTCAGAATAGTGTTTTATTTCAAGCTGGCTTGATTTGATAACTAGTTCTGCTTGAAATCAAATATAAGAGGAGAAGAAGAGGAGGCAGGAGAAGAAGAAGAGGAGGGCAATTTAGTCATTAATTATTTGGAGTGACAAAATTACAAATTAATGAAGTTTGGAGTGGTATTTTTACAATTTCAAATTTTGGGATGGCATTTTTATAATTTGAAGGTTTTGGAGTGGCAAATAACCAATTTTCCCTTATTTATTTTTGCAAGGTTAAATAGAAAAAAGGGAAAATGTACTTGGTCCATTAATAATCGCCATTTCCAATAACTTGTGTCTAATAAAAAAGCACAAGCATATGTAATCATTTTTCTGATTTAAAAATGCGAATTTAAACTGGGGAAAATGGAGAAGTTCCCAAATAAGTAAGTACATATGGAGAACATTATTTGAAGCTTCATTCCTAAACCATTTATTTCCTTGGCAAGATAATAAGAGCCCCAAAATGAAGGTCAAGTTGCCCTTTTGGTGCTTATTCCTTCTCCACATCTCAGTTGGTGTTCTTAGCCAGCCTGACTCTCTTGGTATGGTTGCATTTTCAACTTAATTATCTCTAAATTTTTTTAACAGAGTTGTTAGCAACCAAAGGAGAAATGATCATAGTCTACTAATTAGTACTTGGAAGTTTCTGGAATTTGGTGAATAAGATTTTTATTTCTTCTTTTGTTAAACATGCAATTATCTAGGAAATGACTAGTTATCTATCGAACAATTCTAGCTATTTACTCCAAACACTGTGAAGTACCAGCAAGTTCTAACCAAAATTTTGATAAAATCTTCTCTAGGTTTCATAAGCATTGATTGCGGGCTTCCACCAAATTCTACTTACATCGACAAAATCACCGGTTTAACTTATGTCTCAGATGCACAATACATAGATACAGGAACAAACCACAATGTTTCCGGCGTCTATATCACATCTGCTGTGTCAAAGCATTATTACGACGTCAGGAGTTTCCCAACTGGACCTCGAAACTGCTACACTTTGAGGTCGTTGACTTCCGGGTCAAAGTATCTGATCAGAGCAACTTTCATGTATGGAGATTATGATGGTTTGAGTAAGCCCCCAATATTCGATCTCTATATCGGTGTGAACTTCTGGAGAAGAATGAACATCAGTGATGCATCTTTCGCGTATATTGCGGAAGTAATTACCATCGTGACAAACAACTATGTACAAGTTTGCCTTCTGGATAAGGGACAAGGAACACCGTTCATATCTAGCCTTGATTTGAGGCCACTAAAGCCTGGTCTGTATCCTGCAGTGGCAAATGCTACAGTTTCAATGTCGCTTCACAGGCGGCTGAATGCTGGAGTAGATGATTCTGTGTTGGTAAGGTAATGTAGTATCCATTTTCATTTTGGTTTCTCTTATGCAAGGTTTATGAAGCACATCAGAAAAGATTCTCAAATTTAGTTCAATATCTTAGGCAGAAAACCAGATGAGTGAGGCTACGGTACTATGCATAGCGCACTTTGGTCCGTACTATGGATCCATATCTTCATTTTCAAAGTGTAAATAGTCAATCCGAATCTTCATATAAAAATGTACTTGAAGACCAAATTTTACATTTTATTAGAACTTTTTTACTATTTTTTCGGATAGGTAGAAAATCACTACTTTTGAATGGTCTAGAATATTCAAATGAATGATCAAGTGATTTTGTACCTATTTAAAAAAATAGTAATAACTTTCTAAAAAATGTAAAATTTGCCATCCAGGCACATTTTCATATGGAGATCATGTGAAGCAGAACAGATCGACTGCTTACACTTTGAAAGTAGAGATATGCATCCATAGTACGGACCAAAGTGCGCTATATATGCATAATACATAGCCTCGCTCAAACCAGATTTGTTACTGCCACATACTCCATGCCAGTAGGCAAAAAATAATAACACCAGTCTAGACATGTTCTTTATCTTCTCACAATGGGAGTGTGTATGGTTGAAGGTACCCAGCTGACCCGCTTGACCGAATTTGGGAGCCGTTCAACAGTCCTGGCAGCTGGACCCAAGTGAATACAACGTCCCCCGTGAAAACCCCCCCAAATGACATGTTTGAGGCACCTTCTATGGTGATGCAATCTGGTTCCTCCAACGATCCAGGCTACCAGATCCGCTTCTACTGGGTGATAGGATTGGAATATAAATCCCCGACATATTTTGTTGTAATGTATTTTGCAGAGCTAGCGCCGCCTCCTTCACCTAACCCGGGGCCAGACCCGAAAAAGCCACCCAAGAAGGGCAGAGGCAACAGCACCAACCAACTTAGGGAGTTTAGCATTTCCATGAATGGATATATGTGGTATGATTTGCCGGTTGTGCCCCAGTATCTAATGACTAGCGAAGTTTATGGGTACACTCAGCCAACTACCTATACACAGTATAATGTATTGCTTCAACCAACCGACAATGCCACACTGGCACCAATACTAAATGCGGTTGAGATATTTGTAGTTCTACCGACAGCTGATTTGCCTACAGACAGCAGCGACTGTAGGTTTTTGTTCTTTCTTCCTCAATTGCAAATTTATCCTATCTTTTCTCTCTTTTTATTTTTTTATTTTTTATTCTTGAGTTTCTTAAAAAAACTTGATCATTATCAATGAAATAGAATTTCACAACATTATATGAACGTTATAATTAGACACATAATGGCAATTAGATTCCTTGCAGGTAATGCAAAAAATAAATGAAAAAAAACTAATTTATAGTTTTCTTGTCATTTTATCCAAAAAAAAAAAAAAAACAGTTCTTGCCATAATGGCAATCAGAGAACAGTATCTACTGAAGAAGAACTGGACAGGAGATCCTTGTAATCCAAAAGTACTTTTGTGGACTGGAGTTACATGCAATTACGGTATTGCTACACCTCCTCGTATCATCTCTTTGTAAGTTTTCTTCTTTTAATCCATTCGAAGAAGAATGCATCTTAAAAATTATAATGTAGCTAGCATCCTAAGAAGAAATGTTTTGGATTTGTTTGGCAAATATAATGTACGTAGCTCCTAAGTCTTTGTGCATTCTTGAACAACAATATATGAGACAACAAGCTTGGGTGTCTCATACTCTCATTTCTTGATTTAGGAAACCATCCCTCCTAGAGTGGGAAAAATGGCACGGTGGAGCCGGCTCTGTTACGGAACGGCACGGCACGCGTGTCAGTTATGTGTCGTGACTCACGTGTCCCGTGCCGTGCTCATCTTTTGAAACTTTGGCACGGCACGGCACGTGAAAGATTTAGTCACGACACGTAGTCACGCGAGTCACGTGTAATTAGGACCATTAGATATTGATTTAATGGTGAATCTTGAATAAACTAACCTAAATTATGATTAAATGGTCACGCGAGTCACGTATGGTCACAGCATGTTAGACACAGCGTGACTCACGTGGCGTGATCACCCCTTGACATTTTAGTCACGGCACGGCACATTCTCCCGCCCCCCGCTTTTTTTTTTTTTTTTTTTCCTTTTAAGTCACAATTGCTTTAATCTCATTTTTTTCCCTTTGACCTGCAGAAACTTGTCGTCCACTGGATTGAGTGGTGGGATTGCAACTTATTTCTCCAACTTTACGGAGCTTCAGTCTCTGTAAGTTTTTTTTGCTTGATTAAACCAAAAATTTCCGAAAATAGCAAAACTTAAATCGTCTCATCTTTGTCAAAATTTATGTGGACAGTTTAGATTCACCGAGCCCTTTAAATTAATAAGTTCTATATTATTCGTACAAATCTCGATGTAGATCTCACAGTTTGTTCCAAGTACTTTGAATTTTTTTTTCTTGGGATCAATCAATCAATCAATAAATCCAGGTTAAGTTTAAGTCAGCCCAAGTTGGTAACTGTTGTGGGTGGGGCCAATTTAGCTAAAAATTTGGGCCTGATCAAATGGGACCCAAACATATCCGATTAGGTTAATTCGAGAGGTGAATGGATGAAGGGCCCAATAGTCACTTATACCCAGGTTCTTTTCGAATTCGCATCCTATGAGATATCTCAAACTCAATTTGAATCTGTACAAAATCTGAACCATTTAAATTCTTTCTGTACGAATTTCAAAGCACGTTAAACTGACCCTCCATTTCAAATAGGGTGTATTCTCTGTGATATCACAAATTTTGCGTGACCGACGTGTACGGTGTCTATTCGGAACCAGTATCCTCTGTGTTACTCGAGAAAATAAAATGAGCTCTCAGCCGGTGGATATTCGGGTGATTGGAGGGGGCAGTATTATTTGTGCTTTGAGATTCGTGTAAATTTAAATCCACCGGCTGAGACTCACTTTATTTTCTCGAGTAACACAGAGGATCTGAATTCGTCTATTCGGGGAGAGCGAAGGGGGCCAGTATTATTTTGCTTTGAGATTTGTGTAGAATGTATTTGAACGGTTGAGATTTCCAAAAAAACACTCAAAGTTTGAGATATCTCAGAGGATGCGCGCGTGGCACTGAATAGAATCCACTGAGATATCTCAGAGGATCCGGATTCTTTCTTTTCGACGTCGATAAAAGGAGAAAAACGCAATGTAAAAGTTAAGTCAAAGATTTTCTTCTAGTGTTGACAGATTTGAGTTTGAGAGATCGGAAGAGGCTTTTTCCACTAATATTGCTACATTGAATCTGAAGAGTATGCGAAAGTGTAGCAAGCATCTTTTTAACCTTTGTAATCCGATTTTTCCGTTGAATTGGGTGGGGGTGGTGTTGGGGAGGGTGACTTGGTGTGTCTGTGTGCTTTGTTGATATTGCATCTCGATCGGAGCCAGTTTGCACGAGTGGCATGGTGGTGCTATTGTTGTACCATGGACCAATGTTGGTTCTGCACATGAAGTGTTCGATGATATGCTCCAGAGAATTCCTTTGTTGTAGCGGTATAGTTGTAACTTGTAACAGAGTCCTATTACTTGGCCTGGTTTAGTACATATTTTACACAAGGATAAGAACCTTGCCAAATAAGGATTCCACTTTAGGCATAAGAGTTTGGCATAATTATTAACTATGAACAATCATCATTTTCAGGGATTTATCTCACAACAACTTAACAGGGCCTATACCTGATTTTCTGGCACTCTTGCCATTGCTCACTTTCCTGTAAGTATTTAAATCATCCTTCACTTAGCTTATATTAAAAATTGTTCTATTAATTTAACACTTTTTATATGATCTTTTCTATACAGAGATTTGTCCTTTAACCAGCTCAGTGGATCTGTTCCTTCAGCTCTTCAAAAGAAATCACAAGATGGCACTCTAACATTAAGGTATTGCAACCATTGAAACTGACGTATGTGAGATATTGAATCAAAATACAAAAGGAGAATCAAAGGATTACCTCTAAACTCTAAAATATCTCCTTTAACCTTGCAAATCAGAATTTATCACCAAAAGTCCTCATTCTCAATATATCATATTTTGTTCAAATTATAACCAAAAGATATCACTCCTAATTATGTTCATAGACTAGAAGGACCAGGGATAGTTTTAAGATGAGAGAAGGCCGTGATGGAATTTACCATGTTATTGTGGAATTGGTATTTTGATGCGTTGCACTTGCACATGAAATTTGCTAAAAGATATCACTCCTAATTATATTATAAATATCTCACACTAATATTGTTTTCCCTGGCAATTCTAGAGCCAATGATAATGGAAGCCCTGGCCCTGGACCTGTCAGTGGCTCTAGTCCATCTCGTAGTAATAACTCATCAAGCCTGAGTGGTTCTGCATCAGAAAACAAGATGAACAAATCAGGTGTTATCGCAGGTGTAACTGTTACAGTCGTAGTCATTTCCCTTGTGGTTCTATTTATTGTGTTAAGAAAAAGAAGAAGACCACATGGTAATTATCAACAACTTTTGAACTTGTATATTGCTTTCTTTTAACCCTTGCCAACATTTATCTATCATGAAAACTCACCTACTTCTTAAATCTCTTTTTATTTTTTTTATCAAAGCATTTTATTTTGAGAACTTGTATATTTTAGTAATTTCAGTTTTATATACTATTACATTTCAGAAGTGGATAAGTTTTTAGCCTCTTTCAATTTTTAAACAAACACCAAGCATTTAATTAAATAAAAAATGAAACATAGATGCCTATGTGAGGCCACGAGCCAGTAGTGCTAAAGGGAATTATGACGAAGATAATTCATTGCAACTGGATAACCGGCGTTTCACTCATAAAGAATTGAAGATGATAACAAATGATTTTGAGAAAGGCATAGGGAAAGGCGGGTTTGGGATGGTATATCTTGGGTATCTTGAAGATGGAACTCCAGTTGCAGTGAAAATGAGGTCAGAGTCTGCTGCACAGGGAATCAATGAGTTCCTCGGTGAGGTAATTATTCTTTATCTTTTGTTGTTCGTTTGTTCATTGGAAGGATATGTAGTTATGTTTAATTGATTTATATTTATCTTTACTGCACCATTTTTTATAGCATACAGTGTTCCCTTTTTTTTATTTTATCTTTTGCTATTTTCTCGATAAAGTTACTATAAGATAATGCAACAAAGGAAAAATAACAGCACTAAGAATTGAATTTATACAGGCACAACACTTGATAAGAGTTCACCACAGGAATCTTGTGTCTTTGATCGGTTACTGTAAGGATGGAGAATACTCTGCACTGGTTTACGAATACATGCCTGAGGGGACCGTACAAGACAAGCTCAGAGGTAATTTACCATTGACAACTAAATGAAAGATAAAACACACCAAGGACAATTTAATTAAAGATTTGACTTTTAAATATCAAATGCAGGACCTGCTGCAGAAGCAAAACCAATGGATTGGCAAAATCGACTGAGAATTGGACTTGAATCTGCACAAGGTCAGCTTTTAAATTTTTGTTTGATAAGTGTGTAAAGAAAAGAAAATTGTTGATGTGTCCTTCTATGAAATGTAGGTTTGGAGTATTTACACAAGGCATGCAAACCTCCTCTAATTCACAGGGATGTCAAGACCAACAATATTCTCCTCAATTCAAAGTTAGAGGCAAAAATTGCCGACTTTGGCCTGTCAAAGGCTTTCAACAATGATGTCCACTCTCATATCTCCACTGCTGTTGTTGGAACTCCGGGATACCTAGATCCAGAGTATGACCATTCATCATCAGTATTTATGGTTCATTCTATTACATACATGTATTGAAATTTAAATATTTCTAAAAGAGCCATCTAGTTGTAGGATAATAGGATACTAAGGAAAAGTGTGAAGTTATGACTCAACTGTTCATCTGCAACGTCAAGAAAATTACTGAATGTTTGTTTTCTTTCTTACTTTTAAGGTACTACACATCATACCAGCTCAGCGAGAAAAGTGATGTATACAGCTTTGGAGTTGTTCTACTTGAGCTTGTAACGGGACAGCCCCCAATAATTGCGGGCCCACAAGGGGGTCATGTAGTACAATGGGTCCGCCAGAGGCTATCCAAAGGAGACATTGAGGATGTTGTAGATGCCAACATGCAAGGAGAATATAACGTGAACTCTGTATGGAAGGTTGCTGATCTGGCATTGCGGTGTGTTTCTCATACCTCAATTCAAAGACCCACTATGGCTGATGTCGTTGCTGAGCTGAAAGAATGCTTGGGGCTTGAGACTGTCAATGAGAAAGGTCATAGTTCAAACCCTAGTAGTACTACAAGTTCAATGTATATGAGGAATGATAATGCTTTCACGTATCCTAGTGGTGTGGGAGAGGTTAGTCAGACATATGAGATGGGACATATAGTGTCAGGTCCAGCTGCAAGATAGGATTTGACCTAGTTTTTTTGTATATTAGTTTCAAAATTTATGCAACTCATGAAGAATTATTACAACCTTAGTGTTATTGTTTAACTTGTCAACTGAGACTTTGGACTTGTGTTGCCGAACCTATATGCAATGGGGAGTTTTATCTTTTCTGTAACATTTCAAATAACAGAAAAAGTGAATGTTTTTTGTAGACTGTTTGCTTATGTGATGTAATGGGTTACGATGCTTTAATGATTAGCAGCAATTATTGAAAGGTCATTTCTATTGTTCTGCACTAGTATAATGGTTTCATTTTGTGAACCCCATGATCAATTCGGGTTTCTAGCCATCTATGTGAATCAACTGAAATGAACCACAAGGAATCCATGGAAATTGTTTTATTGTACAAGGATAACAGTTTGTCTTCTTAATAGCACATGGTGCCATAGGTTCCATTTTTCATACTTTCAATGTCACAAAGAAAAATATTTAACAAATGATCTGCTGAATGTATAAACGCTTAAATTACAATAAGAAAACAACCAGATTAACTAATTTTTTATATGAACAATTCTATATCAAACCAAACCATTGACAGGAAAGCACACAAAGGCAATATTGCAGAACCGTACTATCTAAAACCGATATTTATCTGCCAAAGGACCATAATCTGGTAGCCTCGAGCCCCCAATATGCATCATCTCCAAAGTATCACTAGGGCTAACACCACCAAAAGGATTAAGATTGCTTTGATAACCACTGCTTATGTTCCCAGAAGCCTCGCTACCAGTTTCAGTGCTAGACATTTCTAGACTCAGGCTTTCTTTGAGCTCGGATACAACTTCTGTCATGTCAGGCCTCTTATCAGGTAGGTCAGTGCACCTAAGTGCCAGTTCAGCAACCTTCCAAATTGAGTTTATGTTGTATTGGCCTTCCATATAAGGGTCAAATATGCTTTCTATGTTTCCTTTGGTGAGCCTTTGCTGCACAAATTGAGTCAAATGCTCACTCCTTTGATGGCCTTGGCGAATTGGCGGCTTGCCTGTGACGACTTCTAGCAAGACAACCCCAAAACTGTAAATGTCACTTTTTTCTATGAGCTGGGAGGTTGAGGCATAACTGCAGAAATATGAAACAAATCAACAAACTAACAAACAAGTACATGAAATAATGAAAACTAGAAACAATAGATCTTATCCCCCCTCACTGAACATTCTATAAACTTTGATTTATACATTTTTTTTTTTTTTTTAATATAAAATTTGGTCGACAATTTACTTTTTAAAATGGAAACAAAAAGAAAAAATGCTGAGGACCTTGTAGAACATGAGAATGACTATTGTAATATCTAACATATAGGGGAGATTAGTAGTTTAATGTTACACAAATTACTTTTTTAGTTTTGAAGGTAATTTGGCAAACAAGCATTACAGGGCAACAAATCCGCTCACATAAGGAGTCTGGTCTAGTACCAATACATCCTAAAAAATGAATAGAACAGACAAGTCAGAAAGAACAGACTGGAGAGGCTGGGAGAACATACTGGGGATCCAAATAACCAGGTGTCCCAACGACATTGGTGAAGACAGAAGTGCCTGAGAAAGCCCGGACTAAACCAAAATCGGAAACCTTTGCCTCGAGATTTCTGCTAAGAAGAATATTGGTGGTTTTTACGTCTCTGTGAATTAGTGGTGGATTACACATTTTGTGAAGATACTCCAATCCTGTACGAAATACAAAGATCAGATCACTAATAACATATGTATTGGAAGAAGGGGGGGGGGGGGGGGGGTGCCCAATGTGTATCGGATTAAAATCTATCTGATACACGGTCGGAGCCGTCCAATTAGTGTTATGAACTTATGATTTGCGCAATCTTGCTCCACACAAATCTTAAAGTTCTACACACACATCTTGACAGTAATTGGACGGCTCTAACCGGGCATAGGAATGATTTTTGTCCAATGCCCATCGGACGCCCACGGTTCCATATGAATCAAGTTGTTCCTTGATGACAGTAACAAAATTTACAGACCTTGGGCAGATTCATATGCAATTCTGAGTCTTTGTTTCCATGAAAGAGGCTGAGCATTACCTATAAGTCAAATATGTGAATTATTAAATCTATAAGCCAAAATTTTGGATCTCCTGGTTGTTTAGCACCTTGTTTTTAGTAATATTAAATCCTCATCCAGCAGACTGCCAAGTTTTTGTTAAATTGAATTTTGACATTTTGGGTCCTTGATTTACATCAAAGTGTTTATCAAAAAATATTGGTGCAGTGAAGATCTTGCCGAAATACCTTTGAGATGATCTTGCAGATTTCCTTCTTGCATGTACTCGTAGATGAGAGCAATGTAATTTCCGTCGTTGCAGTAGCCAACAAGTGAGACTAAGTTCTTGTGATGAACCCTTGACAACATTTCAACCTAGATAACAATTTGAGATACATTGTGCATTAGATGCTATACCTTTAAATTGATACTCTGATATAAAGATTTTCATAGTATACAACATGCATGTTCAAAATATTACTTCCTATAAAGTATAAATATTCAGGTAACCTAAGCGCCTGTAAGAAGAAATGCAGAGCATAGATGTACTAGGTCCTGATTACTGATGCCAAATATAGTTAATCATGTATGACACATGCTATAACAGTGAATGACAGATACTCCTGTTACCTCATTCAAAAACTGTTGAGTCCCTTGTGAAGATGACTCTGAACGGACTTTAACGGCAACTTCGTTTCCATCTCCAAGTCTTCCCTTAAAAACTTCGCCAAACCCCCCAATTCCAATTTTTTCTCTAAAGTCATTTGTGATAAGCTTCAGCTCAGAAAAACTAAATTGCTTTTTGTCGAAATTTAATGCCTTTCCTCCAGCTCCAGACGCGCTAGTGCTATTTTGGTCATCAACTACATTAGAGCTATTTCCCGTACCAAATGTTCTAGGATCTACAAATATTAAATAATTTATCAAGTACGTGAGATGTAGGTGGGTTGATGCGTTTATCTACAAATATTAAATCAGTTATCAAATGTTTTGAAGAAATGTAACAATCAACTAATATGAAAAATTAGGCAAACAGTGTAGCTAATTTATTCAGTTAACTCCATTGAGGAGAGATTGCCAGGTCAAATTTTCATTTTTCTGATCTGCGGGTATACCTTCCATGGGAGAGATTGCCGGTTGAAAACTATACTGGAGGATCTCACGGTTTATTTAGAATTGGAAGTTTTGATTTTCACCTTTGTTTTTTATTAAAAGAATTAATCATTATTGAACAATTACCTTTCTTCTTCATCTTCAGGCACAAAAAGAATAGTCCCACTGCTCCAACAATCAGCAACACGATAACTACAGCCACAATTATAAAAATAACTGCTTTTGACGATTTCTTGTGTCCTGATCTACCGTCGGTGCTGTTGAAATTGAAATTTAATACTTTGGTCAAATTATGTGTATACATGCTACTAGTTTGTTCTTTTTTAGTTTTTTGTGAAATTATTTCTGTTGCTCCGTTAAGAGAGCATGTGGAAAGTTACCTTACCAAAAGACAGAACAACATGACTAATGATAAACAGAGTCAATCAAAATAAGATAAGGATCTAGCATTTAATATATGATAGTTTTTGCACAGTTTTAGAACATCCAAGCATGAGATGCCAGGCTGTCACTACTTATAAATGTATCAACTTAGTAAACAAATTTCGAAACTAAAGAAATGGCATATCAAACAAGTGGTAGAACTAAAGGATTATTAGTTTGATCAACATGGGGAAAACAGATATACAGCACTGTCAAATGACCATCCTTTTGTCTTCTTTGGAGACCAGGAGGAAGTGTTTTTGAAAGCCCGCTGTTTTCTGAGAGATCCCTGTAATAAAAAAGAGCATTAGATGAGATGGTGGGAATTGATTCTCTGGCTAAAAAGAAAGTTTCTCTTGTCATACAATAATGTAAGTGATGTTAATTCATCCAGAGAATTAGGAATGTTGCCCGACAGATTGTTCTGAGATAAGTCTCTGAAAGGATTATAACAGAGAATTTCATGTCAGAAACTGTTTAATTGCTATGTTACAACAATGTAAGTGATGTTATAATAACTTGCCTAAAATAATTTTATTTTTTCTGAATGTTAAACAAACATACAATTTCTCAAGCTCAGTTAGGTTTCCAAATGCAGATACCATTTCCCCGGTTAATCCACTGGATGATAGATTTCTGCGAAAAAAAATAGAACTTAATTGCTTCTGCAGAAGGATCAATACAGAAAGAATATTTTAAGAAAGCATTATATTGGATGTAAAACTTACAAAACTGTGATCCTGGGAATACGAGAGGAATTAATTGTACAGATAACCCCAGTCCAACTGTTGTTTGTAGGAAGACAAGGATCACCGTTCCAATATTTTCTGATACTATATTTTGTCTTGATTGATTCAATGGCACTAACTGCATAGAAGATTAAAATTATTTCAGATAATGTAAACTATTTCTGAAAAAGTTTGTTTGTCAGTAGCACAATTAATATTGAGATTCAATATAGAAAATTATAGAGATGTACCATCTGTGGCATCTGTTGGCAACATCGTCACTGGTAAGATTGTATACAACTCATATGCATTGAGTATGGGTGGGAGAGTTGCTCTAGTGGAACTCTTGAGCGACACTCTATGATTTGTCTGGAATCCAACTGCGCCATAAAAAGATCCTGGGGTAAGGTACTTTAAGGGAACAGGGTCCTGGTTCTTTTGTTCTCCATTTGCATAAATGTAGAACTCCCTGAGACTAGTGTTTTGCACAATCTGGATCTCAGTAAAATGGAGCACCACAAAGAAGATAGTTGACTTCTTAGATGTCGACCATGTTATGTCAATGGAGCTGTTTGCTGTTGAGGGAACAACAGCTGTCTGTAGCACCAAGGATGGCACTTGAAAAGTAGAGTTTTGAAAGCTGAAGTCGGTGGATATTGCATTCCATGAAGATTGTGATGAGTAACTATACCAATACCATAGCCGGTCGTGTACATCGTAAGGGTACCTGCTCGCAACCAACAAAAGAGATTCCTAATTATTGAATTATGTTCTGCACAATATCAGATTTCTAAATAGAATTTTATATTTTACTGAACTTAATATATTTTAAAAACAATGTCACTAGTTTCTTGAGGTGAATTGAACGTTTCCTGCCAATTTGGGGTTTGAAATAAACTATTGTAGGTTAATTAGAAGAATATAGAAAGTCTAGATAATATGGATGATTAAAATGTTTGATCAATAAATTATCCCAACTGACAAATTCAGGATGCATATCTAAGTGATATTATAACCAAAAAGTAAGCCCTGAAGGAGCAAACGAAGTTTTCCTTTTCTTGATAAATGCTATATTTTGCATACCTCACTGCCAATGAATTATTCGATCCCAAGTCGCTCCTTTCAAATAAATTCAGAGATTGTGTAGCGTTTGCAAGTTCATAAAGAGTACTAGTCAATGGTCTCAACTCCAGCGCAGAGATGAAAGGAGTCCCGAGTCCAGTGTTCACCAGACAAACTTGTATATAATTAGCAGGAGCAATAGCAATTATCTCGGGAGCGTAAAAATAATCAGGTCGAGACAAGCTAACAGTAAACCAGAAATTGACACCAAAATATAAATCAAAGCTGGGACTATTTTCTAATCCGTCATAGTTCCCATAATAGAATGTTGCTCTCACAAGATATTTTGAACCTTTTGTTACTGGCGTTAGAGTGTAACAGTTTTTAGTACCATTAGGGAACCTCCTGAGGGTCCAAAGATCTCTGTATTCTTTTCTCACCGGATCATACTGACTAGAGATTTTGCCATTCAACCCCGTGTCGATATATTGATCGTCAGATTCATATGTTAAACCTGTGAAGCTGTCAACATAACTAGTGTTGCTTGTAATACCACAGTCTATGTTTATAAAACCTGCAAAGAGAAGAAAATTGTAATTGTTGATCAAAATGATTTCATTAATTTTGAGTGATTATTTTCTTCCGGAGTCATCTAATATATACTGGTAAGGCCCTTACGCACCAATGTTGCCACTGATCCATATGTACAATAACAGTTTTTTTTTTTTTTTTTTTTTCTAAATGGGGCATATATATATATAGGAAATGGCTAGCATGCTACGCGTAGCACAGAGGGCCTCCGTGCTACGGCTCAATATTTGAGTTTTCAAAATCTTAACAGTTGATCTGAACCGTTCAAAATGATCTCCACATAAATATGTAATTGCAAGCCAAATTTTACATTTTTTAGAATTTTTTTACTATTTTTTTAGATAGGTAGAAAATCACTTGATCTGAAAAATTCTGTACCATTCATATCAAGTGATTTTCTACCTATCTAAAAAATAGTAAAAAAATTCTAAAAAATGTAAAATTTGGTTTGCAAGTACATATTCATATGGAGATCATGTTAAACGGTTCGAATCGACCGTTAGGATTTTGAAAACTCAAATATTGAGCCGTAGCACGGAGGCCCTATATGCTACGCGTAGCACCGTAGCCATTTCCTATATATATATATACATACCATATGAGATCGACTATGGTGAGTTGTGAAGTAAAACGTCGTTTTACTTCACGCTCATATTCTATTTTGAAAATCTAAACAACCGATCCGAACCGCTCAACATGTTCTCCATATTGAAATGTGCTTGGAGACCAAATTCTACATTTTTGGATTTTTTTTTACTATTTATTAAGCCACTTTGAAAATCCCAGATTCGGATGAACAGTAAAAACAGTAAAAAATTCTGGACCATTCGATCAGCGATTTTCAAAGTGGCTTAATAAATAGTAAAAAAAATTCCAAAAAATATAAAATTTGGTCTCCAAGCACATTTCAATATGGAGAACATGTTGAGCGGTTCGGATCGGTTGTTAGATTTTCAAAATAAAAATATGAGCGTGAAGTAAAAATGACATCTTACTTCGCAACTCACCATAGCCTAGCTCTATATATATATATATATAGGGATAGGCTATGGTGAAACGTGGAGTAAAACAAGTTTGTACTCAACGCAATATTTTCATTTTGAAAATCCAAACAACCGATCTGAACCGCTCAACATGATCTCCATATTGAATTGTGCTTGGAGACCAAATTTTACATTTTTTGGAATTTTTTTTACTATTTATTAAGCCACTTTGAAAATCGCTGATCTGGATGAACAGTATCAAAATAGTAAAAATACTGGTCTCATTCTAACAAAACACTTGGATCAGTAACTTTCCAATATTAAAAGTTTGGAATAATAGAAAACTGAATTGTATTTCATTTCTGGTTCTCTTGTGCCTCTATAGGCATTACATCTTTCATACAAGTCTACAATTGACTATATTCCTTTCTTACCAAAAGGTCCCTATATTTTCTATAAAGACACAAACATACAATTAATCTCAACACTCCCCCTCAAGATGGGCAAAAGATATCCATCAAGCCCATCTTGTCACAAAATCTAACTAGATCAATTGAGCTAAGTCCTTTGGTGAGGTAGTCAGCTACTTGATCTCCAGTAGCTACATAACTCAGCTCCAATAGTCCACTTTCCAGCTTTTCTTTTATGAAGAACCTATCGATCTCCACATGCTTGGTTCTGTCATGCTGCACAGGGTTGTTGGCAATGTTGATCGCTGACTTGCTATCGCACCACAATTTCACTTGAGCTCTTCCAACAACATCTTTAGCCACAGCATCTCAGCAACTCCCAATGCCATAGCCCTGTACTCGGCTTCTGCTGTCGATCTCGCGACAACCGGTTGCTTCTTGCTCTTCCAAGAGACCAAGTTACCCCCTACGAACATGCAATAGCCAGATGTGGACCTCCTGTCATCGAGAGAACTAGCCCAATCAGAGTCACAATAGCCCTCAATATTCATGTGCCCATTCTGCCTGAAAATCAAGCCCTTCCCCGGTGCACTCTTCAGGTACCTCAGAATGTGATACACTGCGTCCATATGGACCTTCCTAGGGTCATGCATGTAGCGGCTCACCACGCTCACTGCAAATGAGATATCGGGACGAGTATGACTCAAATAGATCAATCTGCCTACCAGTCTCTGGTACCTCTCACGATCAACTTGTTCTCCTATCTCTGCGCTTATCTTGGCCTTCACATCAATTGGGGAAACTGCAGGTTTGCACCCCAACATGCATGTCTCTGTGAGCAAGTCTAGGACATACTTCCTTTGGGATAGAACAATCCCCTCTGCTCCACGAGCCACCTCAATCCCAAGGAAGTACCTAAGCTGTCCCAAATCCTTCACCTCGAATTCCTTTCCCAATTTTGTCTTCAACTTTGCAATTTCCCCCTCATCATCCCCAGTAATGATCATATCATCAACATACACAGCCAGCATAGTAATGTGACCACCATGTTGTCGAAAGAACACCGTGTGGTCAGCATTGATCTGTTGGTAGCCCATGCCTACCATAGCCTTCCTGAACCTATCAAACCAGGCCTGGGAGACCGTTTCAACCCATAAAGCGACTTCTTGAGCCTGCACACCTTACCTACTGTCTGGTTTGTGCCAAACCCTGGTGGAACCTCCATATACACCTCCTCCAACAAATCACCATGAAGAAAGGCATTCTTCACGTCGAGTTGGTGTAACTGCCATCCTCCATTCGCTGCCATGGAAACCAGTGTCCTTACTGTGCTCATCTTAGCCACGGGTGTAAAGGTCTCATCATAGTCAATGCCATAGGTCTGACTGTATCCCTTCGCTACCAACCTAGCCTTGTAGCGCTCAACCAGACCCTCTGGATTCTGCTTCACTGTGAAGACCCATTTGCATCCAACAGCCTTCTTGCCTAGTGGTAGTGACACAAGCTCCCATGTTTCGTTCTTGGTGAGGGCCCCGAACTCTTCTATCATGGCGGCTTTCCATTTCGGATCTCCTTTAGTAACCTGCCAACACTTGGGAATAGAGACAGTGTCTAATGATGCAATGAATGCTCCATGTACAGATGATATGTGTGAGTAAGAGACAAACTGGGCAATATCATGTGGAAAACCATATCGGTCAGGAGGAATGCCCGCATTCTCGCGAACAGTTCGCCTTACCGACAGGGGAGTAGGAGTAGTAGAGAGAGGAATCATATCACCTGTGTATTCTGGGTCTGAGGTGGTTGGTGAAGGTGTCTCAAGAGTCGGAGTAGGCAGGGACAAGGGACTTGGCACAAGTGACACTGTAGGCACGGTTCCATCATTCTGCTGTGTTCTCCTAACATACACCTTACGGTATCTCAACTCCCCCTGAGCCTGAGTTCTACCACCTTCGGGCTCATTCCTCTCAACTTCCGCTCAACCACAGCCGAATTCTCAAGTAAATGACAAGGAATACTACCCACACTCACCATCCTCCTCTCACCCTCACTACTACTCTCCCCCTCTCGCCTCATACCTCCTGTATCGAGCGAGTCTCCAAAGGGTGATGTCGCATCTGAGGAATAGTATGGTTCGAGCTCTCTGAATGTAACATCCATACTCACAAATAGTCTCTTCTCTTCTGGGCTCCAGCACACATAACCCTTTTGAGTACCCGAGTACCCAACAAAGATACATCTCACAGCCCTAGGATCCAGTTTTCCTACATTTGGTCTTTTGTCATGCAAAAGCACACACATCCAAAGGTTTTAAGGGGAAGAATAGTTCCATTCTTACCTTTTAGCATCTCAATCGGAGACTTCCAATCCAACACCCGCGAGGGCATCCTGTTGATCAAATAGGCTGCTGTCAGAATTGCTTGCCCCCACAAGTACTTTGGGACTTTCATCGAGATCATCATACTCTGAGTTACCTCAAGGAGATGCCTATTCTTCCGTTCTGCTACCCCATTCTGCTCTGGTGTGTACGGACACGTGGTTTGATGTTGTATCCCCTGAGATGACAGGTACTCCCCAAATGCCCTATTGGTGTACTCTGTTCCATTGTCAGACCTCAATACCTTTACAACAGCACCATATTGAGTCTGAACCATTTTATGGAGATCTTTGAAACAAGCAAGCACATCACTCTTGTTTTTCATCAAGTAAAGCCAAGTCACACGAGAAAAACAATCAATGAAAGAAACAAAATATCTAAATCCATTCAAAGTAGTTGTGGGACAAGGTCCCCATACATCAGAGTGAATCAAATCAAACATATAAGAACTCCTACTACCAGAGCTAGCATAAGAGCTCCTAGTATGCTTGCCTAACTCACACGCATCACACACCAGTTTTTCCTTATTAGCCTTTTCAAATAAAGACGGATACAACCTACTCAAAATAGGAAATGAGGAATGACCTAAGCGCCTATGATGAAGCAGCAGTGAGTCCTCCACACTCCTCTCAACTCCTCCAGCTCTCTCTACGATGGATGAGAGGGCCGAGTCCATACCCCCCCATCCATGTACCACAGCCCACTATGCCAAGTGCCAGTCCCAAGCAACCTGCCGGTTCCCTTCTCTTGGAAGATCACCTTAGGAATATCAAACAAAACAACACATTTTAGTTGTGATATAATGACACTTATGGATAAGAGATTCACAGGAAAAGAAGGAGCATGCAAAACATTAGACAAAGTCAAAGTGTTGGTACATTTCACATTACCCTTACCAACTACGGGCTGAGCCGTACCATCGGCAGTCTGAATGTTCTCTGGGACTGCTAGGCGAGTATAGGAAGAAAACTCCCTAGCAGCACCAGTCACATGGCGAGATGCACCAGAGTCGACTATCCAATCTGGTGATCTGGTGGATATAGAGGCTAGAGTAAATGTATCATGAGTACCTGTGGCTGTGTGGGCAAGAGAAGCAAAGTTACCCCTGGATGAAGATGAGGTAGATGCATCATCTCTCACACTCTTCCCATCACCTGTCAGCTTCTGCCTGTTCCTGAGTGCCTGAGAATAGGCCTCCACGAGTGCCTGATCCTCCTCTGTAAGATCCCCACCAGCTTCTTCTTCCTCCTCTGCAACCATCAGATGTGCCCAGTTGCCTCCTCTTCCACCTCTCCGACCTCCACGGCCGCGACCACGACTCCCAAACTGCCCCCTCCCACCTGTATCTCTCTCCTTTGGTGGCTTCGGGCAAGCCTGCTTCAGGTGACCCACCTCACCACAGTTGTAGCACTGTCGAGTCTCGCCCTTGTACCCTGTGTTACCTGAGTTAGAGACCACTAGTGCTGACTTCACTCCTGGAAGTCCTCCTGTCCCAGCCTGTAATCCTATACGGCTCTCCTCCTGTATCATCGCAGAGATCGACTCATCCAGAGAGGGGATCTTCGAATGGGCTAGCAACACTGCGCTCCTCTGCTCGAATGCTGAGTCCAGATGCCTCAGAAAGTGCATAGTCCTCCTCTGGACATCTCTCAAACCCTTCTTGCAATTTGGATCCAAACAGCACTCAGCAGGAGAGAAGTGGTCGTAATCTGCCCACAGTCGCTCCAAATCTGCGGCATACTCCTGAATCGACCTACCTCTCTGTGCTACCTCCTCTATCTCTCTCTCGATCTGGAACACTCTCATATTGTTGTCAATCCCTGCATAGATCCTCATCAACTTCCCCCAAACATCACTCACGGCCTCTATGCCATCAACCGTCTTGGCAATAGATGCAACCATAGAGTTTAGGAGCCAAGTGTGTAGCAGACTGTTTGTAGACCTCCACTCACTGTACCCAGCTGAGCCCTCAGCTGGCACGTCCATCTCACCTGTGATATACCCATCCAGGTTCTTCCCTACTAGAGCCCTCTTAACCCGACGCGACCAGCTCAAATACGTGGCTGGCCCATCCAGTTTTATGTCCACCGATTGAAGGTCCAACTTCTGTAACTTCGGCTTGCTCTCAACAGGAGCTTGGCTCCCGGCCAATGCTCGCACCACGACAGCGAGCTCATCAGGAGTCAGCTTCGCACAAGCCTTCGCAAACGCATTCCCGGTATTGATCGGACTCAGATCTATGCCTCACGTATCGATATTGGTCCGAATCACTCCTAATAACCTCTTAGATCCGATCTTGCACCCTCAAGACGGATCTAGGTCATCTCCTCCTTTCTTCTTCTTCTCTCTCGACCCGATCTTGATCTATCTCATCAAGATTCGAGCCAAACCCGCTTCTCGGGTATCGTGGGGTATAGGCCCCCCACGCCGGCCAAGTCAACCCAAAGAAACTTACCCTAGGTGGCTGGCCGGCCTTAAAGGAGGTGGCTCGGCCTAGCTAGGTCAAACCAAGAGAGAGAAGAAGGAGGAGAAGTGGCAGCAGTGGCTGGGCGAACCTAGGAGGAGTTGAGCTCGGCCAAGAGAGAGAAGGCGGAGCAGGAAGAGAGGCCGGCGACTGGGTAGAGCGGAGCGGCGGCTCTAGACGGGCAGAGCCAGATCTGGGCGGCTGAGACCAGCAGCTGACCTAGGCGGCTGAGGCCAGATCTGCGGCGGCGGAGCTCAGGCGGGCCAGGCGGAGTGTCTGCGGGGCCAGGCGATGGCGGGCGGAGCTCAGGCGGCGCTGGTGGAGGGGTGGGGCGGAGTTCTGCTACAGTGCCGCGGGTTTGCTACAGTACCGCATTTTTAGGTTTTCTCAGAAAAAGGGCTCTGATACCATTTTGAATAATAGAAAACTGAATTGTTTTTCATTTCTGGTTCTCTTGTGCCTCTATAGGCATTACATCTTTCATACAAGTCCCTACAATTGACTATATTCCTTTCTTACCAAAAGGTCCCTATATTTCTATAAAGACACAAACATACAATTAATCTCAACAAAAAGAATCCCGAAAGTACAAAATCTTTAGATCAAGTGATATTTTACCTACTTAAAATACTAGTTAATTTTTTTTTAAATGTAAATTTTTGTCACCAAGTGTATATATATTAATATTGAGATTATATTAAGCGGCTTGATCGACTGTTTTAAACTTGAAATTAAAAAAAGAGATATAGACCCATAGTATGGAGAAACTTGTAATATGTATTTCAACATAGCCTCGTTCCAACAAAACACTTGGATCAGTAACTTTCCAATATTAAAAGAAGAGTAGAACTAGGGTGTGATGTGCTCACCAAACTCTTTGGTGAGCACAACTCTACATAAACTATCAAATTCACTTCAAACGAGATGAATCCAACCGTTGAAACCGATGTACTTTACGAGTGATGCGTGTACATGCAAAATTTTGAATTTTTTGAATTCATTTAGTCTCAAGTCAAGTGGTCAAAATTGATAAAAAATGAATGATCCAAAATGAAATTGTTTTAATGCATTCAAAAAATCATCAATTTTGACCACTTGACTTGAGACTAAATGAATTCAAAAAATTCAAAATTTTGCATGTACGCGCATCACTCATAAAGTACATCGGTTTCAACAGTTAGATTCATCTCGTTTGAAGTGAATCCGATAATTTATGTAGAGTTGTGCTCACCAAAGAGTTTGGTGAGCACATCACACCCTAGTTCTACTCTTAAAAGAATCCCGGAAGTACAAAAATTTTATATCAAGTGATATTTTACCTACTTAAAATACTAGTTAATTTTTTTAAATGTAAATTTTTGTCTCCAAGTATATACATTTTACTATTGAGATTATATTAAGCAGCTTGATCGACTGTTTTGAACTTAAAATTTAAAAAGAGTGAGTCTCTGGTACTATGCATAGCACGGATTAATCCGTACTATGGAGCTGTATTTTCATTTTGAAAATTCTAATGGTCGATCCGAACCATTCAACGTGATCCCCACATGAATATGTACTTGCAGACTAAATTTTATATTTTTTTGAATTTTTTTACTATATTTTAAGATAGGTAGAAAATCACTTGTTCTGAAAATTTTGGACCATCCAAAAACAGTGATTTTCTACCTATCTAAAAAGAATAGTAAAAAAATTCTAAAAAATAGAAAATTTAGCCCGTAAGTATATTCTCATATGGAAATCATGTTGAATGGTTCAGATTGACCGTTAGGATTTTGAAAACGAAAATATTGATCCGTAGTACGGACCAATCCGTGCTATGCATAGTACATATACTCACTCATTAAAAAAAGAGATATAGACCCATAGTATGGAGAAACTTGTAATATGCATTTCATCATAGCCTCATTCCAACAAAACACTTGGATCGGTAACTTTCCAATATTAACAGAATCAACTATAAAATCAAGCTTTAAATTAGATTAAGGGAAAAATAAAACAAAAAATATTACCGTTTGGATTTTGGTTCTGGCCTTGAACACAAACGAAGACCAGGAGCAGCAATATCAGAAGATATGAGCACCACAAATGCATTCTTCCCAATTAGCAGTTAAAACATATATGATCCCTTTTACCCCTCAAGTCACACATACAGTATTTATACTAGCCAAGAAATTAACCTAATTAATTGACCCCGTCATATGTATGACTTTGCTAATATTGATTTAAGGGAGGATTTAGGGTAAATTTAATTAGTGATAGCTAGCCTGTTCTTGTTTAATGATGTATCGCAAACAAGTTGTTTATTTTCTATCTTCTTTTGTAATTTTCTAATAAACAGTTGACGTTGACGTTGTCACGCAAGCCAAGTTGGTTATTATACTAATTGACTTTTTATTTATAATTTTTATTTGAAACCAATCTATTTTAATATTATTCATTAATATTGTTGAATTATTATACTTTTCATGGGTCTATATTATTTTTTATGAAAATACGTCATTTTGTATGAGAATTTGTTTTTGTTCTTTTATAATATGTTTAACGCACATGTCCAAATATTTCTTGTGCACACATGTCATATAATAGATTTTGAAATTTTACATAGCATGTTTATTTATTTTCAAAAATTATATTCTATATTTCTACTAATTATCAACATTATCTAAAGTCTCATAGAACAATAAGTAATACCAAATTAATTAAAAAATTATAATATTCATATTGAACCAGTACAAAGTCCAAATTGCTATTTAAAATATCTCTAGTAATATCATAAATTATCTACCTTTTTCTATTTTAAATATCATAGCATAAACTATCAATTTTTTAATGAAATATGCCATATTTCAACATCATCATATATATTAGTACGACAATATATATAATTGAGTAATAAATATTTGTTAAATTATTGTCCACTATCAAGTTCTTCATTATGTGGTCACCCTGTGATCACACACACACACACACACACACACACACACAGATATATATATATATATATATATATACCCTTTTACCCATTCAACCATATGTGGTCACCCTGTCATCACCGTGATTTTTATTAATATCCTAAGTTAATTACAAATTAATAAATATACCCAAGTCTTTTGGGAATTTATAAAATTACCCATACTGGCCATTTTTTAGCCGGTTTTAAATTGATTTCGGTACCGGTCTGAAATTGACCGGTACTAAATTTTTTTTTTTTAAGAGACAAATAGCAAAAATGCTGAAATCTAACACTAAAAATTTGATTTTTTTTAAATATTTGTTAGATTACTTTTTTTAATATATAATTAGCATATTTATACTAAAATACGCTAAATTACTTGAAATTATGTTAAATTACGCTGAATTACACTAAATTACGCTAAATTACAATAATTATGTTAAATTATGCTAAAATATGGTAAATTACACTAAATTACGTATGAATATGTTAGTGTTGTGATCTAGAAGCCAATCATAGGATGATTGTTTTCTAAGTTTTGTTCATGTAATTGAATGATTTATTTATCATTTTGTTCCTTGAGTATTTCATTACTTATAGATCATTCAAGTTGAGGACTTGGAATTGTGGAACTCTATAAAGGAGTTAATAAATACTCTAAAGTGTCCCTAGTCTTGGTAATTAACAAGGAACATTAAATTACCGGTATAAGATTAGCATTTGGATTAGATGATCATCATGTTCTGTAGATCATATGACAAACGGTTGTCAATCTAATTAAATTGATACTTGATGGAGATCAAGGGATTGGACGTGACAAAAATAAAATATTTAATATTGATTGTGTTTGTGTCATTAATATTTTATTAATGTCTGAAATTCTAATGTATGAGATTATTGTTTCTCTCACGTGGGAATACGTATTCGTGGGTATTATCAAATGTTGTTCGTAACTGACAATCATACAGATTCTATCTCAGTATGTGTCTCTCATGTGGAGAGATATTAATTATCAAGAATACCAATGTCCCTCATGTAAATGAGTGATGATATCACTGGGCCCCTTGATGAAATAATATAAGTATGTGCACATATGATTAAGGAGTTAATCATAATTATTAAATTATTTCGGAATCAAGAAACGAGTAGATTTGCAAGGATGACACGTTCCTACCTTGGATCTATTCATGATATCATGAGACATGGAATTGACACGAGGCAATTGTTGCTCAGGGATCGTGATACAGTATGGTACTTATCATCTGTGTCATTTGGGTAACTACAATGCATATTGCTAGGTGCCGCTTGTAGTTTATGGAATCGAAAGGAGTTTCAGATTCCATTGCCATGTGACATAGATCCCACAGGGTCACACCAATAAGAAATGAATTAGAAATGCTCCTTAATTTATTTGACATGTATGACATGACAAATAAATTGGTTTCTCCATCAAACCATGAGAAATATAATTATTTGAGATAATTATATATGATACTACAATTAATTAGATTAATTGTATTTGATTATTGCAAACAAGAAAAAATAGAACTTGGCCCAATAAACAAAGCCTAATGGCTGCTGTTAATTATGGCCCATGTTTATTTTATGAATTGTTTCCTTAATTAAAAGTTCACCCAAAATAGTTTACCACGTTTTCTGATAACTACTGCGCAGCATTTCTTATTTTGACCATATCTCTTTCATAATAAATCCGTTTTTAACATTCTATATATTTCTGGAAAGGTAAAAGAAATATATAGAACTTTGCCTCTCTGGAGGAAAGCCAAATTAGAAACAGATCATGGTCAAAAACGCGATAGAACGTGGTGGTTAATTTGAACCGCCATGTTCTGTGACTGCTGCGCATGTTTCGTATTTGGACCATAACTCTCTCATACGATGTCCGTTTTGGGCGTATAATATATGGATGGAAAGGTAAAAGAAAGATCTATAACTTCTCCTTCTGTGACAGAATCTAATTCGAATTAGATCGTGGTCAAAAACGTGGTAGAACGTGGGGTTAACTTTGGGAACAGAATTCACATTCCTTGTTTTGCTATATATATTCTTCCTCTCATTCCTTTTGAATTGAATTCGTTTTTGAGAGTTGAAGTTCTGCCAAAACTCTCTCTCTTGTTTTTCTCTCATGTGTTGAGAACTCACAAACCCTAAAAGTTCAAGATCTAGTTCTCTTGGAGGATAGGGATTAAGGAGCAACCAAGTTAGTACTCTCTAGCAAGAGGAAACTTTGGTTTCTAATTAATTTCTTGGTGGATACCGTGGATGACTTCTACTTTGGAGTCTCATCTTGGTGCAAGGCGTTCTAAGTCACGCACACATCAACCACCAAGGCGCTGCAAGACATCAACCACCATTAGCATCAACAAGGAGGTGGAGGCTACAACCCTACATCTCAAGGACCTTCCTTTCTTGTTAGAGACAAGAAACTAAAGGTATGATGCTTATTGATTTGGAAATAGATTTTGGTTTGATTTCAGTCACACATGATTATTTCTTTTGGTACTTTTCTTGTCAAAATTTGAAATTCCGCTGCCTTAAGTACCATAAGAACCCAACATAATAGAGATGATATCTTCACTGAGAAGGCGAAAAACGATGATGAAATTTCAAACGGCCATAAAACGGCGCTCGAGTGTCCGATTTCAGCAAATAACCACTTTTCGGAAAACTTGCGAAAATACGCATGTGATAGTGCTTGTGGTGCCAGATTTTGAAATTCAGAATTACCAAAAAACAAAGGGCAGAGCCTTTTTATTGTTCAATTTACGTAGCTCAGTAAATTAGTTATGTAATAAACTTGTAGAATACCAATTTTTATTATTTTTGAAATTTTTTTACTATTTTTTATGATTTATGAAAGATGGTACAAAATCGGCCATATTCATATGTCATTTAGCGTAATTTACCGTATTTTAGCATAATTTAACATAATTATTGTAATTTAGCGTAATTTATTGTAATTCAGCGTAATTTAACATAATTTTAAGTAACTTAGCGTATTTTAGTATAAATATGCTAATTATATATAAAAAAAGTAATCTGACAAATATTTAAAAAAAATCAAATTTTTAGTGTTGGATTTCAGCATTTTTGCTATTTGTCTCTAAAAAAACAAAAATTAGTGCCGGCTATTTTCTGACCAGTACCAAAATCAATTAAACCGGCTAAAAATGGCTAGTATGGGTAGTTTTATAAATTCCCAAAAGACTTGGGTATATTTATTAATTTGTAATTAACTTTGGATATTTATAAAAATCACGGCTGTCATCATATACCTTTTTACCCATTCTACCAAATTATATTTGTCACTACAAACTCGAAAGTCGTAAATATTAAAATAAAATATGTCCAACTTGCCATTACTCAAACTGTAACTTCTGAGATATTGACTTTTGATTTTCTGTAGAAAATGTAGTAATATATGAAACGAATCATAATATTTATTATTTATATCTGCAACACGAAGTACTACATACTTTATATAGCTTTGGACGACCATAAAAGTTAGCGAGCTCTTTTTGCGTCTAAGTTGATGATTCACTTTTTAATTGCATTTCAATAGTATGTATGTTAGGTCGTGACATAACTTCTTCTCTCTTTTTTTTTTTATGATCAAACATCATATAAAAAATCCTTCAATTTTTTGACATATTTAATAGGGTTATGGAGTAATGAACGAACATCTCTTTGGATCATTCACACACATTAATTATTAGCTTGTTCAAACGTACTACAAAATCTATCACTATCTGCGAGAGTAAAAATATTTTTACTAACGGTATCTACACGCATACTTCTGTCAGTAATATCAATACATTTGAAAATAACAATTTATGTCGGTGTACGTGCCCTCGACAATAATAATTTTTTATCCTTGTAAATAATAGCATATTTTTATAGCGTGCACTGATCACATCAAACAACACCATACAACTAACGTTTAACAACATTACAGTTTCACAATTCGATCAACTCAGTCTTCCGTGATCTGACAATGATCTATTAAAACCTCATATAGTTCTCAGACACTATAACTAATTATTTAGAACAATATTAGAAGATATCATACTAAATTAATTTTAATTTGAGCTCTAAAGCCCATACAAATTACGAAAAACAAAGAAAAAAAATTCATGTAGCATAGCGGAGTGCTATTATATAGTTTATCTTTTAAATTCATGTAGCATATCGTTATAACGGTCGTAGTTAAATTAGAGCACTTTATTCTATAGTTTAGCTTTTAAAGTTCAAAAACACTATAACACCGTTATAGCTAGCTACTTAATTAGAACACTGATATTTCATTATAACAAAACAATATCGTACTAATCAGTATTGTATATGTTATAACAATAAAACAACAAGCACAATGACTTGTACTAAAAAAAAGAGAGAAGCAAAACTTCACGCATTGAAAACTCCAAAATCACAAAAACAAATATGACCAGATTCTTTAGAATATATCATCATATACTGACAAGTAACATCCAACAAACTTGTAACTAAATATCCAAATCTAAACCTTTACAACATGGTACACGATTTTACATATCAAACTAAGATATCCAAAAAAGAACATAAAAACTAGCACCACTATTTACCAAAATGCCCCTGCACCTTTCACACTACAACGTCACATCTTTGCAAGAAAATCTAAGCACATTAACCTTTAATGCCATTTCTCATATTGTCTCTTTCACTGTGAATACAAGATCGAAGAACAAACCAGAATCATTTTAAATTTGAACTAAAGCTAAAATTTTTATTTAGTTGGAGCAAAAAAGGAACTCATGCTGTGTAGCTTATACCATGAATGGAGATTTTTCAACCAACTCATGCATCTTCCATAACATCGGCATTTTTGTTTTTTGTGCGGAAGTTGTCAAATTGATTGATTTATACCTGCACCTCTATTAATTGGTTTTGGTACAGTAAAAAGTTGTCATACTTGATTCTTTGAAGTAATACTCCTCAAAGCAGGTGGTGGCTTCTAAAAAGGTTGAGAGAATAAGCACTGCATGACCCAACATAAATTGCTATGATAAATTGTAATCAGCAATTGAAACATAAGATATATAAGAAACTCAATTTTGAGATTGTTAAATATAAACAACAACATTGGATTAACCTAATCCTTGATGCCTAGCTATGCTGACCTTTCTACTGTTTTATATATAACGAGGAGTTTGTATTGATTCTCACTTAGCAATAATTTGATAGATTTTGACCATACAATTTTACAATCTCAATGTTTAGAGAATTGATCGAGGAGTTTACAAAATTAGATGTACGGTTGAGATAGAGGAGCAAGTTAGACACAAAAGGAATGGTGCATTTTAACCCTCATCGATCTTCTTCATTTCTGGAAGGTTAAACAGATTGGAAATTGTGCACTGAACCAAGTAAAATTGTGTAGGGCCGGGAATGTCAAATTTTTTTCTATGTTAATTAGCATAATATATTGCTTGAACTCGGATCCATATCTTGTTTCAATTTCAACTATTTCTTATAGCATCTCCAACTCAGCAATCCGTAAAAAATAAAAAATAGCTGTAAAGTACTGTTTAAAAATTAAATTCTTTTTAATTTCTTAACTTTTCCATTCCAGAAATTGAATCAAAGCCAATAGGAAAGAAAATAAAGGGGTCCGAACCAATAGGAAAGAGAGATAGTATTAGCATGTTTAAAAGAAATCATTTGCTTTATAGTAAATTTTTTTTTTCAAAAATCAGCTTACAATTCAGTAATTATATTAGCAATTAACACGTCAGATTAACAATTTAAAATAAATTACTATTGTAGATGCTCTTATCTTTCTTCGCGAGCACGGGCTTGATCCAACCCAGTTTCGCTGGTCGAAGGTAGAGAAGGAAATTTGTCACGGCGTGATCAGTCACGTCACGTAACGTCACGTTACGTCACGTCACGTGTGTCGATTACGTGACGTGACTCACGTGTTGCGTGACGTGACTATTCGCGTGACGTGACTGTATTTAACAAAAATTATACGTCACGTCACGTCACGTCACGTGATCACGTCACGTCACGTCACGTTATAAAACACATCACGTGATCACGTACTGTTATATTTTGTCAGTTCCAGCATGTTTTGAGGACAAACTCTAGTAGTCCATATTCCTATTAGCACTATTAGGCTATGTTTCTGTAGTATATTCATAGTATATTCAGACTTTTCTTTTGTGGCTGTTTGTAAAAACTATGTTTCTTAATGAAACGGGCTTAAATATCTTTTATCCAAAAAATTTGGCAATTTTTAGAATATTATTTACTAGTTAATTTTTGCAACATTATTTACTTATTTTACAAATTTTATAATTTTCATATTTTTTGATATATTTTTTCTGAATTTTCAACAATTTAAATTAAAATATAAAAAAAGTTCAATGTGACTAATTTATGTCACGTTATATCACGTCACGTGTAGTCACGGCGTGACTACACGTGACGTGACCATTCGCGTGACGTGATCGTCTGCCACTATTTTGATCACGTCACGTCACGTCACGTGAAAAAAAAACATTGATTACGTCACGTCACGTCACGTGACCAAATCACGGCGTGTTTGTCACGTCACGTCACGGCGTGTCACGTATTTCCTTCTCTAGTCGAAGGCTGACCAAGGCTCCAACATCTCTTTATTGGAGACTGTGCACAGATATGTAGACTACGATTCGATAAATGACACCTCATGCGTCATTCGCTGGTGGCTGGGTCAAAAATTAGAGAGTTCTTAAATAATTCAAAATATCGTTGTGCTCTGAAATGCTCCACATTCTTTATCTCTGTTTTTAAAGTCTGAACAGTCGATCCGAACCGCTCAACATTATTTTCATAATAAAATATACTTAGAAATCAAATTTTATATTTTTAGAATTTTTTTACTATTTTTTTAGATAAGTACAAAATAACTGTTTTAAGAAGATTCTAGAAGTGATATTGTACATATGCAAAAAAATAGTAAAAAAGTTATAAAAAATATAAATTTGGTTTTCAAGAATATTTTATTATGAAGATCATGTTGAGCGGTTCGGATCGACTGTTCAGACTTAAAAAACAGAGATAAAGGATGTGAAGCATATTAGAGCACAAAATCATGGTGCATTTTGATATCTCGCTTTCTTATCTATATTCCGACCAAACTTTGTACCAAAACCTGTGCCTAAAATTGTCAAATCGTGTTTTATTTCATTGAATATCTATAGAATGTAGTACTGCTGCGCATTTGTTCTTACTTTGCAGAAAACGGGCGAAACCGAGGAAGAATATGGAATTCAAAGGTTTATATACGGTCCGTGTACCTTCTGATGCGGACCGTACAACCCTCTATCCGACCACAAACACGACCAGGACACCATCCACACGACCTGTATATGATGCTGAAATTTCAGCACCTGAAATTAAAACAGTCATAGATTTTGACTCGTAACTCCGTTTTGGGTGTATGACCACTTTTCGGAAAGCTTGCGACAAGATCTACAATCTGAGCCAAATACACAGGCACACGGTCCGTACACATTTTTGTGCGGACCGTACGTTAACTGCCCAACCACACAGAGAGTGCTAAATCTCTAAAACACAGGCACACGGTCCGTACACATTTTTGTGCGGACCGTACACAGAAAATCCGGAAATCCAGACTGGAGATGGAAACAGATGCCAGCTGGGGAGGTCGAAATGGAAAGGTTTTAATACGTGATTTTGGGCATTAAAAGGAGGAGATGGCAGACCTAAGGGGGACGGCTGGCTCTTGGAAGAACTCTTGGCTTGGAGAAGAAGTTTGGCAACGAATCTTCATCTCTTTCTTCGAGTTTTGTCATGAACTTTATTATTATTATTTGTTTTTGCTTTTCAATCATGCTTGAGTAGACTTTTATTGTTTCTAGGGTTATGATGTAGTCGAATGCTTTGTTTTATTTGCTAGTTACTTGGAATTTGTGTTGAATCTTGTGCTTGCTTGATTGTGTAGTATTTTATTGCTTAGTAGAATTCGTTTGAATTGAATTGTTAATCTGCTAGATGAAAGGCCTCATCTAAATGGAATATAAATAACCTTGATATTCACTCGACCAAACTAAGTATTTGAGATAGGTTTACGATCCGAGATGTGAAACCAAGTAGTAGCCGAGAGGTGAACTTTTCCTCGTATCGAGAGATCGAGGATATCTTTAGTAAACCAACAAGTGACTTAGGATTATTAAACCAACAAGCGAAAGTTGAGGTTTGAGAACCCTAGGAGGGCAGAAATTGAATCCCGCACCGAGTAATTAAGCCAACATGCGAGAGTTGAGGTCTAGGTACTTTGGGTTCGGTCAATAGAACCCTGCACAGGAAAATCAACACAGAAACCAGTAGCTGCTGTATTAACTCGAGAGCCACACGGACCGTGTACGAGAGTACACGGCCCGTGTACGAGAGTACACGGCCCGTGTACATTACACACGGCCCGTGCATGAAAGTGCACGGACCGGGCACCTTGAGACTGGGCTGAGATGAAATCAGAAACCCTAGGAACTCCTTTTTAATTAATTAAACCCAAATCAAACTTTACTTTACTGCTTTTAATTACTGCTATTTGAACTGTTAGGAAACGTAATACACCAAATCAACCTTTGCAGACTTCTAGAATCTCTGTAGTCTAAGTAAAGTCCGGTAATTATCAAACCGTCCCTGTGATCGATACCCGACAATATACTACTCGATAGGACGGTGCACTTGCAGTCTGAACCGAAGGTGTATTTAAGGTTAAAAGGTACAGTTTACTGTACTGAAACTTTGTGCATTACCTTTTGGTGCAACACATTTGAACCCTCCTCGTAACAATCATTCAGATTTTGGTTTTGATATCTAATCAGATCTTTGTCAATGGAGCAGTGCGATTTATCAACCTTATAAGCATGCTCTATACTCCCAAACTTCACTGCAAAGTAAGAGCCTGTTCGGCGCGTTACTGTGCTCGTGGGAGAAAAAAAGTTTACTTTGATTGAATTTTTTTTTCTCCACGTGCACAGTAAAATTCAGTTCAATTTATGTCTCATGCCCATTCCTCTCTTGGCGCCGAACATGCCTAAAGGAAATTCGTAATTAGGAGATTCCGAATTCATAATTCATTGAAAATAGCTCGTTGTTGATTTTCCTGAGGAACAGCTAGCAGGGTCTCCCTTTTCCCTTTCATCATATCGCTTCTTTAATCCAAATTTCAATATTAACCACTACTACAAAAAAGCTAATTCTACACTGCACATTGTACACGGTTTTTCTAATTTTATATAAAAACCGTGTGTCAAATATGAAATTGTGAAAGGCTAAAAAATATTGGGGAATTATACACGGACACTTAGTTATAAATCAGTGTATAATTGTTTGAGAGAGCTACACGGTTTATTAGGGATAAAAAATCCGTGTGGAAATGATTGAGAGAGTTACACGGATATTATACAAAAATCCGTGTATGAATTGCTACACGGATATTTAATTAAATAACCGTGTACAAATATTAAGAGAGCTTCACGGTTTTCTTATCAAATATCCGTGTATAAAGGGTAATGCTACACGGATTTTTTTAATAAATAACCGTGTATAAATTGTCACAGAGCTACACGGATTGTTAAGTATAAATCCGTGTAGAAAAGCCGTGTAGGGTTTTATCCAATATAAATGAACCCCTTCTCTTCCAGAGATTTCTCCTTCCAGCGCCGTTTTGATCAACTAATATTCATATACACCAACCTGTAGTCTTGTGCCTTAAGCTTGTTGCTTGAATCAAGTGTGCCTTAAGCTTGAGCTGTCAGATATGTGTAATATCAAGTTGTGCTTGCATCAGTATGAAATGGTTTTCCAGAAGGCACTTGATCCTGTATAATATCAAGTTGAGCTCATTTGAGCCTTGTGATGGTTCAGTCTTGCGCATGCTTCACAAAAAAGGGCATAACTTTTGATCCGTCCGTCGGATCGGGCTGAAATTTTGACAGGAAAAAAAAAACAGTTCTTGCCATAATGGCAATCAGAGAACAGTATCTACTGATGAAGAAGAACTGGACAGGAGATCCTTGTAATCCAAAAGTACTTTTGTGGACTGGAGTTACATGCAATTACGGTATTGCTACACCTCCTCGTATCATCTCTTTGTAAGTTTTCTTCTTTTAATCCATTCGAAGAAGAATGCATCTTAAAAATTATAATGTAGCTAGCTCCTAAGAAGAAATGTTTTGGATTTGTTTGGCAAATATAATGTACGTAGCTCCTAAGTCTTTGTGCATTCTTGAACAACAATATATGAGACAACAAGCTTGGGTGTCTCATACTCTCATTTCTTGATTTAGGAAACTTTCGGATCCGTATCCTCTGCATTAACTCAAAAGGGAATCTTTTGAGTTAATGAATTTCAGTCTTCTGATTTTAAACAGAGCCAATCCGGCTCGTGCCTATAACATAGAGGTCCTTTAATATTAATACAGATCTAGTTTGCACGAATTTTAAAATAGATCGGACAGTCGAGATGCATTAACTCAAAAGATTCTCTTTTGAGTTAATGCAGAGGATACGAATTTGGAAACCATCCCCCTCTTTTTTTTTCTTTTTTTTTCCTTTTTAAGTCACAATTGCTTTAATCTCATTTTTTTTCCCTTTGACATGCAGAAACTTGTCGTCCACTGGATTGAGTGGTGGGATTGCGACTTATTTCTCCAACTTTACGGAGCTTCAGTCTCTGTAAGTTTTTTTGCTTGATTAAACCAAAAATTTCCGAAAATAGCAAAACTTAAATCGTCTCATCTTTGTCAAAATTTATGTGGACAGTTTAGATTCACCGAGCCCTTTAAATTAATAAGTTCTATATTATTCGTACAAATCTCGATGTAGATCTCACAGTTTGGGTCTGGCTTTGATCAAGTTTGTTCCAAGTACTTTGAATTTTTTTCTTGGGATCAATCAATCAATAAATCCAAGTTAAGTTTGAGTCAGCCCAAGTTGGTAACTGTTGTGGGTGGGGCCAATTTAGCTAAAAATTTGGGCCTGATCAAATGGGACCCAAACATATCCGATTAGGTTAATTCGAGAGGTGAATGGATGAAGGGCCCAATAGTCACTTATACCCAGGTTCTTTTCGAATTCGCATCCTATGAGATATCTCAAACTCAATTTGAATCTGTACAAAATCTGAACCATTTAAATTCTTTCTGTACGAATTTCAAAGCACGTTAAACTGACCCTCCATTTCAAATAGGGTGTATTCTCTGTGATATCACAAATTTTGCGTGACCGACGTGTACGGTGTCTATTCGGGGAGAGCGAAGGGGGCCAGTATTATTTTGCTTTGAGATTTGTGTAGAATGTATTTGGGCTTTGGAGGGTGACTTGGTGTGTCTGTGTGCTTTGTTGATATTGCATCTCGATCGGAGCCAGTTTGCACGAGTGGCATAGTGGTGCTATTGTTGTACCATGGACCAATGTTGGTTCTGCACATGAAGTGTTCGATGATATGCTCCAGAGAATTCCTTTGTCGTAGTGGTATAGTTTTAATTTGTAACAGAGTCCTATTACTTGGCCTGGTTTAGTACATATTTTATACAAGGATAACAACCTTGCCAAATGAGGATTCCACTTTAGGCATAAGAGTTTGACATAATTATTAACTATGAACAATCATCATTTTCAGGGATTTATCTCACAACAACTTAACAGGGCCTATACCTGATTTTCTGGCACTCTTGCCATTGCTCACTTTCCTGTAAGTATTTAAATCATCCTTCACTTAGCTTATATTAAAAATTGTTCTATTAATTTAACACTTTTTATATGATCTTTTCTATACAGAGATTTGTCCTTTAACCAGCTTAGTGGATCTGTTCCTTCAGCTCTTCAAAAGAAATCACAAGATGGCACTCTAACATTAAGGTATTGCAACCATTGAAACTGACGTATGTGAGATATTGAATCAAAATACAAAAGGAGAATCAAAGGATTACCTCTAAACTCTAAAATATCTCCTTTAACCTTGCAAATCAGAATTTATCACCAAAAGTCCTCATTCTCAATATATCATATTTTGTTCAAATTATAACCAAAAGATATCACTCCTAATTATGTTCATAGACTAGAAGGACCAGGGATAGTTTTAAGATGAGAGAAGGCAGTGATGGAATTTACCATGTTATTGATTGCACTTGCACATGAAATTTGCTAAAAGATATCACTCCTAATTATATTATAAATATCTCACACTAATATTGTTTTCCCTGGCAATTCTAGAGCCAATGATAATGGAAGCCCTGGCCCTGGACCTGTCAGTGGCTCTAGTCCGTCTCGTAGTAATAACTCATCAAGCCCGAGTGGTTCTGCGTCAGAAAACAAGATGAACAAATCAGGTGTTATCGCAGGTGTAACTGTTACAGTCGTAGTCATTTCCCTTGTGGTTCTATTTATTGTGCTAAGAAAAAGAAGAAGACCACATGGTAACTATCAACAACTTTTGAACTTGTATATTGCTTTCTTTTAACCCTTGCCAACATTTATCTATCATGAAAACTCACCTACTTAAATCTCTTTTTATTTTTTTATCAAAGCATTTTATTTTGAGAACTTGTATATTTTAGTAATTTCAGTTTTATATACTATTACATTTCAGAAGTGGATAAGTTTTTAGCCTCTTTCAATTTATAAACAAACACCAAGCATCTAATTAAATAAAAAATGAAACATAGATGCCTATGTGAGGCCACGAGCCAGTAGTGCTAGAGGGAATTATGACGAAGATAATTCATTGCAACTGGATAACCGGCGTTTCACTCATAAAGAATTGAAGATGATAACAAATGATTTTGAGAAAGGCATAGGGAAAGGCGGGTTTGGGATGGTATATCTTGGGTATCTTGAAGATGGAACTCCAGTTGCAGTGAAAATGAGGTCAGAGTCTGCTGCACAGGGAATCAATGAGTTCCTCGGTGAGGTAATTATTCTTTATCTTTTGTTGTTCGTTTCTTCATTGGAAGGATATGTAGTTATGTTTAATTGATTTGTATTTATCTTTACTGCACCATTTTTTATAGCATACAGTGTTCCCTTTTTTTTATTTTATCTTTTGCTATTTTCTCGATAAAGTTACTATAAGATAATGCAACAAAGGAAAAATAACAGCACTAAGAATTGAATTTATACAGGCACAACACTTGATAAGAGTTCACCACAGGAATCTTGTGTCTTTGATCGGTTACTGTAAGGATGGAGAATACTCTGCACTGGTTTACGAATACATGCCTGAGGGGACCGTACAAGACAAGCTCAGAGGTAATTTACCATTGACAACTAAATGAAAGATAAAACACACCAAGGACAATTTAATTAAAGATTTGACTTTTAAATATCAAATGCAGGACCTGCTGCAGAAGCAAAACCAATGGATTGGCAAAATCGACTGAGAATTGGACTTGAATCTGCACAAGGTCAGCTTTTAAATTTTTGTTTGATAAGTGTGTAAAGAAAAGAAAGTTGTTGATGTGTCCTTCTATGAAATGTAGGTTTGGAGTATTTACACAAGGCATGCAAACCTCCTCTAATTCACAGGGATGTCAAGACCAACAATATTCTCCTCAATTCAAAGTTAGAGGCAAAAATTGCCGACTTTGGCCTGTCAAAGGCTTTCAACAATGATGTCCACTCTCATATCTCCACTGCTGTTGTTGGAACTCCGGGATACCTAGATCCAGAGTATGACCATTCATCATCAGTATTTATGGTTCATTCTGTTACATAAATGTATTGTTAATTTAAATATTTTCAAAAGAGCCATCTAGTTGTAGGATAATAGGATACTAAGGAAAAGTGTGAAGTTATGACTCAACTGTTCATAAGAAAAAGAATATCAATTTGGTCAGAATTTTTTTATTAATATTGCATGAATATTTAAATGTGTTTCTTAATTAACAGTTAAATAAGTATCTGCAACGTCAAGAAAATTACTGAATGTTTGTTTTCTTTCTTACTTTTAAGGTACTACACATCATACCAGCTCAGCGAGAAAAGTGATGTATACAGCTTTGGAGTTGTTCTACTTGAGCTTGTAACGGGACAGCCCCCAATAATTGCGGGCCCACAAGGGGGTCATGTAGTACAATGGGTCCGCCAGAGGCTCTCCAAAGGAGACATTGAAGATGTTGTAGATGCCAACATGCAAGGAGAATATAACGTGAACTCTGTATGGAAGGTTGCTGATCTGGCATTGCGGTGTGTTTCTCATACCTCAATTCAAAGACCCACTATGGCTGATGTCGTTGCTGAGCTGAAAGAATGCTTGGGGCTTGAGACTGTCAATGAGAAAGGTCATAGTTCAAACCCTAGTAGTACTACAAGTTCAATGTATATGAGGAATGATAATGCTTTCACGTGTCCTAGTGGTGTGGGAGAGGTTAGTCAGACATATGAGATGGGACATATAGTGTCAGGTCCAGCTGCAAGATAGGATTTGACCTAGTTTTTTTGTATATTATTTCCATAATTTATGCAACTCATGAAGAATTATTACAACCTTAGTGTTATTGTTTAACTTGTCAACTGAGACTTTGGACTTGTGTTGCCGAACCTATATGCAATGGGGAGTTTTATCTTTTCTGTAACATTTCAAATAACAGAAAAAGTGAATGTTTTTTGTAGACTGTTTGCTTATGTGATGTAGTGGGTTACGATGCTTTAATGATTAGCAGCAATTATTGAAAGATCATTTCTATTGTTCTGCACTAGTATAATGGTTTCATTTTGTGAACCCCATGATCAATTCGGGTTTCTAGCAATCTATGTGAATCAACTGAAATGAACCACAAGGAATCCATGGAAATTATTTTATTGTACAAGGATAACAGTTTGTCTTCTTAATAGCACATGGTGCCATAGGTTCCATATTTCATACTTTCAACCTCACAAAGAAAAATATTTAACAAATGATCTGCTGAATGTATAAACGCTTAAATTACAATAAGAAAACAACCAGATTAACTAATTTTTTATATGAACAATTCTATATCAAACCAAACCATTGACAGGAAAACACACAAAGGCAATATTGCAGAACTGTAATATCTAAAACTGATATTTATCTTGCCAAAGGACCATAATCTGGTAGCTTCGAGCCCCCAATATGCTTCATCTCCAAATTATCACTAGGGCTAACACCACCAAAAGGATTAAGATTGCTTTGATAACCACTGCCTATGTTCCCAGAAGCCTCGCTACCAGTTTCAGTGCTAGACATTTCTAGACTCAGGCTTTCTTTGAGCTCGGATACAACTTCTGTCATGTCAGGCCTCTTATCAGGTAGGTCAGTGCACCTAAGTGCCAGTTCAGCAACCTTCCAAATTGAGTTTATGTTGTATTGGCCTCCCATATAAGGGTCCAATATGCTTTCTATGTTTCCTTTGGTGAGCCTTTGCTGCACAAATTGAGTCAAATGCTCACTCCTTTGATGGCCTTGGCAAATTGGCATCTTGCCTGTGACGATTTCTAGCAAGACAACCCCAAAACTGTAAATGTCACTTTTTTCTATGAGCTGGGAGGTTGAGGCATAACTGCAGAAATATGAAACAAATCAACAAACTAACAAACAAGTACATGAAATAATGAAAACTAGAAACAATAGATCTTACCCCCTCACTGAACATTCTATAAATTTTGATTTATACATTTTTTTTTTTTTTTTTAATATAAAATTTGGTAGACAATTTACTTTCTAAAATGGAAACAAAAAGAGAAAATGCTGATGACCTTGTAGAACATGAGTACGACTATTGTAATATATAACATATAGGGGAGATTAGTAGTTTAATGTTACACAAATTACTTTTTTAGTTTTGAAGGTAATTTGGCAAACAAGCATTACAGGGGCAACAAATCCGCTCACATAAGGAGTCTGGTCTAGTACCAATACATCCTAAAAAATGAATAGAACAGACAAGTCAGAAAGAACAGACTGGAGAGGCTAGGAGAACATACTGGGGATCCAAATAACCAGGTGTCCCAACAACATTGGTGAAGACATGAGTGCCCGAGAAAGCCCGGACTAAACCAAAATCGGAAACCTTTGCCTCGAGATTTCTGCTAAGAAGAATATTGGTGGTTTTTACGTCTCTGTGAATTAGTGGTGGATTGCACATTTTGTGAAGATACTCCAATCCTGTACGAAATACAAAGATCAGATCACTAATAACATATGAATTGGAAGAAGGGGGGGTGGGGGGTGCCCAATGTGTATCGGATTAAAATCTATCTGATACACGGTCGGAGCCATCCGATTAGTGTTATGAACTTATGATTTGCGCAATCTTGCTCCACACAAATCTTAAAGTTCTACACACACATCTTGACAGTAATTGGACAGCTCTAACCGGGCATAGGAATGATTTTTGTCCAATGCCCATCGGACGCCCACGGTTCAATATGAATCAAGTTGTTCCTTGATGACAGTAACAAAATTTACAGACCTTGGGCAGATTCATATGCAATTCTGAGTCGTTGTTTCCATGAAAGAGGCTGAGCGTTACCTATAAGTCAAATATGTGAATTATTAAATCTATAAGCCAAAATTTTGATCACCTGGTAGTTTAGCACCTTGTTTTTAGTAATATTAAATCCTCATCCTGCAGACTGCCAAGTTTTTGTTAAATTGAATTTTACATTTTGGGTCCTTGATTTACATCAAAGTGTTTATCAAAAAATATTGGTGCAGTGAAGAACTTGCCGAAATACCTTTGAGATGATCTTGCAGATTTCCTTCTTTCATGTACTCATAGATGAGAGCAATGTAATTTCCGTCGTTGCAGTAGCCAACAAGTGAGACTAAGTTCTTGTGATGAATCCTTGACAACATTTCAACCTAGATAACAATTTGAGATACATTGTGCATTAGATGCTATACCTTTAAATTGATACTCTGATATAAAGAAATTCATAGTATACAACATGCATGTTCAAAATATTACTTCCTTTAAAGTATAAATATTCAGGTAACCTAAGCGCCTGTAAGAGGAAATGCAGAGCATAGATGTACTAGTTCCTGATTACTGATGCAAAATAGAGTTAATCATGCATGACACATGCTATAACAGTGAATGACAGATACTCCTGTTACCTCATTCAAAAACTGTTGAGTCCCTTGCGAAGATGACTCTGAACGGACTTTAACGGCAACTTCGTTTCCATCTCCAAGTCTTCCCTTAAAAACTTCGCCAAACCCCCCAATTCCAATTTTTTCTCTAAAGTCATTTGTGATAAGCTTCAGCTCAGAAAAACTAAATTGCTTTTTGTCGAAATTTAATGCCTTTCCTCCAACTCCAGACGAGCTAGTGCTATTTTGGTCATCAACTACATGAGAGCTATTTCCCATACCAAATGTTCTAGGATCTACAAATATTAAATAATTTATCAAGTACGTGAGATGTAGGTGGGTTGATGCGTTTATCTACAAATATTAAATCAGTTATCAAATGTTTTGAAGAAATGCAACAATCAGCTAATATGAAAAATTAGGCAAACAGTGTAACTAATTTATTCAGCTAACTCCATTGAGGAGAGATTGCCAGGTCAAACTTTCATTTTCCTGATCTGCGGGTATACCTTCCGTGGGAGAGATTCCAGGTTGAAAACTATACTAGAGGATCTCACGGTTTATTTAGAATTGGAAGTTTTGATTTTCACCTTTGTTTTTTATTAAAAGAATTAATCATTATGGAACAATTACCTTTCTTCTTCATCTTCAGGCACAAAAAGAATAGTCCCACTGCTCCAACAATCAGCAACACGATAACTACAGCCACAATTATAAAGATAACTGCTTTTGACGATTTCTTGTGTCCTGATCCACCATCAGTGCTGTTGAAATTGAAATTTAATACTTTGGTCAAATTATGTGTATACATAGCTACTTGTTTGTTCTTTTTTAGTTTTTTGTGAAATTATTTCTGTTGCTCCATTAAGAGAGCATGTGGAAAGCTACCTTACCAAAAGACAGAACAACATGACTAATGATAAACAGAGTCAATCAAAACAAGATAAGGATCTAGCATTTAATATATGATAGTTTTTGCACAGTTTTAGAACATCCAAGGATGAGATGCCAGGCTGTCACTACTTATAAATGTATCAACTTAGTAAACAAATTTCTAAACTAAAGAAATGGCATATCAAACAAGTGGTAGAACTAAAGGATTATTAGTTTGATCAACATGGGGAAAATAGATATACAGCACTATCAAATGACCATCCTTTTGTCTTCTTTGGAGACCAGGAGGAAGTGTTTTTGAAAGCCCGCTGTTTTCTGAGAGATCCCTGTAATAAAAAAGAGCATTAGATGAGACGGTGGGAATTGATTCTCTGGCTAAAAAGAAAGTTTCTCTTGTCATACAATAATGTAAGTGATGTTAATTGATCCAGAGAATCAGGAATGTTTCCCGACAGATTGTTGTGAGATAAGTCTCTGAAAGGATTATAAAAGTGAATTTCATGTAAGAAACTGTTTAATTGTTATGTTACAACTTACAACAATGTAAGTGATGTTATAATAACTTGCCTAAAATAATTTTTTTTTTGCTGAATGTTAAACGAACATACAATTTCTCAAGCTCAGTTAGGTTTCCAAATGCAGATACTAATGCCCCGGTTAATCCACTGGATGATAGATTTCTGCGAAAAAATATAGAACTTAATTGCTTCTGCAGAAGGATCAATACACAAAGAATATTTTAAGAAAGCATTATATTGGATGTAAAACTTACAAAACTGTGATCCTGGGAATACGAGAGGAATTAATTGTACAGATAACCCCAGTCCAACTGTTGTTTGTAGGAAGACAAGGATCACCGTTCCAATATCTTCTGATACTATATTTTGTCTTGATTGATTCAATGGCACTAACTGCATAGAATATTAAAATTATTTCAGATAATGTAAACTATTTCTGAAAAAGTTTGTTTGTCAGTAGCACAATTAATATTGAGACTCGATATTGAAAATTATAGAGATGTACCATCTGTGGTGTCTGTCGGAAACATTGTCACTCGTACGAATGTGTACAGCTCATATGCATTGAGTATGGGTGGGAGAGTTGCTCTAGTGGAACTCTTGAGCGACACTTTATGATTTGTCCGGAATCCAATTGTGCCATAAAAATATGCTGGGGTACGGTACTTTAAGGGAACAGGGTCCTTGGACTCTTGCTCTCCATTTGCATAAATGTAGAACTCCCTGAGACTAGTGTTTTGCACAATCTGGATCTCAGCAAAATGGAGGATGACATTAAACATAGTCGATTTGTTAGATGTCGACCATGCTATGTCAATGGAGCTGTTTGCTGTTGAGGGAACAGCTGCTGTCTGTAGCACCAAGGATGGCACTTCAAAAGTAAAGCCTTCAATGCTCAAGTCGATGGATATTGCATTCCATGAAGATTCTGTGTAACTATACCATAGCCGGTCGTGTTCATCGTAAGGGTACCTGCTCGCAACAAACAAAAGAGATTCCTAATTATTGAATTATGTTCTGCACAATATCAGATTTCTAAATAGAATTTTATATATATTGTACTGAACTAAATATATTTTAAAAACAATGTCACTAGTTTCGTGAGGTGAATTGAACGTTTCCTGCCAATTTGGGGTTTGAAATAAACTATTGTAGGTTAATTAAAAGAATATAGCAAGTCCAGATAATATGGATGATTAAAATGTTTGATCAATAAATTATCCCAACTGACAAATTCAGGATGCATATCTAAGTGATATTATAACCAAAAAGTAAGCCCTGAAGGAGCAAACGAAGTTTTCCTTTTCTTGATAAATGCTATATTTTGCATACCTCACCAATGAATTATTCGATCCCAAGTCGCTCCTGTTAAAGCTATGCAGAGATTGTGTAGCGTTTGCAAGTTCATAAAGAGTACTAGTCAATGGTCTCAACTCCAGCGCAGAGATGAAAGGAGTCCCGAGTCCAGTGTTCACCAGACAAACTTGTATATAATTAGCAGGAGCAATAGCAATTATCTCGGGAGCGTAAAAATAATCAGGTCGAGACAAACTAACAGTAAACCAGAAATTGACACCAAAATATAAATCAAAGCTGGGACTATTTTCTAATCCGTCATAGTTCCCATAATAGAATGTTGCTCTCACAAGATATTTTGAACCTTTTGTTACTGGCGATAGACTGTAACAGTTTTTAGTACCATTAGGGAACCTCCTGAGGGTCTCAAGATCTCTGTATTCTTTGTACACTGCATACTCACTAGTGATTTTGTCGTTCAACCCCGTGTCGATATATTGATCATCAGATACGTATGTTAAACCTGTGAAGCTGTCAACATAACTAGTGTTGCTTGTAATACCACAGTCTATGTTTATAAAACCTGCAAAGAGAAGAAAATTGTAATTGTTGATCAAAATGATTTCATTAATTTTGAGTGATTATTTTCTTTCGGAGTAATCATCTAATATATACTGGTAAGGCCCTTACGCACCAATGTTGCGACTGATCCATATGCACAATAACAGTTTTTTTTTTTTTTTAATTTCTAAATGGGGCATATATATATATATATAGGCTGTGGCTAATTTGCTGCTGGCAGCAGTTCGGCCAAGGTGCTGCCGGGGCTATATTTAGTCGTGTGATGTCCAAACAACAAATTCAAACCGTTAGATGTTTAATCTATACTATAATCTACTTGGAGACCAAATTTTACATTTTTTGGAATTTTTTTACTATATATTAAGATGGTTTGAAAACCGCTGTTTTTAACGTTGCAGAAATTTACTAAAAACAGCGGTTTTCAAACCATCTTAATATATAGTAAAAAAATTCCAAAAAATGTAAAATTTGGTCTCCAAGTAGATTATAGTATAGATTAAATATCTAATGGTTTGAATTTGTTGTTTGGATATCACACGGCTAAATATAGCCCCGGCAGCACTTGGCCGAAATGCTGCCGGCAGCAAATTAGACAGACCCTATATATATATATATATATATATATAGGGATGGGCTATGGTGAGATGTGGAGTAAAACAAGTTTGTACTCCACGCAATATTTCCATTTTGAAAATTCAAACAACCGATCCGAACCGCTCAACATGATCTCCATATTGAAATGTGCTTGGAGACCAAATTTTACATTTTTTGAAACTTTTTTACTATTTATTAAGCCAATTTGAAAATCGCTGATCCGGGTAAACAGTAGCAAAACAGTAAAAAATTCTGGACCAATGGATTAATGATTTTCAAAGTGGCTTAATAAATAGTAAAAAAATTTCAAAAAATGTAAAATTTGGTCTCCAAGAAAATTTCAATATGGAGATCATGTTGTATGGTTTGGATCAGTTGTTTGGATATTCAAAATGGAAATAATGAGACGTGGAGTAAAAACTTGTTTTACTCCACATCTCACCATAGCCCATCCCTATATATATATATATATATAGAGAGAGAGAGAGAGAGAGAGAGAGTGTGGCTAATATCAAAACGTTTGCACTCAGGTCCTCGTGCAACTAAGTTATTTTTGGATTTTCAAAGTCCAAACGGTCGATCTAAACAGTTAGATGTGATCTCTATATTAAAATCTGCTTGGAAACCAAATTTTACATTTTTTGGAACTTTTTTACTATTTATTAAGCCACTTTGAAAATTGTTGATCACATAGTCCATAATTTGGTTGCACTGTTTTTACTATTCACTCGGATCAACAATTTTCAAAGTGGTTTAATAAATAGTAAAAAAATTAAAAAAAATGTAAATTTGGTCTCCAACCAGATTTTAATATAGATTGAACATCTAATGGTTTGAATCGACCGTTTGGACTTTGAAAATCTGAAAACGACTTGGTTGCACGAGGGCCTTGATGTAAACGTTTTAATATTAGCCACTCTCTCTCTATATATATAATTAAAACGTTTATTGGCAACAAAAGTTTCACGCATACAAAGTTCATGAAAATGAAATCTCTGAAATCAATTTACACTAAATTACGTACCCAAAAACATGCAAAAATACATCACGAGAAATATTTGGTTGTATTATGTGAACATTTACAGAAATAATTTTAAAGAAAAGCGGGTGGAACTATATTTGCCCAAATGATATTTGAAAAATATTGCACACTCGATTGTAATATATATATATATATATTCAAAAGAATGGATGTATAATAGAGGTCGTTTTTCTTTAACGAAGAATGAAAAAAAATAAGAATTTAATATGAGCAAGTTTCTTCATATGGTAATATGTATATTTCTAAGCAAGACACTTATAATTACCAATATCCATAATTAAACTGAGATTCTTATAAAAAAAAAAAAAGAATACTCATGAATTCAAGAGGGCATGAAACATATTTTAAAGCTTGTGCCATTTAAGCTCCATTGAACCCAATAAATATATGTATAATTAATAACATTAATTAGGTCAACCAAGGAGTAATAATATAATTAATCTGAATTGTAATATCTTATATATATAGAAATAGGCTATCATGCTTTGGGAAGTAAAGATGGTGTTTTACTTCCCGCTCATATCTCTATTTTCAAAGTTCAAACAGTTGATTCGATTATTTGAACTTTGAAATAGAGATATAATCGGGAAGTAAAACATCATCTTTACTTTCCAAAGCACCGTAGCATCACTATATATATATATATATATATATATATAGAGAGAGAGAGAGTGGCTAATATCAAAACGTTTGTTTCTAAGCCCTAGTGCAACCGAATGGTTTTTGGATTTTTAATGTCCAAACGGTCGATCTAAACCGTTAGATGTGATCTCTATATTAAAATCTGCTTGGAGACCAAATTTTACATTTTTTGAAACCTTTTTACTATTTATTAAGGCACATTCAAAATAGCTAATCACATGGTCCAGAATTCTGTTGCACTGTTTTTACTGTTCACCCGGATCAGCAATTTTCAAAGTGGCTTAATAAATAGTAAAAAAAATTCAAAGAAATGTAAAATTTGGTCTCCAAACACATCTTAATATAGAGATCACATCTAATAGTTTGGAACAACCGTTTGGACTTTGAAAATCCGAAAACAATTCAATTGCACGAAGGCTTAGGAACAAACGTTTTGATATTAGCCACTCTCTCTCTCTCTCTATATATATATAGTGACTAATATCAAAATGTTTGTTCCTAGCCCCTCGGTGCTACCAAGTGGTTTTTCTATTTCCAAAGTTCAAACAGTCAATCCAAACCATTAGATTTCATTCTATATTAAAATGTACTTGGAAATCAAATTTTACATTTTTTGGAATTGTTTTACTATTTATTAAGATGGTTTGAAAATTGTTGTTTTAAAGTATTTTTCAGCACGATTGAAAACAATGATTTTCAAACTATCTTAATAAATAGTAAAAAAATTCCAAAAAATATAAAATTTGGTCTCCAAGCACATTTTAATATAGATTGAACATCTAATGGTTTAGATCGACTATTTGAACTTTGGAAATTGGAAAACCACTTGGTAGCATCGAGGGGCTAGGAACAACAATTTTGATATTAGCCACTCTCTCTCTCTCTCTATATATATATATATATATATATATATATATATGAGTAGAACTAGGGTGTTCCTAAGCTCACCAAGCCCTCTTGTGAACTCAACTCTAAAACCTATCGAATTGACTTCAAACGACATTTCCAAACCGTTAGATGTTCAATCTATATTAAAATGTGCTTGGAGACCAAATTTTACATTTTTTGGAATTTTTTTACTATTTATTAAGCTGGTTTGAAAACCGCTGTTTTCAATGCTCCAGAAATTTAATAAAAACAGCGGTTTTCAACCCAGCTTAATAAATAGTAAAAAAATTCCAAAAAATGTAAAATTTGGTCTCCAAGAACATTTTAATATAGATTGAACATCTAACGGTTTGAAAATGTCGTTTGAAGTCAATTCGATAGGTTTTAGAGTTGAGTTCACAAGAGGCTTGGTGAGATTAGGAACACCCTAGTTCTACTCTATATATATATATATATATATATATATATAGGGATAGACTATATCATGCTTTGGGAAGTAAAGAGGGTGTTTTACTTCCTGCTCATATCTCCATTTTCAAAGTTCAAACAGTTGATCCGAAGTTCTCAGCATGATCTTCATATTGATATGCGCTTGCAGACCAAATTTTACATTTTTTGGAAATTTTTTACTATTTTTTTTTAGAATTTTTGAAAATCACAGCTTTTCATTAAATAAAAAAATAATAAAAAATTCACAAAAACACTGATTTCAAAAATTCTAAAAAAATAGTAAAAAATTTCCAAAAATGTAAATTTGGTCTCCAAGCACATATCAATATAAAGATCATGTTGAGAAATTTAGATCGACTGTTTGAACTTTGAAAATAAAGATATGAGCGGGAAGTAAAACATCCTATTTACTTCCCATAGCATCGTAGCATCACTCTATATATATATATATATATATATATAGAGGAGGGATCAAATTACACCTTTTTTTGACACATTTTGACAGCTACCATTTTCAAAGTTCAAATAGTCGATCCAAACCGTTCAACATGATGGATATATTAAAATGTGCTTGGAGATCAAATTTTACATTTTTTTGAATTTTTTTACTATTTATTATGATGGTTACAAAATCGTTGTTTTCAGACTATTGAAAAACAACAATTTTGTAACCATCGTAATAAATAGTAAAAAAATTCAAAAAAATGTAAAATTTGATCTCCAAGCACATTTTAATATGGTGATCATGTTGAACGGTTCGGATTTTGAAATTGCAAAATTGATCTATAAAAAAACAATGTCAAGATGTGTAAAAAAAAAGTGTAATTGGATCCCTCCTCATATATATATATATATAATATATAGAATCTGGCTAATATATATGCTACGCGTAGCATAGAGGGCCTCCGTGCTACGGCTCAATATTTGAGTTTTCAAAATCCTAACGGTCGATCTGAACTGTTTAACATGATCTCCATATGAATATGTACTTGCAAACCAAATTTTACATTTTTTAGAATTTTTTACTATTTTTTTAGATAGGTAGAAAATCACCTGATCTGAAAATTCTGTACCATTCAAAGGATAGACCCATAGTATGGAGAAACTTGTAATATGGATAAACTTGTAATTAAAAATAGAGATATGGACCCATAGTATGGACAAACTTGTAATATGCATTTCATCATAGCATTCCAGCACCGAAATTTTTATATATAAGAAAATGAATAAATAAAATATTAAAAATAAGAAACTGTTCACCAGATTTTTAAAAATAAGAAGGACGCCATGCCGGATGGCGTCCCTGCGGGACGCCATCCCAGGTGCCGACCAGAGGAAAAAAAAAAAAAAAAAACTAAAAATTTGGACGCCATCCCAGGTGCCGACCGGGGAAAAAAAAAAAAATATATAAATACGGGACGCCATCCCAGGTGCCGACCGGGCAAAAAAAAAAAAATATATATATAAATCGGGACGCCATCCCAGGTGCCGACCGGGCAAAAAAAAAAAAAAAATATAAACGGGACGCCATCCCAGGTGCCGACCGGGCAAAAAAAAAAAAAAATATAAATCGGGACGCCATCCCAGGTGCCGACCGGGAAAAAAAAATAAAAATAAAACCGGGACGCCATCCCAGTTGCCGACCCTTGTCCGAAAAAACTTAAAAACCCCAGATCCCTCTTTCCCCTCCGCGCCGCTGAAGAAAAAAACGCCTCGCTGGTCCCGATCCATCCCGCCCCGCACACCGTGGCGTCCCGTCCCTCCCGCCATGGCGTCCCGTTTCTGATCCCGACAGCAGCCCGACATTCCGACAGCAAACCCACACAAAGTACGTTTTTTTTATTAAATTAGTTAAAATTAGTATGTTATTAAACTAAAAACAGTTAAAATTAGTATGTTATTAAACTAAAATTAGAATCAAGTAGTTTAGTTTTATATTTAGATTTTCGTCTTAATTTTGTTGTGAAATAAATTGGTTAAATTAGAATTAAAATAGATTTTCGCTTTAGGGTTTAGAAATTAGATTAATTATTTTCATTTGAAAACAAATTATGTAGTATAATTTGTTTTTATAGACAAGATTATAGTTAATTTTATGTAATACTTTAATATATTGTTTTTCTATTTTAAATTACTTGTCACAATTCAAACGGCTCATTAATTTTGGGCAAAAAATTTGATGTATTAATTATGTTCAACTGTTGAAAATGTTGAATCTATTTTCAAATATGTGATGAACATTTTGAAACAACTTGAAAAATTCATTTCTGTTTGAACATTTTTAGTCATTAATTTAGGGTTTGAATAATGAAAATGTGGTGCATACAGGATGTCAGCTCCTCGTGGTGACTATTACCATCAAAACATTAATGATGCATTTGACGAAGATGTAGTGCCTCAAACTCAGTCATCAAATAATTTTAGTTCGTTGTTGTGGATGCCACATCAGCAACACCGGACTTCACTGGTTTCTACTGATGTAAGTTACTAAATTTTATTATAACTTGTACTTGTTTTAAATTCATAGTTTCATTGTTTTTAAATCAATTCTTATAACCATGGCAGCCTAATGATGGAATGAGGGCTCGAGGCCACAAGCACAGTATTCCGTACCATTGGCAATGTGAAAACATCTTGAAGAGTCTTGGCCTATATCAAGTGTCTTAAATGGAGATTGTAAATGTCGATCCTTCGCTTCTCAGTGCTCTCGTAGAGCGTTGGCGACCAGAGACTCATACATTTCATCTTCCAGTAGGTGAGATGACTATTACTTTAGAGGATGTTTCTTGTTTGTGGGCTTTGCCAATTAAGGGGATACCGGTGACTGGTGTGTCAGATGGTAATTGGGAGGGTTTAGTAAATGAGTGTCTTGGAGTTGGGACATGGGATGCTTTGATGAAAACAAAGAAAAGACCCGGTGAGATAAAAAAATCTGGGTATGCCATTAATTTAAAAAGTTTGCGAAATTGGTTTAAAGTCATGCCTTCGGGTCCTGGTGAGCCCACATTGGAGCAGATACATCAATATACAAGGGCTTACATACTTGATTTGTTTGGGTCTTTACTTTTTCCTGATAAATCTGGAGATTCGGTGCCAGTGATGTATTTGCAGTTTCTCCGGGATCTCAATACGCCTGAGCAATACAATTGGGGTGGGGCTGTTTTAGCATTGCTCTACAGGCATCTATGTGTGAGTGTCACTCGTAAAAGCAAAATGGTGAAAGAGCTAGCGGGTCCGGTGATACTTTTACAGCATTGGACATGGTCGCGGTTGCAGACCGGACGTCCGATCCCATACAAAGGTTGGGAACCCGATTGGGGGAAACCAAATCCCCAGTCTTGCCCTGCATTTGGAGCTCAGTGGTGTGGTCGCCTACGATTTAGACAACCTCATGGGTCGGCTGAGAAACGTGGGGTCGTACCGAAAAAACCTACATCTGCTTCCCGAAATCCAGATGTATCACTGAAACTCGGTATAGGGCAACGGTCACCCCGACCGAAATCTGCATGTGTATGAGACTCTAGCAAGACATCATCTTCCGAATCATTTTCATCAGATTCATCATCATCACAACGGTCTCCATCATCCTCGTCATCACTTTGTGACAAGTCGTCATTATCGGGACCATGATCACCAAAACCAGGCATCTCATATGTACTATTATAATTATCGTATGGTGTCCAATTCACCTCTGCCTGGACGGCCGGTGAAAACTCATTCATGTTGGGATAAGGTTCAGAGTAAATATTTTGGGGCGGTGTTTGTTCTCTCTGACAAGGTCGGGTCCGACTGGAACCCGCATGTGGATCACAGTACCGAGACTGAGGAGGTTCTGGCTGCGTCTCAGGTACCCTACCATCAAATAACAACTGGAGTTGCGTCGCGCCCACAATTGGAACAAACTCAATGAAAAAATCAATGACACGGTATTCTCTTCCGGAATTCATTAACTGCTCAAAAATTATCTTCCAACCTTCATTGCAAATAAGTTCCACAACCTCGTAATAACGGCCAGTAGGTGTACCAACATTACATCGAGCATAAATGATTAGGTTGTATTCATTCTCGGAATATCCAAAATGCCGATAAATCATACCTTTCAAATCTTCAAAATTTTGTTCACCGGTCGCACGAAATGAGTATCGATGACTAATACTATACTCCGCGCCTCTCGGACCATATCGAATTTCACCGCCGATAAATACATTTACTAATACCATAATGGATTGTTTCCGAAAAACCCTATACAATGAATGTTAATTACAAAATGTAAATATTAATTGTTATACAACAAATTGAGTTAAAAAATATTGTAAATAAATTAATAAAAAATTATTACCGTAAAATTCGTCAGAGTCCGTCGATTCTCTAAATTGTAAGCCCCAGAATGGCATGAGAGGGACAGATCGGAAGAAATAAACGAGTTTAGTAGTGGTCGGCAACTGGGATGGCGTCCCGGTTTTATTTTTTTTTTTTTTTTTCCCGGTCGGCACCTGGGATGGCGTCCCGATTTATATATTTTTTTTTTTTTTTTGCCCGGTCGGCACCTGGGATGGCGTCCCGATTTATATTTTTTTTTTTTTTTTTTTGCCCGGTCGGCACCTGGGATGGCGTCCCGTATTTATATTTTTTTTTTTTTCCCCGGTCGGCACCTGGGATGGCGTCCCAATTTTTAGTTTTTTTTTTTTTTTTTTCCTCTGGTCGGCACCTGGGATGGCGTCCCGCAGGGACGCCATCCGGCATGGCGTCCTTCTTATTTTTAAAAATCTGGTGAACAGTTTCTTATTTTTAATATTTTATTTATTCATTTTCTTATATATAAAAATTTCGGATTCCAGCAAAACACTTGGATCGGTAACTTTCCAATATTAAAAGAATCAACTATATATAAAATCAAGCTTTAAATTAGATTAAGGCAAAAATAAAACAAAAAATATTACCGTTTGAACTTGAGTTCTGGCCATGAACACAAACGAAGACCAGGAGCAGCAATATCAGAAGATATGAGCACCACAAAGGCATTCTTCCCAATTAGCAGTTAAAACATATATGATCCCTGTTACCACTCAAGTCACACATACAGTATTTATATATACTAGCCAAGAAATTAACCTAATTAATTAATTGACCCCGTCATATGTATGACTTTGCTAATATTGAATATTTTAAGGGAGGATTTAGGGTAAATTTAGTGATAGCTAGCCTCTTCTTATTTAATGATGTATCGCTAACAAGTTGTTTATTTTCTATCATCTTTTGTAATTTTCTAATAAACAGTTGATGCAGTCACGCAAGACACGGTCATATTCAGATCCACTGCTATATTAGAAAGTGTGAAACGCCCATCCGATTTTTCTTCTTGTATTGAGATTTGCGCTATTCCATAATACAGGACACCTTCCGCGCAAATCGTACAGCTTTGTGCGCTTCCTGAGTTGTAGAGGATGGGAGAGTATTATATATGTAGTATTTATAATAATAAAACTAGAAGTCAACGGATATATGTCATGATCGAATCGGATCGATTTCATATTAGCATAATTAATTACTCTATCATGTTTCGTACCATTATTCGTACATCTTATCTGTACTCCAATCTCCTTGCACAAATTAATTAATTTCAAATTTTACGACTTCGGGCGTGCGGACGTCAAAAAATATTAATAACATATTTTCACAGAGGAGAGTTAAAATGGATCATTCATTTGTGCTCCTAATCCGCTCTCCAATCTTAATCTTCTGATCTGCACTAAGATCCGTGCGGATCAGAGCACTGGATCAGCGAAAAAAAATTCCAGATTGTTCTCCATTACTGCTACCCTTTTCCAGGTCCCCTCCAAATTACAGAATTTGCATCCTCTGAGATATCTCAAACTTTGAGTGTTTTTTTGGAAAATCTTGACCGTTCAAATACGTTATGCACGAATATCAAAGCACAAATAATACTGGCCCCAGTGCTATCCCCGAATGGCCAACCTCCCTATGCAACAGAGAAGAACGACCCCCTTCGATGCCCTCTCCCTCATCTAGCACACAACATCTCCCAGTGCAGCCTCTCACTCTCACTCTCTTTATCGATCGAGCTCGGGCCATCTGACAAAATCCCAGATTCCGAAGAGGTGTGCTGGAGGCACACTGTCAGACTGTTGGAAGCAGAATAATGGTTTGTTACATTTTTAGCTAGCTTTGTTAGCTTTTAGTTGACTGGTAGATGCACAAAAAGACCAGCTGAAAATTTATCTACAATGGTACATCAGTTGATGCTACAACTTATGAGTAAATTAAGTGTGTTGTGCGAATCAGCTTTTAGTTTTAATTATCTCAATTTGACCAAAAAAAAGATTGAAGCTTAATTGCAAATTGGATTTAGTATGGTTCAGTAGTATTAAGGAGAGTTTGTATCTTAGATTACCGGTACTGTTAGGTAATGCTCAAATTTCAACATGGCTCAACTCCTAGTATTTGTTTTCTTGTTATTTCTTTAAAAAAAAAATTGTACGTTGTAATTTCATCTCTTGTTATTTTTGTGCAGATAAACTAGATGCATGATTCAGAGCTAGATATGGTCTGGGTTTGTGTACCATAGACCGGTACAGTTTTTGCTGTATGTAGTTGGGCCATATATTTTGGTTTGTGCACCATAGACCGGTACAGATATGGTCTGGCTAGTCTTAGGCCATATATTTTGGTTTTATGTTGGTTTCATTAGAGGATAGAGATTAGTGTGAGGTTTGTTGTTGTTTATTAGATAGCCATGATTGTTAATTGTTGTTGTTTGACAAAAATTAGATTGTTACCGTTGTATAAATGAATGAATATTGTTTTTGTTTACATTAATTAATTACTTGCTCCAGGATTAGAAAATGACAATTTTTGTTTAAACTTATATTCTATTTAAATATGAAAATTTTGTTCTCATATTAGAAACTGGATCTACTAACGTGGTTCATTGCTAGATGATCTGAACTACTTGAACCACTTAATCATACAACTAATTAAACCAGAGAATCAAGAATTAATTGATCTTTTTGACATGTAGAAGTCAATACATATTTGATAGTGGGAATATGTACATTCCTAAATGGTTATCTAATTTTTTTAGTACCTGAAGAATTTTTTTAGTAGGTTTCTATAACCACATGTCTTATTTTATATTAAGCATGTAAATGTTCTGATCGCCAATAGTTTTGATTAAAAGATAAAATTTTGAATTAAATATTAGCCCTCTCATCAAATAGTCTGTCTTTTTTTTTTCCTACGCATTTTTTTTTATGTTTTCTAAGGTATAGAAGTCTAAATTTATTTAGACATACTCGTCACACGTACTCGCTGATGCCTCTCTAGCGGTCTCTATCTCAATTTTTTTTCTCCTTTTTCCTCCTTTAAAAAAAAAAAAATTCTAAACCCCTTTATTTAATTGTCAAATACTCAATTTCTGATTTGTCCTGATTTCTTTCTATTTTTAAAATATCATTTAACTAATTTTTGGATTGATTGATAATAAATTGATCATGTCTTCATTTCTTTTCATTTTTTGTATCAATTATAATTGATTGTTACACTACTTGTTACACTGAGAATTTAATAATAATTAATTGATTTTTCTTTTATAACCTAATTAGTTACTTATAATTGATTGTTACACTTCTTGTTACATTGATGTGGTCAAGATTTATTTTAATCTAAATAAAATTGTTGTTTTGAATGAAAATTTAATTTCGTTTTATTTAACTAACTATAATGAAACCATCACAACAACAAAGTAGGCACTTTTCGCGAGGGAACTTCGTCGCTAAAAGTACCGTCGCAAAAGAAAAAGCACGTTTATGACGGTACTCCGTCGCAAAAAGTCACTTTTTATCCTCGCGAAAAGCGCCTGTCTTACTTTACTCTGGTACTGATCGGTATCAACAAATAATCTCTCCTCTGGTACCATAAATTTGCTTAAAACAATTTCTTAATCTGAGCTAAGAAGCACCTTTGGTATACGATTAATTATTTTCTCAGATTGTAAATGTATGTATAAAATCCCAATTTAAAGTTGCTTCTGTTGTAATCCAAATGCCTTTTTAGACTCTGTAAAATTCAATGAATAAGATCAAAATGACTAGAGTTGTTGCATATTTGCTTTCTCTTTGACAGATATAAGGTATATAATATAGTCACTACTATGATATCTTCAATTTGCAATAAGTCGACATTATTTCTCATTGGACTTTATTATACTAATTGACTTTTTATTTATAATTTTTATTTGAAACCAATCTATTTTAATATTATTCATGAATATTGTTGAATAATTATACTTTTCATGGTCTATTTTTATTTATTTATGAAAATACGTCATTTTGTATGAGAATTTGTTTTTGTTCTTTTATAATATGTTTAACGCACATGTCTGATACTAGTATTTCTTGTGCACACATGTCATATAATAGATTTTGAAATTTTACATAGCATGTTTATTTATTTTAAAAATTATATTCTATATTTCTACTAATTATCAACATTATCAAAAGTTTCATAGAACAATAAGTAATACCAAATTGATTAAAAAATTATAATATTCATATTGAACCAGTACAAAGTTCAAATTACCATTTAAAATATCCCTAGTAATATCATAAATTATCTATCTTTTTCTATTTTAAATATCATAGCATAAACTATCAATTTTTTAATGAAATATGCCATATTTCAACATCATCATATATATTAGTACGACAATATATATAATTGAGTAATAAATATTTGTTAAATTATTGTCCACTATCAAGTTCTTCATTATGTGGTCACCCTGTGATCATATATATATATATATACACACACACACCCCTTTTACCCATTCTATGATACGTAGTCACCCTGTCATCACCGTGATTTTTATTAATATCCTAAGTTAATTACAAATTAATAAATATACCCAAGTCTTTTGGGAATTTATAAAATTACCCATACTGGCCCTTTTCTAGCCGGTTTTAGTTGATTTCGGTACCGGCTCGAAAATAGCCAGTACTAAATTTTTTTTTAGAGACAAATAGCAAAAATGTTGAAATTTAACACTAAAAATTTAATTTTTTTTAAATATTTGTTAGATTACTTTTTTTGATCTATAAAGCATATTTATACTAAAATACGCTAAATTACACTGAATTACACTAAATTACGCTAAATTACAACAATTATGTTAAATTAGGCTAAAATATGGTAAATTACGCTAAATTGCGTGTGAATAGGAATGATATCTTCACTGAGAAGGCAAAAAATAACGATGAAACTTCAAACGGCCATAAAACGGCGCTCGATTGTCCGATTTTAGCAAATGACCACTTTCCAGAAAGCTTGTAAAAATACGCATGCGTCAATATCCACGATGCCGGATTTCAAAATTCAGAATTGCCAAAAAACAAAGAGAAGGGCCTTAAAACTTTAGTTGAAGTTTTGAGTTAAAATTTTCATTTCTATTGTTCAATCTACGTAGCTTAGTAAATTAGTTATGTAATAAACTTGTAGAATACCAACTTTTTTATTTTTGGAATTTTTTTAATATTTTTTATGATTTATGAAAGATGGCACAAAATCTGCCATATTCATATGTAATTTAGCGTAATTTACCGTATTTTAGCATAATTTAACATAATTATTGTAATTTAGCGTAATTTAGTGTAATTTAGCGTAATTTAACATAATTTCAATTAATTTAGCGTATTTTAGTATCAATATGCTAATTATATATCAAAAAAGTAATCTAACAAATATTTAAAAAAAATCAAATTTTTAGTGTTAGATTTCAGCATTTTTGCTATTTGTCTCTAAAAAAAAAAATTAGTACCGGCCATTTTCTAGGTATGGGTAGTTTTATAAATTCAGTACCGGCTAAAAAATAGCCGGTATAGACAGTTTTATAATTCCCAAAAGACTTGGGTGTATTTATTAATTTGTAATTAACTTTGGATATTTATTTTATAAAAATCACGGCTGTCATCATATACCGTTTTACCCATTCTACCAAATTATATTTGTCACTACTCACTGCAAACTCGAAAGTCGTAAATATTAAAAAAAAAATATCCAACTTGGCATTACTCAAACTGTAACTTCTGAGATATTGACTTTTGATTTTCTGTAGAAAATGTAGTAATATATGAAACGAATCACAATATTTATTATTTATATCCGCAACACGAAGTACTACATACTTTATATAGCTTTGGACGACCATAAAAGTTAGCGAGCTCTTTTTGCGTCTAAGTTGATGATTCACTTTTTAATTGCATTTCAATAGTATGTATGTTAGGTCGTGACATAACTTCTTCTCTCTCTTTTTTATTTTATGATCAAACATCATATAAAAAATCCTTCAATTTTGACATATATATATGGCAAATTCTTCTATGGACATAAGGACATTTTTGTAAAATGAACATATTTTCATTTTCAAAGTTCAAACAGTCGATCCGACCGTTCAACATTATCTCCATATTAAAATGTACTTGGAGGTCAAATTTTACATTTTTTTGAATTTTTTTACTATTTATTAAGTATTTTACAAAATTCAATGGTCTGAATTTGACTAGTTTTTGTAAAATACTTAATAAATAGTAAAAAATTCAAAAAAATGTAAATTTTGACCTCCAAGTACATTTTAATATGGAGATAATGTTGAACGGTCGGATCGACTGTTTGAACTTTGAAAATGAAAATATGTTCATTTTACAAATAAGTCCTTATGTCCATAGAAGCATCACTCTATATATAATAGGTTATGAAGTAATGAACGAACATCTCTTTGGATCATTCACACACATTAATTACTAGCTGGTTCAAACGTATTACAAAAATCTGTCAACGTCTGCAAAAGTAAAAATGCTTTTTACTAACGGTATCATCACGGATACTTTTGTCAGAAATATCGATATGTTCGGAAATAACAATTTATATCGGTATACGTACCCTCGACAATAGTCTTTTTTATCCTCGTAGATAGTAGCATATTTTTGTAGCGTGCACTGATCACAACAAACAACCAGGGGCGGAGTCAGACTTTCAAACTATGGAAGTCAAACGTAAATACAGGTCAAGTATATAAAAATTTTCTACTACGAATAAAGGTCAATTGACCTCATTCATTGAATGTGAATTCACCCCTGCAAACAACACCATACAACTAATGTTTAACAACATTACAGTTTCACAATTCAATCAACTCAGTCTTCCGTGATCTGACAATGATCTATTAAAACCTCATATAGTTACACTGTTAGAAGATATCAAACTAAATTAATTTTAATTTGAGCTCTAAAGCCCATACAAATTACGAAAAAAAAGAAAAGAAAAATTCATGTAGCATAGAGGAGTGCTATTATATAGTTTAGCTTTTAAATTCATGTAGCATATCATTATAACGGTTATAACGGTCGTAGTTAAATTAGCGTACTTTTATTCTATAGTTTAGCTTTTAAAGTTCAAAAACACTATAACACCGCTTAGCTAGCTACTTAATTAATTAGAACACTGATATTTCCTTATAACAAAACAATATCGTACTAATCAGTATTGTACATATTATAACAATAAAACAACAAGCATGACCAATGACTTGTACTAAAAAAAGAGATGCAAAACTTCACTCATTGAAAAGTCCAAAATCACAAAAACAAATATGACCAGATTCTTTAGAAAGTGTTTGATTCTTTGACTAATTAGCACAAAGCATGCCTACTTGGTCAAATTTTGGAATAATTCAAAACATCTCTCTGACCAGTGATCATATTTTAATATATCATCATATACTGACAAGTAACATCCAACAAACTCACTAAAATATCCAAATCTAAACCTTTACAACATTTTGATAATCTAGTACAATAACAATGTTCTAATCGGCACACGATTTTACATATCAAACTAACATATCCAAAAAAGAACATAAAAACTAGCACCACTATTTACCAAAATGCATCTTCCATAACATCAGCATTTTTGTTTTTTGTGCGGAAGTTGTCAAATTGATTGATTTATACCTACACCTCTATTAATTGGTTTGGTACAGTAAAAAGTTGTCAAACCAGGTGGTGGCTTCTAAAAAGGTTGAGAGAATAAGCACTGCATGACCCAACATAAATTGCTATGATAAATTGTAATCAGCAATTGAAACATAAGATAGATAAGAAACTCAATTTTGATATTGTTAAATATAAACAACAACATTGGATTGACCTAATTAATCCTTGATGCCTATGCTGACCTTTCTACTGTTTTATATATAACGAGGAGTTTGTATTGATTCTCACTTAGCAATAATTTGATAGATTTTGACCACACAATTTTACAATCTCAATGTTCAGAGAATTGATCGAGGAGTTTACAAAATTAGATGTACGGTTGAGATAGAGGAGCAAGTTAGACACACAAGGAATGGTGCATTTTGTTGAAATAGATCTATACACGGTCCGTATGTCTCTGTACACGGACCGTGTACCTGCACCGCCAGATCAAAGAAGGAAGGCGGCAGCTGGCTCTCAGAATTAATTTCCTTAATTTGTTTCCTTATTCTAAAGATTGTTTCTCTTCTCTATATATTCTCCTCTTCCCCCTCCTGTAAAAGTATCTATTGAAAAGAAAAGAAATAAAAAGAGTGTGTGTGGGTGTGGAGGACGTAGGTACCAAGTTGGTACCGAACCTCATTAAATCTTGTGTCTGACTCAATACACACGGACCGTATACCTCTGTATACGGACCGTACACTTTACTTATACTCGAATTCTTACATGGTATCAGAGCGGTCCAGATCTAGGGACCTCTAATGGAAGGTGACAATCCGAGAACAGGGAGTGGGAAGGACCAAGACCACAGTGTTGACATGACTCTACTCCAAGCGCTGAAGGAACTTCTAACCTCCCAGAAAGCGATGGCTATGCCGGTTGAAGTACCGGTTCATTCGATCTCCGTCAAGTTTGATGGAACTAACTACGGGCTGTGGTTGTCCATGATGGAGACGTACCTGGCCGACAAGGGCAAGCTAGGCTATATACGTGAAGGTAATCCGGCACCTTCGATAGGTGAGGCCGGGTATGAGCAATGGAAGATGAATGACTCAATGGTGAAAGGTTTGATTCTTAACTCTCTTGACTCAAGCCTTATTGGAAATTTTCACCGATATTCTACTGCAAAGGAGGTTTGGGATGCCTTGGCTACCACCTTCTTTGATGGTTGTGATTCTTCTCAGATCTATGACCTTCAACAAAGGGTCCACCAATTAAAACAATCAGGTGGATCTTTGGAGAAGTATTACAATGAGTTGCAGGGGTTGTGGAAGGAGATTGACTTCAGAAGACCAAACCCTATGGTGTGCATGATGGACATTGAGAAGCATAACACTTGGGTTCAACAAGATCGGGTCTACAAGTTTCTAGCCGGATTAGACGATCGTCTAGATAGCACTCGGGCGGATATCATCCAAACTGTGCCCTTACTAACTGTGGAGCAGGCATATGCCCGGGTCAGACGAGAGGAAATGAGGCAGAAGGTGATGTGCAACAATGACAGTATCTCTCAGCCGGCAGTCATGGCAATGAAGGGTGCGGATCGTGCAGGCCCACACACGGACCATGCGGGCTCATACACGAACCGTGCGGGTCCATACACGAACCGTGCATCAGAGGTATCTCTTTCTCTTAAATCTGAAACAAAACAGGGAAAGATGGTTGAAGGAGGATGTAGTCATTGCCACAATCCAAAACACACTAAGGAAACATGCTTCAAGTTGCATGGGTATCCAGACTGGTGGCGCGAACTCAAGGAGAAAAAGGCCGCAGGGAACAAGAAGGGACCTGGTGGACAAGCGCACCTAGCAGGGTGCTCGGACCGCACACTCGGGTATACGGACCGTGTAGAGGACCACACAGGCAAAGCATCACTGACACTTTCGACTCATGTCAAAGGTACAGACAGACCTGCAGAAAAAGGTAATGCTCTTGTCACTCAGAATTTAGAAAAGTGGGTGATAGATTCAGGAGCAACTGACCACATGACCTATCTAGATTCAGACATTGATAAAATTGGAGGATCTAACCGAAAAGAAATTGTGAATGCGAATGGAGTTCCCTCACAGGTTATGGGATCAGGAGTTGTTAAGGTGACAGAAACTTTGTGTTTGAAAGACACTCTACTTGTTCCCTCACTAACCACAAAGCTTATATCAGTAAGTCGATTAGCTGAAGATTTAAATTGTGTGGTATTAATGTATCCAAACTTCTGTATTTTCCAGGACATCCTAACGAAGGAGATACTTGGGCGTGGTATTAAACGAAATGGACTGTATCATCTTGAAGACTTGAGTACTGGTTCGACTTGTCTAGCTGGGAGAAGCACTCGGAGTGATACCATTTTGTTGTGGCATAAAAGGTTGGGACACCCGTCTGTGGGATATATGCGGAAAATTTTTCCTTTCTTATGGACTGGTATATCAAATTTTGAAATTCAGTGTGAAACTTGTATTAGGAGTAAAAGTCATCGAAACTCTTATCCTAGTGTTTGTTATAAAAATTTGGATTTTGTTGATCTAATTCATTCTGATGTGTGGGCTCCAGCCCCGGTTAATTCAGTAAACGGAGAAAGGTATTTTGTTCTTTTCACTGATGACAGTACTAGAATGACATGGTTATATCTCTTGAAACAAAAAAGTGAAGTTGAAAACTGTTTTCTAGATTTCTCAAACCTAATTCAAAGACAATTTGAAAAGAAAATTAAAGTTCTTCGAAGTGACAATAGGGGGGAATATGTGAATAATTCCTTAGGAAATTTTTTCAAAAGTAATGGGATTATACACGAAACATCTTGTGCCGGTACCCCTCAACAAAATGGTGTGGCCGAAAGAAAAAATCGGCATATTTTGGAAATTGCTAGATCCTTGTTATTAGAAAATGATGTACACCAAACTTTTTGGAATCATGCCATATCTACAGCTGTATACCTTATGAACAGAATGCCATCTAGTACCTTAAACTTCCTTACCCCCTTACAAAAACTTTCCTCGTTTGTGAAAATTCCCTCAGCATTAAATTTGACACCAAAAGTGTTTGGATGTACAACATATGTACATGTTCCAAGAGAGAAAAGGACCAAACTCGAACCTTGCGCGATTCGATGCATGTTTGTCGGGTATGGTAATAATCAGAAAGGATATAAATGTTTTGACCTAGAAACCGGAAGAACCTATGTGACCATGGATGTGTCTTTCTTGGAAAATGAATCTTATTTTCGGGAAAAACCTTCACCCTCTCCAAGGCAGGAGGAAACCAACCATACTATCTGGTGGGAGGACACACAGGGATACACGGGCCGTGTAGAGGAGGACACGGACCGTGTGGAGTCTAACCTAGAGGTCATGACCCGAATGGAGAGGTACACGGACAGGATAGGAGATGATACGGACCGTGTACCCGAAGCTGAGAATACCACATTGGAAGCAGAGATGATACAGTCAGACGAGGAAGAAGAAATACCACGCTCGAGATCTCCAGAGGATGTTCCTGAGGTAAGTTCTCTTCAAACTGAACCTAAAAGGAGGTACCCTCTAAGAACCACCTGGAATATACCACCAAAACGGTATAGAGACGAGGGTAACAGACAAGACAGATATGCCATATCTAATTATACCAGTACTGTTGGGTTGTCCAATATGGTAAGAAATTTTACTGCCGAACTGTCCAAGATTCAAGTACCAACCAGTGTTGATGTAGCCTTGCAAGATCCCAAATGGGTTAAAGCAATGGAAGTAGAAATGGAAGCCCTGAAAAACACACAGACCTGGAAGTTAGTGCAACTGCCAAGTGGAAAGAAAACTGTTGGATGCAAGTGGGTGTTCTCGGTGAAATATGATGCTACAGGTAAAGTTGAAAGGTATAAGGCAAGGTTGGTTGCAAAAGGGTACACCCAGACATATGGAATAGATTTCCAGGAAACTTTTTCCCCTGTTGCAAAACTAAACACAGTTCGAGTCTTATTGTCCCTTGCAGCAAATCAGGATTGGCCACTACATCAATTCGATGTGAAGAATGCCTTCTTGCATGGCGACTTGGAGGAAGAGATCTATATGGACATTCCGTCAGGCTACACACACCAAGCACAGGAGAAGTTGGTATGTAAGCTGGAGCGAAGTCTGTACGGATTGAAACAGTCACCCCGGGCATGGTTTGGGCGTTTTTGCAAAGCCATGAAGAAGTACAACTACACTCAAAGTGACTCTGACCATACTCTGTTCTACAAGCATCGTCAAGACAAGGTAACTATCCTAATTATCTATGTTGATGACATGATAATTACAGGGGACGATAGTGAGGAGATAGGGTGGCTAGAGCAAAGATTATCACAGGAGTTTGAGATGAAAAATTTGGGTGGGTTGAAATACTTCTTGGGAATAGAGGTGCTCCGCTCCAAAGAAGGTATCTCTCTTTCCCAACGAAAGTATACTCTTGACTTGCTTGCAGAGGTGGGGATGCTAGACTGTAAGCCAGCCGATACACCTATTGTTCAAAACCTGAAGTTTGAAGGTCTTTCAGATGACCCGGCTGTTGATCGGGAAGCCTATCAGAAATTGGTAGGTAAACTTATCTACTTATCACATACCAGACCTGACATTGCGTATGCTGTAAGTATGGTAAGTCAGTTCATGCATGACCCAAGGGAACAACATATGGATGCTGTGACAAGAGTTCTGAGATACCTCAAAAAGACTCTGTTATATCCTGTAAATTTAAGTAATTAAATTACCTAATAATTTAAGAGATTACGGCTAATCGAAATCAATTAGACAACTAAGAAACAGAAATTTTAAATTTTAAAATTCAAATTTCGGATTTGCTACACCATTGGCCACACCAGATCGGATTTGAAAACTTAGAGCCAAATTAAATTTCTGTTTCGGATCCGTGGCCCCTCCCTATATCCTTTCTCTCTCTCTTCTCTGCTGGAGACCGACCCCCCCCACCCCTTCACATTTCCCTCCTCTTTCGCCTCTCCATTTCCCCCGCTCTCTCTCGCTGACCCCATACCCTACCCCCTCTCACCCTTCGGCTTTCCTCTCTGTTGCCTGAAACACAAATCCCTCTCTCTCCCGCGCCTTTTTACCACTGTGACGCTTGAAATTTTCTCTGGTGGCCTGATTGTCGCGATTTGGTGAGCTGTGCTGTTGAGTTGCCGTTAGATGGGTCTGTGGTCGCAGTGGTGGTGCTGGCCTTGACTGGTGGTTGCCTTGGACGTGTGAAGGCACTGTTGATTCCGACGGCTGTGAGGCGAGCAGGAGCTCGGAACCGGCTGCTCGCTACCCCCTTCTTGCGGTTGCTCTTCACACGGGTAATCTTGACCCTTTTTGTTGGATTTTTGTCTCGTGGCTGTTGCCTTGATCTGTGGCCTTCGTGCCTTTTTGCTTTGACCTGTGGCTGTGCGCCTTTTTCTTGTGTGTGTGGCTGTTGCCTTGACCTGTGGCCTTCGTGCCTACTTTCTTTTCTCTGACCTGTGGCTGTGTGCCTTTTTGCCTTGAGGCTTGTGGCTGTGCCTTGACCTGCGGCCTTTGAGCCTTTCTTTTTCTGTCGGCCTTTGTGCCTTTGCTTTGCTGGTTTGACTGTGCTGGTTTTTAGCACTGACTTGCTGGTTTCGGTGAATTTGGGGGTTTTGTTAATTGTGCTGGCTTCACTACCCTTGCCATTTTCCTTGTTCCTGTTCTGTGCCGAGTTGAGATTTTGACTTGATGAATTTGGGTTACGTCGTAGAATCTGAATTGCTAAATATCGCGGGCAAGTTGTTGATTTTCTTGACGCGGTTACATTGTTTCGTTGGGAAATTCGTAGGTATTGTGATGAATTTTTCGACTGGTGTTGAGGTACTGAAATTGCTGTACTACTGGTACGGGGCTGTGTTCACAGTGCTGTTGTGCGCATTTTATTTTCTGATTTCTTTTGCATTTAACCCCTGTTCTGTGTTACTGGTACGGGGATTTTTCCCCCTCTGTGCTGCTCCGTTTGGATTTTGTTGTACTGGTACAGAGGCCGTTTGATTTTCTTGACCTGTACCGCCCCTTCTTCTTGCTTGCTACCTTAATGGGTCGGGTCTGATTTTCAGTACCAGTTCGGGTACAGGGGTCTGTTGCATTGGGCAGTGACTGTGATGAGGCAAAGAAATTCGGTGCCTATTACTTAATTTGTGATGTTGCTGAAGCTGTGCCTAGAATATTTTAGTTCTGACTTGTTTTGAGTTGGTGCTGTTACCTCCTTGTACTTGTGCAATGTGTTTCTGTATGGTGACCAAATCCTAAGAAAATCTAGTAATGATAAGGGCCTAAAGGAAATATGTATGTTTTTGAAAGAATATGGCCGGTCTTGTAAAGGAAATAATTAAAACTAGGCCATGGAATTGTGGGCTTGGTCGAAAGTAGGTAAAGGAATAAAAGTGGACTTTTGTAACAATTAAGTGAAATAAAATCGGATTTATTTGCTTCGGGTCTCGAGCCTCCTGGTTGGCTCGATCCGAAGTTTTCACTTAAAGCTCGGGAAATGATTAGACTAGCCCTGGATACAGTTGCCTCATAACATAACTTGAGCAGATACAATGATCCAAATATGGGCACCGTATGATCCCGAAACACACCAAAATTAAAAGTCTCAACATTAGTTAATTAGGATAAACACATTTAATTAGATTTAATTAGTTAAGTAATTTATTTATCTATTTTACTTAATAATAAAATTTGTCATAATATTGTAAGTATTTTAAAAATTACAAGAGATATAAAATATGTTGTGTTAATGGTTTTCGTATCATTTCGATTATTTAAAAATTTGTTAGTGACATAAATCTTTTAAGTACATACTTAGAATTTAGTTAAGACAATTATTTTCAAATTAAAGGTTTTATAAATAATAAAATAAGGGTAGCAAGGGTTACGAAAATTAGCTTCGATCCTAATTAGGTTACACTACGAATTTCAGGACATCCGACTTATCCTGATCCCGACCTGTGGACTGATACCGCGGGCGACGGTACTGGAGCAGGAGTGGACCCTGCAGACTACGCCGGTGTTTAGCGCACGCACGTCTTCAGCTTGCCCTACAGGTGTGGGATATCTGAATTACTTTTTCGTGGCGTACTCTCACCAGTCGACCACTTGACCTGTCATACGCACCTTAAATTTGTAGTTGCATTAGAGCATGTTTATCCTTTCAGAACTGTAATTAGAAATCGCATAAGCCCTTTTTAAATTGAGAATTTACTGCTTTTAAATAGGAGTAGAGTAATTTAATTATAGGGTTTAGACTTTATAGATATTAGGTTATTATTTGTCCTCTTCTCGTAGAGGACAATAGTATTATCATTTAATCGAGCATATGCATTGGTGAGAGATGAGAAGAAGACTGAGTGACTGCGCTCCGGCTTGTTGGGATGGAACGAGTCGGGTCCGCAGCCATTGAGCTGAGGGATCACTTGATCCCTTAGATGGTCTTTTTAGGATATATTATATGTATTAAAGTTGGAATTATATATACTCGTTCATTTTACATTTTACGTACACTGGAGGCTGCGGTCGCCGGGTACGAAACGATTCGAGCTTGGTCTCCCTTACATTAGGAGCTACTCGCCATATACGGATTTTGAGGCTGCGTGTCTCAGTGTGTGATATGAGGCTGCGTGTCTCAGTGTGTTATGAGACTGCGTGTCTCGAGACTGCGTGTCTCAGGTGTGTGGTATGGGTCTGCGTGTCCCAGGTTTTTATACGAGACTGCGTGTCTCTCTGGATTGTCCCATTGGTCTGGCCAGGCGGTGGAGTTCCGTCGTCTGCTCATGAGGAGACGGATTAACTAGACTTACGACTTGCTTGTAGATTTCTCCTATTTGTATATGTAAGTTGAAGGATCGTTTTAGAGCAAGGAAAACACACAAATTTTTGGATATAACCATCGGCGAGCGTGCAATGACATGTGGGGCAATGCTCGATGTCACTAGGCATCGGGTACCATTGCACCCCTTGATCGCGGTCCTTGGATTATGTCATGTTGAATTACACTATGTGTACCTTTCAAATTCAATTTACACGGCACGGGGTGATATTCTATTCGTATTATTATTATGTATTGGATTTGACACACAATACTGCGGTATTGGACTCCGAGTTGAATACTTATATTCTATTCTCCTTGTATTTTATTTCGGGAAATTTTGCATGCTGTCATGATAGGATAATCGCATCATGTCATCTATTATATGTATTTTCTTTTAATAGATAATATAATAGGTTGTTATATTTAAATCATGTGCATTCTAAAGTTACGAATTACCGACTTTTCCGTAGATTACCATTAAATGTACTTTGATCAAAGAGGATCCCTGAAGGGGTAATTCTGGGTCACATACTGGGCGATTAGTCGCTCACCCACCTTTTGATGTGGGATTTTTAGGTACAGAGACTGGTGTTCCGCAGCAGGAGATGCCAGGAGCTGTCCCTGAGGGCCACGCCGCTTGATGTAGGATATATAGGACTTTTGTTAGGGTTTTGGAGTCCCGAGACTTTTGTTTTTATCTCGGGACCGTAGATTATGTATTCCCGTTCAGTAGATCATGTTTTGTTATCCGTGGGTTGTATGGACTGATATATTTATGTTTATGTTTATTTGTGGATTGTATGACTGTTGCTTCACTTTGTATATATGTTTCCGTTTCCGCTGTGCATTTATGTTGTTATTGTATTATTTAGCCTTGCGTGTTTTAATGGTAATTAAACACGGGGCGAGGACTGATCACACCTTAATCTGGAAATTCCGGTTTGGGGTGTGACAGACTCCAAGAAAAGGTATCCAATTCAGAAAAACCGGACACCTGGATATTTGGGGCTACACAGATGCTGATTGGGCTGGAGATAGAATCGACCGTAAATCTACATCTGGATACTTCACCTTTGTGGGAGGAAATCTTGTTACTTGGAGAAGTAAGAAGCAGAATGTAGTTGCCTTATCAAGTGCAGAAGCATAATTTAGAAGAATGTCCAAAGGTCTATGTGAACTCCTATGGCTGAGGAAACTCATGATCGAGCTGGGTTTTAAGCCGAAAGAAGGAATGCAACTTTATTGTGACAATAAATCAGCAATTAAGATAGCACACAATCCGGTACAACATGACAGAACGAAGCACATAGAAATTGATAGGCATTTTATCAAGCAGAACTTGGAAGAAAAGATCATCTCATTCCCATTTGTGAGATCCGAGGAACAACTGGCAGATATGCTGACAAAGGGAGTGTCGACAAAGTGCTTTGAAGAATCGACTGTCAAGTTAGGTATGGTAGATATCTACCTACCAACTTGAGGGAGGCTGTTGAAATAGATCTATACACGGTCCGTATGTCTCTGTACACGGACCGTGTACCTGCACCGCCAGATCAAAGAAGGAAGGCGGCAGCTGGCTCTCAGAATTAATTTCCTTAATTTGTTTCCTTATTCTACAGATTGTTTCTCTTCTCTATATATTCTCCTCTTCCCCCTCCTGTAAAAGTATCTATTGAAAAGAAAAGAAATAAAAAGAGTGTGTGTGGGTGTGGAGGACGTAGGTACCAAGTTGGTACCGAACCTCATTAAATCTTGTGTCTGACTCAATACACACGGACCGTATACCTCTGTATACGGACCGTACACTTTACTTATACTTGAATTCTTACACATTTTAACCCTCCTCTTCTTCATTTCTGGAAGGTTAAACAGATTGGAAATTGTGCACTGAACCAAGTTAAATTGTGTAGGGCCGGGAATGTCAAATTTTTTCTATGTTAATTAGCATAATATATTGCTTGAACTCGGATCCATATCTTGTTTCAATTTCAACTATTTCTTATAGCTTTCCCCGCGAGCACACATCTCTTTATTGGAGACTGCACAGATATCTAGTCTACGATTCGATAAATGACACCTCATGCGTCATTCACTGGTGGCTGGGTCAAAAATTAGAGAGTTCTTAAATAATTCAAAATATCGTTGTGCTCTAGTATGCTCTATATTTTTTATCACCGTTTTTAAAGTCCGAACAGTCGATCCGAATCGCTCAACATGATTTTCATAATAAAATATACTTGGAAACCAAATTTTATATTTTTTAGAATTTTTTTACTACTTTTTTAGATAGGTACAAAATAATTGTTTTAAGAATTATTCTGGAACATCGGAAATAGTGATATTGCACCTATGTAAAAAAATAGTAAAACAATTCTAAAAAATATAAAATTTGGTTTCCAAGAATATTTTATTATGAAGATCATGTTGAGCGGTTCGGATCGACTGTTCGGACTTTGAAAACAGAGATAAAGGATGTGGAGCATATTATGTAAACCTAAAAGATCATTTAGAGCACCATGTTACAGAGTTTTACATTAAATTTTACAGAATTCAAAATATAAATTGTAGTTTTTGGATGTAGCACATAAAAAAAAAGATAAAATTCACAATTTACATAGAAGAGTTTCTCATACAACTTACAGCTATATTTTACCTTAGATTAATCATTATTTAGTAATGTGCTGTTCAAAAGAGATATATAGGATTATAAAATACATGGTCTCATCAAAATTTTTTTAAACGATTCTCATAAAAAAAGGATTATAAAATACATGACTTTTGTTATAAAGAGAAATGTAGCATTAATTTTGCTCTTAATTGTCCGTTATTTCTCGTTATTTTAGTTGAAGAACTGAACAAAAGATACTAGACATCAGTGCCTGAGAAAAAAATGTTTCTCGTAGACTGTTTGCATATGTGATGTTATGGGGTTAGGGTGCTTTAATCAGAGATTAAGAGGTTGACAAACAACAGCAATTATTGAAAGATCATTTCTATATATTGTTCTACAATAGCTTAATATATAGTTTCAGTTTGTAAAACCATGATAAATTGTTTGATTATACTAACAGAGTTTTTGTCTTCTCAATAGCACCTCGTGCCGTAAATTCCATTTTCCGTACTTTCAACCTCACAAAGAAAAAAAACTTTAACAAATGATATGCTGAATGTGTAAAAGCTGACATTACGAACAAAACAACATGGCCATCTTTTTTTTAATGAACAATTTTATATTAAACCATACCATTGACAAAGGACACAAAGGCAATGCAGCACCATGCTATCTAAAACTGATATTCATCTTGCCAAAGGACCATAATCTGGTGGTAGCTTTGAAATCCCAATATGCGCCATCTCAAAATTGCCACTAAGGCTAACACCACCAAAAGAATTTGTTTGATAATCACTGCCTATGTCCCCAGAAGCTTCGCTCCAAGTTTCAGTGCTAGGCATTTCTAGACTCAGGCTATCTTTGAGCTCTGCTACAACTGCTGTCATGTCAGGCCTCTTAGCAGGTAGGTCAGTGCACTTAAGTGCCAGTTCAGCAACCTTCCAAATAGAGTTCAAGTTGTATTGGCCTCCTATATATGGGTCCAATATGCTTTCTATGTTTCCTTTGGAGAGCCTTTGCTGCACAAATTGAGTCAAATGCTCATTCCCTTGTGGGCCTCGGCAGATTGGCATTTTGCCTGTGATGATTTCTAGCAAGACAACCCCAAAACTGTAAACGTCACTTTTTTCTATGAGCTGGGAGGTCGAGGCATAACTGCAGAGATATGAAACAAATTAACAAACTAATAAACAAGTACATGAAGTAATGAAAACTAGAAACAATAGATTAATTTCCCCCTCAATGAACATTCTATAAATTTCGATTTATATACATTTTGTTTACTTTAATATAAAATTTGGTAGACAATGTCCTTTCTACCCTTCCAAAATGGAAACAAAAAGAGAAATTGTTGATGACCCGGTAGAACATGACTATGACCAATGGCAAAGCCATGTGGATGGAATGGGGGTCAATTGACCTCCATTTATTTTCAAAATTTTTGTACTTGTGCCTTATTTACAATATAGTTTAGAGTAATATGCTATGAATAGTGTAAAATTGATCCTCATTCGCAACATAAAATTTTTATATGATTGACTCTTATTCACGTTTGACCCTATAGCTTGAAAATCTCGCAACGCTCCTAAGTACAACTATTGTAAATTATAATATATAGGGGAGTTAGTACCTTAATATCCTTTTGTTACACAAATTACTGTTTTTATTTTAAGTTTGAAGGTAATTCGGCAAACAAGCATTACAGGGGCAACACATCCCCTCACATAGGAAGGAATCTGGGTCTAGTACCAATACATCCTAAAAATGGTTAGAACAGACAAGTCAGAAATAAAAGATTGGATAGGAAGGGAGAACATACTGGGGATCCAAATAACCAGGTGTCCCGACGACTCTGGTGGAGACATGAGTGCCTGAGAACGCCCGGACTAAACCAAAATCAGAAACTTTTGCTTCGAGATTTCTAGTGAGAAGAATATTGCTGGTTTTTACGTCTCTGTGAATTAGTGGTGGATTGCACATTTTGTGAAGATACTCCAATCCTGTACGAAATGCAAATATCAGGTCACTAATAACATATGAATCAAGTTGTTCCTTGATGGCAACAGTTACAAAATTTACAGACCTTGGGCAGATTCATACACAATTCTGAGTCGTTGTTTCCATGAAAAAGGCTGAGCATTACCTACAAGTCAAATATATCAATTATTAAATTTGCAAGCCAAATTTTGATCCCCTGGTTGTTTAGCACCTTGTTTTTTAGTAACATTAGATCCTCATCCTGCAGACTGCCAAGTTTTTATCTGATTGAATTTGACATTTTGGGTACTTGATTTAAATCAAAGTGTTTATCAATAAATTGGTGCAGTGAAGAACTTGCAAAAATATTGATAATAATCTAATTTGGAACAAGCGAAAAAACATTTAGTTCTGCAACTTGACAACCTCTCAGCCAATTTTGCAGATTTCCTTCTTGCATGTACTCGTAGATGAGAGCGATGCAATTTCCGTCGTTACAGTAGCCAATAAGTGAGACTAAGTTCTTGTGATGAACTTTTGACAACTTTTCAACCTAGATAACAATTTGAGATATATCTGCATTAGATGCTGTACCTTTAAAATTATACTCTGATCTAATTATTTGCATAGTATACAATATGTTCAAAGAATTACTTCCTTTAAAGTATGAACATTCTGGTAAACTAAGCGCCTGTGAGAAGAAATGCAGAGCACAGATGTACATTGTCCTGATTACTGATGCAAAATATAGTTAATCATGCATGACGCATGCTACAACAGTAAATGACAGATAATCCTTTTACCTCATTCAAAAACTGTTGAGTCCCTTGCGAAGATGACTCAGAACGAACTTTAACAGCAACTTCGTTTCCATTTCCTAGTTTTCCCTTAAAAACTTCACCGAATCCCCCAATTCCAATTTTTTCTCTAAAGTCATTTGTGATAAGGTTCAGCTCAGCAAAGCTAAATTGCTTTTTGTCGAAATTTAAACCCTTTCCTCCAGCCACAGACTCGTCAGGGTCATTTGGTTCATCACGTACATGAGAGCTATTTCCCTTACCAAATGTTCTAGGATCCTCGTGAGATGTAGGTAGGTTGATGCGTTTATCTACAAATATTAAAGCAGTTATAAAATGTGTTGAATAAATGCAACAATAAGGTTATATGAAAAATTAGGCAAACAGTGTAGGTAATTCAGTTAACTCCAGTGAGGAGATATTGCCAGGTCAATTTTCATTTCTCTGATATGCGGGTACAAGTTCTCATTATATTTATGTGTTGTTTTGCAATGTAGGTAGTATTGAATGATCTGATGCCTTTCAAAATTACATATATACATAAACCAATAAAAATGTTATTGATCTCATGCCATCCTAGAAAGAAAAGTTTGTAATGTAAAATTAATTTATATTGAGAACCAGTCTTTGTTCTATTGGTCATTGCATTGCCTTCCGTGTGAGAGGCTGCAAGTTCAAAACTCTACTGGGGGATTTAATTGAAATATTTAGAGTTCAAAGTCTTGAACTCTTGATTCTCATCTTTTTTTTTTCAAAAAAAATAAACTTCATCATTATGGAACAATTACCTTTCATCTTCATCTTGTGGCACAAAAAGAATAGTACAACTGCTCCAACAATCAGCAACACGATAACTACTGCCACAATTATAAAGATAACTGCTTTCGATGATTTCTTGTGTCCTGATCCACCATCAGTGCTGTTGAAACTGACATTTAATAATTTGGTCAAATTATATGTATACATGCTCCTCGATTGTTCATTATTTTTTAGTTATTTGTGAAATTGTTTCTATTGCTCCCTTAAGAGAGCATATGGAAAGCTACATTACCAAATGACAGAACAACATGAATAGCGATAAACAGAATCAAAATAAGATAAGGACCGAGCAATTAATGTCTGATACTCTGATAGTGTTGATTTGGGCAGTTTTAGAATATCAAAGCATGGGAGGGCCGGCTCTCACTGCTTATGGATGGTTCAACTTATTAAACAAGTTTCTAAACTAAAGAAATGACATTTCAAACAAGTGGTAGGATCAAAGGATCATTAGTTTGATCGACATGGGGAAATTAGACATACAGCACTGTCAAATGACCATCCTTTTGTCTTTTTTGGAGACCAGGAGGAAGTGTTCTTGAAAGGCCACTGTTTTCTGAAAGGTCCCTGCAATAAAAAAGAACATTAGATGAGACGTGGGAATTGATGCTCTGGCTAAAAAATAAAGGGTTTTTTACTTTTTTTGTCATACAAGAATGTAAGTGATGTTAATTCATCCAGAGAATTAGGAATGTTGCCCGACAGATTGTTGTGAGATAAGTCTCTGAAAGAATTATAAAAGAGAATTTCATGTCAGAAATTGTTTAATTGCTATGTTACAAGAATGTAAGTGATGTAATAACTTGCCTAAAATAATTTACTTTTTCTGAATGTTAAACGGACTTACAATTTCTCAAGCTCAGTTAGGTATCCAAATGCAGATACCATTGCCCCGGTTAATCCACTGGATGATAGATTTCTGCAAATAATAGAACTTAATTGCTTGTGCAGAAGTATTGATACAGAAAGAAATTTTTTAAGAAAGCATTATATTGGATGTAAAACTCACAAAACTGTGATCCTGGAAATATGCGAGGAATTAATTGTACAAATAACCCCAGACCAACTGTTGTTTGTTGGAAGACAAGGATCACCGTTCCAATATTTTCTGATACTATATTTTGCCTTGATTGATTCAATGGCACTAACTGCATAGAAGATTAAAATTCTTTTAGATATTCTAAACTATTTCTAATAAAGTTTATTTGTCAGTATCTGAATTAATTATTAATCCACTGAATGAACAATATTGAGACTCGATATTGAAAATTGTAGAGATGTACCATCTGTGGCATCTGTTGGCAACGTCGTCACTGGTAAGATTGTATACAACTCATATGCATTAAGTATGGGTGGGAGAGTTGCTCTTGCGGAATTCTTGAGTGACACATTAAGATTCGTCTGGCCTCTAATTGTGCCTGAAAAATATCCTGGGGTAAGGTACATTAAGGGAACAGGGTCCTTGAAGGCTTCTTCTCCATTTGTATAAACATAGAACTCCCTGAGACTAGTGTTTTGCACAATCTGGATCTCAGCAAAATGGAGCACCACAAAGAAGATAGTCGACTTGTTAGATATCGACCATGTTATGTCAATGGGGCTGCTTGCTGTTGAGGGAACAACAGCTGTCTGTAGCACCAAGGATGGCACTTCAAAAGTAAAGCCCTCAAGGCTGGAGCTGGTGGATGTTACATTCCATGAAGATTCTGTGTAACTATACCATAGCCGGTCGTGTTCATCGTAAGGGTACCTGCTCGTAACCAACAAAAGAGATTCCTAATTATTGAATTATGTTCTGCACAATATCAGTTTTCTAAATGGAATTTTATAAATTACTGAACATTATATATTTAAAAAAATATATCCTGTCGTGTTAATCGTAAGGGTACCTGCCCGCAACCAACAAAATAGATTCCTAATTATTGAATTATATTCTGCACAATATCAGTTTTCTAAATAGAATTTTATAAATTACTAAACTTTATATAATTAAAAAAATATATCACTTGAGTTCCTGAGGTGAATTGAACGTTTCCTGCCAATTTGGGGTTTGAAATAAACTATTGTAGGTTAATTAGAAGAATATAGAAAGTCCAGATAATATGGACGATTAAAATATTTGATCAATAAATTCTCACAACTGACAAATTCAGGATGCAAGTCGAAGTTATATTATAACAAAAAAATAATCCCTGAATGAGCAAATGAAGTTGTCCTTATCTTGATAAATGCTATATATATATATATATATATATATATATATATATATATATATATATATATGCATACCTCAGTGCCAATGAATCATTCGATCCCAAGTCACTCCTATCAAAGAGATGCAGAGATTGTGTAGCGTTTGCAAGTTCATAAAGAGTGCTACTCAATGGTCTCAACTCCAGCGCGGAGATGAAAGGAGTCCCGAGTCCCGTGTTCACCAGACAAACTTGTATATAATTAGCAGGGGCGATAGCAATTATCTCGGGGGCGTAAAAATAATCAGGTCGAGACAAGTTAACAGTAAACCAGAAATTGACACCAAAATATAAATCAAAGCTGGGACTATTTTTTAATCCGTCGTAGTTTCCATAATAGAATGTTGCTCTCACAAGATATTTTGAACCTTTTGTTACTGGAGTTACAATGTAACAGTTTTTAGTACCGTTAGGGAAGCTCCTGAGGGTCTCAAGATTTGCGTAATTTTTTTTCACCGAATACTGACTAGAGATTTTGCCATTCAACCCCGTGCCAATATATTGATCGTCAGATTCATATGTTAAACCTGTGAAGCTGTCAACATAACTAGTGTTGCTTGTAATACCACAGTCTATGTTTATAAAACCTGCAAAGAGAAGAAAATTGTAATTGTTGATCAAAATGTTTTCGTCAATTTTGAGTGATTTTTTTTTTCTTTTGGAGTAATCATCTAATATTACTGTTGATAGACTAATGTTGGAATGGGACTAAAGAGAAGAAACCTGTAAAGCTTTTAAGCTGTTCTATTTTTTTTGTTTGTTATATTTTAAAGCTTTTGACATGCATTTAGCATAGGAATGGGACTAATGTTGGAAGGGATATCGGTCAAATTATTAATTACTCTTGATAGAGGTCAAATTTTAATCACACCAAGCTTATAAGAAAGAGGTTAAATTTTAATCACACCAAGCTTATAAGAAAGAGGTTAAATTTTAATCACACCAAGCTTATAAGAAAGAGGTTAAATTTTAATCCATAACATGGTGGTATTTCCTTAGCAGGGAAATGGAGTGAGTTTAGTTTAGTGGTAAGTTTTAAAGAAATCAAAAGAGGCTAAGAAGGCTTGATCTATGACTGAGGTTTCATAAAAAAATCCGAAAAAATATTTAAGAAATGGTACAAAGGCTAAGAAATACTAAGACGGCATTATCGAACAAGCACATAAGACTTCTAAAAGGGTGACTCATATGAAATTAGTTTATTTTTCTATTATTGAATGATATTTTAATGGAAAAACATCCTACTAAATCTTAGAAATTAAAGAAAGTGATATTCTCTCGCCTTATGAAATTTCTCCTCCAGATTAGCAGCCAATAGAATGCACAAAACTAATAAGAAAAAAAAGTAAAAAGTGTGAACTCTATGCAAATTAAAATTTTATATAGAATTCACTTTTATTGGAATAATTAATTTATGGACGAATAATTTGTACATCATTTCTGTACTGATATTTAATTCTGAATTTTCACAACATCGTTATCATTATGTTGTAACCCGGAAGGCAAGCTCTATTGAACCCAATAAATTATGTATAATAACATTAATTAGGTCAACCAAGGAGTAATAATATAATTAATGTGAATTGTAATCTCTCTTTATATAAATATATTTATAAGAACCTTTCATTAATTATATATTAAGAAAGTTTGTAATTAAGAACTTATAAATATACAACGACAGATCATTCGGAGTTAGAATGTCATGTAGGAGTTTAGATAAGCTCAAATTTTTTTTGGTAAAAGTAGGAACATGTAATACATCTTTCAAAATAAAAGTGAATGTAGAAAAATGTAAGTGCAAGAGCCTATGTTACAAATTTGACCATCTCCAATGTAAAGAAAATCAAAACCCTCATATGACAAATAAGAAGAGAGATTATTAAAATCATTATTAAAATGATGAGTGGCGCCTGAATCTAGGTACCACTCGGGTCCCGGGGATGAAGAAGCGGTTTGTGCATTATTGGCTTGAAAACCGGGGATAGATGAGCCTGAAACAGCTGTTGGGCCTAATCTGGGTAATTAAGCAGGTCTGTTTTGTACCAACAGATCAAGGCATTATGGCCTCTCTTTGCACAAATCTGACACACTATATTGCTATCCACATTAAAGCCTTGATTGGCCCTACTAGAGTTCGGCCTGGTGAATGAATTTGAGGTGGGCCGTCTAGAAGAACTGGATCTAGGAGGTGGATTGTGTAAAAGAGGTGGCCTTTGCTGGTTAGAGCCGCGCGGCCTGTGCTGAAAGCCCTTACCGGGTCTAGGGTTGGAAAAACGCAGGTTCATAACCCAGAAAGAATAATTCTTTGATATAATTTTTTTTACCCCAAAGATCTTTGATATATCCTATGATTTACAGCCCTTAGGTCCTTAATTAGTACATTGTCAGTTTTATTTCATTTTATAAAGACTTTAATCAAATTCTAATGTTACTGAGAACCCGCCTTTGATCTAGTAGCAAAGGCAATACTCTCTGTGTGGTTGCAGATTCATAATCCGAAAAAGGTAATTTTTTAAGAATATTAAATAGTTGAGTGACTTAACCTCCAACTTTTACTAAAAAAAATTCCAATGTTACCCCCGGGTTAGGACTAAAAATGGTAACTTCTGGATGACATAGTTCATAATTTTATTGACATTAATGAAAATAAAGCAACTGAGAAGATGAAATTAAGGACATAGTATCGTTAAGTCAATAAAAGCAGTTCTAGAAGCTGTTATTAAACCCGGACCGGATTGGGCGGTCCGGCCAGAAAAAAAAAAACCCGGAAACAGAGATCATTCCGAGAAGCATTAAAACCGGCCATCAAAACTTGGTTTATTGACTGGCTTTTATAAAAACCAGCGAACCATTTAGTAAAAAACCAATTTTTAGATGGATTTTGGAGTTCGTTTGATTGATTTATGTGCTTATATAGTCGTTTCATACTAATAACTAATAACAATTTAATTGAAGAAAAAACAGAGAAAATACTGAGAGAAATTAGGCAAATGTAATGCATACTAGACATAGCAGTCTTACCTAGAGAATGAAGCTGGCTATGGACCCCAATTATAACCACAGCTAGTACCAGAAGAACTGAGAACCTCCGCACCATTTCTGACAAGGACAATTCCTGTTCTTGTCGTCTGGAAAAGCTGAGCAAGAATGACTGTTTTTTTTTATAGCGCAACTGCTAATTAATCACAAGTAATCTCCACTTGCAAATAAAGAACTTCAGTTTCTTAGCATCTCACCAGGTCTCAAGGACATCATGTTCTTGCATGTGAGCCCTTGACTTGAATCAATAAAAAAAACGGTCCACGAGCCTATCGTAACCAGTTAGACCATATAAATGTGCACACTCCAATAACAATCGAATTCGCATCATCTGAGATATCTCATATTTTGCGTGATTTTTTAAAAATCTCAACCGTTAAAATATGTTCTACACAAATATCAAAGCTCAAATAATAGGCGAAATTTTTATTTATACCGTAATAACAAAATTAATAAATCGAATCACCTCAGAATATTCTAGAAATTTTTTTAAATACCCAGGCCGCCAAACCATTTAGCGACCCCAAAGACTAGGGACTATCCAATACCACTGCGGCCCCAGTTTATATAGTATCATCGTGGCTCCGTCAAAATGTTTGTCCACAGAGATACTCCGAGTCTGATAACCAAATTAATGGGAAATAAATCTGCTGCGATTCTTTGGAATCGCAGGGATCCTCCTTTTCCAAATCCAACCATTAATTTTTTGAAATGCACGAATCTCAAAAGAAAGTTGGTTGCTATGCACGAATCTCAAAATATATAAACAGTTGGATTTGGCAAAGCAGGGTCCCTGAGATTCCAAAGAATCGCAGCAGATTTATTTCCAAATTAATGGGCTCTTATCATCGTTACTCTCATTAGTGCCCGGCCATGTTATGTTGGGCTGGACCAGGTCATGTGCGCCGGATGATCATTTTTCCAAGTCAACGTACCATTCGTACTTTTTGTGATTGTTATCAATTTAAATTTGTCACTATAATATTATTCCTGATGATTGCTTATTTTGACGAAGTTTTTTATTGCATACCCAAATGATTAGCAATGCGCTCATCACTTTGGTGCATGTATTGTTTATTACCTTGACAGTTAGTACAGAAAAAAATTATAATTTTATATGGTTGTTTGTTAAGCACAATGAAATAGTTATAAGTTTTGCTTTTGGTTGGGAACTATCCTAGTTAGCAATGTTATATTTATATTTATTAGGAGATGTATTAGAGATGTCATCACAGTAACCGAATTGGTTAGCTGTAATTGATTATGGTTAGAACTATGGTTAACAAATGCAGGGAAAATTGGTTATTTGTCACTTCAAAACCTTCTAATTCTAAAAATGCCATCCCGAAATTTGAAATTGTAAAAATGCCACTCTAAACTTCATTAATTTCTAATTTTGCCATTTAAACTGTATTTTTGTGCTATTTTTATTAAAAATTAACTGAAAAATACTGTTTTGACAAATAACCTTGAAATTGTATGAAGGGTATAATCGAAAATATAGAAATACGTATACCAAAATAGTATTTTTCAGTTAATTTTTAATAAAAATAGCATAAGAATACAGTATAATGGCAAAATTAGAAATTAATGAAGTTTAGAGTGGCATTTTTACAATTTCAAATTTCGGAATGGTATTTTTAGAATTAGAAGGTTTTGGAGTGGCAAATAACCAATTTTCCCACAAATGTAATATATTTCAGATTTGGGATGTTGATACCAAAAAATACGTTGTATTTTTAGTCAATTCGATCTGAGCTGTAAAATAACAGCACATGAGAATATGAGATGATATTCGCCACCCCCCCATTAGTGATTGAAACCTGTACTATCGGAATATATATTAATATTCGTATTATATTAAGATTGTCAATAATATATAGTCATATTTTTGACATACCATCATTATTTTAATTTATTTGCAATCTAAACATTTAATCGAAGGTTGAAAATAGTGATAGCTGTAATGCTAATTCAGTCTTTTTTATGCATTAATAGTGTAAGATTAGTACACCTTGAGTTCAACGAAATTTTTATGTTAATTTCTTAGAACAATTTAAAATTATATAATTTAAACAAAATTTTAAGTATTTTAATTTTTTGAGAAATGAAACTAATTTTTTATGATCCAAAAACACTCATAAATATAATAATATCATATGTTTACCTGCGCATTGTTATTGATCTATTTGATCTTTCTTCGATTGTGGTTTATGGGCTTTGATGCCGATTTTAATTTTCTTTCATAATTTTCAATGCATGTTTTATTTGAAGCGAGAAATTTACTTGTTGAATTGGTCCATATATAACGAGTCTACACTAGTGGAAAATATGGAATCAGGATCGGTTATATATGCATATTAGTATCGGAATGCAACCGATCCTGATGGAGGCGATACTGATACTTACAATAATCTGAATCGGTTAAATAACCGATCCTGATAGTTACTATCAGGATCGGTTGTTTCAACAAAACCGATCCTGATAGTAACTATCAGGGTCGGTTGTTTCAAAACAACTGATCCTGATAGTAACTATCAGGATCAGTTTGTTTGAAACAACCGACCCTGATAGTTACTATCAGGATCGGTTTTGTTGAAAAAACCGATCCTGATACTCTTTTTTTTTTTTTTTTTTTTTTTTAATGTTGGTTCTGAAAAAAAAAAAATCAGGATCGGTTGTTTTGTAATAACCGATCCTGATACCTTTTTTTTTTTTTAATGTTGGTTCTGAAAAAAAAAAAAAAGAATCAGGATCAGTTTTTTTGAAACAACCGATCCTGATGTTATATTGGATCTAAAAAAAATATTTTTTTTTATTTGGCCAGCTTCCATATATATTTGCTGGCCAGCATAAATTTTTTTTTTTTATTTACCATTGATTTATTGGAGCTCAAAACCAATTAAGAACACAAAATAAAATTCATGAAACACAAAAAGAAGTACAATAGTTGAAGAAATTTGGTGCAATAGCAAAATAAAATTGAAAATACAAATGAAAAAAGATAGTTGATCGGTCGGATAATTAAGATAAATAAAAAGATAGTTTCAAAAAGCCTTGCTCAAATGAAAAAAGATAAATAAATAAATTGAAAATACAAAAAAAAAAGTGTTTTAAAAGTATAATAATGAGAAAATTAGATAAAGCTAATACCGTGATAGTTGATCGGCCGGATGATTAAGTAACTTGAGCGAGATGTCCTCAAGACTGAAAAATAATATACAAACACCATTAATTAATTTTTGAAACAATACAAAAAATTAAAAATTGACACGGAGGTTCGAGAGGTTCGAGAGGCTCGGCTTTGAGAGGGAGAGACAGAGACAGAGAGAGAGAGACACAGAGGAGAGGGAGAGACGAGACGGAGACAGAGAGAGGAGAGACACGGAGGTCTGAGGATTTGAGAGGGAGAGACGGAGACACAGAGAGAGAGAAAAACGCTAAGTTGAAAATGAGAGGCGCGAAATTAAAATAAGAACTAAGCAGGAGTTATCAGGATCGGTTATTTCGAAATAACCGATCCTGATTGTTTTTGTAAGTACAAAGGCGCGAAACAGAATTAAACCCTAGCGTCAAATTAGCATTAGGATCGGTTATTTCAAAAAAACCGATCCTGATACCTTTTTTTAAGTTGTTTCTGAAAGAAAAAAAAAATCAGGATCGGTTGTGTTGAAAAAACCGATCCTGATACTTTTTTTTTTTAATGTTGGTTCTGAAAAAAAAAAAAAAACAGTATCAGGATCGGTTCTGTAAACAGAACTGATCCTGATACTATTTTTTTTTTTTTAATTTTGGTTCTGAAAAAAAAAAAAAAAGTATCAGGATCGGTTCTGTCCACAGAACTGATCCTGATACTATTTTTTTTTTTTTATTTAATTTTGGTTCTGAAAAAAAAAAAAAAAAAAGTATCAGGATCGGTTCTGTCCACAGAACCGATCCTGATACTCTTTTTTTTTTTTTTTTTTTATTTTGGTTTTGAAAAAAAAAAAAAAAAACAGTATCAGGATCGGTTCTGTCCACAGAACCGATCCTGATACTCTCTTTTTTTTTTTTCTTTTTTGGTTCTGAAAAAAAAAAAAAAAACAGTATCAGGATCGGTTCTGTGGACAGAACCGATCCTGATACTGTTTTTTTTTTTTTTTTTTTTTTTTTATTTAATTTTGGTTCTGAAAAAAAAAAAAAAAGTATCAGGATCGGTTTTGTTTACAGAACCGATCCTGATACTTTTTTTTTTTTTCAGAACCAACATTCAAAAAAAAAAAAAAAAAAAGTATCAGGATCGGTTTTGTTGTAACAACCGATCCTGATTTTTTTTTTTCAGAACCAACATTAAAAAAAAAAGAATTAGAATCGGTTGTTTGTTAGAACCGATCCTGATACTATCAGGATCGGTTTTTAAGAAATAACTGATCCTAATATGTGTTCCATTAGGATCGGTTGTTTGTAAAAACCGATTCTAATTGTTCATAAATTAGGATCGGTTAACCATAAAACCCGATCTGAATAGTTTTTAGGATCGGTTTTCTAAAAAAAACCGATCCAGATAGATATTAGAATCGGTTGTTTCATATAACCGATACTATTAGGCCGATCCTGATTCCAGTTTTTCCACTAGTGCTAACTGGATATTTTTATACATTAATGAAAAATGCAATTATTGGAAAGTTCGGCTGATTTTTTTTTTCATATATTTCTTTTGAGTAGTATTAAAAAGCTCAACTGATATGAGCTGGCTCGAAGGCTAAAGATCATGCTATCCATAAAATGACGCTTTAATTTGGATTTGAAATTGTGGATAAAGATGCCCGGCAGTTAGTTATTTATTTATTTATGTTTAATCTGTTGTTTCAGGTGAGCAGGTCAAGGGGGAGAAGAGAGAAGTTTTTGGTCTAGAAGTATATTTGGTTTTTGTTTTATTTTTATTCAGTGATATTTTAAATTGAAGTACAAATATTTTTAATATGAAAAATAAAAATGAAAGTTACCTGATCAGAAGGAATGGATTTTTGGTTCTTAGTTACGTTTGTAAACAGAAGCGCTTGCATATATATATTGTTGTGTCCCAATTCATTATGAGGGCTTATTTGTAAATTTGTTCTTTTTTGTAATTTGAGTGTTTTATTTGGATCTCTATGTAATTTCTGTAACCCAAATAAACTCTTTGTAATTTACTGTTGAAGTAGAGAGAAAAATCAGAAAATTGGCTTACGCCTCCAAATCCTTTTGTGTTCTTGTGCTTGCTATAAAACCCTTCAAGTGGTATTAGAGCTGATCGAGCCATCGTCGGTCCCGATCGGTGGTTCTAGGTTCAGATCGCTCTTCGCTACAGTTCCGCTGCACCGTTTCTAGGGTTTTCTCATTGAGTGACACTGCTGCGATCTGGAGGTGATATGTGATTTTCTGAGTCGCGATTTTCACTTTGGTTTGTTCCTGCCTCTTGGCTCTTGGTGATTTCGTGAGTCGCGATTTTGACTTTGATTTTGTGAGTCTCCAAAATCACTTGCTTTTGGCGCGATTCTCTGAGTTTCTCACTTTGGTTTTGTTCCATTTGATTTGGAACTTAGCGGCATCAATTTAATTTGGTCAAAAACTTGGCTTGGTCAAATTCAAGTGAAATTTGTTGTGCTGCTAATTTCTGCGCCATTTAAGCTCTGGTAATTTTCTTTGTGAACAGGTGGCTTGTGTGCTGCTTTGAGCAATGATATGAAATTTCTGAACCATCTGAACTTTACCAATAAATTTCTGAAATGGAGGAGGGTAGTAGTAGCGGTACCATGATCAAATTGACATCATCCAATTATTCTATTTGGAAGTCTAGAATGGAGGATATGTTGTATTGTAGGGATGCCTATGAACTGGTAACCGGTACAAAATTAGGAGATGTTACATTGATTCGACAATGGGTTGATGATTCTGTGTTTCACCATGTGTCAACCGAAACTGATGCCAAGAAGTTGTGGGAAAAACTTGAGAGTTTGTATGAGCACAAAACAGCCTAAAACAAAGCCTATTTCATTCAAAAACTTGTAAACATGAAGTATCACGAGGGCTCTTCGGTGAGTGAGCATTTGAGTCAGTTCCAAGATTGTGTGAATCGGTTATGTACTATGAAATTGGCTTTGGATGAAGAGATACAAGCCTTGATTCTTTTGAGTTCCTTACCGGATAGTTGGGAGACTCTTGTGGTGTCATTGAGCAATTCGACACCGAATGGTACTGTCACTCTTGCTATGGTAAAAGACAGTATGCTCAATGAAGAGTTGAGGCGTAAGGAGTTGGGTGTTACAAGCGAGTCATCAGCTCTTGTTACTGAGAACCGTGGAAGGAGTTCGCATAGAAACTCTCACGAGCATGACCACAATGATAAATCGAAAGGGAGATCAAAGTCTCGTAAGGGCATTGTTTGCTACTATTGCCGCAAGTCTGGCCACATAAAGTCTGAGTGTAAAAAATTGAAAGAAAAAGGTAAGAGAGATCAATCTAGACCTAGATCGGATGAAAATGAGAAGGAAAGCACCGTGGCCATCGCGTGTGACGGTGAAGTGTTCAATGCTTGTGATGACGGGTTTATCAATTACACAAGTTAAGACTCCACTTGGGTGATCGATTCAGTAGCCTCATTTCATGTCACTTCTCGACGTGATTTGTTCACTTCTTACAAGCAATGTAATTTTGGCAAGGTAAGAATGGGGAATGATGGGGTTTGCAACATCTCCGGTATCGGGGATGTGTGTGTGGAGACTAGTGTGGGATGCAAATTGCTTCTCAAGAATGTTTGGCATGTGCCGGATATGAGACTTCATCTGATTTCGGTTGGTGCTCTTGATGATGAAGGGTACCGTAGTCACTTTGTTGAAGGCAGGTGGAAATTGTCTAAAGGCTCTCTAGTTGTTGCTCGGGGTGAGAAGACAAGCTCATTTTATACAATGCGGGTTAAATTGTGTGGTGAGGTGAATGCGGTAGAGGGTAGCTCAACCGATTTGTGGCACTTGCGGTTGGGTCATATGAGTGAGAAAGGGCTTCAAATTTTGGCCAAAAAGGATAGCGTGCCGAGTGATAGCACATCTCTAACATCTTGTATTCATTGTTTGGCAGGTAAGCAACATCGAATTGTTTTCAAGAGAAGTCCTACTACTAAAAGGTCGAATGTTTTGGATTTTGGTTCATACCGATCTATGTTCTATGGGTGATAAGACACTTGGAGGAGCTCTTTACTTTGTCACTTTCGTGGATGATCATTCCAAAAAGTTGTGGGCCTATTCCTTGAAGACAAAGGATCAGGTTTTGGAGGTGTTTAAGCACTTTCTTGTTGAAGTTGAAAGAGAAACAGGTCGAAAATTGAAATGCATTCGTTCCGATAATGGTGGTGAATACCGTGGGCTATTTGAGACCTTTTGCAAAGGTAATGGTACTAAGCTTGAAAGAACAGTGCCAAAAACTCTGCAACAGAATGGAGTAGCCGAAAGGATGAATTGCACAATTTGTGAGAGAATAAGGTCTATTCACATTCAAAACTTTCAAAACATTTTGGGGTGAAGCATTGAACACGGCTGTGCACTTGGTAAATTTATCACCTTCACATGCGTTAGATGGTGGTGTTCCCGAGCGGGTTTGGACCGGCAAGGATGTGTCTTATGGACACTTGCGGGTATTTAGTTGTAGAGTATTTGTGCACATTCCTAGAGACGAAAGGGCCAAGCTTGATAGCAAGTCGAAGGAGTGTATTTTCTTGGGTTACAAAACCGGTGAATTCGGTTATATATTGTGGGATCCGATTGAGAAGAAGTTGGTTAGAAGTCGAGATGTAGTTTTCTTTGAAGAAGAAACTATTGAGAATTTGAACAACCTCGACAATACGAAAACTTCTTCTAAATCCTCTTCTAGTTCCTTTGTTGATCTAACTCCCACTTCAAGTAACCAAGAAGCCGAAATCAACCAAAACCCTCAAACCGAAAACCAAGGTGAGCAAAGTGAAAATGCTATTGAGAATGATATCTCATATCCAAATGAAAATCCACCTCTTCGAGAGTTGAGAAGATCAAACCGTAAACGGAGGCCTAATTTAAGGTACTCTTCAAATGAGTATGTTTTGCTTGTAGATAATGATGAACCCGAAAGCTATGAAGATGCCATGTGTCATGAGCACAAAGGTAAGTGGTTTGAAGCCATGCAAGATGAGATGAAATCTTTGCATGAGAACTCCACTTTTGATTTGGTAGAGTTACCAAAGGACAAGAAGGTGCTCAAGAATAAGTGGGTGTTTCGGGTAAAATCTGATGGCACGAGTTCAAAGTCGAGGTACAATGCTCGGTTAGTAGTGAAGGGTTTTGATCAGAAGAAAGGGATTGATTTTGAGGAGATATTCTTACCTGTGGTTAAGATGTCCTCTATTCGGGTTATACTCGGATTGGCAACTAGCTTGAATCTGGAGATTGAGCAGCTTGATGTGAAAATCGCATTTCTCCATGGTGATTTGGAGGAGGAGCTCTATATGGAGCAACCCGAGGGGTTTTCTGAAAAAGGTAAAGAGGACATGGTATGCAAATTGAGGAGGAGCCTTTATGACTTGAAGCAAGCACCGCGAAACTGGTATAAAAGATTTGAATCTTTTATGTGTGACAACAACTTTAGCAAGACCAATTCCGATAATTGCGTCTTCATGAAAATGTACTCTAGTGGTGATTTTATTATTCTATTACTCTATGTTGATGACATGTTGGTTGTCGGGAATGATGTAAAAAAAATTAGAGTTTTGAAAGAGAAACTTGGGTATGAATTTGCAATGAAGGATTTGGGTCCCGCAAAGCAAATTCTTGGTATGAGAATCACTAGAGATCGTGAAAAGTGCAAACTTTGGTTGTCACAAGAAAGATATTTGGAAAGGGTGCTTGAACGGTTCAATATGAGCAAGTCAAACCAGGTTCTTCTCCGCTTGGTAGTCATCTCAAGTTGACACTTGAGGATTGTCCAACGGATGAAAGAGAGAAAGAAGAGATGAAGAAGGTGCCATATGCATCTGCGGTCGGCTCGTTGATGTACGCAATGGTGTGTACGAGGTCGGATATTGCTCATGCCGTTGGAGTGGTAAGTCGGTTTCTCGCAAATTCTGGAATAACTCATTGGAATGCAGTGAAATGGATTCTTAGGTACATTCGGGGTACCACCGGTTATTGCCTCTGTTATGGGGCTAGCAAACCAGTTTTGGAGGCATATATGGATGCCGATTGGGCCGGAGATGTTAACTCGAGGAAGTCAACATCCGGTTATTTGGTTTGTTCGCGAATGGCGCGGTCTCGTGGCAATCGCGACTACAAAAGTGTATTACACTCTCCACAACCGAAGCCGAATACATTGCAATCACCGAGGCATGCAAAGAACTATTATGGATGGAGAAGTTCTTTCATGAGTTGGGCATTCGGCAAGAAATGTATGTGTTATTTTGTGATAGTCAAAGTGCAATTCACTTGAGCAAGAATCCCACATTTCACTCTAGGTCAAAGCACATTGAGCTACGTTATCATTGGGTACGTGATGTGCTTGAGAAGAAAAAATTGTTGTTGGAGAAGGTTCACACGAGTGAGAATGGCTCCGACATGTTAACAAAGTCCTTGCCGCCTTTAAAACTTGAAGCTTGTCGTGATAAGGTGGGTTTGGTTGAGGGTTCTACCTCATGAATTGGGAGGAGGAGTTTGTTGTGTCCCAATTCATTATAAGGGCTTATTTGTAAATTTGTTCTTTCTTGTAATTTGAGTGTTTTATTTGGACCTCTATATAATTTCTGTAACCCAAATAAACTCTTTGTAATTTAAGTAGAGAGAAAAATCAGAAAATTGGCTTACGTCTCCAAATCCTTTTGTGTTCTTGTGCTTGCTATAAAACCCTTCATATATTTGTGATAATATATTCAGGCTTACCCCAGCTACTGTAACAGTGCCATTAGTGGTAATGGAGAAAAGATTAGAATAAATACTGCTAAAGACACAGTCCGCTAGCTATATATCTGCCTGTCCAAAATGCTGTGTTTTTTCCATTGCCAACATTTTTTGTTGAAACCTGTATGTAATGATTCATTTCTAAAAATAAGAAATCTGTTTAATGAATAACATTCAATTTGAAATTTGCCATTAGCACAAATAATTTCATTCCATCTCCCTTTAACAGTAGAATCATCATACCTATACCACCACACCATTTAGCAAGCAAAGAGATGTTAATAAATTTCAAATTTAGAACACCTAAGCCTCTTGTGACTAATAACGTCAAAACAATAAAGCACAGCATTATTATTCGGTGGCCCGTAGGCCTGGTCATCCTCTATTTCTTTCGTTGAATTTGCATCAATCTGATCTACGCAAAAGGACTATATATGGGCTCATAACCTCTCAGCATCTTACACTAATTATGCCCCGGCCATATTTACTCAGACCCTCATGAAGAATTAACAGATTATCACTAGTTCAGCCGTTCGAGCGGGAACGGACTCTGCTGCTTTTTTTAGAGAAAAGTAGTCCTACTTTTCCGATTTCAACCATTCAAATTCGTTGAGATTTGTGCATGCAAAAGTTTCTTTATCGAGATACGCGAATGAAAATTTTTGAATGGTTGGGCTTGGAAAAGTATGACTCGGCTGTCAAATCCTTTGGGACTGGGGACCAGACGGACGTGTGTATTTTCTGAATTAAAATGAATTTGATATCTATTTAAAATATAGGAAGTCCACTTTGAAATTTGTGTTAGATTAAAACAGACAACTCGAATCTTGTTCTACACGCAGATATTGCACTGGATCTGAATTCTATTTTGCATCATGCCCTTACACCTTTGCTGGCGTGGAACACCGGATGATGATACAAAAAAACGGATGCTTCCGGTGATTTATTGCAGAATGGATGTCTCCAAAATGGAGCCTAGGCTATATGGGATATTGCATTAATAGTTCAATACAAATATCGTCACATTTAATGCTATTTCTTTATTATTTGTGTTGTTTGAAGTGGCTTGAAAAATAGGCCGATTCTGAATTGACTCGATCGACTGAGTCGAAGCGAAATTTTGGCATGAGGCAAACTGATTTTTTCCGAGTTGATTCGACTGGCTGAGTTATGAGTAGAAAACCAATAAAATCGATGGTGAATCGAAACAATCAGCTGAAGTTCCACTCAGTATTTTGTCTCTAAAGCAAAATTATACTGTTTTGGACTTCAGGTAATTCAGTCGAACCAATTTGGTATTTTACATGGTTGTCAAAGAGATTTGGGGAGGAAAATTGAAGCGACTCAGAAAGGAGTTCATACTTTAAAGCATTATAAAATATATATGATATAGAAATGGTGTACTGGTGCACTGGTGTACTATACGTGTTATTGTACTGATTTGTTTTCAGAATATAACTTTATTCATAGTGGACTATATTCATATCAGCCGATTTTTTATTAATAGGAAAAAAAGTAAAATAATATCACCAATGGGGAACGAATCCGTGAAATCTCGGAATATAGGAAACCGTTATGGTTTATAATGTCCCGCGGACGTTATGATATTCGTAACGTCCTGGTAATCCAAAATCTTTAACCTGTTTAGTTCGCTAATTAAACAAAAGAAAAATCTAGGCCGTTATTCTCCATGACGTCCATATCACAGGAAAAAAAACTGTCCGTTATTTATCATAATGTCCGGAGCATTTAATTTTACGCAAATTGAATTAATATCCTCATAAAACATTAGTTAAAAATGAGTCGGTTTATTGTGAATAATTATATCATTTAATCGCTCCTTGTAAATCTGCACAACTTTCCCTGTATTAATTAATTGCTATACATGCCATGATATATTCAATAAATTTAACAGCATTTCTATTATTGTAATTACAAAAAATTGAATTTATTTATTACATCAGAAATTTACTCACATCAATTTAAGAATGCTTCCATTTTTTAAATTTCAATTTTACCGATACAGTAAGAAATAATAATTTTAATACTGACAGAGATTTTTTTTTTGGAATTGCAGAAATGTAGATGTTCATGTTATTTGTAAATTTGTAAAGTAATTAGAACTTTTTATGTTTGTAGCAATTTTCGACAAATTGTTATTTTTAATAAACGTGATAGATTAGTAAGTGCTCTATATAATTACAATTTAATTAATATATTTTGACATGTATAGCAATTAATTAATATAGGGATCAATTAATTGAAAGTTGTGCGGATTTACAGGCAGCAATTAATTGATAGAATTAATCCACATTGATGCCTCATTTTTAAGCATGAGGATATTATTTCAATTTGCGTAAAACTTGGTAGGAGAAAAGTAAAGGCTCCGGACGTCATGGTAAATAACAGGCAGGTTTTTGTTTTCGATGATCTGGACGTCATCAAAAATAACGGCCCGTTTATTTTATTTTTATCTTGTCTTATAGTCTGGATGTTATACGTCTGAATTTTTTCTTTTTGTTAATTAGCAAACTAGGATTAAGAATTTTGGATTGCGGGGACATCATGATTCATAACGTCCGCAGGACATTATAAACCATAACGATTTTCCTATATTTTGAAAGAGGAGGGTTCCAATGCCTCATGTCTTTCATACCTCATCATACCTCATATTTTATATCTTCATTTTCAAAGTCTAAATTGTCGATCCGAACCGTTCAACATGATATTCATACAAAAATATGCATGTGAATGAAATTTTATATTTTTTGAAATTTTTTTACTATTTTTTAAGATGGGTACAAAATCACTGTTTTTGGACCGTTAAAAAAACAATGATTTTGTACCCATCTTAAAAAATAGTAAAAAGTTTCCAAAAATTATAAAATTTCATCCCTAACCATATTTTAGTATGGATATCATGTTGAACGGTTCGAATCGACAATTTAGACTTTGAAAATGAAGATATAAAATATGAGGTATGATGAGGTATGAAGACATGAGGCATTGGAACCTTCCTCATTTTGAAATTACACAGATTCGTTCTCCATTGTTGATATTTTATTTATTTATTTTTCTATTAATAAAAAAATCGGTCATATCAGTTATTAAATAGACAACGGTGACCAGGACAAACTGCGATATTGATGAAATCTCGTAATTATTGAGTATTTATTAATGTAATCTCCAACTTAATTTCTACACTATGAACAAACTATATATAGACATGATCGATATGCTTTCTATCAACAAAAAAATTCTTTATAATTTTGTTCCTATTTTCTGAATACAAAATAAGCTTTTTCAAAAGAAAAAAAATCCGAGTCCGATTCAGCTGATTCTTACCTATTTAACAGATTCCAATTCTGATTCCAGTTATGATTTCATGGTCAACGTACCGATTCCAATTTCGTTTCCGATTCTGATTTTCAGAGCCATATTTGAACTCACCTGTGTAGAGTGATTAGTTGGCAAAAATTAAATAAATTTGAATTCCTCCGTTTGCAGTTTCCTTTACTCTCCTTTGAAAGCTACCATAGGTGGCCCAGTGCGGATCTTTGGTGTTCTTAATTATCTCCATTCCATTATTAAGCACGTTGGGTGTCCGATACGTCAATGGCTACGATTGAAAGATTAATTTTTGAAATTAATCTAAGCTATTCAATCACATAATCTATCTTCTTTTGATTAAAAACATGTGTTTTATGTGTAGAAGTTTAAATTTAGCTACAAACATACTCGCCACACATACCGTTACATGATGCGTTACAATTAAAATTAAACATACTCTAAAATTTAGCAATATAATTCTCCGTTTCTTTATTTATTTGTTTCCTTATTTCTCTCTCTAAATTTTCTATACGACGGATCACAATGCAAATTCATTTTTTGTTCACTTTCTTATTTATCTACTTCCTTATTTCTATATATATTACTGTGATAAATCTAGGATATATTTCTAATTTTATTTTTTTATGAAAATTTGTAATTTTGTATGAAAATTTATTTTTGTTATCTTATCATATATTCCATTGCAACGCACGGGCACAATATTAGTAAGAGTTAATCTGTTGGTTTATTTAAGTTAATTATCTAGCAGTCGGTAACATATACATAATTACATATATATAAATTTTTGATGTAAAGGTTAGTTATTACATGAAACATGCTAGCTAATATTACATACACCAGACATAAAATTAAGGCGAGATCAGAGAACTAAAAAAAATCACTTGAAGAAATTAAGGAAAAAAAAATAACAAAAAAGATGAATGAAGGAATGCCCAAATTGAGCCAATGTCTGAGAACAATAGTTAAACTGTTGACGCCAAAGAAAAAACTACTAATTTATTTCCACAGTGACTACCAAAATTATAACAAAGAAATTTACCAAAGAAACAAACGATCAAATTATCTTGCTATGGGACCTGGTGCAGGCCTGTCACCCAAGAAAGCCATCTCGAAAACACTGTTTTGACTAACATCACTTACAAAATTGTCATTTCTTGAATAATTATGCGGGTGTGTATAAGTTGTAGTCCCGCTACGGGTTCCCTCTGTAGAGATCTCCAAATCAAGGCTTTCCTTGAGTTCTGCAACTACTACACTCATGGTAGGCCTCTGAGCAGAGCTTTTATCAGTACACCTGCATGCCAGATCAGTAACCTTCCAAACAGAGTTTATATCATACTGCCCATGAATTCTTTGATCCACTATGCTTTCTATGTCTCCTCTTGATAGTTTTTGATCCACCCATTGCTTCACGTGGCCTCCCTCAGGACCCGCAATGATAGGAGGTTGTCCTGTGATGATCTCTAGGAGAACTACACCAAAGCTGAACACATCGCTTTTTCCACTTAGCTGGTATGAGGAATAGTACCTGAAGGATCATTGAGTTACTCGCTTTGTAAGAGGACTAATACTGTTCCATCTTTCAAGAAAGAAGACATTTATATTTGAAGCAACCAACTGAAACCATTTTTGTTCAGATCGTACATCAAAATTTTTAACCTATATAATCAGTTGATATTATTATTGGATTGTAATAATTGGTTGGAAACTACAATTGTCAATTCATTGATGAACAAGTCTTCTATGACAAAATGAAAAGGGAACAAATATTATATATTAAAAAAAACTAAAAAAGAAAAGAAAAAATAAAGAGGGTCTTACTCAGGGTCCAGATAACCGGGGGTGCCTACTATTGCTGTCGACACATGGCTGTTTGCATCATTGTTAAAAGCTCTAGAAAGCCCAAAATCAGCAATTTTTGCCTCGAGATTTCCATTTAAAAGAATGTTGTTGGTCTTAATGTCTCTATGGATTAGTGGTGGATCGCACGCCTTATGTAAATACTCCAATCCTTCATTATATTTGTGTATACATGTAGTAAATTAAATGATGATGTTGCATTGATTCATGATGTCAATATTTTTAGACATGGTTTATGCCTTATTGTAGATCTGGTTTCTCTAAATTTTTGTCTGGTTTTCTAAATAAACATAGGAGGGAAAAATATCATTTCATTATAATAATCCGTACTGTTACAATTTTTATGGAGTGTAGTCTAGGTTGATTCAATACAGATATTTTCCTGATATGTTGTCTTGAGTTCATTATCGAAAGTATGAGGAATAAATGCATAAGAATTCTAGATATTAAAAGGCTTTTGTACCGAGTGCGGATTCATATGCAATTCGAACCCGTTGTTTCCAACTCAGAGGCCTTGCATTATCTGAAATTAAAGGATTTGAGACCATAACTTTAAATCCTTGACTAGAAAATAGTTTCAATTAACCCGCTCTTGAGAAAAGATCAGAGTAAAATGTTATAATCACCCATGAGCTTATCTTGCAAAGTTCCTTCTTGCATGTACTCATATACAAGTGCCATGTGATCTCCATCCATGCAATAGCCAATTAGTGACACCAAGTTCCTGTGATGAACCCTTGCCAAATTTTGAGCCTGGAAACAGAGCAAATTGTTGTATCTTTATTTGACTTACCTTCACAAGATGGTTTTGTTAGCATCCTAATTAGTTAACATCTAAATCTTTTTGAAAATATGTGACTATGTGTAACTAGTGTTTACTAATATCTGGAGTTGTAACAGCTAAGATAAGAATGCGTAAGACATAAGTGGTCACCTCAGCCATGAACTCTTTCATTCCTTGTGAAGATGTATGAGAGCGCATTTTCACTGCAACTTGAGTTCCATTTTCCAGGGCCCCCACATATACACTTCCAAATCCTCCAGTGCCAATATTATTCTGGAAATTATTAGTAATTCTTATCAGATCATTGTAACTGAATCGATGATTCTCAAAATCCAATATTCCTTCTCGTGCTTCATTTGGTTCAGATACGTTTGCATAGTTTGGGCCAGAAATATTTCCCCTTGGAGTGTTTGCATTTGGAGTATTTGCTTGAGGGGTTGTTCCATAGCTTTCAATTTGTTTTGGAATCTTTGAATGGACATCTGTAAGATAAATACCGGAGTTATGTCTTTCCAACCTTTGATTGATAAAAAGAAAGATACAGTATGCACCTTATTATTTTAATAAAATAATAAATTGAAGAGGTTCCAACAAAGAGCAGAAAATAACAAAGAGGATTCAGATGATCTAGAAAATAGCCTTTTTTTTTTTTTTACTGAAGATATACCACAGCAGATTTAAAAATAAAATAATCTGTACAACACCTCTAGGTCAGTAGATTATAAATATAGCAAATAAGAGGCCTGAACACTACACAGTATTAACCCCTTCATATAAAACTACAATCTAATACAGAATTGTGATTTTGTTTATTTAGAAAGGAAAAAACAATGAAAAGAAAGACTTACATTTGCGCTTTCTCAAACACACAACTATTATAATGACAGCTGCAATGAGAATCAGCACAACCACACCAGCGACTGCTATTATAACTACTGGACTTTTCTTTTTTGTTTCATTTCCTGTCGATGGAGTTCGAGTTGCACTTCCAAACCTAAGTAGAAAAAATAAATTGAGACAGCAGATAAATTACATGTTCGGAGAGCTCAATCCCAGCTAAGTTTTTAAAATGAAAGCATCAAGCAAGGATTTAATTTATTCCAACCATTTGCAAGTATTCTTACTGCTGATATCATTTTCTGTAACTTTATGGATTATAATTGGCAGACCCAGTTTGACTTTTATTTGTGAAAAAGTGAAAGAGACGTAGATATACAATTACTCTTGCGTTTTTAAGAGATGTACATGCAGTACGGTTAAATCCCAGGTTGGAGGTTCCTTATTTAACAAAAAAAAGGTATATTTTACCCTTATGCAGTTTCTGGACTTCTAGTTATCTTTAATGTTTAGCTCATTGGTTTCTTTTATGTGACCTATTAAATTATGAGGTCCCAGGATACCAAAAATTGTCCAGTTATTTTAGTGTATAGGAGAATAAAAATATCTAACAAAAATACCACTTAAAAAAATAATACATACCTGAAGATTAGACTCCCGTCCTGTTTTTTACTCTGAAGGCCAAGCGGAAGGATTGTTGAAATATTTTCATTTCCTGTTATGTCCCTAAATTTCCATAAAATTATATGAATTTGTGATATCTTTGTTCTTGGTTAAAATAAAGGTTAATTTGCAAACCTACAGGTATGTCAGAGTAGATAATTTATCTAGGAAATTAGGAAGATCCCCTGACAAGTCATTGTAAGATAAATCCCTGAAAAAAAAAAAAAGTTAGCAACCAATGATTTAAGTTAGCATGAGAACACAAAACTGAATTCTACCTATGCTGGAAAGGAATTGCAATATATAGTAGATCATTCAATTTGCTTAATATAAATTAAAATGTTACGTCCTATCAGCCATAACTCCCCCGAGATCAGTGCAAAAATTACTAATTGATTGAAGATAAAAACATCAATCGCAACCAAAAAAATTGGTCTCAGTTTAAAGGAACATACAATGACTTGAGAGAGGTTAGATTTCCAAATGAAGATACTATGGCACCAGTTAGTCCACTAGATGATAGGTTTCTGAAAAACAAATATATTACTCGTCAGTGTTTATGTAGCATTTCTCTCTCTCTCTTTTTTGAAAAAAATTGTTAAATGTATGATGTATTGAAATGCTCACAAAGCTGTGATCCTTAGGGTTTTGGTGGAATCGGAGGTGCAGTTGACACCATGCCACAAGTGTTCTTTAGGAGCACAAGGATCACCACTCCAGTCTTTTTTCACTTTGTAGTTCGCTTTAATTGTATTCATGGCAGCAACTTCATTTGCAGTAAAATACATTAGGGCATGTGAATTAAGCAAAGTTACTAGGTAATAATTAATTATGTCGTTTGGATAAATGATTGAAAACTTAATAATAAAATTTTCTTGAGAGTAATGGAAGGAGAGCTCAATTCTAGAAAAGAAAAAGGGATGTTTTCTGTATGGTTTCTTAAGGAAAACCTATGATTTATTCAGTTAAAAAAAGGCCTTCCTAGTGCAAAAGTTTTCATGTTTCCATCACATCCCCTGTTTCTGATTAAAAGGACTAAGAAAGTTAATCAAAGTACCAATAATTCAACAAATTAAGTACATGATAGGACATCTATAATAAAACATACCATCATCACTATTTGTAGGAATACCAGTGGTGAATGTCAAGACATACACCTCTAACGCATTCAACAGAGGCGGGAGAGTTGAGTTTGAAGTAGCCTTCAGTGATAGATTATATTTAGTTTCACCTATGTCGGCGTAATATGCAAAGCCAGGTGCTAGTTCAGCTGGTACAAAAGAGCTGTTGAATTTTCGCAATCCGTTGGCAAATATATCGAACTCCCTATGATCAGTGGGTGATATGTTCTCGATCTCACTTATGTGAAGAAGTATAAAGAATATCTTGGTTTCATTGCTACTAGTCCAGCTGTAATCAAGGGGTTGTCTGGTGTTTAAAGTGGTGGCAGCAGTTTGCATGACTTTAAGGGGAGTCGCATAGTCTTGGTCTGGCTTCACCTCGGAGCTGGTTGAGACATTTTTCCATGTCTTCTCCATGTAGTGCCACCAAATTCGGTCGTATGGATCATCAGGGAACCTATTTTAGTTATTAACAAAGCAGTGGAAGAATAGAGTGATGACCATAAATACAGGTTGAGTAGAGTACACTACTGGTTGAGTACTGAAGAATACGTTAATTACCTGGCCTTCTCTTTTCTAATCTATTAAAAAGGATTATAATTTTACATGGTAGATTGCACCTTCTTTTGAGTTTCAGAGCTAGTAGTTAATGAAAGCAAACCAACAAAATCATAGAAGTTTGGAATAGTTATCCATCTCCAATTAGCCAAAACGCATATTAATGAAGATTATGTCATAGTTCTCTAATTTGTGACATTAACTTAAAATTAAGATTTATTCCGGCAACATACTGTATCTAACCACGAATAATTGATTAATATTAAATAAGTATGTTGATCCATTTTTTTGAGTAAATTAACATGTTTACCTGAGTATCTTGCTTGCTCCTAAATTCTTCCTATCATAGTAAACCAATGATAGGTTAGAATTTACAAACCGATAAATGCTGTTCTGCAGTGGCCTCAATTCTAGCACAGAGATAAAAGGAATGCCCAGATTTTTATTAATAAGACAAACTTGTAGGTTGTCAGAAGTGGCAGTGGTGAAAATCTCAACGAAGTTTGCTTCATCTACAGTGGTGATAGTAACTGTATCCCAATAATTGACTCCCAAATGAACATCAAAAATTGGAAGCTTGTTTAAGTTATCATAATTTCCATACTTGAATAATCCTCTAACAAGGTACTTTGATCCTATTGTTAAGGACCTCAATGTGTAGCAATTTCGGGTCCCATTGGGAAAGCTTCTGAGAGTTAGATATTGCTCTTTTATGTCTGTGGCATACTCGGGAGCAATTTTTTGGTTCACTCCCGTGTCGATGAATTGATCATCCGACATGTAAACCAAATCATTTTTGGTATCTTTAGAGGTAGAATTTGCAGCGAGTCCACAGTCAATGTTTATGAAACCTGTAAAGAGAGAGGAATCACAAACTCTTGTTTACAAAATAAAAAAATAGGTAACTCAATTACTCCACTGAAGCATGCTTCAAACTATTATTCAACATGTCACACATAACCTATACATTGTGAAGAAAATAGTTGCATTATTGTTCATACTTTTCCAAGCCGATATATGAAACAGAATTTTAGTATTCCAAGTGGCAACAGGTCAGGTTAAGGTTTTACTAAGAGGGATTGCCTATTAGAATCTTTGTGCTTCACCATTAAGCCAACAATGATTATTTTTATTTTGCTGGTATAATGCTTCACATTTGGCAATTATTTATATTTTGCTGTACTGCAGAAAATGACATTTGATGCGACTCGGTTTGTTATACGGACTATAGTGCATTGGAATCCATCTTATCAGTTTTTTTGTTTTATTTTTTTAATCTTTTCTAGTTACGTCTTAAATTTACAAAATTTAGCAATTTACAATGGCTTACCCAAGTACCAAATTCTAAATGGCATTTCTGGATTACACAATTGATTACAATTTTGATTTTATTAACAAAATGATTACATTAATTAAGCAAATATAAGTACAGAGGCTGATGATATATAAGGGATAAAAACTATTTCAATCAATCTAATGCACAAAAAAAAGTTCATACGCACAGACCAGTTCTTGCCGACAAGAGAAATAATTGCGCATACAACAATATGTATCATACATTTAAAAAAGAAGAAGTGATTGTCAGCATGACGCATATACTTTACTTAAAAAGAAAAAAAAAACTAAAACGATTAAATGTATATTGATAGTAAGGCATTCAGGCTTACGAGAGTCAAGCTGGCTATCAACCCGCAGAGTAGACAGAGAAATTATAAGAAGAACTAAGAACCACAAATCCATTCCTTCTATGGTGACTTCCATTTTTCTTCTCCTCTTGAAGAGTTAACGGGAAAGAGGACTCCTTTTTATGCTATATATCCAACTATTTAACAAAATTTAAATAAAATATCTATTGATTTATTAAAAAGTGAAAATGCAAGCATGACTCCAACAGAATTTATGGAGAGCACGTTTATTGTGACGCAATAAATTGTTGTCAACTAATTATTTATTTTTTTCTTTGTTGGGCTTTTGGTATCATACTCTCATTAGTCCCCAGCCATGTTAGGCTAGACCAGGTCATTTGCGCCGGATGATTATTTATTTTGACGAAGTTTTTTATTGCATAGTCTAATTATTAGCACTTTGGTGTATTGTTTATTACTTAGACGGTTAGTATGCAAAAAGTAAAAATTTAGAATTTTATATGGCGGTTTGTTAAGCAAAATTATCTTCCAAGGCTCCACCTCGAAATCAGCTACTGTTTTCTTTTTTGATGGTCAGCGGCGATCACCGCTAAACAATTATATTCATAAAAAAAGTTGTATATACAAGAATATCTAAAACAACTAGAAATAACTAAAAGATAAACTGTACACTAGTCCCCTCCCCCACTTGATACCAAGCTAGCTCGTAAAAATTGCCGCTAAGAGGATGCAGAATTTGCTCACATAAGAGAGCCACCGGCCCCCTCTATGCACTTTCTGACTAAAGGTATATCTCAAGTATCGTATCATCTAATAACTAAATTCACCAGATGACACTTATCGGAGAATAGCCTTCTATTCCTCTCCCTCCATAGGGCCCATGCGCCTGCCTCCCATATGTTGTCCCCACCAGGCATGAGAATTTGGAATCGGGCCATAAGTCCACACCAAAACCTAATTGAATAGGTACATTCCCACATAATGTGATCCTTTGTCTCCATGTTTCTTGCTGAACATAAGTGACATCATGCTTGGACATTGCATCCTCTTCTTATTAACACTTGTTGCGTTAGAATCTTGTTTGACAACATTAGCCAGAGAAAGACCCTGACCTTAGGAGGTGCCTTTAGTGCCCAAATGGCCTTGCAACCCGTCGTCACCCCTCGGTGGTGTAAGATCTTGTAAGCAGAGGCACAAGAGAAGGTTCCTGCCACCTCCCATTTCCATATTATCCCATCTTGGTATTCCGTCGACACTTGAAAAAACGATATAAGGTTTGACAGGTCCTTGATAAAAAAGGAGCTTTCCCCTATTGTTCGTATTTCATCTACCCTCTGTATGCCCCACAATCTACGCATAGTTGTTGGCCAAAGTCATCGTGTGTTTGCCTCGATCTTCCAAAGCCATTTTGACAGTAGCGCATCATTTTGGCATCTAAGGTCAATGATTCCCAATCCCCCATTAATTTTCAAAGCACATACTTTTTCCCAGTTAACCAGACAATTGATACCTTTACAAGTGTCATTTCCCTTCCATAGAAAGTTCCTCAACTTATATGTGTTTTATTACTCCAACTGGCAACCTGAGAGCTTGCATGAAGTGTAAAGGCATGGCATATAACACTGCTTTGATTAGTGTCAGGCGTCCTCCACATGATAGGAAATTGGACGTCCATGACTCCCTCTTTGACTGTCACTAGTGGAAAATATGGAATCAGGATCGGTTATATATGCATATTAGTATCGGAATACAACCGATCCTGATGAAGGCGATACTGATACTTACAATAATCTGGATCGGTTAACTGATAGTTACTATCAGGATCGGTTCTGTTGACAAAACCGATCCTGATATTTTTTTTATTTTTTATTTTTAATGTTGTCAACAAAACCGATCCTGATACCTTTTTTTTTTTTTTTAATGTTGGTTCTGAAAAAAAGAAAAAAGAATCAGGATCAGTTTTTTTGAAACAACCGATCCTGATGTTATATTGGATCTAAAATTTTTTTTTTTTTTATTTGGCCAGCTTCCATATATATTTGCTGGCCAGCATAATTTTTTTTTTTATTTACCATTGATTTATTGGAGCTCAAAACCAATTAAGAACACAAAATAAAATTCATGAAACACAAAAAGAAGTACAATAGTTGAAGAAATTTGGTGCAATAGCAAAATAAAATTGAAAATACAAATGAAAAAAGATAGTTGATCGGCCGGATGATTAAGATAAATAAAAAGATAGTTTCAAAAAGCCTTGCTCAAATGAAAAAAGATAAATAAATAAATTGAAAATACAAAAAAAAAGTGTTTTAAAAGTATAATAATGAGAAAATTAGATAAAGCTAATACCGTGATAGTTGATCGGCCGGATGATTAAGTAACTTGAGCGAGATGTCCTCAAAACTGAAAAACAATATACAAACACCATTAATTAATTTTTGAAACAATACAAAAAATTAAAAATTGACACAATTGAGCCGGAGGTTCGAGAGGCTCGGCTTTGAGAGGGAGAGACGGAGACGGAGAGAGAGAGAGGAGAGACACGGAGGTCTGAGGATTTGAGAGGGAGAGACGGAGACAGAGAGAGTGAAAGACGCTAAGTTGAAAATGAGAGACGCGAAATGAAAATAAGAACTAACCCGGAGTTATCAGGATCGGTTATTTCGAAATAACCGATCCTGATTGTTTTTGTAAGTACAAAGGCGCGAAACAGTAGCATTAGGATCGGTTATTTCAAAACAACCGATCCTGATACCTTTATTTTTTTTATTTTTTATTTTTTAATGTTGGTTCTGAAAAAAAAAAAGTATCAGGATCGGTTCAGTTGACAAAACCGATCCTGATACTTTTTTTTTTTTTTTTTAATGTTGGTTCTGAAAAAAAAAAGTATCAGGATCAGTTCTGTTGACAAAACCGATCCTGATACTTTTTTTTTTTTTTTAATGTTGGTTCTGAAAAAAAGAAAAAAAAAGTATCAGGATCGGTTTTGTCAACAGAACCGATCCTGATACTTTTTTTTTTTTAATATTGGTTCTAAAAAAAAAAACAATCAGGATCGGTTTTGTTGAAAAAACCGATCCTGATACTTTTTTTTTTTTTTTAATGTTGGTTCTGAAAAAAAAAGTATCAGGATCGGTTCTGTAAACAAAACCGATCCTGATACTTTTTTTTTTTTTTAATGTTGGTTCTGAAAAAAAAAAAAAAAGTATCAGGATCGGTTCTGTTGTAACAACCGATCCTGATTCTTTTTTTTTCAGAACCAACATTAAAAAAAAAGGAATTAGAATCGGTTGTTTGTTAGAACCGATTCTAATTGTTCATAAATTAGGATCGGTTAACCATAAAACCCGATCTGAATAGTTTTTAGTATCGGTTTTCTTATAAAAACCGATCCAGATAGATATTAGAATCGGTTGTTTCATATAACCGATACTATTAGGCCGATCCTGATTCTAGTTTTTCCACTAGTGTGTATTGCCGCCAGCATTGGTTGGAATAATATCTTTCTCGGTATATTGATCGTGAGTGGTAACCCCAAGTAATAGGGAGTTGGAATGGTGGTGATAGCACGATCTCCTCCACCACGTGGATCAGATGTTGCTGTATTGCTATCAGAACAAAGGAGTTTTTTGCTTGATTTATCCGCAGGCCAGATAGTTCTGAGAAGTCCTTTAGTACCATGGTGATTATTCTCAAGGTTGTTGGATTTTCCTCTGTTGTAATGACAGTGTCATCGGCGAACTCAATTGTCTCTGGCCATAAGAAAGTGTGTAGTGGCATCACCGCATTTGCACTTTACAGAAATCTGTTTAGCGCATCCGCCACTAAAATGAACAGCATAGGCAAGAGAGGGTCTCCCTAGCGCAATCCCTTTTTGTGGAAGAAGTAACTTGTGTTGGTCCCTAAGGCACATAAATTAAATGGGGTGAATATGGGACCTTTTTAAAATTTAAAGCTAAGTACTTTTAACTATCGTGTGAATAAGTTATTCTTGGCAGAAACTCGAATAACATTAAACTAAGCAAGTGTGCATAAAAGAAATAGAAGAGTTAAGAGACACTTGACACGAGAGTTTTTTACAGAGTTCGGCACTAACGCCTACGTCTTCGGAGCTTCGCGACTTCCGAGATGGTGCGTCTTTCTTTATCCAATGAGAAAGGAGTACAAGGTGAAACCGGTTAGCCCTTACAAAGTTTGGAAAGTCACATGGCTTGAGTACATAAATAGCTCACGAGTACTAAAGACTCAAATGTATGAATCAAACAAGAAAATCACTAAAGGATCACTCTACTTCTTACAAGAGATTAATTGTGGTTGAGTATGTTTGAGATTGTAGTGTGAATATCTATTGGATTTATTAAAAATTAAATTGTAAGTATATATGACTCTAACAAAACAATTTAATTAAGGAGAGCACGTTTATAAATGACGAATTAAAATGCGGTCAACCAGCATCTATGATTGTGCCTCCGTCGAAAAGTTGAGAGACTACACGAATCTGATAACCAACAATTATTTTCATTAAGCACTATCAAATAGTTTATTTTGTTAATGATTGGGATCGATTCTAGTTAGGAATATTATATTTTATCTTCCAAGGCTGCACCTTCAAAACAGTGGCTGTTTGAGCCAACTTTTTAAAATAAATTAAATAAAATGTGTGCATTCTGCAAAGTAGTCAAAATATGAATTTGTGGAAAATACTTTAAACAATAATTAAGTGCACATTTTGGATAATTTAGATAATGGGCGTGGAAATTCAAAATAAAAAGTGTGCACTATGCAATAGCCAACGCGCATTTTGAAATAGTTCAAGTAATGAGTTTGGAAAGATTAAATAAATTGTTCAGACAGACAATTGTCAAAATGTATTTTTCCTGGACAAAAATGCATGAGAATTATCAACATATTTTTTATATTAAAATTAATAAAAGTAAATGACAAGTTTATATTGAACAATAAGTGAATGTGCATTACACTAAGAGAGAGAGACAGTTCGGCTAATGAGATAATTTGAAAATTTATAAACTTAACATGTAAATGCATCACTTGTGATGTAAATGTTTCAACATGCAGTTTGATTTCTTCGTTTGAAATTATTCCGACAGATTTTGGAGTTGAGGTCACCAAGAAATTAGTGAGCTTAAGAATACCCGAGTTATACTCTTATTTTTTATTTATACAATTCAATTCATATTTTCATTATTTTGAATATTACAAACTTAATAATCTGCACATTGTGATTGAATTAATACTCTTGTACTATTTAACAGAATAATTTGAATTGTTATTTTTTGAACTATTCTTTTGATGACCCAAAATGCACCCATAAATGTATCATACGTTAAGCTTTATTATTATTGATCTATTAGATCTTTCTTATGGCCTGACGAAATTACCATAAATTGTTAATTAGTTAGCATAGATCTGATGTAGATTTTTATTTTCTTTCATAAAAGGTCAACTAAACTCCAAACTTTTGGATACTTTGAAGCAGAGAAGTTGACTTGTTGAATATTGGTCCTTCATATATAATTAACGAGTCTAATCGGAGTTTTTTAAATAATGAAAAATGCAATTATTAGAAAGATTCAGCAATTTGTTTTTGTCATATTGCTTTTTAGTAGAATAAAAAGCTAACCTGATTTGAGCTGGCTCAAAGGCTAAATATCATGCTATCCATTATATATGACGCTTTTGGATTTAGAATTGCATGTAAATTAATATACCAATTATTTTTACTTTTTCTATTAATTATTGTTGGAGCCTTGCAGGTGCCTCTGTTAAGATTAACTGATAAAGGCGGAAATCAGGTTAACTTGGTCGTTTAACTTGGTCCAATCATGCTCCACGTTTTTTGTCTGTTTTCAAAATTCGAACAATCGATCCGAACCGCTCAATATGATCTTCATATTAAAATGTTCTTGGAGACAAAATTTTATATTTTTTGAAATTTGTTTAATATATTTTTAGATAGGAACAAAATCACTGTTTTGGATGGTCCAGAATCTTCTAAAAACAACGATTTTGTACCTATCTAAAAAATTAGTAAAAAAATTTTCAAAAATATAAAATTTGGTCTCTAAGCACATTTTAATACAAAGATCATGGTGAACAGTTCGGATCGACTGTTAGGACTTTGAAAATAAAAATAAGGATGTGGAGCATGATTGGAGCACAAAACCAATGGTGCATTTTAACCCTACTCTTATATTTATTATTAATACATATATGACGATTGGTCGTTTAACTTGAGTATTCATTTTGACAGCTGCAGTGCACGACAGGTGCTTTCTTGGATTGGATATCTTTTCTTTTATAAAATTGACAACTAATTTCATGTGGTCATGCTTGCACTATATGTCATTTTGATTTTGTGTACGGAAATATGTTTAGCTTATCCTACTTTTTGTACATAAACTTTTATTGTAGTGGTACTGATCGATAGTTATTAAATCAAGATATCGTAGTTCAATTCCGTGTCGATCAAATTGATCCCTATTTAGACCGAAACATGCTTCGCACTATTATTTAACAAGTCATACATCATCAATAAGTTCTGAAGAAATAAGTAGCACTACTACTATACATTCTTTTCCAAGCCCGTAAAAGAAAAAGAAAAGAAAGAAGAGTAAAGAGAAGGGTAAAAAGAGAGAACAAGGAAAGAGAAGGGTAAAAAGAGAAACTATATTAAATTATTTATTTATTGAAGCTTTAGGTTTCAAGATTATTTCACTTGCTTTCTTTTGGGCATCTCAACATAAAATTGATTTAACTGAGCAACTAAAACTTATTATGCCTTGTGATGTGAAGCACCTGTCAGGTACCATGTTGACCATTTTCATGGGAGCTATTCAGGTTACAATCCTTATGAATGGAGGAGGGACAGCTTTGGATGGTGAAGATGAGTTGCAGATGGTGCCTTGGTTGAATATGGACACTACAGCAGAAATGAGCATCAGCGACCGGTTCACCGATCGCTGAAACCCAAAGCGCCGGTCGCTGATACTAGTCGCCGGTCGCTGATGACGAAATCCGGTCGCTGATACACCGGTCGCTGAAGGCATGGACGCTGATGCTCGCCCGATGACGTCACCGGTCGCTGAATGACGTCATCCCGGTCGCTGATGATGTTTCAGCGACCAATTTTTTTTGGTCGCTGTTGATTTTTGATGACGTCATGTAAAGACATCAGCGACCAAAATAACCGGTCACTGATACTCTTCTGTCAGGTTTATGGGTTCTTCAGAGACTGATATGGCAGTCGCTGCTGATCCAATAATCAGTCGCAGAAGGCTATTTTTTTTTTTTGGTTTTTGCTGTTATTTTTATTTTCCCCAATTGGTATGAAATGTACCAAACAAATATAACAACCCATTCTGTTCATTTATTTTTCTCCAGTTCCAAACAAATATTACAACCCATTCTGAATTACAAGATATAAATACATTACCAATGATACATAATTGAACCACAAATTACATGCCATATATCCACAAATTACATGCCATGTAAAAAACAATTAACCATGGAAAAATACAGTGTTTGAGGCTTAGAAAAAAATACAGTGTTTGAGGCTTAGAAAAAGAACATGTAAAGTTAACTCTTTTTAGAGGTGCTCAAGTGCAAATATTTGTGCCTCCTAAACTAATCCAAAAGTGGAGCACATGCACTTACAATTTATAATACATGTTAAGAAATCAACAGCATATATATAAGCTATCTAAGAGGAAGAAACTCCAATTTATACTCACTCGTCTTGTGAGCTTGGATCCAAACACATCCTTAGTTTTCGGTCTATTGGCTTCATATCCTCTATTGTTGGCACTTTCATTTTATCCACCTACAAACACATGCACAAAGTACAACAAATAACTTATCTACCTTGTAAAGCCACCGTACTGACAGGAGTGGGGAAAATAGAATGGCCATGCAAAGCCATATGGCGCCTCAAATGTCCAGGAACAGTCAAGATCTTCTTTTACTTACTGTTAATGGGACGGCTGTTGACACATGATGTTATGCAGTGAAGGAACATGATCTGCGACCTAAGTTCAGTAGAGTCAGCACTTCACTTGTTCTTTGAATGCCCATATGCCCTCAGAGTATGGCAACAGGTTGCCAGACGGACAGGAGCTGAGTTAGTGACACGGAGAGACTCAGTTCTAGAAACCTGGAACCTCTCCAGAACCAGGTATCAAGGAAGGGGTCGGCTGCAGGCTAAGGAGCACGAAGTGCTATTTGTTGCGGTTTGCTGGGCTGTGTGGAAACAGCGCAACGCACGAATCTTTGAGAATCGGTTAACAAGGCCTGAGACGTTAGCAGATTGGGTGTTTCAAGAGGCTGGATTGTGGTGTAGATTGGCTTAGAAAGGCTAAGGCGTGTAGAGGGTTTCAGAGGATGTTTGTTTTTTTTAATTTTTTTTTCTAGTTTGCTGTACGTAGTAATTTGACAGCCCCTGTCAATATTTCAAAAAAAAAAAAAAACTTATCTACCTTGTAAGCTCCTAAATAAATCAATACATGCCAATAAGCTACAAAGAGAGAAAAATAAAAATAGCAATATGATGAGAAAAACTTATCTTCCTTGTAAGCTCCTAAATAAATCAATTGACCTAAAAAAATCCAACAACTCGGAAACTGTCTCATGAAAATTCTATAAAGAAAACTTCCATTGATTAAAATAATTTCATAAAGAAAAAGAAAAGAAAAACAAGAGTAAAAGAAAATAATTTTTTTTCTTCTTTTTGCTTCTTTCATTCTTTCCAGCATATCACGTAATCAGATAACTAGCTAGCAATACTAATCTCATTTATTAGTAACTTTGATGGCTACAAGAAATTAGTAACATCTCATTTATTTTTTCACCGTTCATCAAATGATTTGAGATAAATGTCTGTATTTAACAACCATTTATCCCAATTAAGCCTCAGACAACTTTCATTTATGAATTTATTTGCCAATGAGACCCTAATTAAACCAAAAGGCCCAATGATGCCTCAATTTACGCAATTAGGCCTCAATTACACCTCATCAGTCCTTAATTACACAATTAAGCAAAAAAATTATATGAAATCGACACAATTAGGGCCTGAACTAAAAATTAACTTATCCCTTTTATTTGCTATCTACTATGGTGCCTGCCATCAGGCACGTTATCAAAACCTAGAATTGCAATAATTCGTTAAGCAGGAAATCAGAGAAGGCTGCATGCTGGTAAAGAGCTTACATTGGCTTTGAGTTGAGATATGACTTTCATCCTTATAGCATCAACTGTACCGTCATTCATCAGAGATTCCAACACATCTTCGGGTACCACCACATGCTCTCCAATCTACAACCCAAATTATTGAAAGAAATTATTATGTTGACCCAATTTATTCTACTGTCATGAAATAAAAACCATAAGCTTCATGTTCATATAACATTCAGTATAGGAGAGATGGTTTGAGTCAACCTAAATTTATACAAAATTGTCCCAATTTAAGACTGGAACGAATAAATTATCCAAAATCAAACTGACAGACCCTCAATTAATTCAATTTTGAGTAAATGAAGTCTCAATTTAAACCAGTTTGTGATCGATCCTCAATTAAATCAAACTGACAATAAGAATTTTCAAGTTCAAGGACTGCCCTTGTGATTTCTGTGTAGTGAGAGGCACGAACTTAGAAATAAAGAAATAAATGTAATTTGTAAGGGTATGAAGCTCCAGTAAGAGAATGAAAACGACGATGGCGGGGTCGGGCAGGGTCAGGCGGGGTCGGGCGGCGGGGCACCGGCTCGGGCGACAGGACACGGGGTCGGGCGACTGTTCTTCTTTTTTTTTGGGGCTAAAACCTAAAAACGCGGGATAGATCAGAAAAGGAAAACTTGGCACCTATTTTTTAGGGGCACCTTTCAGCTACCGGGCCAAAATCGGTTGCTGAAGCCCATGGTCACCGGTCGATGAAGGGTTGGTCGCCAGAAAAAAAAAAATGTTTTTTATTTTTTTTTGGTCTTCAGCGACCGGCGATTTGACCGGTCGCTGAAAAGCTATTTTGCTGTAGTGGGAAGATGCAGAGTCTTAAATGCAAATTTTTTACTTTTATAGTTGTTGTTAACATTTGTAGGATTGTTGTGTGCTTTTTTGATTTGTTGGTTGTAGGTTATATTTTTGATGCTGTTGGTCTTTATGTGGTTGTTGGATGGTAATTCTTTTTGGTAGGTATTTGCTTAATAACTGTTTAGGTTTGTGATACGTGTATAGTTGGTACCAACTTGGTCGTACCGGCAATACTGTGTAATACTTTGGTTTTCATTTTAATGAAAACCGGTGGCAATGCCACTTCCTTAAAAAAAATATTAAATTATTTATTAAGGAAGTATCTTTCCATTTGCATTAAAGTAAGAAACATAATTTTAATATTCGAAGTTGCAACAAAGCTCAGCATAATTTTTACTAGGATTGCATATAAAAAACTTTTTGCTAGATTTTTCAGCCAAATATTTACTGATTGTTCAAAGATCTGGAAAGGTATAAACAATTGTAGATTCGGGAATTTTCTAATAATAATTTAATTAGTTTAATTTCCTGTGCAGTAGCAAAAGACAATTGATATGACACAATTATATGATTAGCTTTTTTCTTTCATTTTTTCCCAATTTTTTTTTTCTAACTGTATCTTAATAACCAAATTTAATTACCAATATTGAACCTGCAAAGTTGAATATAAAATTATTACAAAATTGATAATAATTTGATTGAAATTATAAAATGTTACATTATGTCCTGACATGTTTAAGCAAATATAAGGAAAAATAAACATATAATAAGGGACATAAAAAATAACAATCCTGGCAATCTAATGAGCAAGTCCTCAAGCACAAAGCGATTCGTGCGATCAACAGAAATAGTTTCATATAACAATATACCGTGCATTAACCTTCAAAACAGGAAAAAAAAACAAAAAATACCGTGCACTATAACCTTCAAATCATGAGCCGAGCCCTACACCCTTAGGTCTGTTTGTCAATGAGCATTTTTAGATTGATGAGAATACCAAATTGTAAATTCTCAGGTTGAAAAAATTCATGAGAACTTTTTTAATATAGGTGTTCCCCAAGTTGGTTTTCTCATTTTTACAAAAAAACTTTTGTAGAAGACTAATTAAAATTAAGCGCATTGATACTAAGGAAAGATTAAAATTAAGATAAATAGTACACACCAGATTCTAAAAAAAAATGGATAGCACAAACACACCAGACTAAAATAGTTGGAATTAAATGAGAGGAAGAGAAAAAAGAATAAAAGAGGGTGTATATTGGGTCCAATAGGGGCATTTTGTCAACAAAATTTAGAGGAGGGTATTTGTTTGAACTTATTCAAAAGAATGTTACTTTGTCAAATTGCCCAAAGTACACCCAATTTGCATCAATAAATGTTATGTACATCCGGAATTGTTGTAAAATACAGAGGTCGGAAAGAAAATTCCAGTAAAATTAGAGGTTTATTTCAAAATTAGATAATAACAAGATTGTTTTATAGAGGATAATGGAATATGCAAGAAGACTGCTTATGAGTCATGAGAAAGCATGTGAAAAGAGCCCTTGAATGGGGGAGGGAAAGAAGATTCCATTGCTTGTTGGCTAATTTAGGTGAGAAATGTGGAGAGGAGTTTGCAGAGCTAATATCAAGGTGTATGGTTTTGACTGTTTTTTTATCCAAAGTTCGTCTTCTTTAAAAATTGCACTGTATTTAATTTGGTCACTGTGCTAAACTGCTAATCTATAAAATCAAGGATTACCTTATTATGGTATACTAATTTCTCAGAATGAAACCAGTACCGATACTAGCGGCTATGTCGCTGTAGTCTATAGTTGCACAGGAGACGCTGCAGACTAGTCTAGTCTGCAGCGGTTGTGCTAGATTCCAAATTTCACGATTTTGCTACCGCTCATAGAGGCTTTTTTTATGCTACTGACAAATAAGGCATCAAACTGAAAAACTTTCAATTCAGGCAGTATAGAAAGCCTAAAACTTTCATTATTATTGGCCTGCAACTGCTAAGATTAATTCAATGAAAAGGAAAGGAAAAAAAAAGAGATCTTTCTCAGGATCCAAGTAGCTAGGAGTGCCGACAACTACAGTAGAAACATGACTGCTTGAAGCATTGTTGAATGCCCTGGAGAGCCCAAAATCGGCAATCTTTGCCTCGAAATTTTCATTTAAAAGAATGTTGCTAGTCTTCACATCTCTATGGATTAGTGGCAGATTGCACGCCTTGAGTAAATAATCCAACCCTTCATTGTTTTTATTGATGTATACTTAGATGATGACATTTCAATTGACCTTTCCCTCTCACTTTTAATTAGCAAAAAGAAAACGACATTTCAATTGACTTAACAATGATGTGAATATTTTCCAATACGGGATATGGCTGAATGGAGTCATGGTGTCGCTAAATTTTAGTCTGGTAAGCTAGAAGCACAATCCGAGAAAAAACCAAATATTGCAATCATTTATAAATTGCAAACTTTATGGAGGGTCCTATGTCCTAGGTTGACAGTACATATTTTCTTGATACTAGGCACTTCAAGTTAATTAATTAATGATAGTACAAGGAATAAATGCTTAATAATTCTCGATATTAAAAAGGTTACGTACCAAGTGCGGATTCATATGCAATTCGAACACGTTGTTTCCAACTCAGTGGCCTTCCATTATCTGAAATTGACAGATTTGAGACCTTAATTTTAAATACTTTGAGTTTAAAATACTTTTAATAAACCCGCTTAATTTTGAGAAAATATTCGAGTTAAAGATAATAAGCACCCATAAGCTTATCTTGCAGAGTCCCTTCTTTCATGTACTCGTATACAAGTGCCATGCAATCTCCATCCATGCAATGGCCAATTAGTGACACCAAATATCTGTGATGAACCCTTGCCAAATTTTGAGCCTGGAAACAGAGCAAATTATCGTATTTGTTTGAGTTACCTTCACAAGATGGTTTTGTTAGCCTCACCAACATCTAAATCTTTATCAAATGCCGCACAGTGCAAATATATATAAGTTGTATTTACTAATTTTTTGTTTTGTATGAGCTAAGGAAAAAATGTGCAAGATAAATGGTTACCTCAGCCAAGAACTCTTTTGACTCCTTGTGAAGATGAGTGATTGCGCATTTTCACTGCAACTTGAGTTCCATTTTCCAGGTCCCCCAAATATACACTTCCAAATCCTCCAGTGCCAATTTAATTCTGGAACTTATTAGTAATTCTCAGAAGATCAATGTAACTGAATTGACGATTCTCAAAATCCAATATTCCTTCTCCTTTTTCATTTGGATTAGATAAGTTTGCATAATTTTGGCCAGCAATATTGCCAGTAGGATTATTTGCTTCTGGAGTATTTGTATAATTTGACTGGTGATTATATGCTTCAGGGGTTGTTCCGTGGTTTTCAATTTGCCTTGGAGTATTTGCATAGTTTGGTTGGTGATTATATGCTTCAGGGGTTGTTCCGTGGTTTTCAATTTGTCTTGAAGTATTTGCATAGTTTGGCTGGTGATTATATGCTTCAGACTACATGTAGAAAATATAAATTGAATGCAAACAGACTATATTATTTGAAAAGAAGGCATCGAGCGAAGATTTTACTTTAGTCATTAGCAAGCATTCTTACTGCTAATGGATTAATTAAGAGATGTAGAGAGTAGAAACATTACGGTTAGATCCCTGGATGGGGGTGCCTTGGTTAAAGGGTGTATTTTGTCTTTCTCAAAAATCGTTATTTTGGTGTATTCTCTTCTGCACATACAAGCCATGCATTTGACCAAATTTCTGGTGATCATCTCATTGCACTATGATAATATATGTTGGATCAAATAATTTGCACTTATAAAAGTGGGGGATGACGATGTTTATCTTTTCTTTAATATTATAGTTTTTTTATCGGTGTAATTATAATGCCTTGCATGGGCAATTGGGCTTTTTATCAGTGTTGACAGAATATGAATCTTGTACTATACTTCAACCAAAATGCGAAATCAAACTAAACCAAGCTATCTCCAGTCCCTGACATGCCTCCAGATGCTCAATGCCATTGGATCCGATGACAAAGGTGAACACTTTCGCTATTGGGGCGATAGCCATCGGTTCGGAAACATATGATGATTTTAGATTTCAACCGATTGAGAAGTGTTTTTTTGTAGTAGTGATTTGTTTATTTCTTTTGTTTCCTCGCCATGTTAGTCTGATCGAATGTATTGACTCTTTTTATTAATTTCTGGAAGGTTTAAATTGTACATTGAACCAAGTAAAATATTGTTAGTCTGACCGAATGCATTGACTTTTTCTATGCTAATTAGCATAATAAATTGTTTGAACTTATGAAGACAAATGGTAATTGCATCATGTTGATAACTTTTGATAGGTCTCCAATTTAAGATAACTTAATTAAGTGGTAATTCTGAAAATTACCACTTAATAAGCATTGTTATACACAGTTATACAGTGGAATAAACATTTGTGGAAATAAATAAATTAAACTCGTGATAAGACTCGGAATGAACAACGATAGCCGATCAGCCAACAACTTGGAAATGAGCTTGGGCAGGATGTTTAGCATACTAATCGGGCGAAAATCATGTACTGTTTGGGGAGCTTGGGATTTAGGAATGAAGATGAAATACGATTAAGTGGGGCCTCAAATCCATCTGGCGATTAGAAAAATCCTCCACTATGCGGCCAACACTGGATTGCAAGTCTTTCAAATGTAATTGAAGCCATTCGGCGGGCAACCCATCGGGACCCGAAGCTTTGTTAGAAGCCAGCCGATGTTTGAAAAGGGGTTTACCAATGATTGAAGTTCTGGATCTCTAGTACTGTAAAGCCTTCCAGGTTCGAAGTGCAATACTTCAGACACTTCCAAGTGTTGTTTTCATGTGTCTAAAGAAAGCATTAAGTATCTGGTGTTGATCTTGGATAGTCACCCCTTCATTCACTAGTTCCAGAACTGCTTTCTTACGGGCCCTTCCCAACACATAGGCATGAAAAAAAGTAGTGTTCTTGTCACCTAGACTTAACCACTTACACCTAGACCGCTGTCTCCAACGCTCCTCCTTGTCATTAGCTAATTCATAGGCACGGGCCCTTTCTTTGAGTCTCAGGTTGAATTCATGAGTAGCCAAAGTTCTATGTTCTTCAATTCGATCAAAGAAAAGGATGAGTAGCTTGCATAAATTCAACTGCTGATCCATTTGGTTGAACTGGAGCAAATGCCACATTGCCACCTCCGCAAATCTTTGTGCATCAGTTCTGAAGTTTGAATAAATACCTTAACACTTCTAGAGCTTGCAAAGTAGCACCTGGGAATTGCACCTTCCAATCAGGTGAAATAAAAACCCGATCAATTCTTGAAAAGGTCGGTTCAGGTCGATTACCTGACCAACTTTCACAAGAGCTCATTTGTGCCGATTAACTTGTATGAGTTGGAGACACAAAGGGCTGCCGACATTCTAGCTTGTCAACAGTCCCAATTTCCAATTTTGTATCTTGTTAACCGAATAGAGCTGATTATATGCCATTAATTAATAAATTTCAAAAGAAATTAGAAGGGTGGAAGGGTAATCTATCACGTGGAGGTAGACTCCGACTCATTCGCTTAGTTCTATCTTCTTTACCGATTTGTTTTATGGCTTGTTTTAGGCTTCCTCAATGGGTAATAGCTAGAATTGACAAGATCCAGAGAGGATTTCTGTGGGGCAAATGTGATGATAATAGTCTCGGGTACTCGTTGATAAACTGGTATTCGGTATGCCTACCGAGAAAGTGGGGTGGAATGGGTGCTGGGTTTATGGATGTAAGAAATGACGCCTTACTACTTCGTTGGTTGTGGAAGCTTTACAATGATCAGGATTCTATTTGGACTATCACTACAAAGAAATTGAAGAGCACACAACCAAAAACAGAGGGTCCTTTAGTGTTGAATGCATCAGGCTCCTTGTTTTGGAAGCGGCTATCCATGTATAAATGTGTTGAGATTTATAAGTGTATCAAGGGTTATTTTGTAAAAGCGCAATTAGAGAAAAGGGTAGGGACCTATATGTAAAATGGGTTTATATATCCATCCAACAGAGAAATGAAAGTTACGATTTTGAAGCTAAATTAAAATCCAATTTGGTATCAGAGCCACAGTAGACATCGCCAGCAGCGGCTCCTCTCTTCCGGCGTTGCCACCGCCGGCGCAGGCGTCGCCTCTCCGTCGCCTCGGCCTTACTGGTCGCCCTCGAGAGCCCCAACCCGCTAGCACCAGCTTGAACCCGCTAGCGCTAGGTCGCGTCAGTCACCCCGCCGCCGGTGTCTTTCAGGTCGCGCCGCCGTTGTCTTCTTGCTGGCCGCCTTCTCTTTCCCCTTGCTGCCGCTGCCGACAGCCACCTCTGTCCAGATCGGATCTGACCTGTTTCGTTCCGACCCGTTCCGCCCAGACCCATTCCACCTTACCTCACCTGAACCAGCAGCCTCTCTCCATGTAGCTTCCTTGATCAGGAGCATATCTTTGTGGACCTAGATTCATTTTGGTCTGTCGGAACTCTTGTAGGCTAATAGTAGTGGTTGCTGTTGAAGAGTAAGATGCAGATATGAATGATTATGTTGATTTGAAGTTAAATGATGATGCAGATGCTTCTGCTGTCCCCAAATCTTGCACCCATTACCATTAGTGAGAAGATCGAGATCGGGTCGAGTGAGGAAGAGGAAGGAAGTCACGTCTAGACTTGAATCCTCGCAAGGGAAAGATGGAAGAGATTATCAAGAAGTTAGATGCCGGGGAGGTTAAAACTTTGATGGAGCTCATGAAGCTGAGTGCCACAAGGGGTGAGGGGTCGGGGTTAGCCCACTCACAACCTATGAAGCTAGATCTTCCTTCTGTAGATCTAAAGCTTGATAGACCGGCCACGTATCTGAGTTGGTCGCGTCGGATCGAAGCTGCTCTAGTAGGGAAGAAATTAGAGGGGTATCTAACAGGAGTCAAGGCTGAGCCCGCAGAGGAGAGTGTAGAGCATGAGGAGTGGAGAATCACACATGCCTTGCTTTACACCTGGCTATTGAACTCGATGGTTCCAAAAGTTGCTTCATCAGTGGATGGCATTCGAAAGGTACAGGATATCTGGGCAAAGTTGAAAAGAACCTATGCTGGGGCAGAGAACCACATGAGGGTCTTTCAAATTCAACGCGACATAGAGGCAGTGGTGCAGGGTGATAGATCTATTCATGAGTACTCCATGGAGTTGGAGCAACTGTGGCAAGATCTTGATCACTTCTCACCTATGTCGAGCTGTACTGATCCGGGTTGCAAGAGCAGGGAGTTCAATGCACAGATGAGGACGATGCAGTTCTTGGGTCACTTGAACCCAATCTTTGATCAGAGGAGATCAGTTCTCCTAGCCCAGACGAAGATCCCCTCACTAAATGAGGCCGTTTCCGCGATGATACAGGAGGAGAGTCGCATTAGGCTACATTCTGAGCCTAGTGGACCTACAGGTGCACGATCAGCTCTAGCCACATTGAGCTCAGGTATGACAGGTGCACAGGGAGAGACCCGCAGGTGTTATAACTGCGGAGAAGTGGGACATTTGAGCAAGACTTGTCCAAAACCACCTAAGGAGAGAGAGGCAGGTGGGCGAGGGCAGACTGGAGGTCGTGGCCGTGGACATGGGGGCCGTAGAGGAGGCAGAAGTGGAGGCTACCGGGCACATCTGATGGTAGATCCACAGGAGGAGGAGGAGACATGCTTCACTGAGGAGGAGCATGAGCTCTTCGAGATGCTGAAGAGAAAGAAAAAGATGGTAGGTGATGGGGGAAAAAGGGGCATGACAGACGAGACCTCCACATCAGATACCAGGGGTAACTTTGCTGCTTCTTCAGCTTATCCTGTTACAGGTACTGCACATGCTCTCGCTGCTATACCTCCCACCAGATCACTAGAATGGATCATAGATTCTGGTGCATCTCGACATGTAACAGGGGCTCCAAGTGAGTTCTCCTCTTACACTCACTTAGCCTCTCCAGAAAGCATCTAGACAGCGGATGGTACAGCCCAACCTGTGGTTGGTAAGGGTACGGTTAGATGTACCAATTTAGTAACCTTGTCCAATGTTTTTCATGCTCCGTCATTTCCCGTAAATCTATTGTCTATCAGTGCTATAATTCTCCAACTAAACTGTGTTGTTTCCTTTGATATTTCCAAGGTGATCTTCAAGGAGAAGAGGACGGGCCGGAGACTTGGGACTGGCACGTGGCGTAGAGGATTGTGGTACATGGACAGAGAGGGGATGGATTCAGAGTTGATATCATTAGTAGTAGAGGGGGCAGGAGTAGGGGGTTCTAGGATGACTGTAGAGGAGATATTGATACGGCATCTGTATGGGCCATGTTTCATTTACTGTTTTGAGTCTGATGTACCCTTCATTATATGAAAGGGCAAACAAAAGAAAATTAGTCTGTGATTCTTGTGAGTTAGGGAAGCATACCAGAAGCTCTTATCATAGTTCTGGGAATAGGAGTTCTGGGGTTTTTGATCTTATTCACTCTGATGTATGGGGGCCTTGTCCGGCAAATACAATCAATGGTTATAGATATTTTGTGACTTTTATTGATTGCTTTTCTCGTGTTACTTGGTTGTATTTGATGAAAAACAAGAGTGATGTACTTGCGTGTTTCAAAGACTTTCACAAGGCGGTACAGACCCAATACGGTGCAGTGGTGAAGGTATTAAGATTTGACAATGGGACATAGTACACCAATAGGGCGTTTGGGGAGTACTTGTCTGCTCAAGGGATACTGTATCAGACCACTTGCCCATATACACTGGCACAGAATGGGGTAGCGGAGAGAAAGAACAGACACCTTTTAGAGGTAGCCCGGTGTATGATGATATCAATGAATGTCCCAAAGTACTTGTGGGGACAAGCGGTCCTGACAGCTGCTCAGCTGATTAACAGGATGCCCTCAAGGATACTGGATTGGAAATCTCCATGTGAAATGTTAAAGGGGGATAATGGGGGAGTTTTTCCCTTGAAAGTGTTTGGTTGTGTGTGCTTCGTGAAAGACAACAGACCAACAGTTGGGAAGCTGGATCCCAGAGCAGTTAGGTGTGTCTTTGTAGGCTACTCGGCAACTCAAAAGGGGTATGTGTGTTGGAGCCCAGTGGAGAAGCGGTTGTTTACAAGTATGGATGTGACTTTTCGAGAATCTGAACCATACTACCCCTTGAGTGTGACCTCACCCTTTGGTGACTCGCCAGATAACAGAGAGATCGGGCGAGAGGGGGAGAAAACCGAGGATGAGGTGTCGGCTCAGAAACCGATTCAGTTGGAACTGGTGTTGGCTGAAGATGAGCCGGAAGGAAGAGAAGAGGAAAATGAGGTGCAAGAAGGTGAAGGAGGAGAGATTCAGGCTCAGGGGGAGAGAGGAGGTATCATCTACAGTACAGGAGGAGAGAGAAGCAGAATGAGGGAACCGTGACTACAGTACCGCTTGTGCCAAGTCCTTTGTCCCGGCCTTCTTCGACTCCTGAGACACCTACACCATCCACCACAGACCCAGAATACACAGGTGATATGATTCCTCCTCCTACTCCTCCCACTCCCCTATCGATAAGGAGGACTTCTCGCAGCAATGCGGGAATTCCTCCTGACCGATATGGTTATCCACATGACATTGCCCAGTTTGTATCTTACTCTCACATATCACCTGCCCATGGAGCATTCATTGCATCGTTGGATAATGTCTATATTCCTAAGTGTTGGCAGGTAGCAAAAGGGGACCCAAAATGGAAGGCAGCTATACATGAAGAACTGAGAGCTCTTGAAAAAAATCGCACATGGAAACTGGTACCGCTGCCAGCTGGAAAAAGGGCGGTTGGATGCAAGTGGGTCTTCACTGTGAAACAAAACCCAGATGGGCAAGTCGAGCGCTACAAGGAACGATTGGTGGCAAAAGGGTACAGCCAGACGTATGGCATCGACTATGATGAGACCTTTGCACCTGTAGCAAAGATGAGCACTGTTCGAACCTTGATCTCTCTGGCAGTAAATAGGGGGTGGAAACTACACCAACTAGATGTGAAGAATGCATTTCTTCATAGGGATCTAGTGGAGGAGGTGTACATGGATATACCACCAGGATTTGGCACAGATCAGACAATGGGTAAGGTCTGCAGATTGAAGAAATCTCTTTATGGGCTAAAGCAGTCTCCTCGAGCCTGGTTTGACAGGTTCAGGAGAGCTATGATAGGTGTGGGATACCAGCAGATCAATGCAGATCACACTATATTCGTCCGACAAACTAAGGGCCACACTACTATGCTTGCGGTATACGTGGATGACATGATTGTCACGGGAGACGACGAGATGGAGATTGCTCAACTCAAGGCGAGACTGGGCAAAGAGTTCGAGGTGAAAGATCTGGGCTTGCTTCGATACTTTCTTGGGATCGAGATAGCACGAGGAGCAGAGGAGATTGTTCTCTCCCAGAGGAAGTACACACTAGATCTTCTCACCGAGACAGGTATGTTGGGGTGCAAACCTGCAGTGACACCAATCGACCAAAGGTTCAAGTTGAGTGCAGAGGCCGGAGAATCAGTTGATCGGGAAAGATACCAGAGATTGGTGGGCCGCTTGATTTATCTGAGTCACACTCGTCCTGACATCTCATTTGCAGTTAGCGTGGTGAGCCGCTACATGCACGATCCGAGGAAGGGTCATATGGATGCAGTGTATCAGATTCTGAGGTATCTGAAGAGTGCACCGGGAAAGGGGTTGATCTTTAGAAAGAATGGCCATCTAAGCATTGAAGGCTACTGTGACTCCGATTGGGCTAGTTGCGCCGATGACAGGAGGTCTACCTCTGGTTACTGTATCTTTGTAGGAGGTAACTTGGTCTCTTGGAAGAGTAAGAAGCAGTCCGTGGTAGCACGGTCGACTGCCGAGGCTTAGTACAGGGCTATGGCCTTAGGAGTGGCCGAGTTGTTATGGCTGAAATCTCTTCTGATGGAGCTAAAGGTGGATCGAGAAGCCCAAATGAAGTTGTGGTGCGATAATAAGTCAGCCATTAGCATTGCCAACAACCCGGTGCAACATGACAGGACCAAGCATGTGGAGATTGATAGGTTCTTCATCAAGGAAAAACTGAATAGTGGACTATTGAAACTAAGTCACGTTTCAACTGGAGAGCAAGTGGCGGATTGCCTCACCAAGGGGCTTAGTTCATTAGACTTATCTAGATTGTGTAACAAGATGGGCTTAGTGGATATATTTTGCCCATCTTGAGGGGGAGTGTTGAGATTTATAAGTGTATCAAGGGCTATTTTGTAAAAGCGCAATTAGAGAAAAGGGTAGGGACCTATATGTAAAATGGGTTTATATTATATATCCATCCAACAGAGAAATGAAAGTTACGATTTTGAAGCAAAATTAAAATCCAATTAAATGCATCTTCAACTGGTGCACGGTATAGGCAATAGGTAATGGTACAATAATTTCATTTTGGCATGATAACTGGCGGGATCCTGTACTGTATGATTGATCCAGAGGTGATACTAGACCCCAGATGTTTGCAATTTCCTTAAGAGATGCCCATGACATCAGACACGTCCTGACACCAACATTTATGGAGCCGGTCATGTTTTCTGATAGTGCTGATTCTCTAATTTGGCGATGGGAAAATTCAGGTTCATACTCTAGCAAATCAGCTTATGAGGCACTGGTACGCGGTGACAGAATACGAACTCAATTTCTGACAGTTTGGAAATACCCGGTACCACCCACAGTGCGCATATTTGCTTATATGACATTGAAAGATCGCACCTTGACACGCAATGTGCTTGAAAGAAGAGGGATAGCTTGTGACACTTCATGTGTCATGTGTTCAGAGGGATGCCGTGAAACAGCAGTGCACTTGCTGTTTGAGTGCTCCAATGCACTAGAGAGCTGGGAGCAGATTGAATTGCTAGTGGGTACCAAGATCATGGTAAGTGCCTCTTCCGTACCAGAAGTTTGGCAAAAATCACAGCACTCAATAAGAAGAGATGGGATCATGACAACCAAGGAATGCATAAAATTGAAATGAACCAAAAGGAATGCATAAAAATTGTTTTATAATACCAGGAAACAGAGTTTATGTCTTCTTAAAAGCACCTTGTCATGCCAAAGGTTCCAATTTTCTTACATTCGACCTCACAAAGAAAAAAAACTTTAACAAATATCTGCTGAATGTATAAATTCTTAAATTACTGTAAGAAAACAACTTGCTCATTTTTTTTTTCAAATGAACTATCAAACCAAATCACTCACAGGATAGGAAACACAGGTCGGCAGCATATATACACCTTGCTATCTGAAGCTGATATTTATCTTGCCGAAGGACCATAATCTGGTTGCTTCGAGCCCCCAATATGCGCTATCTCAAAATTGTCACTAGGAATAACACCACCAAAAGGATTATCATTTCTTAGAAAAACACTGCTTATATCCCCAGACGCATCACTACCAATTTCAGTGCTAGAAATTTCTAGGTTCAGGCTTTCTTTGAGCTCTGTAACAACTGCTGTCATGTCGGGCCTCTTAGCAGGTAAGTCGGTGCACCTGAGTGCCAGCTCAGCAACCTTCCAAATGGAGTTTAGGTTGTATTTGCTTACCATATTTGGGTCCAATATGCTCTCTATGTTTCCTCTGGAGAGCATTTGCTGCACAAATTGAGTCAAATGCTGACTCCCTTGTGGTCCTTGGCCGGTTGGCATCTTGCCTGTGATGATTTCTAGCAAGACAACCCCAAAACTGTACACATCACTTTTTTCTATGAGCTGGGCGGTAGAAGCATAACTGCAGAGATATAAAACAAATCAACAAACAAGTACACGAAGTAATGAAAACTAGAAATTATAGGTCTTATCCGCTCTCAATGAATATATCGAACTTTCTGTAAATTTTGATTTATATACATTTCGGTTTTTTAAATATAAAATTTGGTAGACATTTTCCTTTCTAACCTTACAATATGGAAACAAACAAGAAAAATGCTGATGACCCTGTAGAGAATCAGTACGACTTTTTGTAAAATATAATATATAGGGGAGTAATATCCATTTGTTACACTAATAACAGCTTTGATTTTAGGTTTGAATGTAATTTGGCAAACAAGCATTACAGGAGCCAATACGTCCTAAAAAATGACTAGAACAGAAAAGTTAGCAAGAACAGACTGCAGAGGCAGGGAGAACATACTAGGGATCCAAATAACCAGGTGTCCCAACGATTTTAGTGGAGACATGAGTGCCTGAGAAATCCCGGACTAAACCAAAATCAGAAACCTTGGCCTCGAGAATTCTGGTAAGAAGAATATTGCTGCTTTTTACGTCTCTGTGAATTAGCGGTGGATTGCACATCTTGTGAAGATACTCCAACCCTGTATGAAATGCAAACAAATATCAGCTCATCAATGACATATTAATCAAGTTGTTTCTTGACAGCAACAGTAACAAATTTAACAGACCTTGGGCAGATTCATATGCAATTCTGAGCCGTTGTTTCCAGGAAAGAGGCTGAATATTACCTACAAGTCAAATATGTTAATTATTAAATTTATAAGTCCAAATTTTGTTCACCTAGTTGTCTAGCACGTTGTTTTTAGTAAGATTAAATCCTCATCCGGCAGACTGCCAATATTTTATCTGATTGAATTTGACATTTGGCATCCTTGATCCACATCTAACTGTTATAGCAAATTGGTGCAATGCTTAATTTGCAAAAAATATTGATACTAATCTAAATTGCAGAATCCGTCTAGCAACCTCTAAGCCTATCTTGCAGATTTCCTTCTTCCATGTACTTGTAGATGAGAGCAATGTGATTTCCGTCCTTGCAGTAGCCAACTAGTGAGACTAAGTTCTTGTGATGAACCCTCGACAACATTGTAACCTAGATAGATATTTGAGATACATTCTGCATTAGATGAGGCCTTTAAAATGATACTCTATTCTAAAGATTTCATAGTATACAGCTGTAATTAAGTTTATTCAAAGTGTTACTTCCATTACGAGCAGAATCAGAAAATTTAAATTGGGAGTCTGTGTGAATAAGTATCATGTAATTTTATTTTATAATGATGGTTATAGTAATAATTTTTAGTAAAATTAAAATTTTTATGAGGAAGTCTTCCTATAAAGTATAAAAATTCAGGTAACCTAAGCTCCTGTGTGCAGAGCATAGTTGGACTAGGTCCTGATTACTGATGCAAAATAATGTGAATCATCCATGCTGCATACTGTAATAGTGTGTATCAATTAGTTTCGGTACACCGCCTTATATATATAGAATGACAGATACTCTCGTTACCTCATTCATAAACTGCTGAATCCCTTGCGAAGATGACTCAGAGCGAACTTTAACGGCAACTTCATTTCCATCTTCAAGTCTGCCCTTGAAGACGTCACCAAACCCCCCATTTCCAATTTTTTCTCTAAAGTGATTTGTGACAAGCTCCAGCTCTGAAAAACTAAATTGTCTTTTTTCGAAATTTAACCCCATTCCTCCTGCCCCAGACTCACCCAGGCCATTTGGGTCATCAGGTACGTGAGAGTTATTTCCTGTTCCAACCCTTCTAGGGTCCCCCTGAGATGTAGGTGGGTTGATGTGAATATCTACAATATTAAAACATTTATAAAATGTTTCTTAAAAATGCAATTATCAGCTACTATTAGGAATTACACAAATAGTGTAGGTAATGCAGGTGACTGGGCAGTTAATTCCAATAAGGAGAGATCGCTAGGTCAACTTTTCATTTTCTTGATCTGCAGATATAAGTTCTTCCTGTATTTATGTTGTAATTTTGCATTGTAGGTGGTTTTCAATGACCCAATGCCATCCTAAATTACATATATGCATCTACCAATGAAATGTTTTGATCACATGTCATCCTAGAATGAAAAGTTTGTAATGGAAAATTTATCAATATTGAGAACTTTTGGTCTATTGGGTAAAGTAATACCCACCATATGGGCGGTTGCAAGTTCGAAATTCAGATGGAGGATGTTTTATTGATATTTAAATTTGGAAAATTTACTTCTATCTTTATCTCAAATAAAAATTAATCATTACACAACAATTACTTTTCTTCTTCTTCTGGTACAAAAAGAAAAGTGCCCCTGCTCCAGCAATCAGCAACACCACAACCAAAGCGCCTATTATAAAGATAACTGCTTTTGAAGATTTCTTGTGTCCTGATCCACTGTCAGTGCTATTGGATCTGTCTGTGCTGTTGAAGCTGTTATTTAATACTTTGGTCAAATTATGTGTATCCATGCTATTCATTCATTCTTTTATGTGAAATTATTCGTGTTGCTCTCCTAAGCCAGCATATGTGACATGACTAATGATTAGTCACTCAAAACAAGATCAGGACCTAGCATTTTTTGTCTGATAGTTTTTGCACAGTTTTTGAACATCCAATCATAGGATGCCGGGTTAGATATGAATTATGGTATCAAACTATCAATTATAGTAAACAAATTTGTAAACCTAGGAAATGGCTGTTGAAATAAGTGATAGGAATAAAATATCATTAATTTGATTAACATGGGGAGAATAGACATACAACACTGTCAAATGACCATTCTTTTGTCTCTTTTGGAGACCAGGAGGAAGTGTTCTTGAAAGGCCATTGTTTTCTGAGAGGTCCCTGCAATAAAAAAGAACATTTGATGAAACATTGAGAATTTACGTTCTGCTTAAAAAAGAAAGGGTTCTCTTGTCTTACAATAATGCAAGTGATGTTAATTCATCCAGAGAATCAGGAATGTTGCCTGAAAGATTGTTGTGAGATAAGTCTCTGAAAGGATTATAAAAGAGAATTTCATGTCAGAAACTGTTTAATTGTTCTGTTACAAGAATGTAAGTGATGCTATAATAACTTGCCTAAAGTAATTTTCTTTTGCTAAATTAAACGAACTTACAATTTCTCAAGCTCAGTTAGGTATCCAAATGCAGATACCATTGCACCAGTTAATCCACTGGACGATAGATTTCTGCAAAAAATAGAACTTAATTGCTTCCTCTACAGAAAGAAAGATTTCAAGAAGGCATTATTGTATTGGATGTGAAACTCACAGAACTTTGATTCTGGGAATATTGGAGGAATTAATTGTACAGCTAATCCCACTCCAAGTGTAACTTGTAGGAAGGCAAGGATCACCATTCCAATCTTTCCTGATACTATAACTCGCCTTGATTGATTTAATGGCACTGACTGTATGGAAGATTAAAAAAATTCTGTCAAATATTCTAACCAATTTCTTATAAAGTTTGTTTGTCAGTAAAAGAATTATTCCACTGAGTACAATCAACAGCATTAAGACTTAAATTAGAAATGTGTAGAGATATACCATCTATGGTATCTGTAGGAAACATTGTCACACGTAAGATTGTGTACAACTCAAATGCATTGAGTATGGGTGGGAGAGTTGCTCTTGCAGAACTATTGAGGGACATACTATAATTTGTGCGACCTGTATCTAAGTACCAAGAATAAACTGGGTTAAGGTACTTCCTAATGGGAACTGGGTCCTCGAACGTTTGGATGTAAAACTCACAAAACTGTGATCCTGGAAATATGCGAGGAATTAATTGTACAAATAACCCCAGCCCAACTGTTGTTTGTTGGAAGACAAGGATCACCGTTCCAATATTTTCTGATACTATATATTGCCTTGATTGATTCAATGGCACTAACTGCATAGAAGATTAAAATTCTTTTAGATATTCTAAACTATTTCTAATAAAGTTTGTTTGTCAGTAGCTGACTTAATCCACTGAATGAACAATATTGAGACTCGATATTGAAAATTATAGAGATGTACCATCTGTGGCATCTGTTGGCAACATCGTCACTGGTAAGATTGTATACAACTCATATGCATTAAGTATGGGTGGGAGAGTTGCTCTTGCGGAATTCTTGAGTGACACATTAAGATTCGTCTGGCCTCTAATTGTGCCTGAAAAATATCCTGGGGTAAGGTACATTAAGGGAACAGGGTCCTTGAAGGCTTCTTCTCCATTTGCATAAACGTAGAACTCCCTGAGACTAGTGTTTTGCACGATCTGGACCTCAACAAAATGGAGCACAACAAAGAAGATAGTAGACTTGTTAGATGTCGACCATGTTATGCCAAGGGGGCTGCTTGCTGTTGAGGTAACAGCTGCTGTCTGTAGCACCAAGGATGGCACCTCAAATAGAAAGCCGTCAATGCTAGAGCCAGTGGATATTTTTCCCCATGAAGACGTCGTGTAATTCAACCATAACCGGTCGTGGTTATCATCAGGGTACCTGCTCTCAAACAACAAAAGAGATGACTAATTGTTGAATTTCGTTCTGCACAATATTAATTTTCTAAATAGAAATTTAAATTTTACTACTTCATTTAATTAAAAAAATATCACTTCAGTTGGGGTTTGAAGTAAGCAATTTTAGGTCAATTATAATAATATAAAGTCTAGGGAATATGGACGACTATAATGTCTTAATTATAAATAAATTTTCACAACGGACGAAATCAGGATATCTAAGTGATATTAATACCACAAAATAAGCCCTGAAAGTGCATATGAAGTTTCTTTTTCCTGATAAATGCTATATTTTATATACCTCACCACTGAATTATTTGATCCCACATCTCCCCTATATATGAGATTCAGAGATATAGTGGCGTTTGCAAGTGCATAGAGAGTGGTAGTCAATGGTCTCAACTCCAGCACGGAGATGAAAGGAGTCCCGAGTCCCGTGTTCAATAGACAAACTTCAATATAATTTGCAGGGGCAATAGCAATTATCTCGTAAGGGTACCAATAATCAGGTTCAGAGATGGTAATGGTAGACCAAAAATTGACACCAAAATATAAGTCGAAGCTGGGACTATTTTGTACTCCGTCATAGTTCCCATAATAGAATGTTGCTCTCACAAGATATTTTGATCCTTTTGTTACTGGTGTTAGAGTGTAACAGTTTTTAGTACTGTTAGGGAAGCTCCTGAGGGTCTCAAGATTTGTGTAATTTTTTGTCACCGGATACTGACTAGAGATTTTGCCATTCAACCCCGTGCCGATATACTGATCGTCAGATACGTATGTTAAACCTGTGAAGCTGTCATCATAACTAGTGTTGCTTGCAATACCACAGTCTATGTTTATGAAACCTGCAAAGAGAAGAAAATTGTAATTGTTGATCAAATTTATTTCGTCAATTTTGAGTGAATTTTTTCCTTTGGAGTAATCATCTAATATATATTGAAGAGGTCCTTGCGCACCAATGTTTCGACTAATCCCATATTTACAATAATAGCTTTTTGTTAAAAGATAGTATAGTTTTGAAAAAGGTTTGTTTGGCAACATCAATTTCATGCATACAAAATTCATGAACATGAAACCTGGAAAATTAATTTCCACAAATTCACGTACAAAAAAATACATAAAAGCAGTCAAACCAAGTTGTTTACCCAAATGAATATTGGAAATTTTTTGAGAGCGGGTGGAACTATTAGCCCAAATGATGTTGGAAAAATGTTTACGCAACATTTGTTGAGCGATAGAGATATACATTGGAGATATTAGTGAGTCTACAATGTGGGAGATAATTAGGAATACAAGAGTGGTAGGTAGGAGATATTAGTGGAGATGTTTAGCAATATATCATAGTCAGTCTATAATTAGGCTCCATGTAATTGTAATCAAGTCACACAACATCAATACAAGATTCTCTTTCCTTGAAGGATATCAAGACACACAATGAACCATGAAAAAGAACACTGATGGAAAATGTACATAGATAACAAATTTTATGATTTTAAAATTTTTTTAACTATTATTTTAGATTGATATAAAATCACTACTTTCGGATAGTTGAAAATCTTCAGATCAAGTGATATTTTACCTACTAAAAATACTAGTTAATATTTTTTAAATGTAATATTTTTTCTCCAAGTACATATATTTTAATATTGAGATCATATTAAGCGGCTTGAGTCGAAAAAGAGATATTGACCCATAGTACGAACAAACTTAGTAATATGCATTTCATCATAGCCTCATTCTAACAAAACACTTGGATCAGTAACTTTCCAATATTAAAAGAATCCCGAAAGTACAAAATCTTTAGATCAAGTGATATTTTACCTACTTAAAATACTAGCTAGTTAAATTTTTTTTAAATGTAAATGTTTGTCTCCAAGTATATATATATATTAATATTGAGATTATATTAAGCGGCTTGATCGACTGTTTTAAACTTGAATTTAAAAAAAAGAGATATAGACCCATAGTATGGAGAAACTTGTAATATGCATTTCATCATAGCCTCATTCCAACAAAACACTTGGATCAGTAACTTTCCAATGTTAAAAGAATCTCGGAAGTACAAAATTTTTAGATCAAGTGATATATATTTTACCTACTTAAAATACTAGTTAATTTTTTTATAATGTAAATTTTTGTCTCCAAGTATATATATTTTAATATTGAGATTATATTAAGCAGCTTGATTGATTGTTTTGAACTTGAAATTAAAAAAAAGTGAGTCTATGGTACTATGCACAGCACGGATTAATCCGTACTATGGAGCTATATTTTCATTTTGAAAATTCTAATGGTCGATCCGAACCGTTCAACGTGATCCCCACATGAATATGTACTTGCAGACTAAATTTTATATTTTTTTGAATTTTTTTACTATATTTTAAGATAGGTAGAAAATCACTTGATCTGAAAATTCTGGACCATCCAAAAACAGTGATTTTCTACCTATCTAAAAAAATAGTAAAAAATTCTAAAAAATAAAAAATTTAGCCCACAAGTATATTCTTGTATGGAAATCATGCTGAACGGTTCGGATTGACCGTTAGAATTTTGAAAATGAAAATATTGATCCATAGTACGAACCAATCCGTGCTATGCACAGTACCATGGAGTCACTCATTAAAAAAAGAGATATAGACCCCATAGTATGGAGAAACTTGTAATATGCATTTCATCATAGCCTCTGATACGTCCTATCTCCCGAGGAGAGTAGTCCGTATGTGAGAGGTGGTTGGATGATCTCGCCCTGCCACGAGATGGCAGTCCGAGATGTGTGGAGTGTGTGAGAGTTAAAGAGCGAGGTGGGTGTAGAGAGATTCTGACTCTGACCTATGCGATATCTCTCTGTGCGTGTAAAATCTCGACCCCCGTTCAATGGGGATTTTAGCCTTATATATGCTGAATCATAACTGCTCCATAACCGCTATCTCGGTGGTTATTTCTCCTTAAGGCGGTGAAGTGGTTATTGTGACCACGTTTGGTGGTTATCCCGCATTAAGGCGGTACAGGCTCATTTCGGGCCGAGTTCGACCTTTTCAGGGCCTTTGGCCTGTTCTGTGCCTGGGTCTTTTAACCATCTCGGGCTTTGGGCCTCTTTACCTTGGCTCCGGGCTGGCTCCTAAAAGGAGATCCGAATCCCGGGCTTTCATAGGCCTAAAGTTCATTAATAAAGGGCCTTGGGAACATGGCCCTATCATTAGCCCCCGAAGTCAGAATGCATAGCGAGATGCTTCTGACTTGATATTACTTAGTCATGGGAACAAAAAATATGTAAAGTTATTTATGATGTCCCGAGATGTTGTTATTTGTGACGTTTGTTAAGTGTGATGTCGTGTGTTGTGATGTCGTACAATATTGTAATGTCGCTATACTGGCATCACGTCGTAATAGCCAAGTTAATTTTTTTTTTTTTAAAAAAAAACGTCAGAAAGAAATGCCAGAAGAATGTAAAGGAACGTCAATATATTAATAAGGACTTGTTACAACTCGAAGTAAGCTAGAAATGCAAAAAAGGCTAATTTATCTAACTTAAAACATATGAGTAAGTCCTTATGTGATTTATCAAGCAAGTCCCGGAGGCGGAGGGAGGAAATCCAACATCTCGCTATCAGGATCTTCAAAATGATCATCTGCCCAAATCTGGGCTGGAGTGGCTGTGGCCAATGTGGGTCCCCTGGGATGTCTGTTTTGGCAGGATAAACATTTGAAGAAACGACGTCGGGGATCCGATCGGTCCTGGATCAGAAAATGAGAGGGGTGCCACCATGCGCGACAGCCCCGACATTTGATCATGTCCTCCTTTGGAGCTGCCTGCCCACATGCCAGGCAGTCACGAAGAGGTCCCAGGAGTTCGGCGATGTCGATTTCATCGTCCAACTCTTTGTACGTCGCCAGCTTATAGTTCAGAAAGTCTTGAATGGTGAGGGACTCATTGGCCAGCATCCAATCTAAGTCATTGGGAATGTCTTGGATTAATTGCTCCCGTTCTGCGGACGTAATTACACGTCGTTGAGGACCTCGGTTTGAGCTGGATGGACCAGCAGAACGAGGTGGAATAACTCGGCGGTGAATAGCGCGGCGCTGTTTCTCACGTTCTGCTAGGAACTGTTCAATATGTTTCTGAACAGACATAATTGATGCGAGGTAGAAGTGTTTGTGGGAGAAGCAAAGGGAAAGTGAAGTGTTTGTGGTTCGGGAGTACTCTATTTATAATAAGAGTCGTACACGGTAGCATTAATGATAATAAAGTTGTCAGGACAGTACTGCCGTTTTCCCAACTGCTCTCCATTAATGAGTATGTATTAATGAGTAAAAGCCATACGCGAGGTGTCGTGTCCCTCCGAGGTGATGTGCACCTCGGGTTAGGACATGTAATCCGCTGTTGTAATGTGTTTATTCGAACGGAGATAACCGTTAATTATAGCGGAAACGGAGTTATACGTGCCGTTCGTTAAGCCGTTAATGCGATTAAAAGACGCGAGTATTCGAGACGTCGTTTCGACATTATGGCGACAGCTGTCGCCTATTAAATCGGGAAGAGCGCTAATCTCAAAATAAATGGTCGGGAGGCGAAACGTCGCCTGGATGAACGCCATAGATGGCGCTAGGTGTCATTCCTCGGGATCCAGGCGGAAAAAAGGTTGACAAATCAGACCTATATATACCCCCGTCCCCATCATTTTCGTTTTTTCTGATCGAACAACTGTTATCTCGGAGATAAAGAACTTGAAGCGGCCAACTCAAAGATCGACAGAAGACGTAAGAGCAGCGAAAGAGGACCTCGCTTTGATAAGGTTAGTGATTCCTAGACCTCGGGACAACTTGTTTATTAGAAATCAGTATACCCCGGGACTGAGAGTGTAAGTAAGTAGGCCAACTCGGTGTAATCGTATAACCAAACCCGAATTAACTATGTACCAACCTCGAATAAGTCTGTACCTAAGCCGATTCCTTTGTTAATCGTAGAAATGGCTGACCATTCTGATGCAAGATCTGAAGAAAATCGGTCCAAATCAGTAGGACAAAACCCATCCATCTCGGGGGATCACTCTGGTTCCCCCGAGTTCTCTCATAAGCAAACAGCGCCTACTTCTCATCACGGTGTTGGCAAGAGCATAGAAGCTATGCTCGAGAGGGCGGCTGATGTGGTCTATCAGGAAGAAGCTGATAGTGAGGAGAACATCTCGCAAGAGTCGAGCGGGGATTTGTATGACATGGACCAGGAAGAAGAAGCAGGGGATGTAGAGGGGGGTGGAGCCACCGACGTGGAGGTTGACATACTTAATTCAAGCCCAAAAGCGTCATCTCGGGGTGAGCGCATCTCGGCTGAAGTCGGGACATCAATTCGAAAGGGTCCCAAATCGAAAGCCGGAGCTAGAACGCTAACCGACGTAAGTCCTCGGCCCGGTCATCAAAATGACATGCAATTCCCCCATTCATACTGCGAGCCCCCGTGCCCGAGGTTCAAGATCAGGCTTGGGCAGAGGCCTTTTATGAGGAGTTGGTGTTAACCAAAGACAAGTTTCCCCGGGATCAAATTGTACTGCGGGCGCCTGGCCCGGAGGATCGGGCGCATGATCATGAGCGCGGCATGTGTATCTACTGGAAAATGCCGAAATGCGGCTTCCACTTAAGGCTGACGCAATTTGAGAGAAAACTTCTCAACTTCATGAAGGTGGCTCCCGCGCAATTGACCGGGGTGTCATGGAGCTACATACGTAGCTTTCAGGCAATCTTCAAGGAATTCAAGGCTGAGCTCGGAATGAGCAGGCCTACCATTAATTTATTTTTCCATTTCTTTTCCACACTTTACGTGGACTCGGGCCATCTCGCGCTTCGTCAAAAAACACCAAAACATGAACAGGCCTTGTTTGAGAAGGATAAAAAGATGAACAAAATAGAGGCCTGGGATCATGGATGGGTGTATATAGAGAATTGGCGCCAAGTGTCTTGTCTGCAAGGTGTAAATGCGAGGTGGAGGCCATTGAACTCCGGGAAGGGATTGATCCCGGCAGTGTCTAAGAAACTTGATATACAAGAAGAGGCTGCTGCGCATGAATTGAGGGAACTTGTGAGAAGTGAGTCCTGTTCTCGCGGGTTTAGTCGCAATTTATTTTATGCTTATCCTCATCTCGATTTATCCAATTGCGGAGTTTAATGTGAATTATATTTTTTGTTGCTTGTGCAGGAGAAGGCTGTATGGATCTAATCTGGACTAGTGCGTCACACGTCCCAAATCGCGCAGCCCCGAAGAAGAGTACTTCCATTGCAACCGCGGGTCAAAAGGGGAAGAAAGCGGGGTCAAAGGTTCCCCGGAAAGATTCCAAGGCTGAGACTTCAGCCAGTCTAGCTGTTGAGGAGCCCGTGCATTCCCCAACACGAGGTATCTTGGAGGACGCCCCATCTCGCAAACGGAAGGAAACCCCTAGCGGTTCCCTCACCTCGGCCGATAAGGGTAAGGGCTTGGCGCCTGAACACCCTAAAAAGAAGAAATCGAGAAGGGCGTCTGATACGGCAATTGTTGAGGCCGTCCCGGTTAGTGGGGCATCTCCAGCCGGTGCTAGCGCACATCCTCACCAGGAGAGTATCTCCTTGGCAACCACTCCGAGGTCTGCCACCCCTGCCATCACGGCTGATATAGTGGAGCCGTGTAACATCGATCTCCAAAGTTTCTTACAGGCGACCGTTCCGGGTCAAGAGCTGGTTACCGGGGTTGTGTTTAAAGAAAAACTTGTACCCGGATTTGCGGATAGCTTGGGCCTGCACCTCCCGGGTCATTCCATCATGCAACAGTCGCGGGAAGAGAACAAAAACCTGCATGCCCGGTATGCCCGGGAAATCTTCAGGGTAACAGAGACTGCCTATCAAAAGGAGACAATTCGGGAGAAGCCCGAGGTGACGCTCAACCATGCCATCTCGGCCGTTCATGATATCGGGGCTATCCTTGGTCATTACAAGGACCTGGTTGACAAAGAGCAAAACAATATGCTCTTTGTTGATTCTGACAGGGATATGGTCAAGAAGGCCGTTCTGGAACGGGATTATTTCCGCAACCTGGCCATAGAGCAAACCAATCGCCTCGAAGTCGCTCAGACTAAAATAAATGTGCAAGCCGAAAAAATAGCATTCCAAAAAGCTCAGATAAGAAAATTACAGGAGTCAGAAGAATGGATCAAGGTCCGGGATGCTCAGATAGCGACTCAGAAAGATCAAATTAAGTCTCTTGAGGCACAGATCTCTACTCTTACCTTGGAGGCAGCGAAAAATGATCTCACCATCTCAGAGAAAGAAACCGAGACATCTCGGTTAGAGGGGGAGTTGCAACGAGCTCCTGGCCTTACTCTGAATCGGTTCTTGGGTAGCCAGGCCTTTGCGCAAGCTGCGGCGCTGGCCTTGTATAAACCGATGAAGGCCGTTATTTATAACGAGTTGTGGAAGGTCGGACATCATTACCAGTTCACGCCGGAACATGCCGAGTTTAAGGCAGTTCCCCCAGAAGATGTTAAGGTGCGGCAGTTGACCGATTACCGGTGGGATGAGGCGCGGGATCGATTGGTAAACCCAGATGGGTCTATCTTTGATCAGCAACTCCCACTTGATGATCATGAAGCGTACTTCCCGTACCCGTGGTGGGGGAGATTTAAATGGCCGAAAAAACTTCCCGATCCTGTTGACGAGATGGCTGGAGGAGGAACGGTGGGAGGAGAAGGAGAGGAAGGGGATGAGGAGGATGAAGAAGAAGAAGATGACCAAGAGGAAGTACGAGATAGTACTCATCCCGAGGTTGCATCTCCAATAGCGACACCTCGGGATCTTCTCAAAACTCCTTGATTTGTAAGTCGTTCCTATTCTTGATTTGTATGTACAATTATAGCAATCCTTTTGTGTAAAGATATATATATATATATATATATATATATATATATATTTATTTATTTATTGTGTAACTAAATACAGCAAGTGCTTGTTATAGGAACGATGACCCGAGGTGTGGCTGCTATACATGGATAAACTGCGCATTTTGCCGACTTCTTACCTTAGTTTTATTGTTGTAATATTTTATACCCCCAGGATGTGGGGGTTAAACAAAGAATGTTTGTAAGAAATAGTTATTTTGGTTCCCGAGAGGTGGGAAATTAACAGTGTTGGAGATGAAGAAATATACTTATCTTTTATTCTTTTATGTCAGCGTGGTATTTATTCTGCGACGTCATTTGTCATTTGTCTGTGCGAGTTTTAATGCTGTGACAGTGTCTTGACAGTTGATGATATGTCTCGCTTCTTCTTCCTTGTCTCTCTCTCTCTTTTTTGTTTATTATAAAAATTTGAAAATACAAAGGGCCGACATAAAAACGTCGGTCAAAAATAATACTGTGATCGGTAAACTCGTATTCGTTACCCCGAAGGGTTTTCGTTCGTTGGTTGTTTCCGACATAATACGAAATACTGCTAAGAAAGCATACGCTAAAGTGATTTTAGCAATAGAACTTCTTTAAAACTGAAAATTCATATATAAAATATGCTTATAACGTTGCATACAAAGATATAAAAAAGTTACATGAGATGAAAAAGCATCTCGCTAAAAGTAACTAAAAGCCTATCTCGCCTATGGTAAAGTGTTCGGCATATCTCGCCTTGCGTTCGGCATATTTCGCCTTGCATTCGGCATATCTCGCCTTGTTGAGAGCTGGTCGCACCACATGTATTCGGCCTATAACGCCTTTCAATGGGTTTGGAGGCATGTCATGCCAGTTTAAGTGTAAAACTTGCGGAGATGGCCTGCATTCCATGGTCTCGGGAGCGGAGTCCCCTGCAAGTCCTCTAGCTCATACGCGCCTTTTCCTCTGAGGGTGACTACCCAGTATGGGCCCTCCCAATTTGGCTCGAGCTTGCCTACATGTTTACCCGTCGCTTCGACCTTCCTTAGAACGAGGTCACCTGGTTGGAAGTCGCGGGGTATAACGTGTTTGTCAAAAGCACGTTTGACCCGCCGTTGGTACTCCATTGTCCGGACACGGGCTCGTTCTCTGGTTTCATGAAGGAGCTCGAGGTCGACCTTGCGAGAGCCCAGATTTCCTTCAATAGAGTATGTCGCAGTGCGAAGGGATGGTTCTATAAGTTCCAAAGGGGTGACTGCTTCCATGCCGAATACCAGCGAGTAAGGTGTCTGTTGCGTTGCTTCCCGCGGGGTTGTTCGGTATGCCCAAAGGACTTCGTCCAACATATCAGGCCAGTTTTTTTCGGTTGGCTTCCACCTTGCGTTTGATGCCTTCCAAAATGGTCCGGTTGGTGACCTCGGCAAGCCCATTGCTGGCGGGATGGCTGACCGAGGTGAAGTTGTTGTGGATACCGAGGCCTGATAGGAACGCGATCGTGCTGGCTGCGTTGAACTGCGTGCCATTATCGGAAATGAGGGCATGGGGCAAACCGAATCGGCAGATGATGTTGCGCCAAATGAAGTGTTCGGCTGCTTTGGCCGTGATAGTTGCCAGGGCCTCTGCTTCCACCCATTTGGTAAAATACTCAACAGCGACTATGATCCAACGCCTCTGTCGAACGGCCTTGGGGAACGGTCCCACGATGTCGATCCCCCATAAGTCGAAGGGCCATGCCCCCGAGATAGAGATCTGGTCGTAAGGCGGGATATTGCTGAGCTTGCTGTGGTATTGACACTTATCGCATTTTTTGACCAAGTCCGCAGCGTCTTGCTGCATTGTTGGCCAATAAAATCCCGCTCGAAGTATCCTCTTAGCTAGGGTTTTGGCACCTTGATGACTGCCACATATGCCGGCGTTTACCTCGGCCAACATCTGATGGGTGGTGTCGTCCGGAATACACTTCAGCCAAGGTCGGACGTATCCGCTCTTATAGAGCTGGTTGTTGAATATAGAATAAAGCAGGGCTATCTTTTTCAGACGTCGCGCTTTGAGCTGGTCCGTTGGTATGACCCTAGTATTGAGGAAATTCCACATCGGTGTGAGCCATGTTTCTGTGGGTTCGTGGATAGCGTACATCTCAATGACATTTAAATCAATACTGGAGTTGGATATATCCATAACTATGATTGGTCTGTTTTTGTCTAGGTTTCCTGCGGCTCCGAGCTTGGAGAGGGCGTCGGCCTGGCAATTCTTGTTGCGAGAAACATGTTGGATCTCAACCTTATCGAATTGGTCCTTCAGGTGGTTGAACTGTTCCCGGTATTTGCGCAATTTGTCATCCATGACGCGACATTCGGCATTGATCTGCTTAACAGCTAACTCGAAATCGCTATGGAGGTAAACTTTGCGTGTCCCGAGTTCTCTGGCTAACTTGAGTCCGGCTATCATTGCTTCATATTCTGCCGTGTTGTTGGTCACAGGAAACTGAAAGTGGAGCGCATAATTCAGGACTTCACCCTGTGGTCCGATAAGGGAGACACCGGCGCCGGCCCCTTGTAGGGAGGATGCCCTATCAACGTATAACGTCCACCGTCCTTCTAATTCGGGGGGTGCTCCCGAGTATTCCGCGATGAAGTCAGCAAAGATTTGCGACTTGAGAGCATTCTGCGGGTGAAAGGAGATGTCGAACTCGGAGAGCTCTAGTGCCCAGACTAGTAGTCTGCCAGAGGAGTCAAAGTTAGCGAGGACCTTCTTGAGAGGTACCCCGGTGTATACTTTGATAGGGTGCGACTGAAAGTATGGTCGCAGCTTCCTTGCCGCCACTACCAGAGAATACGCTGCTTTCTCGATTTGTGTATATCTTGTTTCGGCATCGCGGAGTACATGTGACACAAAATATACGGGCCGCTGTTCCTGCCCTTCTTCTCGAACTAAGGCTGCACTGACGGCATGGGTGGTAGTTGCCAAGTAGAGGACAAGGATATCGCCCGCTGCAGGTCTGCTGAAGCAAGGTGGGTCAGCGATGTAAGCTTTGATTTTGTCGAAAGCCACCGCGCACTCGTCAGTCCATTCAAATTTGGCGGATTTACGCATTGCTTTGAACAAGGGGAAACAAACGTCGCCGGACCATACCCTTTGGACGGAGGGCATCGCCTGTGAAACCGATGAGGGGGGGTGTTATTCTGTTGAGTGTATCAGTCTTAAGTTCCATTTTACGGAAAGCGAACAAGTAAAGGATGTCGGCTGAACTTCCGGTGTCTATTAGGACCCTTTTTACCTTTTGTGTATCGATTTTTAGGCTGAGAACAATTGGGTCGACATGCGGGCCAACGATCTCGCCCTGATCCTTCTCGGAAAACACAATTACCTCATCCATTCTCGGTCGTTTCTTGTCTGTATCCTGCTCGACATTCAAAATAGTGGGGTAAGATTTAGTCTTTGGACGGGTTTCAATCTTGCGGGGGTAATTCCTGATGCCACCGCTGATCGTGTTGACGGCCGGGCTGCTTTGTCGCTCCCCGCGCTGTGGACCTGATCCATCATCAGTGTTGGGTCCTTGATCGGAACGTCGATCACCGTTGTAACTCTTCTTGTATGGAATTTTCTTCTTGTAATCCCGGCCGCGCCCATTGTACTTCCAAGTGTATTTTTTGTAAAAGTCAGGCTGAATGAAATCGGTTAATTTACCTTCCCGGGCTAGCCTTTCCAGTATGTCACGTAACTGGAGACAGTCGCTTGTCGAATGTCTCTCGAATCCATGAAACAGATATTCCTTAGATTTGTCCTGTATTTCGAAGATGTCTTTGGGCAATGGGGGGGTAGATTAAACATGTCCTTCACAATATGGTACATCTCGTGCCGCTTTTTGGTGAAGGGGGCGTACCGCACATAGTGGGAGCGGTACTCTGCTTCATTCGGTTTGTGCCCTCCCTTCTTGTCCTGATTGTGTCTACGGGGTTCATTCTGGGTCCAAGGTTCGACCTGCGCCCGAGGTTGATCATTTTGAGGAGGCCAGTGGTTCTGTCGGTCGGATTCTTGGGGAGCTGCCATTATCTTCTTCGGCCCTTATGTACCCTTCAGCGAAGGCAACGAACTCGCGTAAGGTAGTCATTTTTTTTACGTGCGCGTCATACCTCAGGGTACCGGGGCCGCCTTTACGGAGCCCTTTTTTAATAGCAGCCAGGGCAAATTCTTCATTCAAGTTCTGTACTTGATGAGATGCTTGTATAAAGCGGTTGACGAAATCGCCGGTTCTTTCCTTTGGACCTTGAACAATGTCCAGGAGCATCTCGCTGGTGATCTGAGGGGGCCTGATCACGGTGTACCTTTCCAAGAAGGCCTTAGCGAGGTCTTCAAACTTAGTAATCAAACCTCGGGGGAGGTTCATGTACCAGTCCCAAGCTTCTCCTTGGAGGCAAGTTGTGAAGACCCGGTATGTGATCGCGTCCGTAGCTCCCAAGAGCCGTAATCGCTCCAGGAACCTGTATACAAAGTTGTGCGGGTCTGCAGGGTCCCCGTTACCTCGGAAACTTGGAAGGAACGCGGGGTATTTAAAGTCTGTCATAGATGCTCCGTATATATTGGTCAATAGTGGTCCATCCGCAATCCCCATCGGTTTAGAATAGGTGCCTACTTTTTGGGACTCGATCTCGGCCATCTTAGCATTAGGTCGGATCTGGATCAGTTCTTCTACTTGAGTCATGCTAATTCCTCTGGTAGGGGTTGGGGACCGTCGGTTGCGCTTTCTGTCACCTTTTCGCGTCATGTGTCTGCCTCGCGGATGGCTACCCTCGCGCTCATAACGAGAGCGAGACTGCTTGCGGTGATGGGATCGTCCCCGCTCTCCGCCGTGGACTGATCTTTGTTCCCTTTGAGGTGACGGGTTGCGTTCCATCCTGGCTCCATGTCCTTTTTCCTTTCCTTGGTTCTCACCCTGGCCCTCATGCTCGATCGGCTCGGGGCCGTGTTGCGCCACGTGGTTTTGGGGGCTAGGAGTATCTGTTTCCTGACTATTCGCTGTCCGGACCTTAATAAAGTCGGAGTTAAGGTTTCGGGGCGAGATAGCTGCTTGGAGGTTCTTGGAGAGAGGCTTTGTTGGCTTCGTTGGCGTAGTGCACGTGGCTACTATCTGGGCAGAGTGCTGCTACGCTTGTTGGAGGGGAAGATAAGTGGGTGAAGCCAGGGGATAAGGTGCTGCAATACCGGGGTGATAGGTTCCCGGAGGGCCTTCCTGGGTCATTTGACCGGGCGGGGTCATATACGGGTATTGCGGCACCGATGGGCCATACGGTGAGTAGGGGTACATCCCGTAATAGTATACGGGCCTTTGTGGCTGGTATGATGCAAAAGGTGGCCGGTATTGTTGTTGTGGTCAGGGCGACATCGGTCGCGTCGCGGTTGAGCTGAGGGGTGGTCTTATCGGCGTGGTGCCTGGTGGAAAAACCTGACTTGAGGTTACAGTAACAGGGGGATTTTGAGAGGTCACCCCTAAACCGACCCCGGGTTGGCTTTTCGGTGGGTTGGCAGTACGCTGGTTGTCTTTCTCTCCTGCAGGGTTGTTGTCGGTTCTCGGAGAGGGTCTTGCGGTGTTTGCCGCATCCTTACCTCCTGTGGTGTCTTTGTTGGTTTCCGGAGGAGGGGGATTCGAAACATCTTGCGCCTCCATCGGATGCTTCAGTGTTGGAGCGAGGTGGCCCCACGGTGGTTGATACGTCCTATCTCCCGAGGAGAGTAGTCCGTATGTGAGAGGTGGTTGGATGATCTCGCCCTGCCACGAGATGGCAGTCCGAGATGTGTGGAGTGTGTGAGAGTTAAAGAGCGAGGTGGGTGTAGAGAGATTCTGACTCTGACCTATGCGATATCTCTCTGTGTGTGTAAAAATCTCGACCCCCGTTCAATGGGGATTTTAGCCTTATATATGCTGAATCATAACTGCTCCATAACCGCTATCTCGGTGGTTATTTCTCCTTAAGGCGGTGAAGCGGTTATTGTGACCACGTTTGGTGGTTATCCCGCATTAAGGCGGTACAGGCTCATTTCGGGCCGAGTTCGACCTTTTCAGGGCCTTTGGCCTGTTCTGTGCCTGGGTATTTTAACCATCTCGGGCTTTGGGCCTCTTTACCTTGGCTCCGGGCTGGCTCCTAAAAGGAGATCCGAATTCCGGACTTTCATAGACCTAAAGTTCATTAATAAAGGGCCTTGGGAACATGGCCCTATCAGCCTCATTCCAACAAAATACTTAAATCGGTAACTTTCCAATATTAACAGAATGAACTATAAAATCAAGCTTTAAATTAGATTAAGGCAAAAATAAAACAAAAAATATTACCGTTTGAACTTGAGTTCTGGCCATGAACACAAACGAAGACCAGGAGCAGCAATATCAGAAGATATGAGCACCACAAAGGCATTCTTCCCAATTAGCAGTTAAAACATATATGATCCCTTTTACCCCTCAAGTCACACATACAGTATTTATACTAGCCAAGAAATTAACCTAATTAATTAATTGACCCCGTCATATGTATGACTTTGCTAATATTGAATATTTTAAGGGAGGATTTAGGGTAAATTTAGTGATAGCTAGCCTCTTCTTGTTTAATGATGTATCGCAAACAAGTTGTTTATTTTCTATCATCTTTTGTAATTTTCTAATAAACAGTTGATGCAGTCACGCAAGACACGGTCATATTCAGATCCACTGCTATATTAGAAAGTGTGAAACGCCCATCCGATTTTTCTTCTTGTATTGAGATTTGCGCTATTCCATAATACAGGACACCTTCCGCGCAAATCGTACAGCTTTGTGCGCTTCCTGAGTTGTAGAGGATGGGCCGGAGACTATTATGTAGTATTAATTTATAATAATAAATTTAGAAGTCAACGGATATATATATGTCATGAATCGGATTGATTTCATATTAGCATAATTAATTACTCTATCCTGTTTCGTACCATTATTCGTACATGCATCTTATCTGTACTCCAATCTCCTTGCACAAATTAATTAATTTCAAATTTTACGACTTCGGGCGTGCGGACGTCAAAAAATATTAATAACATATTTTCACAGAGGAGAGTTAAAATGGATCATTCATTTGTGCTCCTAATCCGCTCTCCAATCTTAATCTTCTGATCTGCACTAAGATCCGTGCGGATCAGAGCACTGGATCAGCGAAAAAAAATTCCAGATTGTTCTCCATTACTGCTACCCTTTTCCAGGTCCCCTCCAAATTACAGAATTTGCATCCTCTGAAATATCTCAAACTTTGTGTTTTTTTGGAAAATCTTGACCGTTCAAATACGTTATGCACGAATATCAAAGCACAAATAATACTGGCCCCAGTGTTATCCCCGAATGGCCAACTTCCCTATGCGAGAGAGAAGAACGACCCCCTTCGATGCCCTCTCCTTGATCTAGCACACAACATCTCCCAGTGCACCCTCTCACTCTCACTCTCTTTATCGATTGAACTCAGGCCATCTGACGAAATCCTAGATTCCGAAGAGGTGTGCTGGAGGCACACTGTCAGACTGTTCAAAGCAGAATCAATGGTTTGTTACATTTTTAGCTAGCTTTGTTAGCTTTTAGTTGACTGGTAGATGCACAAAAGGACCAGCTGAAAATTTATCTGCAATGGTACATATATCAGTTGATGCTACAACTTATGAGTAAATTAAGTGTGTTGTGCGAATTAGCTTTTAGTTTTAATTATCTCAATTTGACAAAAAAAAAGATTGAAGCTTAATTGCAAATTGGATTTAGTATGGTTCAGTAATATTAAGGAGAGTTTGTATCTTAGATTACCGGTACTGTTAGGTAACGCTCAAATTTCAACATGGCTCAACTCCTAGTATTTGTTTTCTTGTTATTTCTTTAAAAAAAAAAATTGTACGTTGTAATTTCATCTCTTGTTATTTTTGTGCAGATAAACTAGATGCATGATTCAGAGCTAGATATGGTCTGGGTTTGTGTACCATAGACCGGTACAGTTTTTTGCTGTATGTAGTTGGGCCATATATTTTGGTTTGTGTACCATAGACCGGTACAGATATGGTCTGGCTAGTCTTAGGCCATATATTTTGGTTTTATGTTGGTTTCATTGGAGGATAGAGATTAGTGTGAGGTTTTTTTGTTGTTTATAAGATACCCATGTTAATTGTTGCTGTTTGACAAAAATTAGATTGTTACCGTTGTTTTATAAATGAAATAATATTGTTTTTGTTTACATTAATTACTTGCTCCAGGATTAGAAAATGACAATTTTTGTTTAAACTTATATTCTATTTAAATATGAAAATTTTGTTCTCATATTAGAAACTGGATCTACTAACGTGGTTCATTGCTAGATGATCTGAACTACTTGAACCACTTAATCATACAACTAATTAAACCAGAGAATCAAGAATTAATTGATCTTTTTGACATGTAGAAGTCAATACATATTTGATAGTGGGAATATGTACATTCCTAAATGGTTATCTAATTTTTTTAGTACCTGAAGAATTTTTTTAGTTGCTTTCTATAACCATATCTCTTATCTTATATTAAGCATGTAAATGTTCTGATCGTCAATAGTTTTGATTAAAAGATAAAATTTTGGATTAAATATCAGCCCTGTATCAAATAGTCCTTTTTTTTTCCTACGCATCTTTTTAATGTTCTTTTAGATATAGAAGTCTAAATTTATTTAGACACATACTCGTCACATGTACTCGCCGATGCCTCTCCAGCAGTCTCTATCTCAATTTTTTTTCCTTTTTCCTCATTTTTTTCAAAAAAATCTAAACCCCCTTATTTAATTGTCAAGTATTCAATTTCTGATTTGTCTTGATTTCTTTCTATTTTTAAAATGTTATTTAACTAATTTTTGGATTGATTGATAATAAATTGATCATGTCTTCATTTCTTTTCATTTTTTGTATCAATTATAATTGATTGTTACACTACTTGTTACACTGAGAATTTAATAATAATTAATTGATTTTTCTTTTATAACCTAATTAGTTACTTATAATTGATTGTTACACTTCTTGTTACATTGATGTGGTCAAGATTTATTTTAATCTAAATAAAATTGTTGTTTTGAATGAAAATTTAATTTCGTTTTATTTAACTAACTATAATGAAACCATTACTTTACTCTGGTACTGATCGGTATCAACAAATAATCTCTCCTCTGGTACCATAAAATTTGCTTAAAACAATTTCTTAATCTGAGCTAAGAAGCACCTTTGGTATACGATTAATTATTTTCTCAGATTGTAAATGTATGTATAAAATCACAATTTAAAGTTGCTTCTGTTGTAATCCAAATGCCTTTTTAGACTCTGTAAAATTCAATGAATAAGATCAAAATGACTAGAGTTGTTTAATATTTGCTTTCTTTTTGACAGATATAAGGTATATAATATAGTCACTACTATGATATCTTCAATTTGAACTAAGTTGACATTATTTCTCATTGGACTTTATTATACTAATTGACTTTTTATTTATAATTTTTATTTGAAACCAATCTATTTTAATATTATTCATTAATATTGTTGAATAATTATACTTTTCATGGTCTATTTTTATTTATTTATGAAAATACGTCATTTTGTATGAGAATTTGTTTTTGTTCTTTTATAATATGTTTAACGCACATGTCCGATACTAGTATTTGTTGTGCACACATGTCATATAATAGATTTTGAAATTTTACATAGCATGTTTATTTATTTTCAAAAATTATATTCTATATTTCTACTAATTATCAACATTATCAAAAGTTTCATAGAACAATAAGTAATACCAAATTGATTAAAAAATTATAATATTCATATTGAACCAGTACAAAGTTCAAATTACCATTTAAAATATCCCTAGTAATATCATAAATTATCTATCTTTTTCTATTTTAAATATCATAGCATAAACTATCAAATTTTTAATGAAATATGCCATATTTCAACGTCATCATATATATTAGTACGACAATATATATAATTGAGTAATAAATATTTGTTAAATTATTGTCCACTATCAAGTTCTTCATTATGTGGTCACCGTGTGATCATATATATATACACACACACACACACACACACACACACCCTTTTACCCATTCTACGATATGTAGTCACCCTGGCATCACCATGATTTTTATTAATATCCAAAGTTAATTACAAATTAATAAATATACCCAAGTCCTTTGGGAATTTATAAAACTACCCATACTGGCCATTTTCTAGCCGGTTTTAATTAATTTCGGTACTGGCCAGAAAATAGCCGGTACTAAATTTTTTTTAGAGACAAATAGCAAAAATGTTGAAATTTAACACTAAAAATTAAATTTTTTTTAAATATTTGTTAGATTACTTTTTTTGATCTATAAAGCATATTTATACTAAAATACGCTAAATTACACTGAATTACACTAAATTACGCTAAATTACAACAATTATGTTAAATTAGGCTAAAATATGATAAATTACGCTAAATTACGTATGAATAGGGATGGTATCTTCACTGAGAAGGCAAAAAACAACGATGAAACTTCAAACGGCCATAAAACAGCGCTCGATTGTCCGATTTTAGCAAATGACCACTTTCCAGAAAGCTTGTAAAAATACGCATGCGTCAATATCCACGATGCCGGATTTCAAAATTCAGAATTGCCAAAAAACAAAGAGAAGGGCCTTAAAACTTTAGTTGAAGTTTTGAGTTAAGATTTTCATTTCTATTGTTCAATCTACGTAGCTCAGTAAATTAGTTATGTAATAAACTTGTAGAATACCAATTTTTTTATTTTTGGAATTTTTTTAATATTTTTTATGATTTATGAAAGATGGCACAAAATCTGCCATATTCATATGTAATTTAGCGTAATTTACCGTATTTTAGCATAATTTAACATAATTATTGTAATTTAGCGTAATTTAGTGTAATTTAGCGTAATTTAACATAATTTCAATTAATTTAGCGTATTTTAGTATAAATATGCTAATTATATATCAAAAAAGTAATCTAAAAAATATTTAAAAAAAATTTAGTGTTAGATTTCAGCATTTTTGATATTTGTCTCTAAAAAAAAAATTTAGTACCGGCCATTTTCTAGGTATGGGTAGTTTTATAAATTCAGTACCGGCTAAAAAATAGCCGGTATAGACAGTTTTATAATTCCCAAAAGACTTGAGTGTATTTATTAATTTGTAATTAACTTTGGATATTTATTTTATAAAAATCACGGCTGTCATCATATACCGTTTTACCCATTCTACCAAATTATATTTGTCACTACTCACTGCAAACTCGAAAGTCGTAAATATTAAAAAAAAAATATCCAACTTGGCATTACTCAAACTGTAACTTCTGAGATATTGACTTTTGATTTTCTGTAGAAAATGTAGTAATATATGAAACGAATCACAATATTTATTATTTATATCCGCAACACGAAGTACTACATACTTTATATAGCTTTGGACGACCATAAAAGTTAGCGAGCTCTTTTTGCGTCTAAGTTGATGATTCACTTTTTAATTGCATTTCAATAGTATGTATGTTAGGTCGTGACATAACTTCTTCTCTCTTTTTTTTATTTTATGATCAAACATCATATAAAAAATCCTTCAATTTTGACATATATATAAGGCAAATTCTTCTAATGGACATAAGGACATTTTTGTAAAATGAACATATTTTCATTTTCAAAGTTCAAACAGTCGATCCGACCGTTCAACATTATCTCCATATTAAAATGTACTTGGAGGTCAAATTTTACATTTTTTTGAATTTTTTTACTATTTATTAAGTATTTTACAAAATTCAATGGTCTGAATTTGACTAGTTTTTGTAAAATACTTAATAAATAGTAAAAAATTCAAAAAAATGTAAATTTTGACCTCCAAGTACATTTTAATATGGAGATAATGTTGAACGGTCGGATCGACTGTTTGAACTTTGAAAATGAAAATATGTTCATTTTACAAATAAGTCCTTATGTCCATAGAAGCATCACTCTATATATAATAGGTTATGAAGTAATGAACGAACATCTCTTTGGATCATTCACACACATTAATTACTAGCTGGTTCAAACGTATTACAAAAATCTGTCAACGTCTGCAAAAGTAAAAATGCTTTTTACTAACGGTATCATCACGGATACTTTTGTCAGAAATATCGATATGTTCGGAAATAACAATTTATATCGGTATACGTACCCTCGACAATAGTCTTTTTTATCCTCGTAGATAGTAGCATATTTTTGTAGCGTGCACTGATCACAACAAACAACCAGGGGCGGAGTCAGACTTTCAAACTATGGAAGTCAAACGTAAATACAGGTCAAGTATATAAAAATTTTCTACTACGAATAAAGGTCAATTGACCTCATTCATTGAATGTGAATTCACCCCTGCAAACAACACCATACAACTAATGTTTAACAACATTACAGTTTCACAATTCAATCAACTCAGTCTTCCGTGATCTGACAATGATCTATTAAAACCTCATATAGTTACACTGTTAGAAGATATCAAACTAAATTAATTTTAATTTGAGCTCTAAAGCCCATACAAATTACGAAAAAAAAGAAAAGAAAAATTCATGTAGCATAGAGGAGTGCTATTATATAGTTTAGCTTTTAAATTCATGTAGCATATCATTATAACGGTTATAACGGTCGTAGTTAAATTAGCGTACTTTTATTCTATAGTTTAGCTTTTAAAGTTCAAAAACACTATAACACCGCTTAGCTAGCTACTTAATTAATTAGAACACTGATATTTCCTTATAACAAAACAATATCGTACTAATCAGTATTGTACATATTATAACAATAAAACAACAAGCATGACCAATGACTTGTACTAAAAAAAGAGAGATGCAAAACTTCACTCATTGAAAAGTCCAAAATCACAAAAACAAATATGACCAGATTCTTTAGAAAGTGTTTGATTCTTTGACTAATTAGCACAAAGCATGCCTACTTGGTCAAATTTTGGAATAATTCAAAACATCTCTCTGACCAGTGATCATATTTTAATATATCATCATATACTGACAAGTAACATCCAACAAACTCACTAAAATATCCAAATCTAAACCTTTACAACATTTTGATAATCTAGTACAATAACAATGTTCTAATCGGCACACGATTTTACATATCAAACTAACATATCCAAAAAAGAACATAAAAACTAGCACCACTATTTACCAAAATGCATCTTCCATAACATCAGCATTTTTGTTTTTTGTGCGGAAGTTGTCAAATTGATTGATTTATACCTACACCTCTATTAATTGGTTTGGTACAGTAAAAAGTTGTCAAACCAGGTGGTGGCTTCTAAAAAGGTTGAGAGAATAAGCACTGCATGACCCAACATAAATTGCTATGATAAATTGTAATCAGCAATTGAAACATAAGATAGATAAGAAACTCAATTTTGATATTGTTAAATATAAACAACAACATTGGATTGACCTAATTAATCCTTGATGCCTATGCTGACCTTTCTACTGTTTTATATATAACGAGGAGTTTGTATTGATTCTCACTTAGCAATAATTTGATAGATTTTGACCACACAATTTTACAATCTCAATGTTTAGAGAATTGATCGAGGAGTTTACAAAATTAGATGTACGGTTGAGATAGAGGAGCAAGTTAGACACACAAGGAATGGTGCATTTTGTTGAAATAGATCTATACACGGTCCGTATGTCTCTGTACACGGACCGTGTACCTGCACCGCCAGATCAAAGAAGGAAGGCGGCAGCTGGCTCTCAGAATTAATTTCCTTAATTTGTTTCCTTATTCTAAAGATTGTTTCTCTTCTCTATATATTCTCCTCTTCCCCCTCCTGTAAAAGTATCTATTGAAAAGAAAAGAAATAAAAAGAGTGTGTGTGGGTGTGGAGGACGTAGGTACCAAGTTGGTACCGAACCTCATTAAATCTTGTGTCTGACTCAATACACACGGACCGTATACCTCTGTATACGGACCGTACACTTTACTTATACTCGAATTCTTACATGGTATCAGAGCGGTCCAGATCTAGGGACCTCTAATGGAAGGTGACAATCCGAGAACAGGGAGTGGGAAGGACCAAGACCACAGTGTTGACATGACTCTACTCCAAGCGCTGAAGGAACTTCTAACCTCCCAGAAAGCGATGGCTATGCCGGTTGAAGTACCGGTTCATTCGATCTCCGTCAAGTTTGATGGAACTAACTACGGGCTGTGGTTGTCCATGATGGAGACGTACCTGGCCGGCAAGGGCAAGCTAGGCTATATACGTGAAGGTAATCCGGCACCTTCGATAGGTGAGGCCGGGTATGAGCAATGGAAGATGAATGACTCAATGGTGAAAGGTTTGATTCTTAACTCTCTTGACTCAAGCCTTATTGGAAATTTTCACCGATATTCTACTGCAAAGGAGGTTTGGGATGCCTTGGCTACCACCTTCTTTGATGGTTGTGATTCTTCTCAGATCTATGACCTTCAACAAAGGGTCCACCAATTAAAACAATCAGGTGGATCTTTGGAGAAGTATTACAATGAGTTGCAGGGGTTGTGGAAGGAGATTGACTTCAGAAGACCAAACCCTATGGTGTGCATGATGGACATTGAGAAGCATAACACTTGGGTTCAACAAGATCGGGTCTACAAGTTTCTAGCCGGATTAGACGATCGTCTAGATAGCACTCGGGCGGATATCATCCAAACTGTGCCCTTACTAACTGTGGAGCAGGCATATGCCCGGGTCAGACGGGAGGAAATGAGGCAGAAGGTGATGTGCAGCAATGACAGTATCTCTCAGCCGGCAGTCATGGCAATGAAGGGTGCGGACCGTGCAGGCCCACACACGGACCGTGCGGGCTCATACACGGACCGTGCGGGTCCATACACGAACCGTGCATCAGAGGTATCTCTTTCTCTTAAATCTGAAACAAAACAGGGAAAGATGGTTGAAGGAGGATGTAGTCATTGCCACAATCCAAAACACACTAAGGAAACATGCTTCAAGTTGCATGGGTATCCAGACTGGTGGCGCGAACTCAAGGAGAAAAAGGCCGCAGGGAACAAGAAGGGACCCGGTGGACAAGCGCACCTAGCAGGGTGCTCGGACCGCACACTCGGGTATACGGACCGTGTAGAGGACCACACAGGCAAAGCATCACTGACACTTTCGACTCATGTCAAAGGTACAGACAGACCTGCAGAAAAAGGAATGCTCTTGTCACTCAGAATTTAGAAAAGTGGGTGATAGATTCAGGAGCAACTGACCACATGACCTATCTAGATTCAGACATTGATAAAATTGGAGGATCTAACCGAAAAGAAATTGTGAATGCGAATGGAGTTCCCTCACAGGTTATGGGATCAGGAGTTGTTAAGGTGACAGAAACTTTGTGTTTGAAAGACACTCTACTTGTTCCCTCACTAACCACAAAGCTTATATCAGTAAGTCGATTAGCTGAAGATTTAAATTGTGTGGTATTAATGTATCCAAACTTCTGTATTTTCCAGGACATCCTAACGAAGGAGATACTTGGGCGTGGTATTAAACGAAATGGACTGTATCATCTTGAAGACTTGAGTACTGGTTCGACTTGTCTAGCTGGGAGAAGCACTCAGAGTGATACCATTTTGTTGTGGCATAAAAGGTTGGGACACCCGTCTGTGGGATATATGCGGAAAATTTTTCCTTTCTTATGGACTGGTATATCAAATTTTGAAATTCAGTGTGAAACTTGTATTAGGAGTAAAAGTCATCGAAACTCTTATCCTAGTGTTTGTTATAAAAATTTGGATTTTGTTGATCTAATTCATTCTGATGTGTGGGCTCCAGCCCCGGTTAATTCAGTAAACGGAGAAAGGTATTTTGTTCTTTTCACTGATGACAGTACTAGAATGACATGGTTATATCTCTTGAAACAAAAAAGTGAAGTTGAAAACTGTTTTCTAGATTTCTCAAACCTAATTCAAAGACAATTTGAAAAGAAAATTAAAGTTCTTCGAAGTGACAATAGGGGGGAATATGTGAATAATTCCTTAGGAAATTTTTTCAAAAGTAATGGGATTATACACGAAACATCTTGTGCCGGTACCCCTCAACAAAATGGTGTGGCCGAAAGAAAAAATCGGCATATTTTGGAAATTGCTAGATCCTTGTTATTAGAAAATGATGTACACCAAACTTTTTGGAATCATGCCATATCTACAGCTGTATACCTTATGAACAGAATGCCATCTAGTACCTTAAACTTCCTTACCCCCTTACAAAAACTTTCCTCGTTTGTGAAAATTCCCTCAGCATTAAATTTGACACCAAAAGTGTTTGGATGTACAACATATGTACATGTTCCAAGAGAGAAAAGGACCAAACTCGAACCTTTCGCGATTCGATGCATGTTTGTCGGGTATGGTAATAATCAGAAAGGATATAAATGTTTTGACCTAGAAACCGGAAGAACCTATGTGACCATGGATGTGTCTTTCTTGGAAAATGAATCTTATTTTCGGGAAAAACCTTCACCCTCTCCAAGGCAGGAGGAAACCAACCATACTATCTGGTGGGAGGACACACAGGGATACACGGGCCGTGTAGAGGAGGACACGGACCGTGTGGAGTCTAACCTAGAGGTCATGACCCGAATGGAGAGGTACACGGACATGATAGGAGATGATACGGACCGTGTACCCGAAGCTGAGAATACCACATTGGAAGCAGAGATGATACAGTCAGACGAGGAAGAAGAAATACCACGCTCGAGCTCTCCAGAGGATGTTCCTGAGGTAAGTTCTCTTCAAACTGAACCTAAAAGAAGGTACCCTCTAAGAACCACCTGGAATATACCACCAAAACGGTATAGAGACGAGGGTAACAGACAAGACAGATATGCCATATCTAATTATACCAGTACTGTTGGGTTGTCTAATATGGTAAGAAATTTTACTGCCGAACTGTCCAAGATTCAAGTACCAACCAGTGTTGATGTAGCCTTGCAAGATCCCAAATGGGTTAAAGCAATGGAAGTAGAAATGGAAGCCCTGAAAAACACACAGACCTGGAAGTTAGTGCAACTGCCAAGTGGAAAGAAAACTGTTGGATGCAAGTGGGTGTTCTCGGTGAAATATGATGCTACAGGTAAAGTTGAAAGGTATAAGGCAAGGTTGGTTGCAAAAGGGTACACCCAGACATATGGAATAGATTTCCAGGAAACTTTTTCCCCTGTTGCAAAACTAAACACAGTTCGAGTCTTATTGTCCCTTGCAGCAAATCAGGATTGGCCACTACATCAATTCGATGTGAAGAATGCCTTCTTGCATGGCGACTTGGAGGAAGAGATCTATATGGACATTCCGCCAGGCTACACACACCAAGCACAGGAGAAGTTGGTCTGTAAGCTGGAGCGAAGTCTGTACGGATTGAAACAGTCACCCCGGGCATGGTTTGGGCGTTTTTGCAAAGCCATGAAGAAGTACAACTACACTCAAAGTGACTCTGACCATACTCTGTTCTACAAGCATCGTCAAGACAAGGTAACTATCCTAATTATCTATGTTGATGACATGATAATTACAGGGGACGATAGTGAGGAGATAGGGTGGCTAGAGCAAAGATTATCACAGGAGTTTGAGATGAAAAATTTGGGTGGGTTGAAATACTTCTTGGGAATAGAGGTGCTCTGCTCCAAAGAAGGTATCTCTCTTTCCCAACGAAAGTATACTCTTGACTTGCTTGGAGAGGTGGGGATGCTAGACTGTAAGCCAGCCGATACACCTATTGTTCAAAACCTGAAGTTTGAAGGTCTTTCAGATGACCCGGCTGTTGATCGGGAAGCCTATCAGAAATTGGTAGGTAAACTTATCTACTTATCACATACCAGACCTGACATTGCGTATGCTGTAAGTATGGTAAGTCAGTTCATGCATGACCCAAGGGAACAGCATATGGATGCTGTGACAAGAGTTCTGAGATACCTCAAAAAGACTCTGTTATATCCTGTAAATTTAAGTAATTAAATTACCTAATAATTTAAGAGATTACGGCTAATCGAAATCAATTAGACAACTAAGAAACAGAAATTTTAAATTTTAAAATTCAAATTTCGGATTTGCTACACCATTGGCCACACCAGATCGGATTTGAAAACTTAGAGCCAAATTAAATTTCTGTTTCGGATCCGTGGCCCCTCCCTATATCCTTTCTCTCTCTCTTCTCTGCTGGAGACCGACCCCCCCCACCCCTTCACATTTCCCTCCTCTTTCGCCTCTCCATTTCCCCCGCTCTCTCTCGCTGACCCCATACCCTACCCCCTCTCACCCTTCGGCTTTCCTCTCTGTTGCCTGAAACACAAATCCCTCTCTCTCCCGCGCCTTTTTACCACTGTGACGCTTGAAATTTTCTCTGGTGGCCTGATTGTCGCGATTTGGTGAGCTGTGCTGTTGAGTTGCCGTTAGATGGGTCTGTGGTCGCAGTGGTGGTGCTGGCCTTGACTGGTGGTTGCCTTGGACATGTGAAGGCACTGTTGATTCCGACGGCTGTGAGGCGAGCAGGAGCTCGGAACCGGCTGGTCGCTACCCCCTTTTGCGGTTGCTCTTCACACGGGTAATCTTGACCCTTTTTGTTGGATTTTTGTCTCGTGGCTGTTGCCTTGATCTGTGGCCTTCGTGCCTTTTTGCTCTGATCTGTGGCCGTGCGCCTTTTTCTTGTGTGTGTGGCTGTTGCCTTGACCTGTGGCCTTCGTGCCTACTTTCTTTTCTCTGACCTGTGGCTGTGTGCCTTTTTGCCTTGAGGCTTGTGGCTGTGCCTTGACCTGCGGCCTTTGAGCCTTTCTTTTTCTGTTGGCCTTTGTGCCTTTGCTTTGCTGGTTTGACTGTGCTGGTTTTTAGCACTGACTTGCTGGTTTCGGTGAATTTGGGGGTTTTGTTAATTGTGCTGGCTTCACTACCCTTGTCATTTTTCCTTGTTCCTGTTCTGTGCTGAGTTGAGATTTTGACTTGATGAATTTGGGTTACGTCGTAGAATCTGAATTGCTAAATATCGCGGGCAAGTTGTTGATTTTCTTGACGCGGTTACATTGTTGATCGTTGAGAAATTCGTAGGTATTGTGATGAATTTTTCGACTGGTGTTGAGATACTGAAATTGCTGTACTACTGGTACGGGGCTGTGTTCACAGCGCTGTTGTGCGCATTTTATTTTCTGATTTCTTTTGCATTTGACCCCTGTTCTGTGTTACTGGTACGGGGATTTTTCCCCCGCTGTGCTGGTCCGTTTGGATTTTGTTGTACTGGTACAGAGGCCGTTTGATTTTCTTGACCTGTACCACCCCTTCTTCTTGCTTGCTACCTTAATGGGTCGGGTCTGATTTTCAGTACCAGTTCGGGTACAGGGGTCTGTTGCATTGGGCAGTGACTGTGATGAGGCAAAGAAATTCGGTGCCTATTACTTAATTTGTGATGTTGCTGAAGCTGTGCCTAGAATATTTTAGTTCTGACTTGTTTTGAGTTGGTGCTGTTACCTCCTTGTACTTGTGCGATGTGTTTCTGTATGGTGACCAAATCCTAAGAAAATCTAGTAATGATAAGGGCCTAAAGGAAATATGTATGTTTTTGAAAGAATATGGCCGGCCTTGTAAAGGAAATAATTAAAACTAGGCCATGGAATTGTGGGCTTGGTCGAAAGTAGGTAAAGGAATAAAAGTGGACTTTTGTAACAATTAAGTGAAATAAAATCGGATTTATTTGCTTCGGGTCTCGAGCCTCCTGGTTGGCTCGATCCGAAGTTTTCACTTAAAGCTCGGGAAATGATTAGACTAGCCCTGGATACAGTTGCCTCATAACATAACTTGAGCAGATACAATGATCCAAATATGGGCACCGTATGATCCCGAAACACACCAAAATTAAAAGTCTCAACATTAGGTAATTAGGATAAACACATTTATTTAGATTTAATTTAGTTAAGTAATTTATTTATCTATTTTACTTAATAATAAAATTTGTCATAATATTGTAAGTATTTTAAAAATTACAAGAGATATAAAATATGTTGTGTTAATGGTTTTCGTATCATTTCGATTATTTAAAAATTTGTTAGTGACATAAATCTTTTAAGTACATACTTAGAATTTAGTTAAGACAATTATTTTCAAATTAAAGGTTTTATAAATAATAAAATAAGGGTAGCAAGGGTTACGAAAATTAGCTTCGATCCTAATTAGGTTACACTACGAATTTCAGGACATCCGACTTATCCTGATCCCGACCCGTGGACTGATACCGCGGGCGACGGTACTGGAGCAGGAGTGGACCCTGCAGACTACGCCGGTGTTTAGCGCACGCACGTCTTCAGCTTGCCCTACAGGTGTGGGATATCTGAATTACTTTTTCGTGGCGTACTCTCACCAGTCGACCACTTGACCTGTCATACGCACCTTAAATTTGTAGTTGCATTAGAGCATGTTTATCCTTTCAGAACTGTAATTAGAAATCGCATAAGCCCTTTTTAAATTGAGAATTTACTGCTTTTAAATAGGAGTAGAGTAATTTAATTATAGGGTTTAGACTTTATAGATATTAGGTTATTATTTGTCCTCTTCTCGTAGAGGACAATAGTATTATCATTTAATCGAGCATATGCATTGGTGAGAGATGAGAAGAAGACTGAGTGACTGCGCTCCGGCTTGTTGGGATGGAACGAGTCGGGTCTGCAGCCATTGGGCTGAGGGATCACTAGATCCCTTAGATGGTCTTTTTAGGATATATTATATGTATTAAAGTTGGAATTATATATACTCGTTCATTTTACATTTTACGTACACTGGAGGCTGCGGTCGCCGGGTACGAAACGATTCGAGCTTGGTCTCCCTTACATTAGGAGCTACTCGCCATATACGGATTTTGAGGCTGCGTGTCTCAGTGTGTGATATGAGGCTGCGTGTCTCAGTGTGTTATGAGACTGCGTGTCTCGAGACTGCGTGTCTCAGGTGTGTGGTATGGGGCTGCGTGTCCCAGGTTTTTATACGAGACTGCGTCTCTCTAGATTGTCCCATTGGTCTGGCCAGGCGGTGGAGTTCCGTCGTCTGCTCATGAGGAGACGGATTAACTAGACTTACGACTTGCTTGTAGATTTCTCCTATTTGTATATGTAAGTTGAAGGATCGTTTTAGAGCAAGGAAAACACACAAATTTTTGGATATAACCATCGGCGAGCGTGCAATGACATGTGGGGCAATGCTCGATGTCACTAGGCATCGGGTACCATTGCACCCCTTGATCGCGGTCCTTGGATTATGTCATGTTGAATTACACTATGTGTACCTTTCAAATTCAATTTACACGGCACGGGGTGATATTCTATTCGTATTATTATTATGTATTGGATTTGACACACAATACTGCGGTATTGGACTCCGAGTTGAATACTTATATTCTATTCTCCTTGTATTTTATTTCGGGAAATTTTGCATGCTGTCATGATAGGATAATCGCATCATGTCATCTATTATATGTATTTTCTTTTAATAGATAATATAATAGGTTGTTATATTTAAATCATGTGCATTCTAAAGTTACGAATTACCGACTTTTCCGTAGATTACCATTAAATGTACTTTGATCAAAGAGGATCCCTGAAGGGGTAATTCTGGGTCACATACTGGGCGATTAGTCGCTCACCCACCTTTTGATGTGGGATTTTTAGGTACAGAGACTGGTGTTCCGCAGCAGGAGATGCCAGGAGCTGTCCCTGAGGGCCACGCCGCTTGATGTAGGATATATAGGACTTTTGTTAGGGTTTTGGAGTCCCGAGACTTTTGTTTTTATCTCGGGACCGTAGATTATGTATTCCCGTTCAGTAGATCATGTTTTGTTATCCGTGGGTTGTATGGACTGATATATTTATGTTTATGTTTATTTGTGGATTGTATGACTGTTGCTTCACTTTGTATTTATGTTTCCGTTTCCGCTGTGCATTTATGTTGTTATTGTATTATTTAGCCTTGCGTGTTTTAATGGTAATTAAACACGGGGCGAGGACTGATCACACCTTAATCTGGAAATTCCGGTTTGGGGTGTGACAGACTCCAAGAAAAGGTATCCAATTCAGAAAAACCGGACACCTGGATATTTGGGGCTACACAGATGCTGATTGGGCTGGAGATAGAATCGACCGTAAATCTACATCTGGATACTTCACCTTTGTGGGAGGAAATCTTGTTACTTGGAGAAGTAAGAAGCAGAATGTAGTTGCCTTATCAAGTGCAGAAGCATAATTTAGAGGAATGTCCAAAGATCTGTGTGAACTCCTATGGTTGAGGAAACTCATGATCGAGCTAGGCTTTAAGCCGAAAGGAGAAATGCAACTGTATTGTGACAATAAATCAGCAATTAAGATAGCACACAATCCGGTACAACATGACAGAACGAAGCACATAGAAATTGATAGGCATTTTATCAAGCAGAACTTGGAAGAAAAGATCATCTCATTCCCATTTGTGAGATCCGAGGAACAACTGGCAGATATGCTGACAAAGGGAGTGTCGACAAAGTGCTTTGAAGAATCGACTGTCAAGTTAGGTATGGTAGATATCTACCTACCAACTTGAGGGAGGCTGTTGAAATAGATCTATACACGGTCCGTATGTCTCTGTACACGGACCGTGTACCTGCACCGCCAGATCAAAGAAGGAAGGCGGCAGCTGGCTCTCAGAATTAATTTCCTTAATTTGTTTCCTTATTCTACAGATTGTTTCTCTTCTCTATATATTCTCCTCTTCCCCCTCCTGTAAAAGTATCTATTGAAAAGAAAAGAAATAAAAAGAGTGTGTGTGGGTGTGGAGGACGTAGGTACCAAGTTGGTACCGAACCTCATTAAATCTTGTGTCTGACTCAATACACACGGACCGTATACCTCTGTATACGGACCGTACACTTTACTTATACTTGAATTCTTACACATTTTAACCCTCCTCTTCTTCATTTCTGGAAGGTTAAACAGATTGGAAATTGTGCACTGAACCAAGTTAAATTGTGTAGGGCCGGGAATGTCAAATTTTTTCTATGTTAATTAGCATAATATATTGCTTGAACTCGGATCCATATCTTGTTTCAATTTCAACTATTTCTTATAGCTTTCCCCGCGAGCACACATCTCTTTATTGGAGACTGCACAGATATCTAGTCTACGATTCGATAAATGACACCTAATGCGTCATTCACTGGTGGCTGGGTCAAAAATTAGAGAGTTCTTAAATAATTCAAAATATCGTTGTGCTCTAGTATGCTCTATATTTTTTATCACCGTTTTTAAAGTCCGAACAGTCGATCCGAATCGCTCAACATGATTTTCATAATAAAATATACTTGGAAACCAAATTTTATATTTTTTAGAATTTTTTTACTACTTTTTTAGATAGGTACAAAATAATTGTTTTAAGAATTATTCTGGAACATCGGAAATAGTGATATTGCACCTATGTAAAAAAATAGTAAAACAATTCTAAAAAATATAAAATTTGGTTTCCAAGAATATTTTATTATGAAGATCATGTTGAGCGGTTCGGATCGACTGTTCGGACTTTGAAAACAGAGATAAAGGATGTGGAGCATATTATGTAAACCTAAAAGATCATTTAGAGCACCATGTTACAGAGTTTTACATTAAATTTTACAGAATTCAAAATATAAATTGTAGTTTTTGGATGTAGCACATAAAAAAAAAGATAAAATTCACAATTTACATAGAAGAGTTTCTCATACAACTTACAGCTATATTTTACCTTAGATTAATCATTATTTAGTAATGTGCTGTTCAAAAGAGATATATAGGATTATAAAATACATGGTCTCATCAAAAATTTTTTAAACGATTCTCATAAAAAAAGGATTATAAAATACATGACTTTTGTTATAAAGAGAAATGTAGCATTAATTTTGCTCTTAAGTGTCCGTTATTTCTCGTTATTTTAGTTGAAGAACTGAACAAAAGATACTAGACATCAGTGCCTGAGAAAAAAATGTTTCTCGTAGACTGTTTGCATATGTGATGTTATGGGGTTAGGGTGCTTTAATCAGAGATTAAGAGGTTGACAAACAACAGCAATTATTGAAAGATCATTTCTATATATTGTTCTACAATAGCTTAATATATAGTTTCAGTTTGTAAAACCATGATAAATTGTTTTATTATACTAACAGAGTTTTTGTCTTCTCAATAGCACCTCGTGCCGTAAATTCCATTTTCCGTACTTTCAACCTCATGAAGAAAAAAACTTAAACAAATGATCTGCTGAATGTGTAAAAGCTGAAATTACAAACAAAACAACATGGCCATCTTTTTTTTAATGAACAATTTTATATTAAACCATACCATTGACAAAGGACACAAAGGCAATGCAGCACCATGCTATCTAAAACTGATATTCATCTTGCCAAAGGACCATAATCTGGTGGTAGCTTTGAAATCCCAATATGCGCCATCTCAAAATTGCCACTAAGGCTAACACCACCAAAAGAATTTGTTTGATAATCACTGCTTATGTCCCCAGAAGCTTCACTCCAAGTTTCAGTGCTAGGCATTTCTAGACTCAGGCTATCTTTGAGCTCTGCTACAACTGCTGTCATGTCAGGCCTCTTAGCAGGTAGGTCAGTGCACTTAAGTGCCAGTTCAGCAACCTTCCAAATAGAGTTCAAGTTGTATTGGCCTCCTATATATGGGTCCAATATGCTTTCTATGTTTCCTTTGGAGAGCCTTTGCTGCACAAATTGAGTCAAATGCTCATTCCCTTGTGGGCCTTGGCAGATTGGCATTTTGCCTGTGATGATTTCTAGCAAGACAACCCCAAAACTGTAAACGTCACTTTTTTCTATGAGCTGGGAGGTCGAGGCATAACTGCAGAAATATGAAACAAATTAACAAGCTAATAAACAAGTACATGAAGTAATGAAAACTAGAAACAATAGATTAATTTCCCCCTCAATGAACATTCTATAAATTTCGATTTATATACATTTTGTTTACTTTAATATAAAATTTGGTAGACAATGTCCTTTCTACCCTTACAAAATGGAAACAAAAAGAGAAATTGTTGATGACCCGGTAGAACATGAGTACGACCAATGGCAAAGCAATGTGGATGGAATGGGGGTCAATTGACCTCCATTTATTTTCAAAAGTTTTGTACTTGTGCCTTATTTACAATATAGTTTAGAGTAATATGCTATGAATAGTGTAAAATTGATCTTCATTCGTAACATAAAAAATTTATATGATTGACTCTTATTCACGTTTGACCCTATAGCTTGAAAATCTCGCAACGCTCCTAAGTACAACTATTGTAAATTATAATATATAGGGGAGTTAGTACCTTAATATCCTTTTGTTACACAAATTACTGTTTTTATTTTAAGTTTGAAGGTAATTCGGCAAACAAGCATTACAGGGGCAACACATCCCCTCACATAGGAAGGAATCTGGGTCTAGTACCAATACATCCTAAAAATGGTTAGAACAGACAAGTCAGAAATAAAAGATTGGATAGGAAGGGAGAACATACTGGGGATCCAAATAACCAGGTGTCCCGACGACTCTGGTGGAGACATGAGTGCCTGAGAACGCCCGGACTAAACCAAAATCAGAAACTTTTGCTTCGAGATTTCTAGTGAGAAGAATATTGCTGGTTTTTACGTCTCTGTGAATTAGTGGTGGATTGCACATTTTGTGAAGATACTCCAATCCTGTACGAAACACAAATATCAGGTCACTAATAACATATGAATCAAGTTGTTCCTTGATGGCAACAGTTACAAAATTTACAGACCTTGGGCAGATTCATACACAATTCTGAGTCGTTGTTTCCATGAAAAAGGCTGAGCATTACCTACAAGTCAAATATATCAATTATTAAATTTGCAAGCCAAATTTTGATCCCCTGGTTGTTTAGCACCTTGTTTTTTAGTAACATTAGATCCTCATCCTGCAGACTGCCAAGTTTTTATCTGATTGAATTTGACATTTTGGGTACTTGATTTAAATCAAAGTGTTTATCAATAAATTGGTGCAGTGAAGAACTTGCAAAAATATTGATAATAATCTAATTTGGAACAAGCGAAAAAACATTTAGTTCTGCAACTTGACAACCTCTCAGCCAATTTTGCAGATTTCCTTCTTGCATGTACTCGTAGATGAGAGCGATGCAATTTCCGTCGTTACAGTAGCCAATAAGTGAGACTAAGTTCTTGTGATGAACTTTTGACAACTTTTCAACCTAGATAACAATTTGAGATATATCTGCATTAGATGCTGTACCTTTAAAATTATACTCTGATCTAATTATTTGCATAGTATACAATATGTTCAAAGAATTACTTCCTTTAAAGTATGAAAATTCTGGTAACCTTAGCACCTGTGAGAAGAAATGCAGAGCATAGATGTACTAGGTCCTGATTACTGATGCAAAATATAGTTAATCATGCATGACGCATGCTATAACAGTGAATGACAGATAATCCTTTTACCTCATTCAAAAACTGTTGAGTCCCTTGCGAAGATGACTCAGATTGAACTTTAACGGCAACTTCATTTCCATTTCCTAGTTTTCCCTTAAAAACTTCACCGAATCCCCCATTTCCAATTTTTTCTCTAAAGTCATTTGTGATAAGGTTCAGCTCAGCAGAGCTAAATTGCTTTTTATCGAAATTTAAACCCTTTCCTCCAGCCACAGACTCGCCATGGTCATTTGGTTCATCACGTACATGAGAGCTATTTCCCGTACCAAATATTCTAGGATCCTCGTGGGATGTAGGTGGGTTGATGCGTTTATCTACAAATATTAAATCACTTATAAAATGTGTTGAATAAATGCAACAATGAGGTAATATGAAAAATTAGGCAAACAGTGTAGGTAATTCAGTTAACTCCAGTGAGGAGAGATTGCCAGGTCAATTTTCATTTCTCTGATCTGCGGGTACAAGTTCTCATTATATTTATGTTTTGTTTTGCATTGTAGGTAGTATTCAATGATCTGATGCCTTTCAAAATTACATATATACATAAACCAATAAAAATGTTCTTGATCTCATGCCATCCTAGAAAGAAAAGTTTGTAATGTAAAATTAATTAATATTGAGAACCAGTCTTTGTTCTATTGGTCAAGGCATTGCTCTCCGTGTGAGAGGCTGCAAGTTCAAAACTCTACTGGGGGATTTAATTGAAATATTTAGAGTTCAAAGTCTTGATTCTCATCTTTTTTTTTTCGAAAAAAGAATAAACTTCATCATTATGGAACAATTACCTTTCATCTTCATCTTGTGGCACAAAAAGAATAGTACAACTGCTCCAACAATCAGCAACACGATAACTACTGCCACGATTATAAAGATAACTGCTTTCGATGATTTCTTGTGTCCTGATCCACCATCAGTGCTGTTGAAACTGACATTTAATAATTTGGTCAAATTATATGTATACATGCTCCTCGATTGTTCATTATTTTTTAGTTATTTGTGAAATTGTTTCTATTGCTCCCTTAAGAGAGCATATGGAAAGCTACATTACCAAATGACAGAACAACATGAATAGCGATAAACAGAATCAAAATAAGATAAGGACCGAGCAATTAATGTCTGATACTCTGATAGTGTTGATTTGGGCAGTTTTAGAATATCAAAGCATGGGAGGGCCGGCTCTCACTGCTTATGGATGGTTCAACTTATTAAACAAGTTTCTAAACTAAAGAAATGACATTTCAAACAAGTGGTAGGATCAAAGGATCATTAGTTTGATCGACATGGGGAAATTAGACATACAGCACTGTCAAATGACCATCCTTTTGTCTTTTTTGGAGACCAGGAGGAAGTGTTCTTGAAAGGCCACTGTTTTCTGAAAGGTCCCTGCAATAAAAAAGAACATTAGATGAGACGTGGGAATTGATGCTCTGGCTAAAAAATAAAGGGTTTTTTACTTTTTTTGTCATACAAGAATGTAAGTGATGTTAATTCATCCAGAGAATTAGGAATGTTGCCCGACAGATTGTTGTGAGATAAGTCTCTGAAAGAATTATAAAAGAGAATTTCATGTCAGAAATTGTTTAATTGCTATGTTTAAAACAAGAATGTAAGTGATGTTATAATAACTTGCCTAAAATAATTTTTTTTTTCTGAATGTTAAATGGACTTACAATTTCTCAAGCTCAGTTAGGTATCCAAATGCAGATACCATTGCCCCGGTTAATCCACTGGATGATAGATTTCTGCAAATAATAGAACTTAATTGCTTGTGCAGAAGTATTGATACAGAAAGAAATTTTTTAAGAAAGCATTATATTGGATGTAAAACTCACAAAACTGTGATCCTGGAAATATGCGAGGAATTAATTGTACAAATAACCCCAGCCCAACTGTTGTTTGTTGGAAGACAAGGATCACCGTTCCAATATTTTCTGATACTATATTTTGCCTTGATTGATTCAATGGCACTAACTGCATAGAAGATTAAAATTCTTTTAGATATTCTAAACTATTTCTAATAAAGTTTATTTGTCAGTATCTGAATTAATTATTAATCCACTGAATGAACAATATTGAGACTCGATATTGAAAATTGTAGAGATGTACCATCTGTGGCATCTGTTGGCAACGTAGTCACTGGTAAGATTGTATACAACTCATATGCATTAAGTATGGGTGGGAGAGTTGCTCTTGCGGAATTCTTGAGCGACACATTATAATTCATCTGGCCTCTAATTGTGTATGAAGAAAATGATGTGGTAAGATACTTTAAGGGAACAGGGTCCTTCAAGGTTTGTTCTCCATTTGCATAAACATAGAACTCCCTGAGACTAGTGTTTTGCACAATCTGGATCTCAGCAAAATGGAGCACCACAAAGAAGACAGTCGACTTGTTAGATATCGACCATGTTATGTCAATGGGGCTGCTTGCTGTTGAGGGAACAACAGCTGTCTGTAGCACCAAGGATGGCACTTCAAAAGTAAAGCCCTCAAGGCTGGAGCTGGTGGATGTTACATTCCATGAAGATTCTGTGTAACTATACCATAGCCGGTCGTGTTCATCGTAAGGGTACCTGCTCGTAACCAACAAAAGAGATTCCTAATTATTGAATTATGTTCTGCACAATATCAGTTTTCTAAATGGAATTTTATAAATTACTGAACATTATATATTTAAAAAAATATATCCTGTCGTGTTAATCGTAAGGGTACCTGCCCGCAACCAACAAAATAGATTCCTAATTATTGAATTATATTCTGCACAATATCAGTTTTCTAAATAGAATTTTATAAATTACTAAACTTTATATAATTAAAAAAATATATCACTTGAGTTCCTGAGGTGAATTGAACGTTTCCTGCCAATTTGGGGTTTGAAATAAACTATTGTAGGTTAATTAGAAGAATATAGAAAGTCCAGATAATATGGACGATTAAAATATTTGATCAATAAATTCTCACAACTGACAAATTCAGGATGCAAGTCGAAGTGACATTATAACAAAAAAATAATCCCTGAATGAGCAAATGAAGTTGTCCTTATCTTGATAAATGCTATATATATATATATATGCATACCTCAGTGCCAATGAATCATTCGATCCCAAGTCACTCCTATCAAAGAGATGCAGAGATTGTGTAGCGTTTGCAAGTTCATAAAGAGTGCTACTCAATGGTCTCAACTCCAGCGCGGAGATGAAAGGAGTCCCGAGTCCCGTGTTCACCAGACAAACTTGTATATAATTAGCAGGGGCAATAGCAATTATCTCGGGGGCGTAAAAATAATCAGGTCGAGACAAGTTAACAGTAAACCAGAAATTGACACCAAAATATAAATCAAAGCTGGGACTATTTTTTAATCCGTCGTAGTTTCCATAATAGAATGTTGCTCTCACAAGATATTTTGAACCTTTTGTTACTGGAGTTACAATGTAACAGTTTTTAGTACCGTTAGGGAAGCTCCTGAGGGTCTCAAGATTTGCGTAATTTTTTTTCACCGAATACTGACTAGAGATTTTGCCATTCAACCCCGTGCCGATATATTGATCATCAGATTCATATGTTAAACCTGTGAAGCTGTCAACATAACTAGTGTTGCTTGTAATACCACAGTCTATGTTTATAAAACCTGCAAAGAGAAGAAAATTGTAATTGTTGATCAAAATGTTTTCGTCAATTTTGAGTGATTTTTTTTTTCTTTTGGAGTAATCATCTAATATTACTGTTGATAGACTAATGTTGGAATGGGACTAAAGAGAAGAAATCCGTAAAGCTTTTAAGTTGTTCTATTTTTTTTTTTGTTATATTTTAAAGCTTGTGACATGCATTTAGCATAGGAATGGGACTAATGTTGGAAGGGATATCGGTAAAATTATTAATTACTCTTGATAGAGGTTAAATTTTAATCACACCAAACTTATAAGAAAGAGGTTAAATTTTAATCACACCAAGCTTATAAGAAAGAGGTTAAATTTTAATCCATAACATGGTGGTATTTCCTTAGCAGGGAAATGGAGTGAGTTTAGTGGTATGTTTTAAGGAAATTAAAAGAGGCTAAGAAGGCTTGATCTATGACTGAGGTTTCATAAAAAAATCCGAAAAAATATTTAAGAAATGGTACAAAGGCTAAGAAATATTAAGAAGGCATTATCGAACAAGCACATAAGACTTCTAAAAGGGTGACTCATATGAAATTAGTTTATTTTTCTATTATTGAATGATATTTTATGGAAAAACATCCTACTAAATCTTACAAATTAAAGAAAATGATATTTAATTTCTCGTTATAAAATTTCTCCTCCATATTAGCAGCCAATAGAACGCACAAAACTAATAAGAAAAAAAAAGTAAAAAGTGTGATGTTGCCGAGGTCCTTGCGCACCAATGTTTCCACTGATCCCATATGTACAATAATAGCTTTTTGTTAAAAGATAGTATAGTTTTAAAAAAGGTTTGTTTGGCAACATAAATTTCATGCATACAAAATTCATGAACATGAAACCTGGAAAATTAATTTCCACAAATTCACGTACAAAAAATACATAAAAGCAGTAAAAGCAGTCAAACCAAGTTGTTTACCCAAATGAATATTGGAGAATTTTTGAGAGCGGGTGGAACTATTAGCCCAAATGATGTTGGAAAAATGTTTACGCAACATTTGTTGAGTGATAGAGATATACATTGGAGATATTAGTGAGCCTACAATGTGCACTACAAAAGACAGGCACTTTTCGCAAGGATAAAAAGTGACTTTTCGCGACGGAGTACCGTCATAAACGTGCTTTTTCTATTTGCGACGGTACTTTTCGCGACGAAGTCCCGTCATAAATGCGCTTTTTCTCTCGCGAAAAGTGCCTACTTTGTTATTGTGGTGGGAGATAATTAGGAATACAAGAGTGGTAGGTAGGAGATATTAGTGGAGATGTTTAGCAATATATCATAGTCAGTCTATAATTAGGCTCCATGTAATTGTAATCAAGTCACACAACATCAATACAAGATTAACTTTCTTTGAAGGATATCAAGACACACAATGCACCATGAAAAAGAACGAAAGAATCGGATCCAGGTTTAACGATTTCATTTCAAGAATTCTAGATGGCCAATGGGCTATGCATGTGTAAAATTTAAAATAAACTGGAGGTGAAATCCTTTACTCCCATGTCAGGGTGTAAGTTCACTGTTCGGAAGGGAACCTCACCTCCGGAAATGTCCTTCCCTTTTCATTAATGTGATTTCACCTCATTTTGTGGAGCACAGTCTAAAGGAACCAACTATTAAATTAAGCAGGTGGAAGTGAATAAAATGAAATTAAGGCAAAAAAAAAGATATATTTTTACCGTCAGAAGTTGGCTTCTGACCTTGAACACAAACGAAGACCAGAAGCAGCAATATCAGAAAATTAGCAGTAAAAGCATATATCCCATATACCCCCTCAGGTCACAATCAGAAATTCGGGATCCAGACATACAGTATTTAGTCATGTAGGCTAACACATCGTTAATTTTAAGTAATTTTTTAATTGACAGTTGACGCAAGATGCGGTACTCATTATTAGATCTGCTAGACTAGAAATTGTGAAACGCCCGTCCGATTTTTCTTGTTGCGTTGAGATGTGCACTATTCCATAATTCAGAACACCTTTCGTGCAAATCGTAGAGCCTTGTGTACTTCCAGAGTGGCAGCATTGTCCTTATCACCAAAAAGTCAACGGATATATGGCATGAATCAGATTGATCTCATATCAACATAATTAATTAACTTTATATCTTGTTTCGAACCAACCAATAGTGGAGGCGAATTCGAACTATTAACGAACCAAATCGAACTAGTTTGAATTGCACCGAATCAAATTCGAACTCTTCCTTTCAGTTTGAAACCTTGCTTCGATTTCGAACCAGTTTGATTCGAAAATTCATGAACTCGAACTCGAACTTGGGTAAGTTTGATTTGGTTTGATTCATTTGCATCCCTACTATTGGTTAATCTTTTTTATTTTTTTTTATTTTGATGATTACATGGCCCGTATCGCCACCTTACCCTCAAAAAAAGATTACATGGCCCGTAGGCTTTTATTGGTTCACCTTATCCGTAGGCTTTTAACTAAGAATGTCAATGCACGCTCCTCTGGAAACGAAAGAGAATGTTAATGCATGTGCATTGTTATTTTTCAATTAAGATTTACCGAGTCATAAACAAGAAAGAGCTCTAAAAGATAAGGGAGCTAGAGAAATTGATGTGGTACAATTGACAATTCGTAGAGAAAGAAGAAATCTTTAATTTTTTTGACCCCAAAGATCTTTGATATATCCTATGATTTATAGCCCTTTGGTCCTTAATTAGTACATTGTCAGTTTTATTTCATTTTATAAAGACTTTAATCAAATTCTAATTTTAATGAGAACCAGTTTTTGATCTAGTATCAAAGACAATACTCTCCATGTGGAAGGTCGCAGGTTCGAAACCCAAAAAGAACAATTCTTTGAAGATATTAAATAATTGGGTGACTTGACCTCCAATCTTTACTAAAAAATATTTATAATGTTACCGCGGTTTAGGACTAAAAATGGTGACTTCTAGATGACGCAGTTCATAATTTTATTGACATTAATAAAAATAAAGCAACTGAGAAGATGAAATTAAGGACATAGTATCGTTAAGTCAATAAAAGCAGTTCTAGAAGCTGTTATTAAACCCGGACCGGATTGGGCGGTCCGGCCAGAAAAAAAAACCCGGAAACAGAGATCATTCCGAGATGCATTAAAACCGGCCATCAAAACTTGGTTTATTGACTGGCTTTATAAAATCCAGAAAACCATTTAGTAAAAAACCGATTTTTAGATGGATTTTGGAGTTCGTTGGATTGATTTATGTGCTTATATAGTCGTTTGATTGATTTATGTGCTTATATAGTCGTTTGATACTAATAAGTAATAACAATTTAATTGAAGAAAAAACAGAGAAAATACTGAGAGAAATTAGGCAAATGTAATGCATACGACATAGCAATCTTACCTAGAGAATGAAGCTGGCTATGGACCCCAATTATAACCACAGCTAGTACCAGAAGAACTGAGAACCTCCGCACCATTTCTGACAAGGACATTCCTGTTCTTGTCGTCTGGAAAAGCTGAGCAAGAATGACTGTTTTTTATAGCGCAACTGCTAATTAGTCGCAAGTAATCTCCACTTGCAAATAAAGAAAGTTAATTTCTTAGCATCTCACCAGGTCTCAAGGACATCATGTTCTTGCATGTGAGCCCTTGACTTGAATCAATAAAAAAAACGGTCCACGAGCCTATCGTAACTAGTTTGACCATATAAATGTGCACACTCCAATAACAATCGAATTCGCATCATCTGAGATATCTCATATTTTGCGTGACTTACTAAAAATCTCAACCGTTAAAATATGTTCTACACAAATATCAAAGCTCAAATAATAGGCGAAATTTTTATTTATACCGTAATAACAAAATTAATAAATCAAATCACCTCAAAATATTCTAGAAATTTTTTAAATACCCAGGCCGCCAAACCATTTAGCGCCCCAAAGACTAGGGGCTATCCAATACCACTACGGCCCCAGTTCATTTTTGGTCACAACTGAAGTTGTGTCTGTGTCAAAAATATAATTTGTCAGATTTTGTCGTTTTTCTGTTTATTTTTATGAATAGTAAAAATAAAAATTTCGGGTCCGTAGTGATGAATTGATATCGTAGTTCACTCCCATGACGATGAATTGATCATCAGACATGAAAGTCAACTTAATATGATTATCAACAAAGTTAGAATTTTGCATATAAAACCTTAAATAAAAAGTGACCAAAAGTTTATTCCTTCTAAGGCTCATCACTTTGAAACCAATATCAACATGATTTTCTACATACGATAGTGTACTTGGACACCAATAAATTTATTCCTTCTGAGGCGGCTTCCATTTTTCTTCTCCTCTTCAAGTGTTAACGAGGGAAATGTCCCTTTTAATGATCTCCATATGAATGGTACAGAATTTTCACATCAAGTGATTTTCTACCTATCTAAAAAAATAATAAAAAAATTCTAAAAAATGTAAAATTTGGCTTGCAAGTACATATTCATATGGAGATCATGTTGAACGGTTCGTATCGACCGTTAGGATTTTGAAAACTCAAATATTGAGCCGTAGCACGGAGGTCCTCTATGCTATGCGTAGCATGCTAGCCATTTCCTATATATATATATATATATATATATAGAGAGATGGACTTAGCTACTTCATGGTGTAAAACGACTTTGTACTCCACGTCATATCTTCATTTTCAAAGTTCAAATAGTCGATTCGAACCTTCCAACATGTTCTTCATATTGAAATGTACTTGGAGACCAAATTTTACATTTTTTGGAATTTTTTTACTATTTATTAAGCCACTTTGAAAATCTGAAAATCCTTATGAATAGTAAAAAACAGTAAAAATTTCTGGACCGCCAGATCAGTGATTTTCAAAGTGGCTTAATAAATAGTAAAAAAATTCCAAAAAATGTAAAATTTGGTCTCCAAGCACATATCAATATGGAGAACAACTTGAGCGGTTCGGATCGGTCGTTTGGATTTTCAAAATGGAAATAATGAGGCGTGGAGCACCAAGTCGTTTTACTCCATGAAGTAGCTAAGCCCAGCACTATATATATATATATATATATATATATATATATATATCCAACTGTCTAACAAAATATAAATATTATCTATTAGCTAGATTTATTAAAAATGAGAATGTAAGTATGACTTCAACAAAACAGGTTAGGAGAGCACGTGTATGTATGACTTTATAAAATGTAGCCAACCACCTAGCCTATTTTTCTTTTCATTGGATGTGTATATATAATATCGATCGTGGCTCCGTCAAAATGTTTGTCCACAGAGATACTCCGAGTCTGATAACCAAATTAATGGGCTCTTAGCATCGTTACTCTCATTACACCTTGTTTGGATGGAGAGTAAAAGAAGGGAGGGAATGGAAAGAAAAAAAAACTTTCCGTTGAATCGTGTTTGGTTGATAAAATTATGTTGGAGGTGAAGGGTATAAGAGGTGAAATGTTTAATCTTGTATCATTATAATCAATAAAATCGGTTTTCTTCCCGATTTGAGATGTAACGGATGGAAAAAAAAAATTTGTTCCAAATATTAAAAAAAAAAAAACATAAATGCTTAACCCTATATCTTACCTATATATTTCTTATAGAAGTTTTTTTGTCACAAACCTACAACAACCACTTAATTTCTCATTAACCTTTTAAATTTTAATCAACCAAACAAGAAATAAGACGGAAATGAAAGTTAAATTTATTTTCTCTCATTAATCACTGCATTCAAATACGAAGAGGTTAAATATGTTCATCTTCCTTTCTATTCTATTCCATTCCCTTCTATTCTTCACCTCCCCTTCCTTCCTCTACTCTCCATCCAAACAAGGTGTTAGTGCCCGGCCATGTTATGTTGGGCTGGACCAGGTCATGTGCGCCGGATGATCATTTTTCCAAGTCAACGTACCATTCGTACTTATTGTGATTGTTATTAATTTAAATTTGTCACTATAATATTATTCCTGATGATTGCTTATTTTGACGAAGTTTTTTATTGCATACCCAAATGATTAGCAATGCGCTCATCACTTTGGTGCATGTATTGTTTATTACCTTGACCCGTTATATCAGAAAAAAATTATAATTTTATATGGTTGTTTGTTAAGCACAATGAAATAGTTATAAGTTTTGCTTTTGGTTGGGAACTATCCTAGTTAGCAATAACCGAATTGGTTAGCTGTAATTGATTATGGTTAGAACTATGGTTAACAAATGTAATATATTTCAGATTTGGGATGTTGATACCAAAAATACGTTGTATTTTTAGTCAATTCGATCTGAGCTGTAAAATAACAGCACATGAGAATATGAGATGATATTCGCCAACCCCCATTAGTGATTGAAACCTGTACTATCGGAATATATATTCGTATTATAATAAGATTGTCAATAATATATATATAGTCATATTTTTGACATACCATCATTATTTTAATTTATTTGCAATCTAAACATTTAATCGAAGGTTGAAAATAGTGATATATTAGCGCTAGCTGTTATGCTAATTCAGTTTTTTTATGCAATAGTGTAAGATTAGTACACCTTGAGTTCAACGAAATTTTTATGTTAATTTCGAACAACAATTTTAAATTATATAATTTAAACAAAATTTTAAGTATTTTATTTTTTTGAGAAATGAAACTAATTTTTTATGATAAAAAAACACTCATAAATATAATAATATCATATGTTTACCTGCGCATTGTTATTGATCTTCTTAGATTGTGGTTTCTGGGCTTTGATGCCGATTTTAATTTTCTTTCATAATTTTCAATGCATGTTTTATTTGAAGCGAGAAATTTACTTGTTGAATTGGTCCATATATAACGAGTCTAACCGGATATTTTTATACATTAATGAAAAATGCAATTATTGGAAAGTTCGGCTGATTTTTTTTTCATATATTTCTTTTGAGTAGTATTAAAAAGCTCAACTGATATGAGCTGGCTCGAAGGCTAAAGATCATGCTATCCATAAAATGACGCTTTAATTTGGATTTGAAATTGTGGATAAAGATGCCCGGCAGTTAGTTATTTATTTATTTATGTTTAATCTGTTGTTTCAGGTGAGCAGGTCAAGGGGGAGAAGAGAGAAGTTTTTGGTCTAGAAGTATATTTGGTTTTTGTTTTATTTTTATTCAGTGATATTTTAAATTGAAGTACAAATATTTTTAATATGAAAAATAAAAATGAAAGTTACCTGATCAGAAGGAATGGATTTTTGGTTCTTAGTTACGTTTGTAAACAGAAGCGCTTGCATATATATATATTGTTGTGTCCCAATTCATTATGAGGACTTATTTGTAAATTTGTTCTTTTTTGTAATTTGAGTATTTTATTTGGATCTCTATGTAATTTCTGTAACCCAAATAAACTCTTTGTAATTTACTGTTGAAGTAGAGAGAAAAATCAGAAAATTGGCTTACGCCTCCAAATCCTTTTGTGTTCTTGTGCTTGCTATAAAACCCTTCAAGTGGTATCAGAGCTGATCGAGCCATCGTCGGTCCCGATCGGTGGTTCTAGGTTCAGATCGCTCTTCGCTACAGTTCCGCTGCACCGTTTCTAGGGTTTTCTCATTGAGTGACACTGCTGCGGTCTGGAGGTGATATGTGATTTTCTGAGTCGCGATTTTCACTTTGGTTTGTTCCTGCCTCTTGGCTCTTGGTGATTTCGTGAGTCGCGATCTTCTAAGTCGCGATTTTGACTTTGATTTTGTGAGTCTCCAAAATCACTTGCTTTTGGCGCGATTCTCTGAGTTTCTCACTTTGGTTTTGTTCCATTTGATTTGGAACTTAGCGGCATCAATTTAATTTGGTCAAAAACTTGGCTTGGTCAAATTCAAGTGAAATTTGTTGTGCTGCTAATTTCTGCGCCATCTAAGCTCTGGTAATTTTCTTTGTGAACTGGTGGTTTGTGTGCTGCTTTGAGTAGTGATATGAAATTTCTGAACCATCTGAACTTTACCAATAAATTCCTGAAATGGAGGAGGGTAGTAGTAGCGGTACCATGATCAAATTGACATCATCCAATTATTCTATTTGGAAGTCTAGAATGGAGGATATGTTGTATTGTAGGGATGCCTATGAACCGGTAACCGGTACAAAATCAGGAGATGTTACATTGATTCGACAATGGATTGATGATTCTGTGTTTCACCATGTGTCAACCGAAACTGATGCCAAGAAGTTGTGGAAAAAACTTGAGAGTTTGTATGAGCACAAAACAGCCCAAAACAAAGCCTATTTCATTCAAAAACTTGTGAACATGAAGTATCACGAGGGCTCTTCGGTGAGTGAGCATTTGAGTCAGTTCCAAGATTGTGTGAATCGGTTATGTACTATGAAATTGGCTTTGGATGAAGAGATACAAGCCTTGATTCTTTTGAGTTCCTTACCGGATAGTTGGGAGACTCTTGTGGTGTCATTGAGCAATTCGACACCGAATGGTACTATCACTCTTGCTATGGTAAAAGACAGTATGCTCAATGAAGAGTTGAGGCGTAAGGAGTTGGGTGTTACAAGCGAGTCATCAGCTCTTGTTACTGAGAACCGTGGAAGGAGTTCACATAGAAACTCTCACGGGCATGACCACAATGATAAATCGAAAGGGAGATCAAAGTCTCGTAAGGGCATTGTTTGCTACTAGTGCCGCAAGTCTGGCCACATAAAGTCTGAGTGTAGAAAATTGAAAGAAAAAGGTAAGAGAGATCAATCTAGACCTAGATCGGATGAAAATGAGAAGGAAAGCACCGCGGCCATCGCGAGTGACAGTGAAGTGTTCAATGCTTGTGATGACGGGTTTATCAATTACACAAGTCAAGACTCCACTTGGGTGATCGATTCAGCAACCTCATTTCATGTCACTTCTCAACGTGATTTGTTCACTTCTTACAAGCAATGTAATTTTGGCAAGGTAAGAATGGGGAATGATGGGGTTTGCAACATCTCCGGTATCGGGGATGTGTGTGTGGAGACTAGTGTGGGGTGCAAATTGCTTCTCAAGAATGTTTGGCATGTGCCGGATATGAGACTTCATCTGATTTCGGTTGGTGCTCTTGATGATGAAGGGTACCGTAGTCACTTTGTTGAAGGCAAGTGGAAATTGTCTAAAGGCTCTCTAGTTGTTGCTCGGGGTGAGAAGACAAGCTCGCTTTATACAATGCGGGTTAAATTGTGTGGTGAGGTGAATGCGGTAGAGGGTAGCTCAACCGATTTGTGGCACTTGCGGTTGGGTCATATGAGTGAGAAAGGGCTTCAAATTTTGGCCAAAAAGGATAGTGTGCCGAGTGATGGCACATCTCTAACATCTTGTATTCATTGTTTGGCAGGTAAGCAACATCGAATTGCTTTCAAGAGAAGTCCTACTACTAAAAGGTCGAATGTTTTGGATTTGGTTCATACCGATCTATGTTCTATGGGTGATAAGACACTTGGAGGAGCTCTTTACTTTGTCACTTTCGTGGATGATCATTCCAAAAAGTTGTGGGCCTATTCCTTGAAGACAAAGGATCAGGTTTTGGAGGTGTTTAAGCACTTTCTTGTTGAAGTTGAAAGAGAAACAGGTCGAAAATTGAAATGCATTCGTTCCGATAATGGTGGTGAATACCGTGGGCCATTTGAGACCTTTTGCAAAGGTAATGGTATTAAGCTTGAAAGAACAGTGCCAAAAACTCTGCAACAGAATGGAGTAGCCGAAAGGATGAATCGCACAATTTGTGAGAGAATAAGGTCTATTCACATTCAAAACTTTCAAAAGCATTTTGGGGTGAAGCATTGAACACGGCTGTGCACTTGGTAAATTTATCACCTTCACATGCGTTAGATGGTGGTGTTCCCGAGCGGGTTTGGACCGGCAAGGATGTGTCTTATAGACACTTGCGGGTATTTAGTTGTAGAGTATTTGTGCACATTCCTAGAGACGAAAGGGCCAAGCTTGATAGCAAGTCGAAGGAGTGTATTTTCTTGGGTTACAAAACCGGTGAATTCGGTTATATATTGTGGGATCCGATTGAGAAGAAGTTGGTTAGAAGTCGAGATGTAGTTTTCTTTGAAGAAGAAACTATTGAGAATTTGAACAACCTCGACAATACAAAAACTTCTTCTAAATCCTCTTCTAGTTCCTTTGTTGATCTAACTCCCACTTCAAGTAACCAAGAAGCCGAAATCAACCAAAACCCTCAAACCGAAAACCAAGGTGAGCAAATTGAAAATGCTATTGAGAATGATATCTCATATCCAAATGAAAATCCACCTCTTCGAGAGTTGAGAAGATCAAACCGTGAACGGAGGCCTAATTTAAGGTACTCTTCAAATGAGTATGTTTTGCTTGTAGATAATGATGAACCCGAAAGCTATGAAGATGCCATGTGTCATGAGCACAAAGGTAAGTGGCTTGAAGCCATGCAAGATGAGATGAAATCTTTGCATGAGAACTCCACTTTTGATTTGGTAGAGTTACCAAAGGGCAAGAAGGTGCTCAAGAATAAGTGGGTGTTTCGGGTAAAATCTGATGGCACGAGTTCAAAGTCGAGGTACAATGCTCGGTTAGTAGTGAAGGGTTTTGATCAGAAGAAAGGGATTGATTTTGAGGAGATATTCTTACCTGTGGTTAAGATGTCCTCTATTCGGGTTATACTCGGATTGACAACTAGCTTGAATCTGGAGATTGAGCAGCTTGATGTGAAAATCGCATTTCTCCATGGTGATTTGGAGGAGGAGCTCTATATGGAGCAACCCGAGGGGTTTTCTGAAAAAGGTAAAGAGGACATGGTATGCAAATTGAGGAGGAGCCTTTATGACTTGAAGCAAGCACCGCGAAACTGGTATAAAAGATTTGAATATTTTATGTGTGACAACAACTTTAGCAAGACCAATTCCGATAATTGCGTCTTCATGAAAATGTACTCTAGTGGTGATTTTATTATTCTATTACTCTATGTTGATGACATGTTGGTTGTCGGGAATGATGTAAAAAAAATTAGAGTTTTGAAAGAGAAACTTGGGTATGAATTTGCAATGAAGGATTTGGGTTCCGCAAAGCAAATTCTTGGTATGAGAATCACTAGAGATCGTGAAAAGTGCAAACTTTGGTTGTCACAAGAAAGGTATTTGGAAAGGGTGCTTGAACGGTTCAATATGAGCAAGTCAAACCAGGTTCTTCTCCGCTTGGTAGTCATCTCAAGTTGACACTTGAGGATTGTCCAACGGATGAAAGAGAGAAAGAAGAGATGAAGAAGGTGCCATATGCATCTGCGGTTGGCTCGTTGATGTACGCAATGGTGTGTACGAGGTCGGATATTGCTCATGCCGTTGGAGTGGTAAGTCGGTTTCTCGCAAATTCTGGAATAACTCATTGGAATGCAGTGAAATGGATTCTTAGGTACATTCGGGGTACCACCGGTTATTGCCTCTGTTATGGGGCTAGCAAACCAGTTTTGGAGGCATATATGGATGCCGATTGGGCCGGAGATGTTAACTCGAGGAAGTCAACATCCGGTTATTTGGTTTGTTCGCGAATGGCGCGGTCTCGTGGCAATCGCGACTACAAAAGTGTATTGCACTCTCCACAACCGAAGCCGAATACATTGCAATCACCGAGGCATGCAAATAACTATTATGGATGGAGAAGTTCTTTCATGAGTTGGGCATTCGGCAAGAAATGTATGTGTTATTTTGTGATAGTCAAAGTGCAATTCACTTGAGCAAGAATCCCACATTTCACTCTAGGTCAAAGCACATTGAGCTACGTTATCATTGGATACGTGATGTGCTTGAGAAGAAAAAATTGTGTTGGAGAAGGTTCACACGAGTGAGAATGGCTCCGACATGTTAACAAAGTCCTTGCCGCCTTTGAAACTTGAAGCTTGTCGTGATAAAGTGGGTTTGGTTGAGGGTTCTACCTCATGAATTGGGAGGAGGAGTTTGTTGTGTCCCAATTTATTATAAGGACTTATTTGTAAATTTGTTCTTTCTTGTAATTTGAGTGTTTTATTTGGACCTCTATATAATTTCTGTAACCCAAATAAACTCTTTGTAATTTACTGTTGAAGTAGAGAGAAAAATCAGAAAATTGGCTTACGCCTCCAAATCCTTTTGTGTTCTTGTGCTTGCTATAAAACCCTTCATATATTTGTGATAATATATTCAGGCTTACCCCAGCTACTGTAACAGTGCCATTAGTGGTAATGGAGAAAAGATTAGAATAAATACTGCTAAAGACACAGTCCGCTAGCTATATATCTGCCTGTCCAAAATGCTGTGTTTTTTCCATTGCCAACATTTTTTGTTGAAACCTGTATGTAATGATTCATTTCTAAAAATAAGAAATCTGTTTAATGAATAACATTCAATTTGAAATTTGCCATTAGCACAAATAATTTCATTCCATCTCCCTTTAACAGTAGAATCATCATACCTATACCACCACACCATTTAGCAAGCAAAGAGATGTTAATAAATTTCAAATTTAGAACACCTAAGCCTCTTGTGACTAACAACGTCAAAACAATAAAGCACAGCATTATTATTCGGTGGCCCCTAGGCCTGGTCATCCTCTATTTCTTTCGTTGAATTTGCATCAATCTGATCTACGCAAAAGGACTATATATGCATGGGCTCATAACCTCTCAGCATCTTACACTAATTATATATGCCCCGGCCATATTTACTCAGACCCTCATGAAGAATTAACAGATTATCACTAGTTCAGCCGTTCGAGCGGGAACGGACTCTGCTGCTTTTTTTAGAGAAAAGTAGTCCTGCTTTTCCGATTTCAACCATTCAAATTCGTTGAGATTTGTGCATGCAAAAGTTTCTTTATCGAGATACGCGAATGAAAATTTTTGAATGGTTGGGCTTGGAAAAGCATGACTCGGCTGTCAAATCCTTTGGGACTGGGGACCAGACGGACGTGTGTATTTTCTGAATTAAAATGAATTTGATATCTATTTAAAATATAGGAAGTCCACTTTGAAATTTGTGTTAGATTAAAACAGACAACTCGAATCTTGTTCTACACGCAGATATTGCACTGGATCTGAATTCTATTTTGCATCATGCCCTTACACCTTTGCTGGCGTGGAACACCGGATGATGATACAAAAAAACGGATGCTTCCGGTGATTTATTGCAGAATGGATGTCTCCAAAATGGAGCCTAGGCTATATGGGATATTGCATTAATAGTTCAATACAAATATCGTCACATTTAATGCTATTTCTTTATTATTTGTGTTGTTTGAAGTGGCTTGAAAAATAGGCCAATTCTGAATTGACTCGATCGACTGAGTCGAAGCGAAATTGGCATGAGGCAAACTGATTTTTTCCGAGTTGATTCGACTGGCTGAGTTATGAGTAGAAAACCAATAAAATCGATGGTGAATCGAAACAATCAGCTGAAGTTCCACTCAGTATTTTGTCTCTAAAGCAAAATTATACTGTTTTGGTAATTCAGTCGAACCAATTTGGTATTTTACATGGTTGTCAAAGAGATTTGTGGAGGAAAATTGAAGCGACTCAGAAAGGAGTTCATACTTTAAAGCATTATAAAATATGAAATAGAAATGGTGTACTGTACGTGTTATTGTACTGATTTGTTTTCAGAATATAACTTTATTCATATTGGACTATATTCATATCAGCCGATTTTTTTATTAATAGGAAAAAAAGTAAAATAATATCACCAATGGGCAATGAATCTGTGAAATCTCAGAATATAGGAAACCGTTATGGTTTATAACGTCCTGCGGACGTCCTGGTAATTCAAAATCTTTAACCCGTTTAGTTCGCTAATTAAACAAAAGAAAAATCCAGGCCGTTATTCTCCATGACGTCCAGATCACAGGAAAAAAAATGCCCGTTATTTATCATAACGTCCGGAGCATTTAATTTTTACGCAAATTGAATTAATATCCTCATAAAACATTAGTTAAAAATGAGTCGGTTTAATGTGAATAATTATATCATTTAATCACTCCTTGTAAATCTGCACAACTTTCCCTGTATTAATTAATTGCTATACATGCCATGATATATTCAATAAATTTAACACTGTTAGTGCATTTCTATTATTGTAATTACAAAAAATTGAATTTATTTATGACATCAGAAATTTACTCACATCAATTTAAAAATATCAATTTAAGAATGTTTCCATTTTTTAAATTTCAATTTTACCGATACAGTAAGAAATAATAATTTTAATACTAACAGAGAATTTTTTTTTTTTTTTTTTGGAATTGCAGAAATATAGATGTTCATATTATTTGTAAATTTGTAAAGTAATTACAACTTTTTATGTTTATAGCACTTTTAGACAAATTGTTATTTTTAATAAACTTGCTTATAATTAAAATTTAATTAATATATTTTGACATGTATAGCAATTAATTAATATAGGGATCAATTAATTAAAATTTGTACGGATTTACAGAGAGCAATTAATTGATAGAATTAACACTACTACAAAAAAGCTAATTCTACACTGCACATTGTACACGGTTTTTCTAATTTTATATAAAAATCGTGTGTCAAATATGAAATTGTGAAAGGGTTAAAAATATTGAGGAATTATACACGGACACTTAGTTATAAATCAGTGTAGAATTGTTTGAGAGAGCTACACGGTTTATTAGGGAAAAAAAAGCCGCGTGGAAAGAAACCGTGTGGAAAAGATTGAGAGAGCTACACGGATATTATACAAAAATCCGTGTATGAATTGCTACACGGATATTTGATTAAATAACCGTGTACAAATATTAAGAGAGCTACACGGTTTTTAGTAACATGTCCGTGTACAAATATTAAGAGAGCTACACGGTTTTCTTATCAAATATCCGTGTATAAAGGGTTATTGTACACGACTTTTTTAATAAATAACCGTGTTTAAATTGTGACAGAGCTACACGGATTGCTAAGTATAAATCCGTGTAGAAAATCCGCGTAGGGTTTTATCCAATATAAAAGGGCCCTTCTCTTCCAGAGACTTCTAGCTCCAGCTGCGCCGTTTTGATCAAGTAATTAATACGCCCTCTGTCTGTGTTGAACTGAGATCTGATTTCCGCAAATTAAAGGCTAGCATAGCTGGAAGCTGTCATCTTTGAAGTTTTTATTTTCTCCTCTCTAAATTTCGAAGGTTAGTATATACATATTTTCCTTTTTCCTCTCTAATTTTCTGTTTAGTAATTATTATTGCTTATTTACTTAGGTGTGTAATATATGCATGCATGCTTGATTTAATTAGTAATTAGGTAATGTAAATATATAATTAGTGTATTGTTGTCCAATAACCGACCTATAAATGATTTTTAGGTCCATGCCCGTTCAAAATTAATCCAATAGGGATTAATTTTGGACAGTCCCCGTTTTGGGACTGCTCTTTGAATATTGTGTCTCATTTAGGATGTGAACACATATTAGTAGGTTTTAATTAGTATTTGAGGAAAGTTCGACGGTATTTTCCCTTATTGCTCCTACGAGTATGTGGTTCGTACGCATACTTGGAGAGTTAAGGGGAAATGCTGCCGAATTTTTCTCAAATACTAATTAAAACTCGCTAATATGTGTTCACATATGAGACATAATATTCAAAGAGTGGGTTAGGATTGTAAACCGGCCCTTTGTAAGCCCAAAATTTGGTACAATATATGTTGACCATGCTTGATTAATTGATCAAATCATTTTTATAATTTAATTTCCAGATGGATCGAAGTTGGATGTACGAATTGCGACGTGACAGTGAAGAATATTTGGTTCGCGTTGATGAGTTTATAAAATTTGCTGAGATGTATAGAGTGAAGAAAAAAGAAAAAGACATTTTGTGTCCTTGTAGAGATTGTAAAAATATTTTAAGATTTGTGGACTCCGAAGAAATTAGAGGTCATTTAATTTGTCGGGGATTTAAGAAGAGATATACATGTTGGATCATGCACGGTGAGAAATTTGGTGAAAGTAGTAGTACCAATAAAGATTTTAATCGTTGTGAATTGAATGATGAGAATGTAGAAATTTCTGATAATTTTGAACTTGATTGGAACGAGAATTACGAGGATGCCGAAATTTTTGATAATATTGAACCCGGAACCGACGATGATGAGATGGAGATGAATTCTGGTGAAAATGTAGAACACGAGTTTATTGAAAATCTGGAGGAAATGTTTCGTGACGCGGAAGATGAAATTAGTGATAAAAATTATGATAAATTCCAAAATTTGTCTAATGATTCCAAAAAGCAGTTGTATCCCGGGTGTACCAAATTTACGAAACTGTCAGCTGTGTTGAAATTATTAAACTTAAAGGCAGACAATGGTTGGAGCGATAAGAGTTTCACGTCCTTATTACAGCTTTTACAAGAAATGCTCCCAGATAACAACGAGTTACCCGGTACAATATATCAGGCGAAAAAATTGATATGTCCAATGGGGTTGAAGATCGAAAGAATACATGCATGTCCGAACGACTGTGTATTGTACCGTAACGAGTACGAGACCATGCATGTCTGTCCTAAATGCGGTGTTTCACGGTATAAACGTAAGGACCAGGACAGTACTGATGATTGTGACGATGACAAAAAGGGCCGGCCTCCGGCTAAGGTGTTGTGGTATTTGCCGATAATACCGAGATTCAAACGGTTGTTTGCGAATTCCAAGGATGCGAAATTATTGCGTTGGCATGAAGAAGAGCGCAAAAAAGACGGTAAACTAAGGCACCCCGCCGATTCTCCTCAGTGGAGGAACATTGATAGACACTTCAAAGAATTTGGTTCCGAAATGAGAAACCTTAGGATTGTGGTGAGCACAGATGGAATGAGTCCGTTTGGAAGCTTGAGCAGTCGGCACAGTACTTGGCCAGTTCTTATAGCCATCTATAATCTTCCTCCTTGGTTGTGCATGAAACGCAAATATATAATGATGTCATTACTAATCCAAGGACCCAGGCAACCCGGAAATGACATAGATGTGTATCTCGCACCATTAATTGAGGACCTCCAGAAATTATGGCGTGATGGCGTCCCGGTCTGGGATGCGTACAGCAAAGAGGTATTTCAAATGCGGGCCATGGTGTTTTGCACAGTAAATAATTTTCCCGCGTACGGGAATTTATCGGGTTACACTTGTAAAGGAGCAAAAGCGTGCCCTATCTGTGAAGATGACACGCAGGTGCTGAGGCTGAAAAATTGTCAGAAGAATGTTTTCATGGGGCATCGTAGGTTTCTTCCTGTTAATCACCCATACCGTAAGAAGAAGAGTGCATTCAACGGGAAAATTGAGCTTGGAGTGGCCCGTCGTCCATTAGACGGGAAAAGTGTCTTCAATCGGGCAAAAAACCTTGATGTTATTTTTGGAAAATGTGCCGAAGCACCACCGAAGAATATTTGGAAAAAAAGGTCCATATTTTGGGATCTACCGTACTGGGAATTTTTAGAAGTGAGACATTGCATAGATGTCATGCATGTTGAAAAAAATGTCTGCGACAGTTTGATCGGTTTACTGTTGAACATTAAGGGAAAGACTAAAGATGGTATTAAAGTTCGGAAAGACATGGTTGAAATGGGAATACGACCCGAGCTTGCACCGCAGGAGAAAGGGAAGCGCACGTACCTACCCCCCGCACTGTGCACAATGTCGAAGAAAGAGAAAACAAGCTTTTGTGAATGCCTTCATAGTATTAAAGTTCCATCGGGGTATTCCTCGAATATTAAGAAGCTGGTGTCGAAGAAGGACCTGAAATTGCTTGGTCTGAAATCCCACGACTGTCATGTTTTACTGACACATATGATTCCGGTTGCAATTCGGGGAATTTTACCAAAGGAGGTTCGGGAAACCATTACGAAGTTCTGTTCTTTCTTCAATGCAATCAATTCCAAAGTGATAGACCCTCTAAAATTGGACTCTTTGCAAAAGGAGATCGTCGTTACTCTTTGCCAACTTGAGATGTATTTTCCGCCATCTTTTTTCGATGTTATGGTTCATCTTGTTGTTCATCTTGTGAGAGAAATTCAGATCTGTGGTCCCGTGTTCCTGCGGTATATGTATCCGTTCGAGAGATACATGGGCATCTTGAAAAAGTACGTGAGGAACCGACATCGGCCTGAAGGTAGCATTATAGAAGGATATTCCACAGAAGAGGTGATTGAGTTTTGCACCAACTACATGGCCAGTGTGGATCCAATTGGCGTTCCGAAGTCGCGATACGAGGGAAGGCTCCAAGGAGTCGGGACAATTGGGTTGAGAGCCGTAGTTGCTGATATAAATGATCTACATAAGGCACATTTTATTGTACTACATCACATGACAGATGTTGCTCCCTACATAGATGAGCACATGACAATCCTTAAACAACAGAACTACACGAGAAGTAAGAAGTGGCTTACTAACGAGCATAATCGTTCTTTTATAGGATGGCTGAAAGAAAGAGTGAAGTCACACCCCGTACCTGAAATTGTTAAACTGCTGGGCGAAGGACCCCAAATTGTTGTCAAAACATTCCAAGGATACGAAATTAACGGTTATACTTTTTACACTAAACAGCAAAGTGAGAAGAGTACAATGCAAAATAGTGGGGTGACGTTGGTGGCGACGTCTCAAGAATTCAGTAGATCTGGGGATGGCCAGGCTGTAACAGCATCGAGGTCATATTATGGAGTCATTGAAGAAATTTGGGAGCTCGTTTACAATCCTCGCCTGAGCATTCCCTTGTTTCGGTGTCAATGGGTCGAAGACCGGGGTGTTAAAGTTGATAACGACGGGTTCACACTCGTTGATTTTAACAAATTTGGGTATGTTGATGATCCGTTTATACTCGCCAAGCAAGCCACCCAAGTCTTTTATGTCACTGACCCGAGTGATGATAGGTGGAGCGTCGTCCTATCTGGAAAAAGAAGGATTGTCGGGGTAGAAAATGTCGTTGATGAAGAAGAGTATGACCAGTTCGACGAAATACCTCCATTTTGTGCCGACATGGACCCTGAGGTAGCAACAATTGAAGAAAACGACGGAGCGAACTACATGCGATCCGACCACAATGAAGGAATATGGGCCGAGAGTACTGTTGAAAAGGAGAAAAAAAAGAGAAAAAGGAAAAAAAACCCGGTGTGTAATATTTATTTTTTGTTTAAAATTTAAACTTGTAATATTTCCTTTTTAGAAACAACTTTGTAATAATTAAACATTTGTAGTTCAAATATCAAATATTAGATTCCTCTAGTTCAAATATTAGTTCATTTTTTTAATAATATTAAAAAAATTCTAGTTCAAATATTAGTATTAGTTTTTAAAATATTAGTGAATTCTGAAATAATGAAATAAAAAATAAAATATTAGTATTAGATTTTAAATATTAGTATGAATATTAAATATTACGAATAAAATATTTGTAGTTCAAAAATAAAATATTTGTAGCTCTCTGGTTCAAATGTTAGTTCATTTTTTATAATAATGGTACAAAATTTCTATTTCAAATATTAGTATTAGTTTTCAAAATATTAGTTAAGATATTATATAATAAAAATAAAATATAAAATATTAGTATTAGTTTTTAATTACTAGTACAAATATTAAATGTCTATAGTTCAAATTTTAATAATAATAAAAAACCGGGTATTAGTTAATATTAGTATAAGTTTTAAATATTAGACGTGATACTATATATTTTAGATAATTTATTATTAGTTTAAATAATATAAAAAATAAAAAGAAACATAATTTAATATGTTTGAACTTTTTGTACACGAACTTTTAGTTAATAGTCCGTTTATAAATAGTCATTGTACACGGATTTTACGATAAAACCGTGTATAAAGGTTCGGAGAGCTACACGGACTTTTACTTAATAGTCCGTGTAGAAAGGGGATTTGTATAAAGGTTCGGAGAGCTACACGGACTTTTACTTAATAGCCCGTGTACGTTGCTTATAAGGCGAAACAACTCTTGAAAATTAAACTGTTAAAAGCCTTTTGTACACGTATTTTTAATTAAATGACCGTGTATGATTCTTATAAGACGAAATTCAAAATTAAACGACCTTCAAAAGCCTTTTGTACATGGAATTCGAGAAGTTGCCTTATCTTTTTAATTAAGAAGACGAAAAGACTTCAAAATTCAATATAATCTGAGAAACTCCCCCTTTTCGATTACTTTTCTCTGAGAATTTGGAAGAAGAAATGGCCGCTTCGGTGCCACCGGAAGAAGACGCAAATGTGCCATGGCCATTGCCCCCCGGCTATGTCATTCCCGAAGATGCTCCCGAAGTCCCTCCCGGCTATGAAATGCCTCCTCCCAACTACAGGAGGACATGGCCATGGCCGCCCTCAAATGTGCCACGATGAAGCCCAAGGGAGCACCCACCACCAAAGCCCTACAAAAGGAGGGGCAATCCCTGGATCAGGCCAAAGAGACCCTAGATTAAAAGGAGGGGGTCAGGCCAAGGAGCAATCCAGCCAGGCCAGTGAAGGAGTGTTTAATTAAGTTAGCTTTTTGTTTTGTTTTGTTTTGATGTAATATATTTTTGTTCTTAATTTAATCAGCATTTTGTTTTCTTTCCGTTTAACTATTTTGTTAAATACTTCATGCTATCTAAATAAATACTGTTATAGATATGAATTAGCAGTACAAAACAACCAACAAATAATTAATTCATGGATAATCACTAAAAAGTAAATTATTTAAAATTAACTTAAATAATCTGTCTAAATAATATCATTAAAATTTAAACTTGTAATATTTCCTTTTTAGAAACAACTTTGTAATATATAATTAAACATTTGTAGTTCAAATATCAAATATTAGATTCCTCTAGTTCAAATATTAGTTCATTTTTTTAATAATATTAAAAAAATTCTAGTTCAAATATTAGTATTAGTTTTTAAAATATTAGTGAATTCTGAAATAATGAAATAAAAAATAAAAAGAAACATAATTTAATATGTTTGAACTTTTTGTACACGGACTTTTAGTTAATAGTCCGTTTATAAATAGTCATTGTACACGGATTTTACGATAAAACCGTGTATAAAGGTTCGGAGAGCTACACGGACTTTTACTTAATAGTCCGTGTAGAAAGGGGATTTGTACACGGACTTTTAGTTAATGTCCGTGTAGAAAGACGAATTATACACGAACTTTTACTAAATAGTCCGTGTAGAAAGAGGTGTACAATGTTTTTCAAAAGCTCTCTTCCAATTTCTTTCTGAAAACGAGCCGCTTCAAATCCTTCTCTTCTCTTTCAAAATCCTTTTCACTACTCCGCCTCTATCACCCTCCCTCTTAGCCGCCTCTGTCACCCTCTCCGCCGCCTCTGTCACCGCCTCTTCTGCCTTGCTGTGCTCATTGTCGCCGCCTCTACTGTGCTCATTGTGCTGTGCTCATTGTCGCCGCTTGCTGTTCTCACTACTGATTTGTAAGTTTTTTTTGCTTATTTTGCTGTGTTGTGCCTATTAAATTTTCTGCTTTGCTTTGCTGTGCTGTGCCTATAGTTCAAAACCTATTAAATTTCTGGTGGATATAGTTAATTGTGCTGGTGCCACTTTACTATCCCTAAGACAAAAAAAAAATCGGCTTGCACCTATTTGAAGTAGTGACCTATTTAATTTCTGCAGTAGTGACATATTTGTTAATTTATGTAGTGACCTATTTGATTTATTTTTTTATCTCAACATTATTTGAGGACCTATGTGCAAAGTAGTGAAATGTACTCTAAACGGCCAAAATGACCTCTGCTGGTAAATTGATCAGTGCAGATCAATGCCGTGACCAAAACAAGATTATAACTTGACCCACAGACAGAGGACTCCAAAACACACAAGATGGACACAAATTTCATATTTTTATGATTTTGTTTCCATTTTATATGATTTTTTAAAGTTCACATTTTCATTTTGAGAAAATCTGATGTTTAAAGGTGCAGAATTTTCATTTTGAGAGGCTGAACTTTGGAAAATCATATAAAATCGAATTAAAATCAGAAAAATATGAAATTAAGGTCCATTTTGTGTGTTTTGAAGTCCTCCATTTTACTGTGGTGTTTGTTTTTCACATAGGTCCATTACTTAATGTGCATAACTTAATGTGCATATATGAGTAAACTAATTCTCTCCATTTGGTGTTTATATAATATTTCTTTTAATATTTCTTTGTATGGCAGAACCATGTCGGATGAGGGTGAGCACATAGATGCGATGGCAGAAGATGATCAGCAAGCTACTGCCTCATCAGAAAGAAGGAAAAGAGGTCCGACAATGTGCACAAGCACGTCTGAGAAGAAGCAGTTGGAAATCCGGTTCACGGACGACGGGCGTGCGGAAGGTCCAAACCGAATGGCGTACTCAAATTGGTGTTGCAATTTGGTGAAGCGAAAGGCAAGTATCCTTGTAGAGAGTTGGAATAAGTTTGATAAAGAGGAGAAGAACGACTGGTGGAACATGGTGAAGGTAAAGCACCGAACAACTCTTTACTTTATTTTCATTGTTGTACATGAAATTAAATGCAGTTAATTTGGTGTCACTCAGGCTCAGTGGAACATCGAGAGCGATACCCCAAAGGTCAAGACTCTGAGGATCATGAACGAAGGTTGGAAGCAATTCAAGAGCACGCTGAAGACAGAGTTCATGGACGAAGGGAGAAGTCCGGTAGGGTACTATCCTTGGGTAACACAAGAGGTGTGGGAGGAGTTTCAAGCTTTGAAGTCCACAGAAGAGTTCAAGGTATGTAACATTATCCAAAGTAGTTTATGTTTTTTCTCGATTTTCAATTATTTTTCTAAAACTAATTGATTTTCTTGCACATGTGAAGGCAAAAAGTAAAGAAGGCAAGAGGATCGCTGGCATGAACAAGTATCCGCACCATTTAGGGTCAGCTGGTTACGAGGGTAAGTCGGCAGAGTGGAAGACAGCACTGGAGCAATGTTGGTTCATGGGTAGATCTGAGTTAACCGCTGACGGGAGGATAGTACTCCCAGAGAAATTGCAGCCCGTGGCTCAGAGAATGGTAAGAGTCCTTTGTTATAACTTTGTGTCATTCAAACGAAATTATAACTTCGAATGTACATCACTTGATCTTTTGCTCTAACTAATTTTTTTATTAACAGTTGGAGGTGGAGCAGGAGGTCAGTTCGGGTGCCCGGTCGGTCGAACGACAAAATGATTCCTTGGCCGCAGCGCTCGGGAATCCAGAACACACGGGCCGGGTAAGGGGTGTAGGGGCCTACAGGGGCTGGAAGGAGGTGTTCCGAGTTGAGGGTGAAAAATCTCGAAGAAAACCTCGTGCCAGAGTTGATAAAGACGAGATAGTTGCGCAGGTACGCGCGGAGGTCAGCAAAGAGTACGACTCCAAGATGGCTGCGTACGACGCAAAGATGGCTGAGATGGAATCAAGGTTGTTGAACCGGTTTTCATCTCTTGCGCAGCAATCCGAGCAACCACCTCCTATTTCGCCGGGAGTTCGGCGAAGTAGCCAAGCATCCGGGACTTGGGCCTTAGATGATTTGGAAAATCTAAAGGTAATCACTACTGTTTTATAGTCTAAAGGTAATTCATACCTGTTTGTAGCATTGTTAGACAACATCGCACCATTAAAAAGTAACAACTTTTTGATAATTGCAGGACCCCAGAGCATGCGACCTCGTCCTGTGGCAGGGTAGTTCTCCTCTGACCGTTGCCACGGGCGTTGTACTTCCAGGAGTCTCGATTGTACACCATGCTCAGCTCTTGCCCGACTATGCATGTGTGCAGGTTGACTCAGTCGTGGAGGGATGGGGGCGCATACCTCTTCCTGCCCCTACCGTTGCTCAGTTCATTCTTGATGATGTCCGCAAGTCATTTGTCCAATGGCCCAGGAGTCAGATTGTTTTGCATCAGGTAATATCTAAATAATTCATTTCTTTTGTTACATTCAAATCATTCTTTTTCAAATAATTGAAGAAGATATGTTAATTTTAATGCAGACACGAGGAGATGATGACATCGGTGCACAGGAGTTGATGTCACCGGTACGGACTGTTGTGGCTTGCGACGTTGGGGCTGACACGCCAGGATCACCAGACCGTCCTTTGGTCACCGAAGAAGAATACAGCCGTTTGCCCGGTGATTTGCGCCTTCTCCACGACCGCTTGATGTCGACACCCGAAAGCATGAGGGATATCTTCATCCCCGTCCCACCTGGAATGTTTTTACATGGCGGCGGTATTATCACCATGTCGTTCAAAGACTTCAGGGACATTCTCCACCACTCGTCATCCGATAAATGGCTCGATGTGTCGTTCATCTCCATTTTCCTCATGTTAGTGACTCAAAAATATTTTCATTATTGTATACAACTCAAATATAATTCTAATGTAAAATTTTGAGTTTTCAGGAAGCTAATCCGAAATTGTGATGAGATGGTACAAAGGAAGAACTTGTGCGTATTTCTGGACCCCGAGATGGTGAGTGCTACAATGCTGAGACGTTCTTCGAAGGAGGGTATCGAGTACATTTGTTCAGCGCTGCATCGTGCTCAGGAGGAGGAGAAGAAATACATTCTCTTGCCGTACCACCAGAGGTTAATTCTAACCTTAGCTTATGTATTGTTCATATTAGCAAACACTCGTGTTACTATTATATGCTAAAGTACTTTAATTTTTATCCTCCCACAGCAAGCACTGGTGTCTGATAATAATTTGCCTTACCTAAATACGTGCATAATTGTTGATTCTTGTAAGCCCGAAGGAAATATCCCGGCTAACAAGTGCAAAGACATATTCCCTTATGTCAACAAGTAAGCAATAATAATTTAATTGGTTTGAATTTTTTTCAATTATATCAAATTATAAAATTGCTATAAACATTCACTCAATTTTGTAAGGGCTTTTGCGAAATATGTTAAAGAGGGAGGATCGCATAACAAGAGCAAGAAAACCAAGTTGGGTTGGAAGTGGTTGCTGGTGAGCACACTATAAATTTATAATTTCATATATATTGTCCAAAAAATTATTATCATTCTAACATAGGCCGCTAAATGCAAATTCCAGGGCCCGCAACAGTTGGAGGGTTGGGAATGCGCTTACTACACGATGATTTTCATGTTTGACTTTGTCGAAAGAATACAATTCCAATTCCCAAACGCGGTATGTAATTCATATTAATTGTTCCTATATAATAGCAATTGATATTTGCGACTGTATTTCATCTACCTTTTCTTGTTACTAACTAATACCAAATTGTAATTGTAGAATTTGCCAAAGCAACCGCATTACACCAAGGAGCAGATCGACGATATCAGGTGTGTGTGGGCAAGGTGGTTTGTATTAGAATTTTGCAATGCTCAACATGGATTTCCATAATTTTGTATAATTTGGTGTATGTGAATATTGTATAATTTATTGCATATGAATTTCTGGCTAATCTGGAAAATATGGATTTATTGGTAATCTGGAAAATATGAATTTCTTGGTAATCTGGAAAATATGGATTTCTTGTTATATGAAATCTGGAAAATATGGGAAATATGGAATAGTTCTCTGTAACAAAACTGGCTAGCAAAACTGGAGGCTAGCCGAAAAACAAAAAATACAAAAAAAAAAAATGGTCTTTATACACGGACATTTAACTAAAGTCCGTGTATGAAAGAGGAGAGCTACACGGACATTTAGTTAAATGTCCGTGTATAAAGAGGAGAGCTACACGGACATTTTACTAAATGTCCGTGTAGAAAGAGTCAAGCTACACGGGTTTTTAGTTAAAAGTCCGTGTACGAAAAGAATCGTACACGGTTGTTTAGCTAATATCCGTGTAGCTCTGTATCATGGAGAGCGACACATTCTGGGCTTTTTACACGGCTGTTTGTGTAGTTATCCGTGTAGAATCGTTGAAATTGTACACGGACAAATGTCCGTGTATAGTTATTGACTTATTTATACACCCTCGATTTAAACACGGTAGGAAATCCGTGTAGCTCTTCCATTTTTGTCCGTGTATAATCTCCTTTTTTGTAGTAGTGTAATTCACATTAAACGATGCCACATTTTTAAGCAATGTCTTAATGAGGATATTATTTCAATTTGTGTAAAACTCGGCAAGAGAAAAGTAAAGGCTCCAGACGTCATGGTAAGTAACGGGCAGGTTTTTGTTTCCGCTGATTTGAACGTCATGAAAAATAACGGCCCGTTTATTTTATTTTTATTTTCTCTTGCAGTTTGGACGTTATACACCATAACGGTGTGAATTTTTTCTTTTTGTTAATTAGCAAACTGGGATTAAGAATGTTGGTTTGCAGGGACGTCATGATTCATAACGTCCGCGGGACATTATAAACCATAATGGTTTTCCTATATTTTGAAATTACATAGATTTGTTGTCCATTGTTGATATTTTTTATTTATAAATCTATTAATAAAAAAATCGGTCATATCAGTTATTAAATAGACAACGGTGACCAGGACAAACTGCGGTATTGATGAAATCTCGTAATTATTGAGTATTTATTATTGTAATCTCCAACTTAATTTCTACACTATGAACAAACTATATAGACATGATATGCTTTCTACAAAAATTTATTTATAATTTTGTTCCTATTTTCCGAATACAAAATAAGCTTTTTTCAAAAGAAAAAAAATCTGAGTCCGATTCAGCTGATTCTTACCGATTTAACAGATTCCAATTCCGATTCCAGTTCTGATTTCATGGTCAACTTACCGATTCCAATTTCGTTTCCGATTCTGATTTTCAGAGCCATATTTGAATAAATTTGAATTCCTCCGTTTGCAGTTTACTCTCCTTTGAAAGCTACCATAGGTGGCCCAGTGCGGATCTTTGGTGTTCTTATAAGAGTTAATCTGTTGGTTTACTTACGTTAATTATCTAGCAGTAGGTAACATATACATATATATAAATTTTTGAAGTAAAGGTTAGTTATTACATGAAACATGCTAGCTAATATTACATACACCAGACATAAAATTAAGGGAAGATCAGAGAACTAAAAAAAATCACTTAAAGAAATTAAGGAAAAAAAATAACAAAAAAGATGAATGAAGGAATGCCCAAATTGAGCCAATGTCTGAGAACAATAGTTAAACTGTTGACGCCAAAGAAAAAACTACCAATTTATTTCCACAGTGACTACCAAAATTATAACAAAGAAATTTACCAAAGAAACAAACGATCAAATTATCTCGCTATGGGACCTGGTGCAGGCCTGCCACCCAAGAAAGCCATCTCAAAAACACTGTTTTGACTAACATCACTTACAAAATTGTCATTTCTTGAGTAATTATGCGGGTGTGTATAAGTTGTAGTCCCGCTACGGGTTCCCTCTGTAGAGATCTCCAAATCAAGGCTTTCCTTGAGTTCTGCAACTACTACACTCATGGTAGGCCTCTGAGCAGAGCTTTTATCAGTACACCTGCATGCCAGATCAGTAACCTTCCAAACAGAGTTTATATCATACTGCCCATGAATTCTTTGATCCACTATGCTTTCTATGTCTCCTCTTGATAGTTTTTGATCCACCCATTGCTTCACGTGGCCTCCCTCGGGACCCGCAATGATAGGAGGTTGTCCTGTGATGATCTCTAGGAGAACTACACCAAAGCTGAACACATCGCTTTTTCCACTTAGCTGGTATGAGGAATAGTACCTGAAGGATCATTGAGTTACTCGCTCTGTAAGAGGACTAATACTGTTCCATCTTTCAAGAAAGAAGACATTTATATTTGAAGCAACCAACTGAAAACATTTTTGTTCAGATCGTACATCAAAATTTTTAACCTATATAATCAGTTGATATTATTATTGGATTGTAATAATTGGTTGGAAACTACAATTGTCAATTCATAGATGAACAAGTCTTCTATGACAAAATGAAAAGGGAACAAATATTATATATTAAAAAAAACTAAAAAAGAAAAGAAAAAATAAAGAGGGTCTTACTCGGGGTCTAGATAACCGGGGGTGCCTACTATTGCTGTCGACACATGGCTGCTTGCATCATTGTTAAAAGCTCTAGAAAGCCCAAAATCAGCAATTTTTGCCTCGAGATTTCCATTTAAAAGAATGTTGTTGGTCTTAACGTCTCTATGGATTAGTGGTGGATCGCACGCCTTATGTAAATACTCCAATCCTTCATTATATTTGTGTATACATGTAGTAAATTAAATGATGATATTGCATTGATTCATGATGTCAATATTTTTAGACATGGTTTATGCCTTATTGTAGATCTTGTTTCTCTAAATTTTTGTCTGGTTTTCTAAATAAACATAGGAGGGAAAAATATCAAGTCATTATAATAATCAGTACTGTTACAATTTTTATGGAGTGTACTCTAGGTTGATTCAATACAGATATTTTCCTGACATGTTGTCTTGAGTTGATTATCGGAAGTATGAGGAATAAATGCTTGAGAATTCTAGATATTAAAAAGCTTTTGTACCCAGTGCGGATTCATATGTAATTCGAACCCGTTGTTTCCAACTCAGAGGCCTTGCATTATCTGAAATTGAAGGATTTGAGACCATAAATTTAAATCCTTGACTAGAAAATAGTTTCAATAAAACTGCTCTTGAGAAAAGATTTTGAATAAAATGGTATAATCACCCATGAGCTTATCTTGCAAAGTTCCTTCTTGCATGTACTCGTATACAAGTGCCATGCAATCTCCATCCATGCAATAGCCAATTAGTGACACCAAGTTCCTGTGATGAACCCTTGCCAAATTTTGAGCCTGGAAACAGAGCAAATTGTTGTATCTTTATTTGACTTACCTTCACAAGATGGTTTTGTTAGCGTCCTAATTAGTTAACATCTAAATCTTTTTGAAAATGTGTGACTATGTGTAACTAGTGTTTACTAATATCTGGATTTGTAACAGCTAAGATAAGAATGCGTAAGACCTAAGTGGTCACCTCAGCCATGAACTCTTTCATTCCTTGTGAAGATGTATGAGAGCGCATTTTCACTGCAACTTGAGTTCCATTTTCCAGGGCCCCCACATATACACTTCCAAATCCTCCAGTACCAATATTATTCTGGAACTTATTAGTAATTCTTATCAGATCATTGTAACTGAATCGATGATTCTCAAAACCCAATATTCCTTCTCCTGCTTCATTTGGTTCAGATACGTTTGCATAGTTTGGGCCAGAAATATTTCCCCGAGGAGTGTTTGCATTTGGAGTATTTGCTTGAGGGGTTGTTCCATAGCTTTCAATTTGTTTTGGAATTTTGGAATGGGCATCTGTAAGAAAAGAACCAGAGTTATGTCTTTCCAACCTTTGAATGATAAAAAGAAAGATACAGTATGCAGCTTATTATTTTAATGAAATAATAAATTGAAGAGGTACCTACAAAAAACAGAAAATAAAATAGACGATTCAGATGATCGAGAAAATAGCCTTATTATTTTTACTGAGATATAACACAGCAGGTCTTTCTGAAAAAATAAATAAAGAACTCTATTTAGCCTAAGACGACCAGCTTCAAACAGAGAGCCCAACTGGTACTGGTTTGCACCGCCTAGGATTTTCAGGTGGAGATCTAAATAATCAGTCTTTACATATGTTTTCTTTTTTGAAGGGTGAGCTGATTGCTCACCAACAATTTTATGAAAAGTTAAAAAGTCTGTATAACACCTCTAGGTCAGTAGATAAATAGAGCAAAAAAAAAGGCCTAAACACTACAGTATTAACCCCTTCGTCCGGAACTACAATATAATACAACATTGTGATTTTATTTTTCTAAGAAACAAAAAAAAGAAAAGAAAAGAAAAGGCAGACTTACATTTGCGCCTTCTTAAACACACAACTATTAAAATGGCAGCTGCAATGAGAAGCAGCACAAGCACACCAGCGACCGCTATAATAACTACTGGACTTTTCTTTTTCGGATGAATCAGATCCTCTCGACACCTGAAGATTAGTATTTCAGAGAGATCAATCCCAGCTAATTTTTTATAAATAAAGCATTAATAAGCAAGGACTGGTTTAGTTTACTCCAACGATTCGCATGTATTTTTACTGCTATTGTATTTAAATTTTCTATCTGCCGATATCATTTTCTGTTACTTCATGGATTATGATTGGCCGACCCTGTTTGACTTTTATTTGTGAAAAAGGGAGAGAGATGTACGTATTTGATGTACAATTATCTGTGCACTTTGAGGAGATGCATGTACATGCAGTATTGATAATATTGGACATAATACCTTGTGCAGTTTTTGGACTTCTACTTATCTTTTATGTTTAGTTTACTTCTTTTATGAGCCTTAATAATAATGAGTTCCCAGGATATAAAAAATTGTCCAGTTATTGTAGTGTATAGAAGGATAAAAATATCTAACAAAAATACCACTCCCAAACAATATAACATACCTAAAGATTAGACTACCATCCTGTTTTTTACTCTCAAGACCAGGTGGAAGGATGGTTGAAATATTTTCATTTCCTGTTATGTCCCTGAAATTTCCATAAAATTATAATTGAATGTGATATCTATGATCTTGATTAAAATAAAGGTTATTTGCAAACCTACAGGTAAGTAAGCACAGATAATTTATCTAGGAAAGTAGGAAGATCCCCTGACAAGTCATTGTAAGATAAATCCCTGAAACAAAAAGGTAGCAACCAACAGCTTAAGTTAGCATGAGAACACAAAATTAAATTATACCTATGCCAAAGAGGAATTGCAATAGTAGACATTCAATTTGCATAACAAAAAAGGAAAATATTAAGTCTATCGTCCATTGCTCCACCGAGATTAGTGAAAAAAAATATAATTGATTGAAGGTAAAAGCATCTATATCTGTCTCAAAAAAAAAAAAAAATCTTGATATTAGTTAAAAGGAACATACAATGACTGGAGAGCGCTTAGATTACTGAAAGAAGGTACTATGGCACCTGTCAGTCCACTTGATGATAGGTTTCTGAAAAAGGCGCATCTTACTAGTCAGAGTTTTTGTAGCTACATTTTTTTTTCTCAATAGTAAAATGTATGACATATTGAAGTACTCACAAAGCTGTGATCCTTGGATTGTTGGTGGAAACAGAGGTGCAAGTGACACCACTCCACGATAGTTCTTTAGGAGCACAAGGATCACCACTCCAGCCTTTGTTTACTTTGTAGTTTGTCTTAATTGTATTCATGGTGGCAACTACAAATCATATATAATAGGGAGGACAGTTCAACTTCATAGTTCGTCTTATTGTTTCCTAGGTATGATTAATTATATCCTTTTATAATTGTTCAAAATAAAAGTTAATAATAAAAAATTTCTTGACAGTAATGGGTGGAGAGCTCAACTCTGGAAAAGAAAGAGGAATGTAAATATTCTGTATGATTTATGGAGGAAAATCTACAATTTATTCAGTTCAAAATAAAGCCTTAATTCCTAGGGCAAAAGTTCTCATGTTTCCATCACATCATCTGTTATTGAAAACTAAACCAGGGTTCTTGCATTAACAGGACTAAGAGAGTAAACCATGAGACAATTATGATCAAACATACCATCTTCGCTATTGGTGGGAATTCCAGTGGCATGTGTAATGACATACACCTCAATGGCATTCATCAGAGGCGGGAGAGTTGAGTTTGAAGTAGCCACAAGCGACACATTATATTCAGTATAACCTGTGTCAGTGAATGTTGCCCATCCTGAATATAGTTTATCTGGTACAAAATCGTCGAATAATGGATCTCCATCAGAAAATATATTGAACTCCCTACGAGCAGCGGATGGTATGTCCTGGATCTCACCAATGTGAAGAATTATAAAAAACTTGGTGGATTCATTGGCACTAGTCCAGTTGTAATCAAGGGTCTGTGCGGTGTTTAATGTGGTGGCAGCAGTTTGCATGACGGGAGTGGGGGTCTCAAAGGCTGTGTCTGGGTCCACGTTGGAGCTGGTTGAGATATTTTTCCATGTCTTCTCCATGTAGGACCACCAAATTCGATCATATGGATCAGCAGGGTACCTATTTTAGTTTATTTAACACATTAAGTAGTATAGAAAATAGTGTGATGACCACACACACACACACACACACACACTACTGGTTGGGTACTGAAGAGTATCTTAATTGCCTGGCCTTCTTTTTTCTAATCAATTAAACAGTAATCAAATTTTATAAGGTAGATTTGTACTATCATTTTAGTTTTGACGTAGTAGAGAACAAAATCAAGCCAATTAAATCTTAGAAGTTTGGTATACTGTTATTCATCTCCAATTAGACAAAACTTATTCAGATTATATCATAGTTCTCTAACTTGCGACACTAACTCCAAAATTAAAATGCATTCTGGCAGAAAAACAAAATCTAACCACAAATAATTGGTTAATAGCATGTTTACCTGAGTACGTTGCTTGCTCCGAAATTCAGCCTATCGAAGTAAACCAATGATTGTGTTGCATTTGCAGCTTTATACATGCTTGCCTTCAATGGCCTCAATTCTAGCAAAGTGATAAAAGGGGTGCCGAGATCTTTGTTAATGAGGCAAACTTGTAGGTAGTCAGAAGTGGCTGTGGCAATGATCTCAATGAAGAATGCATCAACTTCAGGGGTTAGTTTAACTGTGGTCCAATAGTTGACCCCCAAATGAACATCAAAAGTCGGCGGGTTAGTTTGGTTATCATAGTTTCCATACTTGAATATCCCTCTAACAAGGTACTTTGATCCTATTGTTAAGGATCTTAATGTGTAGCAATTTCGGGTCCCATTAGGAAAGCTTCTGACAGTTACATATTTCTCGAATAGGCCTTTGGCATACTGGGGAGCAATCAGATGGTTAACTCCCGTGTCGATGAATTGATCATCAGACACGTAAGTCAACTCAGTATTCGTGTCATGTAAGCTAGTATTTGCAGCGCGTCCACAGTCAATGTTTATAAAACCTATAAACGCAGAAAGGAGCCACAAATACTTTTTAACAAAATAAAAAAAGGTTACCTCAATTTCTCAGCAGAAGCTTTCTTAGCACTATTATTAAGTCATACATCATCTATACTTTCTGTAGAAAATAGTAGCATTATTTTATATACTTCTCCAAGCCTATTGAAAAAAGTATCTGTCCATTTGCATTGAACCAATACGAAAAATAATATTAGTACTCCAAGTGGCAACAACCCAGGTCAATGCTCCGAAATGGTATAGACATGCATTTGAGGCGGCTTGGGCATTCTTTAGCAACTGACATTGGACCCGACAGTTTCTTATATGGACCATAGCTAGTGCGTTTAAATATTTTTCTAATAACGTCTTAAATTAATCTAATTTACCAATATTGCAATGGCATGTTGAAGATCATTTTAGTTTAGCCATGTATCAACTTCTAAATGGCATTTCTGGATTACACAATTGGTTACAAAATTATAAATTAATAAAGATATTCCATTAAGCATGTCCTGACATGTATAAGCAAATATAAGTAAAAGCGACTGATGATATACATGGGACAGAAATATAACAAACAGCATAATTAATCCAATGAACAAAAGTTCAGACGCACAGAACAGTTCTTGCGGAAAGGAACAAAAATTGAATATAACAATATTATATAGAGGAGAGATCGGATGACACCCTCCATTTTCAAAGTCCAAACAGTCGATCCAAACTGTTCAATATGATAGATATATTAAAATGTGCTTGCAGATCAAATTTTACATTTTTTTGGATTTTTTTACTATTTATTAAGTATTTTACAAAATCGTTGTTTTTAGACCATTGAATTTTTGTACCCATCTTAATAATAGTGAAAAAATTCAAAAAAAATGTAAAATTCGATCTGCAAGTACATTTTAATATATCCATCATATTAAATGGTTTGAATCGACTGTTTAGACTTTGAAAATGGAGAGTGTCATACGATGTCACTAAAAAAGGTGTCATCCGATCCCTCCTCTATTATATATCATATATTATAAAAAAGTGATTGTCATAACAAAAATAGAGGCATGATCTCTGTTTTTTCTTCAAAAGGAAAAAAGAAGACCAAAAGCAATTATATATTTGAAATATTGCATTAAGGCTTACCAGAGTCAAGCTGACTATCAACCCGTATGGTAGTCAAAAAAATTACCAGAAGAACTAAGTACCATATATCCATTCTTTGTGAGGCGACTTCCGATTTTCTTCTCCTTCTGTATATTAAACGGGGAAGATGACTCCTTTTTATGATACAGATCTCCAACTGTTTGACAAATTCTAAAGAATATCTATTGGATTTATTAAAAATTAAATTGTAAGTATATATGACTCTAACAAAACAATTTAATTAAGGACAGCACGTTTATAAATGACGAATTAAAATGCGGTCAACCAGCATCTATGATCGTGCCTCAGTCGAAAAGTTGAGAGACTACATGAATCTGATAACCAACAATTATTTTCATTAAGCACTATCAAATAGTTTATTTTGTTAATGATTGGGATCGATTCTAGTTAGGAATATTATATTTTATCTTCCAAGGCTGCACCTTCAAAACAGCGGCTGTTTGAGCCAACTTAATTTTTAAAATAAATTAAATAAAATGTGTGCATTCTGCAAAGTAGTCAAAATATGGATTTGTGGGAAGCACGTGTGTAGCTGGAACCAATTTGGTCATACCGGCAATACTGTGTAATACTTTGGTTTTCATTTTAATGAAAACCCAGTGGCAATGACACTTCTTTAAAAAATATTAAATTATTTATTAAGGAAGTATCTTTCCATTTGCATTAAAGTAAGAAACATAATTTTAATATTCGAAGTTGCAACAAAGCTCAGCATAATTTTTACTAGGATTGCATATAAAAAACTTTTTGCTAGATTTTTCAGCCAAATATTTACTGATTGTTCAAAGATCTGGAAAGGTATAAACAATTGTAGATTCGGGAATTTTCTAATAATAATTTAATTAGTTTAATTTCCTGTGCAGTAGCAAAAGACAATTGATATGACACAATTATATGATTAGCTTTTTTCTTTCATTTTTTCCCAATTTTTTTTTTCTAACTGTATCTTAATAACCAAATTTAATTACCAATATTGAACCTGCAAAGTTGAATATAAAATTATTACAAAATTGATAATAATTTGATTGAAATTATAAAATGTTACATTATGTCCTGACATGTTTAAGCAAATATAAGGAAAAATAAACATATAATAAGGGACATAAAAAATAACAATCCTGGCAATCTAATGAGCAAGTCCTCAAGCACAAAGCGATCGTGCGATCAACAGAAATAGTTTCATATAACAATATACCGTGCATTAACCTTCAAAACAGAAAAATAAAATAAAATACCGTGCACTATAACCTTCAAATCATGAGGCGGGCCCTACACCCTTAGGTCTGTTTGCCAATGAACATTTTTAGATTGATGAGAATACCAATTTGTAAATTCTCAGGTTGAAAAAATTCATGAGAATTTTTTTAATATAGGTGTTCCCCAAGTTGGTTTTTTCATTTTTACAAAAAAACTTTTGTAGAAGACTAATTAAAAATTAATCATATTGATACTAAGGAAAGATTAAAATTAAGATAATAGTACATACCAGATTCTAAAAAAAAATGGATAGCACAGACACACCAGACTAAAATAGTTGGAAGTAAATGAGAGGAAGAGAAAAAAGAATAAAAGAGGGTGTATATTGGGTCCAATAGGGGCATTTTGTCAACAAAATTTAGAGGAGGGTATTTGTTTGAACTTATTCAAAAGAATGTTACTTTGTCAAATTCCCCAAAGTACACCCAATTTGCATCAAGAAATGTTATGTACATCCGGAATTGTTGTAAAATACAGAGGTCGGAAAGAAAATTCCAGTAAAATTAGAGGTTTATTTCAAAATTAGATAATAACAAGATTGTTTTATAGAGGATAATGGAATATGCAAGAAGACTGCTTATGAGTCATGAGAAAGCATGTGAAAAGAGCCCTTGAATGGGGGAGGGAAAGAAGATTCCATTGCTTGTTGGCTAATTTAGGTGAGAAATGTGGAGAGGAGTTTGCAGAGCTAATATCAAGGTGTATGGTTTTGACTGTTTTTTTTATCCAAAGTTCGTCTTCTTTAAAAATTGCACTGTATTTAATTTGGTCACTGTGCTAAACTGCTAATCAATAAAACCAAGGATTACCTTATTATGGTATACTAATTTCTCAGCACTAAACCGCTACCGATACTAGCGGCTATGTTGCTGTAGTCTATAGTTGCACAGGAGACACTGCAGACTGCAGCGGTTGTGATAGATTCCAAATTTCACGATTTTGCTACCTCTCATAGAGGCTTTTTTTATGCTACTGACAAATAAGGCATCGAACTGAAAAACTTTCAATTCAGGCAGTATAGAAAGCCTAAAACTTCCATTATTATTGGCCTGGAACTGCTAAGATTAATTCACAGAAAAACAGGTCACTATCACCAGAGGAGTAGAAACTCTTAGGAATTAAATAATAATTATGAAAAGGAAAGGAAAAAAGAAAAGAGATCTTACTCAGGATCCAAGTAGCTAGGAGTACTGCTGACAACTACAGTAGAAACATGACTGCTTGAAGCATTGTTGAAGCCCTGGAGAGCCCAAAATCGGCAATCTTTGCCTCGAGATTTTCATTTAAAAGAATGTTGCTAGTCTTCACATCTCTATGGATTAGTGGCGGATTGCACACCCTGAGCAAATAATCCAACCTTCATTGTTTTTATTGATGTATACTTAGATGATGAAATTTCAAATTTTCAATTAGCTTTTTCCTCTCACTTTTACAAAGAAAACCACATTTCAATTGACTTAACAATGATGTGAATATTCTCCAATATGGGATATGGCTGAATGGAGTCATGGTCTCTCTAAATTTTTTGTCTGGTATGCTAAAATCATGATCGGAGAAAAATACTGACTCCAATTATTGCAATAATTTATAAATTGCAAACTTTATGGAGGGTCCTAGCTAGGTCCTATGTATATACTCGAGTTATTTTCTTGATACTAGGCACTTGATGTTAATTAATTATGGATAGTACAAGAAATAAATACTTAAGAATTCTAGATATTAAAAAGGTTTTGTACCAAGTGCTGATTCATATGCAATTCGAACCCATTGTTTCCAACTCAGAGGCCTTGCATTATCTGAAATTGACAGATTTGAGAACTTAACACTAGTGGAAAAACACACATCAGGATCGGTTATTTACACACATTAGGATCGGACCTAGAGGCGATGCTGACCCAGGCGATACAAATGTAAAAGTAATCTGGGTCGGTTAAACATCCGATGCTAAAAGTTTGAATTAGCATCGGTTATTTAAAATAACCGATCCTAATGTCTCAATTAGGATCGGTTATTTGTAAATAATCGATGCTAATTCAAACTTTTAGCATCGGATGTTTGTAAATAACCGATGCTAATTCAAACTTTTAGCATCGGTTACTGTAGATAACTGACACTAATTTTAATTTTTTTTTTTTTTGGGGGGGGGGGGGGCTGGTCAATAATTAATATGCCACAATCACAAACAAAAGAATTATCAAAATAATATTCAACAATCACAATTCCAACAATTAATCAAACTATATATCAACCATGTCACTTAACAAAATAATAACAAATGAATTATCAAAATATCACAATTACATAGAATCATCTAACTAGCATTTGTACACTAATTTACAACTATATCAAACATTTCATAAAGAAACAGTTTAGAACAAATCTAAAACAACCAAAAGTGCCTGAACTGAAGCTTCTTTACTTAAAAGAAAAGTTTTAAATCATTGAACCTTTTTAAGGCTTGGTCCAAATTTCCTCATGAGATTATCAGCTCTTAATTGATCACACTGCAAAGAACCAAAATAAAAGAAAACTAATAAGCAATTATACACCACTAGTATGCTCTACCAATTTGCATGAACACATGACTTCTTTGCCCCTACCTTTGCATGGTCATTAGGTATAAGAAGAAAATTTGTAAAATCATGAAAATTCATAGAGTCATAGATTGTATCACCTTTGCTGCTCCATTTACCAGAAAACAGTCCACAAAACCACAATCCAAAATCTGCACAGAACCTACTGATAAAAGGGTAATATAGTAAAATAAATGATACAGTTAGAGAGAGGACTCAAAAACACACAACTTAGACCCAAATTTTACATTCATAGCATTTTCTATGATTTTCTAAATATTCAGCCTTTGAAAAATGAAAAAAAACCAGCAAAATACCAGCACAGTTCCCAGCTTACCCCTGTGTTTAGACCCCTTTCTGGTACAGCTAGGAAGCCTCAAATTTCATGAAATTTTACCAGAAAGTAGAGCACTCTCATATGAGTAAAAAAAAAAAGAATTACTCAATTTGAGTAATCCAGTGAGAAATGGTGGCTGTCTAAAGTTCACTTCTTCAAATCCAAACAAAGTACCATCTGCTTCACATGGCCCTTTGTAACAGATCAGTCAGTGCAGACTGATCCAAAGCCCAAATCAAAAGTTTAGTTACACAGTTAAATAAAGGACAGAAAAAAAAATGGTTTAGAGCTAAACTTTGCATCATTCGGATTTTTCTACTATTTTCTAGCCATTTTCAAAGTTGGCCCTTAAAAATACAAAAACTGCATATTTTGCTGCACACATGACTTCTTTGCCTCTAACTTTGCATGGTCATTAGGCATAAGAAGAAAATTCTTAAAATCATGAAAATTTACAGAGTTATAGATTGTATTACCCTCTGTAAAATCATAAAAAGAACACAAAATTTGGTTTAGCCAATTGTCAGGAATTGATTTTCAAAGTTCAGAAAAAGAAACCAGAAAACTGCTGTAAGTGCTACCTTTAGAAAATCATTCTGAGAGATCTACTAAACAGAATTTAGTGTTCTTTATATCAAAATGCTCAGGAGATGACATTCTACATGTTGGTAAAATTTCATGATAGAGGCCAATAAAACCTGCTGTACATTCACTTACATTATTGTTACAGTTTCTCAATCATGTCTTCTTCTTCTTTTTATTCACTTTTTTTGGCTTGCTAAAGCAGTCAATAGAAACTTCATGCATAAAATTGGTACAACAATTTCAGATAACAGTGCACAAGTATTAAAGAACCAACAAAATTTTCAGATTACCAATCCCTCAAAATTGGTTCAACATTCTAAAGAGTTAATTCTAAAACTGCAAAGCACAACAAGAAAGCACTTGCTAGAGAGAGAGAGAGAGAGCATACCTCCATCTCCTTGTGGACAAACTCCATGGCCTCACCGACTATGTAGAGGGGCACGAGGATGTCCTGGATGACATGCATGTCATGATAGTAGTTCCTGACGGCTTCACCCTGTGTGGCCTTGAGGAGGGAAACCTTTGGTGGCATCAGCCAGCCCAGGGACCACCTGAACCACCACTGGTCAGCAAACGGCAGGATCAGCTTTCCTTCCCAGTACAGACACCGTGTGTGCCTGTGGTAGTACTCCCTTGTCGGTATGTACTCCACAAATTCACTTGCATGAGCACAATGCAAACACCAAAGTTAATTAGATTGTTTGTCAGATGTATTAGTGAAAACTGTCCCAAGTCACGAACAATCTGACAATTACTGGTATGGTACCATTGTTGCTGGGCATGCTGAACAATCAGTATGTATGGCTTATTTTGTATTTACATAATTAGGGAAATCAAAGAAATCAGAAAACAGTACTGATGCTGTGTCAGAACCAGTACCGAATCGCAAAATTAATCCCCCAAATAGGTAGCTGGTATTTAGAGATTTTCAAAATTAATCCATCAAATCGCAAAATTAATCCACCAAATCGCAAAATTAATCTACCAATTCGCAAAATTTTCAGAACTCACGATTTTAAATAGGTGGCTGGTGGCTGGTGGCTGCATCGCCTCACCTAACCGCACCTATTTGCCTCATCTCACGGCCGCCTCACCTCACCTCCGGAGAGTCGGAACCCTCGCCTCAACCTACTGAGCGGCGAAGACAGAACCCGAGAGAAAGAGAGTGAGCCACAGAGAGAGAGAGATTTACGGAGCAAAATGAAATTGAGTCGGAGAGAGAGCTGTTTTGAAAATTTGAGGAAGAGAGTGAGCCACGGAGAGAGAGCGCTGAGTTTTGAAAATTTTGAAGAAGATTGAATTTTCGCTTAAGTTGTGAAGCAAAAAGAAATCAGGGTCGGTTAAAAATAACCCGATTCTAAAACAAAGAAATCAGAGTCGGTTAATTAAATAACCGATGCTAATAGTATTTAGAATCGGTTATTTAATTTAACCGATGCTAATAAGTAGATAATCAGAATCGGTTTTTTGTTAAAGAACCGATTCTGATATGGCCAGCACTTTTAAGAGCGGTTGTTAATATTTAGCCGATCCTGATTGTTCTTTTTAAGATCAGTTGTTTATAAAGCCCGATTCAGATATAGATCAGTGTCGAATTTTGAAAAGTCCGATCCTAATAGGCCGATGCTGATGTGCATTTTTCCACTAGTGTAAATTTTAAATACATGAGTTGAAAATAGTTTTAATAAACCCGTTTAATTTTGAGAAAAGATTCGAGTTAAAGATAATAATCACCCATGAGCATATCTTGGAGAGTTCCTTCTTTCATGTCCTCGTATACAACTTACAAGTGCCATGCAATCTCCATCCATGCAATGGCCAATTAGTGACACCAAGTTTCTGTGATGAACCCTTGCCAAATTTTGAGCCTGGAAACAGAGCAAATTATCGTATTTGTTTGAGTTACCTTCACAAGATGGTTTTGTTAGCCTCACGAACATCTAAATCATTATCAGATGCCATATGGTGCAAATACATATAACTAGTATTTACCATTTTTTTGTTAAGTATGAGCTAAGGAAATAATGTGCAAGATATGGTTTTGCATAAAAAAAAACTTTTTGCTAGATTATTCAGCTAAATATTTACTGATTGTTCAATGATCCAAAAAAGGTATAGACATTCTTTCATTGTTTTCCATTTTTTTTCTAACTGTATCTTAAATAACAAAATATTTATTACCAATATTTCAATTGCTAAGTTGAATATAATATTATTACATAACTGGTAACAAAATTGAATGAAATTATGAAATGCACAAGTTCATAAGCATAAAACAATTCGTGCGATCAAGATAAATAATTTGATATAACAATATACCGTGCTACAGTTAGAGTCAAGTTGGCTATCAACCATATATCCATTCCATATGAGGGGACTTCAATTTTTCTTCTCCTCTTGAAGAGTTAAAGGTGATTAGGGCTCCTTTTTACAATATATGTACCCAACAGTTTAACAAAGCCTAAACAATGTCCTTTTAATTTATCAAAAATAACAATGTAAATACTAAATATGACTCCAACAAAACAATTGATGACAACGCTATTATTCAGTATCCTGGTAACTCTACCCGTAGGCCTGATCAATCCTCTGTTTTATTTTGCTGGATTTGCAGCAGCAGCACTCCATTGAAAAGTTTGCCCATAGAGAAATAGCAATTGAAATTGATATACGCAAAATGACTATTTATGGGCTCATCGTGTCTCAGCTTCTTACTGTATTTATGGTTCAGCCCTGAAAGTCTTAACAAATAATCACTAGTACAGCTGTATAAGGAGCGGGGTAGGTAGGATCATGTGCACGGACTCGACTGGTTAACGTGCACAAGCACCACATGAGACATAAGAAGTCCAAAGAAAATCATTAGCCGAGCCCTGCGAATACCAATTTGTAAATTCTCAGGTTAAACAAATTCATGAGAAAATTTTGAATGTAGGTGTTTTGCTTGTACATGGAATATTTATCAGGGGTTGGTTGTTTCTTTTTTACAATAATCTTTTTGTAGAATAATGCTAACATGAAACTAAGTTAAGCATATTGATACTAAGCACAGATTCAATTTAACAAAATTGTACACATCAGATTTCTAAAATAATTGATAGCACGAACACGCTAGAACACGCGGCTAACACGCTTGGACATGACAGGGCATGGACTGTAAAAGTGCAACCAATTTGCATCAAAAAATGTTATGTACACTCAGAATTGTTGTAAAATACTGAAAAAAATAGAAAATGATCTGAAATAAAAAATAGCAATATATACCATATTTGCTAACTTTCTTATTTTTAGATATTTTTTTCAAATATTATATTTATAACGACATGTTACGATTTTCTCAAATTGTACAAAAATCTAAAAAAAAGAAAAAATGGTAAAAAAAAACTTGAAAAGTATTAAAATAATTAATATGACTCTGTTCTTTATTTTTAGACATTTTTCCATATTTTTCCCTGTTGTTACTTTTTGTAACGGTTTTCTCTTAATCAAACAAAAAGAAAAAGGAAAAGAAACACGTCTGGGCCAATGTTAGCACACATAAATACATAATAAGCATGTCATGCCAACATGTATAGTGTCGGTTGACATGTCGTGCTCGGTTCCTGCATTATTTATTAGCACGGCACATCTTAGGCCAAATTTTCTATCTGTAGGTTAGTTATATTATTATTATTTATAAAGGTTAGTTCTTACATAAAACATGCCAACCAATATCACATACACCAAACCAGATACTAAGCGAGATCAACATTGAAAGAAACTTCAGATAAACGAAGGAATAATAAACAGAATTGGCGACTATACACGGTTAAAAATGCCAAGGAGACACAGTTGTAACTGTGTACAAACGCATCGCGTACACGATTGAAGAACCGTGTCTATATAAACTTTATTTCTAATTTGTATGTTATTTATAATTCATTAGTATTCATATTTGCTAGACATGAAACATATAATATTACACATCCATATACATTAATAATTCAACAAATATTCAACATTCAACATTTAAAACATAGAGAAGACAATATTAAACATACATATATACATCCATAATTCAAGATTTAACACAACATTTTTGACGTCACACAAACTGCCAATTTATATCCACAAGTGACTCCCCAAAATAGAACAAAGAAATCAACCAACGAAACAAACGAGCAAGTTATCTTGCTATGGGACCTGTTGCAGACATGCCACCCATATTAGCCATCTCGAATACACTGTTATGAGAAGTTGTACTCCTTCCACGGGTCCCCTCTGTGGAGATTTCCAGATCGAGGCTTTCCTTGAGTTCAATGACTACTGCACTCATGGTCGGCCTATGAGCAGAGCTATCATCAGTACACCTGCGTGCCAGATCAGTAACCTTCCAAACAGAATTTATGTCATACTGCCCATTCATTCTTGTGTCTGCAATGCTTTCAATATCTCCTCTGGATAGTTTTTTATTCACCCATTGCTTCAGATGGCATCCCTCTGGACCAGAAATGACAGAAGGTTGTCCTGTGATGATCTCTAACAGAACAACTCCAAAACCGAACACGTCGCTCTTTTCACTTAGCTGGAATGAGGAATAGTACCTGAAGTTTCATTGATTCATTTAGTTTGATCTTTTATGGAAGTGGTCCGTTTTATTTTAAACATACAACCTATGGTATTAAAAATATGAAATTTAAACATTTAGCACTACTGTGCTACTGCAGCTCCACCGGTTTTAGACTGCAGCAGTCCCCAATTACTGATTGCCGGCACTCAGTGCCAAGAAATTAGTTAAAGAAAGGTGTGTAAAACACTGCAAACAGAAAGCCTGCCACTTTAACTTCTTGTCTCTTTTGTTGAAGAAAGGGAGCCGCTTTTATTCGAGTTAGAAACAGAGCAGGTGAGTCTTGCGCATTTGTACCCAGATCACCGTGAAAAGACCATATACATCTATCTATTTTGTTATTATTGTTAATATTTCTTGTCTAAGTTGGAAAATATTAGCAGCCAGTCAGTCCAGGGGCCTAAGATTTTGAAATCGTTATCCTCCAAATTCCCTCCCATTGATCTTTTCGTTGAATTAACTGTCTTTTCGTTGGCTTATTAGTTATTAATTACAAATTAGGCAAGAATTGTATTGCTAGCTAGAGATTAATGGGATACACAAGATGAATGCAGAGGCATTAGGAAAGCATGAAAAAGATCTCTTGACGAAGGTAGCAAAGAAAATTCCAGTATGATTAGAGGTTTATTTTAAAATTAGGCAATAACCAGATTGTTTGGTACAGGATAATAGAATATGCAAGAAGAGTGCTGAAGCATGAGAAAGCTTGCAAAAAGAGCCATTGAATGGGGGAGCGAAAGAAGATTCAATTGCCTGTTGGGTAATTTAGGTGAGAAATGTGGAGCGGACTTTGCAGTGCTTACATCGAGGTGTGTATGTTTTTGACTGTTTTTTATCCGAAGTTTGTCTTCTTTAAAAATTTCACTGTATTTAAGTTGGTCACTATTCTAAACTGCTAATCTATAAAACCAAGGATTATCTAATCATGGTATACTAATTTATCTGCACTAAACATCATCAGATCCTGGCGGCTCAGTCGCTGTAGTCTATAGTTGCCCATGAGCCGCTGCAGACTGCAGCAGTAGTGCTAGATTTCTTAATTTCATGATTTTGGTAACACAGGCTTTCTTTTATGCTACTGAAAAAAAGGCTGCCAACTGAAAAACCTTCAATTCAGGCTGTATACAAAGCCTAGACCTTTTTGGCTACGATTAATTAGCATGACGTTATTATTAGCATGCAAATGCTAAGATTAATTCATAGAAAAACAGGTCTTTTATAACCAGAGGAGAAGAAACTCTTTAGAGTTTAAGTACTAATTCGAAAAGGAAAGGAAAAAGGAAAAGAGCTCTTACTCAGGATCAAGGTAGCCAGGGGTGCCGACAACTTTAGTTGAAACATGATCGCTTGCAGCATTGTTAAAAGCCCTGGAGAGCCCAAAATCGGCAATCCTTGCCTCGAGATTTTCATTTAAGAGAATATTGCTAGTCTTCACGTCTCTATGGATTAGTGGTGGATTGCATGCCTTGTGCAAATACTCCAGCCCTTCATTGTTTTTATTCATATAAAATTATTATATGATGACATTTCAATTGACTTTTTCTTGATCAAAGTGACTTTTTCTTTCCACTTTTATATAAAAAAATACATTATTTCATTTGAATTAATTAATTATGATGTGAATATTTTCCAATATGATAATATGGCTGAATGGAGTCATGGTGTCTCTAAATTTTAGTCTATTATGCTAGAAGCATAATAGGAGAAAAATATTAATTCCAATCATTGCAATAATTTAAATTGTAAACTTTGTGGAGGAACCTAATTTGACAATGCACTTCATGTTAATACAACGAATAAATGCTTAATAATTATAGATATTAAAAAGGTTTTGTACCAAGTGAGGATTCATATGCAATTCGAACCCGCTGTTTCCAACTCAGAGGCCTTGCATTATCTGAAATAGACAGAGTTTAGAACTTACAATTTAAATACTTGAGTAGAAAATAGTTTCAATAAACCCGCTCTTGAGAACTGATTTGAGTAAAAGATAATATTCACCCATGAGCTTATCTTGCAGAGTTCCTTCTTGCATGTATTCATATACAAGTGCCATGCAATCTCCATCCATGCAGTAGCCAATTAGTGACACCAAGTATCTGTGATGAACCCTTGCCAAATTTTGAGCCTGGAAACAGAGCAAATTATCATGTTTGTTTACCTTCACAAGATGGTTTTTTAGCCTCATTAACATCTAAATTTATCAAATGCTAACCTGCGCAAGTATATATAACTACAATTTACTATTTTTTTTGTTTTGTAAGATCTAATGTAAGAATGTGTAAGATAAACAGTTACCTCAGCCAAGAACTCTTTGACTCCTTGTGAAGATGAATGAGAGCGCATTTTAACTGCAACTTGGGTTCCATTTTCCAGGGCCCCCAAATATACACTTCCAAATCCTCCAGTGCCAATTTTATTCTGGAACTTATTAGTAATTCTTATAAGATCATTGTAACTGAATCGACGATTCTCAAAATCCAATATTCGTTCTCCTTTTTCATTTCGATTAGATATGTTTGCATAATTTTGGCCAGCAATATTGCCAGGAGGATTGTTTGCTTCTGGAGTATTTGCATAGTTTGGCTGGTGATTATATGCTTCAGGGGTTGTTCCGTGGTTTTCAATTTGTCTTGAAATGTTTGATTGGTTATCTGTAAAATAAAATAAATAGAGTCATGTCTTGCCGTCCTTTGATTGATAAAAAGAAGGATACAGTATGCATCTTATTACTAGAGAATAAAATAAAAAAATTGAAGGCATTCCTACTAAAAACAGAAAATAACCTAGATGTTTTAGATGCTAAAAGAAAAGAGCTTTCTGTTTATACCGAAGATAAACCACGGCAGGTATTTCTTTTGAAAATAAGAAAAGAACTCCATTTAGCCTAACATGACTAGTTTCAAACAGAGAGCCCAACTGGTACTGGTTTGCACCACCTAGAATTTTCAGGTTTAAATTCAAAATATCAGTCTTTTCTTTTAAACAATCCTCATATTACATTTAGATAAATGTAGCAAATAAGAGCCCTCAACACTAGGCAATGAACCCCTTTGTCTTAATTACAAATTTACAATCCAATAGAGAACAGTGATTTAATTTATCTAGAAAGGAAAAAAACAAAGAAAAGGCAGACTTACTTTTGCGTCTTCTCAAGCACACTACCACTGTTATGATAGCAGCAGCAATGAGAAGCAGCACAACCACACCAACGACTGCGATAATAAGTACTGCACTTTTCTTTTTCTTAGATGGAGGTGTGGGCACCCCTCCAAGTCCAAACCTAAGTAGAAAATATTATTTGAAAAGAAGGCATCGAGCTAAGATTTTACCTTAAGTCTTTAGGAAAAATTCTTACTGTTAATGTGGGATATCGTTAGATACCTTGTTGGGGGTTTCTTATTTAACAAAAAAAGAGTGTATTTATTTGTCCTTCCTCAAACGTTATTTTGGAGTATTCAAATTCTTCTGCACACACAATCCATCGGACCAAATTTCTGGTGATAATTATTGCAGGTTGATAATGTGGTCCAAATGATGTGCACTTATATGACTGGGGGATGAGGATGATTATGTTTTCTATAACATTAACTAGTTTTTTTATTAGTGTAATTATAAAGCCTTGTGCAGTAGTCGGACTTGTAGTTATCTTTTGTGTTTAGTTTTTTCTTTTTTAAAGAAGCTAGCTACAATAAATAAACAATGAAGTCCCAGGATAACAAATATTGTCCTGTTATTAAAGTGTATATGAGAAACAAATATTTATCAAAAATAACACATAAAAACAAGGGAGAATTTCATATATACCACTCAAAAACATACCTAAAGATTATATTCCCGTTCTGGCTTTTATTATTAAGACCAGGAGGAAGGGTGGTTGAAATCTTGTTATTTCCTGTTATGTCCCTGAAATTTCCATAAAATTATAATTGAATTTGTGGTATCTTTTTTCTTGATAAAAATATAGTTTAGTTTGCAAACCTACAGGTATGTCAGAGCAGATAATTGATCTAGGAAAATAGGAAGATCCCCTGACAAGTCATTATAAGATATATCCCTGAAAAATAAAGGTAGCAAGCAATAGCTTAAGTTAGCATGAGAACACAAAACTGAATTCGTGATATGCCAAAAAGGAAAAGAAATAGTAGACATTCAATTTGCATAACAAAAAATGAAAATATTACGACTGTCTGTCGTAGCTCCACAGAGATTATAGAAAAACATACAATTGGAGTGTAGTTAAAAATATCAATCTCAGTAAAATAATTTGTTCTTAGTTTAAAGAATTATACAATGATTGGAGTGCGCTTAGATCTCCAAAAGAGGATACTATGGCACCTGTCAGTCCACTTGATGATAGGTTTCTGGAAAAGACATCTTATTAGTCAAGAATTTTTTGTACCTTCTCTGTTTTTCCAAAAGTAAATTGTATGACGTATTGAAATGCTCACAAAGTTATAATCCTGAGAGCGTTGGTGGAATCAGAGGTGCAAGTGACACCACGCCACAATAGTTCTTTAGGAGCACAAGGATCACCACTCCAATCTTTGTTTACTTTGTAGTTCGCTTTAATTGTATTCATGGCAGCAACTTCAATTGCAATGAAAACACATTATGGCATATTAATTAATTAAGCAAAGTTACTAGTTTAGTTTTGTCTTTCAGATCATAAATGTTTGAAATAAAAGTTATTATTAAATATTGTATGGAGAGTAATGGAAGGATGTATGGAGAGTATGGAAACTTTTGGTTTGGTTTCTTCGGAAAACCTTTCATTTATTCAGTTAAAAATAAGTCCTTCCTATTTGCGGATGTATTTCATAGCATGAACGAATAGTTTTAAGTACACAGAATGAGACAACTATAGTCAAACATACCGTCTTCACTACTGGTGGTAATCCCAGTGGCGGGTCTAATGATATACACTTCAAATGCATTCAAAAGAGGCGGGAGAGTTGAGCTGGAAGTAGCCTTAAGGGACACATTATAACTATTGTTACCTGTGTCACCGTATGACCATCCTGCAGCAATTTTATATCTCGAATCTAGTAGGAACCCGTTAGCAAATACATCGAAATTCCTACTAGCATTAGATGGTATGTTCTGGATCTCTGTGTAGTGAAGGATTGCAGCAAATCTTGTGGATGTATTGTCGCTGGTCCAGTATTGCACAAGGGGTTCTGTAGTGCTTAAAGTAGTGACAGCAGTTTGCATGATAAGAGAGGGGACCGCATAGTCTGCATCTGGGTCCACTTCGGAGCTGGTTGAGATATTTGTCCATGTCGCCTGCACGTAGGGCCTCCAACGTCGGTCATATGGATCGTCAGGGTACCTATTTTAGTTTTTTAACAAAGCAGTGGAAGAATAGAGTGATGACTGCATGTATTACTGGTAGAGTACTGAATAATATCTTTATCACCTGGCCTTCTGTTTTCTAATCTATTAAGCAGGATTCAAATTTTATATGGTACATTTGCACTTTCTTCATGAGTTTGGACCTAGTAGAGAACGAAATCAACCCAATTAAATCAAAGAGGTTTGGTATCGTACGTTGTCCATCTCCAATTAGCCAAAACGTATTAAGATTATATCGTACGTAGTTCTCTAACTTGTGCATTAACTTAAAAATTAAGATGTATTCCGACAACAAACAATATCTAACCACTTAATAATTGGTAAATAAAACATTTCTCATTTTTTTGGGTTAGTTTAGCATGTTTACCTTAGTTGATCACTTGCTCCTAAGTTCCGCCTATAGAAGTAAACCAATGATTGTGTGGAATTTGTCCATGAATAAATGCTCGTTGTCAATGGCCTCAGTTCTAGCGTAGAGATAAAAGGAGTTCCAAGATTTTTATTAATAAGGCAAACTTGTAGGTAGTCAGAAGTGGTTGTGGCGATAATCTCAGTGAAGTAGGCACCATCCGCACTGGGTATTTCCATTGTTTTCCAAAAATTGACTCCCAAATGAATATCAAAGGTTGGAAGCTTATTTACTTTATCATAGTTTCCATACTTGAATACTCCTCTTATAAGGTACTTTGATCCTAGTTTTAAGGATTTTAAGGTGTAGCAATTTCGGGTCCCATTGGGAAAGCTTCTGACAGTTAGATATTTCTGTAATGAGCTAGTGCTGGTGTATTCCGAAGAGATACCGTAGTTGACTCCCGTGTCGATGAATTGATCATCAGACACGTAAGTCAACTTAGTCTCGCTATCAAGCAAGCTAGAATTTGCAGCAAGTCCGCAATCAATGCTTATAAAACCTGTAAAGAGAAAGTGATGACAAATTATTTTTTTATAAAAATTATAAAAAAAGGAAGAAATTCAACCGAAACATGCTTCACAAATGACACTATTATTGAACAAGTAATACATCATCCATAAATATATATGGAACCCAAGACAAATAGTGATCAAACTGTATCCTTTATCTTTTATAATTTTGCCGATATTAATATGAATACGGATAGTCTCGATACAGATACAAATTGGATGAGGATGTTAAACGGGTACAATAACAGGTGGAATATCAGATAGATACGAATACAAATATAATTCAGATAATTAAAAACAATGTTGTTGATTTAAAATGTTTCCTCAATATATAAAAATGTAATTCGGATAAATAATGTTGGTACAATAAATAAAAAGAATGTAATTAAGAAACAAAAATAAATAAAGGAACCAGATTCGGATAAATAAAAGAAAAATAATCTCAGGACTTCTTAGTCCCACAAGGGAACACTCTTAAGTTTTGAAGTATCTCCAGCTGGCCAATGGCCCATATAGTAGCGTACGTGATGATATGTTGGAAAGCAGTTGAAATTTTTTGTGACCGATTCGGATGATCCGGTTAAGTGAAATGTCGGTAAGGTAATCATCCGAATCTGTATCCGGTTTTATATTCAAAATCGTATCCTCATTTCATATTTGTCAGAAAATTATTTGGATTCAAATCAAATAATATTTATATCTGAATTCATCATTTTCCAGATTTAGATCCGAATAAAATTAGATAATATCCGATCCATTTACACCCCTAAACAGGTGATAATCTTTTTATTTTCTGTAGCTTAATCTTTTAAACAATAAACCTATTTGGTTTCTTCTATATATAGCAACATGAGACATTTGATAACGTTTGGTACGACACAGTTTCCATTACTGAACAGTTGAAACCATCTTATTAGTTTTTTTTGGAATCTTTTTAATAAAAAATTTCAAATTAACCTATACTGCCATTCTCCATATTATATAATAGTTTAAAATATTGATACTATTAATAAAAGGAGTAGGATTAATATGCCCATTAGTTTTGTACCCATCATGCCCCAACATCATTATCTATATTTTCAAAGTTTAAACAGTCGATCCGAAACACTCAATATGATCTTCATATTAAAATGTACTTGGATGCAAAATTTTGTATTTTTTAAAATTTGTTTGCTATTTTTTGAGATAGGTACATAATCACTGTTTTTAGAATATTTTGGACCATTCAAAAATAGTGATTTTGTACCTCTCTAAACAATTAGTAAAAAAATTATAAAAATTATAAAATTTGTTAACTAAGCACATTTTAATATGAAGATCATGTTGAACGGTTCGGATCGATTATTTAGACTTTGAAAATAGAGATAATGATGTTGGGGCATGATGGGACACAAAACCAATGGGGCATTTTAACCCTACTATATGTAATAAAAAATAGGGACGTGATAACCAGTGGCATATCTAGGATTTGAGTCAGAGGTGGGTAAAATATTTCAGTCTAGCCCGTTCCGTCTGTCTTCGCCGGACTGAGCTCATGCATCATTGATCACCCTTCCTTCGTAATTATCCTCCTTGTCTTGAATGGTGAATTTTGAAAAAAAAAAAAAAAACTAACTTGAATTATGAAAAAAATAGTTAAATGTGCCCCAACTTAACTAGTCACTGTGTGACTCACGTTACGTGGCCGTCTTTCCCAATTTGGGCATGACACATAGAAGCATGACTTGATCACAGCACGTGACCCAAGTCACAGCACGTCACGTCACGTATTTATATTGAGCTACAAAAAAAATAGAGATGAAATTGGACTGCATTTGGGAATTCATATTTCACATTGTATAATAGAAATATTTCAGAGTGAGACAACAATCCAATTACATATGAGTTAAACAAAAATTCAAAATTCAGGGTGGGGCAGATGCCCAACCCTGCAATACACTAGCTCCACGGTGATAAATATCCCCAACTACAATTTTCAAACAATTTTTCAACTTTAACGGCCAAAGACTTTGATGCATGCATGGTTAGACAAATTTTGGCGCCTACCGTATTCAAGTAAATTGGTGCCGACCGAATTAAAGAAAAGTAACGCTCAGTATTCCAGTCTTAATAGCGCTTTACAAAAGTTTTAATAGTGTTCTAGCTAAGTCATACAATTTCTTCTAACACGTTTTCACAATGATAATTATTTTTTCTCCCAATTTGCCTCCAATCCAAAAAGAGGAAATATTTCTTTCATGCACTCTTTTTTTACTACGATCATTCTCATCCATTTTTCTAACGGTCTATGAGAAATTTTGTGGTTCTAAAACTACGAACATTTATACTCGATTTTCTTTTTCAAATAAGATACATCATGTACTTTTGAGTTATATTTGTGTCATTGTTTTTTTTCCTTTTCCAACGCTTTATTCCTAATATTTTTTTTTGAAGGTTAGTGGCTTTAAGTGCCAACTAACAATTTCATTGATAAAAAAAACGAACTTACAATTACAACGAGTCAAATGACTCTAAACCTAAATCCACTCTTTTAATCTTACAAAATCCTCCAAACTACTCTAAATAACTCCTCTCAAGGTAGAGACGAGAGAGAGAGGAGGCGCTTTGTCGGAAGAGAAGCCTAGAAGAGGTGACAGAGGAATAGATTGAAAGTAGCTAGAGTTGTGTTGGAGGAGGAAAAGAGGCGGCTGCCTAGAGTTTGAAATCACTTGGGACTTTTTTTTTTTGCTCTTTCTTTTCCAAGAGGCGGCTCCATTGTCTTTATTCTTAATAGATATTTTAGAAAGATTTAACGGTGGATTTCTCTTGTCTTAATTTTGTTTTTGAGAAGTCTTAATATTGATTTTTTCAGAAAGTTTTAATAGTTCTTCCATAATGTCTTAATTGTGCAACAAAACACATCTTAATAGTGTTTTCCTTCTCCATATCCTTTTCCCTCTCCCTCCCTCTCCTCCATCTTCATCTTCATAAACAACTCTTATTTCATTTGTAAATCGCCGAGAACAAAGAGGTTGGAGGCGGTCAAAGAGGCAGCTACGATAAGATCTGTAAAGAGAAGAGAGGGAAGAGAAGACCGACGAGATAATGGCCGCGGGACGTGACTGAGATCGTTTGGGAGAGATCCTCTGAGCAGCATCGCAGTTGAGAGGGGATTTGACGTAGTTGTGGGAGGCGGAGGCGAGAGGTGATCGGGATCAAAGTGGGGAGAGAGAGAGCTGACTTTTTTTTATTGAGAAGAGATCAGAATCGGAGTAGGAGAGAGCCGATATATTTTTCTCAAAGTCTTAAACTTCTAAAAATAGAGATTGGAGTACGTGGGAAAAAAGATTGGAGGGCGTTTGGAGGACAGAATGTTGGAGGACGAACATATTTGCTCTAAATAATATTATGTCAAGAATGTCCTTGCATGTTTAAGCTAATCAAGACACTAAGACATGTAATGATGGAGAAATAACAGCAAACAGTATTAAAAGCGATCCAATGAGCAACAATTCTATGCACATATCATTTTCTTGAGATAAAGTGAAAAAAAAAATGTATGCACATACCGTAGATAGAGAATGAAGTGATTGTAAATTTGAAGCATTGCATTTAGCTTACCCTTAGAATCAGTCTGGCTGTTAACCCGTAGAGTAGACACAGATATTACCAGGAGAACTAAGAACCATAAATCTATTCCTTTAGAGTGGACTTCCATTTTCCTTCTCCTCTGAAGTGTCCACGGGAACAGATACTCTTTTATAAGGCACAACTGTTAAACTAAGTCTAAAGAATATTTATTTGATTTTTCCAAAATAAATATGAAATTTTGGCTCTAACCAAATTGTAAGGTTTCACGTTCATGTCTATGACGTAACGAAACATGGTCAAAACCTCCTAACACTACTAGAATTCTCACTTTTTCCAAGGGTAAGTTTAGCTTTTTCCAAGGGTAGGAGAGGCCGTCAGAAATAAAATGGTGTTTTCTGACGTAGTTCTGACACACTTAACATTTCCAACGGCACGCTGACGGAAATAGTTGCGCATGGAAATCCCTGTTGTCTGCCCTTGGAAATGTCTAATGTCCACCCTTGGAAATACTTTTGGATGACCCATGACCCGCCAAACAAATCAAATACTATTTTATATTGATAGCCTATGGAAATAGTTGACTCCATGCCCTTGGAAATGTTTTGGAAGTTGTAACACATATTATTTCCATGAGCTACCCTTGGAAATGTTTTGGTTATTATGTTTGTATTATTTTATAATGAAGGTGCACGGAAATACTTGGGTACTATACCCTTGGAAATGTTTCATTGATACAGTTAATATTATTTTATAGCTATACTAACTATTTCCATAGGGCTACCGTTGGAAATGTTTAGCTCCTGGAGACATAAGCATTTTCATTTATTGAGATCTCCCTTTTAATGTTGAACATTCCATTAACACAGAATTTAATCCCAAAACGAGAGGCAGTAATTAATAAAACAAAATAATTTATATAACACATCATAATAAATAAGAAAAGCACTTACTTAAGATAGTGATTTAGTGATATCATCACTATTGATAACAAAATAATTGTAGCATTACTTGACAATAAGAGTCTTCAAGCAAACAGTATACATCACCAAATTAGTACCAAAAACATAAAAATATAGGACATAACCCTAATTCATCTAGATTCCAAAAACCAACTAATTAAGTCACTATATATCTCATTTATAAAAAAAAGTCTTTCAAAAGGTTTCATTAACATTTGCCTAATCCATCCCCACATCCCTAATTAGAAACCTATTCGTGCCTCACTAATTGTCGCGTCTTTTTTTCTTTTGAGGGAAGTATTTGTTTCGCTTCCCTCCATTTTTGTTAGTATTTTCCCATATTCTCTTGCTTCTTCTCAAGCGAACCCAAGCCCGGACATCATCAATAGCATAGTTAGGTCTGTAAGGCTCTTCATCCTCGGAATCAGATTCATCATCGGAATCAGATTCATCATCCGAGGAAGATAAGACAATGACAGGTGGCGGGGCAACATGTCGCCACTCGATTATCTGAGGGTTTGGATTTGTGAGTGGATTGAATCGATTAGGCGGTGGTATAATCTGGAGTGGGGTGGGGGGTCCCGACGGATTGACTCTAATTACCGCACGTTTTTCATTTCCTCGGGTATTTGGATTTTCCATTTGAAGTTTTCTCCTTTTTCCCTGTACCTTAGAAAATAAAAGATTTGTAAATGAGGTCAATTAAAACCCTTAAAGAAGAGAAATTGTTACACAAGACAAGGGGTTGGATAGGCAATTGGGTTTAATCATAGAACACGGATGGCAGCAACTATTGGAATAATATCAAGTAGCATAATATTAGTGCTCCTATTATCTTCAAGGGAAAATTTCCATTGTACCCATTCAAAGTTTGTAAATAGGCAATAACCCCATGAAAGCACTATAATGTCCAATATCCCCATTCAAACTTAACTTTCTTTATTTTATCCCCATTTTCTTTATCCCCATTCAAACTTAACTTTCTTACAATTGCTACAAGACGGTAGAATTGAACAGGCCAGATATTGAGAGGTTGCAATTTTGGTCAAAATACAGGTCAGTTGTTGCTGGTCAGTCACAATACTGGTCAGTTGTTGCAGCTCAAAAATTGCAATGGCATTTACTTAAGCGATAAGTTAAGGCACTGCCTAAAAGGTAGAAAATGAAATTGACACCTAATATTCTGGAAAGGTACCCTTTCCAGTACCAGTGATATGCTCATTTGATCTTTAACCACAACAATTACCGATAGGGCTAAATTACCAAAAGTTACTTTATGAATGCATATGTTATATATGAATAATATAATAGAATTGCCTGAAATATTTGAAATTTCTTTTTTTTTGAAATAAAAGGTCAAACCATTCATTAAATTAATGGGAAGACTTCATGTATTTATATGCATATAAAATATGAATTCTCATTAATTTTTATTTCGAAGTTCTAAGAATTTCGATTCACGATAGTTTTCAAAGATTCAATCAATAAAGTATTACTCAAATTTCAGAAAATCTCATGAAAAAAAAAGGTCTATTCCTCTTACAGATAAAAAATCTGTTATTGAGTAAAACAATAACAGATTACTAGTAATATGTGTCAATCTCACTATAGTCTATATCCAAGTAGAGCTTACCAAGGTGGTGATTGACCGCTGCCACCTCGCTTCCAAACCGTTCTTGGCAACACAAAGAGCTCGAGCGGGTGGGAGGCACAACACACAGAGGGCTTGAGCGGGTGGGAGACACAACACAGAGGGCTTGACGGAGTGGCTGAGTGAAAGTGGGGAGGAGAGACAGTGGCTGAGCGAAAGTAGCAAGGAGAGACAGTGGATGAGGGAGAAAGAGAACAGGCGGAGAAATGGGAGGGAAGTGAAGTTGAAACGACGCGGAGAAAGGTTAGGGTTTAGCGGGAAGAGATGTGAAAATGGGAACCAGAGTAAGTCCGATGCCCATCGGACCTACCTTGGTTCGATGGGTGTGATGACCATCCAATTTGCATCAAGATTCGTGTTATATGCAACAAAATCAGTGCAAGTATGTATCAATTTCTGTGCGCATAGATCTTGATGCTAATCGTACGGTTCTAGAGCTAGTTGAACCTAAATGTAGGTCCGATGCCCATCGGACCTACTCCTATCTCGTGAAAATGAAGGCCCACGCGGTTACAATTATTTTATATTATTATTTATATTTCCGTGAGGCTACCATTGGAAATGTTTAGCTCCCAGAGACAGAAGAAATTCTATTTATTGAGTATCTCCCTTTTAATCCAGAACATTCAATTAACATAGGATATATATTAATCCCAAAATGTCATGCAGTAATTAATCAACAAAAGAATTTCTATAACACATCCTAATTAATAAGAAAACCACTTGATTTAGACAGTGATTTAGTAATATCATCACTATTGCTAATATATTTAATTTAGATACAAAACATTTTGACAAATGGTGCAATACATAAGATCTCCCTTTGTGTAAACACCTGTTACAAGCAAAATAAAAGGAAAATGTTAAAAAAGGCATTTGACCAATAATGTGAACATAATTTTAACCTAAATTGAAATGCAAAAAAGCAATACATATGTGTATTCCTTTACCAATTAATATTCTTCACCGGAATCATGAAATTCTTCATCAATTTGCTCTTCCTCCTCTTCCTCTATGTCGTTTTCGGTCACTACCTCGAACTCGCCTTCTTGTTGGACCACACCCTCCCAATCAAAGTCTTGTCCAATTGTCGGCTCAATTGGATTTTCCGGTCTTTCCTCTTGGTAAAATTTGAGGTTTGCATCGTCACCCTCGGCACGAAACATCGACTTCGGGCTTGTTTTCATTGCCACCCACCAAAGTTTTCTTTCGGCCTTTTGTGATGCATAAGGTAGGTAACACACTTGGGTTGCTTGAGCCGCTAGTACAAAAGGCTCATAATTTGCAAGGCGAGAAGTATGCTTAACCTCAACAAGACCATGTTTCCGGGCCACTTTTACACAGTTTATTATGTCAAACCAATCACACCTAAAGATAACTACCTTGTGTGCATCATATTGTAGCTCAATGACATCTTGGAGAAGACCATAGTAGTCGATTTGTACGCCATTTGCATCCCACTCTCCTTTGATGCAAACACCGCTACTTTGAGTTACCTTATTTTCTCCGGATGATTCTGTGTGAAATCGATACCCGTTGACTTCGTACCCATCGTAGAAGTATGCTTGTTTGCTAGGCATGACTCCTGCCATTCGTATGTAGTAGTCGCCTTCATCACGAGAATTTATTATCTTTTTCCGTAACCAAGGTGCGAAACCATCTTGATGAACTTTTGGCAAATCTTGTGGGCTTGGGGCCACCCCAGAGTTGAGCATGCATGTATCAAACTCTCTGCACATTAGATAGAATATGTCCAAACATGAGATTCCGATAGGTTTTAGAATAGATACTTTTGAAAACAATACAAATATATTTATAAGATTGTACCCCAGGTACTTCTCACAGATCTCTGGACAGTTGAGGATGACATAAGTGTGTGCAGCATCCCAATCCTTGTCATTGAGAGGATTTCGTTTTGGCTTGCCAATGGTGCGGCCCGGAGTATCGAATATCGAAAGTTGTCTCGCCGAACGGTTACTTATTCCAACTCCTTCTTGGCTAATGTTAGATCTCTCTGCAAAGTAGCGTCCGGAAAATGTACCGATTTCTTTGGCAATTGTAGCCTCCACTATTGAACCCTCAACACGTGCCTTGTTCGTGACTCTCATCCTTTGTTCCTTGTTACGCCTGTAATTGCAACAATGGTTTAGTGTTAGTTGTAATCTTAGTGTGTCTTTAATTACCATTAAAAAAATTGGTGAGACAAGTCACCTTTCACATGCAAACATCCATCGAGATGATACCGGCCCACCCATTCTAGCCTCGTATGCTACATGCAACACAAGGTGCTCCATTGAATCAAAGAAACCGGGCAGAAATTTTTTTTCCATCTTGCACATTATGACGACAATATCATCTTCTAATTCCGCGACCCTCACTGGATCAAGTTCCTTGGCACATATCTCTCTAAAGAAGGCCGAAATCTCATATAAAACATCCCATATAGGATCCAGGACAAAGTCTCGAAATGCAACGGGGAGGAGGCGCTCCATGAACACGTGTAAGTCATGACTTTTAACCCCGGTGAAGCTGCCAGTGGTTAGGTTAACCATCCTTGACCAATTGGACACGTAGCCATCAGGGAACCTTACTACCTCCTTGAGCCATGTTAAAACAATCTTCTTATTTCCTGGAGAGAGTGCGAAGGGTGCCTGTGGTTTGATAAACTTTCCCGGGTGATCAGCCGTGGTAGTTAGGTGCTGGGTTGGGCGATCACAATAAAGAGCCAAATCTTTCCTGGCTTTTTCATTGTCCTTGGTTCTCTTACCAATGCTTAATATCGTGTATAGCAAATTTTCGGTGAAATTCTTCTCCAAATGCATCATATCCAAATTGTGTGGCACCAAGTTGTCTTTCCAATAGGGTAAGGTCCAAAAAATGCTCTTCTTTTGCCAATGATGGGTTACACCATAACCAGGGATCTGATTTAATAATCCATTTTTATCCCATTTAATATCTGGGAGCAAACTCACTATATCGAGCATTTGCTCTCCCGTCAATCTTGGTGGTGGCGGATCATTCTCAACCCTACCTTTAATGAAATTCTTCCTATCTCGGCGGAATGTGTGATGCATAGGAAGAAAGCACCTTGTGCCATCGAACCAAGTTGCTTTTCCACCATACGCAAGTTGAAAGGCCTTTGTCTTCTCCATGCAATAATAACACGCCAAATGGCCTTTTGTACCCCATCCACATAGCATCTCATAAGCCGGGTAATCACTAACCGTCCACAGAAGTTGTGCATGCATCTCGAAGTTCTCTCTTTTATACCCGTCCCATGTCATTTCTCTCTTTGACCACAAAAGATTCAATTCGCCGATCAAAGGTTCGAGGAGAATGTCAATGTCCCGACCCGGATGCTTTGGTCCAGGGATGACTAGCGCGAGGAACATGCTATCTTCTTTCATTATCAACCCTGGGGGTAGATTATATGGAAAAACAAATACCGGCCAACACGAATATGGAGCTGCACTCGAGTTGAATGGCATGAACCCATCTGTTGATAGTCCCAACCAAACATTTCTAACCTCATATGCAAAGCCGGGATGTTTCCGAGTGAAATGCTTCCAAGCCTCACCATCCGCTGGGTGCACCATCATCGGGGCTTTGTGACGCACACCTTCTTTGTGCCATCTCATATTCTTCGCAGACTCTGCGGTCATGTACATCCTTTGCAACCGTGGGGTGATAGGTAGATATCAAAGTTGCAATAGTGGCACGGGTTTTGCATTCTTATTGTGGCCAACGGGCTTATATCTTGGCAAGTGGCACACATCACATTCTGTTTTCAACTTGTCATCTTTGTTGTAATATAGCATACAAAAATTCGGGCAAACATCTATTTTTTGGTGCTCCATGCCCAATCCATCAACCAATCGCTTTGCTTCATAGAAATTTTTAGGCATTTCATCCTTTTTAGGAAGGGTGCTTTTCATGAGGTCCATCACGTCATCGAATGCTGCTTGGCTCATTTGGTGCTTCGCCTTAATCGCAAAGGCTCGTGTCACCGCGGACAAGACGGTTTGTTCTTCACATTCCATTTCACCCGTTGCATTAAATTTCCAAACCGGTTTATTGTTAGCCTCTATCATGTCGAAGAATTTTTTAGCCGCTCCCATAGGTGCCTCTTCATTCCAATTGAAATCTTGACCAGCAGCATCCCTAACCATGTCAACCATTGTATCAGCTGCCTCGTTCGAAGATGACGGATTAGCTGAATTTGGATGCGTCCCCCCCGTGTTTGTGCCAAACTTCATATAGGTTGCAAAAGCCATGGCGAAAAAGATGCATTTCGACGGTATCCACATCTTTGATGTAGAGGTTATCACATCTTCCACACGGACACAGGATACATTGCAAACCATTAGCGTCGATACTCACAATGGAGGGTATGGACCGGGCTCTATCAATAAATTCGGCCACACCGGTCACAAATTCAGGTTCAAGAGTTCCACCCGTATTTTGTCGACTATACTTATACATCCATTCTCGATTAGTCGTCATTTGAGTGATGCCGCTGTATTAAACATTCAATGAGTTAATCCAACAATTTGCCAAACAATTACTCAATTAGAAAGGGGAATCTGGTCTAAAAATCCGTGTTAAGATTCTGGTCTAAACAATCTGGTCTGTCTCTGTTCATTTGTATGTACCTTTGCTTACCATTTGCCATTTGTATGTACCTTTTCTAACCAGGAGCTGTCTCTGGACAATTTGCCTAAAAACACTTACAAATGATGAGCTCTCTCTGGATAGTGCGTAGGCACCATTTTCTAATTTTCATTACCAAGTCTCTATGTACCTTTGATCTTTCCTGCACAATGGCCTTACAGTGGGAGACCTAGAGCTTAATCTGCAATTTGCATGGAGAGGAAGAGCACCAAGGAGAGGGAGAGCTCCAAGGAGAGATCAAAAGCGTGGTGAGACACAGCACTTTGAGCTCAGAAAACAAAAGGGTTTAAATCGCAGGGGCCGGCTAGTTTAAATCGCATAAAGTGTTTTGGAGAGTTCCACGACAGAAATTAGACTGGGATGAGGCGAGGTGGGTGGGGAGAGGTGTATTTCCATGGGTTTACCGATGGAAATAGTGGTATATATTATCTAAGTATATTAGTAGTTTTTTGGCGTACCCACAGTGTACGCATCATAATGTGTATAACAGAAAACATCAAAATAGTAAACAAGACATCTCAAGTTATACTAGATTTTATCCTCATATAAATTGTCCTTAACTTACTGTTAAAAACCCTTTTTTTTTTTAAAAAGCCAGGTAGAGGCTACTGTTATAAAAAGAAGACAACAAGTTGCTCCACATGCACACATCCTACTGTTATAAAAAGCATACACATCCTACAAATTAACTTACTGTTATAGAACTACTTCCAACATTTTACTCCATACACACATCCTACTGTTATAAAAAACAAACACATCCTAAAAATTAAAAGGTTTAGAATTATTACAACTAGTCAATGTTTTGAAGCTGTCAATTAAAACATTTTATGGATTGTGATCCCCTCCCACACCATCTTTGCCCTTGGATGGTTGAGTGTCGCCTCCCACACCATCATTGCCCATTGATGACCCCTCCTACAAAGTACAAAATGAGAATATGATGTAATCATTCAAAAATATATTTGGAATCTGTCATTTATTCAAATAAGTAGCAGAAAAGGGGCTTACATCAAGAAAATCTGGAACAGTCAATCCGTTCGCTCGGAAGAGCGCAATAAAATATTTCCTCGTGAGCAGATTATTATTTTGAAGCTCTTCAATTTCCTTTGCGTGGCGCTTATCTTGTTCATCTATCTTCGCAACAAACTCAGTGCGTTCACCACGAATTATCTCTACCACCTCATCTTTTGTGTATTTTCTTCTCAAAGATTCAGCGGATGTGGCCGTGCTCTTTGTAGGCTCCGAATGGGCACCCTCCACTGTCTCCAATACTCTTGTGGCCTTACTTATTATTGACTTGAATCCAAAGCCGAATAGCCTCCCTCGACTGTCCTCTCCTTTCACAGCCATCTCCCAGATTTTCTCATCTTCTATCGTATCCCCATGAACCTTCTTAAGTTCCAAGTATTTTTCCTGCCACCATTAGAAAAACATATTAAGTACTTGTTTAATTAGTGGAATTGGTTCAATCTAGTGTTGGTCTTTATAACCACTGTCCATCATCAATTATTTTGATTAAACATTTTAGAATTTCACATCTTCCATCAAGATTTTGACAACTAAACTAAAAACAGTAGGTGATGACAGACTATATTAGACTTCTTCGAGATTACTGTGACACATTAGAGACTCCTATTAGACTGCCAATATACATTGCATGACCCAACCTGATCATGCCCCCAACATGACCTGACCCAGCACTTAGAAATTGGTCCCATATTTTTACTTTAAATGAAAAATGCTCTTACCGCTGTCTTCTCCGCTTTCTCGTTCACGTAAGCCTTTCCTGCTGGTGTCTTCACCATGTGAGTTCGATCAAAGACCTCCTTCAACCCAACCGGTGATCCCTTCTCAGCTATCTGAAATTTGTACAGTTCAGAAAGTATATGAGAACTTAAATAGCCAGGGTCAGTAATAAAAGTGCAGTAATGTAATTTTCCTTACCAATGCTGTCTTGTGGCGATAAGTACTCCTAGAACCAGACACGTGATACACCACATGCTTTTTCTCTCCTTCTGGACCAACTCAGTTTATACGGTTGGTGTCAGATTGTTTGACAAACTTATCTTTGGACCATATGTTAACCAACCCCTTCCAATGCTCTGCGTTCTTGCACCATTTAGGAGGATTATCTTTCCAGACCTCCTTGGTCTCTCCATATTTCTTGATGTATCTTGCCCTTTCCTCCGACAGTTGATTCATATATGCGTCTGCCGCTATTCTCTCAAATACATCAATACACTGCACAGTGTCTTCCCCAGCCCCCCATGAATACCTCTGGAGGAACTGTTGTAGGATTAACAGTCTCGTCTTCGAGGGAAAGCTCCTCCAACTCCGGTAAGGACCGGCAAGTTTTCTAGCGTGAGGAGCCTAATACGTGAACTCAACATCACCGACAATAAATAATTATGGTATGTCCTCCAGTGGCGCCGGTTCACGACCCCTTGCAAGACCCTGCCCACACCTAACATCGGTTTTTCCCTTGTTTCTTTTTCTTTTCCTATTGACATCTGACGCCTTAGCTGCCGACCCGTCTAGCTCTACCCCGCATGCGTCAAGTGCTCCAGGAACCCCGTGAAGGGGCCGACGGAGGAGGCATCTCCTACTGCCATCATCATCCAGTTCGGCGGGATGCGATGAGTGAAGATCAGAGGTGTCTTGGCTACCATCAACGTCATCCTGAGACATAGATAGTGCAGCAGACACGGATGGCGAGGGATTAAGCGGTGACTGAGGAGGTGAGAAACCAGTCCCGACCCATGAATCCCTGTTCGGGGACCGGTTATTATAGTTCCACGAATCCCAAGCAGGAGCCCCTTGAGATGGCTGAGGGGTTTTCCGTTTTTTCCCTCAAAACGCCTGGATTGGGGCCCTTAAAAACCCTGACTCTCGAGGAACCAGTTGCCGACACCCGAGGTGACTGGACATTATCATCTTCTGAGTTGACCTGGTGTAATTTCAGATAAGGGGTTTAGACTCTAATTGTCAGAACAGCAAGCATAAGTTGTGAAACAACACTTTAAGCTCCAAGGAGAGTTATTTAGCCTAAATTTCTAAGTTAACCTTAAGATGTGTAACTATATCTCAGTCATCTGCTATTATGCTATGAAATGCTAAGTAAAAGAAAAGATGACAGTAAATGGAGCTTACAAGTTATCAAACTGGCACTTATGACATACCAGATATGCTCAAACCATGTATGAACATTAATTGATCTAACTAAATTAATTGGTCCAACTCATACCATGTATACCAGTGATGAACATATAATTGGTCTAACTCACACCACTTATATTACAACTCAATTAACAAAGATAGTAATTTTAGGGAGTTGATATTCTAAGGGCAAACATCTCAATAATAAGAGCTGGGAGAATATTTCTTATACTAATACCCACTTTGTCCTTCTCTTTTAATATTAAAAATACCTGCGGGGTAACGTGGACCTGGTCGGGAATAGCTTGATCTTCCATCTCATCCGGGTGCTGGGATGACGGCCCTGTCTGGGCTGGTTGCTCTTGCTCTGGCTCTTTCTGAGCTGATAGCTCTGCCTGGGCTGGTGGCTCTGTACGAGGAGGTGACTGATCACGAGGCTTGGTCTGAGATGGTGGCTGTTTCGGGGCTGATAGCTCTGCCTGGGCTGGTGGCTGTTTCGGGGCCGAAAGGTCTGTTGGCGGCTTGGTCTGAGCTGGTGGTTGTTTCGGGGCCGACGGGACAGTTGGCGGCTTGGTTTGAGATGGTGGCTGTTTCGGGGCCGACAGGCCTGTTGGCGGCTTGGTCTGAGCTGGTGGTTGTTTCGGGGCCGACGGGACAGTTGGCGGCTTGGTTTGAGATGGTGGCTGTTTCGGGGCCGACAGGCCTGTTGGCGGCTTGGTCTGAGCTGGTGGTTGTTTCGGGGCCGACGGGACAGTTGGCGGCTTGGTTTGAGATGGTGGCTGTTTCGGGGCCGACAGGCCTGTTGGCGGCTTGGTCTGAGCTACTAGTGGCTGTTTCGGTACTTTAGAAGTTACATTGGTTGGCTCTGTCTCGGTTGTACTGGTGTTCGGGGGATGGAGTCTAGGGGATTTCCGGCGATGTACTAACTCAAATGAAGAGGCATCATTATCCCTAGCCATTCTGAATCTGAAACAGAAATTAATAAAGTGGTTAATAACTACGATAATTCTTTAATTGATTTGCTCCAATTATAAAAACTGAATGGGCAAATATACCCTCATCTCTTTCAATAAAAATCAGCACCAACCTATGTTTAGAATCTCAAAACATACATCCAATTGACAGATCCTTAAAATTACCAAAAAAAAAAAAGGAACATCTCTAGTCTATTGTATCCTGATAGCATTATTATAGAGAGGAGGTGCTAGGAAGAGAATCAAGTATTTGCACTTAGCTTCAACTAAAAATTAAGCACATACATGTATGTTACTACCTTCTGAAATTTTTGACATGATGCACATTAAAGATTGGGTATCCTTTCAAATTCTATATATTTATAAGCATCTTTCCTAATAATTAAGCACATACATGTCTAGTACTACCTTCTGAAATATTTTCAGGATATGAAGTTAACATTGCAGGTCAAACATATAATAGAAGCACTCTTTTCAAGTTCCAAAGCAGACCAGATCTCTAATTTGGGGTATTTATCAAAATTAAAAGTTGGCACAGGGAGGGAAACTGTTTGTAACAATTGGAAAGTTGATGTCATTACCCTCAACCCTCAAAAATCTGCACTGGCAAATAATGTAATTAAAAGTTTCCACAGTGAGGGGTATTTTTAATAAAGGGGGAATTTCATGTCTATCCTCCCTCAAAAGTTTCAATATTACATATTTATCACTCTAAAATCAATAATTACATATTTATCCCTAAAAATTATAAAAACTCACATATTTATCCAATCTAACTCTCATATCATATATAACAAAAATCTCCAAAAATTAGTGTTCAATATTGGTACTGGTACGATTATTGGTACTGGTACGGTACTGTTCAATATTGGTACTGGTACGATTTAATACTGTTTTCTAACAGTGGATAAGAAGGGAAAATAAAAGAAGGGTAAAATGGGAATACATAGAAAATTAGTGTTAAATATAATGGATTGGATAAATATGTAGTTTTTATAATTTTTAAGGATAACTATGTAATTATTGATTTTAGAGGGATAAATACATAATATTGAAACTTTTGAGGGATATACATGAAATTCCCCCTTTAATAAATGTGATGCCATTACCCCTCAGAAATTGAAATAAATAAAGGAAAAAAAAAGGCTTACCACCTTCGACAACCAAATTGGTGAGGATAAGAAGAGGAAAGATCCGGTGGAGGAACCCTTGTTTCGCCGATGACGGGGGTTGAGGTGGAGGTGGCAGCGGCGTAGTTGGAGTCGGAGGTGAGGTGTTGCGGTCGACTTAGGGTTAAGGAAAGAGTGAGGGACGGCGAGATCAGGGGCGACGCCGATCGACTTAGGGTTGTGAAAACAGTGAGGGACGGCGAGATCGGCGGCGACTCCGATCGACTTAGGTTAGAGAAAGGAGTGGTGGCTCTGGGATAGTGGAGAAGGGGACGGAGAGGTCAGAGGAGTGTCATTTGAGTTTTTGAAAAAATGCTAAGTCCTGGCTCGCTTATTTCGCCGATGTTATCTGTAGAAGGAGCATCCCCTCCAATACCTTTAGTACATACTATGGCCTCTACGGTTTGATAAGTGCTTTTAGAAATTCAAGATTAGGGCAAGCTCGGTGGTTGATGTAATTTTGGCCTTATGATTTGGAAGATGATATAATAACGGTTCGGATCGCGTCCATCTAAGATATCGGTGAAACACAAAAATGGGGCACCGCTTTGAGATACAACTAAAAAACCTTCGGTGCATCGCCTCCAATACCTGATATACACTATACTAACTCTGAGGCTTGATAAGAGCTGTCAGATGCTCCGAGATTCAGGCTAGCACAGTAGTTAATTTTATTTGGGCTTATTGATTTGTGTAGTGTTAAACGAACGAATCAGATCCCATCATTCAAAAAATAAAAAGAGCAACGCTGTGAGGCACCACTTGGATATTATCTTCACAACCTTTCTCTGTATCGCATTTAAGTATACCAACCCAATCAGAGGTTTATATCACTGAGGTAACATGATAAGTCCAACTCATCTGGATGATCCATCAACCATCGAACGGCTACCATTTATTTTAATTTCTGTTTGGTAATGCATGTACACAGATAAGTATTAAGAAAAATGTGAAAAATATAAAAATTATTTTTTTGTGTATGTATGGCCAAATCAAGTCTACCTTGATCAATTTTGTACAATTTCATTATTATTAATGGCATCAAATTGTTAAAAACAATGCAGACCGTTCATTTATGCACGAGCAATCAACGGTTAATCTGCATTTAAAAGACGCGTAAATTTTTTGTAAATGATCAAGATATAACATGGAACATTAATAACATAAAAGTGTCGAAGGCCTGACAATTGTAAGCTTCGATCCAACGTAAACTATTTACAACCGTGCGATGTTGCTATGTTGTTTTGCTTTGATGGATTAGTAAACGGATCCTGAATTGTATCAAATTTTATAATGGTGAAATTAATGTGATATTCTTTCATTTTAACGGTTCCGATCGACCAAATGCCGATGTTCATATTCATTCATTCACAACCCCCCACAACAAGGGTTCAAGTCCTATGTATATTCTTATATGGCACAAGTCATTGAAGCATCATCCCTGATTGTATAAAAAATTTCAATAGTCAAAATCATTTCAAAATGAATTATCAATGTCAAAGAATTAATTATATTGTCACATTAATTTTAATAATATCAATTACATTAATTTCATCAAAAAATATTTATAATTGAACAATTTGCCATATACAACAACATATATGTATTATACTAAACACCACACTAATTACATATAACACAAATGCCTAATTACATATAATGCTCAATATTAAAATTACAAACATAATTATCTTAAAATACTGAAAAAACTAATTTGTATAAATTTCAATTCATAAATCAATTAATCCTGAATTGAAATACATAATGAAATTGGCTATCTCAATTTTGAGGCTGTCATTGATGCCAATTTGCCTTTCATCTGAACAGAGCACTTTAGACTATATACAACGTACTACACAGTTGAAATTTGAGTTGCTCTTTGTCTTCGAGACTACTTTAAGGCAGAACTGATCTGTCGATACGCCAATTTTCATGAGTCCGTATCCTCTGAGATATCTCAACTTTTATGTGACCTACGTGTTCGGTGCCTATTTGGGAATAGCGCGGGGGCCAGTATTATTTGTGCTTCGAGATTCGTGAAAAACTTATTTCAATGGTTACGATTTTCAATAAAGTCACGCAAAGTTTGAGATATCTCAGAGGATGCGAATTCAATTTTCATTCCCTCCTTCGTCGGCGAGATAAGAGTAAGGTCCGAAGGGCATTGGACCTACTTTTAGGTTCAATTAGCTCTATCACCGTACGATTAGCATTAAGATCTGTGCGCACGGAAACTGATAAATATCTACACGGATTTCAATACATAGCGCACGATTCTTGATGCAATCGGATGGCCACCACACCCATCAAACCAAAGTAGGTCCGACGCCCTCTGAAGTGTTCGTCGGCAGATCCAATTTCCCTTCCCTCCTTCGGCGGCAGATCCATTTTTCATTTCCCCCCAAATTTTCATCTAAGTACCTTGCGCAATGTCGCCTTCTCTCTCCCTCTCATTTCGATCTAAAAATCCCTCACCCGCCTCCTCTCTCCTTCTAATTTCCCCCCCAAATTTTCATCTAACCCTTCACCCGCCTCCGCTCTCCCTCTCATTCCGATCTACTTTAATGTCGCCTCCTGTCTCATTTTGCATCCCCCTCTGACTTGAGCTTGTAGTCGACGGCCAATCTACCTACATCACTGACCTCCGTGCGAGTATTGGAGTCGAAGGCCAGGAATATTCCTTGAGGTTTAATTTCTGTTTACCGTTTTCACCATTTGAATCTGTGTACCTATTTCACCATTTGCATATGTGTACCTATTTCACCATTGTTCTCTTAAGGTTTAATTTCTGTTCTCTTAAGGTCTAATTGTTGCAATCGGTGGGTTTAACTTTTAAACTTTAGGTCCTTTTTTTTAAGGTCTATACTCCTTAATATAGGGTTTAACTGGCAAAGTATGTTGTCTAAAGTAAGCAACTTGCAGTATTACAATACACGCCATTTTTACTCTTTACAAGCTGTTCGACTAATTGACACAATGAAATTATTCAAGCACCCACTACTACAGAAATGGTCATTGTACACGGACATAAACAAGGGAGCTACACGGATTTCCTGCCGTGTGGAGTGCGAGGGTGTATAATCCCCTGAATAAATTATACACGGATATTTAACCGTGTGCAATTCCTGAGAGCTACACGGATCATTACATAAACAACCGTGGTCAATTCCTCGCCAAGTGGCGTTCTCCAAACCCGAGCTACACGGATCATTACATAATTAACCGTGTCCAATTCCTTGCCAAGTGGCGCTCTCCAAAGCCGAGCTACACGGATCACTACATAAACAACCGTGTCCAATTCCTTGCCAAGTGGCGCTCTCCAAAGCCGAGCTACACGGATCACTACATAAACAACCGTGTCCAATTCCTTGCCAAGTGGCGCTCTCCAAAGCAGAGGTACACGGATTGGAACATAAACAGCCGTGTACGATTTTTCTGTCTACACGGACTTTTAGGTTAATATCCGTGTAGACATAGTTATTCTGCACGGCTCATTACATAAACAACCGTGTACATTAGTGGAGATCTATACACGGATATTTAACTAAAAGGCCGTGTACGATCATTTTCCTGCACGGATGTCTATCAAAATATCCGTGTAGAATAACTATTTCTACACGGATCATTAATTACATAAGCAGCCGTGTACCTATCTTATATTTTTATTGCTCTTTATTTGACTTTCCACACGGACTTATGTGAAACATCCGTGTAGAATGGTTATATTTTTTTTTCAATTTTTATTTTATGTTTTGGCTAGCCTCCAGTTTGCTAGCCATTAAAAATCAATTCCAAACAAAGAATTTCCAATATATCAGAATACAACCCCTAAACAAAATTCATGTACACTAAATATATAAAAAATTCATGCACACTAAATTATACAAATCCATATTCTGGTTTACAAAATTCATTTTGAAACCACTTTGCCCACATACATCTAAAATAATCTATATCTTCCTTGCTGTAATGCCCTGCCTTTTTGTTCGATTTATGCTGCCAAAAATTCAAAATATGTAGGTTATTAGAAAAATACAATATAACAACTGCATCTCTGTTTTGCTTTATAAAAATAAATATTGTAATTATAACAATGCAACTAATAAAACAAATTTAGTAGAATAAAATATTAGAGGAAATCAATATTAATTATATGGACAAGTAAAGGCAAACATATGAATTACATACCGGATATTTTGGCCAATCGAATTGTAAGCGTTCAACAAAGTGATACATATATATCATCGTGTAATAACTGCATTCCCAACCCTGCAACTGTTGCGGGCACTGAAATTTTCATTTAGCGGCCTATGTTAGAATGACAATTAATTTTGAATAAAAAATATGAAATTATAAAAATTATAGTGCATGTGCTCACCGGCTGCCACCTGAAACACAACTTATTTTTATGCTTCGGATTCGTGCTTTGCATTCCTCCATCTTTAAGATATTGCAGAAAAGCCCTTACAAAATTGAGTGAATGTAATTAGCAATTCCACAATTTGTTATATGTAATTGGGAAAAAATCAAACCAAGTGAATTACTATTGCTTACTTTCTTATTGGAATGCAGATCATTTTGGAGTCCTGAGGAGTGACGCCCGGTTCGGGCTGTGAAGAATCCATGATGAAAACCAAATTTTCAAGTGGCACAATCACAATCAAACACCAGTGGCCCCTCTGGTGGTATGGCAGGAGAACAAATCTCTTATTCCCCGAAAGAGCCTTGTGCATCACTGAACACATGTACTGGACAGTAGCTTTCTCCTGATATTGCACCGTCGTACCATTAGTGGCGGCGGGGTCCAAAAATGCACAGGAGTTCACCTTATCTTTCCCACAATCCACAGACTGTTTTCGTTGTATCATCCTGAAAAATCATCATTTCACATTACAATATATATTTGCGTGCTATACACATGATATATATGATTTTTTGGTCACTAACAAGAGGAAAACGGTGACGACTCCCACATCGAGCCATTTATCGCTTGATGAGGCATGTAGAAAGTCCTTAAATTCTTTGAAAGGCAGCACGACCGTCCTGCCTTCGTGTAGGAGAACCTCGGGGGGGATATCGAACATTATGTTCTCCATATAATCTGGTGCCTTAACCAGGCAGGCGTGGAGATTCCGCAAATCCTCGGGCAAACGGCTAACCTCTTCTTCAGAGAGCCCCGTACGGTCTACCGGCGCATCCGCTGCCGCATCCGCTGCCGCAGCAGGAGATTCTTGCGCATCAGCCCCGACTACTACTTCCAAGCCTCGCCGTACCGGTGACAAATCTTCGTCCGCAGCGTTGGAAACGCCTCTTCGGGTCTGTATCAGATTTTGAACTTTTTTTCAAGTATTTCAAAATAATCATTTGAACGTAACATAAGATATCTGTGTTTTATTTAGAGATTACCTGATCCAAAATAATCTGACACTTGGGCCATTGGACAATCTGTCTACGGGCATCATCAAGCACCACCATGCCGTCGGTAGGGACAGGAAGAGGTATGCGAGCAGCCCAATCGGCCACAATCATGTCAACCGTTACGGGGAGGTGGTTGGGCCTTAGCTGTGAACCGGCTGGAGGATGTACAATACCCTTAGCAAGGGTCAGAGGAGTTTTGTCGTGCCACATGACGAGGTCGCATGATGTGGCCTCCAGCAATAATTATCAGAAATTAGTTAATGAACAAGTCACAATTACGGGTAGATTATGAACAAGTAGTGATTACCTGTAGATTGTCCAACATGCCCAGAACTTTGGTCCCGGATGCTTGACTGCTTCGCCGAAATCCCGGTGAAACGGGAGGTTGTTGCTCGGATTGCTGCGTAAGAGATGTAATTTGGTTGATCCACCTTGATTCGAATTCAGCCATCCTTCCATCGTACTCCGTTCTGAACTCCTCGCATACCTCCTGGCGTACCTGCGCCAACCTTGATTCCATCTCTTCCGTGCTAACTTTGGCACGCGGTCTTTTTTTTTGTTTTGGTCCGTCGTATACATCCTTGCAGCCACAGTAGACCGAGACACCCCTAACTCGACCCGTGTGTTCTTTAGTCCCGAGCGCTACGGACAAGAAATCATCCACTCTTTCGACAGTCATGGAGCCCGAATTTACCTCCTCCTCCACATCCAACTGTTAAAAAAAAATTAGTTATAGCAAAAGACAAAGTAATGTACACGAAGTTACCACAAAGACTCTTACCATTTTCTGAGCCACAGGTTGCACGTCACTTGGGAGTACTATCGTCCCGTCAGCGGTTACCTCAGATCTTCCCATGAGCCAGTGTTGGGCCCTAGGATTTTGGATCCTAACCACAGGTGAGTCAGAATCTTTGTTTTGGTCCAGTACCTTAGCCCATTCGGCCGACTTACCCTCGTAACCACCTGACCCTAATTTGTGCGGGTACTTGTTCAATTTCGCGATCCTCCTGCCCTCGTCACTTTTTATCTTCACACATCAAGGCACATCAATTAGCTAGTTTAAGGAAGATAAGTACATATCGAGAAAGAACAGAGACAAAGTTGGCTGAATTTATATACCTTGAACTCTGCTGTGGAATTCAAAGCTTGAAACGCCTCCCAGTCCTCTTGTTTCAGCCATTTATAGTAGCCTACCGGATTTCTCCCTTCCTCCATGAAATCCGTCTTCAACGTGCTCTTGAATTGCTTCCAAGCTTCATTCATTTTCCTCAGAGTCTTTTTCTTTTTCGCGGACTTTGGGTCGTCATCCTAGATGTTCCAATGAGCCTGCATGATTGACAACAAAATTACTACATGTAAGTTCATTCAAGTTTTCAGGTCAGGTATAGACATATATAACTTGCACTTAACCAAAGTACGGGGAATAAGTAGCTTGAAAATAATTTGTGTTTCACTTGCTCTACCAAATTGTTTTCTGTATATTAGGAAACTTTGGGGCACAACCTATGTCACTACCTACATGCAATCTAACCTTTATGACCAAATCAAAGTGAAATAATGTGTTGAATTTAGCTGAGTTTGTTAGTGATATTTCTTTGCTGATTTTGCTATCGATCTGTCATGATAATAGTGTAGGGCACCAGAATTGGGTCAAGGTGTCTGGCGATTACCTTACCTTTCCTGGTGGCAGTACCCAGTTCAAGCATGGTGCACTACACTACATTGATTTCATTCAGCAGGTAATATATATTTGGTTCTGAATTTTTCTCTGTATAACTGCTAAATGATAGAATTTGGGATATAGTCCTACAAAGCAAGAATTATCACCTACACCCCTAGAAATATACCAAAGGTTAAGACATGCTAGAAAACTTGTATCCAACAAAAAAAGAAATAACAAACAGAATACGAAAAATGAATATATAATGCATGTACAGTTTTTTTTTTACCTTCACAATGTTCCACCATTCGTTCTTATCTTCGTCATCGAATTTGTCCCACCTCTCAACCAAGATAGATGCCTTCTGCTTCACCAAATGTTACACCAATTTGTGTACTCTGCCCTACGTGGACCGTTCGGACATCCGGTTTTGTTGAACTCGATTTGCAAATCCTTCACCTCTGAGGTCTTCGTGCACATTGTCGGACCTCTTTTCCTCTTTTTTGTCTGAGACTGCTGGTCCTCTTCTTCCACTATCATATCTACCTGCGGTTCCACTGTTTCCAAAATCATATCTGCATTCTCACCTGGCTGTGACATGGTTCTTTCTACAAAAAAGAAACATTATTACAAATGCTATGAAATGTAAAATTTAGGTCTAACTTATGTGTTGTTGGGTCCTTTGTTCAATCATAGTGTTGGTTTTGCAATTTAGTCCCTGTAACATTAATTAGGTGTCCATGTCACCAGAATAGGTCAGTTGAGGAAACTTTTCACTTAACCAAAATACAATCAGAGATAAGGGTTTTGATTTAACCAAGATACAGGGAGCATTGTAACTTAGAGAGAGAGAGAGAGACAACCTTTCAAGGAGAGAACAGCCACCGCGCGAGAGGAGCTTAGAGATTCAATTGGCGAGTTCAGAGGAGAGCGACAGAGGAGACCGAGCTAGCACCGAGAGAGAGAACGATGGCAGCACCACAGAAAGAGATAGGAGACTAGGGGGTTTAGGTTTTAGGGGAGACGAGGAGATTTTGAAAAGATATCGAGCGACAGAGACGAGGCGCGCACTTTATTTCGCGTAAACTAAATATACACGGACATTTAAATAAACACCCGTGTAGAAACGTAAGAGAGCTACACGTTTAATTAAACACCCGTGTATAATTAGGTTACGCGAAATTATGAAATGCGCGCCTACATATGGTTTTCTAGATTAATTTTTTCAAATTCCAAAGTTTCATATTTTTCAAATTCCATATTTTTCAAAATGGAAAACTTCAAAAATAAAAAGGAACCTGATTTCAGTTTTATTTAACTTGAAAATTATTTTATATCTTCGAGTATCTAGCAGAACTTAATAATAAATGCAAATAAATATTTCAATTTCTACACGGGCGTTTAATTAAATATCCGTGTAGAAAACATTTTGTACACGGATTTTTTATTAAAAGCCCGTGTACGTTGCTTATAAGGCGAAACAACTCTTGAAAATTAAACGACCGTGTTAAAAGCCATTTGTACACGTATTTATAAGAGAGCTACACGTTTAATTAAACACCCGTGTATAATTAGTTTACGCGAAATTATGAAATGCGCGCCTACATATGGTGTTCTAGATTAATTTTTTCAAATTCCATATTTTTCAAAATGGAAAACTTAAAAATAAAAAGGAACCTGATTTCAGTTTTATTTAGCTTGAAAACTATTTTATATATTCGAGTATCTAGCAGAACTTAATAATAAATGCAAATAAATATTTCAATTTCTACACGGGCGTTTAAATAAATATCCGTGTAGAAATCATTTTGTACACGGATTTTTTATTAAACGCCCGTGTACGTTGCTTATAAGGCGAAACAACTCTTGAAAATTAAACGGCCGTGTTAAAAGCCATTTGTACACGTATATTTAATTAAACGACCGTGTATGATTCTTATAAGACGAAATACAAAATTAAACTACCTTCAAAACCCTTTTGTACACGGAATTCGAGAAGTTGCCTTATCTTTTTAATTAAGAAGACGAAACGACTTCAAAATTCAATATAATCTGAGAAACTCCCCCTTTTCGATTACTTTTCTCTGAGAATTTGGAAGAAGAAATGGCCGCTTCGGTGCCACCGGAAGAAGACGCAAATGTGCCATGGCCATGGCCCCCCGGCTATGTCCCTCCCGAAGATGCTCCCGTGAAATTAGAAGTCCCTCCCGGCTATGAAATGCCTCCTCCCAACTACAGGCGGACATGGCCATGGCCGCCCTCAAATGACGTGCCACGGCGAAGCCCAAGGGAGCACCCACCACCAAAGCCCTACAAAAGGAGGGGCAATCCCTGGATCAGGCCAAAGAGACCCTGGATTAAAAGGAGGGGGTCAAGCCAAGGAGCAATCCAGCCAGGCCAGTGAAGGAGTGTTTAATTAAGTTAGCTTTTTTTTTCGTTTTGTTTTGATGTAATATATTTTTGTTCTTAATTTAATCAGCATTTTGTTTTCTTTCCGTTTAACTATTTTGTTAAATACTTCATGCTATCTAAATAAATACTGTTATAGATATGAATTAGCAGTACAAAACAACCAACAAATAAATAATTCATGGATAATCACTAAAAAGTAAATTATTTAAAATTAACTTAAATAATCTGTCTAAATAATATCATAGAATGCCTAATGCTCTCTAAATAATCCGATTTGAAAACATAAATGAACACTTTACTTGATATGACTTATCTGGGTTTATAAATTTATAAAACAACCATAGAATAATTTTTCGGAAAAAAAATACCTTCTGTTCAAGTAATTATTTCAAAATATTTTTTACAAAAAAATATTTCAAAATAACATGCAATTTAGTCCCTGTTGTTCAAGTAAAGTATTTTCAAGAATAATGTAATTTGAATATTTCAATTTCTACACGGGCGTTTAATTAAATATCCGTGTAGAAAACCTTTTGTACACGGATTATTCATTAAACGCCCGTGTACGTTTCTTAGAAGGCCAAAAAACTATTGAAAATTAAACGACCGTGGAGAAAACTTTTCTTACACGGATTTTTAGTTAAACGTCCGTGTCCAATTTTAAGTTAATACGTTTAATTCGAGAAGTTGCCTTATCTTTTTAATTTTGAAAAGACGAAAACGAATTCAAATAATCACTCCCCCGTTTCGATTACTTTTTCTCTGAGAATAATTTTAGGGGAAAAAATGCCTTCCTACACGGATGTGTAATGAAATATCCGTGTAGCTCCCTTTGAATTTCTACACAGACATTTTATGAAACGTATAAATGTATTTGTACACGGATGTTTAATTAAATGTCCGTGTTGCTCCCTTTGAATTTCTAATGAAATTAAAAATTATTCTTAGAAAGATGGGTTTTTTTTATTTAAACAAATAAAATATAAATTTCACGTACTAATTAAATTATATCAGAAATTATACAAAAATTCATGTCTAGATTATATCAAAAATTAATACAAAAAAACCTACACTAAATTATACAAATCCATATTTCTAGTTTACAAAAATTACTGTTGAAACCACTCTGCCCACATATCTAAAATAATCTATCTGGTTCTTGCTCCTGATGCAAAAAAGAAATATTAGAAACGAAATAAAAATATTACAATGAGACAGAAATATCCAGAGATAAACCGGCCTTGAGTCTTTAGCTTCATTGGGCTCTCTGAAATATTATAAAAGAAATATATATTATGCATATAATTTTTTTTTTCCAAATAAGAAATATTAAAATTTTCAAGTTTAAAAGGAGTAAATATTATACATTGGATTTTTTTTCCTTTTTCTCTTTTTTTCCACTGTTTGAACATCTTTCCATAATCCTTCATTGTGGTCAGATCTCATGTAATTTGCTTCGTCTTGTTCTGCAATTGTTGCTATCTCAGCTTGCACATCGGTACAAAATTGAGGTATCTCTTCGAACTGGTCGTACTGTTCCTCGTCGGTGACGTTTTCTACCCCAACAATTTTTCTTTTTCCGGATAGGACGACACTCCACCTATCATCACTCGGGTCAGTGACATAAAAGACTTGGGTGGCTTGCTTGGCAAGTATGAACGGATCATCTACATACCCGACTTTGTCAGAATCAACGAGGGTGAACCCGTCGTTATCAACTTTAACACCCCGGTCTTCGACCCATTGGCACCGAAACAATGGAATGCTAAGGTGAGGATTGTAAACGAGCTCCCAAATTTCTTCAATAACGCCGTAATAAGACTTTGAAGCTATTACAGGCCGGGCATCCCCCGATCTACTGAATTCTTGGGACGTCGCCACCAACGTCACCCCACTATTTTGCATCGTGCTCTTATCACACTGTAATTTAGTGTAAAATGTATATCCGTTAATCTCGTATCCTTGGAATGTTCCAACAACCATTTGGGGTCCTTCGCCCAGCAATCTAACAGTTTCATTTACGGGGACATTTCGGGGTGTGATTTCACTCTGTCTTTCATCCATCCTATAAAAGAACGGTTATGCTCGTCAGTAAGCCACTTCTGACTTCTCGTGTAGTTCTGTTGTCGAAGGATCGTCATGTGCTCATCTATATATGGAGCAACATCAGCCATGTGCTGCAGTACAATAAAATGTGCCATTCGCAGGTCATCGTTATCAGCAACTGATATCTCGTATTCATATCTATATTTTGACCTTAAATTCGTACCAAAACCTGTGTTTTAATCTATAAATTCGGTTATAATTCATTGAATATATATAGAATGTGGTACTGCTGCAAGTTATTCTTATTCTGCAGGAATCGGGCGAAATCGAGAAGGAATCTGGAATTTAGAAGTCTCTACACGGTCCGTGTAACATTCCACACGGGCCGTGTCAACCTCGACTCGATCGATGACACGACCACAGAAAACCGCTGACTCGACCGCATGAAGAACACAGGCACACGGTCCGTGTAGAATTCCACACGGGCCGTGTCAAGCAATTCTGAAAACAAATCCAGAATTTGGAAACAAGGCTAATTAATGGAAGGTCAGCAAAACGAGTATATAAGCGAGATTTCTTGCACCAGAGAGGACATTCTGGAGCAGAGAAGCATTTTCTAGGGTTTGGTCTTGACGGCTAAGCTTGGAGACGAAGTTGAGAAGCGAAAGACGCAAGTTTTCGACGGATCTTCTTTATTCTTCGGGTTTTGTCATGGCTAATCTTTTTATTACTTCTTTATTTTGTTTTAGAACCATGTTTGAGTAGATTTCTTAGTTTCTAGGGTTGTGATGTAATCGAATGTTTTGTTTTGCATGTTAGTTATTGGATTCCTTTGTTGAAATTTGTGTTTGCTTGATTGTGATTGATTTTAATTGCTTAGTGTAAGTTATTTGATTTTTATTGGTTTACCACTAGATGAATGATCACATCTAGAAGGTACTTTGGCCCTTATAATCTCTTAACCAAACTAAGTACATGAGGTATGATTAGTGATCCGAAAGGTGAAACCAAGTAGTAACCGACAGGTGAACGTTTCCTCATATCGACGGAATGAGGTTACCTTTAGTATTCCAAACAAGCAACTAGGTAATTCAGACCAACATACGACAGTTGAGGTCTAGAACTCGACGAGGGCACATATTGCAATTCCATACCAAGTTAATAAGCCAACAGACGACAGTTGAGGTTTAGAGACATTAGGTCTGGTCAGTAGAACCCTACACAAAGGAACAACACAGAGAAAAAATAACTGCTGCATTCACTCGAGGGCCACACGGACCGTGTACGACAGTATACGGCCCGTGTACACTGACACGGCCCGTGTAGGACACTACACGGACCGGGCACCTGGAGGCAAAACTGAGATGAAGTCATAACCCTGGAAACGCCTTTTTACATCTGATTTAAACCAAGTTTATTTACTTCTTTGCATTTGATTATTGTCATTGAACTGTTAGGAATCTTAGAAACCAAAACCAACCTTTTCCAACTTCTAGTCTTTATTTAATTTAGGTAAAATTCTAGATAAAATCTGAACCGTCCCTGTGATCGATACCCGATAATATACTGCTCGATAGGATTGTATACTTGCAGTCTGAACCGAAAAATGTGTTTAAGGTTAAAAAGTACAGTTTACTGTACTGAAACTTTGTACTATACCTTTTTGGTGTAACAAGTTTTTGGCTTTCAACCCTATTGTCCCTACTCCTTGTAGCCTTCCCTCGTATCGAGATTTTGGAACGCCAATAGGACCCACACCGGTCATGTAGTTGGTGCAAAACTCAATTACCTCTTCTGTGGAATATCCCTCCACAATGCTACCTTCGGGACGATGTCGGTTCCTTACGTAACTTTTCAAAATACCCATGAATCTCTCGAATGGATACATATACCGCAGGAACGCGGGACCACAGATCTGAATTTCCCTCACGAGATGAACAACAAGGTGAACCATAACATCGAAAAAAGATGGCGGAAAATACATCTCAAGATGGCAAAGGGTAACGACGACCTCCTTCTGCAAAGCGTCCAATTTGAGCGGGTCTATCACTTTGGAATTAATTGCATTGAAGAAAAAACAAAGCTTCGTAATGGTTTGCCGCACGGGCTTTGGTAAAATTCCCCGAATTGCAACAGGAATCATATGTGTCATTAAAACATGACAGTCGTGGGATTTCGGACCAATCAATTTCAGGTCCTTCATCGACACCAGCTTCTTAATATTCGAAGAATACCCTGATGGGACTTTAATACTATGAAGGCACTTACAAAAGCTCGTTTTCTCGATCTTTGACATTGTGCACATTGCGGGGGGAGGTATGCCTTTTGCTTCCCTTTATCCTGCGGTGCAAGCTCGGGTCGTATTCCCATTAATTTCATGTCTTCTCGAACTTTAAGACCGTCTTTCGTCTTCCCCGAAATGTTCAATAATGTGCCAATCAAACTGTCACAGACATTTTTTTCAACATGCATGACATCTAGGCAATGTCTCACTTCTAAATATTCCCAGTATGGTAGCTCCCAAAATATGGACTTCTTTTTCCAAATATCTTTCGGTGGTGGTTTGGCATGTTTTCCAAAAACAACAGCAAGGTTTTTAACCCGCATGAAGACATTCTTCCCATCTAACGGACGACGTGCCACTCCAAGCTCAATTTTCCCGTTGAATACCTTCTTCTTCTTACGGTATGGGTGATTAACAGGAAGAAACCTACGGTGCCCCATAAAACATTCTTTTTACAATTTTTCAACCTTAGCACCTGCGTGTCATCTTCACAGATGGGGCACGCCTTTGCTCCTTTACAAGTGTAACCCGATAAATTCCCGTACGCGGGGAAATCATTTATGGTGCAGAATACCATGGCCCGCAAATTAAATTGCTCTTTGCCGTACGCATCCCACACCCGGACGCCATCCCTCCACAATTTCTGGAGGTCCTCAATTAATGGTGCGAGATACACATCTATGTCATTTCCGGGTTGTCTGGGTCCTTGGATTAGTAATGACATCATTATGTACCTGCGTTTCATGCACAACCAAGGAGGAAGATTGTAGATGCATATAAGAACTGGCCAAGTGCTGTGCTGACTGCTCATGCTTCCAAACGGACTCATTCCGTCTGTGCTCACCCCTAACTTAAGGTTTCGTGATTCGCCACCAAATCCTTCGAAATGTCTATCAATGTTTCTCCATTGAATTGAATCAGCAGGGTGTCTTAGTTTACCATCTCTTTTGCGCTCTTCTTCATGCCAACGCAACAATTTCGCATCTTTGGGATTTGCAAATAACCATCTGAATCTCGGTATTATCGGGAAATACCACACCGCCTTAGCCGGAGGCCTTGCCTTTTTTCCTCCATCACAATCGTCAGTGTCCTGGTCCTTGCGTTTATACCATGAAACACCGCATTTAGGACAAACATGCATGGCCTCGTACTCGCCACGGTACAATACACAATCATTCGGACATGCATGTATTTTTTCAATCTTCAAACCCATTGGACAGATCAACTTCTTCGCTTGATATATTGTACAGGGTAACTCGTTGTTATCTGGGAGCATCTCTCGTAAAAGCTTTAATAAGGACGTGAAACTCTTATCGCTCCAACCGTTGTCTGCTTTTAAGTTCAATAATTTCAACACAGCTGATAGTTTTGTAAATTTGGTACACCCGGGGTATAACGGCTTTTTAGATTCATTAGACAGATATTGAAATTTTTAAAAATTTTATCACTAATTTCATCTTCCACATCACGTAACATGTCCTCTAGATTCTCAGTAAAATCGTATTATGCATTTTCATCAATCTCCACCTCATCATCCTCGTTGCAATAAAGCCCAGCATTATCGAAATTTTCGACATTCTCAAAATCATCATTGCATTCAAATTCAAAATTATCAACAGTTTCTATATTATCATCATTCTCGTCCAAAAACAAAATTTCTATTGGTTCCACTACATTCCCCAATTTTCTCACCATGCATAAACCAACATGTATATTTTTTCTTAAATCCCCGACAAATCAAATGAGCTCTAATTTCTTCCGAATCCCCAAATCTTATATAATTTTTACAATCTCTACAAGGACACAAGATGTCGTTATCTTTTGTGTCCACTCTATAACTCTCAGCAAATTTTAGGAACTCATCAACGCGAGCCAAGTATTCTGCACTATCACGTCGCAATTCGTACATCCAACTTCGATCCATCTGTAAATTAAAGTAAAAAAAAAAATTCCAATTAAACATATATGGTGGTCAGCATATATATTGTTCCAAATTCTTGGCTTATAAAGGGCAGGTTTACAATCCTAACCCACTCTTTGAATATTATGCCTCATATGTGAATACATATTAGTGGGATTTAATTAGTATTTGAGAAAAATTCGGCAGCATTTCTCCTTAACTCCCCAAGTATGCGTAAAAACCACATACTCATAGGAGCAATAAGGAGAAATACTGTCGAACTTTTCTCAAATACTAATTAAATCCCGCTAATACGTGTTCACATCCTAAATGAGACACAATATTCAAAGAGCAGTCCCAAACGGGGGACTATCCAAAATTAATCCCTATTGGATTAATTTTGAACGGGCATGGACCTAAAAGCATCAGTAGGTCGGTTATTGGACCACAATACACTAATTATTTACATTATCTTAACAAATCAAGCATGCATGCATTAAATAATAATTGACAGAAATAATTAAGCAATATTAATCAGTAACAGAAAATTAGATAAAGAAGAGGGAAATATATATATGTATGACTAACCTTGGCAATAGAGAGGAGAATGCGAATTAAATTCCAAGCTATATCTCAGATCCGACCTCGTTCCTTGTGCGCAGAAATCAGACCAATTCAATACAGAGAGAGAGAGAGAGAAGTATTAATTGATCAAAACGGCGCCGGAAGAAGGCCTTTTATATAGTTCCAAACCCTAAAATAACCTTTCTACACGGATGATAATCTATAAATCCGTGTAAAAAAGCATTACGAGAGCTACACAGACTTTTACATGTGTAGCTGTTTATAAAAGATAACCTTTATACACGGACATTTATATAAACAGCCGTGTGTAATATAAAAGATAAACTTTCTTCACGGACATTTAGAATTCTTTTTTTTTCCTAATTTTTGTTTTATTTTTTTTGGTTTAGCCTTCCATTATTTCGAGCAAGTATCTTTGTTTTCACGGATATTTAGCTATAAATCCGTGTAGAAAGACACACAGACTTTTATATAAACTGCCGTGTAAATTATTTTTCTACACTGTTAATTAAACAAAAATCCGTGTACTATTTCTCATTTCTACACGGCTCTTTATTAAACGTCCGTGTAGCATTGTTTTTTTTTTTTGGCTGTCAGCTAGTTTTTTTCCCTATGTTTTTCAGAACAAACAATTTCCAAAACAGAGGAAGACATTTAAACTAAAAATTCATGTACCCTAAATTATACAAAATTAAAGCATTACAAAAGTTGGAATAAAAAGTCATATTGTAAACTAAATATTTCCATTAAGGAGTAGAATAGGGTGATTCTTTCCTTTTTGTGCCGGTAGGGTTTACAGAGGGGTGATATGAAGATATGTTTTACTAAAGAGTTGAGTTAAAAGTTAGATGAAGGACCTTCAAAAAAAAATGGAAGAGGTCGATGAAGGACCTTCAGAGCCGGATGAAGAGACGAATGAAGAGTCGGATGATCTCCGACTTCATTCGGCTCTTCACCCGGCTCTGAAGGTCACATTCACCTCTTCATCCGGGTCACATTCACCTCTTTCTGAAGGTCTTTCACCCAACTCTTACCGGCCAACTCTTCGTCCAGTAAAATTGATCGGAATAGAGATAATTTCTCCTCTGGATCTTGCTTGCCCGAATTAGTTAGGACATGCAAGGAACTAACCAAAAGACTACCTAGCTAGGTTAATGTAACCAAAGTAAGGACTACTAGTTACATTAATCTAAGTAGCCTTTTGGTTATATGTCCTAAACTAAACACCTTAGCAAGATATAGAGGAGAAATACAAATTAACTTCCAATATCTCAGATCCGGCCTCCAGTTATAACATCTCGAAAAAATTGGGGAAATGAAGCACTTCGCATGGGAATTCGAGATGTAGGTTATCAATTGTATCGGATCGCTCATCTGTGAGCTCCCAAAACAGTAGCTCATATCGATCTAATTTTGCGATCTGAAACAATTGATAAACCTACATCTCAACCCAATTGTTAACTGTGAGAGGGGAGAGTATAAATTGATCAAAACGGCGCTGGGGAGAAGGCCTTTTATATAACAAAAAACCTAAAATATCCTTTCTACACAGCTCTTTATTAAACGTCCGTGTAGCTCGCTCAAGGCTTTCTACTCTGTCATTTAAAAAAAAAACCGTGTACAAATTCGACATTTCTACACGGCTCTTTATTAAACATCCGTGTAGCTCCTACAGGTTATCTACACGGTCATTTAAACATTTATCCATGTACAATTCTTGCCTATCTTCACGGTTCTTTAATTAAGAATCCGTGTAGCTCTCTCAAGGCTTTCTCCACGGATATTTAAACAATAAGCCGTGTACAGTTCCTGGTAAACGTCCGTGTAGCTCTCTCACGTCTTTCTACACTTCTTCTTTCGTAAATATCCGTGTAGAAACAATACAGATATTTCAGGCATCCAAAAAATTACAACTTCTACACGGTTTTTATATAAAATTGCCAAATCCGTGTACAATGTGCCGTGTACAATGACCATTTCTGTAGTAGTGACCTCCCTTCCATACTGCAAGTCTCTTTCTTTTGTGCAATTGCAAAATTGTATAATCTTGTAATTATTGACCATTGTTCTCTTTCTTTTGTGCAATTCTTTATAAGTCTCTTTCTTTTGGCATAAGCATCCTCTAAACGAAGAAGGTCGTATTGTCTACTCCTCGCTGTTGCAAAGATTGCTACATAAAAGGTTCCACTTGATTGTTAACTCTATGCCTATTTTAATTTCATCACACATACCCTCTTCAATGATTCTGGATTTTAAGAACCAGTGTTTGTAGATAACGAAGCTATTTCTAGGGGTATTGAAAATCAGATTTTAATACAATCTGAGAACATGATAATATTTTAAACCAAAATCTTTTAAAAATTTAGCAAGAATAAATAACTAATACCTTTGCATCTATGCTACTGGACTGAGTGTGAGAATAAGTTAATTTCAATGCATCGCAAAAGCAACATGTACTACGGTTCAACATGTATTAAGAATCATAATATGCTATTCATGAGGTATTCTCATTTCAGTCCTTGCAATCGGTTCATCATGTACTACGGTGACTAATTAATATTTTCAATTAGGATTCAGGTGTCACAATCTGGTTTCATTTAATTAGTCACCGTAGCCTTGGTATCTATTCTAATAGTCAGACATATCATAATTTATCGGCAAAATGAACTTCAAATCAGATTATTCCGGAAAGGATTAGAATTTAGAAAAAAGTTAGAAAATGTATGCATTGTTAGATGAATAACAGTATATGGCCATGCAATTTTATCTTCTTTTTGCTCCAAACTCACCTGTGGGACCTTAATCTATTATCTTGCAACAAACTATCTTTTATTTTCACCAAAGTTTTCATGATATACAAATCTTGACATATATTAAGATGAACCGTTGTCACCCTTCTAATTTTTCTTATTATGATCTTCATCTCTCAACTTCACACATTTTACTAAAAATTTGGTGTAGGAAGAAGATAAGGTGCTGGAGACTGGTTCAACACTATAACAAGGGCTGCACCAAGTTTATTTCTGACCAAATCAAGCTTAACAAGCACAGTAAGGCCAAAACTTTCACCTAACTTACTAAGAACAGTTTAGGACTGGTATTAGGGTTTCTAGACTGAACTGCAGCAGTGTAGTTTGCAAATTCCAAATTAAGGACTGGTATTAGGACTGAACAACACCAAGTTTAGGACTGGTATTAGGGTTTAGGACTGGCACCAAGTTTCTAGAATAAGAACAGTTCGTACCACCTAAAAATTAAAAGGATGTATTTGGATATAACTAAGACCAGATGGGACCAAGTTTAGGATGTATTTAGAAATAGGGAGAATTTCTAGTGTACCTGCGAAACTTTTAAAAGAGTCAATTTCTCCATAAAACCAACTTAACAGCCAATATCCCCATAGAAATTTAGCATTATTTCTTTTATACCCATATATTCATTATATTTAGTGTTTAGACAAATATAGCTATTGGAATACAGGAGCACACACCACAGAGCACAGACCCATTTGTGCTATGCGCCACTACCAACTAGCTAGGAAATTAGAATTCAGCAAGTCAATGGCAACTAATGTAATTAGTTAAGTATGCCATAACATAATTAGTCAGCGGCAGTTTCTGTGGTGCTATTAACCGAGTTGTGTCAATTGATTGATTGAAAATCAAGTTTTTCTTACTTCATTTTCTTTATCGATCCGATTTTAACCCTTTAGCCATGGTTGTCTATTAAGCTTTATATTTTGCGGGCTAAGCTTAAGACCTCCAAACTATATCAAAGATGTGGGAAAAATTGAAGTGTTGGTACTAAGCTTAGAAAGCATGCTGTACCAAATTATAACTGGTTTATTTCCATGCTAATTACCATATTTAAAGTACAATAAACACATAATTGTTTCCTTTTCACTCAAACACAGATGGCCCCAAGAAAATCTGGACTAACAAGAGAGACATCAGCGAGAAGAAAAAATCAAGGGAGAAAGCATAAATCACAGGCAGTAATTGATCTCGGCGAGGGTTCAAATGCTACGCCAGATGATCAAATTAATCCACATGTACCCCAAAAGAAAAATGGACGAGGCCCGGGGGTGATAAGGAAATCGACACCCATAGTCGAAAAGAGACCAATAATCTGGCCAATATCCTCTTCTGAGTTTACTTGTGAGGTTACAGATGAGGCAAAACCAAAGGACATAACGGCAGTAATCACGAGGTATTATTGTTTTCATTTTAAACCAAATTTACAACCATTATATCCCCAAAGTCATGTTCTGAAACTTCAATTTTTCTATCCCAATGCTTGCCCTTAACCATATGCCTGGACCATTTAGAAGTTTCCATGCCTTCGACAAAGATACAATAGATGGCATCGAATTTGCCTTCTTGGTAGTCTCTCTTATTATTATTTTACATTACTAGTATTAGAAAGTGACTCTGATCTGATCCGTATGTCAATGAAAATTGTTCACTACAAGGATATCATCTAACTCCTTATTTGTCAATGAAAAAACCTGATTTATACCTCTCTGTAGCTGAATTGTTTCACCAAGATGGCCTTCATATTTCCTTTACTGTCCAATTAGTTGGTATGTATCTGTTAGGCAATTAGTAGGCAATTTTTTCATATCGCAGCTGTCTTAATTTTATATAATGGGGGGGGGGGAATAGGTGAAGTACTATTACATATTGCAGTTCTCTGAATTTTATAACATGTACCACTGCCAATTGAATACATGCTTTTGTGGTAAAGGAGAGATTTAGATATCGTCAAGGTGAAGATCCCAAAAGTTGTCGGATTGTTCTGGAAGCAATAGCGGCAAAGAGGTACAGCAGCGAGCTACATGAGACCAGGGACAGGCTCGAAAAAAGGTATGGCAGAGACGTACGGGAATGGAAGAAGCACGTTCCACATTGGTGCACAACGCCATCATTCTGGCCACAGTTGTGTGACATATTTGCCACAAAGGAATGGCAAGATTTGAGTTTAAAAAACCAGGACAACCGCACTAAGTCTGAACTGACGGTCTCTCACTATGCGGGAGGTGCAAGCGCACACCAGCATAAAGTTCAACTGGTAAGTTTCATGAACATCTACTAAAATTAAAGGTTAATCTGTAATTTACAGCATCATCTGACTTGTTTATTCATTTTCATGTGGAGGCAAAATTAAATAAAGGAAAAGATCCATCTATGAGGGAGCTTTTTATCCATCTTCATTGTCGTCGAGACAGTAAAGGCAAATCACCCATTGTGGCCAAACTGGAAGCTACCGCGGAGGCTGAGAAGCTTAGGGCGGAACAAATGAAGCTTAGGGCGGAACAAATGGAGAATGCTGATGCTATTGGGATAATAGACCCAAGTACAGAGGAGATTCCCACTGGTACTGAAGAGTTGGATGTGAACTCCTTGCAATTTACCAACAGTAGAACAAAATCTATTTACGTAAGTTGAGCTTCCCCTTACCTTTGCTGAATTTGCATATGCAAGCATAAAACAAGGTCAAAATATATGTTTCAGCAACTTTTCACGTTATTACCTAAATTTCACTTTATTTCAGCAACAGGTTTTACTATCCTACAGTAATAAGTCTACTTTTTATATATTTATTCAGTACATAAAAATGTCAAAATAACACATCTTTTTTTGTTTCTCATATGGTGCAACTCACAGCAAAAGGTGAATGCCATTATGGCTGATGGGGTCAATGCCGACAAGGATGAGAGCAACATGTTCATATCAGCTGCTGGCGGAGTAAGCCATGGTAGGGTGCTTGGATTTGGAACCATGCTTGATGGGAAGGTGCAAACAGCAACCAATCGATGCAGGCCCAATTACTCAGCATCTTCTGTTACTGTTTCTGCATTGACAAACAATTCAGAGCAGGAAAGCTTCTCCCGCACTCAAGTACAATCGCTCCTAGCTGACAGTGATCGCCTTCGAGCTGAGGATAGGGCTGAAGTGAGAAGAGAACTAGCAAATTATCAGATGTTGTTCAACCAAATGTTATCGATGGTCGGGCCACAAGGGCTCAATGTACAGGTAAATTATACCAATTTGATACCAAATTTACATTTTTAAATTTTTTTGATGTGATGACAGCTTTTAATAGTTGAGAGCAGCTCTGTTGCTACTGTAGTTAAGGCCAATTTGATTTTAATTTGTTGGATGTAATTAAGGAGATAGGAGTAGGTCCGATGGGCATCGGACCTACATTTAGGTTCAATTAACTCTAGGACCGTACGATTAGCATCAAGATCTATGCGCACGGAAATTGATACAGACTTGTACGGTTTTGATGCAGAGCACACGAATCTTGATGCAGATCAAATGGTCATCACACCCATCGAATGAAGGTAGGTCCGATGGGCATCGGACCTACTCTGATTCCGTAATTAAGACCATCCAAGGGCAACTCTCGATGGTCGGGAGCAGCTTTGTTGCTACTGTAACTGTTGTCTTTATTATTAAGGCGGTTTCAATGGAATTGTTAACTTCAGAAAATCAATTCATTGTTACAAATTAGATATGTTTTTGTCATCTCCAAGATATAACACCTGTGCTTGCAAATTCAATGCTTAGGGTCAAGCTGCTTTTCCTCAACCAACTCAGGCAGTAGCTTCACAGCTGCAGAACACCAACTCCCAGGTAAGGAGTTCAACATAAATTCTACATAGATTCCTTTATTTAGAGTTATTAGAGTGATTCCAATGCTCATAGTGCAAAATTCTGAATTTTGAGGGGGGTATGTAAAAAAATTTATTCATAGCAAAGCTTTTGTCTTAATTATTAAGACGGTTTCGATGGAATTTATTAAGTTCATAAAACTTGTATTGCCTAAAATTACATCTTTGACATTGTTCAACTTAGGGTCAAGGAAACAGTTCGGGAACTCAGCAAGGTTTTTTTGGGAATTTACCTAATTTCCAGGTGCCATTTTAACTTAAGAAAATCAATAATTGTTACAAATCTTATCTGATTTTGTCATCTCCAAAATATAACACTTGTGCTTCCAAATTCAATGCTTAGGGTCAAGCTCCTCTTCCTCAACCAACTCAGGCAGTAGCTTCACAGATGCAGAATGCCAACTCCCAGGTAAGGAGGTCAACATAAATTCTACATAATTATGAATGCTCATAGTGCAAAATTCTGAATTTTAAGGGGGGGGGGTATGTAAAAAAATTTATTCATAGCAATAACATGTTGTTTCTTTTCCATGTGATATAAATAGGGTAATGATTCTCCTATACAACAAAATCTTGGATTCCAGGCACTCTTAAGTCAAGGTAATCTGGGATTAGATGACGTACCCACAAATGAAGCTGCAATGGGCCAATGGCGCGTGCATTCTGCCTACAATGGGAACCATCCCCTGTAGTGCATAAAGAATGCACCTTTTAGGGCTTATTATTAGAATAGAAGTTCTAACAAATTAACGAACTTGGGGTAAGTTATCTTGTGAATTTAGGGTAATTAAGGGTGTGTATATTTTGGTATAGGGTTACAGCTGCAATATGGTATATTTTGGTTAACTGGTGTGCATATTTTGGTATAGTTAAAAATGCAAGTGCATTCCTTCTGATGTATGAACACTATATATGTTATGTTAATGCTTATTAAATGTTAAATGCTTTCCTTATATCTCATTATAAATGAGTTTCTGTTTAAATGTTTGTGTTTGTATGTTTCAATGGGTATTAGTACCTGGTTGGTACAGGGAAGATTGAACCTGATTGGTACAGAGAGAATTGTAGATGAGAGTATATGCACAGTTATTTTCGTTGGCATTTCCACAGAAAAACGAAAACAATTTGCTCTTGGAAATGCTACACGCACTGCCCTTGGAAATGCTACGGTGGGTCCCACACGCTGCCCTTGGAAATACTACTGTGGGTCCCACACACACTGCCCTTGGAAATACTACGGTGGGACCACACACGCTGCTCTTGGAAATACTACTGTGGGTCCCACACACGCTGCCCTTAGAAATACTACTGTGGGTCCCACGCACGCGGCCCTTGGAAATAATACGGTGGGTCCCACACACTTTGCCCTTGGAAATACTATGCTGGGTCCCACATGCGCTACCCTTGGAAATAACCTGTTGGGACCCACACGTGCTGCCCTCAGAAATAATACAGTGGGACCCACACACTTTGCCCTTGGAAATAATAAGCTCATGGGCCTGATGTTAAAGTATTTCTGACTGTAGTATTTCCAAAGGCAAGCTCACGGAAAAAGTCAGAAAGTAGTATTTCCAAAGGTAGCCGACGGAAAAAGTCAGAAAAATGGTATTTCCATCGAGGCTATTTTTGACAGTAGTATTTCTGAGGGTAGCGCACGGAAATGACGATTTTGAGGCTTTTTCCAAGGGCAGGCCGTTGGAACAAGCGATATTTTAACCCACGGAAAAAGTGAGAATTCTAGTAGTGTAAATTTCGTTGGATTTGATCGTTGTTTCACCTTTAAAATGTTGGGGGAATTTCCTATATACCTCTCAAAAACTTTGAAATTACATATTTCTTCCTCCAAAATTCATAATATCATATTTACCATTCTACATTTCAAAAACACACAAATTTTATTCTCTTTTATATTAAAAATCATTTTAAATTTATAAAGTACTTATTTTGGTCTTAATTAAGAAATATAAAAAATATGCAACATGTTTTGCAAACAAAATCAATCTTTTAGTTGGTATGTTTCCAAGTGGAATGAGTCATTTCTCTACTTCTGACGCTCACGTAACCACATATTACTAAATGTCATTGTGTATGTGTCAGAAGTAGAGAAATGACTTATTTTCCCTAAAAATTTGATCGACCAATCAGAAGACTTACTTTTTTCTAAAACATACTACACATTTTTTTTATTCTTAACAAGGAGTAATATGCGTACTTAATAAATTTAAAATAAATTTTAATAGAAAATAGAATAAAATCGGTAAATTTGTGAGTTTTTTAAATTAGAAGGGTAAATATGATATTATGAATTTTACAGAAAATACTCAATTCCAAAATTATTGAGAGATATACATAAAATTCCTCCTAAAATTGTTGCCATTTGACAAAGTCTTTCATTGCACATGCAACTAATAGCAATGCTCATCACTTTGATTATTGTTTATTATCTAGACAGTTTGTATTAAAAAAAAGGAAAAACTTCGGATTTTATATTGCATGTTGTCGGTTACGAAATAGTTAAGTTTGGTAATGATACAAATCCATGTATTTCAAGTTATATAAAGAAACCAAAGAGAAACTATGTTTAATAATTAAGCTCTTGTGCAATTATAATTTGTTGGTATTTTATTATTTCTCTATATTTATTCATTAAATTTTATATAAATATTTCGTTACTCTAACATTTATTTTTAATTGAGGGGAGCACTATTATACTCAGTACTTTCCTCCCTTTAGTCGATTTCCAAAAGGGCGAGAAAAAACAAGAGATATACAAACATGACATTGGAATAATTAAATCGGGTTAAACATGTTTATGCACTTGCTTATGTGTATATTTTGTAATCTAGATCCTCCCACTGTATAAATAGTTATCATCCCTCCAGATTTGCTAAGCTAGCCGTCTCTCACATTTCAAAACGTATTTGTTGCAACTCTTGATAACTTCCATTGTTGAGTACATTTAACTCGCATATCTTCTCAACATACTCAAATCCACTCGACTTATATTTTAGGAGATAGTTTAGTGTCTAGGATTTAGTTCTAGAGCTTTTACATCCCCGCTAGTGTGCTCTGCTTGTAGGGTGCAAAATGGGTACACTAGCCAGAACTTTTTAGCTCGCATATATCCATAAATGTGTGACGATCCCGAGGGACTCTCCAGCTTTAGCTTTTAGACTCAACTTGCACACTAGTTAGACTGTGACTTCCCACCATTGTTGGGCTCACGTGTCCCGTGCTATGTCCTTTCTTTCTGGGAAATAGAAAATTAATTAAGGAGCGCCCACAAGGTTTCTCTGCCCCGGAGACTTAGGCATTTTACGCTGAACTCCGTCATCATCTTGTGTGTCAACTGTCTCTAAACTCTTCTCTATTTACATTACTTGTACACGCTTGTATGACTTGTTAGTTTAGACAGTTGAACCAAAAAATGTCTAAGAGTCAGTAAGACTCCCTTTAAATACCCTCTAATTGCCGTTAGGGACTACACAACAAACAATGTAACAAATTATGGTTAATAAAATACAAGCACAACTGATCCTATTCTCAATGAAAAAAAACGTTTCTTCTTTGTTAAAAAGTGGGGGATGAATCCTCTAGTTTCACAATATAACTATAAAGAGAGAGGTTTTAAATTTTTTCATTATATCTTAATCAAAATAAAATTATTTAGTTTTATCTTAATTAGTATTAATAGAGGTTGTAAAAATAAGCTGATTTGAAGATTTGTTGGACGTTAATTTTTTCTATATAATTGATTCATATAAAAATAAAAATAAAAGTAATATGTTTATGTGTATTTAGAGAAAAAATATATATTAAATCTAACAATTTTTTTATATATATTGTTTAAAATTTATGTGATTAAACATTAAAAGGTAGAGACATTTGTATAACGGAAGCAATAAAAATAAAGATATTTGAACACTCTTCAGTTATAAATATCCAATGCAATAAAATGGTTCCTATCTAGCTACCTGTAGTACATGTCCTCATTAAGTTTCTTACTTCTTAATTACACCAAATGCAAAGTTTTAACTAATAGCAATCAGTGGAGTCCATCTGTCAATGACGTGTTAGTTATTTGAGAACTAAATTCAGTCTCTGTTAATAACGAAATTCGTCAGATTCATCAGCCAAAAACCTGTGACATGGAATCTGAACTCAGGGACCAAGAGGATCACTATTATTTGGAGGTTAGCTCTATTAATTTAGATGGAACCTAATTAGAATTCGTTTCCTCTGCAATAACTCAAAAGGGAATTTTTGAGTTAATGAATCTCAACCGTCTAATATGTTTTACGATTACTAGCTAGATCCACACTAATATTGAAAAACCCCCTATGTTATAGGTAGGAGTCGGATTGACTCCATTTAAAATCAGATGGTTGCGATTCATTAACTAAAAAGATTCGCTTTTGAGTTAATGCTGACGATACGCGTTCACCTAATTAAGAGTCTATAGTTCAGCCATTTCAGTACAAAGTCGATTAATTAAATTGGGATAAATTTGGTTCAAAGTTCTGGTACCTATATTTTTTTTTAAAACTCAAGAATATATTATTTGGTCCAATTTTTCAATGTACACGCGAGAATTTCTGGCATTATTTGTGACGCTTGTTGCCATTTTGACAAAGTCTTTCATTGCACATTCAACTGATAGCAATGCTCATCACTTTGACTATTGTTTATTATCTAGACAGTTTGTACTAAATAAAAAAGGAAAATTTTCGGATTTTATATTGCATGTTGTCGGTTACGAAATAGTTAAGTTTGGTAATGATACAAATCCATGTATTTCAAGTTATATAAAGAAACCAAAGAGAAACTATATTTAATAATTAAGCTCTTGTGCAATTATAATTTGTTGGTATTTTATTATTTCTCTATATTTATTCATTAACTTTTATATAAATATTTCGTTACTCTGACATTTATTTTTAATTGAGGGGAGCACTATTATACTCAGTACTTTCCTCCCTTTAGTCGATTTCCAAAAGGGCGAGAAAAAACAAGAGATATACAAACATGACATTGGAATAATTAAATCGGGTTAAACATGTTTATGCACTTGCTTATGTGTATATTTTGTAAATCATCAAAAGGAGGAGATTGTTAGCTGTATGCAATCTTCTAATATTTTGTTTGACTATATTTGTAAAACATACACTAATTGAATTTAATCTATTGCATGATTTAGTGAGTTTGCATGTTCAAAGCTTTAGGTACAAGATCTATTGCAAAGAACTAAAATGGGTTCAAGGCTTTAATTTCAAGATTTATAATGAAAAATCAAGGTTCATGAAGTGCTAAATTTCAAGGATGAATGCATGAACCTGAGAAGTCAACAAGACTTTACGAAGCTATAGATTTGTGTAATAATCAAGTAATTAACTAAAGTATAATTGAGACTTGTTGATTTCTGGAGCATCTGTATTCACCGAAACAAATATGGAACCAAGTAAAATTGATAAATCAGAAAGTTTCAATTTAGTTTTGTGCAAGAAAGATGGCATCCGTATAATGGTTGACTATCAAGTTTTGTGAGACAAATTATATTGACCGGACTAAACGCGCATAAACGTTTTGGACGGTTTATATTAATTTGAATTATTTGCGGAAACCCTAACTTCAATATCAGTACGATTCAACCTAATGGGTTTCGTTCCGTTAGAGTGGATATAGCAAATCTAGATCCTCCCACTATATAAATAGTTATCATCCCTCCAGATTTGCTAAGCTAGCCGTCTCTCACATTTCAAAACGTATTTGTTGCAACTCTTGATAGCTTCCATTGTTGAGTACATTTAACTGGCATATCTTCTCAACATACTCAAATCCACTCGACTTATATTTTAGGAGATAGTTTAGTGTCTAGGATTTAGTTCTAGATCTTTTACATCCCCGCTAGTGTGCTCTGCTTGTAGGGTGCAAAATGGGTACACTAGCCAGAACTTTTTAGCTCGCATATATCCATAAATGTGTGACGATCCCGAGGGACTCTCCAGCTTTAGCTTTTAGACTCAACTTGCACACTAGTTAGGCCGTGACTTCCCACCATTGTTGGGCTCACGTGTCCCGTGCTATGTCCTTTCTTTCTGGGAAATAGAAAAGGAGCGCCCACAAGGTTTCTCTGCCCCGGAGACGTAGGCATTTTACGCTGAACTCCGTTATCATCTTGTGTGTCAACTGTCTCTAAACTCTTCTCTATTTACATTACTTGTACACGCTTGTATGACTTGTTAGTTTAGACAGTTGAACCGAAAAATGTCTAAGAGTCAGTAAGACTCCCTTTAAATACCCTCTAATTGCCGTTAGGGACTACACAACAAACAATGTAACAAATTATGGTTAATAAAATACAAGCACAACTGATCCTATTCTCAATGAAAAAAAACGTTTCTTCTTTGTTAAAAAGTGGGGGATGAATCCTCTAGTTTCACAATATAACTATAAAGAGAGAGGTTTTAAATTTTTTCATTATATCTTAATCAAAATAAAATTATTTAGTTTTATCTTAATTAGTATTAATAGAGGTTGTAAAAATAAGCTGATTTGAAGATTTGTTGGACGTTAATTTTTTCTATATAATTGATTCATATAAAAATAAAAATAAAAGTAATATGTTTATGTGTATTTAGAGAAAAAATATATATTAAATCTAACAATTTTTTTATATATATTGTTTAAAATTTATGTGATTAAACATTAAAAGGTAGAGACATTTGTATAACGGAAGCAATAAAAATAAAGATATTTGAACACTCTTCAGTTATAAATATCCAATGCAATAAAATGGTTCCTATCTAGCTACCTGTAGTACATGTCCTCATTAAGTTTCTTACTTCTTAATTACACCAAATGCAAAGTTTTAACTAATAGCAATCAGTGGAGTCCATCTGTCAATGACGTGTTAGTTATTTGAGAACTAAATTCAGTCTCTGTTAATAACGAAATTCGTCAGATTCATCAGCCAAAAACCTGTGACATGGAATCTGAACTCAGGGACCAAGAGGATCACTATTATTTGGAGGTTAGCTCTATTAATTTAGATGGAACCTAATTAGAATTCGTTTCCTCTGCAATAACTCAAAAGGGAATTTTTTGAGTTAATGAATCTCAACCGTCTAATATGTTTTACGATTACTAGCTAGATCCACACTAATATTGAAAAACCCCCTATGTTATAGGTAGGAGTCGGATTGACTCCATTTAAAATCAGATGGTTGCGATTCATTAACTAAAAAGATTCGCTTTTGAGTTAATGCTGACGATACGCGTTCACCTAATTAAGAGTCTATAGTTCAGCCATTTCAGTACAAAGTCGATTAATTAAATTGGGATAAATTTGGTTCAAAGTTCTGGTACCTATATTTTTTTTTAAAACTCAAGAATATATTATTTGGTCCAATTTTTCAATGTACACGCGAGAATTTCTGGCATTATTTGTGACGCTTGTTGCCATTTTGACAAAGTCTTTCATTGCACATTCAACTGATAGCAATGCTCATCACTTTGACTATTGTTTATTATCTAGACAGTTTGTACTAAATAAAAAAGGAAAATTTTCGAATTTTATATTTCATGTTGTCGGTTACGAAATAGTTTAGTTTGGTAATGATACAAATCCATGTATTTCAAGTTATATAAAGAAACCAAAGAGAAACTATATTTAATAATTAAGCTCTTGTGCAATTATAATTTGTTGGTATTTTATTATTTCTCTATATTTATTCATTAACTTTTATATAAATATTTCGTTACTCTGACATTTATTTTTAATTGAGGGGAGAACTATTATACTCAGTACTTTCCTCCCTTTAGTCAATTTCCAAAAGGGCGAGAAAAAACAAGAGATATACAAACATGACATTGGAATAATTAAATCGGGTTAAACATGTTTATGCACTTGCTTATGTGTATATTTTGTAAATCATCAAAAGGAGGAGATTGTTAGCTGTATGCAATCTTCTAATATTTTGTTTGACTATATTTGTAAAACATACACTAATTGAATTTAATCTATTGCATGATTTAGTGAGTTTGCATGTTCAAAGCTTTAGGTACAAGATCTATTGCAAAGAACTAAAATGGGTTCAAGGCTTTAATTTCAAGATTTATAATGAAAAATCAAGGTTCATGAAGTGCTAAATTTCAAGGATGAATGCATGAACCTGAGAAGTCAACAAGACTTTACGAAGCTATAGATTTGTGTAATAATCAAGTAATTAACTAAAGTATAATTGAGACTTGTTGATTTCTGGAGCATCTGTATTCACCGAAACAAATATGGAACCAAGTAAAATTGATAAATCAGAAAGTTTCAATTTAGTTTCGTGCAAGAAAGATGGCATCCGTATAATGGTTGACTATCAAGTTTTGTGAGACAAATTATATTGACCGGACTAAACGCGCATAAATGTTTTGGACGGTTTATATTAATTTGAATTATTTGCAGAAACCCACACTTAAATATCCATACAATTCAACCTAACGGGTTTCTTCCCGTTGGAGTGGATCTAGCAAATCTGGATCCTCCAACTATATAAAGAGTTATCATCGCTCTAGATTTGCTAAGCTAGCCGCCTGTCACCTTTCAAAACGCATTTATTGCAACTCTTGATACCCTCCATTGTTGAGTACATTTAACTGGCATATCTTCTCAACATACTCAAATCCACTCGACTTATTTTTTGAGGAGATAGTTTGGTGTCTAGGATTTAATTCTAGAACTTTTACATCCCTGCTAGTGTGGTCTGCTTGTAGGGCGCGAAGGGGTACACTAGCCAGAGATTTTCAGCTCGCATATACCCATAGCTGTGTGACGATCCTGAGGAACTCTCCAGCTAAAACTTTTAGGCTCAAGTTGCACACTAGTTAGGCCGTGACTTCCCACTGTTGCTGGGCTTACGTGTCACGTGTTGTGTCATTTCTTTCTGGGTAATAGGAAAGGGGCGCCAACGAGCTTGCTGTGCCTCGGAAACGTAGTCATTTTATGCCGAACTCCATTATCATCTTGCGTGTCAACTGTCTCTACACTCTTCTCTATTTACATGACTTGTACACTCTTGTATGACTTGTTAGTTTAGAGAGTCGAACCGAAAAACGTCTAAGAGTCAGTAAGACTACCTTTAAATACCCTCTAATTGCCGTTAGGCACTATACAACAAACAATGTAACAAATTATGGTTAATAAAATACAAGCACAACTCCTATTCTCAATTAAAAAAAAAGTTTCTTCTTTGTTAAAAAGTGGGGGATGAAAGAGGTTTGAAATGTTTTCATTATATCTTTATCAAAATAAAATTATTTAGTTTTATCTTAATTGGTATTAATAGAGCTGGTAAAAATACATTGATTTGAGGATTTGCTGGACGTTAAGTTTTTTTATATAATTGATTCATATAAAAATAAAAATAAAAGTAATATGTTTATGTGTATTTAGAGAAAAAATATATATTAAATCGAACAATTGTTTTTATATATAATGTTTAAAATTTATGTGATTAGACATTAAAGTTAATTATAGAGATTTGTATAATGGAAGCAATAAAATCAAAGATATTTGAAGACTCTTCGGTTATAAATATCCAATGCAATAAAATGGTACCTATCTAGCTACCTGTAGTACATGTCCTAACTAAGTTTCTTACTTCTTAATTACACCAAATGCAAAGTTTTAACTAATACCAATCAGTTGAGTCCATCTGTCAATGACGTGTCTGTTATTTGAGAAATAAATTCAGTCTTTGTTAATAACGAAATTCGTCAGATTCATCAGCCAAAAATCTGTGACATGGAATCTGAATTCAGGGACCAAGAGGATCACTATTATTATTTTGTGGTTCGCTCTATTAATTTAGATGGAATAACCTAATTAAGAGCCTATATATAGTTCAGCCATTTCAGTACAAATTCGATTAATTAAATTGGGATATATATTTTTTTTAAACTCAAGAATATATTATTTCGTCCAATTTTTCAAAGTAAACGCGAGAATTTCAGGCATTATTAATTTGTGACGCTTGTTGCCATTTTGACAAAGTCTTTGATTGCACATTCAACTGATAGCAGTGCTCATCACTTTGATTATTGTTTATTATCTAGATAGTTTGTATTTTAAAAAAAAAGGAAAAACTTTGAATTTTATATTGCAAGTTGTTGGTTACGACTTACGAAATAGTTAAGTTTGGTAATGATACAAATCCATGCATTTCAAGTTGTATAAAGAAACCAAAGAGAAACTATGTTTAATAATTAAGCTCTTGTGCAATTATAATTTGTTGGTATTGTATTATTTCTTTATATTTATTCATTACATTTTATATAAATATTTCGTTACGCTGACATTTAATAATTTATTTATAATTTTCTTACAATAATCGAGTTTAAGCCACTCCGTAGATGAGATATTTTTTTCCATTGATCTCTTCAATTACTAGATAGAGGACATATAGAGCTGGACTTAGCTGAAGCCATGGAGTAAAACGCTTTGTACTCCATGCCATATTTTCATTTTGAAAATCCAAACTACCAATCTGAACTGTTCAAGTTGTTCTCCATATTGAAATGTGCTTGGAGACCAAATTTTACATTTTTTTGAATTTTTTTACTATTTATTAAGCCACTTTGAAAATCGCTGATCTGGATGAACAGTAGCAAAACAGTAAAAAATTCTAGACCAATGGATCAGCGATTTTCAAAGTGGCTTAATAAATAGTAAAAAAATTCCAAAAAATGTAAAATTTGGTCTCCAAGCACATTTCAATATGGAGATCATGTTGAGCGGTTCGGATCGGTAGTTTGGATTTTCAAAATGAAAATAATGAGGCGTGAAGCACCAAGTCGTTTTACTCCATAGCTTAGCTAAGCCCAGCTCAGGACATATAAATGATAGAAGAAAAAAATTAATTGTATGGTTCCGTTTTTATGTATTGTCAATATTAGAAAATTCCATAAAGTCAAAGATATTTTACCGATCTGTATTAAGCTGAAACTTCATTCTTGCATACGAGCTCCTCCAGAAGCACAACAAATGATGAGAGGTAAGGATTTTCTCGTAGCATATTGAATTAAACGGGTTATTTTTTTCACCCACTACCGATCTCATACTTCCTCCGGTAAACTCAAAATCCATAACCACAAGTGCTACAGGGATACCGCCGAGTTGACCTATTCCTGTTTGAACAACGTCAGTCAAACCTGTTTTTCTTTAATAAGATAACCTTATCCATGTAAGGTATATCTTCTTCAGATTCTGTTGATTCTTCTAATTTTTGTTCCTCTTGATTTGAATCGAGTTCTTCTTCATCGAAATATGAAATTTCTTCATAAATTCCTAGCTACAGATATTTCATATACTGAAGTCACGAACTCAAATAAAATAAATTTTCCCCGAAAAGATCTGTACCTGCTACAAAAAATTAAGTTTGAGTAATGGTTGGAGGTCAACCTATTTGACTACTTAATATTCAGAAATAATTGTTTCTTCCGGATTTTAAATTTGCGATCTCTTATACGAAAAACATTGTTTTTGCCACTAGACCAAAACTAAAAAAAAAAAAAGTTTGAAATTGAAAAAATAGAAAAAAATATATTTCAGTAACAAATGTCTATATTGCAAGTTATGATTTAACACTTATCTTTTTATTAATAACACAAAAATCTCAATATTTTATACTATAAACAATTTTATTCTTTATTAATTATTTTTTCTGTAAAATTTGTTTAAAATTTGTTTATATTACATTATAATATGATTTTCTTTTCTTATGGTTTAGAGTATAGGATCGATAGGGAGAGTAGAGAGGCAGTGTAAAGAGTTTATATCCTACACACCATGATTTGAGATTTTATAAATTTGAATAGCTTGTATATAGAATTCACTAGCTAGTACTCTCCCCTTCCATCCTCACCCCATAAGAATTTAGTAGAACAAAGTAAACAGATGTTAATCAGGTCTGGTCACTCCCCCCTCCCCTTTCCCTCCCCTTCTGTATTATCTTCAAGAGCATAGGATAAGATAGAGAAGGAAATACGTGACACGCCGTGACGTACGTGACAAATACGCTGTGATTTGGTCACGTGACGTGATTAAAATAGTGGCAGACGGTCACGTCACGCGAATGGTCACGTCACGTGCAGTCACGCCGTGAATACACGTAACGTGACCACACGTGACGTGATATGTCGTCATGTAAATTAATCACGTGAAACTTTTTTATTATATTTTAATTTAAATTGGTGAAATTCAGAAAAAAAAAGATAACAAAAAAAATATGAAAATTATAAAAATTGTAAAATAAGTAAACAATGTTGCAATTTTTTTTTTAGAGGAAAGGTTGTTGAGTATGTGATGACATTATTTTAAAAATTCAAATTACAAATATTTATTGGATTAAACTAGAGAAAATAAAAATCAGTACTACAAAAGTGTCAATATCACTGAATCTACACCATAAGAGAAACATGGATATTCTATGCGTACAAAAAAAAATTAACTAGAAAAAGCTGGATACTCTATGTTTCATACCGTGACGTAACATGACTGGTTCACGTGACGTGACGTGATGTGTAATTTTCGCTCAAATGCGATCATGTGACGCGAATGATCACGTCACGCAACACATGAGTCACGTCACGTAATCGACTCACGTGACGTGACGTAGCGTTACTGATCACGGCGTGACAAATTTTCTTCTCTAGGCTAAGATCTAGTTCAGCCGCATTTCAGTACAAATTCGGATAAATTGGGATAAATTGGATCTGAATTTCAGGTACCTATTTTTTAAAACGAGAAAATACTATTATTTTGTTCAATTTTATTGATCAAGAATTTTTTTGCTCTCGAGAAATTTTCAAAGTCAACCATTCGTACATTAATTTGGTGACAATTTTTTATTTTTTGTTTAGGATAAGACAGAGGTTTATATGTCATGCATGTTGACAAAGTCTTCAATTGAACATTGAACTGATCAGCAATGCTAATCAGTTCAGTATTGTTTATTACCTACACAGTTTCAACTAAAAAAACAAAAACATAAAATTTTATATTGCATGTTGTCTGTTAATTAATTAAGTACTACGAAGTAGTCAAGTTTGCTAATGATAGAGATCCATTTCTAGTTATATGAGAATGAAAAGAAATCAAGAGAAGATGTATAATAATTAAGTGCTAATTGTGCACTTATAATTTGTTTACTTTTATTACTTCTCTATATTTATTCATTAAATTTTAAATAACTATTCCGTGAAGGAGAGAATAATTATTTTCATAGAGGTGACAATATTTTTTTTTTTCATTTTTACTAGATAGAGGACATGAATTAAAAATAATTTTAATTTGTATGGTTCTATTATTATTGCGGATCACAATATTAACACTACTTTTATGTATTAACTTAACATGACTTAAATTTTGTAATAAATAAACAATTTTAGCATTTATTAATTATTTTCTTTTAAAACTGTTTCTCTCGCATATATTATCATAGGATTTTCTTTTTTAAAAGTTCTATATACGAAATATATATATGTTATTTTGTTTAAAATTTGTTTTTATATCATACATTAATTATAATGGTATGTACTTATTTAAAGAAGTAAGATTTGTAAAATAAATAAATATTCGTTATTGGTATATCATCACATCTTTAGGAATTTTAAAGATAATATAAGAGTGAAAGGATTTATTATTTTTTAAAATCTTTCAACATTGGATATATCGATTATTTTAACGAGCTCCGCATATTTTATTGAGAATTTCGTAATATTAACATTTTGACACAATATACTCAAAAAATTTATTTTGAAAAGTAACATTTTATGTTTTGCAAAATCACTAAAGAAAATGTCATAAAATATTTATATAAATTAAACTGAATTGATAATAAAAAAAATCATATTGAATATGCAAACTATCATGAATAATTTTGGCAGTCGATCGACTTATTCTTTGTATGTTTCTTGTGATGCGCAACACTAAGTTGACACAAAATTTTCAACCTTATTCAATGCAAAATTAGAAAGAAAGAAAATTCAAAGAGTATATTGCAATTATGGAAATCAAATAATTAATAAATTATCATAATATTAATTACATTATGGAAAGATATATTAGCTTAAAAGATACTTAAAGAAGATTAAAATGGACTATATATTTTAATTTTTAAAAATGTTGTGTTATTAAAAAGATTACTGGAGGTAAAGATGAAAGAAGCTGACAACTGGGACCTTATCTGTCAGAGAAATCGGGCATAATAGAGAGTCGAGAAGAGTCTGCTTGTGGAAAAGAATAGGCCTGACTAAAGCCCAATGAGTAGTTATAACGAGAAGCCTGTAAGAAATAAATGTAGCCCAAAGAAAATAGAGGAAAGAAGATGAAGCCCAAGAAAACAAAAGAGCCCGAAAATCAAATTTTCGGAAAGCTCCTTAAGATTCGAGCACACTTCAGCGATACCGTGGGACTGGAAGTTTCCATAAGACCCTAGGCTACTTTCTAGGTAGGCAAACAAGTCCTTAATTAAACCCTGAAAACATTACCAGACCCATCCTAGAAATCTCCAGATTTTGTGTAAGACCACTAAATTTTAAGTCCCCTGAAAATTCTGGAAATCACATAATGCCAACAGTTCGCGCACTATTCAGCACGACATGACACAACACGTCTGATTGACACGACTAAATACAGCATGACACATTATCATTCACTAGCTGTTAGTTTACATCAGTTAATTTTCCAGCCGTTGGTTAGTTATATATAGTTATTTTTTATAAAAATTAGTTATTACATAAAACATGCTAGCTAATATCAAATGCACCAAGAGAGTGGCTAATATCAAAACGTTTGCACCAAGACCCTCGTGCAACCAAGTCGTTTTCAGATTTTCAAAGTCCAAACGGTCGATCTAAACCGTTAGATGTGATCTCTATATTAAAATCTGCTTGCAAACCAAATTTTACATTTTTTGGAATTTTTTTACTATTTATTAAGTCACTTTGAAAATTGCTGATCACATGGTCCAGAATTTGGTTGCACTGTTTTTACTGTTCACCCGGATCTGCAATTTTCAATGTGGCTTAATAAATAGTAAAAAAATTCCAAAAAATGTAAAATTTGGTCTCCAAGTAGATTTTAATATAGATTGAACATCTACCCCAAGGTTGAGTCAAGGAGTTGGACCAATCTCTTGTGGAAGAAAGTTTTCAGGGTAAACGGTTTGGATCGACCGTTTGGACTTCGAAAATTCGAAAACGACTTGGTTGCACGAGGGCCTTGGTACAAATGTTTTGATATTAGCCACTCTAATGCACCAAAACAGATATTAAGGTGAGATCAGCAAATTTTAAAAGGAACTTCACACTAACAAAAAGATGAAAGAAGCTAGGCCCAAATTGAGCAAATGTACTGCGAACAATAGTTGTTGGCGTCACAACAAACTGCCAATTTATATCCACAAGTTACTTCCAAAAATAGAACAAATAAATAACCAACAAAACAAACAAGCAAATTATCTCGCTATGGGACCTGGTGCCGACATGTCTCCCATGTTAGCTATCTCGAAAGCACTGTTCTGACTAACATCACTTGCAAAATTGGCAATACCACGGTGGTTCCTCTCTGTGGAGATCTCCAAATACAGGCTTTCCTCGAGTTCCTTGATTACTGCACTCATGGTTGGCCTATGAGCAGAGATCTCAGTACACCTTTGTGCCAAATCAGTAACCTTCCAGACAGAGTTTATGTCATAGTGCCCATTTATTTTTGGGTCCACAATGCTTTCTATGTCTCCTCTAGATAGCTTTTGATTCACCCATTGCTTCAGGTGGCCTCCCTCTGGACCCGGAATGGTAGGAGGTCGTCCTGTGATGATCTCTAGGAGAACAACTCCAAAGCTGAACACATCGCTTTTTTCACTTAGCTGGTATGAGGAATAGTACCTGAAGGTTTATTACTTTCTTTAGTTTAGTCTTTAATGAATGTGGTCCTTCTATATAAAGCATTCAACTCGGTTTTTTTTCTGTAGCATAAAAAAAAAATCCATGGCTTAACAGTTACAAAATTTAACGATATCGCTGTAGTCAACAGCGGCTGCTGAGTCATACTGAGCCACTGCAATCTGATGCGGCTCAGTGCCAAAAAATTAGTTGGAGAAAAGTGTGGGAAACAGAGCAGGTTTCTTTTTATATTTTCTTCAGTAAGTTCCAAAAGTTAAGCAGCCAGTCACTCAACAATCATTAGCCAAATGTTTGAACATTAAAATTATCATCCTCAGAAATTCTCCTTCTGCCTCCTTTTGATCTTTTTGATGGATTAACTGTCGATTTCTCTTATTATCTGAGAGGTTTTATTTCAAATTAGGCATGAACAGGATTGTTTGCTAGAGGTGAATGGGATATGCAAGAACGCTGAGGCATGCGGAAAGCATGTTAATGGAAGTACGAAAGTACAAAAGAAGATTCCATTATGCTCTGAGAGGTTTATTTCCAAATTAGGTAAAACCAGATTCCATTGTTTTGTTTGGTATATGATAATTAATGGAATATGCAAGAAGAATGCTGAGGCATGAGAAAGCATGTGAAATGGGCCCTTGAATGGGGAAAGGAAAGAAGTTTCCATTGCTTGTTGGGTAATATAGTGGGAAATATGGAGCTGACTTTGTAGTGCTTACATCGAGGTGTATGGATTTGACTGTTTTTTATCCAAAGTCATTTGACTTCTTTAAAATTTTCACTTTTTTTTTTATGTTAGGTCACTGTGCTAAACTATATAACCAAGGATTACCTTAAGTGCTTGATTTCTTAATTTCACGATTTTCATACCCCGGGCTTTTCATACCAAGATTTTCAATTCAAGCAGTATGCAAAGCCTAACGTTTCTTTTGGCTACAATCAGTTGATCATATCAATTGTCGTTATTATTGGAATGCAACTGCTAATAGTAATTCATAGAAAAAATAGGTCTTTATAACCAGAGAGAAGAAGAAACTCTGAGAAATGAAGTTATAATTAGGAAAATTAAAGGAAAATAAAAAAGAGATCTTACTCAGGATCCAGGTAGCCAGGGGTACCAACAATTCCTGTTGAAACATGACTGCTTACAGCATTGTTAAAAACCCTGGAGAGCCCAAAATCGGCAATCCTTGCCTCGAGATTTTCATTTAAGAGAATGTTGCTAGTCTTAACGTCTCTATGGATTAGTGGCGGATTGCACATCGTATGCAAATAATCCAACCCTTCATTGATTTTATGGATATATATTAGATGATGTTATTTTCTTGATACAAGGCACTTCAAGTTAATTATGGATAGTATAAGGAATAAATGATTGAGAATTCTAGATATTAAATAAATTTTGTACCAAGTGCAGATTCATATGCAATTTGAACCCGTTGTTTCCAACTCAGAGGCCTTGCAGTATCTGAAATTGACAGATTTGAGACCTTAACTTTAAATCCTAATTGACTAGAAAATAGTTTCAATACCCGCTCTTCAATAAAGATTTGAGTAAAAGGTAATGATCACCCTTGAGCTTGTCTTGCAGATTTCCTTCTTTCATGTACTCATACACAAGAGCCATGCAATCTCCATCCATGCAATAGCCAATTAGTGACACCAAGTATCTGTGATGAACCCCTTGCCAAATTTTGAGCCTAGAAACAGAGCAAATTACTGTATCTTTCTTTTCGAAAGCCAAACTTTGTAAGTATATAACTAGTAGTTACTATTTTTTTTTTGTAATAGCTAATTAAGTTATGAAAGTGCAAGATAAATGGATACCTCAGCCATGAATTCTTTAACACCTTGTGAAGATGAGTGAGAGCGCATTTTCACTGCAACTTGAGTTCCCTTTTCCAGGGCCCCCAAATATACACTTCCAAATCCTCCAGTGCCAATATTAATCTCAAAATTATTAGTAATTCTTATCAGATCATTGTAACTGAATTGACGGTTCACAATTGGTTTCGACATGTTTGCATCATGCACAGCAATATTTGTATGGTTTGACTGATGATTACGTTCTTGAGGGGTTGGTTTGTAGCTGTCAATTGGTCTTGGGATAAATGGGTTATCTGTAAGATAAAATAACCAGAGTTATGTTTACAAACCATTGATTGATAAAAAGATGGATACAGTTTCAAATGGAATTTTTAGATGATAAAAAGAATAAAATAAATTGAAGAGTTTCCTACTAAAAGCAGAAAATAACAAAGTATTTAGGTGATTGAAAAAAAAAGAGGTTTCTGTTTCTACTGAATGTATACCCCAGTAGGTATTATTAAAAAAAAAATAAAAGATCCATTTAGCCTAAGACGACCAGTTCCAAAATTTCAGTCTTTCCTTTCAAACAATCCTCATCTTACATTTAGATAAATGTAGCCAACAAGAGGCCATAACATTACACAATTAAAATAAAGAACTATGATTTATTTATCAAGATAGGAAAAAAAAATAAAGAAAAGGCAGACTTACATTTGCGCCTTCTCAGACACACAACTATTATAATGGATGCTGCAATCAGAAGCAGCACAACTACAACGACGACTGCTATAATAACTGCTGGACTTTTCTTTTTTGTATTCTTCCCTGTAGATGGAGTTGAACTTCCAAACCTAAGTAGATAAAAATAAATTCAGAAAGCAAACAGATTACAAGTTTGAAAAGCTCATTCTCAGCAAACAGATGGAGTTGAACTCCAGCCATTTGGATGTATTCTTACTGTCAATCGATTGACTTTTCATCGGCTGACTTCATTATCATAACATGATATGTTTTCAGCTTTTCCTAACTTCATAAACTAAAATAGGCCAACAAAAATTGACTTCTCTTTGTGAAAAGGTACAGAGATGTATGCAGATGCACAACTACTCTGTACGGTTTTAAAAAATGTTAGGCAGTATGGTTAATGCCTTGTCCTTTCTCTATTTATCTTTTATGTTTATTTCAATCATTTAACTGACCTTATTATATAATGAAGTCCCAATATAACAAATATTTTCCAGCTATTTTAGTGTATAAGAGAACAAAATACCATATAAAAACAATAACCATACCGAAAGATAAGATTCCCGTCTCTTTTTTTACTTTGAAGACCAGGCGGAAGGGTGGTAGAAATCTTGTCATTTCCTGTTATGTCCCTGAAAGTTCCATAAAATTAAAACTGAACTCGTGATATCTTCGTTCTTGATGAAAATAAAGGTTAATTTGCAAACCTACAGGTACTTAAGATCAGATAATTTATCGAGGAAAGAAGGAAGATCCCCTGACAAGTCATTGTAAGTTAAATCCCTGAAAAATAAAAGGCAGCAACAATGACAGGTTAAGTTAGCATGACAACACAAAATTGAATTCTACCTATGCCAGAAAGGATTGCAATAGTAGACATTCAATTTACATATCACTAAATGAAAATATTATGTCCTATTATCAGCCATATCTCCACATATATTGGTGAAAAAAGTATGACTTGATTGAAGATAAAAACATCGATCTCATTAAAAAAAAACTTCATCTTAGTTTAAAGGTACATACAATGACTGAAGAGCGCTTAGATTACCAAAAGAAGGTACTATGGCACCTGTCAGTCCACTTGATGATAGGTTTCTGCAAAGGAAACATCTTACTAATCAGAGTTTTTGAACCTTCTCTGTAATTAACAAGTAAGAGGTATGACGTATTGAAATGCTCACAAAGCTGTGATCCTTGGAGTATTGGTGGAATCAGAAGTGCAACTGATACCACTCCAGGAAAATTCCTTAGGAGCACAAGGATCACCACTCCAGCCTTTGTTTACTTTGTAGTTCGCCTTAATTGTACTCATGGCAGCAACTTCAATTGCAATAAAGTACATTAGGACATGTTAATTTAGCAAAGTTACTAGTTTTGATTAATCATAGTTTTAAATAAATGTTTGAGTTAATACTAAAATTTGCTTGACAGTAATGTAAGGAAAGCTCAACTCTGGAAAAGAAAAGAGGGATACAAATTTTCTGTATGGCTTTGTTTAGGAAAACCTATGATTTATTCATTTCAAAATAAAGCCTTCGTAGTGCAAAAGTTCTCATGTTTTCATCACATCCCCTGTTATTGGAAATTAAACCAGGGTTCTCACATTAATAGAACTAAGAGAGTGAATCATAGCACCAATAATTTAATGATGTACGTACAAGAATGAGATAACTATGATAAAACATACCATCTTCACTATTGGTGGGAATCCCAGTGGTGGGTGTTATGACAAACACCTCAAGCGCATTCAACAAAGGCGGGAGAGTTGACCTTAAAGTGGCCTTAACCGACACATTATTGTGATTGTCACCTGTGTCGGAGTAAGATACCCCCAACGATTCTAGTTTTTTCAGTACATCCCAGTCATTCAATAATCGAAATCCATTAGAATATATATCGAACTCTCTAACAGCAGTGGATGATATGTCCTGGATCTCAGCAATGTGGAGAATTATAAAAAATTCGGTGGATTCATTGGCACTTTTCCAGGAGTAATCAAGGGATTGATTGGTGCTTGAAGTGGTGGCAGCAGTTTGCATGACGAGAGAGGGGGTTGCAAAGTCTGTGTCCGGCATCACTTCGGAGCTGGTTGAGATATTTGTCCATGTCTTTTCCATGTAGGGCCACCAAAACCGGTCATATAAATCATCAGGGTACCTATTTTAGTTTTTAACAAAACAGCGGAAAAGATTGTGATGACCATATAATACTACTGCAGTTTCTCTTTTCTAATCTATTAAATAGACTACAAATTTTATGTGGTAGATTTGTAATTTCTTTTTATTTTGGACCTAGAGAACGAGATCAAGCCAATTAAATCAAAGAAATTTGGTACCGTTATAGACCTCCAATTAACCAAACGTACTTAGATTATATCATATTCCGCAACAAACAGTATCTAACCAAGAATAATTGGTTGGTTAATATCATGTTTCTCCTTTTTCTTATTTAATTTAGCATGTTTACCTGACTATACTATTTCTTCCTCCTATATTCAACCTATCGAAGCAAACCAATGATTGTGTGGAATTTGCAGCTTTATAAATGCTCGCCTTCAATTGCCTCAATTCTAGCGCAGAGATAAAAGGTATGCCCTGATTTTTATTAATAAGGCAAACTTGTAGGTAGTCAGTAGTGGCTGTTGTAATAATCTCAGTGTAAATTCCAGCATCTACAGTGGTTATTTGAACAGTATCCCAATAATTTACTCCCAAATGAACATCAAAGGTTGGATGCCTATCTAATTTATCATAGTCTCCATACATGAATAATGCTCTAACAAGGTACTTTGATCCTATTGTTATTGATCTTAATGTGTAGCAATTTCGGGTTCCATTGGGAAAGCTTCTGACAGTCAGATATTGCTGTAATGTGCCTTTGGCGTACTGGGAGGCAATTATGTGATTCTCTCCCGTGTCAATGAATTGATCATCCGGCACGTAAGCCAACTCAGTATTGGTATCATGAGAGCTAGAATTTGCAGCAAGTCCACAGTCAATGTTTATAAAACCTGTAATAAAGAGAAAGGAACCGCAAACTCGTATTAACAAAACAACAAAAAGGTAACTCAATTACTCAAGTGAAGCATGCTTCGCACTATTATTCAACAAGTCGTAAATCATCTATACATTCTGAAGAAAATTTTGTAGAATATTTTACATACTTTTCCAGGCTTATTATTGAAGAAGTATCTGTCCATTTGAATGCGCAACAGCTCAGGTTAAGGTTTTACTAAGATGGATTGCCTATCAGAATCTCTGTGTTCTATCTTTCAGCCAAATATCAACTGATTGTTCAATGCTCCGAAATGGTATCGACATTTGAGGCTTGAGTATTCTTTAGCAACAATTATTATTTTCCTCTACAGCAGCAATAAAGGGCATTTGATACACAATTTAATATACAGATCGACTACAGTGCTCTAAATACATCTCATCAGCTTTTTTCAAGCAATCCGATGATATTTATGTTGGATCATATATCCAACATTAAGCATATATGCAATATACTTATGGATTATATATTATCATATATGATTGTCACAATTAAGGTGATCTAATATAGAACTAATATATTAAATTAATCTACGTATTCATTAGGGTGTGGTTAGTGTATTGACAACGGTCTGGTCCAAACCCGCACGGTCCACGGGTTTGACGGTCCATGGGTCCGGCGGGTTTGACGGTCCGGTCCCGGGCGGGTTAAATTTGGGGAGGCCGAATCCTTTCCGTTTTTGGACCGTCCGGTCCACGGTCCACGGTCCCGGCCGGTCCGGTCCGGTTTTTTTTTTTTGCTTTTTTTTGTTGTTTTTTTTCCAATTCAATAAGTTTGTTATTTGAAGTTTTGAACCGAACAAATTTTGTTATAATAAAATATAAATCTAATAGGGAATAAAAGAAACTATTTAAAATAAATATTTACTTCGTAAGAATAATAGAAAATAAAACTGATTTATTTTAAAACAATAGATTTAAAAACAAAACCGATTTAGATCATTTTTTTTGAAAATGTATCATGGACGCTGGACTAAGAGCATAAATATGGTGTATCAAGGATGTTTAATGTTCTTCATAGACCACCATATTTATGCTGTCAGTCCAGTACCCAAAAATAAATTATTTAAAAAGAAACTATTTAAAAAAATATTTACTTCATAAGAATAATAGGAAATAAAATTCGGTTTTGATATTACAAAAATTCCTTAAATCAATTACTTTAGGAAAAAAATACGAATTATTTGATCTTTAAAACCAAATTATTTTAAAACAATTGATTTAAAAACAAAATTTACCCTCTTCCTTTATTCCGGACTTGGGACCGGCTATGTAAAATAACATAAGTGGAGTTCTAACTCTCTTTTTTTGTTAGTAATTTTCTTAATAATGGATAATTTAAGTCCTATTTAAAACAATTGATTTTTATCTCTATTTTTTTTAATTTAATCAGTCGATCCGAACTACTCAACATGATCTCCAAATTAAAATATAGTATCGTGTCCGTGCATTGTAACAGAAACATATTATAAGAGAATTTGAAATTTTGAAAATAAAAGTTTACAATATTTTTAAAATAAAAGTTTACAAATATGACAAATAAATTCAAATTTTGAAATTCCATTAATGGTATACGTATAAATTTGAAATTTCCAAACAAGTAGCATTGTTTCCTATTTCTTTGCTTGATTATCACCATGGATAAACCAACTTAATAAAGAAAAACAGAAATCAACTCAATGTTTTTATTTTCCTATTTCAGAATATTTATATCATATGATTTTTTATCTATCTAAAAAAATAAAAATAAAAATAAAACAATATATAAAATTTGGTCACTAAATGTTTTTTCATATAAAAATCATGTTGAACATTTTGATTTGATTATTTGAACTTGTATTATATAAATTAAATATAAAAAATCAACTCAAGTATAAGTTAAATGCAAAAGCTAGTAGTTTTAGATAACAAATGTTAGATAGTGTAGTGGATAAGAGATATGGTGCTTATGCAAGAGATTGAAATAACATGAACCACGTACTTGATATATAAAATACGCTAAATTACTTGAAATTATGTTAAATTATGCTGAATTACACTAAATTACTCTAAATTATAATAATTATGTTAAATTATGTTAAATTACGCTAAATTACATATGAATAGGGCCGAATTTGTGCCATATTTCATAAATCATAAAAAGTAGTAAAAAAATGCCAAAAATAATAAAAATTGGTATTCTACAAGTTTATTACATAACTAATTTACTGAGCTACGTAGATTGAACAATAGAAATGAAAATATTAATCGGAAACTTGAACTGAAGTTTTGAGGCTCTTCCCTTTGTTTTTTGACGATTCCAAATTTCAAAATCCAACATTGCAAGCACTAACGCATGTGCATTTTCGCAAGCTTTCCGAAAAGTGGTCATTTGCTGAAATCGAACACTCGAGCGTCGTTTTATGGCCGTTTGAAGTTTCGTCGTCGTTTTTCGCCTTCTTAGTGAAGATATCAACCCTATTCATACGTAATTTAGCGTAATTTACTGTATTTTAGCATAATTTTACATAATTATTTTATATATTGTATTTAAATAATCATAACTTAAATCAAATTTGTATAAAAAATTAAAGGCTTAACATAAGAATATATTAAATACTATAGTTACTACAATATAACACAAACGAACTTTGGTGCAGTTGATAAAGCTTTTGGCACTTATATGGGAAGCCAAGTTCGAGTCACGATGCTGGGAAAAAAAATTTCAATTTCGCTGGTCCATGCACGGCTCACGGGCACGGTTCACAGGCGCGGTCTACGGGCGCGGGTCTTGGCGCGGTTTACGCGGGCCAGAGGGCAGGTCTGGCAGGTAAAGCAGGCGGGTTGGCGAGTTTGGGTGCGGGTTGGCGGGTTTGGGTGCGGGTTAGGCAGGTTGGCGAGTTTGGGGCGGGTTTGGGTGCGGGTTAGACAGGTAAAGCACCCGAGTCCAACGGGTTGGCGGTCCGGTCCAGGACTGGTTGGCGGGTTAGGACGGTCCAGGTTAGTGCGGGTTTGGTTTGAAAAAATCAAACCGTCCCGTCCCTAGACCGGACCATGCCGAACCACGGTCTGGGACGAATTTGGGGCACGGTCCGGACCGATCCGGGTAAAATCGGTGGATTCGGCGGTCCAGTCCAGCGGTCCACGGGTTTTGTCAAAACACTAGGTGTGCTCTATAAATGTGTAAAATAATTTAGACAAAGATCAAATCATTGATGAACTGATTCTGAGATTTGCAATTCAGAAAACTGTCATTTCAGAGGATTGTGTAGGCCACACAGATATCAATGCGTCTACACGGATTTTGATGTGATGGCACGGTTTTTTATGCATTTACACAAAATAACTTTTTCAAGTTGGCAAATAACTAGATAGGTTATTATTTATAAGAATTGGTCCCCAAAAGACAAGATAACACAGAAAAGCACAAAAACTGAAAAGACGTTTTTCTCTTTAGAAAAATACAGCTATGTGTGCATTTTCTTCTTCTTCCACCATAAAAAAATAGAGAAAAAAAATACATTAGGAAATTTGGAGAGGATTTTTCAAGGGCCATATCTTGCTGTCTTAGAAGAGTTGATCAACGACCATACGGTGAAAAGGCGAGAAGGGCTTCTTGTTATTGAAGACTAGTCTCATGCTCACAGAGACGGTTGTTGCTCTTCCAAGGCATTGGATATTCCATGACAAATGGCATGTGTAGACACCCCAAATTGTGTATGCTTGCACCAAACACAAGTTGTGAAATCTGTGACGAATGAAGAAGGTAATCTCCATGCATCTGCAAAATGAGGTATGCTTTGCAATTAAATTTTTCGGTTAGTATCATTCGTTGCCTAGTTTCAAGTTGAATATATGCACTACAAGTTGAACATTATGAACATTATGAAAGATATTTCAAATATAATTCTATCCACTGTAATGATAATTATATTATTGACAGTTTTCTATCTACAGTTTTAAGATAAATTCTAGTAGTATGTATCATTTCGCAAAATTAAGATAAAATCTCAAAATTATGATATGAACTAGTTATTCTGGTTTAAATTGTGAATTGCATCGTTCGCGCCTGAACAAATGTTCGACACCAAAATACCAGTTCTAAGCAAGTATCACATTATCTGTTATGACAGAAATAAGTATTCAACCCTCGCTTTGATAAGCTACAAATATCTAAATATGTAGTATGATATTTCCTTTTAACCTAGGATAAATAGTAGCATTTAGGTAAATTGTGATAATGCATAACTACGATTAAGAATTTTATAAAATATATTTCTTTCTTGTATGCTCTTCTAAAAGTTAAGCTAAATATGTCCAAAATAAGAATAGGGACCATCCAATTAATTTGGTTCTGGCAGTGTCAACGAGTTGCACCTAATGAAACATTCGAGATGAAGCAACCATATATGCATATTAATCATTTGTTGTTAAAGAAAATCAAGGACATATCGCCAACATATTCGTACTTTAAATATCACCCTCATTACTCAAACATTAATTATTACATGTTGTATGAAACTAAGGCCATATTGCATTCAAATTCACATCATGGTTTTCGGTCTATATAGCTAAAAGTAAGTAAACCCCGAATGCATTTTTCTAAAAAAAAGGTATCTATACAATCAGGTCCTATCAATATTATTTTCAGAAAAATGTGAATCATTAGAATAATTTTAAATATGCGGAGCTCTTAGAATTCACTATTCACTGTGAAAGACATTACTATTCCAAGCACATATTACCAAATTGAAACCTTTTTAGGTTAAGAATAATGTCTTGTGTACAAGTCATCTAAGTGCTATAGAATTAGTACACATATTCCCTGATGCTACAAGAAATTCAGAAGCATTACATCTAATAAATTTCACCACATTAAAAAGCCTAAGAAAAAATTCAGAAAAGTTCCAAATGAATTTTGTAGCAATATGACAAGTCATGATTATAAAATGTATATTCAAATCACATTTGCAAGTGGCAAAATCAGCCAATGAACAACTTGCATATCCCTTTTCAGCTATATTCTAGCTTCTTACGTTATTTCAAGTCAAAAGATATGCACCAGAAATATCAGCAAGATTCTTGCCTATTTCACATGATATTGCTCCTAGATATTAGTCAAGTTAATTTTTCTTAAAAGGTGATATCCTTACTAATTTTTATGGGTGAAACACATGCTATTCATCAGTCCAAAAAATATTTTCAAAATAATGAAGCTGGAAATCAAGTGCTCTTAACGAATCATGACAATAAATTTAAATAACTTCACCTCAAAAGTCATATATAAAAATACCCATGGTAGCATTTATTTACCTTGAAGCTAGTGACTATTTGATGCATGAGCCAAACAGAAAGCAATAGAAGTTATATTGTATGAGAATGATTTGACCACGAGCAAGTAGTAAATGTTCATTTAATTTCTGGAAATCAACATAGTGAGCTTGTGTGTCATTATGAAAATATATTACTTAATTTTGTGAGTAGGCCTTGCTTTAATCTGCTACGTACTGCAAGTTAAGGGAGCAATTAATACCAAACATCTCAAATAATATATGCATATCAAAACTGATGGTGCAGTGAGTATCAATATTTTCCACTATCCCACTTAACATGAAAACAAACTACCTATTTTATATAAAAATTCATCACTTGGAACCTAAAATTAAAACCTTAAATCACCCACCTACATTTACATATAGTAAGAATATTTTTAGGATTTTATTTCAACTATAAAAAATATTCCAGCAGCAAGTGAAAACCCAGCAGAAAAAAATTCCAGCAAACACAGTTTTTCCAGCAGCAAATTTAGCAGCAAAAAAATGAGATTAAAAGCAATATAATTAGCCCATTTATGCATATTAAAAATATATAGTCTAGTCATTTTCCAGCCTTTTATCTTCTTGAAAATCAGCCAAAATAAGTACAAATCTCTGAAATGAACAAGGAGGACAGCAGGATTCCAGCTGCTGTGTTTCCACTTGTTCTTGGTGATAAACATGTTTAAGGTGTGTAAAATGGTCATTAAAATTAAGAAAAACCTGCTAAGTACCTGTGTACATTGTTTGGATTTTGTTTCTGCATTATAATCATTATATTTCAGTGTTCTTCACAGCTTTTTGTCTAATATGGTCAAATCTGTTCAAAACAGGTTCAGCTGTGGGGCATGGCCTTTAGCAACAGTTTAAGCATGATTTTGAGCTTCAAGAGGCTTCAAACTCCACCTATAAATAGTCCCCTACATCCTCACTTCATCTTCATGGTTGGTTAGAGCATCCAAAGCACAAAAAGAGAGCAAAAACGTCCATAATTCAGCCCACAGAAAAAAAAACAGCAAAGGAAAAAATGTGTTTTCCACAAACATTCCCATGAAACCCTAATATAATGAGCTTCAAAAAAGTTATGAGTGTCTACCTTGTTATGCTATTCCATTAACCAAGTTCTCAAAATACTAAAACCATCCATCCAAGCCATTGAAGAGATCATCATGACGTTCTAATAACGAGAATGAAGATCAACGTGGCTTGAAATTTGATTAATTTCCATTTTCTTTTAGTTACTTTATTTCTGTTTTTTTTCTTCTTTCTTCCTTCTTTTTATTGTTGTTGATAAGCTTGCTTATCTCATTTTGTAACATATATTATCGTTGAAATAAATTTTTGAAAGCTAGAATTAGTAGAGACCAATTTACCGGGTGAATGTGGTGCTTAACACCTTCCGCATTCATAACCAAGACACGAACCTAAATTATCCATGGTCATAAAAAAAAATTAGATTGTGTATTTCCCGTTGCAATACGGGTGGCGACTCCAAATAAAATTTAATCACACTTAAAAGTCGAACGTCGGTTTCGTAGCACGGTAGCTTCATCATGAAAACTGGTATTATGTTCAGCACTTCTAATTTATGTTTTGGGTCTCTTTAGCATAGGTCCGTCCTTAGGTTAAGGTGGGTAACTGTTTCTCCTTTTTCGGGTGTAAGTGTTTGACTTCTAGATAAGATGTAATTGTTTGATCTCTAGATAAGACGTAATTGTTTGGCCTTTATGATTACCCAACAAGTGTTATGAAAGCCTTCCTATGCCGAAGGATTAAGTCTTTTAGGATCTAGAGAGAATTATAAATTATTGATGATTTTTTCGTGGATTTTTGTTGGATTTTTCTTGATTGTTTTAAATCTGAAAATTTTGATTTGGAGAGCACAAAACTTGTAAAAGTTTACAGCTATAATTGTCTATTTTTCAGTTATTAAGTTGGTTATAATTTGCTAGAAGATTTTAAATGGAAATCACAAAATTCTAATAAAAAATTTGGTCCTGGAAGAGTTTGTGAAACCCTCTGTGCGGACGCACAGAGGCCACACAAAATTTCTGCTCAATTTGTTATAGGCAGTTATGGAATTATAATTTTGGTAAATTTTATTTTCAGATAAATTTCCTAAAACAAAATTATAAATTAAATTTTTAAATTTGAAAAGTTATTCAGATTTGGAATGAAATTTCTAAATTTGAAAGGTTATTTAAGGTGCTTCCAAAATTAAGAAATATCTCTAGATCATGGGTCAATTTCAGCATAATAAATGCAGTTTTACAGTTACTCAGAAAATGATGCGGCTGCATGGATTTTGATGCAGTTTTACAATTACTCAGCATAATAAATACATTTTTTAATTTGGCAGACCGCACAAAAATTCGTGGGGGCCGCACAACTCTTTGGAAATTACATAATATTTTTTGAGATTAAAATTGCAGTTATTATGATGCAATTTGTCACACCCCGAGACAACCCGCCACATATTGCTACGTAAGGCGTATGCACATCACATACATTATCAATAACAATATAAATAAAGCCACATTTATTTTATAATCAAAAGAGTTTAACAAACGATCACGACAGACATGGCTGGTAACACAACACTGCCATGCCTGCTCAATGTATCAATTATTGAATCATGAAAATAAAACTAAACAACATGTGGCCATTTATCAATCATAAGCCTTCCCGCTTTGTCTCACTCTTGTACTTGCTCGAATCCTTCCTCTTCATTACCTGGAATCCACATAAAAGTGGAGCAGGTGAGAGATCGAACCTTCTCTCAGTGCGGTATTTAGTTCCAGCCCGGAGCTTATAAAACCTTTACTTATTCTCACAAATATGAACATACATAATTAAAATGCGTATGCTTCTTCTAATGCAATGCATATTGATACGTCAAAAGGGTATATGTAAAAAACTTTATCCTCAAATACACTTTCGGCTCAGATTGCAAGTATACAATCCTACCGTGTAGTATATTATTGGGTATCGAACCACAAGGAGTAAGGTAAATACTCAGTTTTCAACTTTAGATAATAAATTTCAGAATATTAAAGAAAGTAAAATTGATTTGGGGGGTTTTAGTTCTAAATTCCTAATTGTTGGGTTCAATACCCGAAGAAAGGAGTTTTTAAACAATTAAAAGTAAAAGTAGAAGAAAGAAAAGTCGGTTTGTTTTCAAGGTTAAGAGAATCTAGGGGTCTTTGGTCTACAATCCCTTGTTAATTCTATTCATTCGGTATTTGCTTAAATTCATGTATGATTTGATGAGGTTTCTAACCTAATATGTCATTAAGGGTCACTTTCATGAATTAATAACGTGTCTAAGTAATTCGGACTTCACGTTTAGGTCCTTCACCCTAGCTACCTAGACCATAAGCTCTTGTTAGTCTCTCCTCTCCTCAAATATTGGTATTTCACAATTAAGTCCATGATACCAATATCTGACTCGATTTGAGATGTCCTAATTAGGGTTTGACTTCACGGTTAGGTTCTTCACCAAATCCCTAACCTTAATTTCTGTAGTTCCGGCTTAGATTAAATTGGTTAGAATCTTAATCTAAACCTAAGGTATTTGCATTCACAATTTGGTACTATCCTATTGATCCTAGTCAATTTTGGTTCTTTTGAAACCAAAACGAGATGCTACAATTCAAGTACTAATTATGTATTTAACACAAATTATTTAAATCACAGAAATTAACAATCAAATCCGATAAAACAATCATAATAAAAGCAAATAATCGAATAAAATAGAATTAAACAAGTTCATGCATATTGACCTAAACCCCTAGAGAGAAAACTACTCCCTCTTGGAGGGAAACATTGCAAAGTTTGGCAAAGAATAAAAGGAAATGAAATAAAGAATAATTACACCCTTTGAATCTAGAACCTCAATCTTGCCAAATCTTGCTCAAGAAACCCTTCTTCTCCTTGCTTGAAAGCTTCTCCTTCTTCAGAAAATGTCGCTAAGAATTGTGTGTAGAGAGATAATGAGATGTGTTGTAGGGATTGGTAGTGGATGATAATTGGATGGAAATGAGCCCCCCTTTTAAAGCAAGAGATCATGCCCAATTTAGAGGCTAGAATGTGGAGTTAGTGGGTGCTCTTTTTACATTACTTTCCTGGCAAGTATGTCTATTTTTGGCTTCTTAAAACGTGTCTTTGGAGTGCCAAAAATAGAAACTGTGTTGAAATCAGGTAATTCTGGCTGACTGCAGGTCATGTTCATTCGCACTGCGGGTGGTCTCACCCGCAGTGGATCTAAGTTTCCTTATTTAACTTTCCTGGATTTCTACGAATTCATGTGAGTGCGGGTGGAACTGCGTATGGATGACCCGCACTGCGGGTGGATTCTGTGTTGTTCTGAAGTTTCTGAAATTGGCCAAGTATTGAGTGCGGCTGCAGTGCGTCCGCACTGGCTCTCAGTGCGTCCGCATTAGGCTCGGGAAAAATCCTGCGCAGAGCTGAGAGGTTGGAAATGAGGCTAAGTCCCCAGTGCGTCCGAACTAGTCCGCAGTGCGTGTGACTGATCCGCACTGAGAGGTATTTTCGCCATTTTGCATCATTTCCTGAAATGAAAATCCAAATAACCGCAGTAACTTGATTCCAGGTGTATTTTAATCATTTTATATTCTAAACACAAGATATTTGAGGTTGTTTTATGATAAAATCTAGATCAAATGTGTATATAATTTATGCTTATCACATATCCTATCATTAATTACTACTTTCATTTACTTTCAAAATTCCTTTATTCTATCTCGTGTGCCTCACTAGACGGTGAATTCATATGCCGCTAGGCTTGGCGGTGATAGGACCGCTTCCGCCTACAATCACATCCGTGACAGGACCGCTTGCGCCTATAATCACGTCCGTGACAGGACCGCATCAGCCTACAATCACATCCGTGACAGGACCACTTTCGTCTACAATCACGTTATCGAGGGGTCCAGTCGAACACTAGACCCAATGTATACATCCCGATATGCAAGCATATCAGCCCCTGTTCAGTTTCCTTAGTCGTTCATTTCACATACATTTATTCAATCACACAATTCATGCCATGCTCAATACATGCTATTCATGCAAGTCCATTGTCAATATGAATCCTATCATTTCATGCAATGTATTCAATGTTCTACTCGAGTCATACGAATGGTTCGAAAACAACATGCATAAATTCAACTAATGCCATGATAATAAACAGTTGAATGACAACAGACAAGTAAGATAGTTTTATAAAGTCTAGGAACCCGCACCTGATGTCTGAGTAAATCCTTGATTGTCTCTTACGTCATTTAAATCTTTAAATGTCGAATCTAAAATATAAACATAATAAACATACATTTTAATTAATGATATATGAATTCAATTCTCGTTTTCTAACCTTAATGCTATATCTTATTTATCCTTGTTTACTATCTAGGTGAACTCTGACAATTAAATTGGGCTTACAACAATTTGATTTCTACTATCTATTTAACATTACGAGAATAAAACAATATAATAAGAGTAAAGCTAAGGTGCTCTTAAGCTCACCAAGCTTTCCGTGAGCTTAACTCAAAAACCTATCAATCCGACTTCAAACGACATTTTCAAACCGTTAGATGTTCAATCTATATTAAAATGTGTTTGGAGACCAAATTTTACATTTTTTGGAATTTTTTTTTACTATTTATTAAGCCGGTTTGAAAACCGCTGTTTTTATTAAAAATCTGCACCATTAGAAAACAGCGGTTTTCAAACCGGCTTAATAAATAGTAAAAAAATTCCAAAAAATGTAAAATTTGTTCTCCAAGCACATTTTAATATAGATTGAACATCTAACGGTTTGAAAATGTCGTTTGAAGTCGGATTGAAAGGTTTTTGAGTTAAGCTCACGGAAAGCTTGGTGAAGCACCTTAGCTTTACTCATATAATAAATAATTAAATAATGATAACAATATATATATGAACAAAATAGATGATTTTAGCTTCTGTTAACTTTATCTTTATCATAACCGAGAGTTTTTGTTTTGACTAGATATAATAATAAAAATATATCCAATTAAATATATAGTAACTTTGAAACCATAGACTAAATTAGAATAAACTATTTGGTGGAATATAGTTTTCAATCTACAAAAATTAGAGGTGAGTAATTATAGGAATTACTATTTATTTTCAAAACTCTTTTATAAGAAGATAGCTGTATTAGATATCATCATGTATAAATATAGATCAAAATAATTTATTTGTTTTATTCCAATAAACAAAACGGATATGAAATTATAAAAATACTAATGATGACAATTAGTGAGTTTAGTCAATTTCTATTTGAAGTTATCAAATACAAAGGTATACATCATATTCCGATTCTGAAATCAGATCTTGATTACTTGATGAAAGGAAAATGTTGAAACAAATTATATGATTGAAATCGAATAAATACAACAACAACAAAATTAAGAGAATAATTCCGGATCATAATATCTTTAAAGAAACTATATTTTTAGATTTTAATTAAGGCATACTTAATCATAAATTTATAGAATTTAGAACGAAATTGATTCTACCAACAAGATTTAATTTATCATTTTCTAATCTATTTAATTTATGCAACAAAATAATAAAATGTTTAATTACCTTGATGCAGAATTTTTAACACAAAAGAGCGGAATTTTAGAACCCTGGTTGTGAAGAAAAAAAGTGAAAGAGAGATGTGGCAGAGAGGGGAAGAAATGGAGAGGGGTTTTATCATTCATTATGTGAATACATAATGAATTGCCTGGAAGGGTTACCAATTTTAAATGGGGTTGGGGGCATTAATTGGAAAATCAAGGGAAAAGGAAATTGCTCATATGGAAAAGAATATAAATTTACAGATTTCATTTTCTTAATGCTTTGAATTAATTAGAGGCTTCTCATTTGAACCGTCCTATGAATTTTTTTTGGAAACATAAACATTTGTAGAATTGATTGATTTCTACATAAACATCTTTACAAAAATTTGGCTATCATTAGAAGCAATATCAAGGAAATAAAATAAATTTGGCCAAATTCGTAATTTAGGAACCAAGCATAAATTACAATTCTATTACTTCATTCTTAATAAATCTCTAAAAAAAATATTTCTAAACCAATATAAATGTAATATGTTATGAAAAGACACATAATCTTTATTATATTATGAAAATCTTATAATCATAATTAATAATGACTTAATTTTATTTTCCCGAGCGTGCCGGAACGTTACATCCTTCCCCTCTTAAAAAGAATTTTGTCCTCAAAATTCAAACACTAAATCGTAATTACTTTTATTGACTATGACTAAATATTACATTATAATGACTCAAATTTTTTTTTTCCTGAACGTGACGAAACGTTACACAATTATATATATTTATTTAATTGCACTTTCATTTTATGATTAAGGTATAAATTATAATTCTTATAAAGGCATGAAATTTAAATATATACCTTGAATTAAATTGATTGAGTCATTATCGTACCCTCCGATACCTCTTTTGACAAAGTTGATTTAAGTTCATTGTATAAAAGGAAATTAAGTGTGCATTTAATGGAAGCGATCATTTATCGGCCCTCCAGAAGGTGATAATTATTGAAATTATATGTACAATTTAGTGATAATAAAGTGTAGTGATGATTATTATGTTTTGTTACATATGTCAATAATGTCGGCCCTCCGGAAGGCATGTTGTCGATATGTTATTGAATCGTCAATTAATACTTTATTATTGCGCCAAAGTATCATAAGAAATTAATTCGTTACCCTCTGGTGATCAATTAATGGAAACCGATACTTTGATGATGATGGTTTTAAGGATCATAAAATGTGATGATTTATTAAGATAAGTTACGATACTATGAATGTAACAATGTCTAGGAAAGTTCTGTCTAGATAAGTCAGAATTTGAAGTGAATCCTTAAGGGTCCCTGACTTATCTGGGAACTTACCTGGTTGTGAAATTCATATGTATAGTAACAAAAGGGAAAATCATCTCATATATTTTAAGCAAGTTGAGCATTTATTTGAATGTAATTTATAATTAAAAATTCAGAATTTTTTGCTATTTTTCAGCTGGCATTGCTACAGGCCTTAACAACATTCCCATGTTGAATAGTACTAACTTCAAATCATGGCGCGAGAGTTTATTGATAAACCTCGGCATCATGGATCTGGACCTTGCGTTAAGGTTAAACTGTCCCACTATTACAGATAAGAGTACTTCTGATGATCAAAAGGAGAAATATAAGTGGGACAGATCAAATCGCTTGTGTCTCATGATCATAAAGAAGGCTATACCAAAGGCATTTAGGGGCGTAATTTCTAATTCGATTGTTAATGCCATTTTTGGAGGAAATTGAGAAAAGATTCGTTAAAATGAAAAGTTTGGAATTGGTAGACTTTTAACGAAACTTGTCTCAATGAAGTATAAAGGAAAAGGAAACATTAGGGAGTACATTATGAAAATGGATGAAATAGAAGGTAGGTGAAGGGGGCATCAGGCTCGACGTTTCACTACCGGTAGGCAACGAAGAGGTACGTAACATTCATCAAAAATTATATTTCTTTCAAATGCAAATGCAGAGGCAAGAAACACAGCAAATGAGGCAGAAAATGAGCAACTTATGGCAAGGGCAAGTGTGTCCGGAGGGTCACAGCGTTCCTCAGCTACAAGCCGTTTAGATGCATCTGCTATATTTGCAGAAGCAATGAGAGAGACAGTTGCCATAGGAGAAGAGGCGGTTGGAGCGCAAGGGGAGTCATCTAGAAGCCAACCGAGGAGGTCAACTAGTAGGCGTACAACAAGGGCATCTGGAAGCCAAGCAGAGCCATCTGGTAGGCAATCCGGTAGGCCATCTACCGGAACCGGTTTGTTTCGCGGATTTAGTTTTAGGCGTAGTAGTAATAGGTGATTTAGATGCATGTTGTGAACCAGTTTATTTATATGTTGTGAACATTTTTATTTCCAATTTGTGTGAATTTTTTAATAACACAATTTGTGTGGACTTTACTGATTTGAATCACTACAAAAGACAGGCACTTTCGCGAGGATAAAAAGTGACTTTTTGCGACGGAGTACCGTCATAAACGTTCTTTTTCTTTTGCGACGGTACTTTTAGCGACGAAGTTCCCTCGCGAAAAGTGCCTAGTTTGTTGTTGTGAATGATACGTCTGTGAATTTAATTGTGACTCTGAATTCTTTCTCACGCCTATATTTTCAAATGAAACAATACGTGACTAATGAAAACAACACGAGATTTGAGCAGGAAGAGAATTGTGAGGGGGAGAGAGAGAAAGATGAGTATTTATAGGGTCTAAAAATAGGGTACCGCTAGAAAATGGCCGGTAGTATTTTAAATGGGTACTGGCCAGAAAATGGCCGGTACGAACATTTTTATTAATTCCCAGCGAATTAGGACATATTTATTAATTTCTAATTAACTTTGGATATTAATAAAAGAATAATTATTTCAGTACCCGCACTGTACCCGCGATTAACTTCCATAACTGCTTGTGGTGGTCCCCACTAACTATCGAACGCGACTTTGAGGCGATTAAAAAATGGACAGGCCACAGAAAAAAGTGGTCAAATCTATTTGGCGTGTAGTGTCAGTTGGAGATTTATTAGGTTGGATTTAAGATATTGGGTTGGAATCCGGTCATTACATTGTGCAAGAGTCAAAGGAGCACCATTTCTTTAATTCTTTCTTTACCTCTGGTTGGGCGTCATAGCTTAGCATATAGATATAAATACTTTATTTCATAAGTATAAATACCACAAGTATATAGATATAAATACTTTATTACCTGCACATAAGCTAAGTCAACATTTTTGTTGAAAATTTTTAGTGGTCCCCACATGCCGTTTGAGTGGTCCCCTAATGTGGGTACAACACGAGAATTTTTCAAGAAAAGGTACGGGTACGGTTATTTTAGGAAAATTCATATATATCATATGTAGTTCAATGTATAGGTATGAATACTTTATTTCGTAAGTATAAATACCACAAGCATGTAAATATAAATACTTTATTACCCGCACATAAGCTAAGTCAACATTTTTTTGTTTAAAATTTTTAGTGGTTCCCACATGCCATTTGAGTGGTCCCCTAATGCGGGTACGACATGAGAATTTTTCAAGAAAAGGTGCGGGTATGATTATTTTAGAAAAATTCATATATCATATGTAGTTCAATGTATAGGTATAAATACTTGTCTCGTTTGAGCTATGTACTTCACAATGTTACTATTAACATTTGTAAAACAAAATTACAGTTTTGGAACGGTTGCGGTCCCCACAAGCAGTTATGGCAGTTTAGGTGCAGGTACTCATATCAGCTTCCTTAATAAAAATCACGGCACGACAGGGCATGGATTGTAAAAGTGCAACCAATTTGCATCAAAAAATGTTATGTACACTTAGAATTATTGTAAAATACTGAAAAAACTAGAAAATGATCTGAAATAAAAAAAAATTAGCAACATATACCATTTTTGCTAACTTTCTTATTTTTAGATATTTTTTTCAAATATTATATTTATAACGACATGTAACGATTTTCTCAAATTGTACAAAAAACTAAAAAAAAAGGAAAAGAGGTAAAAAAAAACTTGAAAAGTATTAAAATAATTAATTTGACTCTGTTCTTTATTTTTAGACATTTTTCTATATTTTTCCCTGTTGTTACTTTTTTTAACGGTTTTCTCTTAATCAAACAAAAAGAAAAAAGAAAAAGAAACACGTCTGGGCCAATGTTAGCACACATAATCAGGGGTGGACCCAGAGTGTTCCAGGAGGGCAGCTGCCTCCCTGGATTTTGAGTTTTAATGGAGATTTATTGGTCTCGACCGACTTTGCCTCCCTGAAATTTTTTTTGCCCCCCTCTGGACGTTTGATTTGTAATTTGGATTAAATTTAAGGTTAAAATTGAAATAAATTTGTTCAATTTTGATTGGTAATTAGAATTATAAGTTAAAGAATCAGAAATTACAAGTCAAAGTATTGGAAAGTATAAGTTAAAACATTGTTTTTTATTGAGTACCCAATTGGTTAATGGATTTAAATCTGATTAGGTATTTTAAACCCGATCGTCCCTGACGAAAATCCAGGATCCGCCCCTGCACATAATAAGCATGTCATGCCAACATGTATACTGTCGGTTGACATGTCGTGCTCGTTTCCCGCACTATTTATTAGCACAGGTCTTAGGCCATTTATCATTAGCTATTGGTTTACTTTAGTTAATTTTCTATCCGTAGGTTAGTTATATTATTATTATTTATAAAGGTTAGTTCTTACATAAAACACGCCAACTAATATCACATACACCAAACCAGATACTAAGCGAGATCAACATTGAAAGAAACATCAGATAAACGAAGGAATAACAAACAGAATTGGCGACTATACACGGTTAAAAATGCCAATGAGACACAGTTGTAACTGTGTACAAACACATCGCATACACGATTGAAGAACCGTGTCTATATAAACTTTATATCTAATTTGTATGTTGTTTATAATTCATTAGTATTCATATTTACTAGACATTAAACATACAATATTACACATCCATATATATTCATAATTCAACAAATATTCAACATTCAACATTTAAAACATAGACAAGACAATATTAAACATACATATATACATCCATAATTCAATATTTAACACAACATTGTTGATGTCACACAAACTGCCAATTTATATCTGTAAGCGACTCCCCAAAATAGAACAAAGAAATCAATCAACGAGACAAACGGGCAAGTTATCTTGCTATGGGACCTGGTGCAGACATGCCACCCATATTAGCCATCTCGAATAAACTGTTCTGAGAAGTTGTACTCCTTCCACGAGTCCCCTCTGTGGAAATTTCCAGATCGAGGCTTTCCTTGAGTTCTATGACTACTGCACTCATGGTCGGCCTATGAGCAGAGCTATCATCAGTACACCTGCGTGCCAGATCAGTAACCTTCCAAACAGAATTTATGTCATACTGCCCATGCATTCTTGTGTCTGCAATGCTTTCAATATCTCCTCTAGATAGTTTTTTATTCACCCATTGCTTCAGATGGCCTGCCTCTGGACCCACAATGACAGGTCTTCCTGTGATGATCTCTAACAGAACAACTCCAAAGCTGAACACGTCGCTCTTTTCACTTAGCTGGAATGAGGAATAGTACCTAAAGTTTCATTGATTTATTTAGTTAAATCTTTTATGGAAGTGGTCCATTTTATTTTAAACATACAACCTATGGTATTAAAATATGAAATTTAAACATTTAGCACTATTGTGCTGCTGCGGCTCCAGCGGTTTTAGACTGCAGCAGTTTCCAATTATTGATTGCAGCCACTCAATGCCAAGAAATTAATTAAAGAAAGGCGGGTAAAACCGAACACTGCAAACAGAAAGCCTGCCACTTTAACTTCTTGTCTCTTTTGTTGAAGAAAGCCAGCGGCTTTTATTCGAGTTAGAAACAGAGCAGGTGAGTCTTGCGCATTTGTACCCAGATCACCATGAAAAGACCATATACATCTATCTATTTTGTTATTATTGTTAATATTTCTTGTCTAAGTTCGAAAAGCTTAGCAGCCAGTCACTCAACAAATCAATAGTGCCCCACTGCAAGGGGCCTAATTAAGATTTTGAAATCATCATCCTCCAAATTCCCTCCCATTGATCTTTTCGTTGAATTAACTGTGTTTTTCTCCTATTATCTGATAGGCTTGTTACAAATTAGGCAAGAACTGTATTGCTTGCTACCCAAGATGAATGCTGAGGCATGAGGAAAGCATGAAAAAGATCTCTTGACGGAGGTAGGAAAGAAAATTCCAGTATGATTAGAGGTTTATTTTAAAATTAGGCAATAACCAGATTGTTTGGTACAGGATAATAGAATATGCAAGAAGAGTGCTGAAGCATGAGAAAGCATGCGAAAAGAACCATTGAATGGGGGAGCGAAAGAAGATTCAATTGCTTGTTGGGTAATTTAGGTGAGAAATGTGGAGCGGACTTTGCAGTGCTTACATCGAGGTGTGTATGGTTTTGACTGTTTTTTATCCAAAGTTTTTCTTTAAAAATTTCACTGTATTTAAGTTGGTCACTATTCTAAACTGCTAATCTATAAAACCAAGGATTATCTCATCATGGTATACTAATTTATCTGCACTAAACATCATCAGATCCTAGCGGCTCAGTCGCTGTAGTCTATAGTTGCCCATGAGCCGCTGCAGACTGCAGCAGTAGTGCTAGATTTCTTAATTTCATGATTTTGGTAACACAGGCTTTTTTTTATGCTACTGAAAAAAAGGCTGCCAACTGAAAAACCTTCAATTCAGGCTGTATACAAAGCCTAGACCTTTTTGGCTACAATAAGTTCATCAATCATCATATCATCTGTCGTTATTATTAGCATGCAAATGCTAAGAATAATTCATAGAAAAACAGGTCTTTTATAACCAGAGGAGAAAAACTCTTTAGAGTTTAAGTACTAATTACGAAAAGGAAAGGAAAAAGGAAAAAGGAAAAGAGCTCTTACTCAGGATCAAGGTAGCCAGGGGTGCCGACAACTTTAGTTGAAACATGATCGCTTGCAGCATTGTTAAAAGCCCTGGAGAGCCCAAAATCGGCAATCCTTGCCTCGAGATTTTCATTTAAAAGAATATTGCTAGTCTTCACGTCTCTATGGATTAGTGGTGGATTGCATGCCTTGTGCAAGTACTCCAACCCTTCATTGTTTTTATTGATATAAAATTATTATATGATGACATTTCAATTGACTTTTTCTTGATCAAAGTGACTTTTTCTTTCCACTTTCATATAAAAAAATACATTACATTTGAATTAATTAATTATGATGTGAACATTTTCCAACATGATAATATGGCTGAATGGAGTCATGGTGTCTCTAAATTTTAGTCTATTATGCTAGAAGCATAATCGGAGAAAAATATTAACTCCAATCATTGCAATAATTTAAATTGTAAACTTTGTGGAGGAACCTAAGTTCACAATAGCTATTTTCCCTATACTATGCACTTCATGTTAATACAACGAATAAATGCTTAATAATTCTAGATATTAAAAAGGTTTTGTACCAAGTGCGGATTCATATGCAATTCGAACCCGCTGTTTCCAACTCAGAGGCCTTGCATTATCTGAAACAGACAGAGTTAAGAACTTACAATTTAAATACTTGAGTAGAAAATAGTTTCAATAAACCCGCTCTTGAGAACTGATTTGAGTCAAAGATAATATTCACCCATGAGCTTATCTTGCAGAGTTCCTTCTTGCATGTATTCGTATACAAGTGCCATGCAATCTCCATCCATGCAATAGCCAATTAGTGACACCAAGTATGGTTTTTTGAGCCTGGAAACAGAGCAAATTATAATGTTTGTTTACCTTCACAAGATGGTTTTTTTAGCCTCATTAACATCTAAATTTTATCAAAAGCTATCCTGTGAAAGTATATATAACTACAATTTACTATTTTTTTTGTTTTGTAAGAGCTAATGTAAGAATGTGTAAGATAAACAGTTACCTCAGCCAAGAACTCTTTGACTCCTTGTGAAGATGAATGAGAGCGCATTTTAACTGCAACTTGAGTTCCATTTTCCAGGGCCCCCAAATATACACTTCCAAATCCTCCAGTGCCAATTTTATTCTGGAACTTATTAGTAATTCTTATAAGATCATTGTAACTGAATTGACGATTCTCAAAATCCAATATTCGTTCTCCTTTTTCGTTTGGATTAGATATGTTTGCATAATTTTGGCCAGCAATATTGCCAGGAGGATTTTTTGCTTCTGGAGTATTTGCATAGTTTGGCTGGTGATTATATGCTTCAGGGGTCGTTCCGTGGTTTTCAATTTGTCTTGGAATGTTAAATTGTTTATCTGTAAAATAAAATAAATAGAGTCATGTCTTGCCGTCCTTTGATTGATAAAAAGAAGGATACAGTATGCATCTTATTACTAGAGAATAAAATAAAAAAATTGAAGTCATTCCTACTAAAAACAGAAAATAACCTAGATGTTTTAGATGCTAAAAGAAAAGAGCTTTCTGTTTATACTGAAGATAAACCACGGCAGGTATTTCTTTTGAAAATAAGAAAAGAACCATGGTTCAAAAAATCGGCCGATTCCGAGTCAAATCGGCCGATTCAACTCGGAATCGGACGGGACCGGGCCGATTTTTACCCGAGAATCGGGTCTATGCGATTTTATCGGCAAAACTCGGATGAACAGTGACGGAATCGGCCGATTTTCCGATTTTTCGGCCGAGTTACACCGATTCCAGCCGATTCTCACCAACCTGGACCGATTTGAAGTTGCTGAGGCGGAGGCGGAGGCGATTTGAAGTTGTTGAGCCGATTCTCTGGACCGATTTCACAGAGAGAAAAGCGGGGCTTCGTTGCCTTATCCAGGAAGGAGGGAAAGGGATGGAGGCCGATTGGAAGTGAAATAAGAGAGGAAGAGGAGAGGGCGCGGGGCTGGGGTGGGGTTCAATAATCAGCGAGAGAGAGAGGAAGAGATGGGCTGCGGAGTCAGAGAGGGAGAGAGCTCAGAGAGGTGCGGACCCGAAATATTCTCCAATTTGATTAAAACAAAGGATTTACAACTTTCAACAGGAAATTCCAGGGACTTTGAGATTCGTGCAGAATATTTTGAATGGTTGAGATCTCACAAAAATTAAGGAGGGAATTGAATTGGTTTTGTTTAATAACCTAATCAATTGCATTCTATCAACAAAAATTAACGATGCTTGCATTTAAAATTTAATACGAATCTTTCGAGTGATCAGAATTTAACGTTCGAATTCATTTGTATCTCCATCGAAGTTTAATTAATAATTTCGTTCACATTTGCATTCTTATTTTGACTCTATACAACAATACCCCCATTCGTATTTTAATACAGAGGACGATGAGATGATCCAGCCAGCTCGGCATAGCTTCTGGCAATAAAAGTGTGTTCTATTTATAATGTTTGTAATACATTATATAATTAGTGGATTATGTGAGTGTAATATTGTCTTAATTAACATAGTTTTTTTACAAATTATTTTTATCAATTTTTTTCTATTTTTTTGCTACAAAACAAGGCTTCTGCCAAAAATACCCGAGTTACCGATCCGATTCTTCCGATTCCGGCCGATTCATCCGATTCTGACTCGGCGGTCAAAAATCCGATTCCGATTCCGATTCCGATTTTTTGAACCATGAAAAGAACTCCATTTAGCCTAACATGACTAGTTTCAAACAGAGAACCCAACTGGTACTGGTTTGCACCACCTAGAATTTTCAGGTTTAAATTCAAAATATCCGTCTTTTCTTTTAAACAATCCTCATATTACATTTAGATAAATGTAGCAAATAAGAGCCCTCAACACTAGGCAATGAACCCCTTTGTCTTAATTACAAATTTACAATCAAATAGAGAACAGTGATTTAATTTATCTAGAAAGGAAAAAAAACAAAGAAAAGGCAGACTTACTTTTGCGTCTTCTCAAGCACACTACCACTGTTATGATAGCAGCAGCAATGAGAAGCAGCACAACCACACCAACGACTGCGATAATAAGTACTGGACTTTTCTTTTTCTTAGATGGAGGTGTGGGCACCCCTCCAAGTCCAAACCTAAGTAGAAAATATTATTTGAAAAGAAGGCATTGAGCTAAGATTTTACCTTAAGTCATTAGGAAAAATTCTTACTGTTAATGTGGGATATCGTTAGATACCTTGTTGGGGGTTTCTTATTTAACAAAAAAAGAGTGTAATTATTTGTCCTTCCTCAAACGTTATTTTGGAGTATTCAAATTCTTCTGCACACACATTCCATCGGACCAAATTTCTGGTGATAATTATTGCAGGTTGATAATGTGGTCCAAATGATGTGCACTTATATAACTGGGGGATGAGGATGATTATGTTTTCTATAACATTAACTAGTTTTTTTATTAGTGTAATTATAAAGCCTTGTGCAGTAGTCGGACTTGTAGTTATCTTTTGTGTTTAGTTTTTTCTTTTTTAAAGAAGCTAGCTACAATAAATAAACAATGAAGTCCCAGGCTAACAAATATTGTCCTGTTATTTAAGTGTATATGAGAAACAAATATTTATCAAAAATAACACATAAAAACAAGGGAGAATTTCATATATACCACTCAAAAACATACCTAAAGATTAGATTCCCGTCCTGTTTTTTACTCTGAAGACCAGTCGGAAGGGTGGTTGAAATCTTGTTATTTCCTGTTATGTCCCTGAAATTTCCATAAAATTATAATTGAATTTGTGGTATCTTTGTTCTTGATAAAAATATAGTTTAGTTTGCAAACCTACAGGTATGTCAGAGCAGATAATTGATCTAGGAAAATAGGAAGATCCCCTGACAAGTCATTATAAGATATATCCCTGAAAAATAAAGGTAGCAAGCAATAGCTTAAGTTAGCATGAGAACACAAAACTGAATTCGTGATATGCCGAAAAGGAAATGAAATAGTAGACATTCAATTTGCATAACAAAAAATGAAAATATTTCGACTGTCTGTCGTAGCTCCACAGAGATTATAGAAAAACATACAATTGGAGTGAAGTTAAAAAAATCAATCTCAGTAAAATAATTTGTTCGTAGTTTAAAGAAATATACAATGATTGGAGTGCGCTTAGATCTCCAAAAGAGGATACTATGGCACCTGTCAGTCCACTTGATGATAGGTTTCTGGAAAAGACATCTTATTAGTCAAGAATTTTTGTAGCTTCTCTGTTTTTCCAAAAGTAAAGTGTATGATGTATTGAAATTCTCACAAAGTTCTAATCCTGAGAGCGTTGGTGGAATCAGAGGTGCAAGTGACACCACGCCACAATAGTTCTTTAGGAGCACAAGGATCACCACTCCAATCTTTGTTTACTTTGTAGTTCGCTTTAATTGTATTCATGGCAGCAACTTCAATTGCAATGAAAACACATTATGGCATGTTAATTAATTAAGCAAAGTTACTAGTTTAGTTTTGTCTTTCAGATCATAAATGTTTGAAATAAAAGTTATTATTAAATATTGTATGGAGAGTAATGGAAGGATGTATGGAGAGTATGGAAACTTTTGGTTTGGTTTCTTTGGAAAACCTTTCATTTATTCAGTTAAAAATAAGTCCTTCCTATTTGCGGATGTATTTCATAGCATGAACGAATAGTTTTAAGTACACAGAATGAGACAACTATAATCAAACATACCGTCTTCACTACTGGTGGTAATCCCAGTGGCGGGTCTAATGATATACACTTCAAATGCATTCAAAAGAGGCGGGAGAGTTGAGCTGGAAGTAGCCTTAAGGGACACATTATAACTATTGTTACCTGTGTCACCGTATGACCATCCTGCAGCAATTTTATATCTCGAATCTAGTAGGAACCCGTTAGCAAATACATCGAAATTCCTACTAGCATTAGATGGTATGTTCTGGATCTCTGTGTAGTGAAGGATTGCAGCAAATCTTGTGGACGTATTGTCGCTGGTCCAGTATTGCTCAAGGGGTTCTGTAGTGCTTGAAGTAGTGACAGCAGTTTGCATGACAAGAGAGGGGACCGCATAGTCTGCGTCTTGGTCCACTTCGGAGCTGGTTGAGATATTTGTCCATGTCGCCTGCACGTAGGGCCTCCAATGTCGGTCATATGGATCGTCAGGGTACCTATTTTAGTTTTTTAACAAAGCAATGGAAGAATAGATCGATGACTGTATGTATTACTGGTTGAGTACTGAATAATATCTTTATTACCTGGCCTTCTCTTTTCTAATCTATTAAGCAGGATTCAAATTTTATATGGTACATTTGCACTTTCTTCATGAGTTTGGACCTAGTAGCGAACGAAATGATCAAGCCAATTAAATCATAGAGGTTTGGCATCGTACGTTGTCCATCTCCAATTAGCCGAAATGTATTAAGATTATATCGTACGTAGTTCTCTAACTTGTGCATTAACTTAAAAATTAAGATGTATTCCGACAATAAATAATATCTAACCACTAAATAATTGGTAAATAAAACGTTTCTCATTTTTTTGTGTTAATTTAGCATGTTTACCTTAGTTGATCACTTGCTCCTAAGTTCCGCCTATCGAAGTAAACCAATGATTGTGTGGAATTTGTCCATGAATAAATGCTCGTTGTCAATGGCCTCAGTTCTAGCGTAGAGATAAAAGGAGTTCCGAGATTTTTATTAATAAGGCAAACTTGTAGGTAGTCAGAAGTGGTTGTGGCGATAATCTCAGTGAAGTAGGCACCATCCGCACTGGGTATTTCCATTGTATCCCAATAATTGACTCCCAAATGAATATCAAAGGTTGGAAGCTTATTTACTTTATCATAGTTTCCATACTTGAATACTCCTCTTATAAGGTACTTTGATCCTAGTTTTAAGGATTTTAAGGTGTAGCAATTTCGGGTCCCATTGGGAAAGCTTCTGACAGTTAGATATTTCTGTAATGAGCTAGCGCTGGTGTATTCCGAAGAGATACCGTAGTTGACTCCCGTGTCGATGAATTGATCATCAGACACGTAAGTCAACTTAGTCTCGCTATCAAGCAAGCTAGAATTTGCAGCAAGTCCGCAATCAATGCTTATAAAACCTGTAAAGAGAAAGTGATGACAAATTATTTTTAAAAAAAATTATAAAAAAAAGGAATAAATTCAACCGAAACATGCTTCACAAATGACACTATTATTGAACAAGTAATACATCATCCATAAATATATATGGAACCCAAGACAAATTGTGATCAAACTGTATCCTTTATCTTTTATAATTTTGCCGATATTAATATGAATACGGATAGTCTCGATACAGATACAAATTGGATGAGGATGTTAAACGGGTACAATAACAGGTGGAATATCAGATAGATACGAATACAAATATAATTCAGATAATTAAAAACAATGTTGTAAATTTAAAATGTTTCCTCAATATATAAAAATGTAATTCGGATAAATAATGTTGGTACAATAAATAAAAAGAATGTAATTAAGAAACAAAAATAAATAAAGGAACCTGATTCGGATAAATTAATAAAAGAAAAATAATCTCAGGACTTCTTAGTCCCACAAGGGAACACTCTTAAGTTTTGAAGTATCTCCAGCCGGCCAATGGCCCATATAGTAGCGTACGTGATGATATGTTGGAAAGCGGTTGAAATTTTTTGTGACCGATTCGGATGATCCGGTTTAAGTGAAATGTCGGATAAGGTAATCATCCGAATCTGTATCCGGTTTTATATTCAAAATCGTATCCTCATTTCATATTTGTCAGAAAATTATTTGGATTCAAATCAAATAATATTTATATCTGAATTTATCATTTTCCAGATTTAGATCCGAATAAAATTAGATAATATCCGATCCATTTACACCCCTAAACAGGTGATAATCTTTTTATTTTCTGTAGCTTAATCTTTTAAACAATAAACCTATTTGGTTTCTTCTATATATAGCAACATGAGACATTTGATAACGTTTGGTACGACACAGTTTCCATTACTGAACAGTTGAAACCATCTTACTAGTTTTTTTTGGCATCTTTTTAATAAAAAATTTCAAATTAACCTATAATAAAAGGAGTAGGATTAATATGCCCCATTAGTTTTGTACCCATCATGCCCCAACATCATTATCTATATTTTCAAACTTTAAACAGTCGATCCGAAACACTCAATATGATCTTGATATTAAAATGTACTTGGATGCAAAATTTTGTATTTTTGAAAATTTGTTTGCTATTTTTTGAGATAGGTACATAATCACTGTTTTTAGAATATTTTGGACTATTCAAAAATAGTGATTTTGTACCTCTCTAAACAATTAGTAAAAAAATTATAAAAATTATAAAATTTGTTAACTAAGCACATTTTAATATGAAGATCATGTTGAACGGTTCGGATCGATTATTTAGACTTTGAAAATAGAGATAATGATGTTGGGGCATGATGGGACACAAAACCAATGGGGCATTTTAACCCTACTGTATATAATAAAAAATAGGGACGTGATAACCAGTGGCATATCTAGGATTTGAGTCAGAGGTGGGTAAAATATTTCAGTCTAGCCCGTTCCGTCTGTCTTCGCCGGACTGAGCTCATGCATCATTGATCACCCTTCCTTCGTAATTATCCTCCTTGTCTTGAATGGTGAATTTTGAAAAAAAAAAAAACTAACTTGAATTATGAAAAAAATAGTTAAATGTGCCCCAACTTAACTAGTCACTGTGTGACTCACGTTACGTGGCCGTCTTTCCCAATTTGGGCATGACACATAGAAGCATGACTTGATCACAGCACGTGACCCAAGTCACAGCATGTCACGTCACGTATTTATATTGAGCTACAAAAAAAATAGAGATGAAATTGGACTGTATTTGGGAATTCATATTTCACATTGTATAATAGAAATATTTCAGAGTGAGACAACAATCCAATTACATATGAGTTAAACAAAAATTCAAAATTAAGGGTGGGGCAGATGCCCAACCCTGCAATACACTAGCTCCACGGTGATAAATATCCCCAACTACAATTTTCAAACAATTTTTCAACTTTAACGGCCAAAGACTTTGATGCATGCATGGTTAGACAAATTTTGGCGCCTACCGTATTCAAGTAAATTGGTGCCGACCGAATTAAAGAAAAACAACGCTCAGTATTCCAATCTTAATAGCGCTTTACAAAAGTTTTAATTAATAGTGTTCTAGCCAAGTCATACAATTTCTTCTAACACGTTTTAACAATGATAATTATTTTTTCTCCCAATTTGCCTCCAATCCAAAAAGACGAAATATTTCTTTCATGCACTCTTTTTTTACTCTGATCATTCTTGTCCATTTTTCTAACGATCTATGAGAAATTTTGTGGTTCTAAAACTACGAACATTTATACTCGATTTTCTTTTTCAAATAAGATACATCATGTACTTTTGAGTTATATTTGTGTCATTGTTTTTTTTCCTTTTCCAACGCTTTATTCCTAACATTTTTTTTTTGAAGGTTAGTGGCTTTAAGTGCCAACTAACAATTTCATTGATAAAAAAAACGAACTTACAATTACAACGAGTCAAATGACTCTAAACCTAAATCCACTCTTTTAATCTTACAAAATCCTCCAAACTACTCTAAATAACTCTAATCTCACTTATATACACTCATGATTACCTTATTACCTTTTCCTATCTCACTCTATGACCGGATCCGCTTTTTTGACCGCCGCCACGCTCCGATGACCGGATCTACTCACCCGCGCTCCGATAGAGATGGCGTAGAGACTCAATGCTCCGAAATCCGACAATGCTGATCGGCTCCGATCGGCTCCGATCCCTCCCCTCTCTCTCATTCTTCTCTCCTCTCAAAGTAGAGACGAGAGAGAGAGGAGGCGCTTTGTCGGAAGAGAAGCCTAGAAGAGGTGACAGAGGAATAGATTGAAAGAAAGTAGAGTTGTGTTGGAGGAGGAAAAGAGGCGGCTGCCTAGGGTTTGATATCGTTTGGGACTATTTTTTTTCGCTCTTTCTTTTCCAAGAGGCGGCTCTGTGGTCTTTATTCTTAATAGATATTTTAGAAAGATTTAACGGTGGATTTGTCTTGTCTTAATTTTGTTTTTGAGAAGTCTTAATATTGATTTTTTCAGAAAGTTTTAATAGTTCTTCCATAATGTCTTAATTGTGCAACAAAACACATCTTAATAGTGTTTTCCTTCTCCATATCCTTTTCCCTCTCCTTCCCTCTCCTCCATCTTCATCTTCATAAACAACTCTTATTTCATTTGTAAATCGCCGAGAACAAAGAGGTTGGAGGTGGTCAAAGAGGCAGCTACGATAAGATCTGTAAAGAGAAGAGAGAGAAGAGAAGACCGACGAGATAATGGCCGCGGGACGTGACTGAGATAATTTGGGAGAGATCCTCTGAGTAGCATCGCAGTTGAGAGGGGATTTGACGGAGTTGTGGGAGGCGGAGGCGAGAGGTGATCGGGATCAAAGTGGGGAGAGAGAGAGCTGACTTTTTTTTATTGAGAAGAGATCAGAATCGGAGTGGGAGAGAGCCGACATTTTTCTCAAAGTCTTAGACTTCTAAAAATAGAGATTGGAGTGGGAAAAATGATTGGAGGGCGTTTGGAGGACAGAATGTTGGAGGACGAACATATTTTCTCTAAATTATATTATGTCAAGAATGTCCGTGCATGTTTAAGATAATCAAGACACTAAGACATGTAATGATGGAGAAATAACAGCAAACAGTATTAAAAGCAATCCAATGAGCAACAATTCTATGCACATATCATTTTCTTGAGATAAAAGTGAAAAAAAAAAAATGTATGTAACAAACAACATACCGTAGATAGAGAATGAAGTGATTGTAAATTTGAAGCATTAATTGCATTCAGCTTACCCTTAGAATCAGTCTGGCTATTAACCCGTAGAGTAGACACAGATACTACCAGGAGAACTAAGAACCATAAATCTATTCCTTTAGAGTGGACTTCCATTTTCCTTCTCCTCTGAAGTGCCCACGGGAACAGATACTCTTTTTATAAGGCACAACTGTTAAACTAAGTCTAAAGAATATTTATTTGATTTTTCCAAAATAAATATGAAATCTTGGCTCCAAATTCTAAGATTGCACGTTGATGTCTATGACGTAACGAAACATGGTCAAAACCTCCTAAATTTTCGTTGGATTTGATCGTTGTTTCACCTTTAAAATGTTGGGGGAATTTCCTATATACCTCTCAAAAACTTTGAAATTACATATTTCTTCCTCCAAAATTCATAATATCATATTTACCATTCTAAATTTCAAAAACTCACAAATTTCCAAATTTTATTCTCTTTTATATTAAAAATCATTTTAAATTTGTAAAGTACTTATTTTGGTCTTAATTAAGAAATATAAAAAATATGCAACATGTTTTGCAAAAAAAATCAATCTTTTAGTTGGTATGTTTCCAAGGGGAATGAATCATTTCTCTACTTCTGACGCTCACGTAACCACATATTACTAAATGTCATTGTGTATGTGTCAGAATTATAGAAATGATTGCTTTTCCTTAAAAATTTGATCAACCAATCAGAAGACTTACATTTTTTTTTATTCTTAATAAGGAGTAATATGCGTACTTAATAAATTTAAAATAAATTTTAATAAAATAGAATAAAATCGGTTAATTTGTGATTTTTTGAAATTAGAAGGGTAAATATGATATTATGAATTTTATAGAAAATATTCAATACCAAAATTATTGAGAGATATACATAAAATTCCTCCTAAAATTGTTGCCATTTTGACAAAGTCGTCTCTAATTGCACATTCAACTGATAGCAATGCTCATCACTTTGATTATTGTTTATTATCTAGACAGTTTGTATTAAAAAAAAAAAGGGAAAAACTTCGAATTTTACATGGCATGTTGTCGGTTACGAAATAGTTAAGGTTGGTAATGATACAAATCCATGCATTTCAAGTTATATAAAGAAACCAAAGAGAAACTATGTTTAATAATTCAGCTCTTGTGCAATTATAATTTGTTGGTATTTTATTATTTCTCTATATTTATTCATTAAATTTTATATAAATATTTTGTTACTCTGACATTTATTTTTAATTGAGGGGAGCATTATTATACTCTGTATTTTTCTCCATTTAGTCGATTTCCAAAAGGGGAGAAAAAGCAAGAGATATACAAACATGACATTGGGTTAATTAAATCGGGTTAAACATGTTTATGCACTTGCTTATATGTATATTTTGTAAATTGTCAAAAGGAGGAGATTGTTGGCTGTATGTAATCTTCTAATACTTTGTTTGACTATATTTGTAAAACATACACTAATTGAATTTAATCTATTACATGATTTAGTGAGTTTGCAGTTTCAAAGTTTTAGGTACAAGATCTATTGCAAAGAACTAAAATAAGTTCAAGGCTTTAATTTCAAGATTTATAATGAAGAACTAAGGTTCATGAAGTGCTAAATTTCAAGGATGATTATATGAACCTGAGAAGTCAACAAGACTTTACGAGATATAGATTTGTGTAGTTATCAAGTAATTAAGTAAAATATATTTGAGGCTTCTTAATTTCTGGAGCATCCGTATTGACCAAAACAAATATGGAACCAAGTAAAATTGATTAGTCAGAAAGTTCCAATTATTTGACTATCAAGTTTCGTGCCAGCAAAATGGCATCTGTATAATGGTTGACTATCAAGTTTTGTGAGACAAATTATATTGACCAGACTAAACGGGCATAAACATTTTGAACGGTTTATATTAATTTGAATTATTTGCAAAAACCTAACTTCAATATCCGTACGATTCAACCTAACGGGTTTCGTTCCGTTAGAGTCGATATAGCAAATCTGGATACTCCAACTATACAAATAGTTATCATCGCTCCAGATTTGCTAAGCTAGCCGCCTCTCTCATTTCAAAACGTATTTGTTGCAACTCTTGATAGCTTCCATTGTTGAGTACATTTAACTGGCATATCTTCTCAACATACTCAAATCCACTCGACTTTTATTTTAGGAGATAGTTTAGTGTCTAGGATTTAGTTCTACAGCTTTTACATCCCCGCTAGTGTGCTCTGCTTGTAGGGTTCCAAGGGGTACACTAGGCAAAGCTTTTCAGCTTGAATATATCCATAAATGTGTGATGATCCCGAGGGACTCTCTAGCTTTAGCATTTTGGCTTAACTTGCACACTAGTTTGGCCGTGACTTTCCACCGTTGCTAGGCTCACGTGTCATGTCACTACTACAGAAATGGTCATTGTACACGGCACATTGTACACAGACTTGGCAATTTTATAGAAAAATCGTGTAGAAGTTGTAATTTGTTGGATGCCTGAAATATCTGTAGGATCTCTACACGGATATTTACAAAAGAATCAGTGTAGAAAGACGTGAGAGAGCTACACGGACGTTTACTAGAAAATGTACACGGCTTATTGTTTAAATAACAGTGGAGAATGCCTTGAGAGAGCTACACGGATATTTAATTAAAGAACCGTGAAGAAAGGTAAGAATTGTACACGGATGTTTGTTTAAATGACCGTGTATATAACCCGTAGGAGCTACACGGATGTTTAATAAAGATCCGTGTAGAAATGTCTAATTTGTACACGGTTTTTTGTTTAAATGACAGAGTAGAAAGCCTTGAGCGAGCTACACGGACGTTTAATAAAGAGCTGTGTAGAAAGGATATTTTAGGTTTTTTGTTATATAAAAGGCCCTCCCCAGCGCCGTTTTGATCAACTTATACTCTCCCCTCTCACAGTTAACAATTGGGTTGAGATGTAGGTTTATCAATTGTTTCAGATCGCAAAATTAGATCGATATGAGCTACTGTTTTGGGAGCTCACAGATGAGCGATCTGGTACAATTGATAACCTACATCTCGAATTCCCATGCGATCGAAGTATTGAAAAAAAAATTATCTCTCTATTCTGATCAATTTTACTGGACGAAGAGTTGGGTGAAGAGTTGGGTGAAGGACCTTAAGAGCCGGATGAAGAGGTGAATGTGACCTTCAGAGCCGAATGAAGAGTCGAATGAAGAGTCGGAGATCATCCGACTCTTCATTCGACTCTTCATCCGGCTCTGACGGTCCTTCATCCACATCTTCCCTTTGCTCTGAAGGTCCTTCATCCAACTTTTTACTCAACTCTTTCTTTAGTAAAACATGTATCTTCATATTACCCTCTGTAAACCCTACTGGCACCAAAAGGAAAGAACCACCCTATTCTAGTCCTTAATGGAAATTTTTAGTTTACAATATGACTTTTTATTCCAACTTTTGTAATGCTTTAATTTTGTATAATTTAGGGTACATGAATTTTTAGTTTAAATGTCTTCCTCTGTTTTGGAAATTGTTTGTTCTGAAAAACATAGGGAAAAAAACTAGCTGACAGACAAAAAAAAAAAAAAAAACAAAACAAATGATACACGGACGTTTAATAAAGAGCCGTGTAGAAACGAGAAATAGTACACGGATTTTTGTTTAATTAACAGTGTAGAAAAATAATTTACACGGCTGTTTATATAAAAGTCTGTGTGTCTTTCTACACGGATTTATAGCTAAATATCTGTGAAAACAAAGATACTTGCTCGAAATAATGGAAGGCTAAACCAAAAAAAATAAAACAAAAATTAGGAAAAAAAAAAGAATTCTAAATGTCCGTGAAGAAAATTTATCTTTTATATTACACATGGTTGTTTATATAATTGTCCGTGTATAAAGGTTATCTTTTATAAACGGCTACATATGTAAAAGTCCGTGTAGCTCTCGTAATGCTTTTTTTACACGGATTTATAGATTGTCATCCGTGTAGAAAGGTTATTTTAGGGTTTGGAACTATATAAAAGGCCTTCTTCCGGCGCCGTTTTGATCAATTAATACTTCTCTCTCTCTCTCTGTATTGATTTGGTCTGATTTCTGCGCACAAGGAACGAGGCCGGATCTGAGATATAGCTTGGAAGTTAATTCGCATTCTCCTCTCTATTGCCAAGGTTAGTCATACATATATATATTTCCCCCTTCTTTATCTAATTTTCTGTTACTGATTAATATTGCTTAATTATTTCTGTCAATTATTATTTAATGCTTGATTTGTTAAGATAATGTAAATAATTAGTGTATTGTGGTCCAATAACCGACCTACTGATGCTTTTAGGTCCATGCCCGTTCAAAATTAATCCAATAGGGATTAATTTTGGATAGTCCCCCGTTTGGGACTGCTCTTTGAATATTGTGTCTCATTTAGGATGTGAACACGTATTAGCGGGATTTAATTAGTATTTGAGGAAAGTTCGACAGTATTTCTCCTTATTGCTCCTACGAGTATGTGGTTTTTACGCATACTTGGGGAGTTAAGGAGAAATGCTGCCGAATTTTTCTCAAATACTAATTAAATCCCGCTAATATGTGTTCACATATGAGGCATAATATTCAAAGAGTGGGTTAGGATTGTAAACCGGCCCTTTATAAGCCAAGAATTTGGAACAATATATATGCTGACCACCATATATGTTTAATTGGAATTTTTTTTTTTACTTTAATTTACAGATGGATCGAAGTTGGATGTACGAATTGCAACGTGATAGTGCAGAATACTTGGCTCGCGTTGATGAGTTCCTAAAATTTGCTGAGAGTTATAGAGTGGACAGAAAAGAGAATGACATCTTGTGTCCTTGTAGAGATTGTAAAAATTATATAAGATTTGGGGATTCGGAAGAAATTAGAGCTCATTTGATTTGTCGGGGATTTAAGAAAAACTATACATGTTGGTTTATGCATGGTGAGAAAATTGGGGAATGTAGTGGAACCAATAGAAATTTTGTTTTGGACGAGAATGATGATAATGTAGAAACTGTTGATAATTTTGAATTTGAATGCAACGATGATTTTGAGAATGTCGAAAATTTCGATAATGCTGGGCTTGATTGCAACGAGGATGATGAGGTGGAGATTGATGAAAATGCAGAATACAATTTTACTGAGAATCTAGAGGACATGTTACGTGATGTGGAAGATGAAATTAGTGATAAAAATTTTAAAAAATTTCAGTATCTGTCTAATGAATCTAAAAAGCCGTTATACCCCGGGTGTACCAAATTTACAAAACTATCAGCTGTGTTGAAATTATTGAACTTAAAAGCAGACAACGGTTGGAGCGATAAGAGTTTCACGTCCTTATTAAAGCTTTTACGAGAGATGCTCCCAGATAACAACGAGTTACCCTGTACAATATATCAGGCGAAGAAGCTGATCTGTCCAATGGGTTTGAAGATTGAAAAAATACATGCATGTCCGAATGATTGTGTATTGTACCGTGGCGAGTACGAGGCCATGCATGTTTGTCCTAAATGCGGTGTTTCACGGTATAAACGCAAGGACCAGGACACTGACGATTGTGATGGAGGAAAAAAGGCAAGGCCTCCGGCTAAGGCGGTGTGGTATTTCCCGATAATACCGAGATTCAGACGGTTATTTGCAAATCCCAAAGATGCGAAATTGTTGCGTTGGCATGAAGAAGAGCGCAAAAGAGATGGTAAACTAAGACACCCTGCTGATTCAATTCAATGGAGAAACATTGATAGACATTTCGAAAGATTTGGTGGCGAATCACGGAACCTTAAGTTAGGGGTGAGCACAGACGGAATGAGTCTGTTTGGAAGCATGAGCAGTCAGCACAGCACTTGGCCAGTTCTTATATGCATCTACAATCTTCCTCCTTGGTTGTGCATGAAACGCAGGTACATAATGATGTCATTACTAATCCAAGGACCCAGACAACCCGGAAATGACATAGATGTGTATCTCGCACCATTAATTGAGGACCTCCAGAAATTGTGGAGGGATGGCGTCCGGGTGTGGGATGCGTACGGCAAAGAGCAATTTAATTTGCGGGCCATGGTATTCTGCACCATAAATGATTTCCCCGCGTACGGGAATTTATCGGGTTACACTTGTAAAGGAGCAAAGGCGTGCCCCATCTGTGAAGATGACACGCAGGTGCTGAGGTTGAAAAATTGTAAAAAGAATGTTTTTATGGGGCACCGTAGGTTTCTTCCTGTTAATCACCCATACCGTAAGAAGAAGAAGGTATTCAACGGGAAAATTGAGCTTGGAGTGGCACGTCGTCCGTTAGATGGGAAGAATGTCTTCATGCGGGTTAAAAACCTTGATGTTGTTTTTGGAAAATGTGCCAAACCACCACCGAAAGATATTTGGAAAAAGAAGTCCATATTTTGGGAGCTACCATACTGGGAATATTTAGAAGTGAGACATTGCCTAGATGTTATGCATGTTGAAAAAAATGTCTGTGACAGTTTGATTGGCACATTATTGAACATTTCGGGGAAGACGAAAGACGGTCTTAAAGTTCGAGAAGACATGAAATTAATGGGAATACGACCCGAGCTTGCACCGCAGGATAAAGGGAAGCAAAAGGCATACCTCCCCCCCGCAATGTGCACAATGTCGAAGATTGAGAAAACGAGCTTTTGTAAGTGCCTTCATAGTATTAAAGTCCCATCAGGGTATTCTTCGAATATTAAGAAGCTGGTGTCGATGAAGGACCTGAAATTGATTGGTCCGAAATCCCACGACTGTCATGTTTTAATGACACATATGATTCATGTTGCAATTCGGGGAATTTTACCGAAGCCCGTGCGGCAAACCATTACGAAGCTTTGTTTTTTCTTCAATGCAATTAATTCCAAAGTGATAGACCCACTCAAATTGGACGCTTTGCAAAAGGAGGTCGTCGTTACCCTTTGCCATCTTGAGATGTATTTTCCGCCATCTTTTTTCGATGTTATGGTTCACCTTGTTGTTCATCTCGTGAGGGAAATTCAGATCTGTGGTCCCGCGTTCCTGCGGTACATGTATCCATTCGAGAGATTCATGGTATTTTGAAAAGTTACGTAAGGAACCGACATCGCCCCGAAGGTAGCATTGTGGAGGGATATTCCACAGAAGAGGTAATTGAGTTTTGCACCAACTACATGACCGGTGTGGGTCCTATTGGCGTTCCAAAATCTCGATACGAGGGAAGGCTACAAGGAGTAGGGACAATAGGGTTGAAAGCCATAGTTGCTGATAACGATGACCTGCGAAAGGCACATTTTATTGTACTGCAGCACATGGCTGATGTTGCTCCATATATAGATGAGCACATGACGATCCTTCGACAACAGAACTACACGAGAAGTCAGAAGTGGCTTACTGACGAGCATAACCGTTCTTTTATAGGATGGATGAAAGACAGAGTGAAATCACATCCCGAAATGTCCCCCGTAAATGAAACTGTTAGATTGCTGGGCGAAGGACCCCAAATGGTTGTTAGAACATTCCAAGGATACGAGATTAACAGATATACATTTTACACTAAATTACAGTGTGATAAGAGCACGATGCAAAATAGTGGGGTGACGTTGGTGGCGACGTCCCAAGAATTCAGTAGATCGGGGGATGCCCGGCCTGTAATAGCTTCAAAGTCTTATTACGGCGTTATTGAAGAAATTGGGAGCTCGTTTACAATCCTCACCTTAGCATTCCCTTGTTTCGGTGCCAATGGGTCGAAGACCGGGGTGTTAAAGTTGATAACGACGGGTTCACCCTCGTTGATTTTGACAAAGTCGGGTATGTGGATGATCCGTTCATACTTGCCAAGCAAGCCACCCAAGTCTTTTATGTCACTGACCCGAGTGATGATAGGTGGAGTGTCGTCCTATCCGGAAAAAGAAGGATTGTTGGGGTAGAAAACGTCACCGACGAAGAAGAGTACGACCAGTTCGAAGAGATACCTCAATTTTGTACCGATGTGCAAGCTGAGATAGCAACAATTGCAGAACAAGACGAAGCAAATTACATGAGATCTAAACACAATGAAGGATTATGGGAAGATGTTCAAACAGTGGAAAAAAAGAGAAAAAGGAAAAAAAAATCCAATGTATAATATTTTACTCCTTTTAAACTTGAAAATTTTAATATTTCTTATTTGGAAAAAAAAAATTCAATGCATAATATATATTTCTTTTATAATATTTCAGAGAGCCCAATGAAGCTAAAGACTCAAGGCCGGTTTATCTCTGGATATTTCTGTCTCATTGTAATGTTTTTATTTCGTTTCTAATATTTTTTTGTTGCATCAGGAGCAAGAACCAGATAGATTATTTTAGATATGTGGGCAGAGTGGTTTTTGTATTAATTTTTTATATAATTTAGTGTAGGTTTTTTTGTATAATTTAGTGTAGGTTTTTTTGTATTAATTTTTGATATAATCTAGACATGAATTTTTGTATAATTTCTGTTATAATTTAATTAGTACGTGAAACACCCATCTTTCTAAGAATAATTTTTAATTTCATTAGAAATTCAAAGGGAGCAACACGGACATTTAATTAAACATCCGTGTACAAATACATTTATACGTTTCATAAAATGTCTGTGTAGAAATTCAAAGGGAGCTACACGGATATTTCATTACACATCCGTGTAGGAAGGTATTTTTTCCCCTAAAATTATTCTCAGAGAAAAAGTAATCGAAACGGGGGAGTGATTATTTGAATTCGTTTTCGTCTTTTCAGAATTAAAAAGATAAGGCAACTTCTCGAATTAAACGTTTTCTATAGTTGGGCACGGATGTTTAACTAAAAATCCGTGTAAGAAAAGTTTTCTCTACGGTCGTTTAATTTTCAATAGTTTTTTGGCCTTCTAAGAAACGTACACGGGCGTTTAATGAATAATCCGTGTACAAAAGGTTTCCTACACGGATATTTAATTAAATGCCCGTGTAGAAATTGAAATAATTCAAATTACATTATTCTTGAAATACTTTACTTGAACAACAGTGACTAAATTGCATGTTATTTTGAAATATTTTGTTGTAAAAAATATTTTGAAATAATTACTTGAACAGAAGGTATTTTTTTTCCGAAAAATTATTCTATGGTTGTTTTGTAAATTTGTAAACCCAGATAAGGTCATATCAAGTAAAATGTTCATTTATGTTTTCAAATCGGATTATTTAGAGAGCATTAGGCATTCTATGATATTATTTAGACAGATTATTTAAGTTAATTTTAAATAATTTACTTTTTAGTGATTATCCATGAATTAATTATTTGTTGGTTGTTTTGTACTGCTAATTCATATCTATAACAGTATTTATTTAGATAGCATGAAGTATTTAACAAAATAGTTAAACGGAAAGAAAACAAAATGCTGATTAAATTAAGAACAAAAATATATTACATCAAAACAAAACGAAAAAAAAAGCTAACTTAATGAAACACTCCTTCACTGGCCTGGCTGGATTGCTCCTTGGCCTGACCCTCTCCTTTTAATCCAGGGTCTCTTTGGCCTGATCCAGGGATTGCCCCTCCTTTTGTAGGGCTTTGGTGGTGGGTGCTCCCTTGGGCTTCGTCGTGGCACATTTGAGGGCGGCCATGGCCATGTCCTCCTGTAGTTGGGAGGAGGCATTTCATAGCCGGGAGGGACTTCGGGAGCATCCTCGGGAATGACATAGCCGGGGGGCAATGGCCATGGCACATTTGCGTCTTCTTCCGGTGGCACCGAAGCGGCCATTTCTTCTTCCAAATTCTCAGAGAAAAGTAATCGAAAAGGGGGAGTTTCTCAGATTATATTGAATTTTGATGTCGTTTCGTCTTCTTAATTAAAAAGATAAGGCAACTTCTCGACTTCCGTGTACAAAAGGCTTTTGAAGGTCCTTTAATTTTGAATTTCGTCTTACAAGAATCATACACGGTCGTTTAATTAAAAATACGTGTACAAATGGCTTTTAACACGGTCGTTTAATTTTCAAGAGTTGTTTCGCCTTATAAGCAACGTACACGGGCGTTTAATAAAAAATCCGTGTACAAACTGTTTTCTACAAGGTTATTTATTTAAACGCCCGTGTAGAAATTGAAATATTTATTTGAATTTATTATTAAGTTCTGCTAGATACTCGAAGATATAAAATAATTTTCAAGCTAAATAAAACTGAAATCAGGTTCCTTTTTATATTTTGGAATTTCCATTTTGAAAAATATGGAATTTGAAAAATATGAAACTTTGGAATTTGAAAAAATTAATCTAGAAAACCATATGTAGGCGCGCATTTCATAATTTCGCGTAACCTAATTATACACGGGTGTTTAATTAAACGTGTAGCTCTCTTACGTTTCTACACGGGTGTTTATTTAAATGTCCGTGTATATTTAGTTTACGCGAAATAAAGTGCGCGCCTCGTCTCTGTCGCTCGATATCTTTTCAAAATCTCCTCGTCTCCCCTAAAACCTAAACCCCCTAGTCTCCTATCTCTTTCTGTGGTGCTGCCATCGTTCTCTCTCTCGGTGCTAGCTCGGTCTCCTCTGTCGCTCTCCTCTGAACTCGCCAATTGAATCTCTAAGCTCCTCTCGCGCGGTTGCTGTTCTGTCCTTGAAAGGCTCTCTCTCTCTCTCTCTCTCTCTCTCTCTAAGTTGCAATGCTCCCTGTATCTTGGTTAAATCAAAACCCTTATCTCTGATTGTATTTTGGTTAAGTGAAAAGTTTCCTCAACTGACCTATTCTGGTGACATGGACACCTAATTAATGTTACAGGGACTAAATTGCAAAACCAACACTATGATTGAACAAAGGACCCAACAACACATAAGTTAGACCTAAATTTTACATTTCATAGCATTTGTAATAATGTTTCTTTTTTGTAGAAAGAACCATGTCACAGCCAGGTGAGAATGCAGATATGATTTTGGAAACAGTGGAACCGCAGGTAGATATAATAGTGGAAGAAGAGGACCAGCAGTCTCAGACAGAAAAGAGGAAAAGAGGTCCGACAATGTGCACGAAGACCTCAGAGGCGAAGGATTTGCAAATCGAGTTCGACAAAACCGGGTGTCCGAAGGGTCCACGTAGGGCAGAGTACACAAATTGGTGTAACAATTTGGTGAAGCAGAAGGCATCTATCTTGGTTGAGAGGTGGGACAAATTCGATGACGAAGATAAGAACGAATGGTGGAACATTGTGAAGGTAAAAAAAAAAACTGTACATGCATTATATATTCAGTTTTCGTATTCTGTTTGTTATTTCTTTTTTTGTTGGATACAAGTTTTCTAGCATGTCTTAACCTTTGGTATATTTCTAGGGGTGTAGGTGATAATTCTTGCTTTGTAGGACTATATCCCAAATTCTATCATTTAGCAGTTATATATACAGAGAAAAATTCAAAACCAAATATATATTACCTGCTGAATGAAATTAATCAATGTAGCTAGTGTAGTGCACCATGCTTGAACTGGGTACCGCCACCAGGAAAGGTAAGGTAATCGCCAGACACCTTGACCCAATTCTGGTGCCCTACACTTATCATGACAGATAGCAAAATCAGCAAAGAAATATCACTAACAAACTCAGCTAAATACAACACATTATTTCACTTTGATTTGGTCATAAAGGTTAGATTGCATGTAGGTAGTGACATAGGTTGTGCCCCAAAGTTTCCTAATATACAGAAAACAATTTGGTAGAGCAAGTGAAACACAAATTATTTTCAAGCTACTTATTTTCCCAATTACATATAACAAATTGTGGAATTGCTAATTACATTCACTCAATTTTGTAAGGGCTTTTCTGCAATATCTTAAAGATGGAGGAATGCAAAGCACGATTCCGAAGCGTAAAAATAAGTTGTGTTTCAGGTGGCAGCCGGTGAGCACATGCACTATAATTTTTATAATTTCATATTTTTTGTTCAAAAATTAATTGTCATTCTAACATAGGCCGCTAAATGAAAATTTCAGTGCCCGCAACAGTTTCAGGGTTGGGAATGCGGTTATTACACGATGATTTTTATGTATCACTTTGTTGAACGCTTACAATTCGATTGGCCAAATTATCCGGTATGTAATTCATATGTTTGCCTTGACTTGTCCATATAATTAATATTGATTTCCTCTAATATTTTATTCTACTAAATTTGTTTTATTAGTTGCATTGTTATAATTACAATATTTATTTTTATAAAGCAAAACAGAGATGCAGTTGTTATATTGTATTTTCCTAATAACCTACATATTTTGAATTTTTGGCAGCATAAATCGAACGAGAAGGCAGGGCATTACAGCAATGAAGATATAGATTATTTTAGATGTATGTGGGCAAAGTGGTTTCAAAATGAATTTTGTAAACCAGAATATGGATTTGTATAATTTTGTGTGCATGAATTTTTGATATATTTAGTGTACATGAATTTTGTTTAGGGGTTGTATTCTGATATATTGGAAATTCTTTGTTTGGAATTGATTTTTAATGGCTAGCAAACTGGAGGCTAGCCAAAACAAAAAATAAAAATTGAAAAAAAATATAACCATTCTACACGGATGTTTCACATAAGTCCGTGTGGAAAGCCAAATAAAGAGCAAATAAAAATATAAGATAGCTACACGGCTGCTTATGTAATGATCCGTGTAGAAATAGTTATTCTACACGGATATTTTGATAGACATCCGTGTAGAAACATGATCGTACACGGCCTTTTAGTTAAATATCCGTGTATAGATCTCAACTAATGTACACGGTTGTTTATGTAATGAGCCGTGCATAATAACTATGTCGACACGGATATTAACCTAAAAGGCCGTATAGACAGAGACATCGTACACGGTTGTTTATGTAGTGATCCGTGTAGCTCGGCTTTGGAGAGCGCCACTTGGCAAGGAATTGGACACGGTTGTTTATGTAGTGATCCGTGTAGCTCGGCTTTGGAGAGCGCCACTTGGCAAGGAATTGGACACGGTTAATTATGTAGTGATCCGTGTAGCTCGGCTTTGGAGAGCGCCACTTGGCAAGGAATTGGACACGGTTAATTATGTACTGATCCGTGTAGCTCGGGTTTGGAGACCGCCACTTGGCAAGAAATTGACCACGGTTGTTTATGTAATGATCCGTGTAGCTCTCAGGAATTGCACACGGTTAAATATCCGTGTATAATTTATTCAGGGGATTATACACCCTCGCACTCCACACGGCAGGAAATCCGTGTAGCTCCCATGTTTATGTCCGTGTACAATGACCATTTCTGTAGTAGTGTGTGTTGTGTCCTTTCTTTCTAGGTAATAGGAAAGGGGCGCCAACGTGGTTGCTCTGCCTCGGAGACGTAGGCATTTTACGCCGAACTCCGTTATCATCTTGCGTGTCAACTGTCTCTAACCACTTCTCTATTTACATTACTTGTACATGCTTGTATGACTTGTTAATTTAGACAGTCGAACCGAAAAATGTCTAAGAGTCACTAAGACTCCCTTTAAACACCCTCTAAGTGCCGTTAGGGACTACACAACAAACAATATAACAAATTATGGTTAATAAAATAGAAGCACAACTCCTATTCTCAATTAAAAAAAAAGGTTTCTTCTTTGTTAAAAAATGGGGGATGAATCCACTAGTTTCACAATATAGCTATAAAGAGAGAGGTTTCAGATGTTTTCATTATATCTTTATCAAAATAAAATTATTTAGTTTTATATTAATTTGTATTAATAGTGCTTGTAAAAATACACTGATTTGAAGATTTGCTGGACGTTAATTGTTTTCATATAATTGATTCATATAAAAAAATATATATGTTTATGTGTATTTTGAGAAAAAATATATATTAAATCTAACAAAAAAAATTTATATATAGTGTGTTTAAAATTTATGTGATTAGACATTAAAAGGTAGAGACATTTGTTTAACGGAAGCAATAAAAATAAAGACATTTGAACACTCTTCAGTTATAAATATCCAATGCAATAAAATGGTTCCTATCTAGCTACCTGTAGTACATGTCCTAATTAATTAAGTTTCTTACTTCTTAATTGCACCAAATGCAAAGTTTTAACTAATACCAATCAGTGGAGTCCATCTGTCAATGACGTGTCAGTTATTTGAGAACTAAATTCAGTCTCCGGTAATAACGAAATTCGTCAGATTCATCAGCCAAAAGCCTGTGACATGGAATCTGAACTCAGGGACCAAGAGGATCACTATTATTTGGAGGTTCGCTCTATTAATTTAGATGGAACCTAATTAGAATTCGTATCCTCTGCAATATCTCAAAAGGGAATCTTTAGAGTTAATGAATCTGAACCGTTTGATCTGCTTTAAGATTACTAGCTTGATCCAAACTAATACTTAAAAGCTCCCCTATGTTATAGGAAGGAGTCGGATTGACTCCGTTTAAAATCAAGTGGTTGAGATTTATTAACTAAAAAGATTCCCTTTTGAGTTAATCACTACTACAGAAATGGTCATTGTACACGGACATAAACAGGGGAGCTACACGGATTTCCTGCCGTGTGGAGTGCGAGGGTGTATAATCCCCTGAATAAATTATACACGGATATTTAACCGTGTGCAATTCCTGAGAGCTACACGGATCATTACATAAACAACCGTGGTCAATTCCTTGCCAAGTGGCGGTCTCCAAACCCGAGCTACACGGATCAGTACATAATTAACCGTGTCCAATTCCTTGCCAAGTGGCGCTCTCCAAAGCCGAGCTACACGGATCACTACATAAACAACCGTGTCCAATTCCTTGCCAAGTGGCGCTCTCCAAAGCCGAGCTACACGGATCACTACATAAACAACCGTGTACGATGTCTCTGTCTACACGGACTTTTAGGTTAATATCCGTGTCGACATAGTTATTCTGCACGGCTCATTACATAAACAACCGTGTACATTAGTTGAGATCTATACACGGATATTTAACTAAAAGGCCGTGTACGATCATGTTTCTACACGGATGTCTATCAAAATATCCGTGTAGAATAACTATTTCTACACGGATCATTACATAAGCAGCCGTGTAGCTATCTTATATTTTTATTTGCTCTTTATTTGGCTTTCCACACGGACTTATGTGAAACATCCGTGTAGAATGGTTATATTTTTTTTCAATTTTTATTTTTTGTTTTGGCTAGCCTCCAGTTTGCTAGCCATTAAAAATCAATTCCAAACAAAGAATTTCCAATATATCAGAATACAACCCCTAAACAAAATTCATGTACACTAAATATATCAAAAATTCATGCACACAAAATTATACAAATCCATATTCTGGTTTACAAAATTCATTTTGAAACCACTTTGCCCACATACATCTAAAATAATCTATATCTTCATTGCTGTAATGCCCTGCCTTCTCGTTCGATTTATGCTGCCAAAAATTCAAAATATGTAGGTTATTAGGAAAATACAATATAACAACTGCATCTCTGTTTTGCTTTATAAAAATAAATATTGTAATTATAACAATGCAACTAATAAAACAAATTTAGTAGAATAAAATATTAGAGGAAATCAATATTAATTATATGGACAAGTCAAGGCAAACATATGAATTACATACCGGATAATTTGGCCAATCGAATTGTAAGCGTTCAACAAAGTGATACATAAAAATCATCGTGTAATAACCGCATTCCCAACCCTGAAACTGTTGCGGGCACTGAAATTTTCATTTAGCGGCCTATGTTAGAATGACAATTAATTTTTGAACAAAAAATATGAAATTATAAAAATTATAGTGCATGTGCTCACCGGCTGCCACCTGAAACACAACTTATTTTTACGCTTCGGAATCGTGCTTTGCATTCCTCCATCTTTAAGATATTGCAGAAAAGCCCTTACAAAATTGAGTGAATGTAATTAGCAATTCCACAATTTGTTATATGTAATTGGGAAAAAATCAAACCAAGTGAATTACTATTGCTTACTTTCTTATTGGAATGCAGATCATTTTGGATTGCTGAGGAATGATGCCCGGTCCGGGATGTGAAGAATCCATGAGGAAAACCAAATTCTCAAGTGGCACAATCACAATCAAACACCAGTGGCCACTCTGGTGGTATGGCACGAGAATAAATTTCTTATTCTCCGAAACAGCCTTATGCATCGCTGAACGCATGTACTGGACAGTATCTTCCTCCTGATATTTCACCATCGTACCACTAGTAAAAGCGGGGTCCAAGAATGCACAGGAGTTCACCCTATCTTTCACACAAGCCACAGACTGTTTTCGTTGTATCATCCTGAAAAATCATCATTTCACATTAGAATATATATTTGAGTGCTATACACATGATATATATGAATTTTTGGTCACTAACATGACGAAAACGGTGAGGACTCCCACATCGAGCCATTTATCGCTTGATGAGGCATGTAGAAAGTCCTTGAATTCTTTGAAAGGCAGCACGACCGTCCTGCCTTTGTGTAGGAGAACCTCGGGAGGGATTTCGAACATTACGTCCTCCATATCATCTGGTGCCTTAACCAGGCAGGCGTGGAGATTCCGCAAATCCTCGGGCAAACGGCTAACCTCTTTTTCAGAGAGCCCCGTACGGTCTACTGGGGCATCCGCTGGCGCATCCGCTGGCGCAGCCGCTGGCGCATTTGCTGGCGCTTCCGCTGGTGCCGCCGCTGGCGCAGCAGGAGATTCTTGCGCATCAGCCCCGACTACTACTTCCAAGCCTCGCCGTACTGGTGACAAAGCTTCGTCCGCAGCGTTTCCAACGCCTCTTCGGGTCTGTATCAGATTTTGAACCTTTTTTCAAGTATTTGAAAATAATCATTTGAACGTAACATAAGATATCCGTGTTTTATTTAGAGATTACCTGATCCAAAATAATCTGACACTTGGGCCATTGGATGATCTGTCTACGGGCATCATCAAGCACCACCATGCCGTCAGTAGGGACAGGAAGAGGTATGCGGGCAGCCCAATCGGCCACAATCATGTCAACCGTTACGGGGAGGTGGTTGGGCCTTAGCTGAGAACCGGCTGGAGGATGTACAATACCCTTAGCAAGGGTCAGAGGAGTTTTGTCGTGCCACATGACGAGGTCGCATGATGTGGCCTCCTGCAATTAATAATTATCAGAAATTAGTTAATGAACAAGTCACAATTACGGGTAGATTATGAACAAGTAGTGATTACCTGTAGATTGTCCAACACGCCCAGAACTTCGGTCCCGGATGCTTGACTGCTTCGCCGAAATCCCGGCGAAACGGGAGGTTGTTGCTCGGATTGCTGCGTCAGAGATGTAATTTGGTTGATCCACCTTGATTCGAATTCAGCAATCCTTCCATCGTACTCCGTTCTGAACTCCTCGCATACCTCCTGGCGTACCTGCGCCAACCTTGATTCCATCTCTTCCGTGCTAACTTTGGCACGCGGTCTTCTTTTTGGTTTTGGTCCGTCGTATACATCCTTCCAGCCACAGTAGACCGAGACACCCCTAACTCGACCCGTGTGTTCTTTAGTCCCGAGCGCTGCGGACAAGGAATCATCCACTCTTTCGACAGTCATGGAGCCCGAATTTACCTCCTCCTCCACATCCAACTGTTTAAAAAAAAATTAGTTATAGCAAAAGACAAAGTAATGTACACGAAGTTACCACAAAGACTCTTACCATTTTCTGAGCCACGGGTTGCACGTCACTTGGGAGTACTATCGTCCCGTCAGCGGTTACCTCAGATCTTCCCATGAGCCAGCATTGGGCCCTAGGATTTTGGATCCTAACCACAGGTGAGTCAGAATGTTTGTTTTGGTCCAGTACCTTAGCCCATTCGGCCGACTTACCCTCGTAACCACCTGACCCTAATTTGTGCGGGTACTTGTTCAATTTCGCGATCCTCCTGCCCTCGTCACTTTTTACCTTCACACATCAAGGCACATCAATTAGCTAGTTTAAGGAAGATAAGTACATATCGAGAAAGAACAGAGAGAAAGTTAATTGGCTGAATTTATATACCTTGAACTCTTCTGTGGACTTCAAAGCTTGAAACGCCTCCCAGTCCTCTTGTTTCAGCCATTTATAGTAGCCTACCGGATTTCTCCCTTCCTCCATGAAAACCGTCTTCAACGTGCTCTTGAATTGCTTCCAAGCTTCATTCATTTTCCTCAGAGTCTTTTTCTTTTTCGCGGACTTTGGGTCGTCATCCTGGATGTTCCAATGAGCCTGCATGATTGACAACAAAATTACTGCATGTAAGTTCATTCAAGTTTTCAGGTCAGGTATAGACATATATAACTTGCACTTAACCAAAGTACGGGGAATAAGTAGCTTGAAAATAATTTGTGTTTCACTTGCTCTACCAAATTGTTTTCTGTATATTAGGAAACTTTGGGGCACAACCTATGTCACTACCTACATGCAATCTAACCTTTATGACCAAATCAAAGTGAAATAATGTGTTGTATTTAGCTGAGTTTGTTAGTGATATTTCTTTGCTGATTTTGCTATCTGTCATGATAATAGTGTAGGGCACCAGAATTGGGTCAAGGTGTCTGGCGATTACCTTACCTTTCCTGGTGGCGGTACCCAGTTCAAGCATGGTGCACTACACTAGCTACATTGATTAATTTCATTCAGCAGGTAATATATATTTGGTTTTGAATTTTTCTCTGTATATATAACTGCTAAATGATAGAATTTGGGATATAGTCCTACAAAGCAAGAATTATCACCTACACCCCTAGAAATATACCAAAGGTTAAGACATGCTAGAAAACTTGTATCCAACAAAAAAAGAAATAACAAACATAATACGAAAACTGAATATATAATGCATGTACAGTTTTTTTTTTTACCTTCACAATGTTCCACCATTCGTTCTTATCTTCGTCATCGAATTTGTCCCACCTCTCAACCAAGATAGATGCCTTCTGCTTCACCAAATTGTTATTAAACGCCCGTGTACGTTGCTTATAAGGCGAAACAACTCTTGAAAATTAAACGACCGTGTTAAAAGCCATTTGTACACGTATTTTTAATTAAACGACCGTGTATGATTCTTGTAAGACGAAATTCAAAATTAAAGGACCTTCAAAAGCCTTTTGTACACGGAAGTCGAGAAGTTGCCTTATCTTTTTAATTAAGAAGACGAAACGACATCAAAATTCAATATAATCTGAGAAACTCCCCCTTTTCGATTACTTTTCTCTGAGAATTTGGAAGAAGAAATGGCCGCTTCGGTGCCACCGGAAGAAGACGCAAATGTGCCATGGCCATTGCCCCCCGGCTATGTCATTCCCGAGGATGCTCCCGAAGTCCCTCCCGGCTATGAAATGCCTCCTCCCAACTACAGGAGGACATGGCCATGGCCGCCCTCAAATGTGCCACGACGAAGCCCAAGGGAGCACCCACCACCAAAGCCCTACAAAAGGAGGGGCAATCCCTGGATCAGGCCAAAGAGACCCTGGATTAAAAGGAGAGGGTCAGGCCAAGGAGCAATCCAGCCAGGCCAGTGAAGGAGTGTTTCATTAAGTTAGCTTTTTTTTTCGTTTTGTTTTGATGTAATATATTTTTGTTCTTAATTTAATCAGCATTTTGTTTTCTTTCCGTTTAACTATTTTGTTAAATACTTCATGCTATCTAAATAAATACTGTTATAGATATGAATTAGCAGTACAAAACAACCAACAAATAATTAATTCATGGATAATCACTAAAAAGTAAATTATTTAAAATTAACTTAAATAATCTGTCTAAATAATATCATAGAATGCCTAATGCTCTCTAAATAATCCGATTTGAAAACATAAATGAACATTTTACTTGATATGACCTTATCTGGGTTTACAAATTTACAAAACAACCATAGAATAATTTTTCGGAAAAAAAATACCTTCTGTTCAAGTAATTATTTCAAAATATTTTTTACAACAAAATATTTCAAAATAACATGCAATTTAGTCACTGTTGTTCAAGTAAAGTATTTCAAGAATAATGTAATTTGAATTATTTCAATTTCTACACGGGCGTTTAATTAAATATCCGTGTAGGAAACCTTTTGTACACGGATTATTCATTAAACGCCCGTGTACGTTTCTTAGAAGGCCAAAAAACTATTGAAAATTAAATGACCGTAGAGAAAACTTTTCTTACACGGATTTTTAGTTAAACGTCCGTGTCCAACTAAAGAAAACGTTTAATTCGAGAAGTTGCCTTATCTTTTTAATTCTGAAAAGACGAAAACGAATTCAAATAATCACTCCCCCGTTTCGATTACTTTTTCTCTGAGAATAATTTTAGGGGAAAAAATACCTTCCTACACGGATGTGTAATGAAATATCCGTGTAGCTCCCTTTGAATTTCTACACAGACATTTTATGAAACGTATAAATGTATTTGTACACGGATGTTTAATTAAATGTCCGTGTTGCTCCCTTTGAATTTCTAATGAAATTAAAAATTATTCTTAGAAAGATGGGTGTTTCACGTACTAATTAAATTATAACAGAAATTATACAAAAATTCATGTCTAGATTATATAAAAAATTAATACAAAAAAACCTACACTAAATTATACAAAAAAACCTACACTAAATTATATAAAAAATTAATACAAAAACCACTCTGCCCACATATCTAAAATAATCTATCTGGTTCTTGCTCCTGATGCAACAAATAAATATTAGAAACGAAATAAAAACATTACAGTGAGACAGAAATATCCAGAGATAAACTGGCCTTGAGTCTTTAGCTTCATTGGGCTCTCTGAAATATTATAAAAGAAATATATATTATGCATTGAATTTTTTTTTTTCCAAATAAGAAATATTAAAATTTTCAAGTTTAAAAGGAGTAAATATTATACATTGGATTTTTTTTTCCTTTTTCTCTTTTTTTCCACTGTTTGAACATCTTCCCATAATCCTTCATTGTGGTCAGATCTCATGTAATTTGCTTCGTCTTGTTCTGCAATTGTTGCTATCTCAGCTTGCACATCGGTACAAAATTGAGGTATCTCTTCGAACTGGTCGTACTCTTCTTCGTCGGTGACGTTTTCTACCCCAACAATCCTTCTTTTTCCGGATAGGACGACACTCCACCTATCATCACTCGGGTCAGTGACATAAAAGACTTGGGTGGCTTGCTTGGCAAGTATGAACGGATCATCCACATACCCGACTTTGTCAAAATCAACGAGGGTGAACCCGTCGTTATCAACTTTAACACCCCGGTCTTCGACCCATTGGCACCGAAACAAGGGAATGCTAAGGTGAGGATTGTAAACGAGCTCCCAAATTTCTTCAATAACGCCGTAATAAGACTTTGAAGCTATTACAGGCCGGGCATCCCCCGATCTACTGAATTCTTGGGACGTCGCCACCAACGTCACCCCACTATTTTGCATCGTGCTCTTATCACACTGTAATTTAGTGTAAAATGTATATCCGTTAATCTCGTATGCTTGGAATGTTCTAACAACCATTTGGGGTCCTTCGCCCAGCAATCTAACAGTTTCATTTACGGGGGACATTTCGGGGTGTGATTTCACTCTGTCTTTCATCCATCCTATAAAAGAACGGTTATGCTCGTCAGTAAGCCACTTCTGACTTCTCGTGTAGTTCTGTTGTCGAAGGATCGTCATGTGCTCATCTATATATGGAGCAACATCAGCCATGTGCTGCAGTACAATAAAATGTGCCTTTCGCAGGTCATCGTTATCAGCAACTATGGCTTTCAACCCTATTGTCCCTACTCCTTGTAGCCTTCCCTCGTATCGAGATTTTGGAACGCCAATAGGACCCACACCGGTCATGTAGTTGGTGCAAAACTCAATTACCTCTTCTGTGGAATATCCCTCCACAATGCTACCTTCGGGGCGATGTCGGTTCCTTACGTAACTTTTCAAAATACTCATGAATCTCTCGAATGGATACATGTACCGCAGAAACGCGGGACCACAGATCTGAATTTCCCTCACGAGATGAACAACAAGGTGAACCATAACATCGAAAAAAGATGGCGGAAAATACATCTCAAGATGGCAAAGGGTAACGACGACCTCCTTCTGCAAAGCGTCCAATTTGAGCGGGTCTATCACCTTGGAATTAATTGCATTGAAGAAAAAACAAAGCTTCGTAATGGTTTGCCGCACGGGCTTCGGTAAAATTCCCCGAATTGCAACAGGAATCATATGTGTCATTAAAACATGACAGTCGTGGGATTTCGGACCAATCAATTTCAGGTCCTTCATCGACACCAGCTTCTTAATATTCGAAGAATACCCTGATGGGACTTTAATACTATGAAGGCACTTACAAAAGCTCGTTTTCTCAATCTTCGACATTGTGCACATTGCGGGGGGAGGTATGCCTTTTGCTTCCCTTTATCCTGCGGTGCAAGCTCGGGTCGTATTCCCATTAATTTCATGTCTTCTCGAACTTTAAGATCGTCTTTCGTCTTCCCCGAAATGTTCAATAATGTGCCAATCAAACTGTCACAGACATTTTTTTCAACATGCATAACATCTAGGCAATGTCTCACTTCTAAATATTCCCAGTATGGTAGCTCCCAAAATATGGACTTCTTTTTCCAAATATCTTTCGGTGGTGGTTTGGCACGTTTTCCAAAAACAACAGCAAGGTTTTTAACCCGCATTAAGACATTCTTCCCATCTAACGGACGACGTGCCACTCCAAGCTCAATTTTCCCGTTGAATACCTTCTTCTTCTTACGGTATGGGTGATTAACAGGAAGAAACCTACGGTGCCCCATAAAAACATTCTTTTTACAATTTTTCAACCTCAGCACCTGCGTGTCATCTTCACAGATGGGGCATGCCTTTGCTCCTTTACAAGTGGAACCCGATAAATTCCCGTACGCGGGGAAATCATTTATGGTGCAGAATACCATGGCCCGCAAATTAAATTGCTCTTTGCCGTACGCATCCCACACCCGGACGCCATCCCTCCACAATTTCTGGAGGTCCTCAATTAATGGTGCGAGATACACATCTATGTCATTTCCGGGTTGTCTGGGTCCTTGGATTAGTAATGACATCATTATGTACCTGCGTTTCATGCACAACCAAGGAGGAAGATTGTAGATGCATATAAGAACTGGCCAAGTGCTGTGCTGACTGCTCATGCTTCCAAACAGACTCATTCCGTCTGTGCTCACCCCTAACTTAAGGTTCCGTGATTCGCCACCAAATCTTTCGAAATGTCTATCAATGTTTCTCCATTGAATTGAATCAGCAGGGTGTCTTAGTTTACCATCTCTTTTGCGCTCTTCTTCATGCCAACGCAACAATTTCGCATCTTTGGGATTTGCAAATAACCGTCTGAATCTCGGTATTATCGGGAAATACCACACCGCCTTAGCCGGAGGCCTTGCCTTTTTTCCTCCATCACAATCGTCAGTGTCCTGGTCCTTGCGTTTATACCGTGAAACACCGCATTTAGGACAAACATGCATGGCCTCGTACTCGCCACGGTACAATACACAATCATTCGGACATGCATGTATTTTTTCAATCTTCAAACCCATTGGACAGATCAGCTTCTTCGCCTGATATATTGTACAGGGTAACTCGTTGTTATCTGGGAGCATCTCTCGTAAAAGCTTTAATAAGGACGTGAAACTCTTATCGCTCCAACCGTTGTCTGCTTTTAAGTTCAATAATTTCAACACAGCTGATAGTTTTGTAAATTTGGTACACCCGGGGTATAACGGCTTTTTAGATTCATTAGACAGATACTGAAATTTTTTAAAATTTTTATCACTAATTTCATCTTCCACATCACGTAACATGTCCTCTAGATTCTCAGTAAAATTGTATTCTGCATTTTCATCAATCTCCACCTCATCATCCTCGTTGCAATCAAGCCCAGCATTATCGAAATTTTTGACATTCTCAAAATCATCGTTGCATTCAAATTCAAAATTATCAACAGTTTCTACATTATCATCATTCTCGTCCAAAACAAAATTTCTATTGGTTCCACTACATTCCCCAATTTTCTCACCATGCATAAACCAACATGTATAGTTTTTCTTAAATCCCCGACAAATCAAATGAGCTCTAATTTCTTCCGAATCCCCAAATCTTATATAATTTTTACAATCTCTACAAGGACACAAGATGTCGTTCTCTTTTCTGTCCACTCTATAACTCTCAGCAAATTTTAGGAACTCATCAACGCGAGCCAAGTATTCTGCACTATCACGTCGCAATTCGTACATCCAACTTCGATCCATCTGTAAATTAAAGTAAAAAAAAAAATTCCAATTAAACATATATGGTGGTCAGCATATATATTGTTCCAAATTCTTGGCTTATAAAGGGCCGGTTTACAATCCTAACCCACTCTTTGAATATTATGCCTCATATGTGAACACATATTAGCGGGATTTAATTAGTATTTGAGAAAAATTCGGCAGCATTTCTCCTTAACTCCCCAAGTATGCGTAAAAACCACATACTCGTAGGAGCAATAAGGAGAAATACTGTCGAACTTTCCTCAAATACTAATTAAATCCCGCTAATACGTGTTCACATCCTAAATGAGACACAATATTCAAAGAGCAGTCCCAAACGGGGGACTATCCAAAATTAATCCCTATTTGATTAATTTTGAACGGGCATGGACCTAAAAGCATCAGTAGGTCGGTTATTGGACCACAATACACTAATTATTTACATTATCTTAACAAATCAAGCATTAAATAATAATTGACAGAAATAATTAAGCAATATTAATCAGTAACAGAAAATTAGATAAAGAAGGGGGAAATATATATATGTATGACTAACCTTGGCAATAGAGAGGAGAATGCGAATTAACTTCCAAGCTATATCTCAGATCCGGCCTCGTTCCTTGTGCGCAGAAATCAGACCAAATCAATACAGAGAGAGAGAGAAGTATTAATTGATCAAAACGGCGCCGGAAGAAGGCCTTTTATATAGTTCCAAACCCTAAAATAACCTTTCTACACGGATGACAATCTATAAATCCGTGTAAAAAAAGCATTACGAGAGCTACACGGACTTTTACATATGTAGCCGTTTATAAAAGATAACCTTTATACACGGACAATTATATAAACAACCGTGTGTAATATAAAAGATAAATTTTCTTCACGGACATTTAGAATTCTTTTTTTTTTCCTAATTTTTGTTTTATTTTTTTTGGTTTAGCCTTCCATTATTTCGAGCAAGTATCTTTGTTTTCACGGATATTTAGCTATAAATCCGTGTAGAAAGACACACAGACTTTTATATAAACAGCCGTGTAAATTATTTTTCTACACTGTTAATTAAACAAAAATCCGTGTACTATTTCTCGTTTCTACACGGCTCTTTATTAAACGTCCGTGTATCATTTGTTTTTTTTTTTTTTTTTTTTGTCTGTCAGCTAGTTTTTTTTCCCTATGTTTTTCAGAACAAACAATTTCCAAAACAGAGGAAGACATTTAAACTAAAAATTCATGTACCCTAAATTATACAAAATTAAAGCATTACAAAAGTTGGAATAAAAAGTCATATTGTAAACTAAAAATTTCCATTAAGGACTAGAATAGGGTGGTTCTTTCCTTTTGGTGCCAGTAGGGTTTACAGAGGGTAATATGAAGATACATGTTTTACTAAAGAAAGAGTTGAGTAAAAAGTTGGATGAAGGACCTTCAGAGCAAAGGGAAGATGTGGATGAAGGACCGTCAGAGCCGGATGAAGAGTCGAATGAAGAGTCGGATGATCTCCGACTCTTCATTCGACTCTTCATCCGGCTCTGAAGGTCACATTCACCTCTTCATCCGGCTCTGAAGGTCCTTCACCCAACTCTTCGTCCAGTAAAATTGATCAGAATAGAGAGATAATTTTTTTTTCAATACTTCGATCGCATGGGAATTCGAGATGTAGGTTATCAATTGTACCAGATCGCTCATCTGTGAGCTCCCAAAACAGTAGCTCATATCGATCTAATTTTGCGATCTGAAACAATTGATAAACCTACATCTCAACCCAATTGTTAACTGTGAGAGGGGAGAGTATAAGTTGATCAAAACGGCGCTGGGGAGGGCCTTTTATATAACAAAAAACCTAAAATATCCTTTCTACACAGCTCTTTATTAAACGTCCGTGTAGCTCGCTCAAGGCTTTCTACTCTGTCATTTAAACAAAAAACCGTGTACAAATTAGACATTTCTACACGGATCTTTATTAAACATCCGTGTAGCTCCTACGGGTTATATACACGGTCATTTAAACAAACATCCGTGTACAATTCTTACCTTTCTTCACGGTTCTTTAATTAAATATCCGTGTAGCTCTCTCAAGGCTTTCTCCACTGTTATTTAAACAATAAGCCGTGTACATTTTCTAGTAAACGTCCGTGTAGCTCTCTCACGTCTTTCTACACTGATTCTTTTGTAAATATCCGTGTAGAGATCCTATAGATATTTCAGGCATCCAACAAATTACAACTTCTACACGGTTTTTCTATAAAATTGCCAAGTCCGTGTACAATGTGCCGTGTACAATGACCATTTCTGTAGTAGTGAATGCTGAGGATACGCGTTCACCTAATTAAGAGTCTATAGTTCAGCTATTTCAATACAAAGTCGATTAATTAAATTAGGATAAATTTGGTTCGAAGTTCAGGTACCTATATTTTTTTTTAAACTCAAGAATATATTATTAATTTGGTCCAATTTTTCAAAGTAAACGCGAGAATTTCAGGCATTAATTATTTGTGACGCTTGTTGCCATTTTGACAAAGTCTTTCATTGCACATTCAACTGATGGCAATGCTCATCACTTTGACTATTGTTTGTTATCTAGACAGTTTGTACTAAATAAAAAAGGAAAATTTTCGAATTTTATATTTCATGTTGTCGGTTACGAAATAGTTAAGTTTGGTAATGATACAAATCCATGCATTTCAAGTTACTAGTATCGTGCCCGTGCGTTGCAACGGGAACATATTATAAGAGAATTTTTTTATAAAAAAATAATATATTTTCATAATAAAAAATAAACCAAAAGAGAAAAAAGGGAACATATTAATCTCAACCGTCTAAATATTACATTGCCAAAAGAGAAAAAATTATAGAAAATAGCTAGGTATAGAAAAAGGGAACACATTTAAGGGAGATTAAGTGCCTCCGGAAATTACCTTAATAATCAAATTCGCAAGCTCCTATTTCTTTAGCTGGAGGGATCGAGAGAGAGCAAGATGGGGCCACGAGGGTATTATACAGTCCAGATTCCCCCGGCAATATGTATAGAAACAAAGAAAGAGAAATAAGGAAATAAAAAAAATTATTTTCATTGTGATCCGTGTAGAAATAAAAAAGAAGGAAACAAAGAAATAAAAAAAATGGAAGGGGGAGTCTGCTCAATTGAAGAGAGAAAAATAAGGAAAAAAATAATAAGGAAATGAGAAATATATGGCTAAATTTCTGAGTCCGCTCAAGTTTAATTGTAACATATCGTGTGGCAGTACGTGTGGCAAGTATGTTTTGAACTAAATTTAGACTTCTACACATAAAATAGATACATTTAATCAAAATAATACAAATTAAGTGATTGGAGGGCTGAGATTAAATCCGAAATTTCATCTTTCAATCGTAACCCTTGGCGGATCGGACACCCAACGTGCATAATAATGGAATGGAGATATAAATAAACCAAAGAGAAACTATGTTTAATAATTAAGCTCTTGTGCAATTATAATTTGTTGGTATTTTATTATTTCTCTATATTTATTCATTAAATTTTATATAAGAAATACGTTACTCTGACATTTATTTATAATTGAGGGGGAGCACTCTTGTACTATGTATTTTCCTCCCTTTAGTCGATTCCCAAAAGGAGGTGAAAAAGCAAGAGATAGACAAACATGACATTGGGATAATTAAATCGGGTTAAACATGTTTATGCACTTTCTTATATGTAAGGTTTGCAAATTATCAAAAGGGGGAGATTGTTGGCTGTATGCAATCTTCTAATACTTTATTTGACTATATTTGTAAAACATACACTAATTGAATTTAATCTATTGCATGATTTAGTGAGTTTGCAGGTTCAAAGCTTTCGGTACAAGATCTATTGCAAAGAACTAAAATGGGTTCAAGGCTTTAATTTCAAGATTTATAATGAAAAATCAAGGTTCATGAAGTGCTGAATTTCAAGGATGAATTCATGAACCTGAGAAGTCAACAAGACTTTACGAAGCTATAGATTTGTGTAATAATCAAGTAGTTAAGTAAAGTATAATTGAGACTTGTTGATTTCTGGAGCATCTGTATTCACGGAAACAAATATGGAACCAAGTAAACTTGAGAGTCAAAAAGTTTCAATTTAGTTTCGTGCAAGACAGATGACATCCGTATAATGGTTGACTATCAAGTTTTGTGAGACAAATTATATTGACCGAACTAAATGGGCATAAACATTTTGGATGGTTTATATTAATTTGAATTATTTTGCAGAAACCCACACTTAAATATCCATACAATTCAACCTAACGGGTTTCTTCTCGTTGGAGTGGATCTAGCAAATCTGGATCCTCCAACTATATAAAGAGTTATCATCGCTCTAGATTTGCTAGGCTAGCCGCCTGTCACCTTTCAAAACGCATTTATTGCAACTCTTGATAGCCTCCATTGTTGAGTACATTTAACTGGAGGATCTTCTCAACATACTCAAATCCACTCGACTTATTTTTTGAGGAGATAGTTTGGTGTCTTGGATTTAATTCTAGAACTTTTACATCCCTGCTAGTGTGGTCTACTTGTAGGGCGCGAAGGGGTACACTAGCCAGAGATTTTCAGCTCGCATATACCCATAGCTGTGTGACGATCCTGAGGAACTCTCCAGCTAAAACTTTTAGGCTCAAGTTGCACACTAGTTAGGCCGTGACTTCCCACTGTTGCTGGGCTTACGTGTCACGTGTTGTGTCATTTCTTTCTGGGTAATAGGAAAGGGGCGCCAACGAGCTTGTTGTGCCCCAGAAACGTAGGCATTTTATGCCGAACTCCGTTATCATCTTGCGTGTCAACTGTCTCTACACTCTTCTCTATTTACATGACTTGTACACTCTTGTATGACTTGTTAGTTTAGAGGGTCGAACCGAAAAACGTCTAAGAGTCAGTAAGACTACCTTTAAATACCCTCTAATTGCCGTTAGGCACTATACAACAAACAATGTAACAAATTATGCATGGTTAATAAAATACAAGCACAACTCCTATTCTCAATTAAAAAAAAAGTTTCTTCTTTGTTAAAAAGTGGGGGATGAATCCACTAGTTTCACAATATAACTATAAAGAGAGAGGTTTTAAATGTTTTCATTATATCTTTATCAACATAAAATTATTTAGTTTTATCTTAATTGGTATTAATAGAGCTTGTAAAAATACATTGATTTGAGGATTTGCTGGACGTTAATTTTTTTTATATAATTGATTCATATAAAAATAAAAATAAAAGTAATATGTTTATGTGTATTTAGAGAAAAAAAATATATTAAATCGAACAATTGTTTTTATATATAATGTTTAAAATTTATGTGATTAGACATTAAAGTTAATTAGAGAGATTTGTATAATGGAAGCAATAAAATTAAAGATATTTGAAGACTCTTCGGTTATAAATATCCAATGCAATAAAATGGTACCTATCTAGCTACCTGTAGTACATGTCCTAACTAAGTTTCTTACTTCTTAATTACACCAAATGCAAAGTTTTAACTAATACCAATCAGTTGAGTCCATCTGTCAATGACGTGTCTGTTATTTGAGAAATAAATTCAGTCTTTGTTAATAACGAAATTCGTCAGATTCATCAGCCTGTGACAAGTAATCTGAATTCAGGGACCAAGAGGATCACTATTATTTTGAGGTTCGCTCTATTAATTTACATGGAACCTAATTAAGAGCCTATATATAGTTCAGCCATTTCAGTACAAATTCGATTAATTAAATTGGGATATATTTTTTTTTTTAAACTCAAGAATATATTATTTCGTCCAATTTTTCAAAGTAAACGCGAGAATTTCAGGCATTATTAATTTGTGACGCTTGTTGCCATTTTGACAAAGTCTTTGATTGCACATTCAACTGATAGCAGTGCTCATCACTTTGATTATTGTTTAAAAAAAAGGAAAAACTTCGAATTTTATATTGCAAGTTGTTGGTTACGACTTACGAAATAGTTAAGTTTGGTAATGATACAAATCCATGCATTTCAAGTTGTATAAATTAAGAAACCAAAGAGAAACTATGTTTAATAATTAAGCTCTTGTGCAATTATAAATTGTTGGTATTTTATTATTTCTCTATATTTATTCATTACATTTTATATAAATATTTCGTTACTCTGACATTTAATAATTTATTTATAATTTTCTTACAATAATCGAGTTTAAGCCACTACGTAGATGAGAGATTTTTTTCCATTGATCTCTTCAATTACTAGATAGAGGACATCTAGAGCTGGACTTAGCTAAGTCATGGAGTAAAACGCTTTGTACTCCATGCCATATTTTTATTTTGAAAATCCAAACTACCGATCCGAACCGTTCAAGTTGTTCTCCATATGGAAATGTGCTTGGAGACCAAATTTTACATTTTTTTTGAATATTTTTACTATTTATTAAGCCACTTTGAAAATCACTGATCCGGATGAACAGTAGCAAAACAGTAAAAAACTCTGGACCAATGGATCAGCAATTTACAAAGTGGCTTAATAAATAGTAAAAAAATTCCAAAAAATGTAAAATTTGGTCTCCAAGCACATTTTAATATGGAGATCATGTTGAGCGGTTCGGATCAGTAGTTTGGATTTTCAAAATGAAAATAATGAGGCGTGGAGTACCAAGTCGTTTTACTCCACATATAAATGATAGAAGAAAAAAATTAATTGTATGGTTCCGTTTTTATGTGTTGTCAATATTAGAAAATTCCATAAAGTCAAAGATATTTTACCGATCTGTATTAAGCTAAAACTTCATTCTTGCATACAAGCTCCTCCAGAAGCACAACAAATGATGAGAGGTAAGGATTTTCTCGTAGCATATTGAATTAAACGGGTTATTTTTTTCACCCACTACCGATATCATACTTCCTCCGATAAACTCAAAATCCATAACCACAAGTGCTATAGGGATACCGCCGAGTTGACCTATTCCTGTTTGAATAGCGTCAGTCAAACCTGTTTTTCTTTAATAAGATAACCTAATCTATGTAAGGTATATCTTCTTCAGATTCTGTTGATTCTTCTAATTTTTGTTCCTCTTGATTTGAATCGAGTTCTTCTTCATCGAAATATGAAATTTCTTCAGAAATTCCTAGCTACAGATATTTCGTATACTGAAGTCACGAACTCAAATAAAATAAATTTTCCCCCGAAAAGATCTATACCTGCTACAAAAAATTAAGTTTGAGTAATGGTTGGAGGTCAACCTATTTGACTACTTAATATTCAGAAATAATTGTTTCTTCCGGATTTTAAATTTGCGATTTCTTATACGAAAAACATTGTTTTTGCCACTAGACCAAAACTGAAAAAAAAAAGTTTGAAATTGAAAAAATAGAAAAAAAATATATTTCAGTAACAAATGTCTATATTGCAAGTTATGATATTAACACTTATCTTTTTATTAATAACACAAAAATCTCAATATTTTATACTATAAACAATTTTATTCTTTATTAATTATTTTTTCTGTAAAAACTACTCTCATGAATTATCATAATTTTTTCTTTCCTTCCAAGTTTAATTTAGAATATATGTTATTTTGTTTAAAATTTGTTTATATTACATTATAATATGATTTTCTTTTCTTATGGTTTAGAGTATAGGATCGATAGGGAGAGTAGAGAGGCAGTGTAAAGAGTTTATATCCTACACACTATGATTTGAGATTTTATAAATTTGAATAGCTTGTATATAGAATTCACTAGTACTCTCCCCTTCCATCCTCAACCCATAAGAATTTAGTAGAACAAAGTAAACAGATGTTAATCAGGTCTGGTCACTCCCCCCTCCCCTTTCCCTCCCCTTCTGTATTATCTTCAAGAGCATAGGATAAGATAGAGAAGGAAATACGTGACACGCCGTGACGTACGTGACAAACACGCTATGATTTAGTCACGTGACGTGACTGATCACGGCGTGACAAATTTCCTTCTCTAGACTAAGATCTAGCTCAGCCGCATTTCAGTACAAATTCGGATAAATTGGGATAAATTGGATCTGAATTTCAGGTACCTATTTTTTAAAACGGGAAAATACTATTATTTTGTTCAATTTTATTGATCAAGGATTTTTTTGCCCTCGAGAAATTTTCAAAGTCAACCATTCGTACATTAATTTGGTGACAATTTTTTTTTTTTTGTTTAGGATAAGACAGAGGTTTATATGTCATGCATGTTGACAAAGTCTTCAATTGAGCATTGAACTGATAAGCAATGCTAATCAGTTCAGTATTGTTTATTACCTACATAGTTTGTACTAAAAAACAAAAACATAAAATTTTATATTGCATGTTGTCTGTTAATTAAGTACTACGAAATAGTTAAGTTTGCTAATGATAGAGATCCATTTCTAGTTATATAAGAATGAAAAGAAATCAAGAGAAGATGTATAATAATTAAGTGCTAATTGTGCACTTATAATTTGTTGGTACTTTTATTACTTCTCTTACTCTATATTTATTCATTATATTTTAAATAAATATTCCGTAAAGGAGAATAATTATTTTCATAGAGGTGACAATAATTTTTTGTTCATTTTACTAGATAGAGGACATGAATTAAAAATAATTTTAATTTGTATGGTTCTATTGTTACGCGTTATAAATATTACTAGCAACATTCCATTTTAATTTTCACCCGAAAAGAATAACTACTTTTTTTATTAACTTAACATGACTTAAATTTTGTAATAAATAAACAATTTTACCATTTATTAATTATTTTCTTTTAAAACTGCTTCTCTGGCATATATTATCATAGGATTTTCTTATTTAAAAGTTCTATATACGAAATATATATGTCATTTTGTTTAAAATTTGTTTTTATACCATACATTATAATTTAGAAATTTTAAAGATAATATAAGAGTGAAAGAATTTATTATTTTTTAAAATCTTTCAACATTGTATATATCGATTATTTTAACGAGCTCCGCATATTTTATTGAGAATGTCGTAATATTAACATTTTGACACAATATACTCTAAAAATTTATTTTGAAAAGTAACAATTTATGTTTTGCAAAATCACTAAAGAAAATGTCATAAAATATTTATATAAATTAAACATGAATTGATAATAAAAAAAATCATTTTGAATGCATGCAAAATTAGAAAGAAAGAAAATTCAAAGAGTATATAGCAAATTAGCAATTATGGAAATCAAATAATTAATAAATTATCATAATATTAATTACATTATGGAAAGATATATTAGCTTAAAAGATACTTAAAGAAGATTAAAATGGGCTATATATTTAAATTTTTAAAAATGTTGTGTTATTAAAAAGATTACTATTTACTATTGTTAATATGTTTACTGCTAGAGGATTGGTCCAGGTCAACAGGGGAATTATTAAAGATTAAAAGGTGGTGGAACCGGACATTTCCAGGGAGGTTGAAATGGAGAGAAAAAAGGGAAGCGGACCCGTCTTCAGTTTATTCAAACCCTACTTGGCTAGTTCTCATTGTTTGAACTCGGTCCATAAAACTTTCGGACGAACCTCACTAGTGGCTTACTTGCACCGAGACTAGATGACCTGGAGGGGTCAGGGTCATCTTCTCCCTCTAACTTCACAAACAAAAAAAAAGACGAGAAAAGTAAAGGAGGAGGTAATAGAGAAAGGAAAGAGCATATCTTTTTAGATTGACCGTGATGCTAGGTGGAAGACCAATGTTAAGTGAGCACGGTGGTGCAGTCAGTTTAATAGAAGGCAAAATCGGCCGTTCCGGAGCGGGATCGGACGGTACCGATCCGATTTCAGGCCGAGTTACGCAGTTAGTGTAGATTTCGTCAAATTTCAGACATTGCAGCCCAATTCCAGCCAAATTTTGTCCATTCCGGACTGATTCCAGTCAAATTTCGGCCAAAATAGACTAATTCCACCGAAACGGCCGAAACGTGAATTAAACAAACTCCAAAATTTTTTGAGCTCTCCGTGAATCGAACCTATGACCTCTAACCAAGGTTCTAAATAGCGTTTATAGCGTCAAAGCGGGAAGGCTACAAAAAAAAGCTATAGCGAATAGCGTCGCTATAGCGGAAGCTATGCCACATAGCGTTTTTTTTACATTCCGTATATTCAATATTTGTACTAAATATTAACATTATCTAAAGTCTCATAGAATAATAAATAACACAAAGTAATTAAGAAATTATAATATTTATATTGAACCCGTACAAAGTCTAAATTGCAGTTCAAAATATCCATAGTAATATCATAAACTATCGATATTTTTCTATTCAAAATATCTTAAGCATTATGATTCATGACATAATCTATTTGTTTTTCTATTCAAATTTCAAAATAACCTAGACATCATTATCTGAGTCATTTTATAGCTTCGTCAGAGACATCGTTATCTGAGTCAACGTCTATAAGCAATTCAATGTCTTCATCTTCCGATGAGGATGATGAGACAAATTCTTCTTCCTTCTCTTCAGTTGGAATGATCTTCTTTTTCTTCCTTGTAGGATTGGCATTATTGTTGACTTCTTTTTCTTTTCTTCTTACTCTGTGAGGCTAATCCAGCTTGAGGCACCACATCGGCAGATCCATCAGGCTCAGTTTGAGGCTCCATTTGTTCAACTTCTTCAATCATTCTCACCTATTCATTGCCATCATCTTCCAGAACATTGACATCGGCCACGACAATGGGATCTCTATTTTTATTGTCTCTCTTCTGTTGTAGTTTTGAGTTGAATTTCACGAAGACAAGATCATTCAACCTTCCATGAAGCATTATGGCCTATTTTTTTGAATGAACCTACCAATTTTGTAAAAGATCTAAATTAGACAAGAAATTATAAAACAATTACACAAGTATTTGACTATAATCAACAAATGTATGGTTCATATATTCATGTTTCTGTTTCTCTTTAGAAAGTGCAGAAAAAAAAAATTCTTACTTGCTCAAATGCACTCCAATTCCTTTCACATGCAGAGGAGCTACATGTCAAACTTAAAATCCTCATTGCCGATATCCTCAGATTTGGTGCACTTGTTCCATGATTTAACCACCATTTTGCTTCATGTCAAAAATAAAAATGCAAGAATTGAAGAGTCAGTAAACTGTAGGATAATAAGAAACATTTATAAAATTTTCATTGCTTAAACATTTATGCAAGTACTGAAAAGTCAAGTATATATATTCAAATTCTCTATTAAATATAAGGGATAATTGAAAAATTGCCACTACAAAACAGAGAAATTGTAAATTTGCCACCCAACCCAAAAGTGGTGTGATTGATAGCTCCAAAGTTTGTCCCCAGAAGAAATCAGATGTGTATAAACCTTGAACAGAAATAATGATAAATGGTATGATCAAACCCGAATTGCCAACCTAGGATACTCAAAAATCCCGTGTTTATTAAAAACAATTTCAAAATACTTTTATGAGCGAAAGGTGGGAGCAATCTATACAGGAGTGGTATACAAAATCTCGAACTTCGACCCTAGAGTACCTAGATCTCTCGGAAACGACAACCGTAACCAATAAACAACTAGCCAGTAACATATCTGTTGTATATGACAGATTAAACCTGTTTAGCCGAGTTAGCCTGAAAAACTTTAAACAAACCCAAGAACAAATACATTTCCTAGACCAGAAAATACAAAAACTTGAACGAAATCTGAAAAACCTCACAGTCCTATTCACAGAAAACCGTCCCTTAACAACATCAGAGGTTAAAACTCTGGTATCTGAGATAGCTAAGCAACCCAAACTAGTTGAGACAGAGGCCCTCAAAATCTCTGAGGACCTAAGCCTGAAACTAAACCGGGTGGAAGCTATACTCAAAAAGGTGGAAACGTGGGCCAGTTCATGAGTGATTATACGAACACTCAAAACTCCCAGTTCTACAAGCAAGCAGTTCAAGCAACCAACCCGATCGAGTCACCAGCAGTAGGTTTCGCAAAACCTGCTGACAACCGTGGTGGTACATCAGGCACAACCGCAATAATAAAACAGAACAATACCCAAATCCAGCTGCTTGTACAAATACTTGAGGAGATCAAAAACCTTGAGGCAGAGATAAAGGTTCTGAAGGACCAAATCTCGAAGCACGAGAGCGTGCAATTGCCAACCAACATAACTGACGAGCTATCAGCCAGACTCGCTAAGTTATCAATCGGACCCTCGAAACCTAGAGAAAAGAAAGGGGTACTGAAAGTCTTTAAGGACCCCTTTGTTATCCTTCAAGAAGAAAGGCAAAAACTCAAGTGATGGAAACATCAGGCAGGCCCAGTGTGTCCCAAACTCAAACCATAAATCCTGGAGGCCCATTATTCGAAGACCAGGTGCGAGAGTACAGGCGAGGGCAAAGAAGGAGATACAACACTCAAAGAAATTTGAGAAATCTGGCACGAACCATTACTGGTAGAAATCCATATCAGATGACCCTAGAAGAGCAAGTTGAGCCTGAAGCACAACTAAGGAGGTCTCTAAGGGACAGAGCTGCCATAGTACCTGCTGAGGTACTGTACAACTCTCGAAGAGATGACAATAACCACCGTGTCTATAATCACCTCTCCGAGGAGGCTATTCTCTGTGTTGATAACCAGCAGATAGATAGGCCTTTCATACAGCCTGAGAGCTACGAGGCCCTCAGACAGAGTGGAATGCAGTTTATCCACATTGGAGTCGCACAAGTCAGGGTGCAAATTCTGCACAGACAAGATGAGGGAACCTCAGCCTTAATCGTCTTCAGGGACAATAGGTGGCAAGGGGATCAGTCGATATTTGCGACCATGGAGATTGATCTAACAAAAGGCAGCCAGTTGGTGTTCGTTATACCAGACACTATGCAGACAATCGGAGATTTCTACAGAAACTTCCAGATATCTATCCTAACAAGAGGATATCAGAACTGGCAGAATGGCGAAGCCAACCTCTTAATCACCAGAGGATTAGTCGGACGGTTGTCCAACACACCAAATGTCGGATTTGCCTATCAGATAAACAATGTATCTGAGTACTTGGTGAGCAGGGGAGTACGAGCTCTCCCTGGAAGGAGGTACTCAGCCCAGGAGACTCAGGGCAACAACTGGTTAGTAAGGCAGACTAGGGTCACTATCCCTATGATGCCTACTGAATTACTAACCAGAAACCTACTCGATGGACGAATCTCTATATCATTTGGAGATTACGTACCAGCCCCTGAAAACACAGATGTCACACCCGATGATGATGATGAGAATGAAGTTGGAAGCGAAACCATAATGATCCTAACAGAAGAAGGGAGTGATGATGATGAAGAAGAAGATGACTGGCAGTATATACGATACCTTGCTACCCAGTCAGCACAACCACCTACTCCTGAATCAGCACTCCCCTGTCCTATCTGGGATACTGATGATGAAAAGGATTGGATCAATCCTTTTTCGGTAGATAGAGGGGGTAATCAGCTCGATGATTTCGGGCTCAGTGTCAGCAGACATGGCAAGGAAAAAGAAACAGAAAAGGCCAACACTGTTTTTATGATAAATGAAACAGAAGGGCTTTTTGACTACCCTCAACTCAGAAACCTGTCAAGGGCAATGACGGAACATGCCTTCGCATCAACTGGTTCTTCAGCAATGTCACACTACCGACCACCGCCGGACCAATCGATGCATATGCCCAGTTACCCTCCTGCCAGAGCGACAAATGAGGCAAGGCAAGCCCCCACGTTTGATGAAAGGGTGCCCAAAACAGGACACTTTCGTGGAGGCTACAACAATGAAATGTGGACCCTGCCATCAGCACAACAGCAGCAAGGTGCCATGTTTGTAATCCCGGATCAACTGGGGTTATTCCATGATGCATTCTCAAGATGGGAATCTATCACACGAAACCATGTAGCAGAAAAAGGATTCACAGATCCAAGAGACAAAATTGAATATATGGAAAACCTCTTAGGCGAGGTAGAAAAGCTAACATGGGTTCAGTGGAGGATGCAATTCCTCGCTGAATACGAGGCATTAATAACAGTGGCAGATGGTCGAGAAGGTACCCAAAACATACTTTCTCAGATGAGAAGGGTGTTTTCGTTGGAGGATCCTGCCCAAGGATCAACAGTAATCCAAGATCAAGCCTACAGAGATCTGGAGAGACTGACATGCGACAACGTAAAATATCTTATTCAATACATGAATGAATATTTACGTTTAGCAGCGAAATCTGGACGAATGTATATTAGCCCAGAACTCTCAGAGAAATTCTGGTTAAAAATGCCCGGTGATCTGGGAACCAGGATAAGAACCGCATTCGAAGAAAGATACCCTGGCCTCACGGTTGGAGTTATCCCAAGGGTATTATTCGCATACAAATACCTGGAGAATGAATGCAAAGATGCCGCATTCAAACGGTCACTCAAAGACCTCTCCTTCTGCAGTCAAATCCCTATTCCTGGCTATTACCGAAAACCAGAAAAGAGGTATGGCCTGCGGATGTCAAAAACCTATAAAGGCAAACCTCATGAGTCCCATGCCAGAATAGAAAAGAGGAAGCATTTGATCAGAAACAAAAGATGCAAGTGCTACCTATGCGGACAAGAAGGTCATTTTGCACGAGAATGCCCCAGTGATAAAAGAAATATCAAACGAGCCGCAATCTTTGAAGGACTGGACATACCAGAAGATTGCGATATCATATCTGTACAAGAAGGAGAAAATCAAAGTGATGCTATTTTCAGTATTTCTGAAGGAGAAGATGGGGAGATGAATTTACAACAAGGGGTTCAGACCTTACAACTAAACTCCCTTTTCATGCTCGGTGAAGAAAATTCGGGTTATCGACCCCGAATAAAACTACCTGAGAAACAGATGAATTGCCAGCACCAATGGCAGCATAATCAGGTGATTGAGCAACCGTTCAAAACACAGTGTTCCTGTTGCGCTAGGGAAACCATCATTCGCGCAAGGATACATTGTCCCGAATGTGGGGTCACGGCGTGCAACCTTTGTGGCCCATTCTATTTTAAAAAGGAAGTGCCAGTAAGCCCCACAACCGCACCAGCACAAATTAACCTCAGAACCCTTGTTCAAGAACAGAGAGATTACATCATTTGGTGCGAGGCTGAAATGGAGAGGTTACAGAAAGAAGTAAATCATTACAAAGAGAAGTACGAAAAACTCCTTGAAGAACAATTTGAGGAGGATTTCGATGACCTGGCACGTGACAAAAAGGGAAAGGGCGTTAATGCAGACGAAGGAGTTAACGTTCTCCATGGAGAAACAGTCTGCAAAAACAGCAGTGAACCATCCACCGGGAGAATTATCAAAAACAGACTGTATAATCTAGAGGTGGAGTTCGATATTCCCGGGATCCAGAAGTTTAGAGCAAGAGCCATTCTCGACACTGGAGCCACAACCTGCTGTATAGATCAGGGCTCAGTACCAAAGGAAGCTCTTGAAGAAAATACTTTTGTGGTACAATTTACAGGCGTAAACTCAACCCAAACAGCCAACATGAAACTAAAATACGGAAGAATGGTTATTGGAGAAAATCAATTCCGTATACCATACACCTACGCATTTCCAATGAAATTGGGTGGAGAAATCCAAATGATCATAGGGTGTAACTTTATACGCTCTATGCATGGAGGCCTGAGGATAGAGGGCGACACGATAACCTTTTACAAAAACCTCACCGTCATCAATACCCAACCCCAGGCAAAGATTTTAGCGCTTGAAGAGGAAGACCTCGAGGACTTGGAGCATATTCAGCTCCAAGAGATGGTTCATTACAACTTCGGGCACACGTCCCCGAGCTTTGCAACAACATTTGACCCCATACTAAGAAGGCTGAAGGAAGCAGGATTTATTGGTGAAAATCCGCTACAGCATTGGGCCAAGAACCAAGTAATCTGTAAGCTGGATATCAAAAATCCAGATTTCATTATTGAGGATAGGCCCTTGAAACATGTAACACCGCAGATGAAAGGGGCCTTTACGAAGCATGTTGAAGCCTTATTAAAACTAGGAGTAATAAGGCCCAGCAAAAGCAGACACCGCACAACGGCCATAATTGTGCATTCCGGTACAACAATCGACCCCAAAACCGGAAAAGAAGAGAAGGGAAGGGAAAGAATGGTGTTCAACTATAGGAGGTTAAACGATATTACGGAGAAAGACCAATATAGTCTTCCGGGTATCAACACCATCATGAGAAAGGTGGCGAATAGTAAAATCTACTCAAAATTCGACCTAAAGAGTGGATTCCACCAGGTGGCAATGCACCCGGACTCAGTGGAATGGACTGCGTTCTGGGTACCGGATGGATTGTATGAATGGCTAGTAATGCCGTTCGGACTGAAAAATGCTCCTGCAGTCTTCCAACGCAAAATGAATCACTGTTTTAAGGGCACCGAAGATTTCATTGCGGTGTACATTGATGATATTCTGGTGTTCTCTCAAACTGAAAAGGAGCATGCAGAGCACTTGCAAAAGATGCTGGCAAAATGTGAGGAGTTCGGGCTCGTCCTCAGCCCAACAAAGATGAAAATAGCTGTACCCCAGATTGAGTTCCTAGGGGCAGTTATTGGCAAAGGCATTATACGACTACAGCCGAACATTATCAAGAAGATTGAGGAATACAAAGAAGATGACCTCACCCAAAAATCCGGGATGAGATCCTGGTTGGGAATCCTCAACTACGCTAGGAGTTATATTCCAAATCTTGGAAAACTCTTAAGCCCTCTCTATGCGAAAACTAGTCCTACTGGTGATAAACGGTTAAATAAACAGGACTGGGAGCTTATTCGCATGATTAAGCAGCAGGTTCAGAACCTGCCTGACTTATGTGTACCCCCCGAAGAATGCTTTATCGTTATTGAAACAGACGGATGCATGGACGGATGGGGTGGGGTATGCAAATGGAAACCAAGGAGATATGACCCGAAAAACACGGAAAAGCCGTGCGCATACGCAAGTGGCAAATTCAACCCGCCAAAATCAACAATAGATGTTGAGATCTTCGCGGTGATGAATAGTCTTGAGGCTTTAAAGATTTACTACCTCGATAGGAAGGAATTAATAATTCGTACAGACTGTCAAGCGATTATTAGTTTCTTCAACAAATCTAACATAAACAAGCCTTCAAGAGTGCGATGGGTTGCATTCACGGATTTCGTGACAGGGCTTGGAATAGATGTTCAGTTTGAACACATTGATGGGCGAGACAACCTTTTGGCTGACTCCCTGTCCCGACTAATTAATGTCTTAATTGATGCAGGATGGCCCAACAAGGAGGCTCAGGACATATTGGACAATCTAGCAGGGGCTCTCCAGGAGAGCAAGGAGCAGCCCAACCCGAAGGTGCAGGAGAAAATGTCCCACATAATCCTGCAAATCAGTCAATCGTTTGCCAGTACCGGGATTTATTACGGCAAACATATGGCGTATCCAATAATCTGCGCCGAGAACAGGAGCTTAGGCTCCAGCTCCGGACAATAGAAAACCGGGCAATTTCGCGAATGTTAGAAGGTGTTACGGATTTAATTAAAATTCAGCAAATGAAGGAAGCGCAATGTTCTAAGTTCGCTACAAAGGATAACTATTGGGGAGACTGGTTGCCCCAAGTCCGTCTTACGCTTACAGGACTTCAGAAGAAATACCAAGAACTCAAGAAGCTGATTTGTGAGATCAAGGTATTTAGGGTCTGAAAAAGCGTAATTGTATCTACCCTATAGTAAGATGCCAAAGGTGTGCATTATTGGCATCACTTTAATTTTAGTGTGTTTTACTTTTTGGGCCTAAACGTTTAGGCCGTTCCTTTACTTTTGTGTGGGCCATAGCCTGGCCAACTTTCGGTGCATTATTAGCACCTTTTTCTTTAGTGGGAGACAAAGGATTGTGGACTATCCTTTATTCACGCGCGATGGGGCCCAATGAGCACCCGGCGTAATAATGAGATTCCGTTCCTAAGTTTCTATATAAGAGCTTGTTTAGGAGTTGCGAAACAAGCTGAGCACCAGCAAGTTTCACTTCTCTCTTTTCCACTTCTCTCTTGTAAACATTCCACTTAATATAATTTCCGCTTGTGTGTTTTCATTCTTCCTGCGTTCACAGTAACCCGTTGAAGTGTGAAGACGCCTCTGATCGATCCAACCCTGGTATCAGAGCAAGGTCTGTTAATGGCTTTCTAAGTTTCTTTATATTCTAGGAAGGCAAGTAGGGGAGATCATGCCAAAACTCATGAAAACTGTTCAAAACATAAGATGTATATTGCGTAAAAGTTTTATTTAACCATCCTCAACCCAAGGATATTAGCTTATAGGGCTTGATTTTCAAAAGTTCTTGTCAAACCAAAAGAATCATCCTGCCGTATAGTACCCTAAGAAGTGGGGAAGATTGCGGGTAAACACGATGAGGTGAGGGGAGGCAAGAATCAGTAGAAAATATCGCCCCAAAGTTAAGAGCAAAGGTTGATTAAAAAAAAAAAAAAAAAAAAAAAAAAAAAAAAAAAAAAAAAAATTGCTACTGGGTGCAAAATTGGGGATGTTGTATCATCAACCAAAAGGAATATTCCTCCAGAGTGGCAAAAATACAATTTTGAAGTTTTTGAGTGGCATAAATCCAACTGCCCCTAAATATAAACATATCTTCTCACTACAATTACCATTCCAGTCACTATAGAATCTTGAAATGTAAATATTACCTGGATCAAAATTCTTGTTCCTCCTTTGTCGTTTGGCAATGTCTTTTCCAAAAGGATCTTCTTCACCTTCATACAACTGGAGTTCATCTAAGATCTTGTCTTGAGTTTCTGTCTTTTCAGTTAATTTGGTCACACAAGATATTACACCTTCTCTGAAAATCCCCATCAATCTCATTCTTATTCGAATAGTAATAGTAGGGATTTAAGAAGTAGCCAGCCAAATGCAATGGCATATTCAATTTGAGGTCCCACCTGGTGTCAATTATGTCCAATATAGATTTGTAGCAACTCTCAACATCATTAAACCGCATAGCGATTTCTTTTTTTGCATCCAACAAACAACTATATAAGAAACCCATCGCCGGTACATCACTATCCATACACCTTAAGACATTAACCAACGCCTCAAAGTAGTTGACCGCATCATCCACTCCACTCCAGAACCTATCTGATCGGACTACCTTAGCTGCATTCTTTCCCTTCTCCTTTTTCAAATATCCTATAACGTCTAGCTCCTCAGATCGAAACAACTTTTTCAACTCCTTGTTTTCTTGGAGGCTCTTTAAATTTAAGTAAGCTGTTGCAAAACGAGTAACACCAGACCAAACGAAATCCCTCCCAAGAAATCTCCTCATCAACTCCAAAACACGAGTATGAGCATAAAGAAAAATGGTAACATACCTTGCCTTTGTAATGGTATCTTTAACATATGAAAGGCCTCCTATATCCTCTAGCATGAGATCAATGCAATGGGCAGCACACCCATTCCAATAAATAGAAGGTCGCTTTACTCTCAATTGAACTACATTTTTAACACCCATATCCTCAATGCATTTATCAACTAAGTCAAAGATATATTTACCATCTTTCTTTTCATATGAACAATCAACTGATTGAATAAAACATACCCCATAAGCACTATGCACTACAAGATTCATAATCCCTCTACCTTTTCTATCTGTCCATGCATCTGTCATGATTGAACAGCCAGTGAATTCCCATGCTTGCTTGTGTGACTTGAATGTCTCTAACACCTTACTCTTTCGCTTCTTCAGCAAAGGACCACCAAGCTCATAAGGAGTTGGACCTCATCCCCAATTGCCTCTAGCATGAGATGGAAACTTGGAAGTGTAGTTGTATTGTGTGGAATGCTAGCCTCATAGAACCATTGAGCAATGTATTCACATGCACGATCTCTCTTCATTTCTTTTAACTTAGTAGTTATTCCGGCTTGGACTTTTTGATTAGCTCCTTTCTTCCGAGCCTCTTGTGGAGTTAATTTGCAGAACTTATCAATTGGTCCAGGATCAGTAGACCCTTTAGAGCTCCTACCTTCTCTCAAGGACTGTAATTTAATCAAATTGGCATCTTCACCATCATCACTTAACTCTTCTCCCTCTGAATGATTTAAATCAACCTCACCTCTAAGTTTCATCAACTTTGTAGCCTTCTTTCCTTCTCTTTTTGCTTCTCAGAAACTAATCAAACATCTTGTTTCTCACATCAGCCGGGACACTGCCACAAGGAGCAACACCTGATTTTGGGATATGACCAAGGTAATACTTCAGTCGAGTAATGCCACCTTTACAAACTTTCGAACAATGATTGCACTTCACATAATTCTTTTTAGTTTCATCTGGACAGATGCCATGCTCCCAGGTAGGATCTGATGAGTCAGGTACTGACTTTGGAGCTACTGTTGAGGTGGTTGCCATGCCTATTTGAAACAATGACCAAATGACAATCTTAAATCTATACATTTTCGAAATTATAACCAAATGCCTACCTAAAAAACTTATTTATGAAGCGATTTGCTCAGTTAATGTCAAAAGAAAGAGTTTTCGAAATTAACTTTCAAGTGAAATAGAAACAAAAGTCGAAATCAAGGTGAAATAGGAACAAAAGTAGAAATCAGATTTCAATTAAGAGTCAAACTACCTAGGTTATTGCCTTGTTGAGCTATCAAGCCATCAAATTTGGGAAGGTCGCCAATTTCGCGACATTCACCGAGGATCAAGAATCGTCAAAATGCAGGTTTTGTACTCATATTAGGTTTTGTACTTGGACTTCGCGACATTCACCGAGGATCAAGAAATGTGGCTTTCATTGGCTAAGTAATCCAATTTCTTAGAAAATGAAATGAAGTGATGTTTTTGACCCTCTTTCTCCATTTTTTTTTTCTAAAGACGCAGCAGAATCGTCCAAATCTATGATTAATACAAAGAAGGCCATATGCTACAACAGCCCATATTGTATAGTCAAAATCTATGATTAAAAAAGCCCTTTCACAAATGGAAGTAGGGGTGAGTAAATTGCTCATAACTCGTAACTCGCTCATAACTCGCTCGCTATAACTCGCTCATAACTCGCTCGCTATAACTCGCTCATAACTCGCTCGCTATAACTCGCTCATAACTCGCTCGCTATAACTCGCTCATTAACAACTCGCTCATTTACTTAATGAGCCGAGCATGAGCATACCCCAACTCGCTCATAACTCGCTCATTATTAGCTCATTAAGAACTGAGTTACATAAATCCTGCCACATCTAATAACTTGATTCTTTTTTTTGGAATGGCCCAAGAAGCAAGTTTGAAGCATACATGTCATAGGATCGCTGGGCTAAAGAAAGCAGGCCCCAAAATCATCTGTAATATCCATTAACAGATTAACTATAGGCCCAGGCCCAGCTACTATAGCTTGAAGCCTTGAACGGGAGTGAATAATAATGAATATTATTTGGTTTTGAACTTTTAGCTGAAAATTTTGGAAAGTTTTCGGCGCGGCTACAAAATCTCATCACTTAAAGCAACTCGGCAACTCGCTCATAACTCGCTCATGAACAACATGCTCATTAACAACTCGCTCATTAAGCTAATGAGCCGAGCATGAGCATACCCTAACTCGCTCATGCTCGCTCATTAATCAGCCCTAAATGGAAGAAAGAGGACGCCAGAGCATATAAATAAATCGAAATTCGTATAGCGCGCGCTATTTGCACTACGCACTATGCGCTATAGCGGCCGTAGCTCAATTAGCGCATTTTGATGTCATAGCTTAGCGTTTGGAGTCCAAAAACGCTATAGCACGCTATTTAGAACACTACCTCTAACTTAGCAACCAAAGCAAACTACCACCACATCATACAACCTTTGTTGTTAGAAAACACAACTCATTTATATATAACAATTGTAATTTGTATTATATTAAAGAGTGTGTTTTTAGTTGTAATGCTTGTATTATATTATATTAGTGGATTATTTGATTATAATTATTTGTCAAAACAGAAATTGTTGACAAATTATTTTTTATCAATTTTTTCCTATTTTTTTAGTATAAAACAAACTTCTGGCAAAAAAGTCTAATTTTCTGATCCGATTTCGGCCGATTCCGACCGATTCACCCAATTCCGATTCCAATTCCGATTCTTCCTTCTATGGTCAGTTTAATCAACGATGACCAGAACAAGGAGAAAGACCGGCAAGTCCTTAGATGTCTCCAAATTAAAAGCACAAGAAGAATCACAATATTCCAAAGATGGTGTTCAGCCAATTAATCAGACTCAGAATGGTGCAATTTAGTTAGCACCAGAAAGTTCCTTATTGGCCGGACTCGATTAGGGTTGAATTGACAAATTAAATTAAAATTAGCATGGAAAAATAATCAAAACATGCGAATACAGAAACCGCCCAATGTACTGACATGTTGACAATTGAGAAATACACATTATTTCATTGGAACATGTTAAGGCCATGTGTTAGTCCCGTGGAAGAAATGAACACCAACTCCAGCCCTCTACTGTTCTTATCCCTCTGACAAGTGTCCAGCGCTGATAAGGCAATGGAGAAAGGAAAGAATTTTCACAGAAGAGAGAAGAACAAGAGGTGGCAATTCCCTTTTTTCAAGGGAGGAGATGCTGCCAGCGCCAGGTCAGAGGCCTTGTTGCCTTCCCTGTCTATTTAAAGACATGAAGGGATGCACAAACCAGACTGATTACCGCTCCACAAGCTTTCAAGTTTCAACATCTTACAATCTCTTACTCTTAATCCAAAAATTAAGGTTAAAAAAAATGAAGAGAGAAAGAACAAGAAAATCCCTTTGGCCAACCAAACAACTATCGATTACCAACAAAGACATCAAAAGATATCTTAGGCTTCGGTGACGCGAATTGCAGATGGAATGGAACTCGCCGTGATTGGGAATCCATATCTGGCAAGTCAAAGAATCCAACAATGTGAGTGATGTACTGATGTGGTATAATCAAAACAGTACAGCGCTGTTCATTTTGTAGTGATGTACTGATGTGGTATAATCAAAACAGTACAATGTGAATGGAACTCGTTTGATTTGCATCATCGGGTCTCCGTTCAAAAGTTTACCCATAGAAAGATAGCATTTGAATCTGATATACGCAAGACTACTATTTACAGGCTCATTGAGTCACAGCATCTTACTCTAATTAGGCCCCAGCCATGTAAAAGGAGATGTAAAAGGAGCGGGGTTGGGTCACGTGGACTCAACCGATTCACGTGCACCAGCACCGTACGTATGAGACACACGAAGTAGAAAAGAAAATCATATTTGGCTGTGTTTTCTGTTTTTAGACATTTTTTCATATTATTTTTTTACTATTTTAAATGTTTTTTCCAAATTAAACCAAAAAAAAACATCTAAGCACATCATTCCAACAAGTGATGTGCAAATAGATGTGCTGTGCCCAGTTCAAGCACTATTCAGCACGACATGACACAACACGTACGTCTGATTGACACTTAGTTTACATCAGTTAATTTTCCATCCGTTGGTTAGTTATATATAATTATTTTTTATAAAAATTAGTTATTACATAAAACATGCTAGCTAATATCAAATGCACCAAAACAGATATTAAGGTGAGATCAGCAAATTTTAAAAGAAACTTCACACTAACAAAAAGATGAAAGAAGCTAGGCCCAAATTGAGCAAATGTACTGTGAACAATAGTTGTTGGCGTCACAACAAACTGCCAATTTATATCCACAAGTTACTTCCGAAAATAAAACAAATAAACAACCAACAAAACAAACAAGCAAATTATCTCGCTATGGGACCTGGTGTCGACATGTCACCCATGTAAGCTATCTCGAAAGCACTGTTCTGACTAACATCACTTGCAAAATTGGCATTTCCACGGCGGTTCCTCTCTGTGGAGATCTCCAAATCCAGGCTTTCCTCGAGTTCCTTGACTACTGCACCCATGGTTGGCCTATGAGCAGAGATCTCAGTACACCTTCGTGCCAAATCAGTAACCTTCCAGACAGAGTTTATGTCATAGTGCCCATTGATTTTTGGGTCCACAATGCTTTCTATGTCTCCTCTAGATAGCTTTTGATTCACCCATTGCTTCAGGTGGCCTCCCTCTGGACCCGGAATGGTAGGAGGTCGTCCTGTGATGATCTCTAGGAGAACAACTCCAAAGCTGAACACATCGCTTTTTTCACTTAGCTGGTATGAGGAATAGTACCTGAAGGTTTATTACTTTCTTTAGTTTAGTCTTTTATAAATGTGGTCCTTCTATATAAAGCATTCAACTCGGTTTTTTTTCTGTAGCATAAAAAAAAAAAAAATCCATGGCTTAACAGTTACAAAATTTAACGATATCGCTGTAGTCAACAGCGGCTGCTGAGTCATACTGAGCCACTACAATCTGATGCGGCTCAGTGCCAAAAAATTAGTTGGGGAAAAGTGTGGGAAACAGAGCAGGTTTCTTTTTATATTTTCTTCAGGAAGTTCCAAAAGTTAAGCAGCCAGTCACTCAACAATCATTAGCCAAATGTTTGAACATTAAAATTATCATCCTCAGAAATTCTCCTTCAGCCTCCTTTTGATCTTTTTGATGGATTAACTGTCGATTTCTCTTATTATCTGATAGGTTTTATTTCAAATTAGTCATGAACAGGATTGTTTGCTAGAGGTGAATGGGATATGCAAGAACGCTGAGGCATGCGGAAAGCATGTTAATGGAAGTACGAAAGTACAAAAGAAGATTCCATTATGCTCTGAGAGGTTTATTTCCAAATTAGGTAATAACCAGATTCCATTGTTTTGTTTGGTATATGATAATGGAATATGCAAGAAGAATGCTGAGGCATGAGAAAGCATGTGAAATGGGCCCTTGAATGGGGAAAGGAAAGAAGTTTCCATTGCTTGTTGGGTAATATAGTGGGAAATATGGAGCTGACTTTGTAGTGCTTACATCGAGGTGTATGGATTTGACTGTTTTTTATCCAAAGTCATTTGACTTCTTTAAAATTTTCACTTTTTTTTTTATGTTAGGTCACTGTGCTAATCTATATAACCAAGGATTACCTTAAGTGCTTGATTTCTTAATTTCACGATTTTCATACCCCAGGCTTTTCATACCAAGATTTTCAATTCAAGCAGTATACAAAGCCTAACGTTTCTTTTGGCTACAATCAGTTGATCATATCAATTGTCGTTATTATTGGAATGCAACTGCTAATAGTAATTCATAGAAAAAATAGGTCTTTATAACCAGAGTAGAAACTCTGAGAAATGAAGTTATAATTAGGAAAATTAAAGGAAAATCAAAAAGAGATCTTACTCGGGATCCAGGTAGCCAGGGGTACCAACAATTCTTGTTGAAACATGACTGCTTACAGCATTGTTAAAAACCCTGGAGAGCCCAAAATTGGTAATCCTTGCCTCAAGATTTTCATTTAAGAGAATGTTGCTAGTCTTCACGTCTCTATGGATTAGTGGTGGATTGCACATCGTATGCAAATAATCCAACCCTTCATTGATTTTATTGATATATATTAGATGATGTTATTTTCTTGATACAAGGCACTTCAAGTTAATTATGGATAGTATAAGGAATAAATGATTGAGAATTCTAGATATTAAATAAATTTTGTACCAAGTGCAGATTCATATGCAATTTGAACCCGTTGTTTCCAACTCAGAGGCCTTGCAGTATCTGAAATTGACAGATTTGAGACCTTAACTTTAAATCCTTGACTAGAAAATAGTTTCAATACCCGCTCTTCAATAAAGATTTGAGTAAAAGGTAATGATCACCCTTGAGCTTGTCTTGCAGATTTCCTTCTTTCATGTACTCATACACAAGAGCCATGCAATCTCCATCCATGCAATAGCCAATTAGTGACACCAAGTATCTGTGATGAACCCTTGCCAAATTTTGAGCCTAGAAACAGAGCAAATTACTGTATCTTTCTTTTCGAAAGCCAAACTTTGTAAGTATATAACTAGTAGTTACTATATTTTTTTTGTAATAGCTAATTAAGGTATGAAAGTGCAAGATAAATGGATACCTCAGCCATGAATTCTTTAACACCTTGTGAAGATGAGTGAGAGCGCATTTTCACTGCAACTTGAGTTCCCTTTTCCAGGGCCCCCAAATATACACTTCCAAATCCTCCAGTGCCAATATTAATCTCAAAATTATTAGTAATTCTTATCAGATCATTGTAACTGAATTGACGGTTCACAATTGGTTTCGACATGTTTGCATCATGCACAGCAATATTTGTATGGTTTGACTGATGATCACGTTCTTGAGGGGTTGGTTTGTAGCTGTCAATTGGTCTTGGGATGGATGGGTTATCTGTAAGATAAAATAACCAGAGTTATGTTTACAAACCATTGATTGATAAAAAGATGGATACAGTTTCAAATGGAATTTTTAGATGATAAAAAGAATAAAATAAATTGAAGAGTTTCCTACTAAAAGCAGAAAATAACAAAGTATTTAGGTGATTGAAAAAAAAGAGGTTTCTGTTTCTACTGAATGTTTACCCCAGTAGGTATTATTAAAAAAAAAAATGAAAGATCCATTTAGCCTAAGACGACCAGTTCCAAAATTTCAGTCTTTCCTTTCAAACAATCCTCATCTTACATTTACATAAATGTAGCCAACAAGAGGCCATAACATTACACAATTAAATAAAGAACTATGATTTATTTATCAAGATAGGAAAAAAAAATAAAGAAAAGGCAGACTTACATTTGCGCCTTCTCAGACACACAACTATTATAATGGCTGCTGCAATCAGAAGCAGCACAACTACAACGACGACTGCTATAATAACTACTGGACTTTTCTTTTTTGTATTCTTCCCTGTAGATGGAGTTGAACTTCCAAAACTAAGTAGACAAAAATAAATTCAGAAAGCAAACAGATTACAACTTTGAAAAGCTCATTCTCAGCAAGTTATTTAAAAATAAGCCATCAAGCAAGGATTTTACTCCAGCCATTTGGATGTATTCTTACTGTCAATCGATTGACTTTTCATCGGCTGAATTCATTATCATAACATGATATGTTTTCAGCTTTTCCTAACTTCATAAACTAAAATAGGCCTACAAAAATTGACTTCTCTTTGTGAAAAGGAACAGAGATGTATGCAGATGCACAACCACTCTGTACGGTTTTAAAAAATGTATAGGCAATATGGTTAATGCCGTGTCCTTTCTCTACTTATCTTTTATGTTTACTTCATTCATTTAACTGACCTTATTAAATAATGAAGTCCCAAAATAACAAACATTGTCCACCTATTTTAGTGTATAAGAGAACAAAATACCACATAAAAACAATAAAACATACCTTAAGATTAGATTCCCGTCCCTTTTTTTACCCTGAAGACCAGGCGGAAGGGTGGTAGAAATCTTGTCATTTCCTGTTATGTCCCTGAAAGTTCCATAAAATTAAAACTGAACTCGTGATATCTTCGTTCTTGATGAAAATAAAGGTTAATTTGCAAACCTACAGGTAATTAAGATCAGATAATTTATCGAGGAAAGAAGGAAGAACCCCTGACAAGTCATTGTAAGATAAATCCCTGAAAAATAAAAGGCAGCAACAATGACAGGTTAAGTTAGCATGACAACACAAAATTAAATTCTACCTATGCCAGAAAGGATTGCAATAGTAGACATTCAATTTACATATCACTAAATGAAAATATTATGTCCTATTATCAGCCATATCTCCACATATATTGGTGAAAAAAGTATGACTTGATTGAAGATAAAAACATCGATCTCATTAAAAAAAAACGTCATCTTCGTTTAAAGGTACATACAATGACTGAAGAGCGCTTAGATTACCAAAAGAAGGTACTATGGCACCTGTCAGTCCACTTGATGATAGGTTTCTGCAAAGGAAACATCTTACTAATCAGAGTTTTTGAACCTTCTCTGTAATTAACAAGTAAGAGGTATGACGTATTGAAATGCTCACAAAGCTGTGATCCTTGGAGTATTGGTGGAATCAGAAGTGCAACTGATACCACTCCAGGACAATTCCTTAGGAGCACAAGGATCACCACTCCAGCCTTTGTTTACTTTGTAGTTCGCCTTAATTGTACTCATGGCAGCAACTTCAATTGCAATAAAGTACATTAGGACATGTTAATTAAGCAAAGTTACTAGTTTTGATTAATCATAGTTTTTAATAAATGTTTGAGTTAATACTAAAATTTGCTTGACAGTAATGTAAGGAAAGCTCAACTCTGGAAAACAAAAGAGGGATACAAATTTTCTGTATGGCTTTGTTTAGGAAAACCTATGATTTATTCATTTCAAAATAAAGCCTTCGTAGTGCAAAAGTTCTCATGTTTTCATCACATCCCTTGTTATTGAAAATTAAATCAGGGTTCTCGCATTAATAGAACTAAGAGAGTGAATCATAGCACCAATAATTTAATGAAGTATGTACAAGAATGAGATAACTATGATAAAACATACCATCTTCACTATTGGTGGGAATCCCAGTGGTGGGTGTTTTGACATACACCTCAAGCGCATTCAACAAAGGCGGGAGAGTTGACCTTAAAGTGGCCTTAACCGACACATTATAGTGATTGTCACCTGTGTCAGAGTAAGATACCCAGAACGATTCTAGTTTTTTCAGTACATCAGAGTAATTAAATAATCGAAATCCATCATTAAATGTATCGATCTCCCTAAGAGCATTGGATGGTATGTCCTGGATCTCAGCCATGTGGAGAATTATAAAAAATTTGGTGGATTCATTGGCACTTTTCCAGGAGTAATCAAGGGATTGATTGGTGCTTGAAGTGGTGGCAGCAGTTTGCATGACGAGAGAGGGGGTTGCAAAGTCTGTGTCCGGCTTCACTTCGGAGCTGGTTGAAACATTTGACCATGTCTTGTGCATGTAGGGCCACCAAATCCGGTCATATGGATCATCAGGGTACCTATTTTAGTTTTTAACAAAACAGCGGAAAAGAGTGTGATGGCCATATAATTCTACTGCAGTTTCTCTTTTCTAATCTATTAAATAGACTACAAATTTTATTTTGGACCTAGAGAACGAGATTAAGCCAATTAAATCAAAGAAATTTGGTAGCGTTATAGACCTCCAATTAACCAAACGTACTTAGATTATATCATATTCTGCAACAAACAGTATCTAACCAAGAATAATTGGTTAATATCATGTTTATCCTTTTTCTTATTTAATTTGGCATGTTTACCTGACTATACTATTTCTTCCTCCTATATTCAACCTATCGAAGCAAACCAATGATTGTGGAGTTTCCATCTTTGTAAATGCTCGCCTTCAATTGCCTCAATTCTAGCGCAGAGATAAAAGGTATGCCCTGATTTTTATTAATAAGGCAAACTTGTAGGTAGTCAGTAGTGGCTGTTGTAATAATCTCAGTGTAAATTGCAGCATCTACAGTGGTTATTTGAACAGTATCCCAATAATTTACTCCCAAATGAACATCAAAGGTTGGAAGCCTATCTAATTTATCATAGTCTCCATACATGAATAATGCTCTAACAAGGTACTTTGATCCTATTGTTATTGATCTTAATGTGTAGCAATTTCAGGTTCCATTGGAAAAGCTTCTGACAATCAGATATTAATTGCTGTAATTTGCCTTTGGCGTACTGGGAGGCAATTATGTGATTCTCTCCCGTGTCAATGAATTGATCATCTGGCACGTAAGCCAACTCAGTATTGGTATCATGAGAGCTAGAATTTGCAGCAAGTCCACATGCAGTCAATGTTTATAAAACCTGTAATAAAGAGAAAGGAACCGCAAACTCGTTTTAACAAAACCACAAAAAGGTAACTCAATTACTCAAGTAAAGCATGCTTCGCACTATTATTCAACAAGTCGTAAATCATCTATACATTCTGAAGAATATTTTGTAGAATATTTTACATACTTTTCCAGGCTTATTATTGAAGAAGTATCTGTCCATTTGAATGCGCAACAGCTCAGGTTAAGGTTTTACTAAGATGGATTGCCTATCAGAATCTCTGTGTTCTATCTTTCAGCCAAATATAAACTGATTGTTCAATGCTCCGAAATGGTATCGACATTTGAGGCTTGAGTATTCTTTAGCAACAATTATTATTTTCCTCTACAGCAGCAATAAAGGGCATTTGATACACAATTTAATATACAGACTACAGTGCTCTAAATACATCTCATCAGCTTTTTTCAAGCAATCCGATGAGATTTATGTTGGATCATATATCCAACATTGAGCATATATGCAATATACTTATGGATTATATATTATCATATATGATTGTCACAATTAAGGTGATCTAATATAGAACTAATATATTAAATTAATCTATGTATTCATTAGGGTGTGGTTAGTGTATTGACAACGGTCCGGTCCAAACCCGCACGGTCCACGGGTTCGACGGTCCACGGGTCCGGAGGGTTTGACGGTCCGGTCCCGGGCGGGTTAAATTTGGGGAGGCCGAATCCTTTCCGTTTTTGGACCGTCCGGTCCACGGTCCACGGTCCCGGCCGGTCCGGTCCGGTTTTTTTTTTTTTTTTTTTTTTGCTGTTATTTTTTTTTGCTTTTTTTTTGTTGTTTTTTTCCAATTCAATAAGTTTGTTATTTGAAGTTTTGAACCGAACAAATTTTGTTATAATAAAATATAAATCTAATAGGGAATAAAAGAAACTATTTAAAATAAATATTTACTTCGTAAGAATAATAGGAAATAAAACTGATTTATTTTAAAACAATAGATTTAAAAACAAAACCGATTTAGATCATTTTTTTCGAAAATGTATCATGGACGCTGGACTGAGAGCATAAATATGGTGTATCAAGGATATTTTATGTCCTTCATAGACCACCATATTTATGCTGTCAGTCCAGTACCCAAAAATAAATTATTTAAAAAGAAACTATTTAAAAAAATATTTACTTCATAAGAATAATAGGAAATAAAATTCGGTTTTGATATTACAAAAATTCCTTAAATCAATTACTTTAGAAAAAAAATACGAATTATTTGATCTTTAAAACCAAATTATTTTAAAACAATTGATTTAAAAACAAAATTTACCCTCCTCCTTTATTCCGGACTTGGGACCGGCTATGTAAAATAACATAAGTGGAGTTCTAACTCTCTTTTTTTGTTAGTAATTTTCTTAATAATGGATAATTTAAGTCCTATTTAAAACAATTGATTTTTATCTCTGTTTTTTTTAGTTTAATCAGTCGATCCGAACTACTCAACATGATCTCCAAATTAAAATATAGTATCGTGTCCGTGCATTGTAACAGAAACATATTATAAGAGAATTTGAAATTTTGAAAATAAAAGTTTACAAATATGACAAATAAATTCAAATTTGGAAATTCCATTAATGGTATACGTATAAATTTGAAATTTCCAAACAAGTAGCATTGTTTCCTATTTCTTTGCTTGATTATCACCATGGATAAACCAACTTAATAAAGAAAAACATAAATCAACTCAATGTTTTTATTTTCCTATTTCAGAATATTTATATCATATGATTTTTTATCTATCTAAAAAAATAAAAATAAAAATAAAACAATATATAAAATTTGGTCACTAAATGTTTTTTCATATAAAAATCATGTTGAACATTTCGATTTGATTATTTGAACTTGTATTATATAAATTAAATATAAAAAATCAACTCAAGTATAAGTTAAATGCAAAAGCTAGTAGTTTTAGACAACAAATGTTAGATAGTGTAGTGGATAAGAGATATGGTGCTTATGCAAGAGATTAAAATAACATGAACCACGTACTTGATATATAAAATACGCTAAATTACTTGAAATTATGTTAAATTATGCTGAATTACACTAAATTACTCTAAATTACAATAATTATGTTAAATTATGTTAAATTACGCTAAATTACATATGAATAGGGCCGAATTTGTGCCATCTTTCATAAATCATAAAAAGTAGTAAAAAAATGCCAAAAATAATAAAAATTGGTATTCTACAAGTTTATTACATAACTAATTTACTGAGCTACGTAGATTGAACAATATAAATGAAAATCTTAATCGGAAACTTGAACTGAAGTTTTGAGGCTCTTCCCTTTATTTTATGGCGATTCTAAATTTCAAAATCCGGCATTGCAAGCACTAACGCATGTGCATTTTCGCAAGCTTTCCGAAAAGTGGTCATTTGCTGAAATCGAACACTCGAGCGTTGTTTTATGGCCGTTTGAAGTTTCGTCGTCTTTTTTCGCCTTCTTAGTGAAGATATCAACCCTATTCATACGTAATTTAGCGTAATTTACTGTATTTTAACATAATTTTACATAATTATTTTATATATTGTATTTAAATAATCATAACTTAAATCAAATTTGTATAAAAAATTAAAGGCTTAACATAAGAATATATGAAATACTATAGTTACTACAATATAACACAAACGAACTTTGGTGCAGTGGATAAAGCTTTTGGCACTTATATGGGAAGCCAAGTTCGAGTCACGATGCTGGGAAAAAAAATTCAATTTCGCTGGTCCATGCACGGCTCACGGGCACGGTTCACAGGCGCGGTCTACGGGCGCGGGTCTTGGCGCGATTTACGCGGGCCAGAGGGCGGGTCTGGGGGGTAAAGCAGGCGGGTTGGCGAGTTTGGGTGCGGGTTGGCGGGTTTGGGTGCGGGTTAGGCAGGTTGGCGGGTTTGGGGCGGGTTTGGGTGCGGGTTAGACAGGTAAAGCACCCGGGTCCGACGGGTTGGCGGGTTAGGACGGTCCGAGTTAGTGCGGGTTTGGTTTGAAAAAATCAAACCGTCCCGTCCCTAGACCGGACCATGCCGAACCACGGTCTGGGATGGGTTTGGGGCACGGTCCGGGTAAAACTGGCGGATTCGGCGGTCCGGTCCGGCGGTCCATGGGTTTTGTCAAAACATGTGCTCTATAAATGTGTAAAATAATTTAGACAAAGATCAAATCATTGATGAACTGATTCTGAGATTTGCAATTCAGAAAACTGTCATTTCAGAGGATTGTGTAGGCCACACAGATATCAATGCGTCTGCACGGATTTTGATGTGATGGCACGGTTTTGATGCATTTACACAAAATAACTTTTTCAAGTTGGCAAATAACTAGATAGGTTATTATATATAAGAATTGGTCCCCAAAACACAAGATAACACAGAAAAGCACAAAAAATGAAAAGACGTTTTTCTCTTTAGAAAAATACAGCTATGTGTGCATTTTCTTCTTCTTCCACCATAAAAAAATAGAGAAAAGAAATACATTAGGAAATTTGGAGAGGATTTTTCAAAGGGCCATATCTTGCTGTCTTAGAAGAGTTGATCAACGACCATACGATGAAAATGCGAGAAGGGCTTCTTGTTATTGAAGACTTGTCTCATGCTCACAGAGACGGTTGTTGCTCTCCCAAGGCATTGGATATTCCATGACAAATGGCATGTGTAGACACCCCAAATTGTGTATGCTTGCACCAAACGCAAGTTGTGAAATCTGTGACGAATGAAGAAGGTAATCTCCATGCATCTGCAAAATGAGGTATGCTTTGCAATTAAATTTTTCGGTTAGTATCATTCGTTGCCTAGTTTCAAGTTGAATATATGCACTACAAGTTGAACATTATGGCCAGCATGAGAATATTATGAAAGATATTTCAAATATAATTCTATCCACTGTAATGATAATTATATTATTGACAGTTTTCTATCCACGGTTTTAAGATAAATTCTAGTCGTATGTATCATTTCGCAAAATTAAGATAAAATCTCAAAATTATGATATGAACTAGTTACTTGGTTTAAATTGTGAATTGCATCGTTCGAGCCTGAACAAATGTTCGACACCAAAATACCAGTTCTAAGCAAGTATCACATTATCTGTTATGACAGAAATAAGTATTCAACCCTCGCTTTGATAAGCTACAAATATCTAAATATGTAGTATGATATTTCCTTTTAACCTAGGATAAATAGTAGCATTTAGGTAAATTGTGATAATGCATAACTACGATTAAGAATTTTATAAAATATATTTCTTTCTTGTATCCTCTTCTAAAAGTTAAGCTAAATATGTCCAAAATAAGAATAGGGACCAACCAATTAATTTGGTTCTGGCAGTGTCAACGAGTTGCACCTAATGAAACATTCGAGATGAAGCAACCATATATGCATATTAATCATTTGTTGTTAAAGAAAATCAAGGACATATCGCCAACATGTTCGTACTTTAAATATCACCCTCATTACTCAAACATTAATTATTACATGTTGTATGAAACTAAGGCCATATTGCATTCAAATTCACGTCATGGTTTTCGGTCTATATAGCTAAAAGTAAGTAAACCCCGAATGCATTTTTCCAAAAAAAATGTATCTATACAATCAGGTCCTATCAATATTATTTTCAGAAAAATGTGAACCATTAGAATAATTTTAAATATGCGGAGCTCTTAGAATTCACTCTTCACTATGAAAGACATTACTATTCCAAGCACATATTACCAAATTGAAACCTTTTTAGGTTAAGAATAATGTCTTGTGTACAAGTCATCTAAGTGCTATAGAATTAGTACACATATTCCCTGATGCTACAAGAAATTCAGAAGCATTACATCTAATAAATTTCACAACATTAAAAAGCCTAAGAAAAAATTCAGAAAAGTTCCAAATGAATTTTGTAGCAATATGACAAGTCATGATTATAAAATGTATATTCAAATCACATTTGCAAGTGGCAAAACTAGCCAATGAACAACTTGCATATCCCTTTTCAGCTATATTCTAGCTTCTTATGTTATTTCAAGTCAAAAGATATGCACCAGAAATATCAGCAAGATTCTTGCCTATTTCACATGATATTGCTCCTAGATATTAGTTAAGTTAATTTTTCTTAAAAGGTGATATCCTTACTAATTTTTATGGGTGAAACACATGCTATTCATCAGTCCAAAAAATATTTTCAAAAGAATGAAGCTGGAAATCAAGTGCTCTTAACGAATCATGACAATAAATTTAAATAACTTCACCTCAAAAGTCATATATAAAAATACCCATGGTAGCATTTATTTACCTTGAAGCTAGTGACTATTTGATGCATGAGCCAAACAGAAAGCAATAGAAGTTATATGGTATGAGAATGATTTGACCACGAGCAAGTAGTAAATGTTCATTTAACTTGTGGAAATCAACATAGTGAGCTTGTGTGTCATTATGAAAATATATTACTTAATTTTGTGAGTAGGCCTTGCTTTAATCTGCTACGTACTGCAAGTTAAGGGAGCAATTAATACCAAACATCTCAAATAATATATGCATATCAAAACTGATGGTGCAGTGAGTATCAATATTTTCCACTATCCCACTTAACATGAAAACAAACTACCTATTTTATATAAAAATTCATCACTTGGAACCTAAAATTAAAACCTTAAATCACCCACCTATATTTACATATATTAAGAATATTTTTAGGATTTTATTTCAACTATAAAAAATATTCCAGCAGCAAGTGAAAACCCAGCAGAAAAAAATTCCAGCAAACACAGTTTTTCCAGCAGCAAATTTAGCAGCAAAAAAATGAGATTTAAAGCAATATAATTAGCCCATTTATGCATATTAAAAATATATAGTCTAGTCATTTTGCAGCCTTTTATCTTCTTGAAAATCAGCCAAAATAAGTACAAATCTCTGAAATGAACAAGGAGGACAGCAGGATTCCAGCTGCTGTGTTTCTACTTGTTCTTGGTGATAAACATGTTTAAGGTGTGTAAAATGGTCATTAAAATTAAGAAAAACCTGCTAAGTACCTGTGTACATTGTTTGGATTTTGTTGTTGCATTATAATCATTATATTTCAGTGTTCTTCATAGCTTTTTGTCTAATATGGTCAAATCTGTTCAAAACAGGTTCAGCTGTGGGGCATGGCCTTTAGCAGCAGTTTAAGCATGATTTTGAGCTTCAAGAGGCTTCAAACTCCACCTATTAATAGTCCCCTACATCCTCACTTCATCTTCATGGTTGGTTAGAGCACCCAAAGCACAAAAAGAGAGCAAAAACGTCCATAATTCAGCCCACAGAAAAAAAAACAGCAAAGGAAAAAATGTGTTTTCCACAAACATTCCCATGAAACCCTAATATAATGAGCTTCAAAAAAATTATGAGTGTCTACTTTGTTATGCTATTCCATTAACCAAGTTCTCAAAATACTAAAACCATCCATCCAAGCCATTGAAGAGATCATCATGACGTTCTAATAACGAGAATGAAGATCAACGTGGCTTGAAATTTGATTAATTTCTATTTTCTTTTAGTTACTTTATTTCTGTTTTTTTCTTCTTTCTTCCTTCTTTTTACTGTTGTTGATAAGCTTGCTTCTCTCATTTTGTAACATATATTATCGTTGAAATAAATTTTTGAAAGCTAGAATTAGTAGAGACCAATTTACCGGGTGAATGTGGTGCTTAACACCTTCCGCATTCATAACCAAGACACGAACCTAGATTATCCATGGTCATAAAAAAAAATTAGATTGTGTATTTCCCGTTGCAATACGGGTGGCGACTCCAAATAAAATTTAATCACACTTAAAAGTCGAACGTCGGTTTCGTAGCACGGTAGCTACAGCATGGATACTGGTATTATGTTCAGCACTTCTGATTTATGTTTTGGGTCTCTTTAGCATAGGTCCGTCCTTAGGTTAAGGTGGGTAACTGTTTCTCCTTTTTCGGGTGTAAGTGTTTGACTTCTAGATAAGATGTAATTGTTTGATCTCTAGATAAGACGTAATTGTTTGGCCTTTATGATTACCCAACAAGTGTTATCAGAGCCTTCCTATGCCGAAGGATTAAGTCTTTTAGGATCTAGAGAGAATTATAAATTATTGATGATTTTTTCGTGGATTTTTGTTGGATTTTTCTTGATTGTTTTAAATCTGAAAATTTTGATTTGGAGAGCACAAAACTTGTAAAAGTTTACAGCCATAATTGTCTATTTTTCAGTTATTAAGTTGGTTATAATTTGCTAGAAGATTTTCAATTGAAATCACAAAATTCTAATAAAAAATTTGGTCCTGGAAGAGTTTGTGAAACCCTCTGTGCGGACGCACAGAGGTCCGCACAGAGGCCACACAAAATTTCTGCTCAATTTGTTATAGGCAGTTATGGAATTAGAATTTTGGTAAAATTTATTTTCAGATAAATTTCCTAAAACAAAATTATAAATTAAATTTTTAAATTTGAAAAGTTATTCAAATTTGGAATGAAATTTCTAAATTTGAAAGGTTATTTAAGGTGCTTCCAAAATTAAGAAATATCTCTAGATCATGGGTCAATTTCAGCATAATAAATGCAGTTTTACAGTTACTCAGAAAAAGATGCGGCTGCATGGATTTTGATGCAGTTTTACAATTACTCAGCATAGTAAATACATTTTTTAATTTGGCAGACCGCACAAAAATTCGTGGGGGCCGCACAACTCTTTGGAAATTACATAATATTTTTTGAGATTAAAATTGCAGTTATTATGATGCAATCTGTCACACCCCGAGACAACCCGCCACGTATTGCTACGTAAGGCGTATGCACATCACATACATTATCAATAACAATATAAATAAAGCCACATTTATTTTATAATCAAAAGAGTTTAACAAACGATCACGACAGACATGGCTGGTAACCCAACACTGCCATGCCTGCTCAATGTATCAATTATTGAATCATGAAAATAAAACTAAACAACATGTGGCCATTTATCAATCATAAGCCTTCCCGCTTGGTCTCACTCTTGTACTTGCTCGAATCTCCCTCTTCATTACCTAGAACCCACATAAAAGTGGAGCGGGTGAGAGATTGAACCTTCTCTCAGTGCGGGATTTAGTTCCAGCCCAGAGCTTAATAAAACCTTTACTTATTCTCACAAATATGAACATACATAATTAAAATGTGTATGCTTCTTCTAATGCAATGCATATCCTATCATTAATTACTACTTTCATTTACTTTCAAAATTCCTTTAATCTATCTCGTGTGCCTCACTAGACGGTGAATTCATATGCCACTAGGTCTTGGCGGTGATAGGACCGCTTGCGCCTACAATCACGTCCGTGACAGGACCACATCAGCCTACAATCACATCCGTGACAGGACCACTTTCGCCTACAGTCACGTTATCGAGGGGTCCAGTCGAACACTAGACCCAATGTATACATCCCGATATGCAAGCATATCGGCCCCTGTTCAGTTTCCTTAGTCGTTCATTTCACATACATTTATTCAATCACAGAATTCATGCCATGCTCAATACATCCTATTCATGCAAGTCCATTGGTCAATATGAATCCTATCATTTCATGCAATGTATTCAATGTTCTACTCGAGTCATACGAATGGTTCGAAAACAACATGCATAAATTCAACTAATGCCATGATAATAAACAGTTGAATGACGACAGACAAGTAAGATAGTTTTATAAAGTCTAGGAACCCGCACCTGATGTCTAAGTAAATTCTTGATTGTCTCTTACGTCATTTAAATCTTTAAATGTCGAATCTAAAATATAAACATACATTTTAATTAATGATATATGAATTCAATTCTCGTTTTCTAACCTTAATGCTATATCTTATTTATCCTTGTTTACTATCTAGGTGAACTCTGACAATTAAATTGGGCTTACAACAATTTGATTTCTACTATCTATTTAACATTACGAGAATAAAACAATATATTAAATAATTAAATAATGATAACAATATATATGAACAAAATAGATGATTTTAGCTTCTGTTAACTTTATCTTTATCATAACCGAGAGTTTTTGTTTTGACTAGATATAATAATAAAAATATATCCAATTAAATATATAGTAACTTTGAAACCATAGACTAAATTAGAATAAACTATTTGGTGGAATATAGTTTTCAATCTACAAAAATTAGAGGTGAGTAATTATAGGAATTACTATTTATTTTCAAAACTCTTTTATAAGAAGATAGCTGTATTAGATATCATCATGTATAAATATAGATCAAAATAATTTATTTGTTTTATTCCAATAAACAAAACGGATATGAAATTATAAAAATACTAATGATGACAATTAGTGAGTTTAGTCAATTTCTATTTGAAGTTATCAAATACAAAGGTATACATCATATTCCGATTCTGAAATCAGATCTTGATTACTTGATGAAAGGAAAATGTTGAAACAAATTATATGATTGAAATCGAATAAATACAACAACAACAAAATTAAGAGAATAATTCCGGATCATAATATCTTTAAAGAAACTATATTTTTAGATTTTAATTAAGGCATACTTAATCATAAATTTATAGAATTTAGAACGAAATTGATTCTACCAACAAGATTTAATTTATCATTTTCTAATCTATTTAATTTATGCAACAAAATAATAAAATGTTTAATTACCTTGATGCAGAATTTTTAACACAAAAGAGCGGAATTTTAGAACCCTGGTTGTGAAGAAAAAAAGTGAAAGAGAGATGTGGCAGAGAGGGGAAGAAATGGAGAGGGGTTTTATCATTCATTATGTGAATACATAATGAATTGCCTGGAAGGGTTACCAATTTTAAATGGGGTTGGGGGCATTAATTGGAAAATCAAGGGAAAAGGAAATTGCTCATATGGAAAGGAATATAAATTTACAGATTTCATTTTCTTAATGCTTTGAATTAATTAGAGGCTTCTGATTTGAACCGTCCTATGAATTTTTTTTGGAAACATAAACATTTGTAGAATTGATTGATTTCTACATAAACATCTTTACAAAAATTTGGCTATCATTAGAAGCAATATCAAGGAAATAAAATAAATTTGGCCAAATTCGTAATTTAGGAACCAAGCATAAATTACAATTCTATTACTTCATTCTTAATAAATCTCTAAAAAAATATTTCTAAACCAATATAAATGTAATATGTTATGAAAAGACACATAATCTTTATTATATTATGAAAATCTTATAATCATAATTAATAATGACTTAATTTTATTTTCCCGAGCATGCCGGAACGTTACATCCTTCCCCTCTTAAAAAGAATTTTGTCCTCAAAATTCAAGCACTAAATCGTAATTACTTTTATTGCCTATGATTAAATATTACATTATAATGACTCAAATTTTTTTTTTCCTGAACGTGACGAAACGTTACACAATTATATATATTTATTTAATTGCACTTTTATTTTATGGTTAAGGTATAAATTATAATTCTTATAAAGGCATGAAATTTAAATATATACCTTGAATTAAATTGATTGAGTCATTATCGTACCCTCCGATACCTCTTTTGACAAAGTTGATTTAAGTTCATTGTATAAAAGGAAATTAAGTGTGCATTTAATGGAAGCGGTCATTTATCGGCCCTCCAGAAGGTGATAATTATTGAAATTATATGTACAATTTAGTGATAATAAAGTGTAGTGATGATTATTATGTTTTGTTACATATGTCAATAATGTCGGCCCTCCGGAAGGCATGTTGTCAATATGTTATTGAATTGTCAATTAATACTTTATTATTGCGCCAAAGTATCATAAGAAATTAATTCGTTACCCTCTGGTGATCAATTAATGGAAACCGATACTTTGATGATGATGGTTTTAAGGCTCATAAAATGTGATGATTTATTAAGATAAGTTACGATACTATGAATGTAACAATGTCTAGGAAAGTTCTGTCTAGATAAGTCAGAATTTGAAGTGAATCCTTAAGGGTCCCTGACTTATCTAGGAACTTACCTGGTTGTGAAATTCATATGTATAGTAACAAAAGGGAAAATCATCTCATATATTTTAAGCAAGTTGAGCATTTATTTGAATGTAATTTATAATTAAAAATTCATAATTTTTTGCTATTTTTCAGCTAGCATTGCTACAGGCCTTAACAACATTCCAATGTTGAATAGTACTAACTTCAAATCATGGCGCGAGAGTTTATTGATAAACCTCGGCATCATGGATCTGGACCTTGCGTTAAGGTTAAACTGTCCCACTATTACAGATAAGAGTACTTCTGATGATCAAAAGGAGAAATTTAAGTGGGATAGATCAAATCGCTTGTGTCTCATGATCATAAAGAAGGCTATACCAAAGGCATTTAGGGGCGTAATTTCTAATTCGATTGTTAATGCCATTTTTGGAGGAAATTGAGAAAAGATTCGTTAAAATGAAAAGTTTGGAATTGGTAGACTTTTAACGAAACTTGTCTCAATGAAGTATAAAGGAAAAGGAAACATTAGGGAGTACATTATGAAAATGGATGAAATGGAAGGTAGGTGAAGGGGGCATCAGGCTCGACGTTTCACTACCGATAGGCAACGAAGAGGTACGTAACATTCATCAAAAATTATATTTCTTTCAAATGCAAATGCTGAGGCAAGAAACACAGCAAATGCGGCAGAAAAGGAGCAACTTATGGCAAGGGTAAGTGTGTCCGGAGGGTCACAGCGTTCCTCAGCTACAAGCCGTTTAGATGCATCTGCTATGTTTGCAGAAGCAATGAGAGAGACAGTTGCCATAGGAGAAGAGGCGGTTGGAGCGCAAGGGGAGTCATCTGGAAGCCAACCGAGGAGGTCAACTAGTAGGCGTACAACAAGGGCATCTGGAAGCCAAGCAGGGCCGTCTGGAAGCCAAGCAGAGCCATCTGGTAGGCAATCCGGTAGGCCATCTACCGGAACCGGTTTGTTTCGCGGATTTAGTTTTAGGCGTAGTAGTAATAGGTGATTTAGATGCATGTTGTGAACCAGTTTATTTATATGTTGTGAACTTTTTTATTTCCAATTTGTGTGAATTTTTTAATAACACAATTTGTGTGGACTTTACTGATTTGAATGATACGTCTGCGAATTTAATTGTGACTCTGAATTCTTTCTCACGCCTATATTTTCAAATGAAACAACACGAGATTTGGGCAGGAAGAGAATTGTGAGGGGGAGAGAGAGAAAGATGAGTATTTATAGGGTCTAAAACAGAAAAATAGGGTACCGGCTAGAAAATGGCCGGTAGTATTTTAAATGGGTACTGGCCAGAAAATGGCCGGTACGGACATTTTTATTAATTTCCAGCGAATCTGGACATATTTATTAATTTCTAATTAACTTTGGATATTAATAAAAGAATAATTATTTCAGTACCCGCACTGTACCCGCGATTAACTTCCATAACTTCTTGTGGTGGTCCCCACTAACTACCGAACGCGACTTTGAGGCGATTAAAAAATGGACAGGCCACAGAAAAAAGTGGTCAAATCTATTTGGCGTGTAGTGTCAGTTGGAGATTTATTAGGTTGGATTTAAGATATTGGGTTGGAATCCGGTCATTACATTGTGCAAGAGTCAAAGGAGCACCATTTCTTTAATTCTTTATTTACCTCTGGTTGGGCGTCATAGCTTAGCATATAGATATAAATACTTTATTTCATAAGTATAAATACCACAAGTATATAGATATAAATACTTTATTACCTGCACATAAGCTAAGTCAACATTTTTTGTTGAAAATTTTTAGTGGTCTCCACATGCCGTTTGAGTGGTCCCCTAATGCGGGTACAACACGAGAATTTTTCAAGAAAAGGTACGGGTACGGTTATTTTAGGAAAATTCATATATCATATGTAGTTCAATGTATAGGTATGAATACTTTATTTCGTAAGTATAAATACCACAAGCATGTAAATATAAATACTTTATTACCTGCACATAAGCTAAGTCAACATTTTTTTGTTTAAAATTTTTAGTGGTTCCCACATGCCATTTGAGTGGTCCCCTAATGCGGGTACGACATGAGAATTTTTCAAGAAAAGGTGCGGGTATGATTATTTTAGAAAAATTCATATATCATATGTAGTTCAATGTATAGATATAAATACTTGTCTCGTTTGAGCTATGTACTTCACAATGTTACTATATATTAACATTTGTAAAACAAAATTACAGTTTTGGAACGGTTGCGGTCCCCACAAGCAGTTATGGCAGTTTAGGTGCGGGTATTCATATCAGCTTCCTTAATAAAAATCACGGCACGACAGGGCAAGGATTGTAAAAGTGCAACCAATTTGATCAAAAAATGTTATGTACACTTAGAATTATTGTAAAATACTGAAAAAACTAGAAAATGATCTGAAATAAAAAAAAATTAGGAACATATACCATTTTTGCTAACTTTCTTATTTTTAGATATTTTTTTTCAAATATTATATTTATAACGACATGTAACGATTTTCTCAAATTGTACAAAAAACTAAAAAAAAGGAAAAGAGGTAAAAAAAAACTTGAAAAGTATTAAAATAATTAATTTGACTCTGTTCTTTATTTTTAGACATTTTTCTATATTTTTCCGTGTTGTTACTTTTTTTAACGGTTTTCTCTTAATCAAACAAAAAGAAAAAAGAAAAAGAAACACGTCTGGGCCAATGTTAGCACACATAATCAGGGGTGGACCCAGAGTGTTCTAGGAGGGCAGCTGCCTCCCTGGATTTTGAATTTTAATGGAGATTTATCGGTCTCGACCGACTTTGCCTCCCTGAAATTTTTTTTGCCCCCCTCTGGACGTTTGATTTGTAATTTGGATTAAATTTAAGGTTAAAATTGAAATAAATTTGTTCAATTTTGATTGGTCACTACTACAGAAATGGTCATTGTACACGGACATAAACAGGGGAGCTACACGGATTTCTTGCCGTGTGGAGTGCGAGGGTGTATAATTCCCTGAATAAATTATACACGGATATTTACCCGTGTGCAATTCCTGAGAGCTACACGATCATTAGATAAACAACCGTGTTCAATTCCTTGCCAAGTGGCGTTCTCCAAACCCGAGCTACACGGATCAGTACATAAACAACCGTGTCCAATTCCTTGCCAAGTGGCGCTCTCCAAAGCCGAGCTATTACACGGATCACTACATAAACAACCGTGTTCAATTCCTTGCCAAGTGGCGCTCTCCAAAGCCGAGCTACACGGATTGTAACATAAACAGCCGTGTAGGATTACTCTGTCTACACGGCCTTTTTAGGTTATTATCCGTGTAGAAATAGTTATTCTGCACGGCTTATTACTTGAACAACCGTGTCTAATTCCTTGCCAAGTGGCGCTCTCCAAAGCCGAGCTACACGGATTGGAACATAAACAGCCGTGTAGGATTACTCTGTCTACACGGACTTTTAGGTTAATATCCGTGTAGAAATAGTTATTCTATACGGCTTATTACATAAACAACCATGTACAATTACTAGAGATCTATACACGGATATTTAACTAAATGGCCGTGTATGATCATCTTTCTGCACGGACGTCTATCTAAATATCCGTGTAGAATAACTATTTCTACACGGATCATTACATAAGCAGCCGTGTAGCTATCTTATATTTTTATTTGCTCTTTATTTGGCTTTCTACACGGACTTTTGTAAAATATCCGTGTAGAATGGTTATATTTTTTTTTTCAATTTTTATTTTATGTTTTGGCTAGCCTCCAGTTTGCTAGCCATTAAAAATCAATTCCAAAACAAAGAATTTCCAATATATCAGAATACAACCCCTAAACAAAATTCATGTACACTAAATTATATCAAAAATTCATGCACACTAAATTATACAAATCCATATTCTGGTTTACAAAATTCATTTTGAAACCACCTTTCCCACATACATCTAAAATAATCTATCTCATGCTTGGTGTAATGCCCTGCCTTTTTCTTCGATTTATACTGCCAAAAATTCAAAATATGTAGGTTATTAGAAAAATACAATATAACAACTACATCTCTGTTTTGCTTTATAAAAATAAATATTGTAATTATAACAATGCAACTAATAAAACAAATTTAGTAGGATAAAATATTAGAGGAAATCAATATTAATTATATGGACAAGTCAAGGCAAACATATGAATTACATACCGGATATCGTGGGCAATTGAATTGCATGTTTTTGACAAAGTGAAATATATAAACCATCATGTAATAACCGCATTCCCAACCCTCCAACTGTTGCGGGCACTGAAATTTTCATTTAGCGGCCTATGTTAGAATGACAATAAATTTTTGAACAAAAATATGAAATTATAAAAATTATAGTGTGCTCACCGGCTGCCACCTGAAACACAACTTATTTTTATGCTTGGAATTCGTGCTTTGCATTCCTCCATCTTTAATATATTGCAGAAAAGCCCTTACAAAATTGAGTGAATGTAATTAGCAATTCCACAATTTGTTATATATAATTGGGAAAAAATCAAACCAAGTGAATTACTATTGCTTACCTCTTTATTGGAGTGCAGATCTTTTTGGAGTCCTGAGGAGTGATGCCCGAATCGGGCTATGAAGAATCCATGATGAAAACCAAATTTTCAAGTGGCACCATCACAATCAAACACCAGTGGCCACTCTGGTGGTATAGCAGGAGCATAAATCTCTTATTTCCCGAATGAGCCTTATGCATCGCTGAACACAAGTACTGGACAGTATCTTCCGGATGAAAATCCACCATCGTACCATTAGTTCTGCCGGGGTCCAAGAATGCACAGGAGTTCACCTTATCTTTCCCACAACCCACAGAATGTTTTTGTTGCATCATCCTGAAAAATCATCATTTCACATTAGAATATATATTTGAGTGTTATACACATGATTATATATGATTTTTGGTCACTAACAAGATGAAAACGGTGATGACTCCCACATCGAGCCATTTATCGCTTGATGAGGCATGTAGAAAGTCCTTGAATTCTTGGAAAGGCAGCACGACCGTCCTGCCTTCGTGTAGAAGAACCTCGGGGGGGATATCGAACATTACGTCCTGCATATCATCTGGTGCCTTAACCAGGCAGGCGTGGAGATTCCGCAAATCCTCGGGCAAACGGCTAACCTCTTCTTCAAAGAGCCCCGTACGGTCTACCCCCGCAGCGGCTGGCGCAGCCGCTGGCGCATCAGGAGATTCTTGCGCATCAGCCCCGACTACTACTTCCAAGCCTCGCCGTACCGGTGACAAAGCTTCGTCCGCAGCGTTGGAAACGCCTCTTCGGGTCTGTATCAAATTTTGAACCTTTTTTCAAGTATTTCAAAATAATCATTTGAACGTAACATAAGATAACCGTGTTTTATTTAGAGATTACCTGATCCAAAATAATCTGACACTTGGGCCATTGGACAATCTGTCTACGGGCTTCATCAAGCACCAACATGTCGGCGGTAGGGACAGGAAGAGGTATGCGGGCAGCCCAATCGGCCACAATCATGTCAACCGTTACGGGGAGATGGTTGGGCCTTAGCTGAGAACCGGCTGGAGGATGTACAATGCCCTTAGCAATGGTCAGAGGAGTTTTATCGTGCCACATGACGAGGTCGCATGATGTGGCCTCCTGCAATAATTATCAGCAATTAGTTAATGAACAAGTCAAAATTAAGGGTAGATTATGAACAAATAGTGATTACCTGTAGATTGTCCAACACGCCCAGAACTTCGGTCCCGGATGCTTGACTGCTTCGCCGAAATCCCGGCAAAACGGGAGGTTGTTGGTCGGATTGCTGCGTAAGAGATGTAATTTGGTTTATCCACCTTGATTCAAATGCAGCCATCCTTCCATCGTACTCCGATATGAACTCCTCGCGTACCTCCTGGCGTACCTGCGCCAACCTTGATTCCATCTCCTCCGTGCTAACTTTGGCACGCGGTCTTCTTTTTGGTTTTGGGCCGTCGTATACATCCTTCCAGCCACTGTAGACCGAGACACCCCTAACCCGACCCTTGTGTTCTTTAGTCCCGAGCGCTGCGGACAAGGAATCATCCACTCTTTCGACTGTCATGGAGCCCGAATTTATCTCCTCCTCCACCTCCAACTGTGTTAAAAAAAATTAGTTATAGCAAAAGACAAAGTAATGTACACAAAGTTACCACAAAGACTCTTACCATTTTCTGAGCCACGGGTTGCACGTCATTTGGGAGTACTATCCTCCCGTCAGCAGTTACCTCGGATCTTCCCATGAGCCAGTGTTGGCCCCTAGGATTTTGGATCTTAACCACAGGTGAGTCAGAATCTTTGTTTTGGTCAAGTATTGCCGCCCATTCGGCCGACTTACCCTCGTAACCACCTGACCCTAATTTGTGCGGGTACTTGTTCAATTTCGCGATCCTCCTGCCCTCGTCACTTTTTATCTTCACACATCAAGGTACATCAATTAGCTTAAGAAAGATAAGTACATATCGAGAAAGAACAGAGACAAAGTTGGCTAAATTTATATACCTTGAACTCTTCTGTGGACTTCAAAGCTTGAAACTCCTCCCAGTCCTCTTGTTTCAGCCATTTATAGTAGCCTACCGGATTTCTCCCTTTCTCCATGAAATCCGTCTTCAACGTGCTCTTGAATTGCTTCCAAGCTTCATTCATTTTCCTCAGAGTCTTTTTCTTTTTCACGGACTTTGGGTCGTCATCCTGGATGTTCCAATGATCCTGCATGATTGACAACAAAATTACTGCATGTAAGTTCATTCAAGTTTTCAGGTCAGGTATAGACATATATAACTTGCAGGAAGACAACTACATGATGCATATCAATTTAAAAAAGTTATTATTTACTTATTAAAGCAAATTCCAACTATGCTAAGGTTAAGACATGCTAGAAAACTTGTATCCAACAAAAAAAGAAATAACAAACAGAGAGAGAATAGGAAAAATGAATATATAATGCATGTACAGTTTTATAGATTTTTCCAATTACTAAATGGTCCTGAAAAATATAACTCAAGAGATTAAAGAAAGAACTACATGTGAAGGTTGGTGGGTGTTCCTGTCACACCCCGGTGCCCCACGAGGCGCGACGGGTGCTCCTGCCGTAGGCATACGGTTACCCGTATACCTACTAGGCAATTACGATATGATAGAAATAAAACATAACGCGCAAACAAAGCAAACAAATAACATAAACAGATCTCAAATCCCATCTGGTCAGGTTACATTATACAAAACCCGTATCTCGATGGATACGCATCACCAAATGACACAGAGAATATATATATATACAACCAAAACATAACTATATACATAATCTCTAATGTCACAATACCAGACAAGCTATGTAGAGGTGAAACCAGGGCCTACCGTCCTCGTGCCTCTCTCGGATTCACCGAACCGGAACCTGAAAATATTACCCAAAGAGGGGATGAGAATTGAATTCTCAGTGCGATAATTGCCACAAAATAATCCCTGGACTTGCAATCACAGATTATATTCAAAATGAAACACAAATAAAGCTCGAATCAATTCATAACCGTATGTAAACATGAATGCCTAAATCCAACAACATATATATATATCCAAATGAAATCACAAGTTAGGAATTGCCAAGATGAAATTCAATCACACAATATTTGGTTTACTCGGTTTCATAATATCTGGTAGTAACAGGCCTAACCGTTTAATTAAAAGTCTGGTTTCAATTCACGTCCAGAAAATACATATACAGCGAATTGACCATCCAAACGCGTTACCCCCTGGGTAATGCCTCCGATACACAAGTCACATATAATCACAATCATAATACAACGTCACTTACCCCTCGTCCCAACCGGTACTGGGAACTGCCGAGGGCCAGACGATCTAAAGCTTTAGAACACTGGGTGTCAAAGTCCCTGCAGAGACCTTGACAAATCCGGTTTCACCCCCCTGGGTGACATCATCACGGCGGATGACAATAATACCATATCCACCAACCAATGGTGATATAAAGCACGGTGACTTTAATTCCAAAATCAGATCATTCTGATCAACACAATTTATAACCATACCAGCATGCAAGTCAATCCGATAAAACAATTCAAGTTTCACTTTATTCGGGCAATGCAATGCATATGCAACACAATCCGATAATGCAATTCAATCAATAATCAACATGTCAACCGAAACACAGTTTAATTCTGAATATAAACTATCAAACAAGTCCAGAAATCCCGCACCTGATTATGCTGCACGTAAACCGACCTTACGTCTCGTGATATTCCGTACCCGGTTGCCTTACCGACTCTATTTAAAATATACCACAATTAAGGTTTAATTAGCTATAGTTGCTATATAAATGAAATTAGTACGATTACGGTTCGATACCCAGTCGATTCGGCTTAATCTAAACTCAATTTACCAATTTGGAACACCTGGTTACGGCCCGTAATGGGTTCTGTTGCGGCCCGCAATAAAATAAGGTGAAATTACCTCCTCTCGGTTTCAAGTCTTGCGGCCCGCAATACATGGGCTACGGCCCGCAATACATTTCTCTCTGTCTCGGCATCCTACGGCCCGCAACAAATTTCCAGATTTCACAACTCTATTCTACAGCTCTGTTTTCAGCTTGTTACGGCCCGTAAGGGATGGGTTGCGGCCCGCAACACCATCAGGTTTTTTGGTATTCAGTCTGGTTTTGGTTCGTTCGGCTTTCTCGTTTCGATTCGGTTACTATCCCGCATTACTCAATCATATACCATACCATCTTGGACATCTAATACCATATTTACTACGTTGTTTCATATAAATTCATATAACTCAAGATTTGGTCAAGTTAAACCTTACTTTGGTCGATACAAACTCGGTATTTAGATTAAACAACAATTCAGGTTTTCGATCGAGATAACCAAACCAATTCCATCACTTTCAGAATTCTAAACCTTTATCAAATTTCCAAATCCCTAAACCTTAGCTCCAAAACCCTATTTCAAGAGTTCCAACTCAATTGTTCAAGTAAATAGGTTTAAAAGACATGTAATAACAAATCGAAACTCGAATTCAAACTTCAAACGAAAGAAACACGAATTGAATCGACAATTAGGTTTTCGAATAGAAAACATGAGAGATAAGTATATACCAAATTGATGGTTCGAATGAATAGAGAACTTCGTTCTGATCCCGAAATTACGAACGATTCGATCGATCACGCGGATTTCACTCTTTCTCTTTCTCTCTTTCTTTCTCTTGCGTAATACCCCCACACATAAACCTTGCACGATACAAGAATGGTACCCATCGGTACCAAGAGATGAATATGACATACTTTTGGTTCTTTTGCCGTTTAGTCCCTCTAAAGTTCTATTATTACATAAGGGTGTACTTTTGCACATATAACCATATATATATTTTTAATGCATACAAGCCTTTCTAAAACTCAATCTAATATATATAAACATGTCTAATTATATATATATATCAAATTTAGAAATATATTTATTTTATACAAAAGAATTTTTATGAGAATGTTACATTTCTCCCCCTCTTAAAACAAAGTTCAGTCCGCTGAACTTAATTACGTACCTGAATTGTCGAACAACTCCGGATACTTTTCTCGGATGCTCTCCTCGAGTTCCCACGTCGCTTCCTTATCGGAATGGCGTCCCCATTTTATCAATACAAGCCTGATTACCTTACTTCGAAGCCGTTGCTCTTTTCGATCTAACATTTGCATTGGTTCTTCCTGATACGTCAGATCATCTTGCACGTGTAAACCCGAATGATCAATGCAATGCGACGGATCTCGCACATATTTGCGTAGCTGTGATATATGGAACACCGGATGAACCCGGTCTAATGCTGGTGGTAGCGCAAGCTCGTACGCTACCGGCCCAACTCGTCGCAAAATCTGGAAAGGCCCAATATATCGGGGACTTAGCTTACCTGAAACACCAAATCGATGCACGCCTCTGACAGGCGAAACTCGAAGCCATACATGATCACTTTCTTGGAATTCCAACGGTCTTCGATGAATATCAGCGTATTTCTTTTGTCTTTCTTGAGCCGACTTGAGCCGACTCAGAACCATTTTCGTTTTCTCAGCAACTTCTTCTAACATTTGCGGTCCCGTAGGTGGATATGTACCCGCTGGTCCCCACCACAGCGGAGTACAGCACTGCTGTCCTGTCAGCGCTTCTTGCGGTGACATACCAATACTCGAATGATAACTGTTGTTATACGCAAATTCCACCAGATACAAATGATCAACCCACGAACCTTGTAAACTTAGCGCGCAGGATCGCAACATGTCTTCTAATGTCTGAATAGTGCGCTCAGACTGACCGTCAGTCTGCGGATGGTGTGCAGTGCTAAATCTCAACTTGGTACCCATTGTTTCTTGAAAACTCTCCCAAAAATGAGAAGTAAACCGAGGATCTCGGTCAGAAATGATATTGCGCGAGCAGCCATGATACTTGAACTGATATTTCAGAAATAATTCTGCCAATTCTTGCCCAGATGTCTCAATTCGAAGCGGAATGAAATGCGCTATCTTCGTCAGCCGATCCACAATTACCCAAACGGTATTATACCTTCCGACCGTCCTCGGAAATCCACTTACGAAATCCATTGTGATTGATTCAAACTTCCTTGTAGGTATCTCCAGCGGTCTCAGCAATCCGGCTTTTCTCCGCCGATCCGCTTTAACCTGTTGACATATTTGACATTTTTCAACATACCTTTGCACTTCTCGCTTCATTCTCGGCCACCAAAAATATTTCTTTAGATCTTGATACATCTTTACTTCTCCCGGATGAATAGCATAACCCGAGTCGTGCGCTTCCGATAAAATCAGATCTTTCAACTCCGAATTACTTGGTACACAAATACGGTTGTGAAACCGCAAGATATCATCTCTTTGAACTTGAAATGGTGAATCAGCATTTGACTCGTAGTGCAGTTTAAATTTCTGACATTTCGGATCATTTTGTTGCTCTGTACGAATTTGCTCTTGTAACTCTGATCGGATCTCAACCGCTGCTAGTACAACTGATGCAATTGCGGGTGTACCCGCTTCAACTCCACCTCCAATACACTTAGATGCAATATCCAACGCAAATTCGCGTGATGCGCCAACATGTATTTCCAATCTGCGCATTTCTTCAAGAAGATGCGTTTCACTTGTAATTACTGACGCCAGGTTTACCTGACTCTTTCTGCTTAATGCGTCTGCTACACTGTTCGCTTTTCCTGCATGATACTGGATATCCAAGTCATAGTCTTTCATCAATTCTAACCACCGCCTTTGTCTCAAGTTCAGTTCTTTTTGCGTGAATATATATTTCAAACTTTGGTGATCTGTAAATATACGGCATCTCACGCCATACAGATAATGCCGCCAAATCTTTAGCGCAAATATCACTGCCGCCAACTCCAAGTCATGAGTCGGGTAGTTTTGCTCGTGCGGTCGCAATTGCCGAGATGCATAGGCAATTACATGATCATCTTGCATCAATACACAACCCAAACCCGATTTACAAGCATCGGTGTAAACCGTATACTCTTTATCAATAGTCGGCATAACAAGGACTGGCGCGGATACCAGCCGACTCTTTAATTCCTCAAAACTTTTATCTTGCGCGGTACCCCAGTCGAATTTCACACCTTTATGCAATAATTTTGTAAGCGGTGCAGCTAATTGCGAAAACCCGAGTACAAATCTCCTGTAGTACCCGGCTAACCCCAGAAAGCTGCGAATTTCAGTAACTGTCTCTGGCTTCTTCCAATCTGTCACAGCCCGAATCTTTTCGGGATCCACTGCTAACCCTTTTCCAGATACCACATGCCCCAAAAATGAAATTTCTTCCAACCAGAACTCACATTTCGAAAATTTTGCGAATAACTGATGTTCGCGCAATCTTTGCAAAACAATTCTTAAATGTACCTCATGTTCCTCTCGCGAGCGCGAATATACAAGTATATTATCAATGAACACCACAACCGTCGAATCCAACAAATCATGAAATACGCGGTGCATCAAATCCATGAACGCTGCCGGTGCGTTCGTCAGTCCAAACGGCATGACCAAGTATTCATAATGCCCGTACCTTGTACGGAATGCTGTCTTATCCACATCGCTCGGCCTAATCCTCAATTGGTGATACCCTGTTCTCAGATCAATCTTTGAATATATTGAGGATCCCTGCAACTGATCAAACAGATCATCAATCCGAGGTAACGGATATTTATTTTTCACAGTTACCTTATTCAGCTCGCGGTAATCAATGCATAACCGCAATGTTCCGTCCTTCTTCTTGACAAACAACACTGGCGCGCCCCACGGCGACGTGCTAGGTCTGATAAACCCGCTTTCTAACATATCTTCCAGTTGCGCCTTGAGTTCTTTCAGTTCTGCCGGTGCCATTCGATACGGCGCTTTTGAAATCGGTGTTGTGCCCGGTACCAGTTCGATACCGAACTCCACTTCTCGCTCGGGTGGCATTCCCTCAATCTTTTCCGGAAATACATCCTCAAATTCTGAAACTACCGGAATACTGCTGATCTCTGGAACTGCTGCAGCCGCATAAACCACGGCCGCCAAATAAGCATCGCACCCTGATTCTATTAGCCGCCTCATTTTTACGGCTGAAACACAAGTTGTTAGTTTCCCAATTTCTCGACAATTTAGAACACATGACATACCTCTCGAATTCGAAAAATGAACCCTTCGATGCGGACAGTCAATGGTTGCCGCGTGCCTCGTCAACCAATCCATTCCCAACAATACATCATATCCCATGATATCCATAACGATTAAATCAGCTTCGAACTCCCTTCCTTCCACTTTAATTCTTAGGTTACGGCATATCGAAATTTCTTGATCGGTCGAACCAAACGGAGTTTGAACATTTAAAACTTGGTTATTTTTTTCAACTAGCCAACCCCCTTTTTCTACCAACTCCCTCGAAACAACTGAGTGGCTGCACCCCGTATCAATCAAACAATACGCATTCTGACCAGATATAGAGAGTATACCTGTCATGACATCAGTCTGGCCATCCCCCAGCGTAGTTGCAGCGTTGCGCAAAGTTCCAGCAATGTTAAGCGCATGCGCCGCTACACCGCCGTTGTTCCTGCCGGCGCTGCCAGCCCTGCTTGCGTTAGCCCCGCTAGCATGAGATGCGCCACGTCCGCGCCACGTTGGCGCACCGCGCCCAACACTAGCAGACCCTCCCACGCTACTAGCGCCTCGCATCCGCATAAGTGCATTAGGGCACTCCCTCGCCCAATGTTCTGTGCTACCACACACGAAGCAAGTATTAGCCTTGCGCCTACAATCAACCTCATCATGCGCTTGATTGCATGATCGGCACCACTGCGAAGGCATCACCGGTCTAACGCTCGGCATGGATGCTTGTCTGAACGGGGGTCTCGGTGCTATACTCGGCCGAGCGGATCTAGCAAATGAGGGTCCTCCCCTCGACCTCGATATCTGCCCACTCTGAGCCTCTTTCTGTTTCACATTCCTTTCAGCCACTTGTTCCTTCCTTCGCTTTCCATGCATTTCAATTTGTTCCGCGTGATCCATCATTGCTTGCAACTCTGTTGCCATCGGAGTATCCACGATCATAGAGATTTGCCCATCCAACCCATCCAAGTATTGCCTATGGTACCTTTCCACATCATTTCTTATATCCGTAGCATAACGCGACAAAGCCAAAAATTCACTGTTGTATTCAGCTACCGGACGACCATTTTGCTTTAACTCCAAGAATTTTCTCCGCAGTGTTTCACGCTGTATATTGCTCAGAAACCTTCTATTGAAATGCTGTTCGAACCATTCCCACGGAATCCTCGCTTCCTCTCCATCATAACTTCCTCGGGTTCCATCCCACCAGAATCGAGCATCACTCTCCAGCTGTTGCTCAACTAATTCCACTTTATCTTCCTCAGGAGCACGGCATAATTTCAACTTCGCATTTATTTGTGCCAACCATTCCTCCGCTGCCGCATACCCGCCGGTTCCATCATAACGCGGCGGATTCAAGCGCAAAAATGCATCATATAACTTTCTGAAATCTTCAGGTGCTCCCCCGTGAGCTACTGGTGCTGCCTCTCGCACCTGTGCTTGGTGACCTCTCTCATAGGCCGCAATCAACCGGTCATCCAAGTCCTGGTCTCTACCAGCTCCTCCAGCACCAGCTGGACCAGCTCCAGCCTGATCCACAACTGGCTCGATAACCAACTCTGGGTTTGGTTCCGGATTCCTCCGAGGTCTGCCTCTGCCTCTACCTCGGCGTCGTGCTTCCATTTCTGAATAACCAAAATTAGTTTATAACATTTGGTATTCTTTACTTATCATACGAAATTCGTATCGTGCCGGCCCCAATTAATACGTATACCACTCTCGTATCCAAACAAGTCCGGTTCGGGTTTTAAACCATGCTCTGATACCACCGAAGGGGGACCTGTCACACCCCGGTGCCCCACGAGGCGCGACGGGTGCTCCTGCCGTAGGCATACGGTTACCCGTATACCTACTAGGCAATTACGATATGATAGAAATAAAACATAACACGCAAACAAAGCAAACAAATAACATAAACAGATCTCAAATCCCATCTGGTCAGGTTACATTATACAAAACCCGTATCTCGATGGATACGCATCACCAAATGACACAGAGAATATATATATATACAACCAAAACATAACTATATACATAATCTCTAATGTCACAATACCAGACAAGCTATGTAGAGGTGAAACCAGGCCTACCGTCCTCGTGCCTCTCTCGGATTCACCGAACCGGAACCTGAAAATATTACCCAAAGAGGGGATGAGAATTGAATTCTCAGTGCGATAATTGCCACAAAATAATCCCTGGACTTGCAATCACAGATTATATTCAAAATGAAACACAAATAAAGCTCGAATCAATTCATAACCGTATGTAAACATGAATGTCTAAATCCAACAACATATATATATATCCAAATGAAATCACAAGTTAGGAATTGCCAAGATGAAATTCAATCACACAATATTTGGTTTACTCGGTTTCATAATATCTGGTAGTAACAGGCCTAACCGTTTAATTAAAAGTCTGGTTTCAATTCACGTCCAGAAAATACATATACAGCGAATTGACCATCCAAACGCGTTACCCCCTGGGTAATGCCTCCGATACACAAGTCACATATAATCACAATCATAATACAACATCACTTACCCCTCGTCCCAACCGGTACTGGGAACTGCCGAGGGCCAGACGATCTAAAGCTTTAGAACACTGGGTGTCAAAGTCCCTGCAGAGACCTTGACAAATCCGGTTTCACCCCCCTGGGTGACATCATCACGGCGGATGACAATAATACCATATCCACCAACCAATGGTGATATAAAGCACGGTGACTTTAATTCCAAAATCAGATCATTCTGATCAACACAATTTATAACCATACCAGCATGCAAGTCAATCCGATAAAACAATTCAAGTTTCACTTTATTCGGGCAATGCAATGCATATGCAACACAATCCGATAATGCAATTCAATCAATAATCAACATGTCAACCGAAACACAGTTTAATTCTGAATATAAACTATCAAACAAGTCCAGAAATCCCGCACCTGATTATGCTGCACGTAAACCGACCTTACGTCTCGTGATATTCCGTACCCGGTTGCCTTACCGACTATATTTAAAATATACCACAATTAAGGTTTAATTAGCTATAGTTGCTATATAAATGAAATTAGTACGATTACGGTTCGATACCCAGTCGATTCGGCTTAATCTAAACTCAATTTACCAATTTGGAACACCTGGTTACGGCCCGTAATGGGTTCTGTTGCGGCCCGCAATAAAATAAGGTGAAATTACCTCCTCTCAGTTTCAAGTCTTGCGGCCCGCAATACATGGGCTACGGCCCGCAATACATTTCCAGGATTTCTCAAGTCTCTGTCTCGGCATCCTACGGCCCGCAATACCTGGGTTACAGCCCGCAACAAATTTCCAGATTTCACAACTCTATTCTACAGCTCTGTTTTCAGCTTGTTACGGCCCGTAAGGGATGGGTTGCGGCCCGCAACACCATCAGGTTTTTTGGTATTCAGTCTGGTTTTGGTTCGTTCGGCTTTCTCGTTTCGATTCGGTTACTATCCCGCATTACTCAATCATATACCATACCATCTTGGACATCTAATACCATATTTACTACGTTGTTTCATATAAATTCATATAACTCAAGATTTGGTCAAGTTAAACCTTACTTTGGTCGATACAAACTCGGTATTTAGATTAAACAACAATTCAGGTTTTCGATCGAGATAACCAAACCAATTCCATCACTTTCAGAATTCTAAAACCTTTATCAAATTTCCAAATCCCTAAACCTTAGCTCCAAAACCCTATTTCAAGAGTTCCAACTCAATTGTTCAAGTAAATAGGTTTAAAAGACATGTAATAACAAATCGAAACTCGAATTCAAACTTCAAACGAAAGAAACACGAATCGAATCGACAATTAGGTTTTCGAATAGAAAACATGAGAGATAAGTATATACCAAATTGATGGTTCGAATGAATAGAGAACTTCGTTCTGATCCCGAAATTACGAACGATTCGATCGATCACGCGGATTTCACTCTTTCTCTTTCTCTCTTTCTTTCTCTTGCGTAATACCCCACACATAAACCTTGCACGATACAAGAATGGTACCCATCGGTACCAAGAGATGAATATGACATACTTTTGGTTCTTTTGCCGTTTAGTCCCTCTAAAGTTCTATTATTACATAAGGGTGTACTTTTGCACATATAACCATATATATATTTTTAATGCATACAAGCCTTTCTAAAACTCAATCTAATATATATAAACATGTCTAATTATATATATATATCAAATTTAGAAATATATTTATTTTATACAAAAGAATTTTTATGAGAATGTTACAGTTCCAGTCAAGGATAACGCAGTCATCGTTCCAGTCAAACGAATTAACCAATTACCGATCATGGACAATAATCAAAATAAGGTTTATAATTGTTAGGTACTTTACCTTCACAATGTTCCACCATTCGTTCTTATCTTCGTCATCGAATTTGTCCCACCTCTCAACCAAGATAGATGCCTTCTGCTTCACCAAATTGTTACACCAATTTGTGTACTCTGCCCTACGTGGACCCTATGGACATCCGATTTTGTTGAACTCGATTTGCAAATCCTTCGCCTCTGAGGTCTTCGTGCACATTGTCGGACCTCTTTTCCTCTTTTCTGTCTGAGCTTGCTGGTCCTCTTCTTCCACTATCATATCTACCTGCGGTTCCACTGTTTCCAAAATCATATCTGCATTCTCACCTGGCTGTGACATGGTTCTTTCTACAAAAAAGAAACATTATTACAAATGCTATGAAATGTAAAATTTAGGTCTAACTTATGTGTTGTTGGGTCCTTTGTTCAATCATAGTGTTGGTTTTGCAATTTAGTCCCTGTAACATTAATTAGGTGTCCATGTCACCAGAATAGGTCAGTTGAGGAAACTTTTCACTTAACCAAAATACAATCAGAGATAAGGGTTTTGATTTAACCAAGATACAGGGAGCATTGCAACTTAGAGAGAGAGAGAGAGAGAGAGAGAGAGAGAGAGAGAACCTTTCAAAGAGAGAACAGCAACCGCGCGAGAGGAGCTTAGAGATTCAATTGGCGAGTTCAGAGGAGAGCGACAGAGGTGACCGAGCTAGCACCGAGAGAGAGAACGATGGCAGCACCACAGAAAGAGATAGGAGACTAGGGGGTTTAGGTTTTAGGGGAGACGAGGAGATTTTGAAAAGATCGAGCGACAGAGATGAGGCGCGCATTTTATTTCGCGTAAACTAAATCTACACGGACATTTAACTAAACAACCGTGTAGAAACGTAAGAGAGCTACACGTTTAATTAAACACCCGTGTATAATTAGTTTACGCGAAATTATGAAATGCGCGCCTACATATGGTTTTCTAGATTAATTTTTTCAAATTCCAAATTTTCATATTTTTCAAAATGGAAAACTTAAAAATAAAAAGGAACCTGATTTCAATTTTATTTAGCTTGAAAACTATTTTATATCTTCGAGTATCTAGCAGAACTTAATAATAAATGCAAATAAATATTTCAATTTCTACACGGGTGTTTAATTAAATATCCGTGTAGACAACCTTTGGTACACGGATTTTTTATTAAACGCCCGTGTACGTTTCTTAGAAGGCGAAACAACTCTTGAAAATTAAACGGCCGTGTAGAATGCCTTTTGTACACGGATTTTTAATTAAACGACCGTGTATGATTCTTAGAAAAGGAAACGACTATTCAAAAGTAAATGACCGTGTAGAACACGTTTCTTACACGGATTTTGTAATTAAACGTCCGTGTCCATTTTAAATTAAAACGTTTAATTTGAATAGGTTTCAATTTCATACGGAATTCGAGAAGTTGCCTTATCTTTTTAATTCTGAGAAGACGAAACGACTTTTCAAAATTCTATATAATCTGAGAAACTCCCCCGTTTCGATTATTTTTCTCTAAGATTTGGAAGAAGAAGTTTTGGAAGAAGAAATGGCCGCTTCGGTGCCACCGGAAGACGCAAATGTGCCATGGCCATTGCCCCCCGGCTATGTCATTCCTGAAGATGCTCCCGAAGTCCCTCCCGGCTATGAAATGCCTCCTCCCAACTACAGGAGGACATGGCCATGGCCGCCCTCAAATGTGCCACGACGAAGCCCAAGAGAGCACCCACCACCAAAGCCCTACAAAAGGAGGGGCAATCCATGGATCAGGCCAAAGAGACCCTAGATTAGAAGGAGGGGGTCAGGCCAAGGAGGAATCCAGCCAGGCCAGTGAAGGCCGGAGTGTTTAATTAATTAAGTTAGCTTTTTTTTTTTTGATGTAATATATTTTGTTCTTAATTTAATCAGCATTTTGTTTTCTATCCGTTTAACTATTTTGTTAAATACCTCATGCTATCTAAATAAATACTGGTATAGATATAAATTAGCAGTACAAAACAACCAACAAATAATTCATTATGGATAATCACTACAAAGTAAATTATTTAAAATTAACTTAAATAATCTGTCTAAATAATATCATAGAATAATTAATGCTTAATGCTCTCCAAATAATCCGATTTGAAAACATAAATGAACACTTTACTTGATATAACCTTATCTGGGTTTACAAATTATAAAACAACCCATAGAATAATTTTTCGCAAAAAAAATACTTTCTGTTCAAGTAATTAAATATTTCAAAAGTATATTATTTAAAAAAAATATTTCAGAATAACAGGGATTTTTATTTCAAAATAACAGGGATTATTTAAAAAATATTTCAAAAATATTTCTTGAAAATTAAACGGCCATGTAGAAAGCCTTTCGTATACGAATTTTTAATTAAACGGCCGTGTATGAATCTTAGAAGACGAAACGACTCTTCAAAAGCAAACGACCGTGTAGAAAACTTTTCTTACACGGATTTTAAATAAACGTCCGTGTCCAATTTTAAATTAAAACGTTCAATTTGAACAGGTTATTCGGAATTCGAGAAGTTGCCTTATCTTTTTAATTCTGAGAAGACGAAACGACTCTTTAAAATTCAATATAATCTGAGAAACTCCCAAGTTTCGATTACTTTTCTCTGAGAATAATTTTAGTGGAAAAAAAATACCTTTCTACACGGATGTTAATTAAACATAAGTGTAGAAATGTATTTGTACACGGATGTGTAATGAAATATCCGTGTAGCTCCTTTTAAATTTCTACACGGACATTTAATGAAACGTGTATAAATGTATTTGTTCACGGATGTTTAATTAAATGTCCGTGTAGCTCCCTTGGAATTTTAATGAAACATCCGTGATTGAAAGATATTTCTTAGAAAGATGGATTTTTTTTTTTAAGTAAAAATATAAAATTCACGTCTAAATGATATCAGAAAGTATACAAAAACTCATGTATACACTAGATTATATCAAAAATTAATACAAAAAATCCTACACTAAATTATACAAATCCATATTTCTGGTTTACAAAATTCCTGTTGAAACCACTCTGCCCGCATATCTAAAATAATCCATAGTTCTTGCTCATGATATATATATGCAAAAAAGAAATATATTATAAACAAAATAACAATATTACAATGAGACAGAAATATCCAGAGAAAAGTAAACCGGCCTTGAGTCTTTAGTCTGACTCTTCATTGGGCTCTCTGAAATATTATAAAAGAAATAAACATTATGCATTGAATTTTTTTTTCCCAAATAAGAAATATTAAAATTTTCAAGTTTAAAAGGAGTAAATATTATACATTGGATTTTTTTTTCCTTTTTCTCTTTTTTTCCACTGTTTGAACATCTTCCCATAATCCTTCATTGTGGTCAGATCTCATGTAATTTGCTTCGTCTTGTTCTGCAATTGTTGCTATCTCAGCTTGCACATCGGTACAAAATTGAGGTATCTCTTCGAACTGGTCGTACTCTTCTTCGTCGGTGACGTTTTCTACCCCAACAATCCTTCTTTTTCCGGATAGGACGACACTCCACCTATCATCACTCGGGTCAGTGACATAAAAGACTTGGGTGGCTTGCTTGGCAAGTATGAACGGATCATCCACATACCCGACTTTGTCAAAATCAACGAGGGTGAACCCGTCGTTATCAACTTTAACACCCCGGTCTTCGACCCATTGGCACCGAAACAAGGGAATGCTAAGGTGAGGATTGTAAACGAGCTCCCAAATTTCTTCAATAACGCCGTAATAAGACTTTGATGCTATTACAGGCCGGGCATCCCCCGATCTACTGAATTCTTGGGACGTCGCCACCAACGTCACCCCACTATTTTGCATCGTAATCTTATCACACTGTAATTTAGTGTAAAATGTATATCCGTTAATCTCGTATCATTGGAATGTTCTAACAACCATTTGGGGTCCTTCGCCCAGCAATCTAACAGTTTCATTTACGGGGGACCTTTCGGGGTGTGATTTCACTCTGTCTTTCATCCATCCTATAAAAGAACGGTTATGCTCGTCAGTAAGCCACTTCTGACTTCTCGTGTAGTTCTGTTGTCGAAGGACTGTCATGTGCTCATCTATATATGGAGCAACATCTGCCATGTGCTGTAGTACAATAAAATGTGTCTTTCGCAGGTCATCGTTATCAGCAACTATGGCTTTCAACCCTATTGTCCCTACTCCCTGGAGCCTTCCCTCGTATCGAGATTTTGGAACGCCAATAGGACCCACACCGGTCATGTAGTTGGTGCAAAACTCAATTACCTCTTCTGTGGAATATCCTTCCACAATGCTACCTTCGGGACGATGTCGGTTCCTTACGTAACTTTTCAAAATACCCATGAATCTCTCGAATGGATACATATACCGCAGGAACGCGGGACCACAGATCTTAATTTCCCTCACGAGATGAACAACAAGGTGAACCATAACATCGAAAAAAGATGGCAGAAAATACATCTCAAGATGGCAAAGGGTAACGACGACCTCCTTTTGCAAAGCGTCCAATTTGAACGGGTCTATCACTTTGGAATTAATTGTATTGAAGAAAAAACAAAGCTTCGTAATGGTTTGCCGCATGGGCTGCGGTAAAATTCCCCGAATTGCAACAGGAATCATCTGTGTCATTAAAACTTGACAGTCGTGGGATTTCGGACCAATCAATTTCAGGTCCTTCATCGACACCAGCTTCTTAATATTCGAAGAATACCCTGATGGGACTTTAATACTATGAAGGCATTTACAAAAGCTCGTTTTCTCGATCTTCGACATTGTGCACATTGCAGGGGGGGGGGAGGTATGCCTTTTGCTTCCCTTTATCCTGCGGTGCAAGCTTGGGTCGTATTCCCATTAATTTCATGTCTTCTCGAACTTTAAGACCGTCTTTAGTCTTCCCCGAAATGTTCAATAATGTGCCAATCAAACTGTCACAGACATTTTTTTCAACATGCATGACATCTAGGCAATGTCTCACTTCAAAATATTCCCAGTATGGTAGCTCCCAAAATATGGACTTCTTTTTCCAAATATCTTTCGGTGGTGGTTTGGCACATTTTCCAAAAACAACATCAAGGTTTTTAACCCGCATGAAGACATTCTTCCCATCTAACGGACGACGTGCCACTCCAAGCTCAATTTTCCCGTTGAATACCTTCTTCTTCTTACGGTATGGGTGATTAACAGGAAGAAACCTACGGTGCCCCATAAAAACATTCTTTTTACAATTTTTCAACCTCAGCACCTGCGTGTCATCTTTACAGATGGGGCACGCTTTTGCTCCTTTACAAGTGTAACCCGATAAATTCCCGTACACGGGGAAATCATTTATGGTGCAGAATACCATGGCCCGCAAATTAAATTGCTCTTTGCCGTATGCATCCCAGACCGGGACGCCATCACGCCACAATTTCTAGAGGTCCTCAATTAATGGTGCGAGATACACATCTATGTCATTTCCGGGTTGTCTGGGTCCTTGGATTAGTAATGACATCATTATATACCTGCGTTTCATGCACAACCAAGGAGGAAGATTGTAGATACATATAAGAACTGGCCAAGTGTTGTGCTGACTGCTCATGCTTCCAAACGGACTCATTCTGTCTGTGCTCACCCCTAACTTAAGGTTTCGTGATTCGCCACCAAATCTTTCGAAATGTCTATCAATGTTTCTCCATTGAATTGAATCAGCAGGGTGTCTTAGTTTACTATCTCTTTTGCGCTCTTCTTGATGCCAACGCAACAATTTTGCATCTTTGGGATTTGCAAATAACCGTCTGAATCTTGGTATTATCGGGAAATACCACACCGCCTTAGCCGGAGGCCTTGCCTTTTTTCCTTCATCACAATTGTCAGTGTCCTGGTCCTTGCGTTTATACCGTGAAACACTGCATTTAGGACAAACATGCATGGCCTCGTACTCTCCACGGTACAATACACAGTCATTCGGACATGCATGTATTTTTTCAATCTTCAAACCCATTGGACAGATCAACTTCTTCGCCTGATATATTGTACAGGGTAACTCGTTGTTATCTGGGAGCATCTCTCGTAAAAGCTTTAATAAGGACGTGAAACTCTTATCGCTCCAACCGTTGTCTGCTTTTAAGTTCAATAATTTCAACACAGCTGATAGTTTTGTAAATTTGGTACACCCGGGGTATAACGACCTTTTAGATTCATTAGACAGATACTGAAATTTTTAAAAATTTTTATCACTAATTTCATCTTCCACATCACGTAACATGTCCTCTAGATTCTCAATAAAATCGTATTCTGCATTTTCATCAATCTCCACCTCATCATCCTCGTTGCAATCAAGCCTAGCATTATCGAAATTTTCAACATTCTCAAAATCATCGTTGCATTCAAATTCAAAATTATCAACAGTTTCTACATTATCATCATTCTCGTCCAAAACAAAATTTCTATTGGTTCCACTACATTCCCCAATTTTCTCACCATGCATAAACCAACATGTATATATTTTCTTAAATCCCCGACAAATCAAATGAGCTCTAATTTCTTCCGAATCCCCAAATCTTATAAAATTTTTACAATCTCTACAAGGACACAAGATGTCGTTATCTTTTGTGTCCACTCTATAACTCTCAGCAAATTTTAGGAACTCATCAACGCGAGCCAAATATTCTGCACTATCACGTCGCAATTCGTACATCCAACTTCGATCCATCTGTAAATTAAAGTAAACAAAAAAAAATTCCAATTAAACATATATGGTGGTCAGCATATATATATTGTTCTAAATTCTTGGCTTATAAAGGGCTGGTTTACAATCCTAACCCACTCTTTGAATATTATGCCTCATATGTGAACACATATTAGCGGGATTTAATTAGTATTTGAGAAAAATTCGGCAGCATTTCTCCTTAACTCCCCAAGTATGCGTAAAAACCACATACTCGTAGGAGCAATAAGGAGAAATACTGTCGAACTTTTCTCAAATACTAATTAAATCCCGCTAATATGTGTTCACATCCTAAATGAGACACAATATTCAAAGAGCAGTCCCAAACGGGGGACTATCCAAAATTAATCCCTATTGGATTAATTTTGAACGGGCATGGACCTAAAAGCATCAGTAGGTCGGTTATTGGACCACAATACACTAATTATTTACATTATCTTAACAAATCAAGCACGGATGCATTAAATAATAATTGACAGAAATAATTAAGCAATATTAATCAGGAACAGAAAATTAGATAAAGAAGAGAGAAATATATATATGTATGACTAACCTTGGCAATAGAGAGGAGAATGCGAATTAACTTCCAAGCTAGATCTCAGATCCGGCCTTGTTCCTTGTGCGCAGAAATCAGACCAATTCAATACAGAGAGAGAGAGAGTATTAATTGATCAAAACGGCGCCGGAAGAAGGCCTTTTATATAGTTCCAACCCTAAAATAACCTATCTACACGGATAATTAGCTATAAATCCGTGTGGAACGCTTTGAGAGAGCTACACGGACTTTTATATAAGTAGCCGTTTAGATTACTCTTTCTTCACGGACATTTATATAAACGGCCGTGTATAATAATCTGTCTACACGGATTTTTATATAAATAGCTGTGTAGAATTTTTCTTTTTTTCCAAACAATTTTTAATCTTTTTTGGCTAGCCTCCATTTTTGCTAGCCAGTATTTTTCTATGTTTTTCAGAAAGCAAAACAGATGACAATATCAATTTGCTAAAAAATGGAGGCTAGCCAAAAAAAATAAAACATAATTAGGAAAAAAAAAAGAATTCTAAACGGCTGTTTATACCATTTTATTGTAAGCAAATTGATATTGTCATCTGTTTTTCTTTCTGAAAACATAGAAAATACTGGCTAGTGAAAAATGGAGGCTAGCCAAAAAAATAAAAAAAAGTTAGAAAGAAAAAGAAAATTCTACACGGCTGTTTATATCAAAGTCCGTGTAGACAGAAATTTATACACGGCTGTTTATATAAATGTCCGTGTAGAAAGGTTAATCTAAACGGCTGCCTATATAAAAGTCCGTGTAGCTCTCTCTTAATGCTTTTTACACGGATTTATAGATTATTATCCGTGTAGAAAGGTTATTTTAGGGTTGGAATTGTATAAAAGGCCTTCTCCCCAGCGCCGTTTTGATCAATTTATACTTCTCCTCTCACAGTTAACAATTGGGTTGAGATGTAGGTTTATCAATTGTTTCGGATTGCAAAATTATATCAATATGAGCTACTGTTCTGGGAGCTCACAGATGAGCGGTCCGATATAATTGATAACCTACATCTCGAATTCCCATGCGAAGTGCTTCATTTCCCCAATTAATTGGTCTGATTTCTGCGCTAAAGTGTTTTTCGAGGGTAATATGATGATAGATGTTATAACTGGAGGCCGGATCTGAGATCTTGGAAGTTAATTTGTATTTCTAGATCTTGCTAAGGTATTTAGTTTAGGACATATGGAACTAACCAAAAGGCTACTTAGGTTAATGTAACTAAAGTAGTCCTTACTTTGGTTACATTAACCTAAGTAGTCTTTTGGTTAGTTCCTTGATGTCCTAAACTAATTCGGGCAAGCAAGATCCAGAGGAGAAATACGAAGATTTCTGACAAAGGCCTACTGTTAAAACATTTATTTTCATATTACCCTCCGTAAACATGTATCTCCATATTACCCTCTGTAAACCCTACTGGCACTTTTCATTTTATTTGTTTAGCAATTGATATTTTCATCTTACTCTGTTTTGCTAACTGAAAACAAAGAAAATACTGGCTAGCAAAAATGGAGGCTAGCCAAAAAAAGTAAAAAATAATTAGGAAAAAAAGAGAATTCTACACGGCTGTTTATATCACTTTATTTCAAAACCCTAAAATAACCTTTATACACGGATATTTAGCTATAAATCCGTGTAGAAAGACATAAGAGAGCTACACGGACTTTTATATAAACAGCCGTGTAGAATTATTTTTCTCACTGTTAATTAAACAAAAATCCGTGTACTATTTCTCGTTTCTACACGGCTCTTTATTAAACGTCCGTGTAGCAATTTTTTTTTTTGGCTATCAACTAGTTTTGTTTCTATGTTTTTCAGATAGCAAAACAAACAATTTCCAAAACAGAGGAAGACATTTAAAATCCAGAATTCCAAAACATAGCAATTTAAACTAAAAATTCATGTACACTAAATTATACAAAATTAGAGCATTACAAAAGTTGGAATAAAAATTCATATGTAAACTACAAATTACCATTAAGGACTAGAATAGGGTGGTTCTTTCCTTTGGTGCCAGCAGGGTTTTACTAAAGAAAGAGTTGAGTAAAAAGTTGGATGAAGGACCATCAAAAAACCGTGTACATTTACGACCTTTCTACACGTCTCTTTATTAAAAATCCGTGTAGCTCTCACAGGTTATCTACACTGTCATTTAAACAAACATCCGTGTACAATTCTTACCTTTTTTCACGGTTCTTTAATTAAATATCCGTGTAGCTCTCTCTAGGCTTTCTCCACTGTTATTTAAACAATAAGCCGTGTACATTTCCTAGTAAACGTCCGTGTAGCTCTCTCACGTCTTTCTACACTGATTCTTTAATAAATATCCGTGTAGAGATTCTACAGATATTTCAGGCATCCAAAAAATTACAACTTCTACACGGTTTTTCTATAAAATTACCAAATCCGTGTACAATGTGCCGTGTACAATGACTATTTCTGTAGTAGTGGGTAATTATAATTATAAGTTAGAGAATCAGAAATTACAAGTCAAAGTATTGGAAAGTATAAGTTAAAACATTGTTTTTTATTGAGTACCCAATTGGTTAATGGATTTAAATCTGATTAGGTATTTTAAATCCGATTCGATATTTTTTTGTGTCCCTGACGAAAATCCTGGATCCGCCCTTGCACATAATAAGCATGTCATGCCAACATGTATACTGTCGGTTGACATGTCGTGCTCATTTCCCACACTATTTATTAGCACGGGTCTTAGGCCATTAATTTATCATTAGCTATTGGTTTACTTTAGTTAATTTTCTATCCGTAGGTTAGTTATATTATTATTATTTATAAAGGTTAGTTCTTACATAAAACACGCCAACTAATATCACATACACCAAACCAGATACTAAGCGAGATCAACATTGAAAGAAACATCAGATTAACGAAGGAATAACAAACAGAATTGGCGACTATACACGGTTAAAAATGCCAATGAGACACAGTTGTAACTGTGTACAAACACATCGCATACACGATTGAAGAACCGTGTCTATATAAACTTTATATCTAATTTGTATGTTGTTTATAATTCATTAGTATTCATATTTACTAGACATTAAACATACAATATTACACATCCATATAAATTCATAATTCGACAAATATTCAACATTCAACATTTAAAACATAGAGAAGACAATATTAACCATACATATATACATCCATAATTCAATATTTAACACAACATTGTTGATGTCACACAAACTGCCAATTTATATTCACAAGTGACTCCCCAAAATAGAACAAAGAAATCAACCAACGAAACAAATGGGCAAGTTATCTTGCTATGGGACCTGGTGCAGACATGCCACCCATATTAGCCATCTCGAATACACTGTTCTGAAAAGTTGTACTCATGCCACGGTTCCCCTCTGTGGAGATTTCCAGATCGAGGCTTTCCTTGAGTTCTATGACTACTGCACTCATGGTCGGCCTATGAGCAGAGCTGTCATCAGTACACCTGCATGCCAGATCAGTAACCTTCCATACAGAATTTATGTCATACTGCCCATGCATTCTTGTGTCTGCAATGCTTTCAATATCTCCTCTAGATAGTTTTTTATTCACCCATTGCTTCAGATGGCCTGCCTCTGGACTCACAATGACAGAAGGTCTTCCTGTGATGATCTCTAACAGACCAACTCCAAAGCTGAACACGTCGCTCTTTTCACTTAGCTGGAATGAGGAATAGTACCTAAAGTTCCATTGATTTATTTAGTTAAATCTTTTATGGAAGTGGTCCGTTTTATTTTAAACATACAATCTATGGTATTAAAAATATGAAATTTAAACATTTAGCACTATTGTGCTGCTGCGGCTCCAGCGGTTTTAGACTGCAGCAGTTTCCAATTATTGATTGCAGCCACTCAGTGCCAAGAAACTAGTTAAAGAAAGGTGTGTAAAACAGAACACTGCAAACAGAAAGCCTGTCACTTTAACTTCTTGTCTCTTTTGTTGAAGAAAGCCAGCGGCTTTTATTCGAGTTAGAAACAGAGCAGGTGAGTCTTGAGCATTTGTACCCAGATCACCGTGAAAAGACCATATACATCTATCTATTTTGTTATTATTGTTAATATTTCTTGTCTAAGTTCGAAAAGCTTAGCAGCCAGTCACTCAACAATCAATAGTGCCCCACTGCAAGGGGCCTAAGATTTTGAAATCATCATCCTCCAAATTCCCTCCCATTGATCTTTTCGTTGAATTAACTGTGTTTTTCTCCTATTATCTGATAGGCTTGTTACAAATTAGGCAAGAACTGTATTGCTTGCTACACAAGATGAATGCTGAGGCATGAGGAAAGCATGAAAAAGATCTCTTGACGGAGGTAGGAAAGAAAATTCCAGTATGATTAGAGGTTTATTTTAAAATTAGGCAATAACCAGATTGTTTGGTGCAGGATAATAGAATATGCAAGAAGAGTGTTGAAGCATGAGAAAGCATGCGAAAAGAGCCATTGAATGGGGGAGCGAAAGCAGATTCAATTGCTTGATGGGTAATTTAGGTGTGAAATGTGGAGCGGACTTTGCAGTGCTTACATCGAGGTGTGTGTGGTTTTGACTGTTTTTTATCCAAAGTTTGTCTTCTTTAAAAATTTCTCTATATTTAAGTTGGTCACTGTTCTAAACTGCTAATCTATAAAACCAAGGATTATCTAATCATGGTATACTAATTTATCTGCACTAAACCGCATCAGATCCTAGCGGCTCAGTCGCTGTAGTCTATAGTTGACCATGAGCCGCTGCAGACTGCAGCAGTAGTGCTATATTTCTTAATTTCATGATTTTGGTAACACGGGCCTTTTTTTATGCTACTGAAAAAAAGGCAGCCAACTGAAAAACCTTCAATTCAGGCTGTATACAAAGCCTAAACCTTTTTGGCTACAATAAGTTCATCATATCATCTATTGTTATTATTAGCATGCAAATGCTAAGATTAATTCATAGAAAAACAGGTCTTTTATAACCAGAGGAGAAGAAACTCTTTAGAGTTTAAGTACTAATTATGAAAAGGAAAGGAAAAAGGAAAAGAGCTCTTACTCAGGATCACGGTAGCCAAGGGTGCTGACAACTATAGTTGAAACATGATTGCTTGCAGCATTGTTAAAAGCCCTGGAGAGCCCAAAATCGGCAATCCTTGCCTCGAGATTTTCATTTAAAAGAATATTGCTAGTCTTCATGTCTCTATGGATTAGTGGTGGATTGCATGCCTTGTGCAAATACTCCAACCCTTCATTGTTTTTATTGATATAAAATTCTTATATTATGACATTGCAATTGACTTTTTCTTTCTACTTTTATATAAAAAAAATACATTTCATTTGAATTAATTAATTATGATGTGAATATTTTCCAATATGATAATTAATATGGCTGAATGGAGTCATGGTGTCTCTAAATTTTAGTCTATTATGCTAGAAGCATAATTGGAGAAAAATATTAAATCCAATCATTGCAATAATTTAAATTGTAAACTTTGTGGAGGAACCTAAGTTGACAATAGCTATTTTCCCTATACTATGCACTTCATGTTAATACAACGAATAAATGCTTAATAATTCTAGATATTAAAAAGGTTTTGTATCAAGTGCGGATTCATATGCAATTTGAACCCGCTGTTTCCAACTCAGAGGCCTTGCATTATCTGAAATAGACAGAGTTAAGAACTTACAATTTAAATACTTAGAGTAGAAAATAGTTTCAATAAACCCGCTCTTGAGAACTGATTTGAGTAAAAGATAATATTCACCCATGAGTTTATCTTGCAGAGTTCCTTCTTGCATGTATTCGTATACAAGTGCCATGCAATCTCCATCCATGCAATAGCCAATTAGTGACACCAAGTATCTGTGATGAACCCTTGCCAAATTTTGAGCCTGGAAACAGAGCAAATTATCATGTTTGTTTACCTACACAAGATGGTTTTTTTAGCCTCATTAACATCTAAATTTTATCAAAAGCTAACCTGTGCAAGTATATATTACTACAATTTACTATTTTTTTTTGTTTTGTAAGAGCTAATGTAAGAATGTGTAAGATAGAGAGTTACCTCAGCCAAGAACTCTTTGACTCCTTGTGAAGATGAATGAGAGCTCATTTTAACTGCAACTTCAGTTCCATTTTCCAGGGCCCCCAAATATACACTTCCAAATCCTCCAGTGCCAATTTTATTCTGGAACTTATTAGTAATTCTTATTAGATCATTGTAACTGAATCGACGATTCTCAAAATCCAATATTCGTTCTCCTTTTTCATTTGGATTAGATATGGTTGCATAATTTTGGCCAGCAATAATGCCAGGAGGATTGTTTGCTTCTGGAATATATATTTGCATAGTTTGGCTGGTGATTATATGCTTCAGGGGTTGTTCCATGGTTTTCAATTTGTCTTGGAGTATTTGCATAGTTTGGCTGGTGATTATATGCTTGCGGGGTTGTTCCATGGTTTTCAATTTGTCTTGGAATGTTAGATTGTTTATCTGTCAAATAAAATAAATAGAATCATGTCTTGCCGTCCTTTGATTGATAAAAAGAAGGATACAGTATGCATCTTATTACTAAAGAATAAAATAAAAAAATTGAAGGCATTCCTACTCAAAACAGAAAATAACCTAGATGTTTTAGATGCTAAAAGAAAAGAGCTTTCTGTTTATACTGAAGATAAACCACGGCAGATATTTCTTTTGAAAATAAGAAAAGAACTCCATTTAGCCTAACATGACTAGTTTCAAACAGAGAACCCAACTGGTACTGGTTTGCACCACCTAGAATTTTCAGGTTTAGATTCATAATATCAGTCTTTTCTTTTAAACAATCCTCATATTACATTTAGATAAATGTAGCAAATAAGAGCCCACAACACTAGGCAATGAACCCCTTTGTCTAAATTACAATGCAATAGAGAACAGTGACTTTATTTATCCAGAAAGGAAAAAAATAAAAATAAAATAAAAGGCAGACTTACATTTGCGTCTTCTCAAGCACACTACCACTGTTATGATAGCAGCAGCAATGAGAAGCAGCACAACCACACCAGTGACTGCGATAATAAGTACTGGACTTTTCTTTTTCTTATATGGAGGTGGAGGTGCCCCTCCAAACCTAAGTAGAAAATATTATTTGAAAAGAAGGCATCGAGCTAAGATTTTACCTCAAGTCATTAGCAAGAATTCTTACTGTTAATGTGGTATATCGTTAGATCCCTTGTTGGGGGTTTCTTATTTAACAAAAAAAGAGTGTATTTATTTGTCCTTTCTCAAACGTTATTTTGGAGTATTCGAATTCTTCTGCACACACAATCCATCGGACCAAATTTCTGGTGATAATAATTGCAGGTTGATAATGTGGTCCAAATGATGTGCACTTATATGACTGGGGGATGAGGATGATTATGTTTTCTATAACATTAACTAGTTTTTTTATTAGTGTAATTATAAAGCCTTGTGCAGTAGTCAGACTTGTAGTTATTTTTTATGTTTAGTTTATTTTTTAACGAGCTACAATAAATAAACAATGAAGTCTCAGGATTACTGTCACACCCCGAGACAACCCGCAACGTATTTACACGCAAGGCGTGTGCACATCACATACATTATCAATAATAAATACTCATGCAAAATTTTTAAAGTCAAACAAAGTCTTTTAAAACCATAAATAGTTCAAGAACATAACATATATACATTCAACATGAGATCAAGACAAGCATGACAAACAAACCGATAATTGCCATGTCAGTCAATGTATCCACTTTCAAAGAGAGAATTTCAAGTTTAACTAAAAATAAAATAAAAGATACATGAGCCATCTGCTCGTTGTCCACCCGATCTGCATCGCTCCTATTCGTGCTCCATGTCGGCCTCATCATTTCCTGGAACCCACATAAGAGTGAAACGGGTGAGAGATCGAACAGTCTCTCAGTACGGGATTTAGTTTCAGTCCCAGAGTTTGTCAAATTAACTTTTTAACACAAACAAGATATCAAAATTATATCCTCACATGCAATCTTACTGGTGCCTATTTAAAATACACACACTTCTTTAATTATCTTTCAAGTTTTTAACTGCATCACCAGGGGGACTCAAACCCCACTAGATCTTGGCCGTGCCACTAGACGGGGACTCGAACCACCCCAGCTATTGGCGTCTCACTAGGGGGGCTCGAACCACCACTAGTTCAACTGTCTCACTCAACGGGGACTCGAATCACCACAAGATATTGACCCATGACAGGAAGTCCAACCAACGCCACGTTAACGAGGGGTCCAGTCGGCTACTAGCTAGACCCAATGTATACATTCCAACATGTGTTCAACGCACATTGACTCTTTTCCTTTAACTTATCCATTACTTTTCCACGTTCGTTCGTTCAATCACACAAAGATCATACTCAACACAACACATCCTATAAGTCCGTTGATCAAATGAATAATCCTATTCTATTATTCTCTAAACAAAGCCAAAGGGATCGTTCGATTCAACATGCATAATTCCATAAATAAATAAATGCAAACAAAACGATAAGTAACAATTTGACAATGTCCAGAAAACCCGTACCTGAGGTCGAAGTGAATCCTTTATTGTCTCGTAAGTCGTTTAAATCTTTAAACTTCGAATTAAAGCATAAACATATATTTTTAATTAACGCTGTTTGAATTTCATATATATGATATATGATGTTATATATTCTATTTATTAAAACTCTGACAATCTTAAATTTGATTAAAATAATTAAATATCTAACCTCAGTTTTTAGTATAACGAGGATAAAAAGAATAAAATAAAATAAGATAAAAATATGATCAATGATTTTGCTTCTATCACTTTGATCATTTTTATAACCGACAGTTTTGACTAGATTAAAAAAAAAGGATATCCAATTAAATATGAGTATAGGTTTGAACTTCTAATATAATAATATAATTTATCATAGAATAAATTAGCATATACTATTTTATTGAAACATAGTTTTCAATTCTACAAGAATAGGAGTTAGAAATTTTAGAAATTAACTATTCACTTCAAAAAATTTAATAAGAAGATATATATATTAAATACCATCATGTACATACATAGATCAAAATGATTTATTTACCAACAATGAAAGCGGATTTGAAATAATTAAATTACTAATAATAACAATTTATATGACCATCTGTATTATCGCAAATGAATAAAAATCAAGAGAATGGTTTTAGAATTTTGATAACTAAAGGAATTACTATAAACTAGAAAATTTCCAGATTATAATATCATAAAAGAGATAGATTTTCATATTATAATATCAATGTATACAATCATAAATCCCTACAATCTAAGAACAACACTTAATTCGAATCAACATCTCTATTATTGTATTTCTTAATCGATGAAATTTCATGCATCAACTTATAAAGAAAATATCATAATTTAGAGTACCTTTTTGGTGGCTATGAAGAATAAATGAGAGAGATATTGCGGCAGCCAGCAGAGAGTTGAAATGATGTATGGTTTTAATTAACATACATGAGTCATGATAATATATATAAGGGGCAGGATTTGATCAAGGTGCTACTTTTAGCAGTTATTTGATCAAGGGTGCCGGCGGAGAATTTGAACAGGGATTTGGTAGTTATTTTAGAAGTTATTATTTTAATTTGAGTAATTCACAATATATATATATTGTGGGCTGCTGATACTAATATGTTAAATCGGGTCTGATGTGTTTGGTTAACTTATAATTATATACTATTTAAATATTGATATAATTCGGAACATATTGGTTTTTATTCAAGGTATTTTAATTAGAGTAATTTGTTAAATAGATCTATCTATATGAAGGGAGAAAAAAATAATAATAAAATAGAAAGACAAAAAAATATATATCAATTATTTATGTCGTACCTTAATTTAGTATTTCGATTTACGTGGCGTTACAATAACAAATATTGTCCTGTTATTTTAGTGTATATGAGAAACAAATATTTATCAAAAATAACACATAAAAACAAGGGAGAATTTCATATATACCACTCAAAAACATACCTAAAGATCATATTCCCGTTCTGGCTTTTATTATGAAGACCAGGAGGAAGGGTGGTTGAAATCTTGTTATTTCCTGTTATGTCCCTGAAATTTCCAAAAAATTATAATTGAATTTGTGGCATCTTTTTTCTTGATAAAATATAGTTTAGTTTGCAAACCTACAGGTATGTAAGAGCAGATAATTGATCTAGGAAAATAGGAAGATCCCCTGACAAGTCATTATAAGATATATCCCTGAAAAATAAAGGTAGCAAGCAATAGCTTAAGTTAGCATGAGAACACAAAACTGAATTTATGATATGTCAAAAAGGAAATGAAATAGTAGACATTCAATTTGCATAAAAAAAATTGAAAATATTACGACTGTCTGTCGTAGCTCCACAGAGATTATAGAAAAACATACAATTGGAGTGAAGTTAAAAAAATCAATCTCAGTAAAATAATTTGTTCTTAGTTTAAAGAAATATACAATGATTGGAGTGCGCTTAGATCTCCAAAAGAGGATACTATGGCACCTGTCAGTCCACTTGATGATAGGTTTCTGGAAAAGACATCTTATTAGTGAAGAGTTTTTGTAGCTTCTCTGTTTTTCCAAAAGTAAAGTGTACGATGTATTGAAATGCTCACAAAGTTCTAATCCTGAGAGCGTTGGTGGAATCAGAGGTGCAAGTGACACCACGCCACAATAGTTCTTTAGGAGCACAAGGATCACCACTCCAATCTTTGTTTAGTTTGTAGCTCGCTTCAATTCTATTCAAGGCAGCAACTTCATTTGCAATAAAATAACAATAGGGGCATGTTAATTTAGCAAACTAACTATGTATAGGTAGTTATGTCCATAAGATAATGTTTGAAATAAAAAGTTAATATTAAAATTTTCTCGAAGAAAATAAAAGAGGTAACAAAACTTTTTGTATGGTTTCTTGACGAGAACTTGTGATTTATGTAGTTCATAAAAAAAAAAGGTCTTCCTAGTGCAAAAGCTCTCATGTTTCCATCACATTCCCTGTTATTGAAATCTAAATCAGGGTTTTCCCATTATAAGGACTAAGATAGTAAATCATAGCACATTAGCACGAATAATTCGACTAATAATTAAGTACATAGAATCAGACAATTATGATCAAACATACCATCTTCATTATTTGTGGAAATCCCAGTGGCGGATTGAATGATATAAACCTCTAATGCATTCAACAAAGGCGGAAGAGTTGAGGTTGAAGTAGCCTTAAGCGACACATTATATTTACTGTAACCCTGGTGACTGTATGCCCATCCTGAAGCCGCTTTATATGTCGACGAATTTAATAAAAATCCATTGGCAAATACATCAAACTGCCTACTACCATTAGATGGTATGTTCTGGATCTCTGTGTAGTGAAGGATTGCAGCAAATCTTGTGGACGTATTGTCGCTGGTCCAGTATTGCTCAAGGGGTTCTGTAGCGCTTAAAGTAGTGACAGCAGTTTGCATGACAAGAGAGGGAACCGCATAGTCTGCGTCTTGGTCCACTTTGGAGCTGGTTGAGATATTTGTCCATGTCGCCTGCACGTAGGTCCTCCAAATTCGGTCATATGGATCGTCAGGGTACCTATTTTAGTTTTTTAACAAAGCAGTGGAAGAATAGAGTGATGACTGAATGTATTACTGGTAGAGTACTGAATAATATCTTTATCACCTGGCCTTCTCTTTTCTAATCTATTAAGCAGGATTCAAATTTTATATGGTACATTTGCACTTTCTTCATGAGTTTGGACCTAGTAGAGAACGAAATCAACCCAATTAAATCATAGAGGTTTGGCATTGTACGTTGTCCATCTCCAATTAGCCAAAACGTATTAAGATTATATCGTACAAAGTTCTCTAACTTGTGCATTAACTTAAAAATTAAGATGTATTCCGACAACAAACAATATCTAACCACTAAATAATTGGTAAATAAAACGTTTCTCATTTTTTTGGGTTAATTTAACATGTTTACCTTAGTTGATCACTTGCTCCTAAGTTCCGCCTAAAGAACAAAACCAATGATTGTGTGGAATTTGTCCATCGATAAATGCTCGTTGTCAATGGCCTCAATTCTAGCGTAGAGATAAAAGGAGTGCCGAGATTTTTATTAATAAGACAAACTTGCAGGTAGTCAGAAGTGGTTGTGGCGATAATATCAGTGAAGTACGCACCACCCGCACTGCGTATTTGCATTGTTTTCCAAAAATTGACTCCCAAATGAATATCAAAGGTTGGAAGCTTATTTAATTTATCATAGTTTCCATATTTGAATACTCCTCTTATAAGGTACCTTGATCCTAGTTTTAAGGATCTTAAGGTGTAGCAATTTCGGGTCCCATTGGGAAAGCTTCTGACAGTTAGATATTTCTGTAATGAGCTAGCGCTGGTGTATTCCGAAGAGATACCGTAGTTGACTCCAGTGTCGATGAATTGATCATCAGACATGTAAGTCAACTTAGTCCTGCTATCAAACAAGGTAGAATTTGCAGCAAGTCCACAGTCAATGCTTATAAAACCTGGAAAGAGAAAGTGATGACAAATTATTTTTAAAAAAAATTATAAAGAAAGGAAGAAATTCAACCGAAACATGCTTCAGAAATGACAATATTATTGAACAAGTCATACATCATCCATAAATATATATGGAACCCAAGATCCTGTTGCAACCAATAGATTGAGTAGTAAACAGATCAGATACAGACAAATAGTGATCAAACTGTATCCTTTATCTTTTATAATTTTGCCGATATTAATGTGAATACGGATAGTCTCGATACGGATACAAATTGGATGAGGATGTTAAACGGATACAATAACAGGTGGAATATCAGACAGATACGAATACAAATATAATTCAGATAATTTAAAACAATGTTGTTAATTTAAAATGTTTCCTCAATATATAAAAATGTATTTCGGATAAATAATGTTGGTACAATAAATAAAGGGACCAGATTCGGATAAATAAAAGAAAAATAATCTCAGGACATCTTAGTCCCACAAGGGAACACTCTTTAAGTTTTGAAGTATCTCCAGCCGGCCAATGGCCCATATAGTAGCTAGCGTACGTGATGATATGTTGGAAAGCGGTTGAAATTTTTTGTGAACGATTCCGATGATCCGGTTTAAGTGAAATGTCGGATAAGGTAATCATCGCGAATCTGTATCCGGTTTTATATTCAAAATCGTATCCTCATTTTATATTTGTCAGAAAATTATTTGGATTCAAATCAAATAATATTTATATCTGAATTCATCATTTTTCAGATTTAGATCCGAATAAAATTAGATAATATCCGATCCATTTACACCCCTAAACAGGTGATAATCTTTTTATTTTCTGTAGCTTAATCTTTTAAACAATAAACCTATTTGGTTTCTTCTATATATAGCAACATGAGACATTTGATAACGTTTGGTACGACACAGTTTTCATTACTGAACAGTTGAAACCATCTTATTAGTTTTTTTTGGAATCTTTTTAATAAAAAATTTCAAATTAACCTATACTGCCATTGTCCACATTATATAATAGTTTAAAAATATTGATACTATTAATAAAAGGAGTAGGATTAATATGCCCCATTAGTTTTGTACCCATCATGACCCAACATCATTATCTATATTTTCAAAGTTTAAACAGTCGATCCGAACCGCTCAATATGATCTTCATATTTAAATGTACTTAGATGCAAAATTTTGTATTTTTTTAAATTTGTTTGCTTTTTTTTGAGATAGGTACATAATCACTGTTTTATAATATTTTGGACCATTCAAAAATAGTGATTTTGTACCTCTCTAAACAATTAGTAAAAAAATTATAAAAATTATAAAATTTGTTAACTAAGCACATTTTAATATGAAGATCATGTTGAACAGTTCGGATCGATTATTTAGACTTTGAAAATAGAGATAATGATGTTGGGGCATGATGGGACACAAAACCAATGAGGTATTTTAACCCTACTATATGTAATAAAAAAATAAGGACGCGATAACCAGTGGCATATCTAGGATTTGAGTCAGAGGTGGGTAAAATATTTCAGTCCAGCCCGTTCCGTTTGTCTTTGCCCGACTGAGCTCATGCATCGTTGATCACCCTTCCTTCGTAATTATCCTCCTTGTCTTCAATGGTGAATTTTGAAAAAAAAAAAAAAAAAAAAACTAACTTGAATTATGAAAAAAAATAGTTAAATGTACCCCAACTTAACTAGTCACTATGTGACTCACGTGACGTGGCCGTCTTTCCCAATTTGGGCATGACACATAGAAACATGACTTGATCACAGCACGTGACCCAAGTCAAGGCGCGTCACGTCACGTATTTATATTGGGCTACAAAAAAATAGAGATGAAATTGGACTGTATTTGGGAATTCATATTTCACATTGTATAATAGAAATATTTCAGAGTGAGACAACAATCCAATATGAGTTAAACAAAAATTCAAAATTCAGAGTAGGGCAGATGCCAACCCTGCAATACACTAGCTCCACGGTGATAAATGTCGCCAACTACAATTCTCAAACAATTTTTCAACTTTAACGGCCATAGACTTTGATGCATGGTTAGACAAATTTTGGCGCCTACCGTATTCAAGTAAATTGGTGCCGACCGAATTAAAAAAAAACAACGCTTAGTATTCCAGTCTTAATAGTGCTTTACAAAAGTTTTAATAGTGTTCTAGCCAAGTCATACAATTTCTTCTAATTAACAAGTTTTAACAATGATAATTATTTTTTCTCCCAATTTGCTTCCAATCCAAAAAGAGAAAATATTTCTTTCACCCACTCTTTTTTTACTCCGATCATTCTCATCCATTTTTCTAAAGATCTATGAGAAATTTTGCGGTTCTAAAACTACAAACGTTTTATGCTCGATTTTCTCTTTCTAATAAGATACATCATGTACTTTTGAGTTATATTTGTATCCTTGTTTTTTTTTCCTTTTCCAAGGCTTTATTCCTAAAATTTTTTTTTGAAGGTTAGTGGCTTTAAGTGCCAACTAACAATTTCATTGATTAAAAAACGAACTTACAATGAGTCAAATAACTCTAAACCTAAATCCACTCTTTTATTCTTATACAAAATAATCCAAACTACTCTAAATAACTCTAATCTCACTTATATACACTCATAATTACTCTATTACTTTTCCCTATCGTTCTCTACGACCGGATCCACTTTTTCGACCGCCGCCGCACTCCAACGGCCGGATCTACTCACCCGCGCTACGATCGAGATAGCGTAGAGACTTAATGCTCCGAACTCCGATGATGCCGATCGGCTCCGATCGGCTTCGATCCCTCCCGTCTCTCTCATTCTTCTCTGCTCTCAAGGTAGAGACGAGAGAGAGAGCAGGCGCTTTGTCGGAAGAGAAGCCTAGAAGAGGTGACAGAGGAATAGATTGAAAGTAGAGTTGTGTTGGAGGAGGAAAAGAGACAGCTGCCTAGGGTTTGAAATCGCTTGGGACTATTTTTTTCGCTCTTTCTTTTCCTGGAGGCGGCTCCATTGGATTTCTCTTGTCTTAATTTTGTTTTTGAGAAGTCTTAATATTGATTTTTTTTTGAAAGTTTTAATAGTTCTCCCATAATGTCTTAATTGTGCAACAAAACACATCTTAATAGTGTTTTCCTTCTCCATATCATTTTCCCTCTCCCTCCCTCTCCTCCATCTTCATCTTCATAAACAACTCTTATTTCATTTGTAAATCGCCGAGAACGAAGAGGTTGGAGGCGATCAGAGAGGCAGCTATGATAAGATCTGTAAAGAGAAGAAAGAGAAGAGAAGACCGACGAGATAATGGCCGATGGACGTGACTGAGATCGTTTGGGAGAGATCCTCTGAGCAGCATCGCAGTTGAGAGGGGATTTGACAGAGTTGTGGGAGGCGGAGGCGAGAGGTGATCGGGATCAAAGAGGGGAGAGAGAGCTGACTTTTTTTTTTATTGAGAAGAGATCAGAATCGGAGTGGGAGAGAGCCAACATTTTTCTCAAAGTCTTAGACTTCTAAAAATAGAGATTGGAGTGGGAAAAAAGATTGGAGGACGTTTGGAGGACAGAATGTTGGAGGATGAACATATTTTCTCTAAATAATATTATGTCCAGAATGTCCATGCATGTTTAAGATAATCAAGACACTAAGACATGTAATGATGGAGAAAAAACAGCAAACAGTATTAAAAGCAATCCAATGAGCAACAATTCTATTCACATATCATTTTCTTGAGATAAAAGTGAAAAAAAAAAATGTATGTAACAAACAACATACCGTAGATAGAGAATGAAGTGATTGTAAATTTGAAGCATTAATTGCATTCAGCTTACCCTTAGAATCAGGCTGGCTATTAACCCGTAGAGTAGACACAGATATTACCAGGAGAACTAAGAACCATAAATCTATTCCTTTACAGTGGACTTCCATTTTCCTTCTCCTCTGAAGTGCCCACGGGAACAGATACTCTTTTTATAAGGCACAACTGTTAAACTAAGTCTAAAGAATATTTATTTGATTTTTCCAAAATAAATATGTTTTGGCTCCTACCAAATTCTAAGATTGCACGTTGATGTCTATGACGTAACGAAACATGGTCAAAACCTCCTAAATTTTCGTTGGATTTGATCGTTGTTTCACCTTTAAAATGTTGGGGGAATTTCCTATATACCTCTCAAAAACTTTGAAATTACATATTTCTTCCTCCAAAATTCATAATATCATATTTACCATTCTAAATTTCAAAAACTCACAAATTTCCAAATTTTATTCTCTTTTATATTAAAAATCATTTTAAATTTGTAAAGTACTTATTTTGGTCTTAATTAAGAAATATAAAAAATATGCAACATGTTTTGCAAAAAAAATCAATCTTTTAGTTGGTATGTTTCCAAGGGGAATGAATCATTTCTCTACTTCTGATGCTCACGTGACCACATATTACTAAATGTCATTGTGTATGTGTCAGAATTATACAAATGACTTATTTTCCCTAAAAATTTGATCAACCAATCAGAAGACTTACATTTTTCTAAAACATACTACATTTTTTTTTTATTCTTAATAAGGAGTAATATGCGTACTTAATAAATTTAAAATAAATTTTAATAAAAATAGAATAAAATCGGTAAATTTGTGAGTTTTTGAAATTAGAAGGGTAAATATGATATCATGAATTTTATAGAAAATATTGAATTCCAAAATTATTGAGAGATATACATAAAATTCCTCCTAAAATTGTTGCCATTTTGACAAAGTCTCTAATTGCACATTCAACTGATAGCAATGCTCATCACTTTGATTATTGTTTATTATCTAGACAGTTTGTATTAAAAAAAAGGGAAAAACTTCGAATTTTATATGGCATGTTGTCGGTTACGAAATAGTTAAGGTTGGTAATGATACAAATCCATGCATTTCAAGTTATATAAAGAAACCAAAGAGAAACTATGTTTAATAATTCAGTTCTTGTGCAATTATAATTTGTTGGTATTTTATTATTTCTCTATATTTATTCATTAAATTTTATATAAATATTTCTTTACTCTGACATTTATTTTTAATTGAGGGGAGCATTATTATACTCTGTATTTTCCTCCATTAGTCGATTTCCAAAAGGGGAGAAAAAGCAAGAGATATACAAACATGACATTGGGATAATTAAATCGGGATAAACATGTTTATGCACTTGCTTATATGTATATTTTGTAAATCATCAAAAGGAGGAGATTGTTGGCTGTATGCAATCTTCTAATACTTTGTTTGACTATATTTGTAAAACATACACTAATTGAATTTAATCTATTACATGATTTAGTGAGTTTGCAGTTTCAAAGTTTTAGGTACAAGATCTATTGCAAAGAACTAAAATAAGTTCAAGGCTTTATTTCAAGATTTATAATGAAAAACCAAGGTTCTTGAAGTGCTAAATTTCAAGGATGATTACATGAACCTGAGAAGTCAACATGACTTTACGAGATATAGATTTGTGTAGTTATCAAGTAATTAAGTAAAGTATATTTGAGGCTTCTTGATTTCTGGAGCATCCGTATTGACCAAAACAAATATGGAACCAACTAAAATTGATAAGTCAGAAAGTTCCAATTTAGTTTCGTGCTAGCAAAATGGCATCTGTATAATGGTTGACTATCAAGTTTTGTGAGAAGCAACATTAAAAAAAAAAGTATCATGAAACAACCGATCCTAATAGTACTATTAGGATCGGTTTTTTTGAAATAACCGATCCTAATGCTAATTTGACGCTAGGGTTTAATTATGTTTCGCGTCTTGTACTTAAAAAAATTTTAGGACTCAATACTAATAGGATCGGTTCAATAAATAACCGATCCTAAAAATAATCAGGATCGGTTCTTTCGAAATAACCGATTCTAAAAACAATCAGGATCGGTAATTTTGAAATAACCGATCCTGATAACTCCTGCTTAGGGTTCTTATTTTCATTTCGCGCCTCTCATTTTCAACTTAGCGTTTTTCTCTCTCTCTGTGTCTCCGTCTCTCCCTCTCAAATCCTCAGACCTCCGTGTCTTTCCTCTCTCTGTCTCCGTCTCTCCCTCTCCTCCGTGTCTCTCTCTCTCTGTCTCCGTCTCTCCCTCTCAAAGCCGAGCCTCTCGAACCTCCGGCTCAATTGTGTCAATTTTTAATTTTTTTTATTGTTTCAAAAATTAATTAATGGTGTTTGTATATTATTTTTCAGTCTTGAGGACATCTCGCTCAAGTTACTTAATCATCCGGCCGATCAACTATCACGGTATTAGCTTTATCTATTTTTCTCATTATTATACTTTTAAAACACATTTTTTTTTGTATTTTCAATTTATTTATTTATCTTTTTTCATTTGAGCAAAGCTTTTTGAGATTATTCCATCGGCGGTGAAAAGGTACACTTTGCTATTGCACCAAATTTCTTCAACTATTGTACTTCTTTTTGTGTTTCATGAATTTTATTTTGTGTTCTTAATTGGTTTTGAGCTCCAATAAATCAATGGTAAATAAAAAAAAAATTATGCTGGCTAGCAAATATATATGAAAGCTGGCCAAAAAAAAAAAAAAAAAATTTTTAGATCCAATATAACATCAGGATCGGTTGTTTCAAACAACCGATACTAATATGCATATATAACCGATCCTGATAGTGAAACAACCGATCCTGATGTTATACTCTCAGGATCAGTTGTTTGAAACAACCGATCCTGATAGTTACTATCAGGATCAGTTTGTTTGAAACAACCGATCCAGATTATTGTAGTATCAGTATCGCCTTCATCAGGATCGGTTGTATTCCGATACTAATATGCATATATAACCGATCCTGATTCCATATTTTCCACTAGTGCCGCTAGTGTGCTCTGCTTGTAGGGTTCGAAGGGGTACACTAGGCAAAGCTTTTCAGCTCACATATATCCATAAATGTGTGATGATCCTGAGGGACTCTCTAGCTTTAGCTTTTTGGCTTAACTTGCACACTAGTTTGGCCGTGACTTCCCACCGTTGCTGGTCTCACGTGTCACGTGTTGTGTCTTTTCTTTCTGGGTAATAGGAAAGAGGCACCAACGTGGTTGCTCTGCCCCGGAGACGTAGTCATTTTACGCCGAACTCCGTTATCATCTTGCGTGTCAACTGTCACTAAACACTTCTCTATTTACATTACTTGTACATGCTTGTATGACTTGTTAGTTTAGACAGTCGAACCGAAAAACGTCTAAGAGTCACTAAGACTCCCTTTAAACACCCTCTAAGTGCCGTTAGGGACTACACAACAAACAATATAACAAATTATGGTTAATAAAATAGAAGCACAACTCCTATTCTCAATTAAAAAAAAAGTTTCTTCTTTGTTAAAAAATGGGGGATGAATCCACTAGTTTCACAATATAACTATAAAGAGAGAGGTTTCAGATGTTTTCATTATATCTTTATCAAAATAAAATTATTTAGTTTTATATTAATTAGTATTAATAGTGCTTGTAAAAATACACTGATTTGAAGATTTGCTGAACGTTAATTGTTTTCATATAAAAAAAATATATATGTTTGTGTATTTTGAGAAAAAATATATATTAAATCTAACAAAAAAAATTTATATATAGTGTTTAAAATTTATGTGATTAGACATTAAAAGGTAGAGACATTTGTATAACGGAAGCAATAAAAATAAAGACATTTGAACACTCATCAGTTATAAATATCCAATGCAATAAAATGGTTCCTATCTAGCTACCTGTAGTACATGTCCTAATTAAGTTTCTTACTTCTTAATTGCACCAAATGCAAAGTTTTAACTAATACCAATCAGTGGAGTCCATCTGTCAATGACGTGTCAGTTATTTGAGAACTAAATTCAGTCTCTGGTAATAACGAAATTCGTCAGATTCATCAGCCAAAAGCCTGTGACATGGAATCTGAACTCAGGGACCAAGAGGATCACTATTATTTGGAGGTTCGCTCTATTAATTTAGATGGAACCTAATTAGAATTCGTATCCTCTGCAAGGAATCTTTTTAATAAATCTGAACCATCTGATCTGTTTTAAGATTACTAGCTTGATCCGAACTAATACTTAAAAGCTCCCCTATGTTATAGGAAGGAGTCGGATTGACTCCGTTTAAAATCAAGTGGTTGAGATTCATTTACTAAAAAGATTTCCTTTTGAGTTAATGCAGAGAATACGCGTTCACCTAATTAAGAGTCTATAGTTCAGCCATTTCAATACAAAGTCGATTAATTAAATTGGGATAAATTTGGTTCGAAGTTCAGGTACCTATATTTTTTTTTAAAGTCAAGAATATATTATTAATTTGGTCCAATTTTTCAAAGTAAACGCGAGAATTTCAGGCATTCATTATTTGTGACGCTTGTTGCCATTTTGACAAAGTCTTTCATTGCACATTCAACTGATAGCAATGCTCATCACTTTGACTATTGTTTATTAACTAGACAGTTTTTACTAAATAAAAAAGGAAAATTTTCGAATTTTATATTTCATGTTGTCGGTTACGAAATAGTTAAGTTTGGCAATGATACAAATCCATGCATTTCAAGTTATATAAAGAAACCAAAGAGAAACTATGTTTAATAATTAAGCTCTTGTGCAATTATAATTTGTTGGTATTTTATTATTTCTCTATATTTATTCATTAAATTTTATATAAGAAATACGTTACCCTGACATTTATTTATAATTGAGGGGGAGCACTCTTGTACTCTGTATTTTCCTCTCTTTAGTTGATTCCCAAAAGGAGGCGAAAAAGCAAGAGATAGACAAACATGACATTGGGATAATTAAATCGACTTAAACATGTTTATGCACTTGCTTATATGTAAGGTTTGTAAATTATCAAAAGGGGAGATTGTTGGCTGTATGCAATCTTCTAATACTTTATTTGACTATATTTGTAAAACATACACTAATTAAATTTAATCTATTGTATGATTTAGTGAGTTTGCAGGTTCAAAGCTTTAGGTACAAGATCTATTGCAAAGAACTAAAATGGGTTCAAGGCTTTAATTTCAATATTTATAATGAAAAATCAAGGTTCATGAAGTGCTAAATTTCAAGGATGAATGCATGAACCTGAGAAGTCAACAAGACTTTACGAAGCTATAGATTTGTGTAATAATCAAGTAGTTAAGTAAAGTATAATTGAGACCTGTTGATTTCTGGAGCATCTGTATTCACCGAAACAAATATGGAACCAAGTAAACTTGAGAGTCAGAAAGTTTCAATTTAGTTTCGTGCAAGACAGATGACATCCGTATAATGGTTGACTATCAAGTTTTGTGAGACAAATTATATTGACCGAACTAATTGGGCATAAACATTTTGGATGGTTTATATTAATTTGAATTATTTTGCAGAAACCAACACTTAAATATCCATACAATTCAACTTAACGGGTTTCTTCCCGTTGGAGTGGATCTAGCAAATCTGGATCCTCCAACTATATAAAGAGTTATCATCGCTCTAGATTTGCTAGGCTAGCTGCCTGTCACCTTTCAAAACGCATTTATTGCAACTCTTGATAGCCTCCATTGTTGAGTACATTTAACTGGCATATCTTCTCAACATACTCAAATCCACTCGACTTATTTTTTGAGGAGATAGTTTGGTGTCTAGGATTTAATTCTAGAACTTTTACATCCCTGCTAGTGTGGTCTGCTTGTAGGGCGCGAAGGGGTACACTAGCCAGAGATTTTCAGCTCGCATATACCCATAGCTGTGTGACGATCCTGAGGAACTCTCTAGCTAAAACTTTTAGGCTCAAGTTGCACACTAGTTAGGCCGTGACTTCCCACTGTTGCTGGGCTTACGTGTCACGTGTTGTGTCATTTCTTTCTGGGTAATAGGAAAGGGGCGCCAACGAGCTTGCTGTGCCCTGGAAACGTAGGCATTTTATGCCGAACTCCGTTATCATCTTGCGTGTCAACTGTCTCTACACTCTTCTCTATTTACATGACTTGTACACTCTTGTATGACTTGTTAGTTTAGAGGGTCGAACCGAAAAACGTCTAAGAGTCAGTAAGACTACCTTTAAATACCCTCTAATTGCCGTTAGGCACTATACAACAAACAATGTAACAAATTATGGTTAATAAAATACAAGCACAACTCCTATTCTCAATTAAAAAAAAAAAGTTTCTTCTTTGTTAAAAAGTGGGGGATGAATCCACTAGTTTCACAATATAACTATAAAGAGAGAGGTTTTAAATGTTTTCATTATATCTTTATCAAAATAAAATTATTTAGTTTTATCTTAATTGGTATTAATAGAGCTTGTAAAAATACATTGATTTGAGGATTTGCTGGACGTTAATTTTTTTTATATAATTGATTCATTTAAAAATAAAAATAAAAGTAATATGTTTATGTGTATTGAGAGAAAAAATATATATTAAATCGAACAATTGTTTTTATATATAATGTTTAAAATTTATGTGATTAGACGTTAAAGTTAATTAGAGAGATTTGTATAATGGAAGCAATAAAATTAAAGATATTTGAAGACTCTTCGGTTATAAATATCCAATGCAATAAAATGGTACCTATCTAGCTACCTGTAGTACATGTCCTAACTAAGTTTCTTACTTCTTAATTACACCAAATGCAAAGTTTTAACTAATACCAATCAGTTGAGTCCATCTGTCAATGACGTGTCTGTTATTTGAGAAATAAATTCAGTCTTTGTTAATAACGAAATTCGTCAGATTCATCAGCCTGTGACAAGTAATCTGAATTCAGGGACCAAGAGGATCACTATTATTTTGAGGTTCGCTCTATTAATTTACATGGAACCTAATTAAGAGCCTATATATAGTTCAGCCATTTCAGTACAAATTCGATTAATTAAATTGGGATATATTTTTTTTTTAAACTCAAGAATATATTATTTCGTCCAATTTTTCAAAGTAAACGCGAGAATTTCAGGCATTATTAATTTGTGACGCTTGTTGCCATTTTGACAAAGTCTTTGATTGCACACTCAACTGATAGCAGTGCTCATCACTTTGATTATTGTTTATTATCTAGACAGTTTGTATTTTTAAAAAAAAGGAAAAACTTCGAATTTTATATTGCAAGTTGTTGGTTACGACTTACGAAATAGTTAAGTTTGGTAATGATACAAATCCATGCATTTCAAGTTGTATAAATTAAGAAACCAAAGAGAAACTATGTTTAATAATTAAGCTCTTGTGCAATTATAATTTGTTGGTATTTTATTATTTCTCTATATTTATTCATTACATTTTATATAAATATTTCGTTACTCTGACATTTAATAATTTATTTATAATTTTCTTACAATAATCGAGTTTAAGCCACTCCGTAGATGAGAGATTTTTTTCCATTGATCTCTTCAATTACTAGATAGAGGACATATAAATGATAGAAGAAAAAAATTAATTGTATGGTTCCGTTTTTACGTGTTGTCAATATTAGAAAATTCCATAAAGTCAAAGATAGTTTACCGATCTGTGTTAAGCTGAAATTTCCTTCTTGCATATGAGCTTCTCTAGAAACACAACAAATGATGAGCGATAAGGATTTTCTTGTAGCATATTGAATTAGACGGGTTATTTTTTCACCCGCTACCGATCCCATACTTGCTCCGATAAACTCAAAATCCATAACCACAAGTGCTACAGGTATTCTGTCGAGTTGACCTATTCCTGTTTGAACAGAGTCAGTCAAACATGTTTTTCTTTGATAAGAATTGACATTATCCATGTAAGGTATATCGTGTTCAGATTCTATGGATTCTTCTGATTCTTGTTCCTCTTGATCTGAATCGAGTACTTCTTCATTGAAATATGAAATTTCTTCATAAATTCCTAGCTACAGATATTTCATATATTCAAGTCACGAACTCAAATAAAATAAATTTCCCCCCGAAAAGATCTATACCTGCTACAAATGGTTTGAGGTCAACCTATTCGACTATTTAATATTCAGAAATAATTTTTTCTTCCGGATTTCAAATTTGTGATCTCTTATATGAAGAACATTGCTTTTACCACTAGACCAAAACTCCAAAAAAAATAGTTTGGAATTGAAAAAATAGAAAAAGTATATTTCAGTAACAAATGTCTATATTGCAAGTTATGATATTAACACTTATCTTTTTATGAATAACACAAAAATCTCAATATTTTATACCATAAACAATTTTATTCTTTATTAATTATTTTTCTTTTAAAAACTACTTCTCTCATGAATTATGATAACTTTTTCTTTCCTTCAAAGTTTAATTTAGAATAATATGATTTTCTTTTCTTATGGTTTAGAGTATAGGATAATGAGAGTAGAGAGGCAGTGTAAAGAGTTTATATTCTACACACCATGATTTGAGATTTTATAAATTTGAATAGCTTGTATACAGAGTTCACTAGTACTCTCCCCTTCCATCCTCACCCATAAGAATTTAGTAGAACAAAGTAAACATATGTTAATCAGGTCTGATTACTCCCCCCTCCCCTTCTGTATTCTCTTCATGAGCATAGAATAAGATAGAGAAGGAAATACGTGACACGCCGTGACATACGTGACAAACACGTTGTAATTTGGTCACGTGACGTGACGTGATTAAAATAGTGGCAGACAGTCACGTCACACGAATAGTCACGTAATGTGTAGTCACGCTGTGACTACACGTGACGTGATATGTCGTCACATAAATTAATCACGTGAAACTTTTTTATTATATTTTAATTTAAATTGTTGAAATTCAGAAAAAAATATAAAAATATATGAAAATTATAAAAATTGTAAAATAAGTAAATAATGTTGCAAATTTTTTTTAAAGGAAAGGCTATTGAGTATCTGACATTATTTAAAAAAAAATTAATTACAAATATTTATTGGATTAAACTAGAGAAAATAAAAACCAGTACTACAAAAGTGCCGGTATCACTGAACCTACACCATAAAAGAGAAACATGGATATTCTATGTGTACCAAAAAAACTGAAAATTAACTTGAAAAAACTGAATACTCTATGTTTCATACCGTGACGTGACGTGACTGGTTCGCGTGACGTGACGTGACGTGTTATTTTTGCTCGAATGCGGTCAGGTCACGGGAATGATCACGTCACGCAACACGCGAGTCACGTCACGTAATCGACTCACATGACGTGACGTGACTGATCACAACGTGACAAATTTCCTTCTCTGGGCTAAGATCTAGTTTAGCCGCATTTCAATACAAATTCTGATAAATTGGGATAAATTAGATCTGAATTTCAGGTACCTATTTTTAAAACGAGAAAATACTATTATTTTGTTCAATTTTATTGATCAAGAATTTATTTTGCTCTCAAGAAATTTTCAAAGTCAACCATTCGTACATTTTGTGACAATTTTTTTATTTTTTGTTTAGGATAAGTCAGAGGTTTATATGTCATGTTGACAAAGTCTTCAATTGAACATTGAACTGATCAGCAATGCTAATCAGTTCAGTATATTGTTTATTACCTACACAGTTTGTACTAAAAAACAAAAACATAAAATTTTATATAAGTACTACGAAATTGTTAAGTTTGCTAATGATAGAGATCCATTTCTAGTTATATAAGAATAAAAAGAAATCAAGAGAAGATGTATAATAATTAAGTGCTAATTGTGCACTTATAATTTGTTGGTACTTTTATTACTTCTCTATATTTATTCATTATATTTTAAATAAATATTCCGTAAAGGAGAAAATAATTATTTTCATAGAGGTGACAATAATTTTTTTTTTCATTTTACTAGATAGAGGACATGAATTAAAAATAATTTTAATTTGTATGGTTCTATTATATATTATGCGTTGTAAATATTACTAGCAACAGTTCCATTTTAATTTTCGACCAAAAAGAATACCTGCTACAAGAAAGTAAGTTTGAAATTGAACAAACTGAAATATATATTCGAGTAACTAAAGGCGATATTGCGGATCACGATATTAACACAACTTTTTTTATGAGGAGGGTTCAAATGACATATAGATCACATCTAACGGTTTTATTTAAACATTTATAATTTAAATTTTTATTTATTAATATTTTTAAAAATAGAAGCATGGTGGAGGCACAAAAATGGAGGCATTTGAAACCCTCCCCTTTTTTTATTAACTTTGACATGACTTAAATTTTGTAATAAATAAACACTTTTACCATTTATTAATTATTTTCTTTTAAAACTGCTTCTCTCGCATATATTATCATAGGATTTTCTTTTTTAAAAGTTCTATATACGAAATATGTTATTTTGTTTAAAATTTGTTTTTATATGAATGGGGGAGGGAAAGAAGATTCCATTGCTTGTTGGCTAATTTAGGTGAGAAATGTGGAGCGGAGTTTGCAGTGCTAATATCAAGGTGTATGGTTTTGACTGTTTTTTTATCCAAAGTTCGTCTTCTTTAAAAATTGCACTGTATTTAATTTGGTCACTGTGCTAAACTGCTAATCTATAAAACCAAGGATTACCTTATTATGGCATACTAATTTCTCAGCATTAAACCGCTACCGATACTGTCAAGAATAATAGAAATAACTAAGAACACAAAACTCCCAAGAAATCTCCCTTCCCACCCAATTTTATTTCTTTGTCAATTGAATTATTACATAGCTGTATACTCCTATTTATCATTCTAGAGAGATATTTTTGGTACAGCCCATCAAATCAATTATACATGCTAAACATGGGATCCTTATTCTAACTTTAGAAGAAAATAAATCATTCTATATATATTGTAAATTACATCAGATGCACATATATATCTTTCCTCGAATTTTATTCTTCCCTTCTTTGAGTGGATACAGATCCTTTGATAGCTGCTGAGTTCTTTCCTTCTTTGAGTGGATACCAATCCTTAGCATATCTTTTTTATTCCTAAATCTTTAGCTGCTGAGTGTATTCTCAACACTCCCCCTCACGAAGGCAGGTAAATATCCACCATTCCGATCTTCTCTAGCATTTCTTCGAAAGGTTTAGTTGCCACTGCCTTAGTTAAGATATCAGCTACCTGTTCTGTTGATCTAACAAATGGTAGAGAGAGAATTTTAGAATCAAGTTTTTCTTTAATAAAATGTCGATCTACCTCTATGTGTTTTGTCCTGTTGTGCTGTACTGGATTGTGCGAGATGTCTATGGCAGCCTTGTTATCACAGTACAATCTCATTTCATCTTCGTATTCCACTCCTAACTCAGTAATCAACTTTCTCAACCATAGTAGCTCACAAATTCCTTTCACCATCCCCCTGAATTCGGCTTCAGCACTGGATAGGGCAACCACAGTTTGTTTTTTACTTCTCCATGTTACCAAGTTACCCCCAACAAATGTAAAGTAGCCCAAAGTTGATTTTCTATCCATGATGTTTTCTGCCCAATCTGCATCTGTATAGCCTTCGATCTTTATATATATGTTTATTCTTCTCAAACTTGATTCCTTTACCATGTGTCCCTTTGAGATATCGCAATATTCGTATGACAGCTCCCATGTGATCTTCACTCGGGTTGTGCATAAATTGACTCACTACCCCTACTGCATATGCTATGTCTGGTCGGGTGTGCGATAGGTATATTAGTTTACCAACTAACCTCTGGTATCTTTCTTTGTTTGTGGGACATTGTTCAGGACAGATTTCAAATTTCACATTTTGTTCCATTGGGGTACTAACCGGTTTACATTCCATCATCCCAGTTTCGGCCAAGAGATCAAGAACATATTTCCTTTGAGAAAGAAGTATACCTTTTCTAGTTCTTGACACTTCAATTCCTAGAAAATATTTTAGACCTCCCAAATTTTTCATTTCAAATTCCTTCGAGAGCTTTGTTTCAAGTCTTTCAATTTCAGCTCTATCATCACCTGTAATAATCATGTCATCAACATAGATAATAAGGATTGCAATTTTACCTTCACTTCTTTTAAAGAACATGGTGTGATCGGAGTCTCCCTGACTATACCCATAGCTCTTCATGGCCCTGCAGAACCTTCCAAACCATGCCCTAGGTGACTGTTTCAAGCCATACAATGCCTTCTCCAGCTTGCACACCTTGTTTGCCGGTCCAATGTGCTCGTAACCGGGGGGTAGATCCATATAAATTTCTTCTTCCAAATCGCCATGAAGAAATGCATTTTTAACATCGAATTGATGTAATGGCCAGTCAAAGTTAGCTGCAAGAGACAATAAAACTCGAACCGAATTTAGTTTTGCAACAGGGGAAAAAGTTTCCTGGAAGTCAACCCCATACGTTTGTGTATACCCTTTCGCTACTAACCTGGCTTTATATCTTTCGATCTTTCCCTCTGCATTGTACTTAATTGAATACACCCATTTACACCCAACTGTCCTTTTTCCCGGTGGTAAATTAACTATTTTCCACGTACAATTTTTTTCGAGAGCCTCCATTTCTATATTCATTGCTCTAGTCCATTTCTCACTCTTTTTGGCATCTTCAACCTTTTCGGGTATGGCAATAGACGATAGTTGGTCTGCGAAATTCTTTAATGGTTGTGGCAATTTTTCTGTTGAGGTATAGTTTGCAATTGGATATGTTATTTCTTTACTCGTCCCATCTTCCAGGATGTATCTTCTTGGTGGTTTGCCACGATTAACACGTGAAGGAAATCTAGGCTGGGTTTCAGAAGAACATACCTCGTTGTTATCCTCTCGTGATATTGCCTCAGTAAGATCTATCCATAGCTTAATTCCATTTGGCGAAGAGCCCGACTGACCTGTTTCTGCTAGATTTTGTTGCTCAGAACCTTCATCATTTTCTGAACCCGAGTCAACTGCTGCTGGACCCGAGTTATTTGCTGGATCTGTACCTGAGTTAGCTGCTGCTGGACCCGAATTAGTTGCTGGGCCTGGACCCGAATCAGCTGCTGTTGGACCGATTTAGCTGCTAGGCCTGGACCCGAATCAGCTGTTGGGCCTGGACCCGAATCAGCTGCTAAGCCTAGACCCGAATTAGCTGGTGGTGGATTGGATAAAAAGGTTAGATCAAAGTCCGATTCATCATGACTACTGCCCTCCTGAATCGGATCTTAGATTTTGTTAAAAAATGACTCATTTTCTAAAAAAGTAACATCCATGGTAGTATGGAATTTTCTAGTACTTGGATTATAGCATTTATAACCTTTCTGATTTGCTCCCATTCCCAAAAAAACACATTTTTCAGCCCTAGGTTCTAACTTTGTGCGGAATGGTTTTTGTATATGGATATAAGCAACACACCCAAATATTTTAGGAGGCAAATTTAAGACAGATGGTATGGTTATATGAGATGATAGGACTTGGATGGGAGTTTTATAGTCATTTGCACTTGTGGGTGTACGATTTGAGAGGTATACAGCAAATGAAAGGGCATTATCCCAAAACATAGGAGGTACTTTATTTTCAAGTAGTAGTGATCGGGTCATTTCAAGGAGATGTCTGTTTTTTCGTTCGGCAATGCCGTTTTGCTGAGGTGTTCCTACACATGTTGTCTCATGAATAATCCCATTTTCTCTAAAATAATTTTGTACACTTCGGTTCAAGTATTCTGTCCCATTATCGCTCCTTATGGTTTTTATTTCTTTCCCAAATTGAGTCTTTACCAATTTATGGAAATCTTGAATAACTTTAGAAACCTCGTCTTTTGTTTTAAGTAAATAGAGCCAAGTCATTCTGGAGCAATCATCAATAAAGGAAACATACCATCTACAACCGGATTTGGAAATTATAGAGGATGGTCCCCAAACATCTGTATGTATCAAATCAAAAGGATTCTTACATTTATTTTGACTGCTATAATAAGTTGTTCTATGACTCTTAGATTTAATACAAGTTTCACAAACAAAATCTTTAGGATCTAAATTCAAAAATAAATCGGGTAAAAACTTTTTCATGTATCCAAAAGATGGGTGACCTAGTCTTTTATGCCATACCCAAATTTTATTCTTAGTAGATATATAATTTCCCCTTACTACGTAATTGCTGCCAGTTTTGGATTCATCCAAGTAATACAACCCATCTCGTCTAGTACCATGGCCAATGATCCTTTTCGTGAGAATATCCTGGAATACACAATGGTCAGGGAACATAAGCACAATGCAATTTTGATCCTTTGTAAGTTGACTGACAGATATCAGCTTTGTTGCAAGGGAAGGAACCACAAGCGTGTTTTTCAGCTTGATTTGATTTGATAACATAATCTCCCCTGCACCTTCTACAGGATAGACTTCCCCATTTGCATTAATTATTTTGGTTTTACGTGGTGTACACAAGGTTTTCAAAGCAGTTTTTTCGTGTGTCATGTGGTCGGTTGCACCCGAATCAATAACCCAACCTTCATTCTCTCTATTTCTGTTCACATCTGAGATATTACACTTACCCATTCTGATTTTAAAAACGCTACTTTTACCTTCACAATTATGGTTTTCTTCCTCGGTTCTGGCTACTTCCTGCTGACCATAATGGTTCGGCTTTGGCTGCTGCTGGCTGCTGGCTGCTGCTTGCTGCTGTTGGATCACTACAAAAGACAGGCACTTTTCGCGAGGATAAAAAGTGACTTTTCGCGACGGAGTACCGTCATAAACGTGCTTTTTCTATTGCGATGGTACTTTTCGCGACGAAGTTCCGTCGCGAAAAGTGCCTACTTTGTTGTTGTGGCTGCTGGCCGGTTCTGGTTGCTGCCGCTGGCTGCTGCTGGCCATGCTGGTTCGGGTCAATATGCTGCTTGCTAACCTCTTGGCTGCCGACAGCTGCAGTTGTGGCTGCTACACCTTTGCCTCTGTCCTCATACTTTTTCTTTTTGTCTCCTTTCCACCACTCCGGATAGCCCACCACTTCAAAGCATTGTTCCTTTGTGTGCCGATTTTTGCCACAGTTTGTGCATCTCATCTTTGCCTTGTCATTATAAGAGGACTGTGAGTAATTTTTGTTTTGAAAATCATACCCCTTACCAGACTTGTAGCCTTTGGTGATCATGGCCAATGAGTTTGCGTCCACTCCTCCCTTGATCTGATACCTTGGCGAGTAGCTTCTCTCCTTACATACCCATATGCTTGCTCAATTGAGGGGAATGGGCTGAGCATTACCACCTGTGCTCTTACGCCATCTAACGTGTCATCCAGCCCGTCAAGAAAGGTGTATACTCTTGTCTTCTGAATGAACGTGTTGAATTTGTTGATATCTATTGTGTACTCCATCGGATTTGGGCATCAAAAGGTCGATTTCTTGCCACAGCCCTTGTAGCTCGTCAAAGTATACTTCAATAGCTCACTCTTCTTGTTTCACACGCATAACTTGGCGGTTGAGAGCATACACCTGAGCCTCATCACTATCATCGTAGTAGGTTGTAGCAATTGCCTTCCATACGTCTCTAGCAGTAGGGTATCGAATATAACTCCCCCTAAGTCGTGGTTCGAGGGAGTTAATAATCCACCCTTTCACCACCACATCGTCAGTTGCCCACTTTTGAAATGATGGTTCGGTTTGGGATGGTGGAGCTGGTTCTCCTGTGAGATGCTTCATTCTTTCTCTGCCAATAACGTACATCGCCACCGCTTGGCTCCAAAAAGAGCAGTTTGTGCCATCGAATTTTACATCAAAGCACTTGAATGAATTATACCCTCGGTCATGGCAACAGGTTGAGGTATGATTTGTGTCGCCGGTTGAGGATTGTTTATGGCAGCAGTTTGCATAGCTGCCATTTGAGTCATCATTCTCACCATCTGCTCAATCAGCGCAGCAGTGGTGGTCGATTCTTGGGATTCGGCTTCAGACATTGTTCTACCAAATATGGATAGCTCCTTAGAGCAGTATAGCACGAGAAATTGAAGTTAAAGACAAGAAGGGCAACAATTTCTCTAGCTATACCACCAGGCAACCATGGTCTGATACCATGTCAAGAATAATAGAAATAACTAAGAACACAAAACTCCCAAGAAATCTCCCTTCCCACCCAATTTTATTTCTTTGTCAATTGAATTATTACATAGCTGTGTACTCCTATTTATCAATCTAGAGAGATATTTTTGGTACAGCCCATCAAATCAATTATACATGCTAAACATGGGATCCTTATTCTAACTTTAGAAGAAAATAAATCATTCTATATATATTGTAAATTACATCAGATGCACATATATATCTTTCCTCCTTGAATTTTATTCTTCCCTTCTTTGAGTAGATACGGATCCTTTGATAGCTGCTGAGTTCTTTCCTTCTTTGAGTAGATACCAATCCTTTAGCATATCTTTTTTATTCCTAAATCTTTAGCTGCTGAGTGTATTCTCAACAGATACTAGCGGCTATGTCGCTGTAGTCTATAGTTGCACAGGAGATGCTGCAGACTGCAGCGGTTGTGCTAGATTCCAAATTTCATGATTTTGCTACCGCTCATAGAGGCTTTTTTTATGCTACTGATACATAAGGCATTGAACTGAAAAACTTTCAATTCAGGCAGTATAGAAAGCCTAAAACTTTCATTATTATTGACCTGCAAATGCTAAGATTAATTCACAGAAAAACAGGTCACTATCACCAGAGGAGTAGAAACTCTTAGGAATTAAATAATAATTATGAAAAGGAAAGGAAAAAGAAAAGAGATCTTTCTCAGGAAACATGACTGCTTGAAGCATTGTTGAATGCCCTGGAGAGCCCAAAATCAGCAATCTTTGCCTCGAGATTTTCATTTAAAAGAATGTTGCTCGTTTTCACATCTCTATGGATTAGTGGCGGATTGCACGCCTTGAGCAAATAATCCACCCCTTCATTGTTTTTATTGATGTATACGTAGATGATGAAATTTCAATTAACTTTTTCCTCTCAGTTTTAGCAAAAAGAAAACCACATTTCAATTGACTTAACAATGATGTGAATATTCTCCAATATGGGATATGGCTGAATGGAGTCATGGTTTCTCTAAATTTTTTGTCTGGTATGCTAGAATCATGATCGGAGAAAAATACTCACTCCAATTATTGCAATAATTTATAAATTGCAAACTTTATGGAGGGTCCTAGCTAGGTCCTAGGTAGACTCTAGTTATTTTCTTGATACTAGGCACTTGATGTTAACTAATTATGGATAGTACAATGAATAAATGCTTAAGAATTCTAGATATTAAAAAGTTTTTGTACCAAGTGCTGATTCATATGCAGTTCGAACCCGTTGTTTCCAACTCAGAGGCCTTGCATTATCTGAAATTGACAGATTTGAGACCTTAAATTTTAAATACTTGAGTTGAAAATAGTTTTAATAAACCCGTTTAATTTTGCGAAAACATTCGAGTTAAAGATAAAAATCACCCATGAGCTTATATTGGAGAGTTCCTTCTTTCATGTACTCATATACAACTTACAAGTGCCATGCAATCTCCATCCATGCAATGGCCAATTAGTGACCCTTGCCAAATTTTGAGCTTGGAAACAGAGCAAATTATCGTATTTGTTTTACCTTCACAAGATGGTTTTGTTAGCCTCACGAACATCTAAATCATTATCAGATGCCATATAGTGCAAATACATATAACTAGTATTTACCATTTTTTTGTTAAGTATGAGCTAAGGAAATAATGTGCAAGATATGGTTTTGCATATAAAAAACTTTTTGATAGATTATTCAGCCAAATATTTACTGATTGTTCAATGATCCAAATTAAAAAAGGTATAGACATTCTTTTATTGTTTTCCATTTTTTTTTCTAACTGTATCTTAAATAACAAATTATTTATTACCAATATTTCAATTGCTAAGTTGAATATAATATTATTACATAACTGGTAACAAAATTGAATGAAATTATGAAATGCACAAGTTCATAAGCATAAAACAATTCGTGCGATCAAGATAAATAATTTGATATAACAATATACCGTGCTACAGTTAGAGTCAAGTTGGCTATCAACCATAAATCCATTCCATATGAGGGGACTTCATTTTTCTTCTCCTCTTGAAGAGTTAAAAGGTGATTAGGGCTCCTTTTTACAATATATGTACCCAACGGTTTAACAAAGCCTAAACAATGTCCATTTAATTTATCAAAAATGACAATGTAAATACTAAATATGACTCCAACAAAACAATTGATGACAACGCTATTATTCAGTATTCTGGTAACTCTGCCCGTAGGCCTGATCAATCCTCTGTTTTCTTTTGCTGGATTTGCAGCAGCAGCTCTCCATTGAAAAGTTTGCCCATAGAGAAATAGCAATTGAAATTCATATACGCAAAACGACTATTTATGGGCTCATCGTGTCTCAGCTTCTTACTGTATTTATGGTTCAGCCCTGAAAGTCTTAACAAATAATCACTATGTATAAGGAGCGGGGTAGGTAGGATCGTGTGCACGGACTCGACTGGTTAGCGTGCACAAGCACCGAAAGAGACGTAAGAAGTACAAAAGAAAATCATTAGCCGAACGCTATACTCTTTGTTCTGTTTGTCAATGAGAATACCAATTTATAAATTCTCAGGTTAAACAAATTAATGAGAAAATTTTGAATGTAGGTGTTTTGCATGTACATGGAATATTTATTAGGGGTTGGTTGTTTCTTTTTTACAATAATTTTTTTGTAGAATAATGCTAACATGAAACTAAGTTAAGCATATTGATACTAAGCACAGATTCAATTTAACAAAATTGTACACATCAGATTTCTAAAATAATTGATAGCACGAACACGCTAGAACACGCGGCTAACACGCTTGGACACGATAGGGCATGGACTGTAAAAGTGTTATGTACACTCAGAATTGTTGTAAAATACTTAAAAAAAATAGAAAATGATCTGAAATAAAAAATAGCAATATATACCATTTTTGCTAACTTTCATATTTTTAGATATTTTTTACAAATATTATATTTATAACGACATGTAACGATTTTCTCAATTTGTACAAAAAACTAAAAAAGAAAAAATGGAAAAAAAAAAACTTGAAAAGTATTAAAATATTTAATTTGACTCTGTTCTTTAAATTTAGACATTTTTCCATATTTTTTCCTGTGGTTACTTTTTTTAATGGTTTTCTCTTAATCAAACAAAAAGAAAAAAGAAAAAGAAACACGTCTGGGCCAATGTTAGCACACATAATAACCATGTCATGCCAACATGTATAGTGTGAGTGTCAATTGACATGTCCTGCTTGGTTTGTGCACTATTTATTAGCACGGCACATCTTAAGCCATTTATCATTAGCTATTGGTTTAATTTAGTTAATTTTCTATCTGTAGGTTAGTTATGTTGTTATTATTATTATTTTTATTATTATTATTTATAAATGTTAGTTATTACATAAAACATGCCAACTAATATCACATACACCAAACCAGATATTAAGCAAAATCAATATATTTGAAAGAAACTTCAGACAAACGAAGGAATAATAAACAAAGAGATGAAGAAATGTACGGAGAACAATAGTTAAATTCACTACTACAGAATTGGCGACTATACACGGTTAAAAATGCCAATGAGACACAGTAGTAACTGTGTACAAACACATCGCGTACACAATTGAACAACCGTGTCTATATAAACTTTATATCTAATTTATATGTTGTTTATAATTCATTAGTATTCATATTTTCTAGGCATTAAACATACAATATCCACAAGTGATTCCCCAAAATAGAACAAAGAAATCAACCAACGAAACAAACGGGCAAGTTATCTTGTTATGGGACCTGGTGCAGACATACCACCCATATTAGCCATCTCGAATACACTGCTCTGACTAACATCACTTCCATATCTGTCTTTCCTTGAATAACTATTGGAGTTGGTAGAAGTTGTACTCATGCCACGGTTCCCCTCTGTGGAGATTTCCAGATCGAGGCTTTCCTTGAGTTCTATGACTACTGCACTCATGGTCGGCCTATGAGCAGAGCTATCATCGGTGCACCTGCTTGCCAGATCAGTAACCTTCCATACAGAATTTATGTCATACTGCCCATGCATTCTTGTGTCTGCAATGCTTTCAATATCTCCTCTAGATAGTTTTTTATTCACCCACTGCTTCAGATGGCCTGCTTCTGGACCCACAATGACAGAAGGTCTTCCTGTGATGATCTCTAACAGAACAACTCCAAAGCTGAACACGTCGCTCTTTTCACTTAGTTGGAATGAGAGATAGTACCTAAAGTTTCATTGATTTATTTAGTTAAATCTTTTATGGCAGTGGTCTGTTTTATTTTAAACATACAACCTATGGTATTAAAAATATGAAATTTAAACATTTAGCACTATTGTGCTGCTGCGGCTCGAGCGGTTTTAGACTGCAGCAGTTTCCAATTACTGATTGCAGCCACTCAGTGCCAAGAAATTAGTTAAAGAAAGGCGTGTAAAACAGAACACTGCAAACAGAAAGCCTGCCACTTTAACTTCTTGTCTCTTTTGTTGAAGAAAGCCAGCGGCTTTTATTCGAGTTAGAAACAGAGCAGGTGAGTCTTGCGCATTTGTACCCAGATCACCGTGAAAAGACCATATACATCTATCTATTTTGTTATTGTTGCTAATATTTCTTGTCTAACTTCGAAAAGCTTAGCAGCCAGTCACTCAACAATCAATAGTGCCCCACTGCAAGGGGCCTAAGATTTTGAAATCATCATCCTCCAAATTCCCTCCCATTGATCTTTTCGTTGAATTAACTGTGTTTTTCTCCTATTATCTGATAGGCTTGTTACAAATTAGGAAACAACTGTATTGCTTGCTACACAAGATGAATGCTGAGGCATGAGGAAAACATGAAAAATATCTCTTGACGGAGGTAGGAAAGAAAATTCCAGTATGATTAGAGGTGTATTTTAAAATTAGGCAATAACCAGATTGTTTGGTACAAGATACTAGAATATGCAAGAAGTGTGCTGAAGCATGAGAAAGCATGCGAAAAGAGCCATTGAATGGGGGAGCGAAAGAAGATTCAATTGCTTGTTGGGTAATTTAGGTGAGAAATGTGGAGCGGACTTTGCAGTGCTTACATCGAGGTGTTTATGGTTTTGACTGTTTTTTATCCAAAGTTTGTCTTCTTTAAAAATTTCACTGTATTGAAGTTGGTCAATATTCTAAACTGCTAATCTATAAAACCAAGGATTATCTAATCATGGTATACTAATTTATCTGCACTAAACATCATCAGATCCTAGCGGCTCAGTCCCTGTAGTCTATAGTTGCCCATGAGCCGCTGCAGACTGCAGCAGTAGTGCTAGATTTCTTTCATGATTTTGGTAACACGGGCTTTTTTTTATGCTACTGAAAAACCTTCAATTCAGGCTGTATACAAAGCCTAGACCTTTTTGGCTACAATAAGTTCATCATATCATCTGTCGTTATAATTAGCATGCAAATGCTAAGATTAATTCATAGTAAAACAGGTCTTTTATAACCAGAGGAGAAGAAACTCTTTAGAGTTTTAAGTACTAATTACGGAAAGGAAAGGAAAAAGGAAAAGAGCTCTTACTCGGGATCAAGGTAGCCAGGGGTGCCGACAACTTTACTTGAAACATGATCGCTTGCAGCATTGTTAAAAGCCCTGGAGAGCCCAAAATCGGCAATCCTTGCCTCGAGATTTTCATTTAAAAGAATATTGCTAGTCTTCACGTCTCTATGGATTAGTGGTGGATTGCATGCCTTGTGCAAATACTCCAACCCTTCATGGTTTTTATTGATATAAAATTATTATATGATGACATTTCAATTGACTTTTTCTTGATCAAAATGACTTTTTCTTTCCACTTTTATATAAAAAAAATACATTTCATTTGAATTAATTAATTATGATGCGAATATTTTCCAATATGATAATTAATATGGCTGAATGGAGTCATGGTGTCTCTAAATTTTAGTCTATTATGCTAGAAGCATAATCGGAGAAAAATATTAACTCCAATCATTGCAATAATTTAAATTGTAAACTGTGGAGGAACCTAAGTATACTATGCACTTATGTTAATACAACGAACCCGCTGTTTCGTACCAAGTGCGGATTCATATGCAATTCGAACCCGCTGTTTCCAACTCAGAGGCCTTGGATTATCTGAAATAGACAGAGTTAAGAATTTACAATTTAAATACTTGAGTAGAAAATAGTTTCAATAAACCCGCTCTTGAGAACTGATTTGAGTAAAAGATAATATTCACCCATGAGCTTATCTTGCAGAGTTCCTTCTTGCATGTATTCATATACAAGTGCCATGCAATCTCCATCCATGCAATAGCCAATTAGTGACACCAAGTATCTGTGATGAACCCTTGCCAAATTTTGAGCCTGGAAACAGAGCAAATTATCATGTTTGTTTACCTTCACAAGATGGTTTTTTTAGCCTCATTAACATCTAAATTTTATCAAAAGCTAACCTGTGCAAGTATATATAACTACAATTTACTATTTTTTTTTGTTTTGTAAGAGCTAATGTAAGAATGTGTAAGATAAACAGTTACCTCAGCCAAGAACTCTTTGACTCCTTGTGAAGATGAATGAGAGCGCATTTTAACTGCAACTTTTCCATTTTCCAGGGCCCCCAAATATACACTTCCAAATCCTCCAGTGCCAATTTTATTCTGGAACTTATTAGTAATTCTTATAAGATCATTGTAACTGAATCGACGATTCTCAAAATCCAATATTCCTTCTCCTTTTTCATTTGGATTAGATATGTTTGCATAATTTTGGCCAGCAATATTGCCAGGAGGATTGTTTGCTTCTGGAGTATTTGCATAGTTTGGCTGGTGATTATATGCTTCAGGGGTTGTTCCGTGGTTTTCAATTTGTCTTGAAATGTTTGATTGGTTATCTGTAAAATAAAATGAATAGAGTCATGTCTTGCCGTCCTTTGATTGATAAAAAGAAGGATACAGTACGCATCTTATTACTAGAGAATAAAATAAAAAAATGAAGGCATTCCTACTAAAAACAGAAAATAACCTAGTTGCTTTAGATGCTAAAAGAAAAGAGCTTTCTGTTTATACTGAAGATAAACTACGGCAGCTATTTCTTTTGAAAATAAGAAAAGAACTCCATTTAGCCTAACATGACTAGTTTCAAACAGAGAGCCCAACTGGTACTGGTTTGCACCACCAAGAATTTTCAGGTTTAAATTCAAAATATCAGTTTTTTCTTTTAAACAATCCTCATATTACATTTGGATAAATGTAGCTAATAAGAGCCCACAACACTAGGCAATGAACCCCTTTGTCTAAATTACAATGCAATAGAGAACAGTGACTTTATTTATCTAGAAAGGAAAAAAATAAAAATAAAATAAGGCAGACTTACATTTGCGTCTTCTCAAGCACACTACCACTGTTATGATAGCAGCAGCAATGAGAAGCAGCACAACCACACAAGGGACTGCGATAATAAGCACTGGACTTTTCTTTTTCTTATATGGAGGTGTAGGCGCCCCTCCAAACCTAAGTAGAAAATATTATTTGAAAAGAAGGCATCGAGCTAAGATTTTACCTTAAGTCATTAGCAAGAATTCTTACTGTTAATGTGGTATATCATTAGATCTCTTGTTGGGGTTTTCTTATTTAACAAAAAAAGAGTTTATTTATTTGTCCTTTCTCAAACATTATTTTGGAGTATTCGAATTCTTCTGCACACACAATCCATTGGACCAAATTTCTGGTGATAATTATTGCAGGTTGATAATGTGGTCCAAATGATGTGCACTTATATAACTGGGGGATGAGGATGATTATGTTTTCTACAACATTAACTAGTTTTTTTATTAGTGTAATTATAAAGCCTTGTGCAGTAGTCGGACTTGTAGTTATCTTTTATGTTTAGTTTTTTCTTTTTTAACGAAGCTAGCTACAATAAATAAACAATGAAGTCCCAGGATAACAAATATTGTCCTGTTATTTAAGTGTATATGAGAAACAAATATTTATCAAAAATAACACATAAAAACAAGGGAGAATTTCATATATACCACTAAAAACATACCTAAAGATTATATTCCCGTTCTGGCTTTTATTATTAAGACCAGGAGGAAGGGTGGTTGAAATCTTGTTATTTCCTGTTATGTCCCTGAAATTTCCATAAAATTATAATTGAATCTGTGGTATCTTTTTTCTTGATAAAATATAGTTTAGTTTGCAAACCTACAGGTATGTAAGAGCAGATAATTGATCTAGGAAAATAGGAAGATCCCCTGACAAGTCATTATAAGATATATCCCTGAAAAATAAAGGTAGCAAGCAATAGCTTAAGTTAGCATGAGAACACAAAACTGAATTTATGATATGCCAAAAAGGAAATGAAATAGTAGACATTCAATTTGCATAACAAAAAATGAAAATATTATGACTGTCTGTCGTAGCTCCACAGAGATTATAGAAAAACATACAATTGGAGTGAAGTAAAAAAAAATCAATCTCGGTAAAATAATTTGTTCTTAGTTTAAAGAAATATACAATGATTGGAGTGCGCTTAGATCTCCAAAAGAGGATATTATCGCACCTGTCAGTCCACTTGATGATAGGTTTCTAGAAAAGACATCTTATTAGTCAAGAATTTTTTGTACCTTCTCTGTTTTTCCAAAAGTAAATTGTATGACGTATTGAAATGCTCACAAAGTTCTAATCCTGAGAGCGTTGGTGGAATCAGAGATGCAAGTGACACCACGCCACAATAGTTCTTTAGGAGCACAAGGATCACCACTCCAATCTTTGTTTACTTTGTAGTTCGCTTTAATTGTATTCATGGCAGCAACTTCATTTGCAATAAAATAACAATAGGGGCATGTTAATTTAGCAAATTAACAATGTATAGTTAGTTATGTCCATAAGATAATGTTTGGAACAAAAAGTTAATATTAAAATTTTCTCGAAGAAAAAAAAGAGGTAATGAAACTTTTTGTATGGTTTCTTGATGAGAACTTGTGATTTATTTAGTTCATAAAAAAAAGGTCTTCCTAGTGCAAAAGTTCTCATGTTTCCATCACATCCCCTGTTATTAAAATCTAAATCAGGGTTCTCCCATTATAAGGACTAAGATAATAAATCATCGCACGAATAATTCGACTAATAATTAAGTACATAGAATCAGACAATTATGATCAAACATACCATCTTCATTATTTGTGGTAATCCCAGTGGCGGGTCGAACGATATACACCTCTAATGCATTCAACAAAGGCGGGAGAGTTGAGCTTGAAGTTGCCTTAAGCGACACATTTAAACTGTAATATTCTTGATTGTATGCCCATCCTAAAGCCCATTTATATGACGAACTTACTAAAAATCCATTGGTAAATACATCAAACTGCCTACTACCATTAGATGGTATCTTCTGGATCTCGCTAAAGTAAAGGCTTAGTTCAAATACTTTCCACACATTGTCGCTCATCCAGTATTGCTCAAGGGTTCTGTAGTGCTTGAAGTAGTGGCAGCAGTTTGCATGACAAGAGAGGGGATTGCAGGGTATGCGTCTGGGTCCAGTTTGGAGCTGGTTGAGATATTTGTCCATGTCGCTTGCATGTAGGGCGTCCAAAGTCGGTCATATGGATCGTCAGGGTACCTATTTTATTTTTTTTAACAAAGCAATGGAAGAATAGAGTGATGATCGCATGTATTACTGGTTGAGTACTGAATAATATCTTTATCACCTGGCCTTCTGTTTTCTAATCTATTAAGCAGGATTCAAATTTTATACGGTACATTTGCACTTTTTTTTTGAGTTTGGACCTAGTAGAGAACGAAATCAACCCAATTAAATCATAGAGGTTTGACATTGTACGTTGTCCATCTCCAATTAGCCAAAACGTATTAAGACTATATCGTACTTCTCTAACTTGTGAATTAACGTAAAAATTAAGATGTATTCCGACAACAAACAATATCTAACCACTAAATAATTGGTAAATTAAACGTTTCTCATTTTTTGGGGTTAATTTAGCATGTTTACCTTAGTTGATCACTTGCTCCTAAGTTCCGCCTAGCGAAGTAAACCAATGATAGTGTGGAATTTAGCCATGAATACATGCTTGTCAATGGCCTCAGTTCTAGCGTAGAGATAAAAGGAGTGCCGAGATTTTTATTAATAAGACAAACTTGTAGGTAGTCAGAAGTGGTTGTGCGAATAATCTCAGTGAAGTGGAAACCATCCGCACTGGATATTTGCATTGTATCCCAATAATTGACTCCCAAATGAATATCAAAGGTTGGAAGCTTATTTAATTTATCATAGTTTCCATACTTGAATACTCCTCTGATAAGGTACCTTGATCCTAGTTTTAAGGATCTTAAGGTGTAGCAATTTCGGGTCCCATTGGGAAAGCTTCTGACAGTTAGATATTTCTGTAATGAGCTAGCGCTGGTGTATTCCGAAGAGATACCGTAGTTGGCTCCCGTGTCGATGAATTGATCATCAGACACGTAAGTCAACTTAGTCTCGCTATCAAGCAAGCTAGAATTTGCAGCAAGTCCGCAATCAATGCTTATAAAACCTGTAAAGAGAAAGTGATGACAAATTATTTTTAAAAAAAATTATAAAGAAAGGAAGAAATTCAGCCGAAACATGCTTAACAAATGACAATATTATTGAACAAGTCATACATCATCCATAAATATATATGGAACCCAAGATCCTGTTGCAACCAATAGATTGAGTTGTAAACAGATCAGATACAGACAAATAGTAATCAAACTGTATCCTTTATCTTTTATAATTTTGCCGATATTAATATGAATACGGATAGTCTCGATACGGATACAAATTGGATGAGGATGTTAAACGGATACAATAACAGGTGGAATATCAGACAGATACGAATACAAATATAATTCAGATAATTTAAAACAATGTTGTTATTTTAAAATGTTTCCTCAATATATAAAAATGTAATTCGGATAAATAATGTTGGTACAATAAATAAAGGGACCAGATTCGATCGGGTAAATAAAAGAAAAATAATCTCAGGACATCTTAGTCCCACAAGGGAACACTCTTTAAGTTTTGAAGTATCTCCAGCCGGCCAATGGCCCATATAGTAGCGTACGTGATGATATGTTGGAAAGCGGTTGAAATTTTTTGTGAACGATTCCGATGATCCGGTTTAAGTGAAATGTCGGATAAGGTAATCATCCGAATCTGTATCCGGTTTTATATTCAAAATCGTAACCTCATTTCATATTTGTCAGAAAATTATTTGGATTCAAATCAAATAATATTTATATCTGAATTCATCATTTTCCAGATTTAGATCCGAATAAAATTAGATAATATCCGATCCATTTACACCCTAAACAGGTGATAATCTTTTTTATTTTCTGTAGCTTAATATTTTTGAAACAATGAAAAAGTGGGCTGAGTCCGCCTTTATTTAAAAAAATAAAAAAATAAACCTATTTGGTTTCTTCTATATATAGCTACATGAGACATTTGATAACGTTTGGTACGACACAGTTTCCATTACTGAACAGTTGAAACCATATTATTATTACTTTTTGCTTCTTTTTAATAATTTTTTTCAAATTAACCTGTACTGCCATTCTCCAGATTATATAATAGTTTAAAATATTGATACTATTAATAAAAGGAGTTGGATTAATATGCCCATTAATTAGTTTTGTACCCTTCATGCCCCAACATCATTATCTATATTTTCAAAGTTTAAACAGTCGATCGGAATCGCTCAATATGATCTTCATATTAAAATGTACTTAGATGCAAAATTTTGTATTTTTTTTAAATTTGTTTGCTTTTTTTGAGATAGGTACATAATCACTGTTTTTATAATATTTTGGACCATTCAAAAATAGTGATTTTGTACATCTCTAAACAATTAGTAAAAAAATTATAAAAATTATAAAATTTGTTAACTAAGCACATTTTAATATGAAGATCATGTGAACAGTTTGGATTGATTATTTAGACTTTGAAAATAGAGATAATGATGTTGGGGCATGATGTGACACAAAACCAATGAGACATTTTAACCCTACTATATGTAATAAAAAAAATAGGGACGTGATAACCAGTGGCATATCTAGGATTTGAGTCAGAGGTGGGTAAAATATTTCTGTCCAGCCCGTTCCGTTTGTCTTCGCCCGACTGAGCTCATGCATCGTTGATCACCCTTCCTTCGTAATTATCCTCCTTGTCTTCAATGGTGAATTTTGAAAAAAAAACTAACTTGAATTATGAAAAAAATAGTTAAATGTACCCCAACTTAACTAGTCACTATGTGACTCACGTGACGTGGCCGTCTTTCCCAATTTGGGCATGACACATAGAAACATGACTTGATCACAGCACGTGACCCAAGTCAAGGCGCGTCACGTCACGTATTTATATTGGGCTACAAAAAAATAGAGATGAAATTGGACTGTATTTGGGAATTCATATTTCACATTGTATAATAGAAATATTTCAGAGTGAGACAACAATCCAATTACATATGAGTTAAACAAAAATTCAAAATTCAGGGTAGGGCAGATGCCCAACCCTGCAATACACTAGCTCCATGGTGATAAATGTCCCCAACTACAATTCTCAAACAATTTTTCAACTTTAACGGCCATAGACTTTGATGCATGGTTAGACAAATTTTGGCGCCTACCATATTCAAGTAAATTGGTGCCGACCGAATTAAAAAAAAACAACACTTAGTATTCCAGTCTTAATAGTGCTTTACAAAAGTTTTAATAGTGTTCTAGCCAAGTCATACAATTTCTTCTAACAAGTTTTAACAATGATAATTATTTTTTCTCCCAATTTGTCTCCAATCCAAAAAGAGGAAATATTTCTTTCACCCACTCTTTTTTTACTCCGATCATTCTCGTCTATTTTTCTAAAGATCTATGAGAAATTTTGTTGTTCTAAAACTACAAACGTTTTATACTCGATTTTCTCTTTCTAATAAGATATATCATGTACATTCGAGTTATATTTGTGTCGTCGTTTTTTTTTTCCTTTTCCAAGGCTTTATTCCAAACTTTTTTTTTTTTTGAAGGTTAGTGACTTAAGTGCCAACTAACAATTTCATTAATAAAAAAACGAACTTACAACGAGTCAAATAACTCTAAACCTATATCTACTCTTTTATTCTTACAAAATCATCCAAACTACTCTAAATAACTCTAGTCTCACTTATATACACTCATAATTACTCTCTTACTTTTCCCTATCGTTCTCTACGACCGGATCTGCTTTTTCGACCACCGCCGCACTTCGACGGCCGGATCTACTCACCCACGCTACAATCGAGATGGCGTAGAGACTTAATGCTCCAAACTCCAACGATGCCGATCGGCTCCGATCGGCTTCGATCCCTCCCCTCTCTCTCATTCTTCTCTCCTCTCAAGGTACAGACGAGAGAGAGAGCAGGCGCTTTGTCGGAAGAGAAGCCTAGAAGAGGTGACAGAGGAATAGATTGAAAGTAGAGTTGTGTTGGAGGAGGAAAAGAGGCGGCTGCCTAGGGTTTGAAATCGCTTGGGACTATTTTTTTCGCTCTTTCTTTTCCTGGAGGCGGCTCCGTTGTCTTTATTCTTAATAGATATTTTAGAAAGATTTCACGGTGGATTTCTCGTCTTAATTTTGTTTTTGAGAAGTCTTAATATTGATTTTTTTTTTGAAAGTTTTAATAGTTCTTCCATAATGTCTTAATTGTGCAACAAAACACATCTTAATAGTGTTTTCCTTCTCCATATCCTTTTCCCTCTCCCTCCCTCTCCTCCATCTTCATCTTCATAAACAACTCTTATTTCATTTGTAAATCGCCGAGAACGAAGAGGTTGGAGGCGGTCAGAGAGGCAGCTACGATAAGATCTGTAAAGAGAAGAAAGAGAAGAGAAGACCGACGAGTTAATGGCCGATGGACGTGACTGAGATCGTTTGGGAGAGATCCTCTGAGCAGCATCGCAGTTGAGAGGGGATTTGACAGAGTTGTGGGAGGCGGAGGCGAGAGGTGATCGGGATCAAAGTGGGGAGAGAAAGCTGACTTTTTTTTTTATTGAGAAGAGATCAGAATCGGAGTGGGAGAGAGCCGACATTTTTCTCAAAGTCTTAGGCTTCTAAAAATAGAGATTGGAGTGGGAAAAAAGATTGGAGGACGTTTGGAGCACAGAATGTTGGAGGATGAACATATTTTCTTTAAATAATGTTATGTCAAGAATGTCCATGCATGTTTAAGCTAATCAAGACACTAAGACATATAATGATGGAGAAATAACAGCAAACAGTATTCAAAGCGATCCAATGAGCAACAATTCTATGCACATATCATTTTCTTGAGATAAAGTGAAAAAAAAAATGTATGTAACAAACAACATACCGTAGATAGAGAATGAAGTGATTGTAAATTTGAAACATTGCATTCAGCTTACCCTTAAAATCAGGCTGGCTATTAACCCGTAGAGTAGACACAGATATTACCAGGAGAACTAAGAACAATAAATCCATTCCTTCAGAGTGGACTTCCATTTTCCTTCTCCTCTGAAGTGCCCACGGGAACAGATACTCTTTTTATAAGGCACAACTGTTAAACTAAGTCTAAACAATATTTATTTGATTTTTCCAAAATAAATATGATTTTGGCTCCACCAAATTCTAAGGTTGCACGTTGATGTCTATGACGTAACGAAACATGGTCAAAACCTCCTAAATTTTCGTTGGATTTGATCGTTGTTTCACCTTGAAAATGTTGGGGGAATTTCCTATATACCTCTCAAAAACTTTGAAATTACATATTTCTTCCTCCAAAATTCATAATATCATATTTACCATTCTAAATTTCAAAAACTCACAAATTTACAAATATTATTCTCTTTTATATTAAAAATCATTTTAAATTTATAAAGTACTTATTTTGGTCTTAATTAAGAAATATAAAAAATATGCAACATGTTTTGCAAAAAAAATCAATCTTTTAGTTGGTATGTTTCCAAGGGGAATGAGTCATTTCTCTACTTCTGACACTCACATAACCACATATTACTAAATGTCATTGTGTATGTGTCAGAAGTAGAGAAATGACTTATTTTCCCTAAAAATTTGATCGACCAATCAGAAGACTTACATTTTTCTGAAACATGCTACATATTTTTTTTTATTCTTAATAAGGAGTAATATGCGTACTTAATAAATTTAAAATAAATTTTAATAGAAAATAGAATAAAATCGGTAAATTTGTGAGTTTTTGAAATTTAGAAGGGTAAATATGATATTATGAATTTGTGATTTTTTGAGGGATATACATGAAATTCCTCCTAAAAATAAATTGGAATCATTTCTTCAAAAACAATGTCAACATCATTTTTCTTTTGTTATGAAAATGTCATTTCTTTTTAATTCACATATATAATTATCTTTAGTTTTCAATAACAACGATAATATTATAGTGATATTTTTACTAATAATATATAACAATAATATTTTTTTTCGTTGTTGTGGTTGTTCTTATTGTTATCATTATCAATTTGTTACTAATTTATTTGGAAAACATTCGTCTAGCCGCAATGTGGTCCTTCGTAAACATTTGTTTTATGTGGTCATTTGAATTTTTTATAAAAAAATTGTAGAGTTATGCAGATTTGATCATCAAATTATATACTGGATTTTACTGGTAACTTACTAATTTTGAAAAAGTAAATTTTGCTCCTAACTAACTGATTTCAAAACAAGATAAATTAATTAGCATTTCAGATTTTAAAACTCACGTTATTGATCCTTTTATAATTATTTTTTATTTTGTTATCTGATACATTATAGTTTCCTTTGTACTTGCTTATATTGAACATAGATATATACAAATGCAGCTGTGTGCATGTGTGTTGAAGATAGATACATTAAGCAAATTATCTCTTTTTTTTAACTAGTATCAGTAATTTACCTCTACCAGTACATGTTAATCTTCAAAAGGCACTACTACAAAAATGGTAATTCTACACTGCACATTGTACACGGTTTTTCCTATCTTATATAAAAACCGTGTACCAAATATGAATTTTTGAAAGTCCAAAAAATCTGCGAGAATTATACACGGACATTTAGTTAAGAATCAGTGTAGAATTGTTTGAGAGAGCTACACGGTTTATTAGGGATCAAAAATCCGTGTGCAAAGAAGACCGTGTGGAAAAAATTGAGAGAGCTACACGGATTTTTGTTAAATATCCGTGTAGGAATATATACACGGATTTTTGATAATATATCCGTGTAGAAATGGTAGAAATGTACACGAATTTTATTATAAATAGCCGTGTATGATTATTTGGAGAGCTACACGGATTAATAAGTATAAATCCGTGTATAAAAGGCTGTGTAGGGTTTTAATTAGTATAAAAGGCCTTCTCCTTCCAGCGCCGTTTTGATCAAGTTTTTTATACTGTCTCTCTCTCGCTCTCTCTGTATTGAATGTTGATCTGATTTCTACAAAGGCTAGCAACTGGGATCAGAGATCTTTGAAGTTTTTATTTTCTCCTCTCTATATTTCTAAGGTTAGTATATATATATATATATATTTTTTTTTTCTTTTCTCCTCTCTATATTTCTGCCACGTTTGAAAAAAATTTGAATTTAAAGGAGAATTTTTATTCTCTATTATGCATGTATGCACATATATGTTGATGAAATGTATTTTTTTATTGGAGATGCAATATGTTGGAGACCTTTAATCAAGAGGCATCATGTCATGGATCACATGGCACTCTTCTTTTTGATATGTTGGATCTAATACGCCTTAGTTTGTATGAAATTCTTGTCCAAACTAGATCATAACCAAGCGTTTTGGCAACATGAGCCCAACTTGCGGAAATTGGGCCAAACCTCCATCACATGGTTACTAAGTGGTAAGGACATAACTTGATCTACAAACATTGTATTGGATTTTGAGGAGTATATGTTATATGTGGATCACATGGGATTGTATATGTACAAAAAGCAATGTCTATATATGTTGATGCCTTTATGCTTTCTTTTGTTATATATGTTGATGCTTTCATGCTTTTATGTTTTTTTGTTATATATGTTGATATTAGAATTTTATGCTTTTATGGTTTCGGTTAGAATTTTGTAATGATAAATATGGATTTGTGTAATTTTGTATAATTTTGTAATGCTAAATATGAATTTGTATAATTTTGTATAATTTTGTATAATTTCATGTACATGAATTTTAAATTGCTATCTGAAAAATTTAAATACTGGCTAGAAAAACAGGAGGCTAGCCAAAAAAAAAAAAAAACTAAAAAAAAATTATAAGACAATCCTACACGGATATTTAACAAAAATCCGTGTAAGAAGAGTAATTTCAAAAATAATCGCGCGCGAATACAAAAAAAAAATTTAGTTAATTCTACACGGATATTTAACTAAAGTCCGTGTATGATAGTTCAAAGAGCTACACGGATATTTAGTTAAAAATCCGTGTAGAAAGAGGAGAGCTACACGGATATTTAGTTAAATGTCCGTGTAGAAAGAGGAGAGCTACACGGATATTTAGTTAAATGTCCGTGTATAAAAAGAATTGTACACGGTTATTTGGGTAATATCCGTGTAGCTCGATAACATGGAGAGCGACACAGGCAGGTCTTTGTACACGGCTATTTATAAAGTAATCCGTGTAGAAATCGTTATAATTGCACACGGGCAAATATCCGTGTGTAGTTATTGACCTATTCGTACACCCTCGATTTAAACACGGTAGGAAATCCGTGTAGCTCTTCCATTTATGTCCGTGTGCAATCTCTTTTTTTGTAGTAGTGAGGATTATTAAAAAATAAAATTAAAATAGTTATATTTAAGTCATGATTTAGGCCACAATCTCTAGCCAAACTAAAAATAACTCATGTCATGATTTAATTATAACTTAGATTGGCCTAAGTTTCAATTACCCTAAACAGGTCTCAACCAAACACCACCCTAATTCTACCATTTCATTAAAAATTCGGATAATTAGATTGGGTCAGAATTTCTTTAACTTTTTTTTTTCAAACGGTAGAATACATTAATTTATCCAATTTGATGAAGAATATTTCTCCGCAGAATTTTTCAATGTCAACCATTTCGTACTTTTGTGATTGTTATTTATTTGACGAAGTTTCTCTTCTTCTTCTTTTTAGGATAAGATGAAGGTTTATGCTATTTTGATAAAGTTTTTAATTGCACATTCAACTTATTAGCAATGCTCATCACTTTGGTGTATTGTTTATTACCTAGACAATTTGCATTAAAAAAGCAAAAAATTAGAATCTTATATTGCTGCCTGTTAAGCACTAGAAATTAAATAGTTTAAGTTTGCTAATAATAGAGATCTATTTCTAAGAACTAGCATCTGGTCTAGTGGCAAACACACATGATCTCATAGGTTGATCCGCTATAGGGTGTACGCGTGATCAGTGAAATCGTGTTGCTTTTAAATTTATAACTCAGTTTACTATTGGGTCGGATTACAAGCGCATAATCCTATCGAGTAGTATAAACGAGTGTCGATCCGCAGAGAATAAGGTTGAAGGTCTTGAACGATTAAACAACAATCTTTCGAAAGGCTAGACAAAATTTGAAATCAAAGAGTTGTTGTTGTAATCAATGTATTTAGCGAAAATTAAAAGTAAGTAAAATAAAGATAGAGATGTAAATTCCTAGAGTTTTGGCACATCGTTGTTACTTCAATCCGCTTTGATTCTTACCTTATTTGATGTTGGTTTTCAGTTGTTGTATTAGGGTATCTAATCCAATTTAGTGATTATCACTTTTGCGTATAATAATCAAGAGATCCCGTTATGGCTTTTGTCTTGACTTGTGCAAGGAGATCTGTGAGTAGCCCAAAAGAATTCAGACTTCACTGTTAGGTTTATCTTGATTATCTTGGTCATGTTATCTTCATTATCCTGTTATGGCTTTTCTTGATTATCTTGGTCATGTTGGGTGTCCCCATGGTAAGGCACGACAATGCGACATTCATCAGCGAATGTCGAGAATCCCATGTACATTTTTGTTGATCCAATTAATGGTATCTCCGGTTAAGTTTTGCACCACTAATCTAGTATTTGATTCTCTCTTATCCCAATTCAATTAGCCCAAAAATGACGATCTCTCATGTGTGGCCATCACATGACGGTCTAGACTAATAAATAAAATTAACCAAGAAAGAACATAAAACACAAAAGCAATCGAACAACAAAAGACTAAACAATGATCAAATTGAAATATATATCAAAGCATCATGAGTAACAAGATTTATTGCCAACTCTAAGAATCTAAACTTAGCCGCGAAACAACATGTTTACAAAGAGATAAGAGAAAGATACAACCATACACGAAGTATCCTCATACTTAGTCTCTACACACTCTTCTCTTCTCACCTAATGAAATAACTAAACCAAAGATACAAAGATATGAGATAGATCTAAGGATGTGATCCCTCCAAGTGGGGAGGCTTATATAGACTCCCGACAGGCCTAGGGACGTCACTATACTTGCCCCTCAAGTTCTGGATAAGTTCTGGACGGTTTGGAATTGAAAACGTGTCATAACTATTCACAGCGTCGGTGCGGAATACGGACCGTATTGAGGTCCTAATAGCAGTTCGTATTTCGGCCATAACTCGGTTATCCAAACTCCGATATATTGAGGTGATTCAAGTTAAGTTGAAAACTAGACAATGAGATCTACAACTTTCATGAAGGGACTAAGTTTTAGTTCGGAATGTAGAAGGCTCAGGAATTTATCCAAAGTGGATGTTCTATTTTCTCTTGAGGACTTGGCCATCCATCACTTAATCCCAGGCCCAGTTGAGCTGGACGAGGCCATGATATGCGCCGCCTGAGAAGTTCTCAATGTCAACCATTAATTGGTCACTTTGATTAATTGTTTATTACGTAGACAGTTTGTAGGGGAAAGCAAAATTTTATTTTATATGGTTTGCTAGTAGTTTACGACATTACCGGGAATTAAGAAATTAACTATAGTTTCATTGTTGGTCAATCCCACTCGCTGCATTGTTTCCACTGGAGGAGATGTGCTAATGTATGCTCTCGCAGTCTCGCCAAACCAGGATCAGTATGTCGAACCTGAACCGATCGATTTGAAAAAGAAATTCCTCCATTTCCAGAAAAAAAAAAAAGTTACGATATTAAAGGATCCAAAAAGAATGAAAAATGACGGACAATTAGGGGTGAAAACGGAGCGAATACGGAGCGGATAGTGGTAAAACCATATTCATATTTCTTTTTAATTTTTCAGATACGGATACAGATCGGATATCAACTGAATACAAATACGGATACGGATCAGATCGGATATTTATTAAAATAATATTAAAAAAACCAAAGTTCATAATATTTATATAATTTTAATGGTGAATAACAATATTTTTTCATAATATATATTAAAACATATGATATATATCTACTATTAGAATACGAATAATTGAAACATAAAACAATATCAGTATCCATATCCACACGGATATTCGGATATCAAATATCCACATCTAATTTTTCTAATACAGATCGGATATAATCCGTACCGTTTTTACCCCTACGGACAATTAATACTGACAATTTAAATAGTTATATTACAAACTGGCGTTTAAGTTTTTTCTTTGTTGGCATGTAAATACACTATATATGGAGTTACCTCTGTAAACCACAACAAACAATGTAACAAATTGTGGTTATATAATAAAATAGAAGCACAACACCTATTCTCAATTAAAAAAAAAAGTTTCTTCTTTATTAAAAAATGGGGTATGAATCCACTAGTTTCACAATATAACTATAAAGAGAAAGGTTTTAAATGTTTTCATTATATCTTTATCAAAATAAAATTATTTAGTTTTATCTTAATTAGTATGAATAGAGCTTGTAAAAATATACTGATTTGAAGATTTGCTGGACGTTAATTTTTTTATATTATTAATTCATATTAAAATAAAATAAAAGTAATATGTGTATGTGTATTTAGAGAAAAAATATATATTAAATCTAACAATTTTTTATATATAATTTTTTAAATTTATGCGATTAGACATTAAAAGGTAGAGACATTCGTATAACGGAATCAATAAAAATAAGGGAGCACCTAGCTATCCCCCCGTAACATTTCCCCATTTCTTCCCCCAGTCATTAACTGCGTGAGTAACTACTAACTACGTGAGTAACTACAAACTACTTGGGGGACCACTTACTATTTGGGAACCGCCTAATATTTGAAAAATTTTACAACTGGTGCGCACAAGTATTCATATATGAGTAGAACTAGGGTGTGATGTGCTCACCAAACTCTTTGGTGAGCACAACTCTACATAAACTATCGGATTCACTTCAAACGAGATGAATCCAACCGTTGAAACCGATGTACTTTACGAGTGATGGGCGTACATGCAAAATTTTGAATTTTTTGAATTCATTTAGTCTCAAGTCAAGTGGTCAAATTGAGAATTTTTTGAATGCATTAAAACAACTTCATTTTGGATCATTCATTTTTCATCAATTTTGACCACTTGACTTGAGACTAAATGAATTCAAAAAATTCAAAATTTTGCATGTACGTGCATCACTCGTAAAGTACATCGGTTTCAACGGTTGGATTCATCTCGTTTGAAGTGAATCCGATAGTTTATGTAGAGTTGTGCTCACCAAAGAGTTTGGTGAGCACATCACACCCTAGTTCTACTCAAAATAATCTATAAAATTTTACAGATCATGTAATTGAAATGTTACAAAAAAAAGTTTCTTCTTTGTTAAAATATGGGGGATGAATCCACTAGTTTCACAATATAACTATAAAGAGAGAGGTTTTAAATGTTTTCATTATATCTTTATCAAAATAAACTTATTCAGTTTTATCTTAATTAGTATTAATAGAGCTTGTAAAAATGGACTGATTTGATGATTTGGTGGACATTAATTTTTTTTATATAATTGATTCATATAAAAATAAAAATAAAAGTAATATGTTTATGTGTATTTAGAGAAAAAATATATATATTAAATCTAACAATTTTTTTATATATAATGTTTAAAATTTATGTGATTAGACATTAAAAGTTAGAGAGATTTGTATAATGGAAGCAATAAAAATAAAGACATTTGAACACTCCTCGGTTATAAATATTCAATGCAATAAAATGGTACCTATCTAGCTACCTGTAGTACATGTCCTAATTAAGTTTCTTACTTCTTAATTACACCAAATGCAAAGTTTTAACTAATACCAATCAGTGGAGTCCATCTGTCAATGACGTGTCAGTTATTTGAGAACTAAATTCAAGGGAGAATTTCATATATACCACTCAAAAACTATGAAATTACGCATTTACCACCCAAATTTCTATAATTACGTATTTACCATCTAAAAATCTAATAACTCACATATTTATCCAATGTAACTTTAGTATATATCAAATATACCCAAAACTAAGATTAATTATGCTTAATATTCTTAAAACTATAATTAATCAAGGATTAACTTAGCACCCTCGCTTTCTCTCCTTAAATACGTTATCTAATTAATCAATGATTAACTTAGCCCCAGCACAAGTAACTGCCTTCTATTTTCCAACAGGTACATGAGCAACATAACTAGGAATATGAAAGTGTTTCGCTAATTTTAGGATTTCTTTCTAATTTTCAATTCATGTTATTTATGCTGATTATGCAATTGATTTATTTATTTTCATCTGCAAGTTAAGGTGTGATGTAAGATGTGTAAACTTTTATTTATTTTCGTCCATTTGATATCAGCATTCCTTTGAAGAGGAGAAAGTTTTACCGGAGCAAGAGAGGAGGAGGCGAGAGATAACGATAAATTTTAGTGTAGAAGGGGAAGGGACTAATCCAAATATTAATTATATTCTTTATAATTTAAACTTAATTAATCTCTAATTAATCTAAGATTTTGATTAATTGGGTAAATATGTGAGTTAATAGATTTTTAGATGGTAAATACGTAATTATAGAAATTTGGATGGTAAATACATAATTTGACAATTTTTGAGTGGTATATGTGAAATTCTCCCTAAATTGAAACTCTGTTAATAACGAAATTCGTCAGATTCATCAGCCAAAAACCTGTGACATAGAATCTAAACTCAGGGACCAAGAGGATCACTATTATTTTGAGGTTCGCTCTATTAATTTAGATGGAACCTAACTAAGAGCCTATATATAGTTCAGCCATTTCAGTACAAAGTCGATTAATTAAATTGTGATAAATTTGGTTCGAAGTTCAGGTACCTATATTTTTTTTTAAACTCAAGAATATAGTATTTCGTCCAATTTTTCAAAGTAAACGCGAGAATTTCTGGCATTATTAATTTGTGACACTTGTTGCCATTTTGACAAAGTCTTTCATTGCACATTCAACTGATAGCAATGCTCATCACTTTGATTATTGTTTATTATCTAGACAGTTTGTATTAAAAAAAATGGAAAAACTTCGAATTTTATATTGCATGTTGTTGGTTACGAAATAGTTAAGTTTGGTAATGAAGAAACCAAAGAGAAACTATGTTTAATTATTAAGCTCTTGTGCAATTATAATTTGTTGGTATTTTATTATTTCTCTATGTTTATTATCTAGTTCAGCCACATTTCAGTACAAATTCGGATAAATTGGGATAAATTGGATCTGAATTTCAGGTACCTATTTTTTAAAACGAGAAAATACTATTATTTTGTTCAATTTTATTGATAAAGTATTTTTTTGCTCTCGAGAAATTTTCAATGTCAACCATTCGTACATTTTGTGAAATTTTTTTATTTTTTGTTTAGGATAAGACAAATGTTTATATGTCATGTTGACAAAGTCTTCAATTGAAAATTCAACTGATCAGCAATGCTAATCTGTTCAGTATAGTTTATTACCTACACAGTTTGTACTAAAAAAACAAAAAAGTAAAATTTTATATTGCATGTTGTCTGTTAATTAAGTACTACGAAATAGTTAAGTTTGCTAATGATAGAGATCCATTTCTAGTTATATAAGAATAAAAAGAAATCAAGAGAAGATGTATAATAATTACACTACTAGAATTTTCGCTTTTTCCAAGGGTAGCAATGTTATTTTCAAGGATGGACGGGCTCTTGGAAAAGAAATCGAGTTTTCTGACACACTTAATCATTTCCAACGGCTGTCCCACGGAAATAGTCTTCGATGGAAATCCCTGATGTCTGCCTTTGGAAATGTTCCCTATCCGCCCTTGGAAATACTTTTGCATGACCCATGACCCGCCAAACATACCGAATACTATATTTTATTGATAGCCCATGGAAATACCTCATGAGCTACCCTTAGAAATAAGATGGTAATAGTGAGACATATTATTTCCATGAGCTACCTTTGGAAATGTTGTGGTTAGTCTGTTTATATTATTTTATAGTAGAGATTCATGGAAATACTGTAGCACTATGCTCTTGGAAATGTTTTATTGATTCATTTTATATTATTTTGTAGTTAGACTTATTATTTCCATGAGGGTACCTTTGGAAAAGTTTAATTCCTGAAGACAATAATATTTCTGTATATTTGAAATCTCCTTTGAATTTTGAATAAAAATAGATCACACCAGCAACCAATATTTAATTAAGAGCAAGAAAAGAAATTATGAATCTTTATTTCATTCTTTTGTAATTGTACAAAGTGGTATTATATCTCTTTTATAGCCCACACAGTGGCTTAATTAATCTCTTAACTACATCAGTTAATGTCTAACTATAGTCCTAACAGCAAGGTTAACTAATTTCTGTTGTAACTGAATTTTGTGATGCTCCAGTCAAAAAAAAGCTTACTTAATTACTCTTGTGCAAAAGGAACTAGCACCCTTGCTATTACAAAAAGAACTTGCACATGTTAAATCCAAGAAAATATCATTACCTCTCAATACAAAAATTAAAAGCATTTACCTATTCAAAACAAGAGTTTATGTGAGAGGATTAATTACAAAACCATACTATTTGCAAATCAGAGGGAGGAATCAAAATATATAATTTCATTGAAATGGCTTCCAGAGAGAAATTTTGCAACTAGATTGCAATTCAAAAAATGAAACATGTGTTTGCTTTGACCCAAATGATACATCCAAAGCAATATTACCACAACATATATTGTCTAATTATTACTAAATGCTCGAACTAATGTTTTTTAACTCTCCATCTGCTCCTAAAAATTATGTGCAACTTGCATATAATTTTAATTAGATAGCCACCTTCCTACAAGAAAGATTTAAACAAAGAAAAATTATTATATGGTCATAAAAGGAAATTTCTCTATGTTTTGATGCAATAAATCTACAAAATCATTTTTTCAAAGAAGATATCAAAGTAAACGGGAGAATTTCAGGCATTAATTATTTGCATGTGACGGTTGTTGCCATTTTGACAAAATCTTTGATTGCACATTCAAGTGATTAGCAATGCTCATCACTTTGATTATTGTTCATTATCTAGACAGTTGTATTAAAAAAAAGGAAAAACTTAGAAATTTATGTTGCATGTTGTCGATTAAGTACTACGAAATAGTTAAGTTTGGAAATGATACATGCATTTCAAGTTATATAAAGAAACAAAAGAGAAACTATGTTTAATAATTAAGCTCTTGTGCAATTATAATTTGTTGGTATTTTATTATTTCTCTATATTTATTCATTAAATTTTTTATAAATATTTCGTTACTCTGACATTTATTAATTTATTTATAATTTTCTTACAATGATCGAGTTTAAGCCACTACGTAGATGAGAAATTTTTTTCCATTGATCTCTTCAATTACTAGATAGAGGACATAAATGACAGAAGAAAAAAAATTAATTGTATGGTTCCGTTTTTACGTGTTGTCAATATCTACACATATTTCATATACTCAAGTCAGGAACTCAAATAAAATAAATTTCCCCCCTAAAAGATCTATACCTGCTACAAAAAATTAAGTTTGAGTAATTGTTGGAGGTCAACCTACTCGACTATTTAATATTCAGAAATAATTGTTTCTTCCAGATTTCGAATTTGCGATCTCTTATACGAAGAACATTGATTTTGCCACAAGATCAAAACTCCAAAAAAAATAGTTTCGAATTGAAAAAATAGAAAAAATATATTTCAGTAACAAATGTCTATATTGCAACTTATGATATTAACACTTATCTTTTTATTAATAACACAAAAATCTCAATATTTTATACTATAAACAAATTTATTCTTTATTAATTATTTTTTCTTTAAAAACTAATTCTCTCATGAATTATCATAACATTTTTTTTACTTCAAAGTTTAATTTAGAATATATGTTATTTTGTTTAAAACTTGTTTATATTACATGATAATATGATTTTCTTTTCCTATGGTTTAGAGTATAGGACAGGGAGAGTAGAGAGGCAGTATAACGAGTTTATATTCTACACACCAAGATTTGAGATTTTATAAATTTGAATAGCTTGTATACAGAGTTCACAAGTACTCTCCCCTTCCATCCTCACCCCATAAGAATTTAGTAGAACAAAGTAAACAGATGTTAATCAGGTCTGGTCACCCCCCCTCCCCTTCCCCTCCCCTTCTGTATTCAAGAGCATAGGATAAGATAGAGAAGGAAATACGTGACACGCCGTGACGTACGTAACAAACACGCTGTGATTTGGTCACGTGACGTGATTAAAATAGTGGCAGACAGTCACGTCACGTGTAGTCACGCCGTGAAATTCAGAAAAAAAAAAAGATATAAACTCTTTAAACTCTTTATTATATTTTCATTTAAATTGTTGAAATTCAGAAAAAAAAATATAAAAAATATGAAAATTATAAAAATTGTAAAATAAGTAAATAATGTTAGAAATTTTTTTTAGAGGAAAGGTTGTTGAGTATCTGACATTATTTTAAAAATTCAAATTACAAATATTTATTGGATTAAACTAGAGAAAATAAAAACCAGTACTACAAAAATGCCGGTATCACTGAACCTACACCATAAGAGAAACATGGATGTTCTATGCGTACCAAAAAAACTGAAAATTAACTAGAAAAAGCTAGATACTCTATGTTTCATACCGTGACGTGATGAGACATGTATTTTTCGTTCGAATGCAATCATGTCACGCAAATGATCACGTCACGCAACACGCGAGTCACGTCACATAATCGACTCACGTGACGTGACGTGGCTGATCATGGCGTGACAAATTTCCTTCTCTAGACTAAGATCTAGTTCAGCTGCATTTGAGTACAAATTTGGATAAATTGGTATAAATTGGATATGAATTTCAGGTACCTATTTTTTAAAACAAGAAAATACTATTATTTTGTTCAATTTTATTGATCAAAATTTTTTTTGCTCTCGAGAAAGTTTCAAAGTCAACCATTCGTACATTTTGTGACAATTTTTTATTTTTTGTTTAGGATAAAACGGAGGTTTATATGTCATATGCATGTTGACAAAGTCTTCAATTGAACATTGAACTGATCAGCAATGCTAATCAGTTCAGTATTGTTTATTACCTACACAGTTTCTACTAAAAAAAACAAAAACATAAAATTTTATATTGCATGTTGTCTGTTAATTAAGTACTACGAAGTAGTCAAGTTTGCTAATGATAGAGATCCATTTCTAGTTATATAAGAATAAAAAGAAATCAAGAGAAGATGTATAATAATTAAGTGCTAATTGTTCACTTATAATTTGTTGGTACTTTGAGTAGAACTAGGATGTGATGTGCTCACCAAACACTTTGGTGAGCATAACTCCATAATCTATCGTATTCATTTCAAACGAGATTAATCCAAACCGTTGAAACCGATGTACTTCACGAGTGATGTGCGTATATGCAAAATTTTAGATGTTTCGGATTTATTTAGTATAAAGTCAAGCAGTCAAAATTGATGAAAAATGAATGCATTTAAATAACTTCTAAAACTTTATTTTGGATCATTCATTTTTCATCAATTTTGACCACTTGACTTTAGACTAAATTAATTCAAAAAATTTAAAATTTTGCATGTACGCGCATCACTCGTGAAGTAGATCGGTTTGAACGATTTGGATTCATCTTGAAGTGAATCCGATAGATTATAGAGTTATGCTCACCAAAGAGTTTGGTAAACATCACACCTTAGTTCTACTCTGGTACTTTTACTACTTCTCTATATTTATTCATTATATGTTAAATAAATATTCCGTTACTCTGACATATAATTTAATTAACTATTCCGTAAAGGAGAGAATAATTATTTTCATAGAGGTGACAATAATTTTTTTCATTTTACTAGATAGCGGACATGAATTAAAAATAATTTTAATTTGTATGGTTCTATTATTACGCGTTGTAAATATTACTAGCAACATTCCATTAAAAGTAAGTTTGAAATTGATCAAACTGAAATATATATTTGAGTAACTAAAGGCGATATTACGGATCACGATATTAACACTACTTTTTTTTATTAACTTAACATGACTAAAATAAATTTGTAATAAATAAACAATTTTACCATTTATTAATTATTTTCTTTTCAAACTACTTCTCTCGCATATATTAACACTACTTTTTTCTATATACGAAATACGTACATATGTTATTTTGTTTAAAATTTGTTTTTCTATCATACATTATAATGGTATGTACTTATTTAAAGAAGTTAGATTTGTAAAATAAATAAATATTCGTTATTGGTATATCAAGTACATTTTTATAATGCCATGGTATGCACTATCAGGAACGGTTTTTAATGTACAACCGTTCCTGATAACTACAATCAAGATCGGCCAAATATTATAACCGTTCCTAATATGTATCAGTATCGGTTTAGTGATAAATCCAACACTGATCGGCTGATACTAATTGTATTTTTCCACTACTGTTAGATTTGTAAAATAAATAAATATTCGTTATTGGTATATCATCACATCTTAGGAATTTTAAAGATAATACAAGAGTGAAAGAATTTATTATTTTTTTAAATCTTTCAACATTGTATATATCGATTATTTTAACGAGCTCCGCTTATTTTATTGAGAATGTCGTAATATTACATTTTGACACAATATACTCTAAAAATTTATTTTGAAAAGTGACATTTTATGTTTTGCAAAATCACTAAAGAAAATGTCATAAAATATTTATATACATTAAACGTGAATTGATAATAAAACAAATCATATTGAATGCAAACTATCATGAATAATTTTGGCAGTCGATCGAGTTATTCTTTGTATGTTTCTTGTGATGCACAATACTAAGTTGATCCAAAATTTTCATCCTTATTCAATGCAAAATTAGAAAGAAAGAAAATTCAAAGAGTATATAGCAATTATGGAAATCAAATAATTAATAAATCATCATAATATTAAGAGGAGGGATACAATTACACCTTTTTTTGACACATCTTGACACTGTTTTTTTATAGGTCAATTTTGCGATTTCAAAATCCAAACAGTCGATCTGAACCGTTCAACATTATCACCATATTAAAATGTGCTTGGAGATCAAATTTTACATTTTTTTTGAATTTTTTACTATTTATTAAGATGGTTACAAAATCGCTGTTTTTCAATGGTCTGAAATCAACGATTTTGTAACCATCTTAATAAATAGTAAAAAAATTCAAAAAAATGTAAAATTTGATCTCCAAGCACATTTTAATATATCCATCATGTTGAACGGTTTGGATCGATTATTTGGACATTGAAAATGTTAGCTGTTAAAATATGTCAAAAAAAAGAGTGTAATCCGATCCCTCCTCTAATATTAATTACATTATGGAAAGATATATTAGCTTAAAAGATACTTAAAGAAGATTAAAATGGGCTATATATTTAAATTTTTGAAAATGTTGTGTTATTAAAAAGATTACTATTTACTATTGTTAATATGTTTACTGCTAGAGGATTGGTCCAGGTCAACAGGGGAATTATTAAAGATTAAAAGGTAGAAACCGGACATTTCCAGGGAGGTTGAAATGGAGAGAAAAAAGGGAAGCGTACCCGTCTTCAGTTTATTCAAACCCTACTTGGCTAGTTCTCATTGTTTGGACTCGGTCCATGAAACCTTCACAAGCTTTCAACATCTTACAATCTCTTAGGCCCCGTTCGGGTAGCCAATGCCCATGGGTTTTTCAAGGTAAAAGTAACCATTTGGTATTTTTATCTTGGAAGTGTTCGGCACCACCATTTTTTACCCAATTAAATTCCCAATGACTACCCTATTTTCCTTTTGACATAGAGTTTGCTTGGTAAAAATAAATTTGGTCAAAGCTCCGTTTTTTTTCCCATTTCATGGAGCTGCTTCAATCTTTTAGATACAACTTTGTTCATTAAATTAAAATATGTAGTTAATTGTTTAATTAATTAAAAGAGGAATTATACTAATCAATACTTGTTTAATTAATTAAATTGAAATTAACTTGTACAATCTAGCACTCAATTAAACAAACACAATTTGATAATACAAAGGCTAAAATTAATTAAACAAATACAATTTAATAATACAAGAAATTATTAAACAAGCATAATTAAACTAGCAACACTTATTTTAATAGATTAAGCTAATTTTAAGTTAAGTTCCTATTCTGACGTCTAACAAAATCATCCCACATAAGCCTAGCAATTTCATCTCTTTTTTCATTTCCTGCCTGACGTTGATTGTTAAGTCTTTCATCATCTTCCGCCGTATTCTTCATCTCCATCCGGTACATCCACAATATCATTTGGATTAATTTCCAAATTAGTATTCGCAGTCCAAGTGACATCGCCATTTGATATACAATAAAATTGTGTATAATACATGCGGCTTGAACTATATCCGCTTGTTTATCAATTGTGTGATATGTTGCAACTTTTAAAATAGGAAACCGCATTTTTAAAATGCCAATAAGCTTTTCAATATGGTTTCTAAGTTGAGGCATGACGAAGATTAAAGAGCTCTTTGTAATTTCCGCGGTCGTTCATTAGCTGCACCTTGCTCTCGCACGTGATATCTCACACTCCTATAAGGAGCAATGAATTGCGGTGTATTGGCATAACCAGCATCAACCAAAAAATATTTGCCTCGTGGTACTGTGAATCCGTTGTCAAGTGCACTCTTTAGTACAGTGGCATCTGAAGCTGATCCTTCCCATCCGGCCATTACATAAGTAAATCGATAGTCAAAATCACAACGAGCATAACATTTTGTGATAATGTCTGTTTCTATTACGATATGGAGCTTGATCTTCGTAAGCAACAGTTATAGACTGTGTGCCATCAATAGCACCAATACAATCCTGTATATTAAAAAAATAGTGAATAATTAAACTTACCTTAATTTAAAAAGACATTCATTTGAAGAATGATTGAAATTAAATTTACCTTAAAGAAAGGATTAAATATTGTTCTCGATTGGATAAGTTGGGGCGTATGAAGTCGAGGAGGTATTATGATTTCTGCTGATAGTCAGAGTAATAGCCTTAATTACAATATGGGAAGTAACGGCTTACTGTATCACCCGACCGTTGAAATCGTTCTTGCACAGTGCGATTGCTTGCATTTTTAGCAAGTGTGTATAAGAACATTGCAACTTGTTCTTCAATCAACATCTGTCCATCCTGGAGAAAGCTCTTTGTCTCTCAACAGCTGACAAATGCACGAAAAACAAAGTCTTCCATACGAAATTCTCGCTTACAACGACACTCATGACCATCTAAGACTTCATTGACATACATCATTCCAGTTAGGATGAAGTATGACATGAGTTGGTTCCATTATATTTCTCTTTATAGGGGCATGATGAGATTTGTATAATCCTCATCATCATTATTCATTTTCCATTGAAGAAGATGATCCATTATTTTGCTATAAAAGATGTAAAGAAACATTTGCTGCAATAGCTCTATATATAAAAAATTTAGATTTTTTTTTAAATGAAAATGGTCATGATCACTCCTTTGTCATTTTGTAGTGTATGGTCAATTATGATATTACTTTTCAGTGGGTGGTCAGTACACTCATTTATCACTTTGCAGTGTGTGGTCAGTACACTCATTTATCACTTTGCAGTGTGTGGGTCAATTCACTCATTTATCACTTTGCAGTGTATAGTCAATTCACTCATTTAATTTTTTTTAGAATCTGATATATATAATTATATTAATCATAATCAGTGATTAGTATTAATACACTTAATATAGTTTAATTGTAGTATTATATCTTCTTATAAAAAGAAAAATAAACTAACATCCTAACAAATTTCCCATACATTTGCCGAACACCTATATTCTAAAATTACCCATGGTTTAAATAACTTTGGTTTTGACAATTGAAATTCTCATTCCCATATTAAAAATTCCCATTCCCACAAAATTCCCATGTTGCCGAACAGGCCCTACTCTTAATCCAAAAATTAAGGTTAAAAAAAGTGAAGAGAGAAAGAACAAGGAAATCCCTTTGGCCAACTAAACAACTATCGATTACCAACGAAGAGGTCAAAAGATTTCTTTGGCTTCGGTGACGAGAATTGCAGATGGAATGTACTCGCCGTGATTGGGAACCATATCTGACAAGTCAAAGAATCCAACAATGTGAGTGATGTACTGATGTGGTATAATAAAAACAGTACAGCGCAAAATCTCGATGAGATTTAAAAACTGAATGGACTGGAGGTAAAGAAGAGAGAAGCTGACAACTGGGACCTTCTCTGTCAGAGAATTCGGTAGCTTGTAAGAAATAAAGGTAGCCCAAAAAAAATAGGGGAAAGAAGATGAAGCCAAGAAAACAAAAGAGCCTGAAAATCAAATTTCCGAAAGCTCCTTAAGATTCGAGTACACTTCAGCGATACCGTGGACTGGAAGTTTCCATAAGACCCTTGGCTACTTTCTAGGTCCGCAAACAAGTCCTTAATTAAACCCTGAAAACATTACCAGACCCACCCTAGAAATCTCCAGATTTGTGTAAGACCACTAAATTTTAAGTCCCCTGAAAATTCTGGAAATCACATAATGGCCCTCAAATTAAGAAATCACAGAATGTCCTACTGTCTAACAAAACCTAAAGAACTAGAATATGCCTCGCTTTGCTTCGGCATTCATCGTGGTGAGTCTGTGATAGGTTGAATTCAGATATTGTACATATCATCAAGTATTTGATAAATATAAAAGGATAGTATACTATATATATAGATGCAAGTATTACATGGAAGTACTAATTTACAAAACACTGGCTGAGAGTTAATGTTGAAGTACTCTTTGTTGCAGCATATAGAACAATTCATATTAACTTCCTTCTTGAAAATTGAATTTCCTGTAGATAAAAAATGCACAGCTCGTCTATGCTTTTCCTTTATAAGTCTCAACCTACAGAGTTGTAATTTATATATAGTAAATGAGGCAATGGTTCTTAATTCCATAAAGCAGCATTTGGAAAACAGTATACAGCTTGGAAAGTATCATACTTGGCCTGTAGTCCTAGAAGAACGGATAACTGAATATGCCACATCAGATATCTTGTATTTCCTATGTCAGTTAAGCTAAACTTTTAATTTGATAAATTATAACTAATACAAAGACAAAGTATGTGACCATAATGAGGTAGACAGAGATTCAAATCCAAGTAACTTGATGCTTTTAGCTTGTAGAAGCTTTTGCAGCTTCTCTATAGGGTCAAGAAAATAAACAAAAATAGAGGAAAGAAAGAATTAAACAAAAGACTCATCAAAGAAAATACCTGAGCAAAGAAATGGAACCAAAAGCTTTTTACTAATACGTAATCAAAGCACAAACAGATAAAAATAAACATATGGTGATTCAAAGGAGCTTTTTACTTTCTCTTTAAATCCTGAATAGATAAACGTACTGATGGTGATTCAATCCAATATAAAATATAGAATAAAAGAAATTAATTAAAGTCCAATGATTAAGTACCTTATCTTTCCCCTTTGATTTATTTTTCTTATTACCAGGCAAAATAAACACATTGCTTCCATCCCAGTTAAGAGTTGTAAATTTAATTAAAAGAAACAAAGACAAACCCATTACTGCTGGGCACCTCAATTAATTTTCAACTTCAAAATTGAGAAAATAAATAGAAACACAGATAACAATCAATTGTAAAGGACAAAGGTCGTACATACTGTCCAACATTCGGACTAAGAAAATTGCCCATGCTGGTGATCCTAATTAGCAAATTTGAAAAGATAACATAATAAAAATGAGAGATTAAAGTCAAAAGAAACTTTTATGGTATTCAATGACAATAACATTTACACATAAATGTAAATAAGATGCCATAGGTTCAAGATATATGGATAAGTACGGTAATTAACCGGGCATACCAGATAAGAAGGCATTAGACCCATGCATGACAATTCCCTTGTTAGACTGGAGAAAAGCCCGTAACAGCCACATTGCTTTTCTCATTTTTCTACTACATATAAAGCAAACTTCATCACTAAAGATGGAAAAATGTCTCAAATCAGGGGTGGGGTGGGAAGGGACATTAATGGCACTGCACCATTTTGGTTAATTACAAATGAAAGAGGCAATTTACCACGTAAGGTGATTCTTATTTCAAAATTATGATAATAAAAAGGGGGCAAAAAGAACTGATTGAGTTTCTCAAGCTTTTTATGAGATTTGTTGTTCTCATTTTCATTTGCACAAAGATTTAAGAATCATGTTCAATTTGGACGCAATGTGATACCAGCCAAGCTAGGTTCTCTAACCTTATTGTCGCTGGAAGTACAATCAGAGATGAAAAGAATCAAAGGTAGTCTAGCAAATTAAGAAAGAAAAGAAATTAGAAACAACAAAATGTAGCGAATTGGACACAAATTGAATATAATAGAATAGAAAAATAAGAGTAAATTACATCAGATATTCCAGAATATTGGCATATTAACTAATTGTAAGAACATAATTCTTGTAAGAATATCAACCACTGAGTGTCTTGCTTGGAAATATAAAATACTGAAAAGGCATATCAAACAATTCAGTCAATATGCGATTTATAATCTACAAATAAAATGATTTTCTAATTTCATGTGCCTTTCCATACATAGATAGGGTACACCCTCAAAACTCCTGAACTAAACAACAACATATCATTTTGAAATGAAATATCTCATCAATCACATACATTCCTACGTATCACAATAAACTTAAAACTAATTGCACTTTTCAGATAACATATTTGATACAATTTTGGAACCTGATCAAGAAGTTTACAGGATTTCTTAATAGAATTTACTTAAACATATCAAACCCACAAAAAAACAAATTATTATGTTTCTTTTAGTTTGGATTTGGCCACCTCTTGTTCATGCAAACCAAATCGAAGTTCAATCTAGAACATAAGGTTACCCGAATTGCACATTCATTTTTATCCCAAGTGAGATGATGATATTTTGTGTGCTTCTTATGCAAAAACTCTAATCAGCAAAAGTACCAATATTTATAGGAAGTGTTGTTCAAACAAAAAAAAATACTGTTGACACTCACTAAGTTTTTAGGCAATGGTAGAATCACATTAACCAGATTCAACTCCACTATGTAACAGTTACTGTTAAGTTTAGAAAATCAAAATAACAAATCTCATATCATAAAAAGTTAATTCTATAACTTGTTTGAAAAAATATATACACCTCAATTGAAAAAAAAAAACAAAGTAGTAAGGAAAAAAATTGGTGGAGAGAAGCCAAAATTACCTTAAGAGGTAAAAGGCTGCTGGCTTTTTCACATCCCTTTGTTTCGACTGGTGCATCTTCTGAGCATCTCATCTTCTATATCTCTTCTAGAAGTTTCTCCCAGTTCTCAGGAGTTTTCACTATATCAACCATACATACAATTTTTCCATTTTTATAGAAACTGATATTTCATTAAAATTAAAACTACCTTTGGGCTCAGTGGTAGCTTTAATTGCCGTTCCCAATTGAATGAAAGTTGATTGCTCCTTGCTACCCTTTAGATTAGGAAAACAGAGGTATCATAAAGTCAAGAGAATAATTAGATGGTAGAGAGTTTCGTAGCACTTACTGAGCTCACAGATGGCACCAAGGAAGCAAGCACATCATTGTCGAACTCCATTTCTATGATACTCTAAGAGTTCCCTAGAGCTAACTGCTCAGACCGATCGTGAGTGAGCTGGTTAGGTGGTAACAGAGCAAGTGTGTTAGAATCCACGATTAGGACTCGTTTATTTATTTGGTCCAGAATCTTGATTGGTTGGAGGAGAAGAGAGCTGAAGGAGATAGGGGGGATATGCTGTAAGATTTACAACACTGTCGAAGCTAACATTCCAGTTAACTTCATACCAATCAGGTGTTATACCACAAAAACAGAAGAAAGTACAAACCAGTAAAAGAAAGGCTGACGACTTGGCTTTGAGTCCACACGTCATAGTAAATGTGTAGGTTGTGCCCATAGTGGTGCCGTGGATCAATCTGTCAAACAAAAATTCAAGCCATCTCTTTTTTTCAATGTTCGAAGACAAGTTGTTTCCTTTTCAGAGTAAAAGGTCAAATAACCTGAAAGTGTGGAGCTGCTGAAAAATCTTTTATTTAGTGGTTAAGTTGTCGATGAAACTCAAAATAAAATCTTATCCTTAGAGAAAGGAACATTCATTAAACTACAATGGAAAATGAAATTAGGAAATCAAGAAAGCACTTAGACTTACTGCTTCTATCCAGTCTTGAAAAGTGAGAGTTAGAGCCTCTGAATTGTGAGCTAAAGCAAATCTTACCTACAAAAGAAGTCATATGTATGAAACTTCAGCAACAATAAGAAAAAATAAAAATTTAGATTATAGGAACCATCAAATTGTCTCAGCACCTTAGAAGCATTCAAGCTAATGCGACTCCATCTAAATGAAACCGAATTTGTCTTTAGATATTAGCTATTCCTTAAATTATTAAGATTTTTAGTGCTCTTAATGTGATTATAACCAAATACTGAAAAAATTTAAGGACATCCAAACTCGAAGCAATTAAAAAAAAAAGTACAATAACTTGGACTTGTGCTTTGTCCTCATGCTACACCGCTCTCTGGCTGCCTTCCATTGTCAAAGTTGTGACGGCATATTGGAAACAATTAGGTTAAGTGGTACCACGTGCTGCTTCATTTTTTTTATACCTTTCATTATTATATGCGCCATGTTGGGTAGCTCCTATAAACCTTCTGAAGTTTATTCACCGCCTTGAACGACCCGTCCGTAATTCGAGAAGATTCGTTTCGAAGTCGCCATTATTCGGGTGAGCTGGAAGCACAGTCTCTACCTCCATTGACGAGAAAGCGATCAGCGATTGAATTTGTTATTATCGGTCTGACGATTGTTGTCTGTAATTATTTGCTTTGGTTTGAATTGAGGAGGAGCCTTGGGGGAGAAGCTGAGGAGGCGGAGGGAGGAGATGGGGGAGGGGTGGAAATGAGGTTTGAAGAGAAGGAGCGAAGTGGCTGCGAGAAGGTTCGAGAGAGGAGAGTTGTAGCGAGGGCCAACTTTCCAGAGAGGGCGAGAAAACAGTAGAAAGGAACGAAGGGGAAAAAAAAAACATTTCGCTGAAGAGGGGGGTCGTTTGTCAGAGGCACTATTCACGAAACTGTTCACTCCCGGGTTCAAAATTAAGATATAAGATAGATTTCCATTTGATTTATAAAAATGAAATTGTAAATATGACTCCAAGACAAGTGAGGACAGCATCATTATTCAGGTAACTCTGCCCGTTGGCCTGATGAATCCTCTGTTTTCTTCACCTGGTGAATCCTCTGTTTTATTCCGTTGGATTTGTCATCGGGTCTCCGTTCAAAAGTTTACCCATAGAAAGATAGCATTTGAATCTGATATACACAAGACTACTATTTACAGGCTCATTGAGTCACAGCATCTTACTCTAATTAGGCCCCAGCCATGTAAAAGGAGATGCAAAAGGAGCGGGCTTGGGTCACGTGGACTCAACCGATTCAGTTGCACCAGCACCGTATGAGACACACGAAGTAGAAAAGAAAATCATATTTGGCTGTTTTTTCTGTTTTTAGACATTTTTTCATATTTTTTTTTACTATTTTAAATGTTTTCTCCGAATTAAACCAAAAAAAACATCTAAGCACATCATGCCAACAAGTGATGTGCGAATAGATGTGTTGTGCCCAGTTCATGCACTATTCAGCACGACATGGCACAACACGTCTGATTTGACACGACTAAATACAGCATGACACATTATCATTCACTAGCTGTTATTTTACATCAGTTAATTTTCCGGCCATTGGTTAGTTATATATAATTATTTTTTATAAAAATTAGTTATTACATAAAACATGCTAGCTAATATCAAATGCACCAAAACAGATATTAAGGCGAGATCAGCAAATTTTAAAAGGAACTTCACACTAACAAAAAGATGAAAGAAGCTATGCCCAAATTGAGCAAATGTACTGTGAACAATAGTTGTTGGTGTCACAAAAGACTGCCAATTTATATCCACACATTACTTCCGAAAATAGAACAAATAAATAAGCAACAACACAAACAAGCAAATTATCTCGCTATTGGACCTGATGCAGACATGTTACCCATGTAAGTCATCTCGAAAGCACTGTTCTGACTAACATCACTTGCAAAATTGGCATTACCACGTTGGTTCCTCTCTGTGGAGATCTCCAAATACAGGCTTTCCTCGAGTTCCTTGATTACTGCACTCATGGTTGGCCTATGAGCAGAGATCTCAGTACACCTTTGTGCCAAATCAGTAACCTTCCAGACAGAGTTTATGTCATAGTGCCCATTTATTTTTGGGTCCACAATGCTTTCTATGTCTCCTCTAGATAGCTTTTGGTTCACCCATTGCTTCAGGTGGCCTCCCTCTGGACCCGGAATGGTAGGAGGTCGTCCTGTGATGATCTCTAGGAGAACAACTCCAAAGCTGAACACATCGCTTTTTCACTTAGCTGGTATGAGGAATAGTACCTGAAGGTTTATTACTTTCTTTAGTTTAGTCTTTAATGAATGTGGTCCTTCTATATAAAGCATTCAACTCGGTTTTTTTTCAGTAGCATAAAAAAAAAATCCATGGCTTAACAGTTACAAAATTTAACGATATCGCTGTAGTCAACAGCGGCTGCTGAGTCATACTGAGCCACTGCAATCTGATGCGGCTCAGTGCCAAAAAATTAGTTGGAGAAAAGTGTGGGAAACAGAGCAGGTTTCTTTTTATATTTTCTTCAGTAAGTTCCAAAAGTTAAGCAGCCAGTCACTCAACAATCATTAGCCAAATGTTTGGACATTAAAATTATCATCCTCGGAAATTCTCCTTCTGCCTCCTTTCGATCTTTTTGATGGATTAACTGTCGATTTCTCTTATTATCTGAGAGGTTTTATTTCAAATTAGGCATGAACAGGATTGTTTGCTAGAGGTGAATGGGATATGCAAGAACGCTGAGGCATGCGGAAAGCATGTTAATGGAAGTACGAAAGTACGAAAGAAGATTCCATTATGCTCTGAGAGGTTTATTTCCAAATTAGGTAATAACCAGATTCCATTGTTTTGTTTGGTATATGATAATGGAATATGCAAGAAGAATGCTGAGGCATGAGAAAGCATGTGAAATGGGCCCTTGAATGGGGAAAGGAAAGAAGTTTCCATTGCTTGTTGGGTAATATAGTGGGAAATATGGAGCTGACTTTGTAGTGCTTACATCGAGGTGTATGGATTTGACTGTTTTTTATCCAAAGTCATTTGACTTCTTTAAAATTTTCACTTTTTTTTTATGTTAGGTCACTGTGCTAATCTATATAACCAAGGATTACCTTAAGTGCTTGATTTCTTAATTTCACGATTTTCATACCCCGGGCTTTTCATACCAAGATTTTCAATTCAAGCAGTATACAAAGCCTAACGTTTCTTTGGCTACAATCAGTTGATCATATCAATTGTCGTTATTATTGGAATGCAACTGCTAATAGTAATTCATAGAAAAAATAGGTCTTTATAACCAGAGAGAAGAAGAAACTCTGAGAAATGAAGTTATAATTAGGAAAATTAAAGGAAAATAAAAAAGAGATCTTACTCAGGATCCAGGTAGCCAGGGGTACCAACAATTCTTGTTGAAACATGACTGCTTACGGCATTGTTAAAAACCCTGGAGAGCCCAAAATCGGCAATCCTTGCCTCGAGATTTTCATTTAAGAGAATGTTGCTAGTCTTAACGTCTCTATGGATTAGTGGCGGATTGCACATCGTATGCAAATAATCCAACCCTTCATTGATTTTATGGATATATATTAGATGATGTTATTTTCTTGATACAAGGCACTTCAAGTTAATTATGGATAGTATAAGGAATAAATGATTGAGAATTCTAGATATTAAATAAATTTTGTACCAAGTGCAGATTCATATGCAATTTGAACCCGTTGTTTCCAACTCAGAGGCCTTGCAGTATCTGAAATTGACAGATTTGAGACCTTAACTTTAAATCCTAATTGACTAGAAAATAGTTTCAATACCCGCTCTTGAATAAAGATTTGAGTAAAAGGTAATGATCACCCTTGAGCTTGTCTTGCAGATTTCCTTCTTTCATGTACTCATACACAAGAGCCATGCAATCTCCATCCATGCAATAGCCAATTAGTGACACCAAGTATCTGTGATGAACCCTTGCCAAATTTTGAGCCTAGAAACAGAGCAAATTACTGTATCTTTCTTTTCGAAAGCCAAACTTTGTAAGTATATAACTAGTAGTTACTATTTTTTTTTGTAATAGCTAATTAAGGTATGAAAGTGCAAGATAAATGGATACCTCAGCCATGAATTCTTTAACACCTTGTGAAGATGAGTGAGAGCGCATTTTCACTGCAACTTGAGTTCCCTTTTCCAGGGCCCCCAAATATACACTTCCAAATCCTCCAGTGCCAATATTAATCTCAAAATTATTAGTAATTCTTATCAGATCATTGTAACTGAATTGACGGTTCACAATTGGTTTAGGCATGTTTGCATCATATTGCACAGCAATATTGTCCTGAGAAGTGTTTGCTTCTTGAGAATTTGTATGGTTTGGCTTATAGAAGGCAAAATCGGCCGTTCCGGAGCGGGATCGGACGGTGCCGATCCGATCCAGGCCAATTTAAGCGGGTAGTGCAGATTTCGGCTAATTTCGGCCGTTTCAGCCATATTTCGGCCCATTCCAGTCAAATTTCAGCCCGTTCCGGCCCGTTCCAGTCAAATTTCGGCTGAAACGCATATAATAAAGAACATAAATTTTTTTGGATCAAGTGGGAATCGATCCCGTGACCTTTAACTATGGGTCTTGGATAGTTACCACTACAACATTCAAACTTTATTGTTAAATGTCACAACTAATTTATATATATTAATTCTAACTCACAAATTTGTAGCAAATTTGATTGAAAGAGTATGTTTTTAGTTGTTAATGCTTGTATTATATTGTATTAGTGGATTATTTGATTGTAATTTTTCTAAATTCTTTTTATCAATTTTTCAATTTTTTTAGTATAAAATTAGCTTCTAGCAAAAAAGTCCGATTTTCCGATCCAATTCGGCCGATCCCGACAGGGTGGTAGAAATCTTGTCATTTCCTGTTATGTCCCTGAAAGTTCCATAAAATTAAAACTGAACTCGTGATATCTTCGGTCTTGATGAAAATAAAGGTTAATTTGCAAACCTACAGGTACTTAAGATCAGATAATTTATCGAGGAAAGAAGGAAGATCCCCTGACAAGTCTTTGTAAGATAAATCCCTGAAAAATAAAAGGTAGCAATAACGACAGCTTAAGTTAGCATGAGAACACAAAATTGAATTCTACCTATGCCAGAAAGGAATTGCAATAGTAGACATTGAATTTACATATCACTAAATGAAAAATTATGTCCTATTATCAGCCATATCTCCACTATATTGGTGAAAAAAGTATGACTTGATTGAAGATAGAAACATCAATCTCATTAAAAAAAAAATTCATCTTAGTTTAGAGGAACATACAATGACTGGAGAGCACTTAGATTACCAAAAGAAGGTAGTATGGCACCTGTCAGTCCACTTGATGATAGGTTTCTGCAAAGGACACCACATCTTACTAGTCAGAGTTCTTGTACCTTCTCTGTAAATCAGAAAGTATGAAGTATAACGTTTTGAAATTCTCACAAAGCTATGATCCTTAATGGAGTTTTGGTGGAATCAGAAGTGCAACTGACACCACTCCACGACAGTTCCTTAGGAGCACAAGGATCACCACTCCAACCTTTGTTTACTTTGTAGTTCGCCTTAATTGTATTCATGGTAGTAACTGCAATTGGAAATAATATACTTTAGGACATTTTAATTAAGCAAAATTACTAGGTTTGATTAATCAAATTGTTTAATTAATGTTTGAGTTAATACTAAAATTTGCTTGACAGTAATGAAAGGAGAACTCAACTCTGGAAACGAAAAGAGGGATGATGTAAAATTTCTGTATGATATGTTTAGGAAAACCTGTAATTTATTCAAATTAAAAAAAAAAAAAAAAGCCTTCTAGCTCAAAGTTCACTTGTTTCCATCACATTCCCTGTTATTGAAAACTAAACCATGGTTCTACAATTAAAAGGACTAAGAGAGTAAACCATGAGACAATTATGATCAAACATACCATCTTCGCTATTGGTAGGAATCCAAGTGGCATGTGTAATGACATACACCTCAATGGCATTCATCAGAGGCGGGAGAGTTGAGTTTGAAGTAGCAATGAGCGACACATTATATTCATTATAACCTGTGTCAGTGTATGTTGCCCATCCTGAATATAGTTTACGCAGTATAGAAGAGTGGTCGAATAATGGATCTCCATCAGAAAAATATTGAACTCCCTACGAGCAGCGAATGGTATGTCCTGGATCTCACCAATGTGAAGAATTATAAAAAAATTGGTGGATTCATTGGCACTTTTCCAGGAGTAATCAAGGGATTGATTGGTGCTTGAAGTGGCAGCAGTTTGCATGACGGGAATGGGGGTCTCAAAGTCTGTGTCTGGGTCCACGTTGGAGCTGGTTGAGATATTTGTCCATGTCTTCTCCATGTAGGACCACCAAATCTGGTCGTATGGATCAGCAGGGTACCTATTTTAGTATTTTTAACCAATTAAGCAGTAGAAATGAGTGTGATGACCATGCACACACACACACACACAGTACAGGTTGAGTACTGAAGAATAACTTAATTACCTTGTCTCTCTTTCTAATCTATTAAACAGTATTCAAAATTTAAGGTAGATTTTCACTTTCATTTTTGTTTGGAACTCGTAGAGAACAAAATAAAGCCAATTAAATCATAGAAGTTTGGTACCGTTATCCATCTCCAAACGTATTAAGATAATATTTAGTTCTCCAACTTGTGCAATTAACTTCAAAATTAAGATGCATTCCGGCAACAAACAAATTATCTAACCCCGAATAATTGGTTAATAGCATGTTTATCCTTTTTTATGAGTTAATTTATTAACATACCTAAGTATGTTGCTTGCTCCTAAATTCAGCCTATCAAAGTAAACCAATGATTGTGTGGAATTGCAGCTTTATAAATGCTAGTCTTCAATGGCCTCAATTCTAGCGCAGAGATAAAAGGTATGCCCTGATTTTTATTAATAAGGCAAACTTGTAGGTAATCAGAAGTGGCTGTGGTGGTAATCTCAGTGAAAATTGCATAATCCACTACTACAGAAATGGTCATTGTACACGGCACATTGTACACGGACTTGGCAATTTTATAAAAAACCGTGTAGAAGTTGTAATTTTTGGATGCCTGAAATATCTGTAGGATCTCTACACGGATATTTACAAAAGAATCAGTGTAGAAAGACGTGAGAGAGCTACACGGACGTTTACTAGAAAATGTACACGGCTTATTGTTTAAATAACAGTGGAGAAAGCCTTGAGAGAGCTACACGGATATTTAATTAAAGAACCGTGAAGAAAGGTAATAATTGTACACGGTTTGTTTAAATGACCGTGTATATAACCCGTAGGAGCTACACGGATGTTTAATAAAGTCCGTGTAGAAATGTCGAATTTGTACACGGTTTTTTGTTTAAATGACAGAGTAGAAAGCCTTGAGCGAGCTACACGGACGTTTAATAAAGAGCTGTGTAGAAAGGATATTTTAGGTTTTTTGTTATATAAAAGGCCTTCTCCCCAGCGCCGTTTTGATCAACTTATACTCTCCCCTCTCACAGTTAACAATTGGGTTGAGATGTAGGTTTATCAATTGTTTCAGATCGCAAAATTAGATCGATATGAGCTACTGTTTTGGGAGCTCACAGATGAGCGATCTGGTACAATTGATAACCTACATCTCGAATTCCCATGCGATCGAAGTATTGAAAAAAAAATTATCTCTCTATTCTGATCAATTTTACTGGACGAAGAGTTGGGTGAAGAGTTGGGTGAAGGACCTTCAGAGCCGGATGAAGAGGTGAATGTGACCTTCAGAGCCGGATGAAGAGTCGAATGAAGAGTCGGAGATCATCCGACTCTTCATTCGACTCTTCATCCGGCTCTGACGGTCCTTCATCCACATCTTCCCTTTTTAGGTCCTTCATCCAACTTTTTACTCAACTCTTTCTTTAGTAAAACATGTATCTTCATATTACCCTCTGTAAACCCTACTGGCACCAAAAGGAAAGAACCACCCTATTCTAGTCCTTAATGGAAATTTTTAGTTTACAATATGACTTTTTATTCCAACTTTTGTAATGCTTTAATTTTGTATAATTTAGGGTACATGAATTTTTAGTTTAAATGTCTTCCTCTGTTTTGGAAATTGTTTGTTCTGAAAAACATAGGGAAAAAAACTAGCTGACAGACAAAAAAAAAAAAAAAACAAATGATACACGGACGTTTAATAAAGAGCCGTGTAGAAACGAGAAATAGTACACGGATTTTTGTTTAATTAACAGTGTAGAAAAATAATTTACACGGCTGTTTATATAAAAGTCTGTGTGTCTTTCTACACGGATTTATAGCTAAATATCCGTGAAAACAAAGATACTTGCTCGAAATAATGGAAGGCTAAACCAAAAAAAATAAAACAAAAATTAGGAAAAAAAAAGAATTCTAAATGTCCGTGAAGAAAATTTATCTTTTATATTACACACGGTTGTTTATATAATTGTCCGTGTATAAAGGTTATCTTTTATAAACGGCTACATATGTAAAAGTCCGTGTAGCTCTCGTAATTTTTTTTACACGGATTTATAGATTATCATCCGTGTAGAAAGGTTATTTTAGGGTTTGGAACTATATAAAAGGCCTTCTTCCGGCGCCGTTTTGATCAATTAATACTTCTCTCTCTTCTCTGTATTGAATTGGTCTGATTTCTGCGCACAAGGAACGAGGCCGGATCTGAGATATAGCTTGGAAGTTAATTCGCATTCTCCTCTCTATTGCCAAGGTTAGTCATACATATATATTTCCCCTTCTTTATCTAATTTTCTGTTACTGATTAATATTGCTTAATTATTTCTGTCAATTATTATTTAATGCTTGATTTGTTAAGATAATGTAAATAATTAGTGTATTGTGGTCCAATAACCGACCTACTGATGCTTTTAGGTCCATGCCCGTTCAAAATTAATCCAATAGGGATTAATTTTGGATAGTCCCCCGTTTGGGACTGCTCTTTGAATATTGTGTCTCATTTAGGATGTGAACACGTATTAGCGGGATTTAATTAGTATTTGAGGAAAGTTCGACAGTATTTCTCCTTATTGCTCCTACGAGTATGTGGTTTTTACGCATACTTGGGGAGTTAAGGAGAAATGCTGCCGAATTTTTCTCAAATACTAATTAAATCCCGCTAATATGTGTTCACATATGAGGCATAATATTCAAAGAGTGGGTTAGGATTGTAAACCGGCCCTTTATAAGCCAAGAATTTGGAACAATATATATGCTGACCACCATATATGTTTAATTGGAATTTTTTTTTTTACTTTAATTTACAGATGGATCGAAGTTGGATGTACGAATTGCGACGTGATAGTGCAGAATACTTGGCTCGCGTTGATGAGTTCCTAAAATTTGCTGAGAGTTATAGAGTGGACAGAAAAGAGAACGACATCTTGTGTCCTTGTAGAGATTGTAAAAATTATATAAGATTTGGGGATTCGGAAGAAATTAGAGCTCATTTGATTTGTCGGGGATTTAAGAAAAACTATACATGTTGGTTTATGCATGGTGAGAAAATTGGGGAATGTAGTGGAACCAATAGAAATTTTGTTTTGGACGAGAATGATGATAATGTAGAAACTGTTGATAATTTTGAATTTGAATGCAACGATGATTTTGAGAATGTCGAAAATTTCGATAATGCTGGGCTTGATTGCAACGAGGATGATGCAGAATACAATTTTACTGAGAATCTAGAGGACATGTTACGTGATGTGGAAGATGAAATTAGTGATAAAAATTTTAAAAAATTTCAGTATCTGTCTAATGAATCTAAAAAGCCGTTATACCCCGGGTGTACCAAATTTACAAAACTATCAGCTGTGTTGAAATTATTGAACTTAAAAGCACAACGGTTGGAGCGATAAGAGTTTCACGTCCTTATTAAAGCTTTTACGAGAGATGCTCCCAGATAACAACGAGTTACCCTGTACAATATATCAGGCGAAGAAGCTGATCTGTCCAATGGGTTTGAAGATTGAAAAAATACATGCATGTCCGAATGATTGTGTATTGTACCGTGGCGAGTACGAGGCCATGCATGTTTGTCCTAAATGCGGTGTTTCACGGTATAAACGCAAGGACCAGGACACTGACGATTGTGATGGAGGAAAAAAGGCAAGGCCTCCGGCTAAGGCGGTGTGGTATTTCCCGATAATACCGAGATTCAGACGGTTATTTGCAAATCCCAAAGATGCGAAATTGTTGCGTTGGCATGAAGAAGAGCGCAAAAGAGATGGTAAACTAAGACACCCTGCTGATTCAATTCAATGGAGAAACATTGATAGACATTTCGAAGGATTTGGTGGCGAATCACGAAACCTTAAGTTAGGGGTGAGCACAGACGGAATGAGTCCGTTTGGAAGCATGAGCAGTCAGCACAGCACTTGGCCAGTTCTTATATGCATCTACAATCTTCCTCCTTGGTTGTGCATGAAACGCAGGTACATAATGATGTCATTACTAATCCAAGGACCCAGACAACCCGGAAATGACATAGATGTGTATCTCGCACCATTAATTGAGGACCTCCAGAAATTGTGGAGGGATGGCGTCCGGTGGGATGCGTACGGCAAAGAGCAATTTAATTTGCGGGCCATGGTATTCTGCACCATAAATGATTTCCCCGCGTACGGGAATTTATCGGGTTACACTTGTAAAGGAGCAAAGGCGTGCCCCATCTGTGAAGATGACACGCAGGTGCTGAGGTTGAAAAATTGTAAAAAGAATGTTTTTATGGGGCACCGTAGGTTTCTTCCTGTTAATCACCCATACCGTAAGAAGAAGAAGGTATTCAACGGGAAAATTGAGCTTGGAGTGGCACGTCGTCCGTTAGATGGGAAGAATGTCTTCATGCGGGTTAAAAACCTTGCTGTTGTTTTTGGAAAACGTGCCAAACCACCACCGAAAGATATTTGGAAAAAGAAGTCCATATTTTGGGAGCTACCATACTGGGAATATTTAGAAGTGAGACATTGCCTAGATGTCATGCATGTTGAAAAAAATGTCTGTGACAGTTTGATTGGCACATTATTGAACATTTCGGGGAAGACGAAAGACGGTCTTAAAGTTCGAGAAGACATGAAATTAATGGGAATACGACCCGAGCTTGCACCGCAGGATAAAGGGAAGCAAAAGGCATACCTCCCCCCCGCAATGTGCACAATGTCGAAGATCGAGAAAACGAGCTTTTGTAAGTGCCTTCATAGTATTAAAGTCCCATCAGGGTATTCTTCGAATATTAAGAAGCTGGTGTCGATGAAGGACCTGAAATTGATTGGTCCGAAATCCCACGACTGTCATGTTTTAATGACACATATGATTCCTGTTGCAATTCGGGGAATTTTACCGAAGCCCGTGCGGCAAACCATTACGAAGCTTTGTTTTTTCTTCAATGCAATTAATTCCAAGGTGATAGACCCGCTCAAATTGGACGCTTTGCAGAAGGAGGTCGTCGTTACCCTTTGCCATCTTGAGATGTATTTTCCGCCATCTTTTTTCGATGTTATGGTTCACCTTGTTGTTCATCTCGTGAGGGAAATTCAGATCTGTGGTCCCGCGTTCCTGCGGTATATGTATCCATTCGAGAGATTCATGGGTATTTTGAAAAGTTACGTAAGGAACCGACATCGCCCCGAAGGTAGCATTGTGGAGGGATATTCCACAGAAGAGGTAATTGAGTTTTGCACCAACTACATGACCGGTGTGGGTCCTATTGGCGTTCCAAAATCTCGATACGAGGGAAGGCTACAAGGAGTAGGGACAATAGGGTTGAAAGCCATAGTTGCTGATAACGATGACCTGCGAAAGGCACATTTTATTGTACTGCAGCACATGGCTGATGTTGCTCCATATATGATGAGCACATGACGATCCTTCGACAACAGAACTACACGAGAAGTCAGAAGTGGCTTACTGACGAGCATAACCGTTCTTTTATAGGATGGATGAAAGACAGAGTGAAAACACCCCGAAATGTCCCCCGTAAATGAAACTGTTAGATTGCTGGGCGAAGGACCCCAAATGGTTGTTAGAACATTCCAAGATACGAGATTAACGGATATACATTTTACACTAAATTACAGTGTGATAAGAGCACGATGCAAAATAGTGGGGTGACGTTGGTGGCGACGTCCCAAGAATTCAGTAGATCGGGGGATGCCCGGCCTGTAATAGCTTCAAAGTCTTATTACGGCGTTATTGAAGAAATTTGGGAGCTCGTTTACAATCCTCACCTTAGCATTCCCTTGTTTCGGTGCCAATGGGTCGAAGACCGGGGTGTTAAAGTTGATAACGACGGGTTCACCCTCGTTGATTTTGACAAAGTCGGGTATGTGGATGATCCGTTCATACTTGCCAAGCAAGCCACCCAAGTCTTTTATGTCACTGACCCGAGTGATGATAGGTGGAGTGTCGTCCTATCCGGAAAAAGAAGGATTGTTGGGGTAGAAAACGTCACCGACGAAGAAGAGTACGACCAGTTCGAAGAGATACCTCAATTTTGTACCGATGTGCAAGCTGAGATAGCAACAATTGCAGAACAAGACGAAGCAAATTACATGAGATCTGACCACAATGAAGGATTATGGGAAGATGTTCAAACAGTGGAAAAAAAGAGAAAAGGAAAAAAAAAATCCAATGTATAATATTTACTCCTTTTAAACTTGAAAATTTTAATATTTCTTATTTGGAAAAAAAAAATTCAATGCATAATATATTTCTTTTATAATATTTCAGAGAGCCCAATGAAGCTAAAGACTCAAGGCCGGTTTATCTCTGGATATTTCTGTCTCATTGTAATGTTTTTATTTCGTTTCTAATATTTCTTTGTTGCATCAGGAGCAAGAACCAGATAGATTATTTTAGATATGTGGGCAGAGTGGTTTCAACAGTAATTTTTGTAAACTAGAAATATGGATTTGTATAATTTAGTGTAGGTTTTTTTGTATTAATTTTTGATATAATCTAGACATGAATTTTTGTATAATTTCTGATATAATTTAATTAGTACGTAGTACGTGAAACACCCATCTTTCTAAGAATAATTTTTAATTTCATTAGAAATTCAAAGGGAGCAACACGGACATTTAATTAAACATCCGTGTACAAATACATTTATACGTTTCATAAAATGTCTGTGTAGAAATTCAAAGGGAGCTACACGGATATTTCATTACACATCCGTGTAGGAAGGTATTTTTTCCCCTAAAAATTCGTGTAAGAAAAGTTTTATCCACGGTCGTTTAATTTTCAATAGTTTTTTGGCCTTCTAAGAAACGTACACGGGCGTTTAATGAATAATCCGTGTACAAAAGGTTTTCTACACGGATATTTAATTAAACGCCCGTGTAGAAATTGAAAGGATTGTGAAATTGATAAAAACGCCACTATCTTGATAAAATGACAAGAGAAATTGTGAAATTTATACCATTTTCTGTCCCTCTAATAAATTGATGTCTTGGCCACTGTCTTGATAAAATGGTCACTGTCTCGATAAAATGGCCACTGTCTCGATCAAATGGCCACTGTCTTGATAAATACTTGACTTTAATTTGTATAGATCCCACTGATCAAATGGCCACCGATAGGGGATGGATGTACCAATCGATCAAATACGGGAGGAACTCTTGAACCTGACTTTATGGCAGTGTTAGCAAATTCATCGCTTCGGCTGTCTCAAAGCCTTCAATTGTGAGTGTGGACGCTAATGGAAATCAATGTATCCCATGTCCATGTGAAATATGTGACAACCTTTACAACAAAGATTTGGAAGCCGTCCAACTACATCTATATCAACATGGTTTTTGCAACTTATATGATGTTTGGTACAAACACGGGGAACACCATCCGAATTCTGCTAACAACCAACCTCTAAGTCCACCAATCACAAACGATGCCACTGATCAAATGGTGAGGGATGTCGCTGGTCAACAATTCAATTGGAATGAGGAGGCTCCGGCCGGTGCGGCTAAGAAATTCCTCGATATGATGAAAGCGTCAAAACAACCACTATGGAAATTAAACTTGATGGGTGAAGTGAAATGCAAAGCACACACCGTATTGTCGGCTGTGTCACGTGCCATAGCTTTGAAGTCTAAGTACCAATTAAGCCAAAAATGTTTTAATGATATGTTGGAACTCATGAAAAGCACGCTCCCGCCGGGTGAAGAAATGCCGGTAAGTTGGTACCAAGTAAGGCTATTGGTTGATGGATTGGGCATGGAGGCTCGCAAAATAGATGTATGTCCTAACTTTTGTATGTTATATTACAGTGAGTTGAACAAGAATAAGACACGGTGTGATGTATGCGGTGAATCAAGATATAAGACATCTGGACCTAACAAGAAGGCTAAACCTATCCCACAAAAGATACTTCGTTATCTACCTATCACACCACGATTACAAAGGATGTACATGATCGCATCATCTGCGAAGAATATGAGATGTCACAAGAAAGGTGTGAGTCATAAAGCCCCGATGATGGTGCACCCGGCTGATCCCGAGGCTTGGAAGCATTTTGCTCGAAAACATCCCACCTTCGCAGAAGAGCTTAGAAATGTTTGGTTGGGGATCACAACGGATGGGTTCATGCCATTCAACTCGAGTGCAGCTTCATATTCGTGTTGACCGATTTTTCTTTCCATATAACCTACCACCGGGGATAATGAAAGAAAATAGCATGTTCCTCGTGCTAGTCATCGACCAAAACATCCGGGTCGGGACATTGACATTCTTCTCGAACCTTTAATCGACGAATTGAAGCATTTGTGGTTCGATGGGGAAATGACATGGGATGGGTATAAGAAAGTGAATTTCGAGATACATGCACAATTACTTTGGACAGTGAGTGATTACCCGGCTTATGAGATGCTATGTGGTTGGAGTACAAAAGACCGATTGGGGTGTTTTTATTGCATGGAGAAGACAAATGCCTTTCAACTTCAGTATGGTGGAAAAACAAGTTGGTTTGATGGTACAAGGTGCTTCCTACCTCCGGATCACGCATTCCATCGAGATAGGAAAATTTTCAAAAAAGGCAAAGTCAAAAATGATCCGCCACCACCGAGATTGACGGGAGAGTAGCTGCTCAAAAATGATCCGCCACCATTACCCTGTTGGAAAGACAATTTGTTGCAACACAATTTGGATATGATGCATTTCGAGAAGAATTTCACGGAAAATTTGCTATACACGCTGTTAAACATAGGTGGAAAAACCAAGGATAATGAGAAAGCAAGGAAAGATTTGGCTCTTTATTGTGATCATCCTACCCAACACCTAATTCCGGCACGTAACAACTCGGAAAAGATGGAAAAACTGAAGGCCCCCTTCGCACTCTCTCCAAATGATAAGAAGATTGTTTTAACATGACTCAAGGATGTAGTAAGGTTTCCATATGGCTACGCATCAAATTGGTCAAGGTTGGTTAACCTAACCACTATCACCTTCATTGGACTGAAAAGTCATGATTTACATGTTTTCATGGAGCGCCTCCTCCCCGTCTCTTTTCGTGATTTTATCCCGGATTCCATATTGATGTCTTATGTGAGATTTCAGCCTTCTTTAGAGAGATTTGTGCCAAGGAAATTGATCCAAACCGTATTGCGACATTAGAAACAGATTTTGTTGTCACAATGTGCAAGGCGGAAAAAAAAATTTCGTCCAGTTTCTTCGATTCAATGGAGCATCTGGCATTGCATGTATCATACGAGGCTAGAATGGGGGGCCAGTAGGGTCCCGATGGATGTTTCCATGTGAAAGGTTCGTTGTGGTTTGGAATTTTTTTTTATTTTACATAAAGGAACGCTAAACTTAACCATTGTTGTAATTACAGGCGTAACAAAGAACAGAGGATGAGAGTCACAAACAAGGCACGTGTGGAGGGTTCAATTGTAGAGGCCACAATTGCTAAAGAAATCGGTACATTTTCCGCACACTAATTTGCCGAAAAATCTACCATTGGCCAAGAAGGAGTTGAAACAAGTATTCGTTCGGCAGGACACCTTTCCATATTCGATACTCCGACCCGTTGCATTGGCAGGAGAAGACGAAGGCCTCTCTCTCAAACAGATTCTAATGCTGCATACACCTATGTCATCCTAAATTATCCAGAGATCTGTGAGAAGTACATAGGGTACAATCTTACAAATTTTACTTTGATGATTTCAAAATTATCTATTCTAGAACCTATCAAAATCTACTATTTTGACATGTTCTAATATGCAGAGAGTTTGATACATGCATGCTCGACTCTGGAGTAGCCACAAGCCCATTAGATCTTCCAAAAATTCGTCAAGAGGGTTTCGCAATTTGGTTACGTAAAAAGGTGATAAATTCTCGTGATGAAGACGATTACGACATACGAATGGCAGGAATCAAGCCTAGCAAAGAAGCGTACTTCTACGAAGGGTGCGAAGTCAACGGGTTTCGATTTCACACACAAAAATATGGGCAAAATATGTTAACTAAAAGTAGCGGTGTTTGCATTAAAGGAGAGTGGGATGCAAACAATACACAAATAGACTACTATGAAATTCTTCAAGAGGTCATTGAGCTACAATATGATGCCCACAAGGTAATTATCTTTAGGTGTGATTAGTTCGACATAATAAACGGTGTAAAGGTGGACCGCAAACATGGTATTGTTGAGGTTAAGCATTCTTCTCACCTTACAAATTACGAGCTGTTCGTATTAGCAGCTCAAGCAACACAAGTATGCTACCTACCTTATGCATCGCAAAGGCCGAAAGACGCCCATGGTGGGTAGCAATGAAAACAAGCCCAAAGTCGAGGTTTCGTGCCGAGGGCGATGATACAAACATTGAATTTTACCAAGAGGAAAGACCGGATAATCCAATTGAACCAACAATGGGCGAAGACATTGATTGGGATGGTATGGTCCTTCGAGAAGATGAGTTCGAGCTAGTGATCGATACGATGAACCTTCTGCTGGTAACATCAAATGAACCGCCGAGTTTGGCGAGGGACGAAAACAACATAGAGGAGGAGAATGAGCATGACATGGGGCAAAATGATGACATGGAGCAAGATTGTGAAGAAGATTGCTTAGGCTCCGATGATTCCGATCAAGAGTATTAATTGGTAAATCAACATACATGTGTTAGGTTTTTCACTATGAGTTACTATACATTTTTATAATTCGGCGTGCTTCATTTTTGTCAAATGCCTTCTCTAACCTTGTTCTCTCTTTTTTTGGTTTGTAACAAGTGTCAACACAAGAGTCATTCAAAGGGAGATATTATGTATGACTTGCATTTATCATAAATTTTTGTATCTAAATTAAACTTTATTATGTCTTGTTATTGGCAAAGACCTAAAATTTATGTTTTCATTTGTATGCTTCATTTTAAATATCGCAATTGAATAATGCTTGCTGTGATTTCATTTTGTTAAAGATTCAAAGGGACATCTCAAATAAACAGAAACGTTTCTGTCTCCAGGAACTTAACTTTTCCAACGGTACTCTCATGGAAATACTAAGTCGAACTATAAAATAATATAAACTGAACTAATAAAACATTTCCAAGAGCATAGGGCTCCAGTATTTCCATGAACCTCCACTATAAAATAATATAAACAGATTAAACAAAACATTTCCAAGGGTAGCTCATGGAAATAATATGTCTCCCTCCTTCACACTTATTTCCAAGGGTAAGATGTAAGGTATTTCCATGGGCTATCAATAAAATATAGTATTTGGTCTGTTTGGCGGGTAATGGGTCTTGCAAAAGTATTTTCAAGGGTGGATATGAACCATTTCCAAAGGCAGACATCAGGGATTTCCATGCGCTACTATTTCCATGAGACTGCCGTTGGAAATGGTTAAGTGTGTCAAAAAGCGAATTCATTTCCATGAGCCCTTCCTCCCCTTGGAAATAACATTGCTCTCCATGGAAAATGTGAAAATTCTAGTAGTGTATTTCAATACAAAAATAAATAAATCATAACATTTTCTATTTTAATTAAAAAAAGAAAAACTCAAATCCGGAGAATTATTCTCCGGAAAACCAAATCCGGAAAATTATTCTCAGGTCTGCGTTAACCAAGGCACCCTTGAATCTGAAAAATAATTTTGCAGAGAGAAGACCTGAATCGAGAGAATTATTCTTTGGATTGGACAGATTTCAAATTGTCCCAAATTTGAATGCAGAATGTTAAATTTTATATTTTTTTTTGATATTAATAAAAATTTCGGGAGCAAAAGTCTCGAGGTGATACTTTCACATGTTAATTTCGAATATCTTTATTTTTGTACTTCCGTTATACTTCCACTTGTTAATTTTTAATAAAAATAAAATGTATATGTGAAATAAAATCGTTAAATTTAATTTATAATATTTTTTGAGATGAACATAAATTTTTTTCACTTTTTAATTTTAATTTTATATGAATATATAAGTTCAAAATTAATATTCAGAATTTATCCATACTAGTATATTTTTACAAGCTTTTGCTAGTAATCAAAATAAAAATAAAATAACATGTTTATTGTTATACATTTTAAGAGTATTATTATTCACTTTACATATTTTACTATTAGTTTTCCCCATCATATTCGAGCAAATTTGGATGCGTTTGGATATCCGAACATATTTTACTACTTATTTACTACTTAGTTTTCTCCTATCTGTCGGCCGGTTTGCATCAAAGTAAGAAACAAAATTCTAATATTTCAAGTTGCAACAAAGCCCAGACTATGGTTTGAGTGAGGCTAAGGTACTCTGCATAGGGGTGTAAACGGATCCGGATTATCCGGTCCGAATCCGCTCCGTATCCATTTTAAACGGATACTTTACGGATTTGGATCCGGATATATATTGAACAGAGTCAAAATACACATATACAGAAACGGATAAATTTCTATACTGCTAAACGGAACGGATATCCGAATATATCTGTATCCAATATTCATCTCTCTGAAACCCACTTACATTTCAGATGCAAAACGATTTGTATATACGATGTCTCACTTTTATATCTTTTTCACTTGTGGGACTAATTTTTATAATTTTTAGTAGAGATCCGGACCTTCTAACTTCCCAGTCTCTACTCTCTACATGCTGCCCTTTCATTTTCATTTCCCTTTGCCGCTCTTTCTCACCTCTCTCTTTGCGCTGTCCCATCGCCGTCTTCCTCTCTCCCACTTTGCAAACGCCTACCGACCACGTAGGCCGCGGCCTACGGTATCTACCTTATCCTCTCCCTTGTGCGGGGCTGAGTGATTGATTTCCATATCCTAAACCCTACCTGTTGTGTCCTCCGACTAAGAAGGGGCTTGAATGCTTGAGTGACTGATCTCCCTGTGAAGGGCTTGAGTGACAATTTGAGGCAAATTCTAGGTAAATCAAAACTCTCTACAACTCTACTTGATTTCTATTTGCTGCTTTGTGAGGGCTTGGCAGCTAGGCACGCCTTTCATTCCTACAAATTGAACTAATTTGGTACACCTTAATTCTCCTACAAATTAAACTAATCAACCAAACCTTTAATTTCCCTAACGATACTGTAGCACTAAAAGGTACCTAAACCTTCATCAATTCAATTCAATTCAGGAGCTCTTACTTATTATTTCAAATTGGCTTGTTTTATTATGAAATTGGCTTTTTATTTAGCTCACATTTGCTACGACTCAAGTAAATACTATTTATGATTTTCTATAAATTGGATTCTGGGGATGAGCTACTGGAGAAGAAAAAGAGATCCGTGTGTACACGACTGTGAACTGAACTAATAAGTAAATACATATGACTCAATATCCGACAATTATCCATTCCATATTCGTATTCGAATCCGTATTCGGATATTATCCGCTCCGTATCCGTATCCGGTTAAGACGGATATGGTTTTGAATTTTGATATCCGTTTACTATCCGTATCCGTATCTGTGCATTGAAAGACAGATACGGATTTGGTATGAGCATTATCCGCTCCGAATCCGCTCCGTTTACACCCCTAACTCTGCAACTAATGTCACTACTACAAAAAAGCTAATTCTACACGGCACATTGTACACGGTTTTTTCTAATTTTATATAAAAACCGTGTGTCAAATATGAAATTGTGAACGGGTTAAAAATATTGGGAATTATACACGGACACTTAGTTATAAATCAGTGTATAATTTTTGAGAGAGCTACAGGTTTATTAGGGAAAAAAAAGCCGCGTGCAAAGAAACTGTGTGGAAAAGATTGAGAGAGCTACACGGATATTATACAAAAATCTGTGTATGAATTGCTACACGGATATTTGATTAAATAACCGTGTACAAATATTAAGAGAGCTACACGGTTTTTAGTTACATGTCCGTGTAGAATAGTTATAGAGCTACACGGTTTTCTTATCAAATATCCGTGTATAAAGGGTTATGCTACACGGCTTTTTTAATAAATAACCGTGTTTAAATTGTGACAGAGCTACACGGATTGTTAAGTATAAATCCGTGTAGAAAAGCCGTGTAGGGTTTTATCCAATATATAAGGGCCCTTCTCTTCCAGAGACTTCTAGCTCCAGCTGCGCCGTTTTGATCAAGTAATTAATATGCCCTCTGTCTGTGTTGAACTGAGATCTGATTTCCGCAAATTAAAGGCTAGCATAGCTGGAAGCTGTCATCTTTGAAGTTTTTATTTTCTCCTCTCTAAATTTTGAAGGTTAGTATAACATATTTTCCTTTTTCCTCTCTAATTTTCTGTTTAGTAATTATTGGTTATTTACTTAGGTGTGTAATATATGCATTCATGCTTGATTTAATTAGTAATTAGGTAATGTAAATATATAATTAGTGTATTGTTGTCCAATAACCGACCTATAAATGATTTTTAGGTCCATGCCCGTTCAAAATTAATCCAATAGGGATTAATTTTGGACAGTCCCCGTTTTGGGACTGCTCTTTGAATATTGTGTCTCATTTAGGATGTGAACACATATTAGTGGGTTTTAATTAGTATTTGAGGAAAGTTCGACGGTATTTTCCCTTATTGCTCCTACGAGTATGTGGTTCGTACGCATACTTGGGGAGTTAAGGGGAAATGCTGCCGAATTTTTCTCAAATACTAATTAAAACTTGCTAATATGTGTTCACATATGAGACATAATATTCAAAGAGTGGGTTAGGATTGTAAACCGGCCCTTTGTAAGCCCAAAATTTGGTACAATATATGTTGACCATGCTTGATTAATTGATCAAATCATTTTTATAATTTAATTTACAGATGGATCGAAGTTGGATGTATGAATTGCGACGTGACAGTGAAGAATATTTGGTTCGCGTTGATGAGTTTATAAAATTTGCTGAGATGTATAGAGTGAAGAAAAAAGAAAAAGACATTTTGTGTCCTTGTAGAGATTGTAAAAATATTTAAGATTTGTGGACTTCGAAGAAATTAGAGGTCATTTAATTTGTCAGGGATTTAAGAAGAGTATACATGTTGGATCATGCACGTGTGAAATTTGGTGAAAGTAGTAGTACCAATAAAGATTTTAATCGTTGTGAATTGAATGATGAGAATGTAGAAATTTCTGATAATTTTGAACTTGATTGGATCGAGAATTACGAGGATGCCGAAATTTTTGATAATATTGAACCCGGAACCGACGATGATGAGATGGAGATGAATTTGGTGAAAATGTAGAACACGAGTTTATTGAAAATCTGGAGGAAATGTTTCGTGACGCGGAAGATGAAATTAGTGATAAAAATTATGATAAATTCCAAAATTTGTCTAATGATTCCAAAAAGCAGTTGTA